>CM068369.1:517254857-518659024 GCA_034769895.1 Magicicada septendecula
TATTGTGTTTTGCTGGAAGTTCAATTTTATGTTTTAAGATTTGAGTTAATAATTTTGATATTTTATAATTTGGTGCGGTCCTAGCGTTTATTAAAGGTCTGATAGGTTTATTGATTTTGTGTAATTTTATTAAAGAATTTAATTTTGGTGCACAAGGATTATCCATTTTATATTTAAAGGAGTCTTTAGGATTTATGATTTGGTTACTATTTTTTAATATATTTGTTATTTGTGTTTGATATTTATTTGTGGGATCTTTATTTAATGTTATGCAATTATTATTAACTATAAATTCTTCTGTTTTATCGTCTAAATCTTTCTGAGAAATTATTATTGTACTATTACTCTTATCAGCTTTGGTTAAAGTGAGGTTATTAGTCGTTAGTTTCTGTTTTATGTTATTAATGGTTTTATTTTGTTTATTTTTATTTTTAATATGATGATTTTGGTTATTATATTTTTTGATATATTTTATTTCCATTGAGGCTTCTGTTCTTATTTTATCTTGTTTTTCTTGTTCTATATTATTAATTGCGTTTTCAGTTTCGACTATGATATTATCTATTACATATTTGTTTACATTTTTAAGATTTGTTTTGTTTGATGATTCTAGGGTAGCTATTTCGTTTTCCGTGAATTTAATATTAGATAAATTTACGAATTTTGGGTAAAAGGTGTGGTTATTATTTAATGTGTGTAAATTTTGGTTATCTTCTTTAGGTGTACTATTTATTAGTAGATTTTTAAGTTTTTTATTGATTGTGTTAAATTTAATTGTTTTGTGTTTATTTAGTATTTTAAGCATATTAATATATTTATTATTCCATGTATGATAATCAAGTGTGTTGGCTAAAAGAAGATGTAAATTAATTAATTGTTTATTAATGTAGTCGATTTTTCTGTAATTATTTGATATTTCGTCTTTAATCCATTTATATTGGGCTTGAGTAATATATTTGCTTACTTTGTTGTTATTGTTGTTTTTTACTATTATTTTTGTGTATTTTGGAAAAATATTAAGGTGTAGGCATTTTTTGTTAAAATATATGTTTCCAAAACAATTAATTAATTGTTTTTTACGTTTAATAAATTGGTTATAGGAATGAGTTACATCACCTTGTATGGTGTTTCCATCCATCATTTTCTATATAAGTAACTCGATGTTTCTTGCAGTAATTATATAATTTGTGATGTTTTCAATTTGTTTCTTCTGCAAGTAGATAATATTGTATATTCTTTTTAACACCTGACGCACGTTTCACTGAAAAATATCAGTATCATCAGAGGTTTCTAAGTGAATTAATAACAGTTGAAATAATTCTATTAATATAAAATTAACGAATAATCGAATTTGTATCGATTTTAATGTAAAATAAAATAAAATAACTGAGAATCGATTTAGGTCGATTAGTTAACGATTGTTTTAATGTTTATTTTCTTCAGCAGCTGTTTTCTCGGTTATATTTGAAATTTTGTTTATATTTTTATTCATTTTTATTTTTATTTTTTAGTAAATTTATAATTTTAAATAGATCGTCTTGTTTTGTTTTTATTTGGGTTTGTTCTTTAATTAATAAATTATTGTTATTGTGTTTGTAAATGTTAAGATTTTCCCAAATATTCATTTTTTGACCTTTTTGTATGTTTTTAATTAATTTTATATTTTCAATGTTTGGAAACTGGTGGTTATTATTTAGACAATGTGTGGCTAAATTAGATTTATATATATTTGGTTTTAAATATGCATTGCGGTGTTGAACGAATCTATCTCGTAGTTTTTTCTTCGTCTGGCCCACGTAAAATTTATTGCAATCTGGACATTCTATTTTATATATTCCATTTTTATTGTGAGTATTGGATTTAGTTTTAGGTTTTATTTTATTAAAAATTATATTATCTGTGTTATAAGATATTTTTAAATTAGTATCTTTAAATATTTTATTTAGTTTTTGAGTTATATTTCCGTAATAAGTGAAGGTTGTGTATTTTATATTATTATTAATAGATGAATTTTTAATTGTAGTGTTTTTAGGAATTTTATTAGTGATTTTATGTTTAATTTTATTTTCTAATTTATTAATAGTTTTTATTTTGTATCCATTTTTAACTGCTATTTGTTGGATAATTTTTCTTTCTTTGTTTCTTTTTGTGTTATTTAATAAAATAAAACCTAAAACTAAATCCAATACTCACAATAAAAATGGAATATATAAAATAGAATGTCCAGATTGCAATAAATTTTACCCATTAAAAATCATACCCAGTTTCCAAACATTGAAAATATAAAATTAAGTAAAAACATACAAAAAGGTCAAAAAATGAATATTTGGGAAAATCTTAACATTTACAAACACAATAACAATAATTTATTAATTAAAGAACAAACCCAAATAAAAACAAAACAAGACGATCTATTTAAAATTATAAATTTACTAAAAAATAAAAATAAAAATGAATAAAAATATAAACAAAATTTCAAATATAACCGAGAAAACAGCTGCTGAAGAAAATAAACATTAAAACAATCGTTAACTAATCGACCTAAATCGATTCTCAGTTATTTTATTTTATTTTACATTAAAATCGATACAAATTCGATTATTCGTTAATTTTATATTAATAGAATTATTTCAACTGTTATTAATTCACTTAGAAACCTCTGATGATACTGATATTTTTCAGTGAAACGTACGTCAGGTGTTAAAAAGAATATACAATATTATCTACTTGCAGAAGAAACAAATTGAAAACATCACAAATTATATAATTACTGCAAGAAACATCGAGTTACTTATATAGAAAATGATGGATGAAAACACCATACAAGGTGATGTAACTCATTCCTATAACCAATTTATTAAACGTAAAAAACAATTAATTAATTGTTTTGGAAACATATATTTTAACAAAAAATGCCTACACCTTAATATTTTTCCAAAATACACAAAAATAATAGTAAAAAACAACAATAACAATAAAGTAAGCAAATATATTACTCAAGCCCAATATAAATGGATTAAAGACGAAATATCAAATAATTACAGAAAAATCGACTACATTAATAAACAATTAATTAATTTACATCTTCTTTTAGCCAACACACTTGATTATCATACATGGAATAATAAATATATTAATATGCTTAAAATACTAAATAAACACAAAACAATTAAATTTAACACAATCAATAAAAAACTTAAAAATCTACTAATAAATAGTACACCTAAAGAAGATAACCAAAATTTACACACATTAAATAATAACCACACCTTTTACCCAAAATTCGTAAATTTATCTAATATTAAATTCACGGAAAACGAAATAGCTACCCTAGAATCATCAAACAAAACAAATCTTAAAAATGTAAACAAATATGTAATAGATAATATCATAGTCGAAACTGAAAACGCAATTAATAATATAGAACAAGAAAAACAAGATAAAATAAGAACAGAAGCCTCAATGGAAATAAAATATATCAAAAAATATAATAACCAAAATCATCATATTAAAAATAAAAATAAACAAAATAAAACCATTAATAACATAAAACAGAAACTAACGACTAATAACCTCACTTTAACCAAAGCTGATAAGAGTAATAGTACAATAATAATTTCTCAGAAAGATTGAGACGATAAAACAGAAGAATTTATAGTTAATAATAATTGCATAACATTAGATAAAGATCCCACAAATAAATATCAAACACAAATAACAAATATATTAAAAAATAGTAACCAAATCATAAATCCTAAAGACTCCTTTAAATATAAAATGGATAATCCTTGTGCACCAAAATTAAATTCTTTAATAAAATTACACAAAATCAATAAACCTATCAGACCTTTAATAAACGCTAGGACCGCACCAAATTATAAAATATCAAAATTATTAACTCAAATCTTAAAACATAAAATTGAACTTCCAGCAAAACACAATATAAAAAATAGTATCGAACTCACGGAACAACTAATAAACGTAGAAGTAAACAGAAATACAAAATTATATTCATTCGACATATCAAACATGTATACAAACATTCCCATTGAAGGAAGTATAAATATTATAATAAATAATCTGAAAACAAATAACGAAAGTAACACATACATTAAACAGTTAACTAATACTTTAAAAATAATTTTAAATCAAAATTATTTTCAATACAACAACAAATTGTACTATCAAACAGATGGCCTTGCTATGGGAGCCCCAACCTCCGCTATCATATCAGAAATCTTCCTACAAAAACTCGACGAACAAATAATAAATATAATAAAATTAAACGACCCATTAGGATGTTATTTTAGATACGTTGATGACACTCTGTACATTTCCCAAAACAATGGTATAAATATAAATAAAATATTCAACTCCATAAATAATTTACATTCTAAAATAAAATTCACGTTAGAAGAAGAATCTAATAATAAATTAAATTATTTAGACTTAACAATAAAGAAAAATGAAACAAATTTTGAATACGCAATATACAGGAAACCTTCTCAAACTGACTTAGTAATACCAAATACTTCTAATCATCCTCCCCAACACAAAATGGCAGTATTTAATTCCATGATTTACCGAATGCTTAGGATCCCATTAAATAACACAGAAAGAAACAAAGAAAGAAAAATTATCCAACAAATAGCAGTTAAAAATGGATACAAAATAAAAACTATTAATAAATTAGAAAATAAAATTAAACAAAATCACTAATAAAATTCCTAAAAACACTACAATTAAAAATTCATCTATTAATAATAATATAAAATACACAACCTTCACTTATTACGGAAATATAACTCAAAAACTAAATAAAATATTTAAAGATACTAATTTAAAAATATCTTATAACACAGATAATATAATTTTTAATAAAATAAAACCTAAAACTAAATCCAATACTCACAATAAAAATGGAATATATAAAATAGAATGTCCAGATTCCAATAAATTTTACGTGGGCCAGACGAAGAAAAAACTACGAGATAGATTCGTTCAACACCGCAATGCATATTTAAAACCAAATATTTATAAATCTAATTTAGCCACACATTGTCTAAATAATAACCACCAGTTTCCAAACATTGAAAATATAAAATTAATTAAAAACATACAAAAAGGTCAAAAAATGAATATTTGGGAAAATCTTAACATTTACAAACACAATAACAATAATTTATTAATTAAAGAACAAACCCAAATAAAAACAAAACAAGACGATCTATTTAAAATTATAAATTTACTAAAAAATAAAAATAAAAATGAATAAAAATATAAACAAAATTTCAAATATAACCGAGAGAACAGCTGCTGAAGAAAATAAACATTAAAACAATCGTTAACTAATCGACCTAAATCGATTCTCAGTTATTTTATTTTATTTTACATTAAAATCGATACAAATTCGATTATTCGTTAATTTTATATTAGTAGAATTATTTCAACTGTTATTAATTCACTTAGAAACCTCTGATGATACTGATATTTTTCAGTGAAACGTGCGTCAGGTGTTAAAAAGAATATACAATATTATCTACTTGCAGAAGAAACAAATTGAAAACATCACAAATTATATAATTACTGCAAGAAACATCGAGTTACTTATATAGAAAATGATATATATATATATATATATATATATATATATATATATATAAATGTGAGTTCTTATTATCATTATACGTTGATTTATCTTGCAGATTGAAATATCTGTATGTTTCTGTGGAAGAAATTAAAAACAATTTAATTAATTTTAGTCGGTAATTTAGTTTTGTATTGTAGACAAAGTGTACCCTGAATTTGGTTTTTGCTGTGCTATTGTCCATTGCTTACATATTTGTAAATTAATCTGAATAGTATTCATTCATTGTCTGTTATCAGGCATTCTGACCATCGTGAATTCCTGTGCGCCAACTGTGGTAAGCAGTTCAAACGCAAGGACAAATTGGTCGAGCACATGAGACGAATGCACACTGTAGAAAGAGAACAGCAGATTGCTGACAAAGCCAAACATGGTCCAGCAAATAAGAAAGCTTCTAAATTAATGGTATGAAATCTAACATAAAGTTTGCTCTTTACAAACTGTAAAGCAAAAAATAAAAATTAATTAATTAATGCTTTAGTATCAAGAATTGTTTGTCTTGTTTTGAAAATATTTGAATGAAGTTTCACCAAGTACCTAGGACAACACAGTCTTCTAAAATTATTGAGCAGGTCTCACTGAATTTGTGAGTAAATTATAAAAGACGTGCACTTACTGGAGTAATTTTTTTGTTATCTCTTGGATAACACATATTTAATTTTTTTATATATTAAGATAAACATAAAATTATGTTTATACATACAAAACATCTTTTACATATTATTCATTATGTATGATCTTACACATTATTTTTCATATTTATCTTTTTTTTTTGTATGGGTCATCTAAGGACCACATGCCAATTTCAGTTCTTTATTCTTTGTTCTTTTCTTTTTCTCCAATATTCTTTCATCTTTTCACTGTGTCTCTTCTTCTCGTCTTCACTCCACTTTGAAACTGCATTTTCTCTCCCCTACTCTGGACTCCTTCCATTTTTAACACTTTTGCCCGAAAAACTTCTCTATCAATTGCTTCTTCTGAATGTATATTTTTTTCTAAATCCTTTTGGACTTCTTTAATCCAACTTGATGTTGTCTTCGTCCCCCACAGACATTTGAAGCTCTGCTTTGTTAACCTATTGTCGTCCATTCTATATAAATGTCCAAAAATAATAGTCTTCTTTTTCTCATTGTTTCTGTTATATTTTCTATACGTTGATATATTTCATCATTACTTCTTAATTTCCAACCTGAAGTTTTTCGTGGGCATAATATTTTCCTATTAATTCGCCTTTCCAATATTTCTAGTTTGTCTAAATTATAATTCAATGCTAGACATTCACTTGCGTATAAGCATTCTGCCTTCACTACTGTACTGCAATGCCTTATTTTCGCATTTTTAGATATGCACTTTTTATTATAAGTATCTTTAGTTATACCATACGCTCTTTCCATTTTATGAATCCTTTCTTCTATAGCAGATTTTTCTAAACCATTCTCTTAAATTATTTCCCCTAGATACTTAAATTTTCTAACCCTCTCTATTTGACCAAAATCTGTAACAGGCATTTTGGTGCGTTTTTAATGTTTGTGAGAAATTTAGTTTTTCTTCAGAAATTCTTAAGCCTGTTCTACTGGCTATGTCTTCTAAAAAATTAACTTGTGTTACTGCAGATATCAGATGTTCAGAAAGTATAGCAAAGTAATCTGCGAATACCGAACAGTTTATTTCAATATGTTTGTTCCTTCTTCCCAACATGATTGGTGATATTTTGTATTCCTTTAATTTTTCATTGTAAATTCTCACTACTTTCTCCAGGACACAGTTGAAAAGAATTGGGGATAAACCATCACCCTGTCTTACACCTGTAATTATTTTGAATGGTTGAGATATTTCTCCGATGAATTTTATTTGTGCGACTGTGTCCATAAGGGTTTCACGGATTAGATTTGCCAATTTAGATTTAACACCAAATTCTCGGATTATTTTATCTATAGTTTCTCTATCAACAGAATCAAAGGCCTTTTTGAAATCAACAAATGTTACTACAATTCCTTTGAATTCAGTCGTTTGTGATGGATTATTGACTTCAGAGTGAATATTTGTTCTGGACGGGATCTGCCCTTCTTAAAGCCACCCTGATATTCACACAAATGGCTATCCAATGTTTTTTATGATCTTTATTATTTACATGAATTTATTACGTCCACATGTGTACTCAAACACATGCACAGGGTCTGTTGACTTTTGTACATAATGTGCACCTGAAAACATACGGTAAATGAAAGTCGAATCGTCAAAAAGTCGAACTGCTGTTCAGTACATACAGAATGTTTTTTTACTGTACTCTGTCCATGTAAATTAATAGTAACCTATACCTGTACTGACCTGAAATGAGATATTACTCACACTTCAGATTACAATCATATGAACACTATTACTACATAAAATACATAATAGTGTATGTCAACATGGTAATAATCTGCCAGTGACATCTGCAGAAGGGGAAGTAATATCAATACATGCTTATTCAGTTGTGCTCTCCTCCCTGTCACTGTACTGTATGTGTTAAGTGAACTTGTTTTCCCTGTTATATTTAAGGGTGACAACTATTCATAATAGTAGTAGGTCGCTGGAGTTTTACTTAAAATAAAAGAATAGTGGACTGTTGTTAACTACTTTCTCTTTTCGATATTTTATCATTATGAGTACTTACCATAATAATGTATTTCATTTGCATAACTTTTGAGTGAAGTCCCATGCTTCCGGGTGCCACGTGCTCAAGTCGTCTACTCTAAATATGTTATTTCTACCTAAGGGTCCCAAAGTATCGTTAAACGAGAGACAGAAGCAGCCGGGGTTGTCTAAATAACGATTCATACACATGTTTGCATATAACACACTGATTTAATAGTTTCTATGGTTATTCAGTTACATGAAAAAGGGTTAATTTACATAGGAGTCATTATACAAAATGGCAGCTATGCAGTTCCGCTCTTACTCATCAGTTATCGTTATTATCTTCCAGATCATATGCTTTAACCTAATAGTACAACAATAAACATTTTATACAGCAATTGCGATCTTTCATTTATTTATTGAATTTGTATAATCCCCTTTTACCCCATAAACCAATGCCTAGTTGATGGTAGCCGGCATTTACTTTCACTCACTCCCTCACATACTGATGTTACAGATAATAATTTTTTAGCATTGAATATTTTAATAGAGCTCTAATTTTGAAAATACGAATAATAATAATAATAACTTTCCTGAGGGTAGTAGCTGTTGTGTAGTTCAGACGTTTTCCATGATCCGGCCGTTGGCTGGCGTACTTCGGTGTTGTTAGTACTGTCTGTTTTTGTCTGTTCTTTCACTGAATTTACATATTTAAAACTGGTAACTGTTCACTATTTACTGATGCTTACATTTTTAATTTTGATTCACTTTTTAGCTGGTTACTTTTTACCAGAGAAAATTATGCGTGTTGTCGCCATGACAAAGTTCTTCAGAGTGGGCCGACATAGTGTCGAATTGTCGACAGGTGAAGGGGATCAATTGTGATCAACTATTCGTCCACATTAGCTGACGGCATTGTTCCTCGTCATCGCTGTGACGTGTGTCAACATTTGTCATATCATTTTGTTTGTGTCGATCAGAATCGCCATTGTATACGTTTCCCTTCACACGTACGCCCTCGGCCTTGAATCAAATCGTATCGATGAAATTGCGTTGTTCCTGCAGACATAGGGAAATGGACCTAACCATACTTAATGTGTATGAGTACAATAAAAAAAAAATACAATGCAAAACCCTTGAACCCCATAATTATGACAACAGGCCTTTTTGTCCTGTTACAAAACCCCCTCAACGGAAGATTTGATGCCGAAGCATAAAAACTTTCATTGACTCATTCATACGTTCTAAAAGGATCACCACATATATGTTGCCACAACCCCCTGTAGTGTTTATAAAAAAAATTTAATCACTTACCCTTGGTCCAATGATGCTGAATGTACCTGTCTGACCTTACTGTACTTCTCAGGAGAGATCCCAACACCATAAGGCCATGAGGCACCTAACGCTCCTGCTCTGACGCACCAGCCAGCTCAGGACCGCTGTCACAACAACACAAAACTCTGAAACATGCAATACAAAATTTTAAAATAGTGGCCTTATCTATCTCCATATCCACAACTGATATGTCTCCCCTTTGATGCATTGGTTTATGTTACTAGACATTGGTTTCTTAATTAATAAGCTTTTAAATAACAAAAAGACAAGATTTAAGACGGAAAAATCCCTTTCCATTTTTAAACATTCCTGCATTTATTAAAAAATTCTCTGACTCCAGTCAACATTAACATACTCCTTTCACCACAAGAAAACATATTATCATACTAAGCGTAAAACAAAATTTAATTTTCCAAACAACAACCACTATCTCTATTATTTTACTTTATATAAAATCGAAACATATACCTATTATGGCAAACACTTCAAAACTCTTTATACTTTCTTTACTCAGCTTTCTTTACACTTATATTTCCTTACAACAGAATCATAATTATATACTTGATAACCAACACCAATATCACTATTCTTTCTTTAACATTTAACATTTATTGTCGTTGCTACCCCTGTAGCAACCTCCCAGCCACACACATTATTGTCATCAACATAATAAAAACATAATAAAACATTGTACATCAAACATTAACATTGTTACATTGTTACATTTACATTACATAACTCATATTTACACAACTTCTATAAAATTTGATAAAACATTACCGCTTCAACTCTCTATTAACTTTTATTATTTAACATTTGTTATATCCTTAGATTCTATAAAACAATTTCCAAACTTATTATTAATCCTTCAGTTACATCACCTTTCTACTATGAATTTTCTCTTTCTAACCTTTCCTCAGTCCTTATCTAGTTTGGGTGACTCTCTATTATTCACTATTATCTATATCTCATTTTGGCATTTATCCATCTAACCTTACTACCCCTTTTTTCTGCTAACTGCTACTAACCATTAACATATTATGACACCAGTATCTCTCAATTATAAACCCTTCACTAATCCCATTTAAATCCTCTGGCACCACTCGTCTTTGTACATGGATGTTGTAACATAACAAAATTATCACACTAAACATTTGAATTAATGTTACATAAATAAAAGAAAAAGTTCCATAGTGAGTGAGAAGAATAAATTGTTTAAGGATTACACTAGAAACTGTATAATTAAGTCTATAAAATGTTAATAAAAATGGAAGATAATAAAGAAAACCAGTAATTAGAATAACCTACTATGAAAAAACCAGTTAAACCAGCAGTATACCCAGTAGATTGGGGAAGCAGTACAAAAAGGGAAGGACCATAAAAAAAGGAAATAATCTGTCATGAAACCATTTTAATAAGGAAACTGCTAATGTGATATTTGAAGAAGGGACGAAACATATCAAGATTCCCACAAAGAGACCAGAAACAGGAAGAGATATGCCAAAACAAAATGTTAGTCATATAATAAATACCATGAGACAAAATTGAAACCGATATAGGTAAACCCAAACAAGTTACAAGATACAATACTATAAAACACAAATTGTATATTAGTTGTAAGTGTAATATGTTAAAAAATATGTCAAAAGAGACTACCATAGTGTAGAACTCACTAAAAAGACTACCAGAGTGTAGAATCCAATAAAGTGAAGTGAGATAACAAAATTAAGAAACTACAGAGTGTATAGTGAGAAACATAGTTAAAAAATCTATGAAAAAATCTTCAATGAAGTTTAAGTATTATAAAAAGACTACCATGAGTGTAGAATAATAATAATAAAACCAGTGGAATGAAAGACAGTCTAAGGACTGACAACATTACCAGTAATAAGAGTTTTTTAAATTAGATATAAGAAAAACTATTACATATAAAATGTTTTCTTTAATTATAGCTAAGTAAATGGTGAGAAGGACAAAAATACCAAAGGACAGTTCATAACTGAAGGTATGACTAAGATTAAGATGTTTGTTATTTATTATTAATTAGATAATATTTTAGATGTAAGGTGTAAATAGATACAAGATGTTTTTTGATCACAGTTAAAGTGTTTTCAAAAGAAACATAATACACAAGACAGTTAGTGACTGACAGTGTTACTAGTAATAGGAGTTTTTTATTTTTTTAATTAAATTATGTCTAGGATAAGCTATTTTGTTATCATTTGATGATACAGTAAAAAATAATAGGAATAAGATGTTTTTGTTAAAATTAGGTGATATATGGAAAATAGTTGATAATAAGATGTTTTTGTTAAAATTAGGCATAAGATGTTCATGTTATGGTTCAATGATGTTATTAGTATAAAGAAAGTTTAGTAGATACAAGATATTCTATTGTATTTAAAATCATGTCATTTAATTTTCCATTGTGTAAGTCAGAGAGGTATAGGGCATAAAAATGTAATAATTTTATTCAAAACAGTAAACCATGTATAATGTACAAACAGACCAGCCAAGACACCATTTTTGTAAACACAGACTGGCCTATAAACCAAAAAAATTATCTATCAAAGAATTAATCTATGTAATAGGAATAGAATTCAATACATACAATACAGAAATTGAAAGTATAATTAATGCAGATACAGTTAATAGCAAATAGAATGACAAAAGAAAGAAAATTAACTTCTTTTGGAAACAGTCAAAAATAGGCTTATGATAGTAATCAAATCAGACTAAACAGCAAATTAATCAATATTGAAATGTTTTAATAACCAAATTATTAACAACAAAGTGATTACGGAGTTATTAAGTATATTCCATAGAAAGATTATACCGAAAAAACAAATAAAAACCTTTAAAACACTGAATTTGTACAAAATATGGGGCATACAATCATTATGTAAAATTGTAATTTTTGGGCTTAAATGAGTTTGAAACAAACCCAGCTATATATCAAAAGATGTAAAATTAAATAATCAATATTACTGAATAGTTAGATTCATGTAAAATTAAGAAATATTTGAAATACAGTAAAAAATAAGAAAACTTGTTATGTATAGTTAGATAGTGAAACAAGTCTTAGACAGATATTTTATAATTAAACAATATGAAGAGGAAAAAGACATACCACAAATTGCCCTAAAACGACGACGTTGCGTCTATTAGTCTATTGTTAATCGCAAAGCTGAATAGTTGAAAATGTGTTAGCGGCGTATTGAAAACGAAATAATTTGTATTAAAACCAAGTGTGGTTATGTGGCGTGTAACGGAGATGAACTAACAAGTGAAATAACCTTATCTATCAATGTCTAACACTTCACAAATTTCCAAAAACACAGTATAACACCTTAAAACTCAACACCAGAAATAGACAGCCATTTTGAACAATTTTTGGAACGAATTCACAGAGAACCAACACACATAATTGAACACTACACTACACAAGAGATCCATCCAGAATTCGACATCGCAGACGACGAGGGGACATTCAACACGATATTTTGGACCAACACCACTTCGCAGAAAGGGGAACATCGTTTTATTTCTGTGGGAGAAGATCTTCAATTCCAACAGCATTGTAGCAGTTAAAATCGAGCAGACGGCGGCCATTGCTGAATTTCTATAAAGACGATCAGCCAGTGCTTCCTGGAGAGGAGTGACGTCATTTCTTCGACTTGGTTCGAAATTTAAATAATTTCTTTCTAATTGACAATTGTAATAATAATTCTGTTCTATTTCAGATATTAACATTTAGTTTAAGAATACCTGTTAAATGTATCTTGTTCCTTGCCCTCTGACCATTTCGACTCGTTAAAAGAACCATAAATTTAAACTTGTAAAAAATATATTTGTTGATTTTTCTCACTGCCGACTGTGGCGAATATTCGCCAGTGCCTGGGACATGCGCAGTTTGACTGGCGCACAATTTTGAATGAATAAACGCAAATCATTATTCAGTTACCAGCATTGTTTTTATTTCTACCATTAATGTTATTATTATTTTTTTATTAAGCAAAAACATAATTCACATTGAGAGAATAGATATAGAAGGAAATTACAAACTCAACTAATTAATTAATTATTAATTAATTAAATTAAACATTCAATCAAATTCGATACAAGAACAAGAAAAAATATTTGCAAAATTTTTAAAGTTTGATGTATTTGTTATTTATCAATCGAACACACTTAGTTATAACATATTCTTATCATCAATACTTCTATATTTTATTTATTATTACATTTGAAATTATATTACAATTTGACTAGCCTAACTAGTGGGGCTAAAGGAAGAGCACAATACCCTTGTTATCACAAAAGCTACACACACAATATCTCTCTATATATTTCCATTATATTTATATTTTTATTTTTATTTGTAAGATTCTTATTATACTACAAATTGGCATTTCCAACGGGGAGCATAGTAAAACGTTCATCAATTATAATTTTATTCTTATTTTTATTTGTAATATTAAAATTATATTACAATGTGTGTTCCCTACCTGGCCATACCCATTCCTAACCATTTGCCCTCCACCAAATATCGGCAAACACTCTAACCCAAATTGCTCCGCCTGCCACAACGCTGCACGCTGGTCTCTTGCCACGTCGCACGCTGATCACTCCTTACACCGGATCCTTACTACAAAATATCTTCATCAACAAATATATATATACCATTCACATTACTCACCTCTCTACATATAATCACTAACCACTGTGTCCCTAAAATATCTAACACCTCTTTATATATTATCTGTATCTCAACATTCTTATTTTCACTAACTCCCATTAACTCTATTTAACTAACTCCAATGCCCTTATTTATCATTATTACCCAAACTCTTTTACAACATTTCACCTTAATATACCACTAGAAAATTCATCCCTCACCTACTAATAACAATACCTCTCAATATCCATATATATTACATTTTTAATCATTTACTATCCATTAGAATCTAAATCTCATAATTATTTAAAATCATCCTCATAATTAATTATTCTTTGATTATTTAAAATTCTACAGTACATGGTTTACATAAAAATACATAAAATATATAACAGCAAAATACACAAATACATTGACATTAATACACAAAAAATATACAATCCACATTATCATTTTATCATTTACCAAAAATCAGTTCGTAAACAGTCCATCTTGAAAAACACTATCACATTATTAAATGTTCATAAACACAATAAAATATCTACCCTCCATCGTCAAACAATAATCTTATCTTATATCTATATACATTGCTTATTATTGAATCTCTTATATTAACATCATAAATGCATATACCATTCAAATTTTCATCATTTTCCGCAAACTCATATAATCTGTCATGATTGGTTATTGTCCTGTCACCTTCTGTATTATTAGTCATAATTAGGTAATTTATAAAGTCATTATTTCCCTTATCTCCTACTACTTCAGTTTCATTACAAGGTAAGCATTTACTTTTATTATACATCATCTCTCCTCCTAACCTTTCCATAAATCTTCATAAGTTCTACTCATTTTAAAAATATCTATTTCTCTTTTTCTCCCACAATACCTCTCACTTTCAAAACATCTCTCTCTTTTAATATATCTCTCTCTACCACACCACGCTACATTCTCTCTTTCCATATTTGCATAGGGCACTACTACTTCATAAAAACACCCCCTGGCCTCACCAGGTACAATTAAGGGATCATTTGGAGACCACATGTCTCCCACATAAATTCTAGAGGAACCTTCGTCCTCAAACAACAACTTTGGAGTCTTTACTCCATTCCTACCACTGGGAAAATTTGCCCTCTGCTCACCATATTCACTTAAACTCTCCTTACCCCCACTTTCACTCTCATCTACAACGATCTCCTCACCATTAGCCTCTACTCTCATTAAAATCTCATTATCACTACCAACATCCACACAATCATTTTCTAATATCATACTTTTATTTATTTTGTCATAATTTTCTCCCCCACTTACCTTATCTTTGTTTATATCTAATTTGTCTACTCCCCTCTTATTTTCTAACTCTTATCTCGTCTAACCGTGCATGTATCTCATTTAATCTTTTATCAATATGACAATTTTGTTTCTTAATTTCCTTTTTTATATCATTGAATTGTTCATCAAACTGGTTCAACTTATCACTAAAATCTTGTGTTTTGCTCATCTAATTTATCATTAAAATTATCTAATTTTGTATTGAACTTAATATTCTGTTCGTTAAAAAGTAATTTCATCATTCTTATTATATCATTCTCCTCGACTCTTTTTTGTTGTGGCTGGTGTCGAGTGAATACTGCTACCCATCATTTCTGATTCTGTTATACTTGTTTCGTTATTATTTGCCATTTTGATCGTACTAATAATAAATTTTATTTATTTATTTATTTTGTTTTTGTCGTTTTTTTTTTTAATCAGACAATAACATAACCTATACTGGTAACCTATATTGCTTCTGTGTTACGTATATTTCGCTACCCGTCTGTTGCCGTACTCTGGTTCATTTATATAAAATAGTTTATTATATAAAGTCCCAGTTTGGGCGCCATTGTTAACTACTTTCTCTTTTCGATATTTTATCATTATGAGTACTTACCATAATAATGTATTTCATTTGCATAACTTTTGAGTGAAGTCCCATGCTTCCGGGTGCCACATGCTCAAGTCGTCTACTCTAAATATGTTGTTTCTACCTAAGGGTCCCAAAGTATCGTTAAATGAGAGACAGAAGCAGCCGGGGTTGTCGAAATAACGATTCATACACATATGTTTGCATATAACACACTGATTTAATAGTTTCTATGGTTATTCAGTTACATGAAAAAGGGTTAATTTACATAGGAGTCATTATACAAAATGGCGGCTATGCAGTTCCGCTCTTACTCATCAGTTATCGTTATTATCTTCCAGATCATATGCTTTAACCTAATAGTACAACAATAAACATTTTATACAGCAATTGCGATCTTTCATTTATTTATTGAATTTGTATAATCCCCTTTTACCCCATAAACCAATGCCTAGTTGATGGTAGCCGGCATTTACTTTCACTCGCTCCCTCACATACTGATGTTACAGATAATAATTTTTTAGCATTGAATATTTTAATAGAGCTCTAATTTTGAAAATACGAATAATAATAATAATAATAACTTTCCTGAGGGTAGTAGCTGTTGTGTAGTTCAGACATTTTCCATGATCCGGCCGTTGGCTGGCGTACTTCGGTGTTGTTAGTACTGTCTGTTTTTGTCTGTTCTTTCACTGAATTTACATATTTAAAACTGGTAACTGTTCACTATTTACTGATGCTTACATTTTTAATTTTGATTCACTTTTTAGCTGGTTACTTTTTACCAGAGAAAATTATGCGTGTTGTCGCCATGACAAAGTTCTTCAGAGTGGGCCGACATAGTGTCGAATTGTCGACAGGTGGAGGGGATCAATTTTGATCAACTATTCGTCCGCATCAGCTGACGGCATTGTTCCTTGTCATCGCTGTGACGTGTGTCAACATTTGTCATATCATTTTGTTTGTGTCGATCAGAATCGCCATTGTATACGTTTCCCTTCACACATACGCCCTCGGCCTTGAATCAAATCGTATCGATGAAATTGCGTTGTTCCTGCAGACATAGGGAAATGGACCTAACCATACTTTATGTGTATGAGTACAATAAAATAAAATACAATGAAAAACCCTTGAACCCCATAATTATGACAACAGGCCTTTTTGTCCTGTTACACTGTATGAGTAAATATTTATTCCGTACTTGAGTGTACACTGATTTTACACCGCACATGTAACGTGTAAATATATGTTGATTTAAATACATCACCGAACCTTGAATAACAAAATTTGTAGATCTTAACGAATATCTTAAAAAATGTAGAATTGCGCTGGATGAAATTTAGATGTGCGACGCTTTAAGCCCTTACATTACTGAAACTGAAAATAGTGGGGCGAATGAACGTCATGCGCATTGGCCAATGAGAACCAAGCAACATACAGTCACATGTTACACGCATGTACAATTGAATTTACAGTATAATCTTAACAGTATGTGCACCAGCTTTGCTACCGAGAAGCCTGTGGAGCGGGGGTCTACTAGATGATAGTGTGTGCTTGTGTTGGTGGGACATTACTGGTTCGGTTAACATTGTTCAGTTGTTTAGACAACGTATTTAGTTGTGATTTTGTCTGCGTATTAAATTGACCGTTCGTACATTATGTGTCGGTATAATTTATTGAATATTTTGTTAAAGGGTGTTTTCTTGTTCGCTACAAGAAATACTGTGTGAGACACAGTCAAGTCACACCAAAACTGTGTTAAACATACTTTAAATGTGTAGTATTACAGTGATGTGAGCAGTGGAATACATCATCACATTCCTTCCTCGGTAGCAAAGCTGTTGCAACAGTAATAGAATGTATGCAAGTTTGAAGTTGTAATAGAAAACTTAAATAAAGTAAATCAGTTTTTAATGTGAAAAAATAGAAGACTGCCTGTAATAATATATGCAAGTGTTTTAGTAGCATTTATATAGTACTGTTAACTGTTACTTTTCTGTACATATTTTCAGATATTTCAGTGATTGTTTTAATATTTTATTTGGTATAAATAGTGAAGGAAAGTTCACCTGTAAATAAAGAAATATGTTTTGCATACAAGAAGTCTACATTCCTTGGTAGTTATAACGAGCTGAACATAACTACTGTGTGATTTTTTGAATCCTAATGTTGTGTGTCTCATGTTAGAACTCTTACGTCGTGTGTACAAACTTCAAAGCAGAAAGCAGTGTTCTAGTTTTATTTGTATCTCTTGATAAATTAAGTAAACTGTACTTGTGATAAGTTCAGAATACCTTAGTCCAGATTATCGACGTTTCACTGTATGTATTTAAAAAAAAAATTTTATTTTTAAATATACATATTGTTTTAGGTCAGAAAATTGTCCATTTATCACAAGGTGTCTAACAGTAAAAAAAAATGTAGAGTTTTCACATGTTAACAATATTAACAGTAACTTTATTTGTGCAGGCAAATTCTAATGATTATGAAAGATTTATATACAAGTGCCATACATGCATGCTGGGATTCAAACGCAGAGGAATGCTGGTAAACCATCTTGCCAACCGTCACCCCGAAATCACTCCAGACTCTGTACCTGAGCTCAATTTACCCATACTGAAAACAACTAGGGATTATTATTGTCAATATTGTGAAAAGGTAAATTTTTTGTTTTGTTTCTTATAGTTAGTGTACAAACATTTAGCATCAGTGAAACACTGCTGTCACATTTTGTATTTGAAGTAAAATTTTCCATACTCTTAACTAGGAATTCCCAGTTTTACTTATTTCAAATTGACAGCTTGACTTGTAACGTTAATTACATTTTAATACATACAAATATAAATACATAAAATTGAAATTATTTTTATCTTCCACCTACCTTTGAATCTTCCTCCAACCCAGAGTTCGGCACACGAACGTTAAGATGCAAGTGTGATTATCAGGTTACCCAACAAACGTACGCTACACTCATTTGGTTGATGGAATTCAAAATTTTTTATCTAATTATTTCCTTTTAAATAAAATTTTAATTAGAACTCAGCTTTCTCTCCTTTTAAGACAGATACAACATGCACATTTATTTAAACATTTTTCTTATTCTAATATTAATCAAGGCGAACCCAGCTTGCCACACACTCACATTCAGACCTATAAAACCCCCTTTTTATAGAACATAAGAATACGTATAAAGGAATAGTGTTACTTTCCGAAACAGCGTCGCTGTCGACCACATGGCGCGTCCTGTAAATTTCTTGCACTATGTCCGAACTGTTGTTCGTTCATTTTTTTACTCCGAACTCACTTGATTTTATGGCGTTACATGTCAATCTCACTTTTTTATACTGCTTTTACAACTCTGATATAAACTTGGTTAGTCGGTTATAATTTCGGGCCCCACAGCCAGCTGTATTCATCCGGCTGCGGCCACGGAGGTTAGTTGACTGGAAAGAAAACTTTACTTGACGATGTTACATGCGGGCGGGCATCACTGCCTTGCCGGCGAACAAATTTCGTCGCCGCACACAGCCTTCATTGTCAATGTCTTGGTAGTTGTACACCTGGCACATAGGATTTTTAAGTGTTAGCAGTCGACGATATTTCACTGCCTTTTTTCGTTTAGCGTGGATTAGGCGCTCCGCAGATGTGGGTGCTTGTGCATTTGTGAGTGGATGTCACACAACCGCAAAGTTCTAGGAAGTGTGCTACAATTGATAACACATTCTTTTCAAATATTTCAACACAGTTACAGCGTACCTTTGCATTGTTTAGACTGCGAGTTAGATTCAAACTGGGCACTGGCCACATATATGAAGTGAATTGTGCAATTTTAATAAAACCAAAACCAAAATTAATAAAATAAAAAACCTTTTAATTTGCCCCATTACAATACCCCCCCCCCCCAATGAGATATCTTCTGCCGAAACAGAAGAAATCTCATTGCTAACCCCTAAGAGGACCGGTGAGGATATGGTGCCAACAACCCCCCATTTGTTCTTCTACATCATGGGTAAACAACCCCCTTGGCTCAGCGACTATGGCCGCATCTGAACGAGATCACTGGACTTCTCTATACGAGATCCCAACACCATAAAATCGAACAGACACGCACCACAGCGCACCTCACCTTCTAACATGCCGCCCCAAAAATCCAAATCCCTGGTCTTGTACCATGCCAGATCCTCAACCGATGTTTCCCCTTTTCATGCACACTGGGTCGCCTTTGGCAGATACTGGGCGCATACATACACCTATAATATTTTCTAAACAAACTCATCATTTAAAATCACAAAATATTCATCTTTAAATTCACTATTCTTTTAAGTTCAAAATCAGATTGTATCAAAACCAAAAAAAATCTCTTATCTGAATAGATTAATTCTCTTTGTTATTATTACTAATTAAAAAACAAATAAATTGAATAGTTAATTAAAACATGAACTGCCTTATCCTTAAGTATTCACTGAAATTGTTTGTGGTTCCTTAAATGTTAAACACTGTTTTTCTTTTCATATTTGATAATCACTATTCCTTTGGTTATTATTATAGTCTCTAGTACACTTGGTTTATGCTGAGTCCTTGCATGGTCTATCCATTTTCTTCTCTCTTCATGGTACGTTTCCTTGTCCTTCTTCTTTTCCTCTTCTTTAGGTTTGAATGTCTTCTTCAATATTTTCATTGTAGTCATTATCTTCATTTGTTTCCCTCGCTGTTGGAGTTTATTGGTCCTGATTTTGTTGGTTCCCCTCACTGTTGGATCCTATTGGGTCTGGTTACTGATATTTTTGTTTTGGCTCATGGTCATTTTCTTCCTTCATTTCGTATTTGATGTTGCTATGTTAATATTATCTTCCTCATCGTTGGATTTTTATACTAATATATTTGTAGATACACACTTTTATACACATAGGTTTATTTATCTAGACATACTTTCATGCTTTTCTCTTACTTGACGTTATATTAGCTTATTTTATGTAACTACCATATTTGGTAACGTTACATATGCCTTCCTATAAGAATTGATTAATTCTGAATCAGTGTCTTTATTTTTCATTGAAGAATTCATCAATTGTTGTACGTTTCCATGTCGATTCACATGTTTTTTACATATATCCCTTCACTTTCTTCTATTTGAATCATAATTATTTCTTCTCTATGTAATCATCTCCCTTGTTTATTTAGTTCCCTAATTCCCTAACATAAGCTTAGCTGGGGCAGTTCAGAGCGGCTCACTTTGGCTATTCAACTCTACTGGCCATACTAACTTCAATAAATATGGAGGCAAATCATCTCCTTCAATAATAATAAATGATTGCTGGCATTATTCATCAGTCAATTCATCTCAAATAATCAAAAAATAATAATAGTGGTCGTTCTTCCGACAAATAATAAATATCCTTGGGATTAATTCACGCATCTGCGGTTTATACATTGTTATACTCTCTTTTCTTGATTCAACTCAACTAAATTCTTCACATATTATAGGGATAGTTTGTTTTACATTTCATCACTGGTATACTCTCATGATTATCTTCGTTAGTATATTACTTTTCATTCTTCTTCATCATCGATTAATCTCTTCATTTTGTATCACATTGAACGTCATCTCGTCATATTCTTCATTTCAGGTTTTATTCTTCTAGATATAATTCATAAATACATTTATTTTTTCTCCTTTCTCATGGTTTTAGTTGGTATATATTCCATGTGGTATTGGCTTTTCTCTAGCAAAATACACTAGAAACAATGTGGTTGTGTGTGGTTGCTTGTCTACATTAATACATTTCTTTGGGTTTGTTCTTCCAACTTCTTATTTGCTCCTTCTCCCTTCATTTGTAGTACGGGTATGATGTTAAATTTTACTTGTTGACGTGGCTCTTGGAATTATATATTTATATATAGTTATGCCATAGATGGTGTGTGTCGGTCTCGTATATTACTCCTCTTTTATAGTACGGGTATGATGTTAATTCTTACTTGTTGACGTGGCTCTTGGAAATAATGATTTTACCTCATATATGCCGTGGATGGTGTGTGTCAGTCTCGTAAAGTACTCTTCATTCTATAGTACTCTATTATTTATAAATACAATGTTCTGAATCCTTTACATAAATTCTTTGGGAGCATGTTTTTTCACATTATAAAATTACAATATATTCAATGTTCATTACATAGTTATACAGTTACTTCTCATTTAATATAAACACATAATAATTTTCATAGCAATAATACATCCTTTTTTCTTTAGTCAACGTTTATCTTCATAATTATACTTTCATTTTTCACTTTTTAATAAACAATAATCTTCATGGCCACATTTCATTTTTCATCTTGATATAGTCAACAGTTATATTCATAAGTATATTTTCATCTTTCATAACAAATATTTTCATCCTTTACATAATATTCACAACAAAATAATTTTCATCGCTATCTTTTCACTTTTAGTCCTATATTTTAATTGCCGATATGTCTTTTCATTGAAGCTCGTGTCAGCATTACTGGTTATCATAATAGTCGGTCCCATAATTCAGTGTATTTTTATTCATTTTAACCATAATCATCGTTCTCCTCTCTTCTTGTCGTTCGGACTTCTCCAGTGTCCATACTCCTGTCCGTTCTTGACATATATCGGGCTATCATCTGGTTTTTCCATTTGAAAGCTATTAGGGCTGTGTCTGCCTTCCTTTCTTCTGTCTTCTTTCTCTCTCTCTCTTCAATATATTTGTTTCCATTGTTCTTCTGGTGGCTGTCAGTACTGATGTTTGGTAACTCCCTCAATTTGGTTTGGGTACCGTCATCTATCTTCTGATTGGGTACTTCCGTTAATTGGCTCCTCTTCTTCCGCAGTTCTCTTATCTCTCTGGCGTACCTTCGACAATCCGGTCCCATTTCTCTTAATAGCCTTCCTTTTTCTTAAAATATCTTACTCTTCTTTTGGAAATCCGTGGTTGACATGCTTTGTTGGTCATTTTCTTCTTCGTTGTGACATAATCTTCCTCTTCGTCCATTGTCATGATACTCCTCCGATACTCCTTCCTGAAGGTTCCTTCTTTATGATTGACGATTGGTAAGTTGACCATATTAATCAGGCCGCTTCGAGTCATTTCAATTAATTCTTTTGTGACTCTTGCCTTCCTTGGACCCACGGTTCTTCTTTCTTCCATCTTTACCTCTTCCGTTTCTTGAATGATCTGGATCTTCTTATCCCTATTCTCTTCAAGCTCTGGATTCGTCTGTTCCGTGTTTTTATCTTCAAATACTTCTTCAACCTCCATTTGATTGTCGTCTATCTTCTGGTTGGATTGTTCCCTCTGTTCTCTCTCTCTTCTTAATTTTTTGGTGGATTCCCTGGTATCTTCTATCATTGATTGGAGCTTTTCATTTATGGATCTTTGGCCTTCATTCAACGACTGAAAACCTTCTTTCAATGATTGGCGGCTTTCATCCATCTCCTTAATCATTGTGTCTACCTTCTGGTTTATGGATTTCTGGTTTTCTTCCATAGATGCTCTCATACTCATTAATATTTCCATCATTTTTATCTTTGTTGTTTCTGTTAATCCCGACATCTTGTCGCTGGCAATGTACCTGCAGTCTCTTGACGGATTGGGGTTATTAGATTATTGGTTATAGTATGTTTTTTCCTAATCCGCGCCCCACGTTGGGCGCCAATCTATAATGTACATTTTATTGTATGTGTGTTGTGTTGATTTATCACAACTATTGATGGTATATAAGTAGATATATTCGTGTAATCTTCAATCACTTCTGCCCCGCGATGGAGCGCCAATCTATAATGGAACTTTTATAGATGATGTTGATATAGTGGTGTAGTAGTGTAATTGCAGATACGCACCGGTATCTACGATAATGTTGTTTTATAAAATGTTCTAATTATAATTATTATTGTTATTAGTTTGATTGTATTGTCGAATAGGTGGGTATCGATGGTTCACTTCTTTAATTTAAAATATTTCTCGCACTCCGTTATTAACCTCCCTCACTTACCACACGTGGATATTGTAGTCCTGTTCGGTGACGGTTCAGCTGAAATACATACACTGCATATACAAACAGATATTCTAGTTGAATATCTATTGTGACTATCATACACAATATAACTGATATAATATCTAAATAAAGTTCTGGATTATTAGAACTATTTGAATTCTTCCTCCACCTTTTGGTAGAACTGACTAAGAATGAATGAGCTAATTTAAATTTGAAATAATACTCTTTTTTCACTGGTAATAAAATGTAGAAGTTTATTAACGGTTAATAATGTTATAAAATCTTTGAAAAAATTGACAATCAGTTGCTAATAACCTTTCGGATAATAATTACAATTAACAAAATTTAAAATAAGACTCTGCTTAGCCTCAAGGCTGGTAAACCTGTTGGTTATACAACAGTTTAATTTTAAGAGGTTATGTCCTCCTGTATCAGTTAATTACCATGTTCGTGTGGTTCTTTTAGGTAGCATGATACCAGGTACAAGATGTGGTATTAATAATGATGTTAAATGAACAATAATTAAAAACAAACAAACAAATATAAAAATCGAAAATTAGTACCATATAACTGATAGTTATGGTATTATCGTACGCGGGAATGCGCACGCAGTCTACAGTATTTATTTGACAATCAACAAGCACGTTGGCTTGCACAGCTAAAATGTATTACTTTATTTTAATAATTCACCTTAAGAATTATTTACTTACAAGAGAAAAATTTATTAAAAAAACTCTTGTTATTATTTCCATCTGGTTTGGATTTTACTTGAGAACAGACTTGTAACAGAGAAATTGGCAAGTTACCGTTACGACTTTAAGGTTATTTCATAACGTGAATGGTTATTATGGTTAATTATCTTTAATATTTATTTCTTCTTAATCTAAGTATAGACATATTATTCATAATAGTTTTGATGTGTCATTATCAGTATCATATTATATTCTTTCGCATGAAAGTTAAAATATTTATTTTAAAATATCGAAAAATCAAGAAAACAACTTTAGTCAATTGAGCGACTATTGGTATTGCTCGTCTTTTGTAGTAAATACTTCAAATATGATTCTTTTAATTATGACAATAATTAAAATATTTATTCAACATATTAATAATTGCGAATTAATACTTTCATTAATTCTGATAAATTCCATCATCATTTTTGATACTTCGCTTTTTACTGACTTGCGTAGTAATCAACATTACGTATTTACAGAAATTTTATTTCTGTTTCAATGTTAATTAAATAAAAAGAATTGTACTCCCTGTTTTTATCTTTTACACAACACTCGTAAGTACGATCGATATTGTACACTAATCGTACTTAAATATTATACACTCCGCACATTTCACTCGTTTATGCTAGTGTGGTTTGTAGGTTATATGTATGTTGATTTACTGATGTATGCTTGTCGCGCACAATTCAAAATTTAAACTTCTTCATATCGGCGAGTGACATGACCTGTCTGTAAGATGACTGATGAGTAACTGTCATGCTCCTTCGAAGCGTCTGTGGCTCGTCTGCCAATGTTCATTCATTCGATTGGTTGAAATAATCAAGCTCTCTAACCCAAGCACTTTATTTTCTTAAAATATTTAATTTTTTACCAATTTTGGCCTTTGCGTTTGAGGCTATATGACGTCAGCACTGGTACAAAAAATAATTGAAAAGTTTAAAATCGCAATAACTTTCTTAATATTTGTCTTATCGTTAAATGGTTAGTGTTAGTAAATTGCGGACATCCTGCGCTTTAATTAAAGTCCAAACAAGATTATTTTCCGTCCATTACTTCAATCACTATAACGATTTTATTGATTTTTTATGGTGCATCTTATATTTATAAGTTTATTACACCAAATTTAATTATTTATACTAAAACACTTTTAATTAAACGCTCTTGAGTCCATATCTCAACTGGTTTAATTCAAAACTTGGGAATAATTGTTCCCCAAACAATATCTCGTTATGGCGTCTTTGGGCGTCCATATTTGATTTTTCATAAATGTACTTAAAACTAATTTTTCTTATCTAATAACACTAATACTGCAACCTAATAATAATAGAAACGTCTATTTACATAATTTTATACTTGAGTATATGTACATGGCTGTATTTAATATACTATTTACATTGTTTTAGTCCCCTCCTATCTCTTTTCTTACAATTGTTACTTTACTTCTGGTTTTTTCTATACAATTTAGATTATGTAATAGATGCGATTAGTGTACACTCATTGTACCTAATTCCCTACATATAATGGTTAGCTTTTAGCTATCTTAGAACCCTTCAATTTTTTAGTAATGGGTCTGTTTACATTGTGTCATAGCATGGTAGTCATTTATTTTTGTTAAAACAATAATTAAATTGTTATTGCTACACTTGATTTGGGTTTCCAAAGTAGTATCAGACATTATTCTGATTCTTGATAACATTTTTATCTACTTTTAAACAAGTTTATATGTTACATTTTGCATAAATAACTTGCTCCTCATCGTTTGTTTACATTTGGATTCCTCCATCATGGTCATTTGGTTTTTAATTATTTATATATAAAATGACTATTCTCATGGTCATAGTCTGTTCTCACAGTAGTATTAGGTGTCCCTCTTACTACTGGTAACACTCTTAACAATCTTTGTTTAGGCTTTAATACAGTATTTTGCTTAACTAGTTGGTTATACAATGTTTCTGCTTACTTCTGGCTATGTGTTCTTAGTTAGCTAGTTTACAATATTTTGGTTACAAAACTGTTATCATTATGTTCAGAATCTGTTCTCACAGTAGTACCAGATGTTTGTCTAACTAAATTGGCATACTAGGTTCTATTTCTCCTATCTCTGTGCCATCACATTTGATCTGTTTTATTTGCATTGTGTTGCAATATAATACACTGTCTATTAGGATGTATTATTATTTATAACAAATCCTTGATTGATATCATAGTTGATGGTTATTTATTTACATTAACATGTATGATTTTCTGTTTCATAGGTGTCTTTCCTATGGGGTTATGTAACAATGTACAACATGTTCTAATGCAGCATTTTGCTACTACTAACATGACTTCAGTATGGTATCTTACTACAATATTTTAATTGTTTTAATACACATGTTTACACTACTTCTTCTTAAACAATAATACAAATCTTTTTGTACTAATTACAATATCTTTCTTGCCATTGGTTGAATCTAATTCCTGTCACTTTTGTTTGATATATAACAAAGGTTTTTTATTGTCAGTTCTCTATGAACAATAATATAATTGTTCGATTTTACTCTGTTCTGGTGGTCTTATGATTATCTACGTGGATCACAATCTTTATTAAATTAGTCACACTAATTGTCTGTGTATATTTGACTATTTAATTCTTGCTGTTTTCACTATGAAATTAACACATTTTCTTACACTATAAACCTTATCACTGGAATTGTTTGTGTGGTTTATTAGGTTAAAATTAGTTAACTGGTCACAGGTTTTCACATCTATATTAAGTATTCACTGTAATTGTTTGTGGTTCCTTAAATGTTAAACACTGTTTTTCTTTTCATATTTGATAATCACTATTCCTTTGGTTATTATTATAGTCTCTAGTACACTTGGTTTATGCTGAGTCCTTGCATGGTCTATCCATTTTCTTCTCTCTTCATGGTACGTTTCCTTGTCCTTCTTCTTTTCCTCTTCTTTAGGTTTGAATGTCTTCTTCAATATTTTCATTGTAGTCATTATCTTCATTTGTTTCCCTCGCTGTTGGAGTTTATTGGTCCTGATTTTGTTGGTTCCCCTCACTGTTGGATCCTATTGGGTCTGGTTACTGATATTTTTGTTTTGGCTCATGGTCATTTTCTTCCTTCATTTCGTATTTGATGTTGCTATGTTAATATTATCTTCCTCATCGTTGGATTTTTATACTAATATATTTGTAGATACACACTTTTATACACATAGGTTTATTTATCTAGACATACTTTCATGCTTTTCTCTTACTTGACGTTATATTAGCTTATTTTATGTAACTACCATATTTGGTAACGTTACATATGCCTTCCTATAAGAATTGATTAATTCTGAATCAGTGTCTTTATTTTTCTTTGAAGAATTCATCAATTGTTGTACGTTTCCATGTCGATTCACATGTTTTTTACATATATCCCTTCACTTTCTTCTATTTGAATCATAATTATTTCTTCTCTATGTAATCATCTCCCTTGTTTATTTAGTTCCCTCATTCCCTAACATAAGCTTAGCTGGGGCAGTTCAGAGCGGCTCACTTTGGCTATTCAACTCTACTGGCCATACTAACTTCAATAAATATGGAGGCAAATCATCTCCTTCAATAATAATAAATGATTGCTGGCATTATTCATCAGTCAATTCATCTCAAATAATCAAAAAATAATAATAGTGGTCGTTCTTCCGACAAATAATAAATATCCTTGGGATTAATTCACGCATCTGCGGTTTATACATTGTTATACTCTCTTTTCTTGATTCAACTCAACTAAATTCTTCACATATTATAGGGATAGTTTGTTTTACATTTCATCACTGGTATACTCTCATGATTATCTTCGTTAGTATATTACTTTTCATTCTTCTTCATCATCGATTAATCTCTTCATTTTGTATCACATTGAACGTCATCTCGTCATATTCTTCATTTCAGGGTTTATTCTTCTAGATATAATTCATAAATACATTTATTTTTTCTCCTTTCTCATGGTTTTAGTTGGTATATATTCCATGTGGTATTGGCTTTTCTCTAGCAAAATACACTAGAAACAATGTGGTTGTGTGTGGTTGCTTGTCTACATTAATACATTTCTTTGGGTTTGTTCTTCCAACTTCTTATTTGCTCCTTCTCCCTTCATTTGTAGTACGGGTATGATGTTAAATTTTACTTGTTGACGTGGCTCTTGGAATTATATATTTATATATAGTTATGCCATAGATGGTGTGTGTCGGTCTCGTATATTACTCCTCTTTTATAGTACGGGTATGATGTTAATTCTTACTTGTTGACGTGGCTCTTGGAAATAATGATTTTACCTCATATATGCCGTGGATGGTGTGTGTCAGTCTCGTAAAGTACTCTTCATTCTGTAGTACTCTATTATTTATAAATACAATGTTCTGAATCCTTTACATAAATTCTTTGGGAGCATGTTTTTTCACATTATAAAATTACAATATATTCAATGTTCATTACATAGTTATACAGTTACTTCTCATTTAATATAAACACATAATAATTTTCATAGCAATAATACATCCTTTTTTCTTTAGTCAACGTTTATCTTCATAATTATACTTTCATTTTTCACTTTTTAATAAACAATAATCTTCATGGCCACATTTCATTTTTCATCTTGATATAGTCAACAGTTATATTCATAAGTATATTTTCATCTTTCATAACAAATATTTTCATCCTTTACATAATATTCACAACAAAATAATTTTCATCGCTATCTTTTCACTTTTAGTCCTATATTTTAATTGCCGATATATCTTTTCATTGAAGCTCGTGTCAGCATTACTGGTTATCATAATAGTCGGTCCCATAATTCAGTGTATTTTTATTCATTTTAACCATAATCATCGTTCTCCTCTCTTCTTGTCGTTCGGACTTCTCCAGTGTCCATACTCCTGTCCGTTCTTGACATATATCGGGCTATCATCTGGTTTTTCCATTTGAAAGCTATTAGGGCTGTGTCTGCCTTCCTTTCTTCTGTCTTCTTTCTCTCTCTCTCTTCAATATATTTGTTTCCATTGTTCTTCTGGTGGCTGTCAGTACTGATGTTTGGTAACTCCCTCAATTTGGTTTGGGTACCGTCATCTATCTTCTGATTGGGTACTTCCGTTAATTGGCTCCTCTTCTTCCGCAGTTCTCTTATCTCTCTGGCGTATCCTTCGACAATCCGGTCCCATTTCTCTTAATAGCCTTCCTTTTTCTTAAAATATCTTACTCTTCTTTTGGAAATCCGTGGTTGACATGCTTTGTTGGTCATTTTCTTCTTCGTTGTGACATAATCTTCCTCTTCGTCCATTGTCATGATACTCCTCCGATACTCCTTCCTGAAGGTTCCTTCTTTATGGTTGACGATTGGTAAGTTGACCATATTAATCAGGCCGCTTCGAGTCATTTCAATTAATTCTTTTGTGACTCTTGCCTTCCTTGGACGCACGGTTCTTCTTTCTTCCATCTTTACCTCTTCCGCTTCTTGAATGATCTGAATCTTCTTATCCCTATTCTCTTCAAGCTCTGGATTCATCTGTTCCGTGTTTTTAACTTCAAGTACTTCTTCAACCTCCATTTGATTGTCGTCTATCTTCTGGTTGGATTGTTCCCTCTGTTCTCTCTCTCTTCTTAATTTTTTGGTGGATTCCCTGGTATCTTCTATCATTGATTGGAGCTTTTCATTTATGGATCTTTGGCCTTCATTCAACGACTGAAAACCTTCTTTCAATGATTGGCGGCTTTCATCCATCTCCTTAATCATTGCGTCTACCTTCTGGTTTATGGATTTCTGGTTTTCTTCCATAGATGCTCTCATACTCATTAATATTTCCATCATTTTTATCTTTGTTGTTTCTGTTAATCCCGACATCTTGTCGCTGGCAATGTACCTGCAGTCTCTTGACGGATTGGGGTTATTAGATTATTGGTTATAGTATGTTTTTTCCTAATCCGCGCCCCACGTTGGGCGCCAATCTATAATGTATATTTTATTGTATGTGTGTTGTGTTGATTTATCACAACTATTGATGGTATATAAGTAGATATATTCGTGTAATCTTCAATCACTTCTGCCCCGCGATGGAGCGCCAATCTATAATGGAACTTTTATAGATGATGTTGATATAGTGGTGTAGTAGTGTAATTGCAGATACGCACCGGTATCTACGATAATGTTGTTTTATAAAATGTTCTAATTATAATTATTATTGTTATTAGTTTGATTGTATTGTCGAATAGGTGGGTATCGATGGTTCACTTCTTTAATTTAAAATATTTCTCGCACTCCGTTATTAACCTCCCTCACTTACCACACGTGGATATTGTAGTCCTGTTCGGTGATGGTTCAGCTGAAGTACATACACTGCGTATACAAACAGATATTCTAGTTGAATATCTATTGTGACTATCATACACAATATAACTGATATAATATCTAAATAAAGTTCTGGATTATTAGAACTATTTGAATTCTTCCGCCACCTTTTGGTAGAACTGACTAAGAATAAATGAGCTAATTTAAATTTGAAATAATACTCTTTTTTCACTGGTAATAAAATGTAGAAGTTTATTAACGGTTAATAATGTTATAAAATCTTTGAAAAAATTGACAATCAGTTGCTAATAACCTTTCGGATAATAATTACAATTAACAAAATTTAAAATAAGACTCTGCTTAGCCTCAAGGCTGGTAAACCTGTTGGTTATACAATAGTTTAATTTTAAGAGGTTATGTCCTCCTGTATCAGTTAATTACCATGTTCGTGTGGTTCTTTTAGGTAGCATGATACCAGGTACAAGATGTGGTATTAATAATGATGTTAAATGAACAATAATTAAAAACAAACAAACAAATATAAAAATCGAAAATTAGTACCATATAACTGATAGTTATGGTATTATCGTACGCGGGAATGCGCACGCAGTCTACAGTATTTATTTGACAATCAACAAGCACGTTGGCTTGCACAGCTAAAATGTATTACTTTATTTTAATAATTCACCTTAAGAATTATTTACTTACAAGAGAAAAATTTATTAAAAAAACTCTTGTTATTATTTCCATCTGGTTTGGATTTTACTTGAGAACAGACTTGTAACAGAGAAATTGGCAAATTACCGTTACGACTTTAAGGTTATTTCATAACGTGAATGGTTATTATGGTTAATTATCTTTAATATTTATTTCTTCTTAATCTAAGTATAGACATATTATTCATAATAGTTTTGATGTGTCATTATCAGTATCATATTATATTCTTTCGCATGAAAGTTAAAATATTTATTTTAAAATATCGAAAAATCAAGAAAACAACTTTAGTCAATTGAGCGACTATTGGTATTGCTCGTCTTTTGTAATAAATACTTCAAATATGATTCTTTTAATTATGACAATAATTAAAATATTTATTCAACATATTAATAATTGCGAATTAATACTTTCATTAATTCTGATAAATTCCATCATCATTTTTGATACTTCGCTTTTTACTGACTTGCGTAGTAATCAACATTACGTATTTACAGAAATTTTATTTCTGTTTCAATGTTAATTAAATAAAAAGAATTGTACTCCCTGTTTTTATCTTTTACACAACACTCGTAAGTACGATCGATATTGTACACTAATCGTACTTAAATATTATACACTCCGCACATTTCACTCGTTTATGCTAGTGTGGTTTGTAGGTTATATGTATGTTGATTTACTGATGTATGCTTGTCGCGCACAATTCAAAATTTAAACTTCTTCATATCGGCGAGTGACATGACCTGTCTGTAAGATGACTGATGAGTAACTGTCATGCTCCTTCGAAGCGTCTGTGGCTCGTCTGCCAATGTTCATTCATTCGATTGGTTGAAATAATCAAGCTCTCTAACCCAAGCACTTTATTTTCTTAAAATATTTAATTTTTTACCAATTTTGGCCTTTGCGTTTGAGGCTATATGACGTCAGCACTGGTACAAAAAATAATTGAAAAGTTTAAAATCGCAATAACTTTCTTAATATTTGTCTTATCGTTAAATGGTTAGTGTCAGTAAATTGCGGACATCCTGCGCTTTAATTAAAGTCCAAACAAGATTATTTTCCGTCCATTACTTCAATCACTATAACGATTTTATTGATTTTTTATGGTGCATCTTATATTTATAAGTTTATTACACCAAATTTAATTATTTATACTAAAACACTTTTAATTAAACGCTCTTGAGTCCATATCTCAACTGGTTTAATTCAAAACTTGGGAATAATTGTTCCCCAAACAATATCTCGTTATGGCGTCTTTGGGCGTCCATATTTGATTTTTCATAAATGTACTTAAAACTAATTTTTCTTATCTAATAACACTAATACTGCAACCTAATAATAATAGAAACGTCTATTTACATAATTTTATACTTGAGTATATGTACATGGCTGTATTTAATATACTATTTACATTGTTTTAGTCCCCTCCTATCTCTTTTCTTACAATTGTTACTTTACTTCTGGTTTTTTCTATACAATTTAGATTATGTAATAGATGCGATTAGTGTACACTCATTGTACCTAATTCCCTACATATAATGGTTAGCTTTTAGCTATCTTAGAACCCTTCAATTTTTTAGTAATGGGTCTGTTTACATTGTGTCATAGCATGGTAGTCATTTATTTTTGTTAAAACAATAATTAAATTGTTATTGCTACACTTGATTTGGGTTTCCAAAGTAGTATCAGACATTATTCTGATTCTTGATAACATTTTTATCTACTTTTAAACAAGTTTATATGTTACATTTTGCATAAATAACTTGCTCCTCATCGTTTGTTTACATTTGGATTCCTCCATCATGGTCATTTGGTTTTTAATTATTTATATATAAAATGACTATTCTCATGGTCATAGTCTGTTCTCACAGTAGTATTAGGTGTCCCTCTTACTACTGGTAACACTCTTAACAATCTTTGTTTAGGCTTTAATACAGTATTTTGCTTAACTAGTTGGTTATACAATGTTTCTGCTTACTTCTGGCTATGTGTTCTTAGTTAGCTAGTTTACAATATTTTGGTTACAAAACTGTTATCATTATGTTCAGAATCTGTTCTCACAGTAGTACCAGATGTTTGTCTAACTAAATTGGCATACTAGGTTCTATTTCTCCTATCTCTGTGCCATCACATTTGATCTGTTTTATTTGCATTGTGTTGCAATATAATACACTGTCTATTAGGATGTATTATTATTTATAACAAATCCTTGATTGATATCATAGTTGATGGTTATTTATTTACATTAACATGTATGATTTTCTGTTTCATAGGTGTCTTTCCTATGGGGTTATGTAACAATGTACAACATGTTCTAATGCAGCATTTTGCTACTACTAACATGACTTCAGTATGGTATCTTACTACAATATTTTAATTGTTTTAATACACATGTTTACACTACTTCTTCTTAAACAATAATACAAATCTTTTTGTACTAATTACAATATCTTTCTTGCCATTGGTTGAATCTAATTCCTGTCACTTTTGTTTGATATATAACAAAGGTTTTTTATTGTCAGTTCTCTATGAACAATAATATAATTGTTCGATTTTACTCTGTTCTGGTGGTCTTATGATTATCTACGTGGATCACAATCTTTATTAAATTAGTCACACTAATTGTCTGTGTATATTTGACTATTTAATTCTTGCTGTTTTCACTATGAAATTAACACATTTTCTTACACTATAAACCTTATCACTGGAATTGTTTGTGTGGTTTATTAGGTTAAAATTAGTTAACTGGTCACAGGTTTTCACATCTATATTAAGTATTCACTGTAATTGTTTGTGGTTCCTTAAATGTTAAACACTGTTTTTCTTTTCATATTTGATAATCACTATTCCTTTGGTTATTATTATAGTCTCTAGTACACTTGGTTTATGCTGAGTCCTTGCATGGTCTATCCATTTTCTTCTCTCTTCATGGTACGTTTCCTTGTCCTTCTTCTTTTCCTCTTCTTTAGGTTTGAATGTCTTCTTCAATATTTTCATTGTAGTCATTATCTTCATTTGTTTCCCTCGCTGTTGGAGTTTATTGGTCCTGATTTTGTTGGTTCCCCTCACTGTTGGATCCTATTGGGTCTGGTTACTGATATTTTTGTTTTGGCTCATGGTCATTTTCTTCCTTCATTTCGTATTTGATGTTGCTATGTTAATATTATCTTCCTCATCGTTGGATTTTTATACTAATATATTTGTAGATACACACTTTTATACACATAGGTTTATTTATCTAGACATACTTTCATGCTTTTCTCTTACTTGACGTTATATTAGCTTATTTTATGTAACTACCATATTTGGTAACGTTACATATGCCTTCCTATAAGAATTGATTAATTCTGAATCAGTGTCTTTATTTTTCTTTGAAGAATTCATCAATTGTTGTACGTTTCCATGTCGATTCACATGTTTTTTACATATATCCCTTCACTTTCTTCTATTTGAATCATAATTATTTCTTCTCTATGTAATCATCTCCCTTGTTTATTTAGTTCCCTAATTCCCTAACATAAGCTTAGCTGGGGCAGTTCAGAGCGGCTCACTTTGGCTATTCAACTCTACTGGCCATACTAACTTCAATAAATATGGAGGCAAATCATCTCCTTCAATAATAATAAATGATTGCTGGCATTATTCATCAGTCAATTCATCTCAAATAATCAAAAAATAATAATAGTGGTCGTTCTTCCGACAAATAATAAATATCCTTGGGATTAATTCACGCATCTGCGGTTTATACATTGTTATACTCTCTTTTCTTGATTCAACTCAACTAAATTCTTCACATATTATAGGGATAGTTTGTTTTACATTTCATCACTGGTATACTCTCATGATTATCTTCGTTAGTATATTACTTTTCATTCTTCTTCATCATCGATTAATCTCTTCATTTTGTATCACATTGAACGTCATCTCGTCATATTCTTCATTTCAGGGTTTATTCTTCTAGATATAATTCATAAATACATTTATTTTTTCTCCTTTCTCATGGTTTTAGTTGGTATATATTCCATGTGGTATTGGCTTTTCTCTAGCAAAATACACTAGAAACAATGTGGTTGTGTGTGGTTGCTTGTCTACATTAATACATTTCTTTGGGTTTGTTCTTCCAACTTCTTATTTGCTCCTTCTCCCTTCATTTGTAGTACGGGTATGATGTTAAATTTTACTTGTTGACGTGGCTCTTGGAATTATATATTTATATATAGTTATGCCATAGATGGTGTGTGTCGGTCTCGTATATTACTCCTCTTTTATAGTACGGGTATGATGTTAATTCTTACTTGTTGACGTGGCTCTTGGAAATAATGATTTTACCTCATATATGCCGTGGATGGTGTGTGTCAGTCTCGTAAAGTACTCTTCATTCTGTAGTACTCTATTATTTATAAATACAATGTTCTGAATCCTTTACATAAATTCTTTGGGAGCATGTTTTTTCACATTATAAAATTACAATATATTCAATGTTCATTACATAGTTATACAGTTACTTCTCATTTAATATAAACACATAATAATTTTCATAGCAATAATACATCCTTTTTTCTTTAGTCAACGTTTATCTTCATAATTATACTTTCATTTTTCACTTTTTAATAAACAATAATCTTCATGGCCACATTTCATTTTTCATCTTGATATAGTCAACAGTTATATTCATAAGTATATTTTCATCTTTCATAACAAATATTTTCATCCTTTACATAATATTCACAACAAAATAATTTTCATCGCTATCTTTTCACTTTTAGTCCTATATTTTAATTGCCGATATATCTTTTCATTGAAGCTCGTGTCAGCATTACTGGTTATCATAATAGTCGGTCCCATAATTCAGTGTATTTTTATTCATTTTAACCATAATCATCGTTCTCCTCTCTTCTTGTCGTTCGGACTTCTCCAGTGTCCATACTCCTGTCCGTTCTTGACATATATCGGGCTATCATCTGGTTTTTCCATTTGAAAGCTATTAGGGCTGTGTCTGCCTTCCTTTCTTCTGTCTTCTTTCTCTCTCTCTCTTCAATATATTTGTTTCCATTGTTCTTCTGGTGGCTGTCAGTACTGATGTTTGGTAACTCCCTCAATTTGGTTTGGGTACCGTCATCTATCTTCTGATTGGGTACTTCCGTTAATTGGCTCCTCTTCTTCCGCAGTTCTCTTATCTCTCTGGCGTATCCTTCGACAATCCGGTCCCATTTCTCTTAATAGCCTTCCTTTTTCTTAAAATATCTTACTCTTCTTTTGGAAATCCGTGGTTGACATGCTTTGTTGGTCATTTTCTTCTTCGTTGTGACATAATCTTCCTCTTCGTCCATTGTCATGATACTCCTCCGATACTCCTTCCTGAAGGTTCCTTCTTTATGGTTGACGATTGGTAAGTTGACCATATTAATCAGGCCGCTTCGAGTCATTTCAATTAATTCTTTTGTGACTCTTGCCTTCCTTGGACGCACGGTTCTTCTTTCTTCCATCTTTACCTCTTCCGCTTCTTGAATGATCTGAATCTTCTTATCCCTATTCTCTTCAAGCTCTGGATTCATCTGTTCCGTGTTTTTAACTTCAAGTACTTCTTCAACCTCCATTTGATTGTCGTCTATCTTCTGGTTGGATTGTTCCCTCTGTTCTCTCTCTCTTCTTAATTTTTTGGTGGATTCCCTGGTATCTTCTATCATTGATTGGAGCTTTTCATTTATGGATCTTTGGCCTTCATTCAACGACTGAAAACCTTCTTTCAATGATTGGCGGCTTTCATCCATCTCCTTAATCATTGCGTCTACCTTCTGGTTTATGGATTTCTGGTTTTCTTCCATAGATGCTCTCATACTCATTAATATTTCCATCATTTTTATCTTTGTTGTTTCTGTTAATCCCGACATCTTGTCGCTGGCAATGTACCTGCAGTCTCTTGACGGATTGGGGTTATTAGATTATTGGTTATAGTATGTTTTTTCCTAATCCGCGCCCCACGTTGGGCGCCAATCTATAATGTATATTTTATTGTATGTGTGTTGTGTTGATTTATCACAACTATTGATGGTATATAAGTAGATATATTCGTGTAATCTTCAATCACTTCTGCCCCGCGATGGAGCGCCAATCTATAATGGAACTTTTATAGATGATGTTGATATAGTGGTGTAGTAGTGTAATTGCAGATACGCACCGGTATCTACGATAATGTTGTTTTATAAAATGTTCTAATTATAATTATTATTGTTATTAGTTTGATTGTATTGTCGAATAGGTGGGTATCGATGGTTCACTTCTTTAATTTAAAATATTTCTCGCACTCCGTTATTAACCTCCCTCACTTACCACACGTGGATATTGTAGTCCTGTTCGGTGATGGTTCAGCTGAAGTACATACACTGCGTATACAAACAGATATTCTAGTTGAATATCTATTGTGACTATCATACACAATATAACTGATATAATATCTAAATAAAGTTCTGGATTATTAGAACTATTTGAATTCTTCCGCCACCTTTTGGTAGAACTGACTAAGAATAAATGAGCTAATTTAAATTTGAAATAATACTCTTTTTTCACTGGTAATAAAATGTAGAAGTTTATTAACGGTTAATAATGTTATAAAATCTTTGAAAAAATTGACAATCAGTTGCTAATAACCTTTCGGATAATAATTACAATTAACAAAATTTAAAATAAGACTCTGCTTAGCCTCAAGGCTGGTAAACCTGTTGGTTATACAATAGTTTAATTTTAAGAGGTTATGTCCTCCTGTATCAGTTAATTACCATGTTCGTGTGGTTCTTTTAGGTAGCATGATACCAGGTACAAGATGTGGTATTAATAATGATGTTAAATGAACAATAATTAAAAACAAACAAACAAATATAAAAATCGAAAATTAGTACCATATAACTGATAGTTATGGTATTATCGTACGCGGGAATGCGCACGCAGTCTACAGTATTTATTTGACAATCAACAAGCACGTTGGCTTGCACAGCTAAAATGTATTACTTTATTTTAATAATTCACCTTAAGAATTATTTACTTACAAGAGAAAAATTTATTAAAAAAACTCTTGTTATTATTTCCATCTGGTTTGGATTTTACTTGAGAACAGACTTGTAACAGAGAAATTGGCAAGTTACCGTTACGACTTTAAGGTTATTTCATAACGTGAATGGTTATTATGGTTAATTATCTTTAATATTTATTTCTTCTTAATCTAAGTATAGACATATTATTCATAATAGTTTTGATGTGTCATTATCAGTATCATATTATATTCTTTCGCATGAAAGTTAAAATATTTATTTTAAAATATCGAAAAATCAAGAAAACAACTTTAGTCAATTGAGCGACTATTGGTATTGCTCGTCTTTTGTAATAAATACTTCAAATATGATTCTTTTAATTATGACAATAATTAAAATATTTATTCAACATATTAATAATTGCGAATTAATACTTTCATTAATTCTGATAAATTCCATCATCATTTTTGATACTTCGCTTTTTACTGACTTGCGTAGTAATCAACATTACGTATTTACAGAAATTTTATTTCTGTTTCAATGTTAATTAAATAAAAAGAATTGTACTCCCTGTTTTTATCTTTTACACAACACTCGTAAGTACGATCGATATTGTACACTAATCGTACTTAAATATTATACACTCCGCACATTTCACTCGTTTATGCTAGTGTGGTTTGTAGGTTATATGTATGTTGATTTACTGATGTATGCTTGTCGCGCACAATTCAAAATTTAAACTTCTTCATATCGGCGAGTGACATGACCTGTCTGTAAGATGACTGATGAGTAACTGTCATGCTCCTTCGAAGCGTCTGTGGCTCGTCTGCCAATGTTCATTCATTCGATTGGTTGAAATAATCAAGCTCTCTAACCCAAGCACTTTATTTTCTTAAAATATTTAATTTTTTACCAATTTTGGCCTTTGCGTTTGAGGCTATATGACGTCAGCACTGGTACAAAAAATAATTGAAAAGTTTAAAATCGCAATAACTTTCTTAATATTTGTCTTATCGTTAAATGGTTAGTGTCAGTAAATTGCGGACATCCTGCGCTTTAATTAAAGTCCAAACAAGATTATTTTCCGTCCATTACTTCAATCACTATAACGATTTTATTGATTTTTTATGGTGCATCTTATATTTATAAGTTTATTACACCAAATTTAATTATTTATACTAAAACACTTTTAATTAAACGCTCTTGAGTCCATATCTCAACTGGTTTAATTCAAAACTTGGGAATAATTGTTCCCCAAACAATATCTCGTTATGGCGTCTTTGGGCGTCCATATTTGATTTTTCATAAATGTACTTAAAACTAATTTTTCTTATCTAATAACACTAATACTGCAACCTAATAATAATAGAAACGTCTATTTACATAATTTTATACTTGAGTATATGTACATGGCTGTATTTAATATACTATTTACATTGTTTTAGTCCCCTCCTATCTCTTTTCTTACAATTGTTACTTTACTTCTGGTTTTTTCTATACAATTTAGATTATGTAATAGATGCGATTAGTGTACACTCATTGTACCTAATTCCCTACATATAATGGTTAGCTTTTAGCTATCTTAGAACCCTTCAATTTTTTAGTAATGGGTCTGTTTACATTGTGTCATAGCATGGTAGTCATTTATTTTTGTTAAAACAATAATTAAATTGTTATTGCTACACTTGATTTGGGTTTCCAAAGTAGTATCAGACATTATTCTGATTCTTGATAACATTTTTATCTACTTTTAAACAAGTTTATATGTTACATTTTGCATAAATAACTTGCTCCTCATCGTTTGTTTACATTTGGATTCCTCCATCATGGTCATTTGGTTTTTAATTATTTATATATAAAATGACTATTCTCATGGTCATAGTCTGTTCTCACAGTAGTATTAGGTGTCCCTCTTACTACTGGTAACACTCTTAACAATCTTTGTTTAGGCTTTAATACAGTATTTTGCTTAACTAGTTGGTTATACAATGTTTCTGCTTACTTCTGGCTATGTGTTCTTAGTTAGCTAGTTTACAATATTTTGGTTACAAAACTGTTATCATTATGTTCAGAATCTGTTCTCACAGTAGTACCAGATGTTTGTCTAACTAAATTGGCATACTAGGTTCTATTTCTCCTATCTCTGTGCCATCACATTTGATCTGTTTTATTTGCATTGTGTTGCAATATAATACACTGTCTATTAGGATGTATTATTATTTATAACAAATCCTTGATTGATATCATAGTTGATGGTTATTTATTTACATTAACATGTATGATTTTCTGTTTCATAGGTGTCTTTCCTATGGGGTTATGTAACAATGTACAACATGTTCTAATGCAGCATTTTGCTACTACTAACATGACTTCAGTATGGTATCTTACTACAATATTTTAATTGTTTTAATACACATGTTTACACTACTTCTTCTTAAACAATAATACAAATCTTTTTGTACTAATTACAATATCTTTCTTGCCATTGGTTGAATCTAATTCCTGTCACTTTTGTTTGATATATAACAAAGGTTTTTTATTGTCAGTTCTCTATGAACAATAATATAATTGTTCGATTTTATTCTGTTCTGGTGGTCTTATGATTATCTACGTGGATCACAATCTTTATTAAATTAGTCACACTAATTGTCTGTGTATATTTGACTATTTAATTCTTGCTGTTTTCACTATGAAATTAACACATTTTCTTACACTATAAACCTTATCACTGGAATTGTTTGTGTGGTTTATTAGGTTAAAATTAGTTAACTGGTCACAGGTTTTCACATCTATATTAAGTATTCACTGTAATTGTTTGTGGTTCCTTAAATGTTAAACACTGTTTTTCTTTTCATATTTGATAATCACTATTCCTTTGGTTATTATTATAGTCTCTAGTACACTTGGTTTATGCTGAGTCCTTGCATGGTCTATCCATTTTCTTCTCTCTTCATGGTACGTTTCCTTGTCCTTCTTCTTTTCCTCTTCTTTAGGTTTGAATGTCTTCTTCAATATTTTCATTGTAGTCATTATCTTCATTTGTTTCCCTCGCTGTTGGAGTTTATTGGTCCTGATTTTGTTGGTTCCCCTCACTGTTGGATCCTATTGGGTCTGGTTACTGATATTTTTGTTTTGGCTCATGGTCATTTTCTTCCTTCATTTCGTATTTGATGTTGCTGTGTTAATATTATCTTCCTCATCGTTGGATTTTTATACTAATATATTTGTAGATACACACTTTTATACACATAGGTTTATTTATCTAGACATACTTTCATGCTTTTCTCTTACTTGACGTTATATTAGCTTATTTTATGTAACTACCATATTTGGTAACGTTACAATACACGTAAACAATAATACAATCAAAAATGCAAAACATCAATTTGATGGCAGGCACAGAATTAAAATTTTTTTTTGTTTTCTATTACCCCCTCTTAATCCCTTGACCCCTGATACCCGTTACATATTCATGTGTTCTGCGCTAGGCTTCTTGGCCATTTACAGCCTCATCCTAGCCGTAAACCACATCTCCCTCGTGACCTGTAACTGGGTCACCGCCCATCCACACCCACTGTTTCCCCCCTGGACTGTAGCGCCCAGTTGCTTTCACAAGGACTGATGCGGAAGGGGTGGACATTTTTTTCTTTTATTCCACCCCCATCCTTGCTTCGGCGTTACAATAAAATTCAGTGGTACACTGTGATCTTATATAATAATAAGATTACAAATGTTTAAGTCCCTGTCGGGCGCAAATGTGTACGATATTTTGTATATTACACTTATGTTCATGTTTACTAAACTCGGGCGCCATCTTTGTATACATATATTATAGGCCAGGAATCCGTTACGCGAAGTCATGAAGAACGGAAATTGCTTGAAATAATAAAACATCTGTTATACTTTTTACCAATGAAATACCCTTTTTATTTGATCTACTTCTTACAGAACAGTTTTGAAACCAACTCTAACCCCTCCAAAAGCATAATGCAAATAAATGTACTTACGTGACTATATCCTTATTAATTATAATATAGTACTATATGTATAGTTGCTCAACCCAGCACTTAGGAATTACACAACACACACGCAATCTCTCTCTCTTTCACTCTCATGGTACAAAATTTTTATTAATGTTGGAGCTCCTTTTAGGTAATTGAAATTTTAAATATATGATTTCTAAAATAAAAATTTATACTTGGAAATACAATAAGGATTTAAGGTACAAAAGGAACGTTCTCACCCATTTCGTGTCGGCCTCCTCGCACTTCTAACATCATCCCGATCGGCACAATCGGTACAATTTTACGGCGTTTGATGGTGCAATTTCGTGTCGACCTACGTAACCCACCGTTGTGGGACCGATTCTATACGCCGATCTTCCGGGACGATTCATCGGCCGATGACGCCTACACAAAGCCGAACTGTTTAACGTTCCTTAGCACATTTTGACGATATTTATATTGTTTATTAACCACTTACAGTGGTCTAAAAAATTAAAATTCACTCGTGAGTGAATGGGTTGCCGGCCGGCGTTGATCACTGCTGCAGATGAAATGACCAAGAGTCTTTGTTAGATTTTGCCGAAGTGGGGTGAACCTACGTCACATTTCCTTTGTTAAAACTGTTGACAGCATCGTTGTTGATGTCAACACATTCTCAGCCTCTGACGTAATTAAGGTTCGGCTCTCTTATCGCAACAACTGCACACTGTTTTTTGTGATGTTTCACAGTTTTTGCTATGAATTGGTTCAAATCCTGACAAATATTATTATACACTCCACTCACTGTATATTCGTATCGGGTGTTTAAGGTTGGGTTTAGTATGACAAAAATAGAAAAATACAATAGTTATGTTCTATTTACCATATTTAAAGTAATTATAAATGTACCATGATTGTACCATCACAACACCTACTATTCTTGATTGATACGCCCCTAATGGACTACCACCCCTATCTGGGTGAAAATAGCCCGGTTCCAAAATTTGGTAGATTCCCCAAAAAATAACCCCCCTACTAAATCTAACAAACCACCGGGTTAACAAAATAAAACAAACCACAAGCCGGTTATATCAAGTAAAATTTATGATTTTCCACAATTAACTACTTTCATGGTCATGATCCGGTGATGTCATGACCGCACTTAGGTGGGGAATCTACAGCTAAAACATAAAACATAGATTGTCAAATTTTATAAAAGTTTACCTGAACAGAAATATACACATCTTATTTTCCAAACACTATCTCAACTTTAACGTTCTTTCAATTTTTTAATTTAAATGAATATTGTAATCACTATATTTTTTCATCATTTTATTATTTAATCTACCATTACATTTGAATCAGAATAAATTTAAATTGGTTATTAAAAATCATCTTTTCAATTACTTTAATTATCAAATTAATTGAATTCTATTTAATTTTTCAAAGTCTGAGTTACAGTAATTACCTCATTATTATTTTGTCTGTAAAAAATTAACTTCAATTCTTTTATGTCACAATAGGGTTTTGCTCAAGATACTGATTCATCAAGTTACAACAGTTATCACCTTCCACACTTGGCTATACACATTAGTCAAAACATCCAACACACCTGTTTACATAAACCGTTGTCTGCCAGACTTGTGTTATAAACACTCTCAGTTTCAACATTCATGGTTACGTCATATACTGACATATCTGCTTACTTCCACTGTTAATTTCTCTGAGTCTTGTAGTTAACATATTTATCAAAGTCTATTTATTACAGTTCAAACCAAATATAATTTTAGTTCACCTTTCAGTTATTATTACTTTTTAATTACAGTTTCTATTTAATACCATTATCTCAATTCATTTATATTATTGAATCAAAATCTTTTCACACCTGTAAACATTTTACTCTATCTGATTGGTATTATAAACTTTATACTTACAGTACATTATTCACCTACTGGCATGAACACAAAATACACACCACACACACACCAATATCTCCGTGTAACCTCTGAAACATTTAACAACAATGTTATTTCATGCCCAACAATTTAACATTTATTTATCAGTTACTATCAAATTCACATCTCTGAAAACAATTTAAATTCATCAGAAAATTCTATTATATAACATTGTAAATCAATCAAAATATATTTAAACATTTCAAATTAATTTAATTAAATTAATTATTGAACACAACATTTTTAATTAATTTCACCAATTATAATAATTACCATTCATTTGTTATTCTCTTCCAAATTATTTTTGTTATTTATTTAGGCTGCCAAATATTAATATTATTATTCTCACAATAATTTCCATTACATACACACATTGTTTACCTAACATTTTACAATATACACAATTAATTTCACTATCAATTTATTTACAATTCTTCATCATTATTATTCAATTTTATCGCACTTCATTGTTCAAGTCTGCGAGGTCAAAACCATTAAACAAACTATTTAAAATTGTCCATTTGTGAATTTAAGGTTCAGCCTCCATCGTCAAAAATTAGTCTGGGTTTCACATAACAATTTTCAATTTTATTTACTTACCTCATCTGGCTATCTTGTGTGTAATAACCATAAAATTTCAGTTTATTCATTTTACCACAATAATCATAAATCAAGTCAACATTATTTCTTTCTGTCCAGTCTCCATTAGTAGTTATATTCATTGTCAAGTCAGTTATTTTCTCATTCATTACATCATAAGGTAAATTATTATTATTCAAATATGTATCATCAAAATAATTCTCATTCTCTATTTTAACAGGTAAGTATTTCATATCATTTAACATCTCTTTCAACTCATTATACTTTCTCTGCAACTTATATAATTCTATCTCTTTATCAACACACAATTCTCTATCTAAATCTCTCTCATCATAACACCATTTCACATTTTCAACACCATTCCACACAGAGGGTACAAGCTTATACAAAAAGGGGTAGCAACTCAAATCTTTCACTAATAAGGGTCTCTTGCCCTCCAATAATAACATTTTTGAACACCTTGGTTCATCACAAATAAGGGGAAAATTTACCCTGTGCCCTCCATATTCATCTACTCTTTCTTTCCATTCTTTTTCTAATTCATCAACACTAATTACTACCTCATTACAACATACACTCTCTCTCTCTCACTCACTATTTCACTATCTATTTTCAACGTATCACTCTCTGATACCACCCTTTCAATCACATTACCATTTTCAATATCATTGTTAACATTAGGTTACCTTACTCTCTAATACCACATTTTTAATTATATTCTCATTTTCGACATTATTGTCATCATTTGTTAATTTTTTATTATCATTATTATTTTTACTTTTACTCTGTTCTCCTACTGACTCTACTATTCTCTCAATATCTTGTTTCAATTCTTTACAACTATTTTCGCATTTCATTTTTACTTCATTAATGTCAAATTTAATTACATCAAATTTAGCGTCAAATTTATTCAACTTTATATCGTTATTGTCAAAACGATTATTTAATTCGTTAAATTTATTATTCAGTACATCTAATTTGCTGTCAAAACTATTCTTTTGTTCGTTGAGTTTTTCGTCATTACTATCAAATCGTTACTTAGAAGGTTAAATAAGTCATTCATGGACATCTCTTTTTCTTTTGTTTTACTCGTTACAGGAGTAGAATTCGCTCCCGGTGCACTAATTACTGATTCTTCTACATTACAGTCACCTGCTGATAGTGACTCTGTTTGAATACCTGAGTCGGTATTCGTTTGACTTTCTGTCTGACTGTCAGAGAAGCTGACTTCATTATTTATACTCTCGTTATTATCTGCCATATCTACAAGTTTATTAATCTAGATTTTCTTACTTAAAAAATATCTACCACTTCACTCTTAACCTCTGTACATTGATGTACTAATTTGTATGTGCTGCGTAATTTTTACGTAGCTACTTAACCCTCAACTCAAACTTGCATCTATCGTAGGTGTGGAATTTTAATTATTCAAACTCGAGTCCCTGTTCGGGCACCATTTGTAACGTTAAATACATTTTAATACATACAAATATAAATACATAAAATTGAAATTATTTTTATCTTCCACCTACCTTTGAATCTTCCTCCAACCCAGAGTTCGGCACACGAACGTTAAGATGCAAGAGTGATTATCAGGTTACCCAACAAACGTACGCTACACTCATGTGGTTGATGGAATTCAAAATTTTATTATCTAATTATTTCCTTTTAAATAAAATTTCAATTAGAACTCAACTTTCTCTCCTTGTAAGACATATACAACATGCACATTTATTTAAACATTTTTCTTATTCTAATATGCTTTTAATTAATCAAGGCGAACCGAGCTTGCCACACTCTCACATTCAGACTTTAAACCCCCTTTTTATAGAACATAAGAATACGTTATAACAAAAAAGAAATAAGTGGTGTAGTGTAAAAGTGTTGTTCGTGTTGTATGCTGTCGGGCGTTACCTCCGCACACTTTTTGTTACTTACTGTTGACTGGATCCTCTGCGGTGATGTAGTCCTGTAACACAACTTGATACTATGTTTTTGTGGGCGCCACTTGGAATCGTTTGTTCCAAGAAAAAAATGTGATTATTAAAGAAATTAAAATTTTTAAATCTTACTTCTATGAAAAAATATAAACAAGTCAGTTTAGCTTGAAAAAATAAGGTAAGTTTAATGATTCTTCAAAAACAAACAAATCGGCTGAAGGACTAACGTTCATAAAAAAATTATACAATTGCAGAGTTACTAAAGGAAAAAAATTCACAAGTTATTATTATTATTATTATTATTGACAATTTTATATATCCAATCAAGTATCGGCTAGTATTTTCAATTTTTTACTCAGTTGAAAAGCATGAGTTTAATACGTGAAAAAATCTTTACTCTCAGGACGTGACTCCTTTGAACTACCAAGACATATCAATAAGATGCCTTACAAGAAAAATTAAGTGATTTGAAGGTGTGTGTGGCGTATGCAGTACAACTGTGTGATAAATGTAACCAGGTAAAAAAATGGCTTTAATTTTGGTAACTCACGTTCCAATGGTTAATTAATCTCGCACTGGACACTCCTCTCAGGTAGTTTTTCAATCTCGCCTCTTCATGTGTGCACTGAATCTATTTTAAGTCAAAATTGCGGAATTGCGGTCATTTACAATTTCCGCACTTTTTGTCAAAACGTTTGGCAGTAGATTCTCGTTCAAACCCCGCCACTACATATCAGCTGCTCCGCGTTGATTCCCAAATTGGCTGCCACAGCGCTGATTCCCATGTAGCCGAGAGAAAGGCTTTGTGTTTGTATGTTTACGTTAAGGGGGTTATTGTCAAGTTAGTTTGTCATTGCGAACACAGCAGAATTGGTTCTCTATTTAAAGTTTTGGTCCCTCCTGGACCGTTGACGTTCTGGCTGCGTGATTTCTATTAAAATTTGCCGTGTTGCTGCTCTATTTCAGCAACACATTGGCATAGATTCTTGTAGAGGTTAAGTCAGTCTGTCAATGTACGGGAAAAGCCTTTCTTCGGGTCTTGTCGATTTCTCGCCTCTCGGTTTCGCCTTAGCTGCGTTGATCAGTGTCGTGGGTGATGCATCTGTTCTGGAGTTCAAGTTTTAAGTGTTTTTTGGGTCGAATTTGGTCTCTCTTTTATACTAAGTCAGGCTGATTGAGTTTGTGAACTTCCGGTATATTTGTGTAAAAATTCCTTCTAGATTGTTCGAGAATAAAGAAATGGAACATCATGGAACAAATTTAACTTCCGTCGAAGCTTTTAGAACAAATTTCTTATTCTTCACACTAAGGATATTTCAAAAATTACTCTGGTATTTATCAAACAGTTTTACATTAGTACTCACAATTTGCATTCCATTATTACATTTAGATTCTCTGTTTCCAACTGAATCTAGTGATACTAATTATGATTGGTTTTTAAATAAATTAACTCTAATAAGTAACACAATATACAACTCTCACCTTGGGTTGTTGTCATTGAAATTCAATTTTTTAGAACAAAAAATTGTTGTGAAATTATTATGTTCCTTCCACAATCTGAACATATAACATTACTATCTTCCTATAACAAAACAAACAAATTTTAACATATATAATACATAGATAATTACAATTTTACCTGGCCCTGTCCATGGCCTAGGTTTTTGTCCATGTTATAACACAATAATTAGTCTCTTTCTTTAACATATGTAGTATTTCACTAGTGTACACTCAGAGTTTATTATATTGTCTGTCTTTTGTGATACCTGGTTACTCTTTACACATTATTTTTATTACAGGATAACATAGCATCATATTGATTGGTCTTGAGATGCCCTTTTTCATGGTGTGACAAATCTCACTCTTATAAGTTAAATTCTTTCATAATTGATCTTATTTTCAACTGAGTTTGTTCGTTTTTAAGGTATACTGAAGTATTGTACCATTCTATTTTATTTTTGTCAACATTTTGTAAATATTTAGCCGGATATGACTATTTTTGTACTGGTTGATTGGATCCAGCCATACATGGTATAGGTAAATATTTTGCTAACTCGATTATTACAATGTTAAAGTTAGTCAAATATATTAGTATAGTCGCTTTATATTATATTTCAACTTTCTAATGCAATTTGGTTGCATTTTGGCAACATTAAATCCATAAATCATTCAATATTATATGCCTACCACATGTTTTTAGTTAATACTGTTTTTGACTGATTTTTATTCATTTGACAGCTTTCTTTGTTTAAGATAAATTGTTCACTTTTGTCTGCTTGACAATTACATATAGTTTTTATTTCAATTTGATAATAATTAATTTTTACATGAAATCTGAGTGTTTGGTCTCAAATCCAACACATTAATATTTTTTGTCATAACAATTATATAATTTTTATTTTAACCTAGATTCTTTCTAATAATGTATTTAAGTCATTTAATACATTTATTTTATTTACATTACATAATATAATACTGGATCATGTCCATTCATTCACAATAAATAGTTCTTAATACTCTATTCAGACTTAATAATTAATGACTTCATTTTGGTTGATCCTGATATTATTTGTCTCTCTCATATGGTTTTTTCACTGTTATTCACCTTAATAATATTTATGGGGTTTGTGTCTTAGTCATAGTTTGGTCGTTTTTCATGTTAGTAGTAATAATTATTAGACAAAATTACACAATTTTTTAGGACTACTTGGGTTCGATACTGTTCACCTTGCTTTCCTCTTATGATAATTGCTATGTAAATGATTCCCTTTATGGAATGTTCTGTGACGTTACATATGCCTCTCCGTTAAAGTTGATAATTTTTGAAAAACATATCTTTGGTTTTGATGAAATTATCATCTCTATATTAACCTTTTATTAGCTTCTTTATATTTCATTCTTTTATCTTATAATTAAATTCCTGTACTACTCCTTTAATATAATATTAATCCAACTCAATGTTCCTATTTCGTTCTTTGTCGTATCACCTATTCCTTTCCTTTTTACCTTGATGTTATTTAATTAATCTTTGATATAATTCCCTATCAATTCCCTAACTTTCATAGAGGGTTGGGGGTCAGAGTGGCTCGCTATGGCATACATTCTCTGCCCTTCCCTATCTATAACTACTGAAATCAGAGGCAACACATCCCTGTCCAGAAAATAATAATTGCACCTTCGCAACAAATAATAATAATAAATAAAAAAAATACAATATTCAAAGATCATAGGCTCCTACACATAAATTCCCTTTTTTAAACTCTTCTGATTAATTCACAATTATATTAATATATCGTTCTCCGCAGGTAAAATTAACGTTTAAAATCATCCAATGTTAATAGCTATATTTATATTCATCATTACCTCCTTATGAAACTCACTGTTCTACCTTTTTTTTTTCTTTTTCCATTTAGTATCAAATATATGGCAGTATTTCTCCTTTTTTCCTCCTTTACTAAGTGTCCATCTCGTAATATTTATTAATAATAATCTCTCTCCTTCTATAAGTACGGGTAAGCTGGTAAATATACGTTGACATGGCTATTGGAAATAAATCTTGCCTATGGTGGAATGTGTCCATCTCGTAATATTTATTAATAATAATCATTATACAATAATATTTATATTTATTTAATAATCTCTACCTCCTTTCTAATTGTGGGTAAGTTAAAAAATTCACGTTAACATGTTTAGTCAAGGTACCTTCTCAATGATGCTGTATTTGACTTTGGTTTTTGGTCATGGTACTTGCTCACTGATTGAGTATTTGACTTGTGATTTTTAATCATGATACTTTTTCAATGTTGTTTGGTTATACGTACCTTTTACTTTGTTACTAACCGTGTCAGTTACCTCGTAGGTATTGTTTTTATTGTCTCTGGTGATCGTGAAAGGTCCTGTATATAAGAGTAGCAATTTCCTCGTTATGCCTTGTATAGCACTGGGCAATTCTCTATTTTTAACTAACACCTTTTCTCCTACCTCATATTTAATTGCCTTGGGCTGTGATTTGACATATTTTTTCCGCTGCTGTTCCGTTTTTTCTAACACCTTGTTATAAAATTTGGTTCTCTCAAATTGGTATGCGGGTTCGTCGGGAAAATTAATAATTTCTTTTATCTCTCGTGGTGGGGGTCTTTCGAACATAACCGTGTATGGCGACACCTCGATGGTATTGTGATATGAGAAATTGAGAAAATCCTCGGTTGATGCTACGTATTCATGCCATCTTTTCTGCTCGTTATGGCAGTATGTTCTCAGTAACCATCCTACCTCCCTTAACACTCTCTCGGCTGGGTTACTATTCGGGTGATATACGGACGTCTTGTACGTTTTTATTCCGTGTTCTCCCAGGTTTTCCTTCCAAAGTTTTCCCCTAAACTGGGTACCGTGGTCCGTAATTATAGAATACGGTCGGCCTACCTCCATTATATATCGCTCTATTATGATGTCTATTATTTTCCTGGTCGTTGCCCTAGTTAGTTATAGCTTGGTATATTTGCTAAAATGGTCGAAGATGATTACGATAAATTTATATCGGTGTCTCCCACCGCTGCTTGGAAATGGTCCGCAGATATCGAGGAATACCTTTTCCAATTTTTCGGTGGATGTTATTGGTATCATGACCCCTTCTTTTCTCTCGTTATCACACTTTACTTTTTGACAAATATCGCACGACCGTATCGCCAGTTGCACCTTCTTATTCATCCCTTTGATGTATGTTTGCTCTTCCAATGCCTTCCTTACTTTGAGGGCACCCATATGTCCGTACCTATCGTGATAGTCGATTATTAGCGGTCTCTCTATCGCTGGTGGAATTACTAATTTCCAATTCTCTTGGTACGGGGTATTCCTTATAAACAAAGTGTCATTGTGTATACAGTAATATCTGTTTATGACCTCGTCACCTTCCTGTACCCTTTTTCTAATATCTCCTAATTTTGGATCGGCCTCTTGTTGTGATTTTATATCGTTTAAAATAATTTTTAAATCTTCTCTGCTCTTAATAATGTGGTAAACCTTTGCTAATTGTTCCTTTTCGCCGTAGAAGGTTTGGTCTGGTATATTGACGCGAGATAGGACGTCGGCTGCTACATTCTGTTTGCCGGGTATATATTCCCATGCGATATTATATTCTTGCAAGGCCAAAACCCATCTCGTCAGCCTTCCGTGGTTCAGCTTGCAATGCTTTAAAAATGATATAGATTTGTGGTCGCTTCTAACTGTTATGGGGTACCCTAATATATATGTCCTAAATTTACCGCATGCGAAAACTACACTCAACAATTCTTTTTCGGTAGTATTGTAGTTTCGTTCGCAACTGTTCAGCACACGGCTAGCAAAGCTAATTACTAAATGGTTACCGTCCTGATCTTCCTGATATAGGGCTGCACCTAAACTCACGTTACTGGCATCGCAGTTTAGAAAAAATGGTTTTGTAAAGTCGGGATGATGCAACATTACTGTTTCTAAAAACTTTTCCTTTATGAGATTGAGCACTCCATCTTGCTCTGGTCCCCAAGTCCATTTGTCTTTAGCTGATAACTGCTTTTGGAACCTGGCAGTTAGTTCTGAGTAATTGGACCGAAACTTCCTGTAATAGTTACAGATTCCTAAAAATGACTGCAGCTGTTTCCTATTCTTTGGGGTGGGGAACTTCAGTATGGCCTCTACCTTCTCTTTGGATGGAGTAATCCCTTGTTCTGTTAAAGTAAAGCCTAAAAATTTCACCTCATTTGCAATGAATTGGGACTTGTCTAATTTGAGGGTGATATTATTCTCTGATAGTTTCTCTAACACCTGTTCAACCCTATTACAATGGTCGTCCCAATTCGCTGAAGTTACCAGTAGATCGTCGACATATACTGTCGTAAACTTCAGTACTTCCTGCCCCAATATTCTGTCCATTATCTTTACAAACACCGCCACAGAATTTATTAAGCCAAAGGGTAACCGCTTAAACTGATAGTTTCTGCCCTCGAATATGAATGCCATATATTTCGTACTATCAGGGTGGAGTTCTACCTGCCAGTAACCGCATACGGTATCCCATGAGCTTATATACTTGGTTCCGTGAAACTTTTTCAATATCTCCTCTATCTCCCCAGGTGATGTGCGGTCGTTAACAATCATCTTGTTGATCTCCCTAGCATCGAGACATATACGTACCTTTCCGTTCTTTTTTGGCACAGCTATGATTGGGCTGGTAAAGGGCGAATGGCTATACTCGATTATGTCGTCCTCTATCATCCTGTTTAATTCTTCCCTGACTTCGTTATTTAGCGAGTAGGCGATCGGGTACGATTTCCTGTTAAATTCCACCGGAGTTTTGAATTTTATGGTGCATTGATAATCTCTGGCTTTACCTGGAGCGTTTGAGAATATGTGTTTATATTTGTTGTATACCTTGATTAATTGTTCCGCCTGTGTTTCGCTGATCAGGCCCCTTGCTTTCGTCCTTTGGAAATCCCGTATTTCTTCTAATTTTTCTAACCACAACTCTGGGTTTTCCTCCTGATATATAGGCATGTTTATTGGACGATCGGCACAATAATAATGGTTCACTATCGCTTGATAAGGTGTGTTGTCTGTACCATTTCCTTGGACATCGATTAAATTATTGGTCCAAATTCCCTGGTTAGTTTTTAAAGTTATCACCTTACCTTCCAAATCTATTACTGCATTGTATGGCCTAAGTATATCGCAGCCTATTAGGATACTCATGGGTAAATTATTCGCCACTAATAACCCTATTGGTATCGTTACCCCATTACTAGTCATCTCTAATGACACCTGTTTCTTTATCGACTTATTTTGCCTCCCCGTTGCTCCGACTAGAATGATGTTATTTATAGGCAGGGTGGGTATTGGTAAATTACTATTTTGTTTGATCCTCTCTAACTCAACACTATCGATAAGTGATACATTTGACCCCGTCTCAATGAGTAATATTGCTTCTATGCCATTGATATTTGCTTTGATCTGTACGATACTATTATTCCCTTGGTTACTATTTTTAACGATATTGTCACCCTCTTCTAATAACTCCTCTCTAATATCCTTAAGATAATTATTTATTCTTAATATCATAGTCCAGTCTTTGTCCTGTCTATGTTCGTAACTAGTCACCCCATAATATTGGTTCAGTGAAGGGCGGTTTTCCTTTTCCACTGCCGCGTTTAGTTTAAATGAGCCACGGTCTCATTGGCCCGGTCTCCCGGAACATTGGGTTGCTGACCCGTCTGTGTTTCCTGCCTGACCTCGGGATTACCATTAATAGGTTGGCTATTCGTCGTGTTACCCTGGCTACCTGGCGCCTGTTGTGGGTAAAACATGTAAGTGGGTACATTGGGTGGATATGGCCGTCAGTTATTGGCCATTGTATAATTTACCTGGGGCCTATATTCATTTTGGTTTCTCCTATCGCCTCCTCCTTGGTCGCCCCCGTTACGATAATGATTACGTTGACCGTAATTATTTCCCCTATAGTTATTCCCGCGATGACTGTTTCCCTGATGGTAGTTTCCACCGTAATTATTCCCGGTGTAATTACCTCTGTTTGGTCCCGGATAGTTGCGGTTATTTGGACCCTGAGTGTTATCACTTCAGCCATTTGGTGGGGTATTATTATTCTGACTATTTGTGTTCAGGTTGTTACCGTTTCCACCTCCATTCCGGTTTGGTCCGTTATTGTTGTTATTGTATTCTACCTTTCGATTGGGGGGTTGGTAATCCTGGAACCTTCCAGTGGATTCACAATTTTCTAATAATTTGGCCAGATCGGCTATTTTACTGAGCTGTTGGTATAATTGGGCATCTTTGATACCATAGCTGTAATGTCCAGCTAATTGCCTTGCCTTACCAAACATTCTTCTGGGATCGGCGGTATCAACTTCCGTGCTAAACATACCTTTCCTAGGAAATAAGACGTCGTGGACTGTCCATTGGACGCGTCGTATTTGCCATAGAATATGTCCATTCTTACCCTGTTTTGTGCAGTCTCCGACCAATACTTTTCCTTAAACTGGCGTTTAAACTCGGCTAAATTCGTGATTTCGGGTCGTACCGCTATCCCTCAGTTATCCCTAGTGTTCTTAAACGTCTCGTCTAGCATCTCCCGTATCCTGTCCCACCTTGTTTCTCTATTTCTCCCAATAAACTCCTCCATTCTCTCTAAAAATTGGGTTTCGTCGATAGTTTTGGAAGTTGATTACTTCCCTGTTTTCACCATGACACGTATGAGTATTTAATATAGGTGTGTCTCTCAGCGCCTCTAATCTTTCCTGCAGGTTTTTCTCTCTCTGGTCTATTTCCTGTATGCTATTTTTGTTAGTTTTTATTTGCTCGTCCAGCCTGTTAGCGATATCATATGTTCTCTGCATCCTCTCGCTAACGTCTTTCTGGACTTCTCCCACCTCCTGCATGATGGCGTCTTGGTTCTGCCTTACCATGTTTTCGAGATTTCTAACATCTTGTTTGGTCTCTACTGTTTGTTCCTCTGTATTTTCGAAACGTGTATTGTTTCCCTCCTGTAATTTTTCCAACTGTTTCTCCATGTTTTCGACCTTCCTGTCACTATCGATTTTATTATCATCGATCTTTTTGTTTACTGTTTCTTACTTTATGCTAATCTCTTTTTTCAGGGACTCTATACACTTTTTATTCTCCTCCTGAAATAGCTCTAGCTTTTTCCCATTGTCATTTATTTTCTCGGTTATATTCTCCCCTAAAGATTCTATCTTTTTGTCTAATTTCTCCTTCAGGGATTTTATTATTTCCTCCTTATCTTCCTGTCTATTTTTATTCATATCCTCTTTCAGAGATTCTGTATTTTTGTTCACTTCTTCCATTTTTTGGAACATTTTCTCATTAGTATTTTTGTTTGTTTCTTCCATTTTTTGGAGCATCATCATTAATATATTCGCGTCAACACTCCCTGTTATTTTTTCTGGTTCGGGTTTCTCTGTATGTTCTACCATTTGTATGGGTTCTTCTCCCGTTTGTTCCTCTATTTCATCTGCCGTTTGTACCGGTCTTTCCATTTCTAGTGTGGGCGGTTCTAATTCCGTTTCCTCCATTTGTACTGCCTCTCCGTCTTCCACACTTAACTCGGGTTCCACGTTCTTTTTCGCCTTTTTTCCCTTAGGTTGCGGCATTTTGATCTGTTGGTAGTTGCCGGGCTTGTTCCGTCTTTTCAAGCCTCACTAGTTGGGCTGCCAATTTATAACAAAAAAGAAATAAGTGGTGTAGTGTAAAAGTGTTGTTCGTGTTGTATGCTGTCGGGCGTTACCTCCGCGCACTTTTTGTTACTTACTGTTGACTGGATCCTCTGCGGTGATGTAGTCCTGTAACACAACTTAATACTATGTTTTTGTGGGCGCCACTTGGAATCGTTTGTTCCAAGAAAAAAATGTGATTATTAAAGAAATTAAAATTTTTAAATCTTACTTCTATGAAAAAATATAAACAAGTCAGTTTAGCTTGAAAAAATAAGGTAAGTTTAATGATTCTTCAAAAACAAACAAATCGGCTGAAGGACTAACATTCATAAAAAAATTATACAATTGCTGAGTTACTAAAGGAAAAAAATTCACAAGTTATTATTATTATTATTATTATTGACAATTTTATATATCCAATCAAGTATCGGCTAGTATTTTCAATTTTTTACTCAGTTGAAAAGCATGAGTTTAATACGTGAAAAAATCTTTACTCTCAGGACGTGACTCCTTTGAACTACCAAGACATATCAATAAGATGCCTTACAAGAAAAATTAAGGGATTTGAAGGTGTGTGTGGCGTGTGCAGTACAACTGTGTGATAAATGTAACCAGGTAAAAAAAATGGCTTTAATTTTGGTAACTCACGTTCCAATGGTTAATTAATCTCGCACTGGACACTTCTCTCAGGTAGTTTTTCAATCTCGCCTCTTCATGTGTGCACTGAATCTATTTTAAGTCAAAATTGCGATCATTTACAATTTCCGCACTTTTTGTGAAAACGTTTGGCAGTAGATTCTCGTTCAAAACCCTGCCACTACAAATCAGCTGCTCCGCGTTGATTCCCAAATTGGCCGCCACAGCGCTGATTCCCATGTAGTCGAGAGAAAGGCTTTGTGTTTGTATGTTTACGTTAAGGGGGTTATTGTCAAGTTAGTTTGTCATTGCGAACACAGCAGAATTGGTTCTCTATTTAAAGTTTTGGTCCCTCCTGGGCCGTTGACGTTCTGGCTGCGTGATTTCTATTAAAATTTGCCGTGTTGCTGCTCTATTTCAGCAACACATTGGCGTAGATTCTTGTAGAGGTTAAGTCAGTCTGTCAATGTACGGGAAAAGCCTTTCTTCGGGTCTTGTCGATTTCTCGCCTCTCGGTTTCGCCTTAGCTGCGTTGATCAGTGTCGTGGGTGATGCATCTGTTCTGGAGTTCAAGCTTCAAGTGTTTTTTTGGTCGAATTTGGTCTCTCTTTTATACTAAGTCAGGCTGATTGAGTTTGTGAACTTTCGGTATATTTGTGTAAAAATTCCTTCTAGATTGTTCGAGAATAAAGAAATGGAACATCATGGAACAAATTTAACTTCCGTCGAAGCTTTTAGAACAAATTTCTTATTCTTCACACTGAGGATATTTCAAAAATTACTCTGGTATTTATCAAACAGTTTTACATTAGTACTCACAATTTGCATTCCATTATTACATTTAGATTCTCTGTTTCCAACTGAATCTAGTGATACTAATTATGATTGGTTTTTAAATAAATTAACTCTAATAAGTAACACAATATACAACTCTCACCTTGGGTTGTTGTCATTGAAATTCAATTTTTTAGAACAAAAAATTGTTGTGAAATTATTATGTTCCTTCCACAATCTGAACATATAACATTACTATCTTCCTATAACAAAACAAACAAATTTTAACATATATAATACATAGATAATTACAATTTTACCTGGCCCTGTCCATGGCCTAGGTTTTTGTCCATGTTATAACACAATAATTAGTCTCTTTCTTTAACATATGTAGTATTTCACTAGTGTACACTCAGAGTTTATTATATTGTCTGTCTTTTGTGATACCTGGTTACTCTTTACACATATTATTTTTATTACAGGATAACATAGCATCATATTGATTGGTCTTGAGATGCCCTTTTTCATGGTGTGACAAATCCACTCTTATAAGTTAAATTCTTTCATAATTGATCTTATTTTCTACTGAGTTTGTTCGTTTTTAAGGTATACTGAAGTATTGTACCATTCTATTTTATTTTTGTCAACATTTTGTAAATATTTAGCTGGATATAACTATTTTTGTACTGGTTGATTGGATCCAGCCATACATGGTATAGGTAAATATTTTGCTAACTCGATTATTACAATGTTAAAGTTAGTCAAATATATTAGTATAGTTGCTTTATATTATATTTCAACTTTCTAATGCAATTTGGTTGCATTTTGGCAACATTAAATCCATAAATCATTCAATATTATATGCCTACCACATGTTTTTAGTTAATACTGTTTTTGACTGATTTTTATTCATTTGACAGCTTTCTTTGTTTAAGATAAATTGTTCACTTTTGTCTGCTTGACAATTACATATAGTTTTTATTTCAATTTGATAATAATTAATTTTTACATGAAATCTGAGTGGTCTCAAATCCAACACATTAATATTTTTTGTCATAACAATTATATAATTTTTATTTTAACTTAGATTCTTTCTAATAATGTATTTAAGTCATTTAATACATTTATTTTATTTACATTACATAATATAATACTGGATCATGTCCATTCATTCACAATAAATAGTTCTTAATACTCTATTCAGACTTAATAATTAATGACTTCATTTTGGTTGATCCTGATATTATTTGTCTCTCTCATATGGTTTTTTCACTGTTATTCACCTTAATAATATTTATGGGGTTTGTGTCTTAGTCATAGTTTGGTCGTTTTTCATGTTAGTAGTAATAATTATTAGACAAAATTACACAATTTTTTAGGACTACTTGGGTTCGATACTGTTCACCTTGCTTTCCTCTTATGATAATTGCTATGTAAATGATTCCCTTTATGGAACGTTCTGTGACGTTACAATGTATAAAGGAATAGTGTTACTTTCCGAAACAGCGTCGCTGTCGACCACATGGCGCGTCCTGTAAATTTCTTGCACTATGTCCAAACTGTTGTTCGTTCATTTTTTTACTCCGAACTCACTTGATTTTATGGCGTTACATGTCAATCTCACTTTTTTATACTGCTTTTACAACTCCGATATAAACTTGGTTAGTCGGTTATAATTTCGGGCCCCACAGCCGGCTGTATTCATCCGGCTGCGGCCACGGAGATTAGTTGACTGGGAAGAAAACTTTACTTGACGATGTTACATGCGGGCGGGCATCACTGCCTTGCCGGCGAACAAATTTTGTCGCCGCACACAGCCTTCATTGTCAATGTCTTGGTAGTTGTACACCTGGCACATAGGATTTTTAAGTGTTAGCCGTCGACGATATTTCACTGCCTTTTTTCGTTTAGCGTGGATTAGGCGCTCCGCAGATGTGGGTGCTTGTGCATTTGTGAGTGGATGTCTCACAACCGCAAAGTTCTAGGAAGTGTGCTACAGTTGACAACACATTCTTTTCAAATATTCAACACAGTTACAGCGTACCTTTGCATTGTTTAGACTGTGAGTTAGATTCAAACTGGGGACTGGCCACATATATGAAGTGAATTGTGCAATTTTAATAAAATCAAAACCAAAATTAATAAAATAAAAAACCTTTTAATTTGCCCCATTACAGACTATACTATGACAAAGACTAGCACCAAATGGTGACTCACTTTTTCCATGACTCTTCACCATCCATGTGAAGCGCTCATCAACTGCCTTTTATCGTGTTGATGATTTCATTCTTAATTGTACTGTTTATAAAATTTTTCATGTTTAAATTTGTGTTTATCACCTGTATTAACTGTGTGTGCTATTTAGTGTTTTTGCTGACTGTTAATCCTATCAGGAAATGCTGTTCCTTTCCATTCTTATCCTTGCAGTGTTATCCGGATCAACTGGTCTTCAAACAGTTGTATGTACCTACAAGTTTATCCTGAAAAATTCTCTCAAAATTAATTATTGCCATCAAAAAGGGTAAGAATTTATTTTTTTGTGCTTGCACATGTGTGTGTGTGTGTGTGTGTGTGTGTGTGTGTGTGTGTGTGTGTGTGTGTGTGTGTGTGTTCATCTAGTTAGGACCTTCACTCAAAATAGTTTCACTACAGGCAGTAATTTTAGGTTACCTTTGACCAGTCGTATTTTATTATTCAATTTATGTAAATTTCTTTTTCATACATATTTATGAGTTGTTATATTAATTATTTTGTTACCTTTTATTAATATGTAATATCAATATCTTTTACCAATATTTTGTTCAGGCGCCATCTTGTGATAATACAAGAAAATATTAGATTTGCGTACCTTTAAGGGCAGAATTCGGTTAAGCGAACCAGAAGTAGCGGAATGTGTTATCTGAAATAATTTACTCTTGCTTGAAATGTTTACCAATGACATTACCTTTTATTGTTGTATTACGTACAAAACATGTGACTCTACCGTGCAGAAGATGAAACAATATAAGTTAATTCACTTTATATAAAACTCTTACCTTAGGGTTCTTTTCCAAGGTCGTACAGACGAAACTCAGCTGCAGACAAGGTTATTTGGGTTGAAGTTTCGAAATTATTGCGCTAACACCGATTTTTGTATTCTAAAACAACTAGCTTTCTTTAATGCAATATTTGCTTTCAATTTATTTTTACATTACACTTTCAATACAAAAAAAAACAATAAGGCATGAATACTTAATCAATTGATCTAAACTCATATGAAAATGACTTGGCAATAACGCAATATAAAAATAACTTAACCAGCACTTTGCAACGCTCTCTCACTGATACGCTTTTATTTTTTTTATTTTTTTTTAATCCCGTGATTAACTCTCTGTGTTTATATTTAATTTCTGTATTTATGGAATAGTTCTGATAGTGTTATGTAGAGTACTTAACAATCCACAGTGTTAATAAGTTCCATCACCACCTCGTGTTGTTGGCTGTTTCTGGTCAGAAATGTTATTTCCACAGTTCATGAACTTTCGCACTACCGCGACATACTCCGTCTTATTTAATTTACCATAGTTTACGATTTCTTTACACTTTTACAAACTTCTTTTTGTCGGCCGACTTTTGTTTTAAACAGTTGCTTGAGCTCTTACGTTTTTAATTATTTGACCGCGCGCGGCCATGAGTTGCAGTTGAACTAACTCATTACTGCGCTAAGGCAGAAATACATGGAGTTTTAGTCTGGTCACGTGATCGTCAATCTCCGCTCCAATTGGTGCTTTTTAAAAGGTGCTATAAAACAGGTATAGAGTTTAGCAACATGTTGCCGCCTGGTGCAATATGACTTGACATTATTTTCTCCGTGATTCACGGCTGACGCAAAACTGTGTGTTGTTTCATAACCTGTCTGGACTGTTTGAGTGCGGAGACAAAACACAGTCGTTTTGTTTTGTAATAACACTACATACGTGGTTGACTAACTCGAGGTTCTAAAAAGGTGAACAATGACTACCTGGGGAATACACTTGATTTAAAATTTGTTTTTCATACAATTTTGTACCATTACAATACCCCCCCCCCCAATGAGAGGTTGGATGCCGAAGCACACAAACTCTCAATGCCTAAAACCTAAGAGGATCAGTGAGGATATGGCACCGCAACCCCCCTGACCTCTCTACTAAAATCATGGGTACTTGCCCCCCTAGTCCGGCGACTGTGGCAGCACTCATCCGATCTTACTGGACTTCTCTGCTCGAGATCCCAACACCATAAGCTCGGACGGATACCCGCCACAGTATCACCTGACTCTGTAACATTCAATTAAAAGATTAACAAACGGCCTTCCATCACTCCATATCCCACAACTGATTCGTTTCCTCTTAGCCATACTGGCTCATTCTTTGCAAAGTACTGGTTCTTTTTATACAAAGTGCTAGTTTAGTTTAAAATTGATAATATAAACTTACTGTCTACTTACAGTTCAATCTTACAGAAAATTTCATACAAATGGAATAATGTTCACAACATTATTACTCCTCCAACATAACATTGATTATACGGAATACCAACCAACCAATCATTATCCTTACTCATATATATAGTTTTTTTTTTTTTATATCCCTTAACCCCTGATACCCGTTACATTCTGCTGTGTTCAGCACTAGGCTTCTTGGCCCTTGCAGACCTCATCCTAGCCGTACTCACATCTCCCTCGTGACCTGTAACTGGGTCACCTCCTAATCCACACTCACTATTACTCCCCCTGGACTGTGGCGCCCAGTTGCTTCCACAAGGACTGATGCGGAAGGGGTGGACATTTTTTCTTTTATTCCACCCCCATTCTTGCTTCGGCGTTACAATAAAATTCAGTTTAATATACTTACTAGTATTGAATGATACGCTCCTAATGGACTACCACCCCTATCTGGGTGAAAATAGCCCTGTTCCAAAATTTAGTAGATTCCCCAAAAAAATAACCCTCCTACTAAGTCTAACAAACCACCGGGTTAACAAAACAAAACAAACCACAAGCCGGTTATATCAAGTAAAATTTATGATTTGTCACAATTAACTACTTTCACGGTCATGATCCGGTGACGTCATGGCCGCACTTAGGTGGGGAATCTACAGTTAAAACATAAACATAGATTGAAATTGATAAAGGTTTACATGAACAGTTATATGCACATCTTATTTTCCAAACACTATCTCAGACTGAACATTTTTTATTATATCCACACAAACTTTCCTTCAGTTTTCAATTTAAATAAAGTACATATTTTATTCATTATTATTTTTTTTTCATCAATTATTTATTTTCCAATTACAGTTAAACTAAACGCATCACTAACATTCACACTTTTAAGTTAATCCAGGGGCAACTCCAATTTAATTTAGTCTCTTCATATATTCAAAACGATTTCAATTATTTTAATTACATTTTCCAAAATAATTCTAGTTAATTTACAGTTTAATTTCGCCTTAGTAGTTCTATAAAGTTTACAAGCATTACCTCATTTGTTTCAAATTTCTCCTTAAGTCTCTCCATAATCACATTCTAAATACCATTTCTCTCTACTCATAACCTAACATAGCAGGTACCACAAAATAATAATTTAACCTTTTGGTTACATGACGTTTATTTTAAAATATTTTCACCAATTATTTTTTCTTTAATTACCCGTGAATAGGTTATACCTTATATGTACAGGATTATGGTATATAGGGATGCGATTGATGACGAACAGAACCCCACATCAATGAATGTAAACAAAACCTGTTGGCAGCCCTGAATTCCTTACCTGCCTCCTTTTCCAAAAATAAAAACAAACCACAACCACTAATCTACGACCCCATCCCTGTATACCATTATCCTGTTAGACTATACAGAAAATTTGTTATCTTAGTTTGTTTGCTCAGCCACAAAACTTCTCCACTACCTACCTATTAAGTGATGAGTTTACAATTCACAAATAACACCAGTTTTTTTAAATTGAGGATTACCTTGATGTATTATAATTTAGAATTAAGGCAATCAAAGGTCCGAAAGGGTGTGCCAATTTATGTACCTATTTTTACTGTTTTTTCTAAGGGGAGGGTTAGGGAAATCGGGAAGATGAAAAGGGCAAGGATCATTAAAATGTCAAGAGCTAGGACTAAAGGTAAGGACAAGGCTCCCTCCAGAAATAAGAATAAATGGAGAAAACCAGGGCTCGCGTAGGCAGGGGCGCGTCCCTGAAGTAGACGAACCCCACTGGGACAAGTGGGGAACATCTACCTGCTACCATTTACTGTTTTACATTAAATTCCTAGTTTCATAGTTATTTAGTTTATATACAATTACAGAATTTATTTTATTATTTTATTTTAGCCAATACTTTTTTAAATTGGTTGCGTTATGGGTACCCACTATTTCCCCCGTCATTTGGTTTCATAAAACATAAGCGTTATCCATTTTAATTTCAACTACTTCATACGGTCCTTCATACAACAAAAAGAATTTTTTAATCTCTTTATCTTGTGCACTTGATAAATCGTGTCTTCTCACTAATACCAAGTGACCTACCTCGTACTTAGTCCACTTACATTTAGCATCATGAAGCCGTTTTCTTCTTTCTCCCTTAGTTAATAAATTTTCATTAGCGAGTTTTACTTCCAGATCCCGGGTGTTGCTCTCCGGTGGAAAGTTGAACAGCTGTTCCAGAATCCTAGGTGGACGTGTTCCCTTGACTAACTCGTATGGTGTGAACTCCGTTGATTCATGGGTGGTACAATTTAACCATTCTTCAATTCTACCCACATATGCTGGCCATTCACTGTGTTTGGCATGGCAATATGCCCGAAACATTCTCCCTAATTCTCGCATGACTCTTTCGGCCTGGTTCGAGTGAGGATGGTATACCGCCGTGTGTTTATGTATGATGCCTTCCCAACCCAAAGTTTGTCGCCATATTCCGCTAATAAATTGGGGTCCATGGTCAGATAGTATTATTTTGGGTTTTCCGGTTTTGATCATATAATCCTTTGTTATTTTTTCACTTAATACTTTACTAGTTGCCCTCTTTATACTATATAACCTTACAAATTTCGTGAACGTTGTAACATGACATAAGATGGTGAAAATACACCGATGATTAATAATAGACAAAAAAGCTGAAAATGAGAAGAAAGGCCAAAAAACTTATAAATCAAAGATTAATGACCAAATTACGATAACAAATGACTGAGAAACTGACAATGACTTGACCCAATAGATTGGAAAACAACAAGGAGAATATAATGTAACAAGGAAGGAAGAATAAGAAACTAAATGTAACCAAGAATGTAATAACGAACATTGTAATCTCCGAATTATGACTATAATATTTATATAAACCAATGCACTAAAATAGTTAGGGCATAAATAAGAGATAACCATATTAACAATAACAAGTAAGATAGTGATGTTGTATATATATTGTGTGAAAGGAGAAGAAAGATGTACTTATAAATGTAAGGTAGGGAGTTAAAAACTAACCATACCCAAATTAATAGTGATAATAATAGCCAAAGCCAATAAAAGATGCTTTGAGCCAAACAAAGGCAATAATTAAATAATAACCAAAAGTGATCAAGGTGATTTGAAAGTAAACTAATAATTCATGACCCATAATCACACAGTGATATCAAAATAATCTGACAAACCATGTGAATAAATAAGTGAGTGAAATAAAAAGTGTATAAAAATAAATAAGTGGTGGAATGCTATGTGTAATAAAAAAGTGATAGTGATAATAAATAAAGAAACCTTCTATGAAGGGAAAAGTGCAGTGGGTGTGCAGAATAAAGTATTTTATAAGCAGACTATAATAAAATAGCTAAACAATCTTTGATAAACTTTATGTTAGCAAGTAAGATTAAACTGATTGTGCTATTATGAATTTAGGTAATAGGAAGTAAGAATTATAAAATAAGGTAAAAATTAAGTTATTAGAATGAATAGTAAAATAAGGACAGACACTGTATTTAAGTGAAGGGATTAGTAAGTAAGACATATCGTGTAAGGTACAGTTTAACAGTAGTATTATAAGAGTTTTGTTATTGTTCAAAAAACCATAGAATGTAGTAAATTATAAGATAAGCAAGATAATAGTAAAAAACAGAAAACTAGTTAGAAGTTTAATTTCAGGCTTGAACCTGCCAAGGAATATTTTTATAATAGGAGGTGTAGTTAGAATCACCAATGTTTTATTATCTGTTTATATAAAAAAATTGTTTCAATGTACCATATATAAAGTTAATAAGTTACAAAGAATGTTAAATAGTAGTATGGGGAAGTCTAGGCTCTAGGCCTAACATTTATTGAAGGAACTTTGTAAATTTAAAAGCAAAACAATAGCCCAGTATCAATCATGAGTATACCAAATGTTTAAACAGTTAAGTAAGTATACCTAATACAAAAATGTATAAATAATATCCAGTTTTAGATTAAATATATAAGAAATATAAGTAAGAAAACAAGGAAAATGTTATTAACTATTCAAAAGTAACCATGAGGGATATCAAAATAATCCTTAACAAAAAAGAAGAACAATGGTATTCATGTAATTAATATAACTACTAATATAAGAAAGAAATCTTAATTTGAAGATATTTTATAGATTTAAACCAAAATAAAACGTTAGAATATAACAATGACATAAAATAATGACCAATGAGAATTAGCATAATTTAATAAGTAACCATAGCAACTGAGATTTATTACCAAAAAACCGTTGGAATTCTAATGACTTCATTATTGACTGACGTGGAGGGCGGATGTATGCAGCTTTCAATCCGAAATTAACTATAAAAACTTAAATTTTTTATAAACCAAGAAGGAAGAAGTATTGGAGAAGCATCCCATACGACACCTGATGGAATAACCAGTAATAAAATATTTAAAAAATAAAAATAACTGTAAAAGAAGAATACTCCGAAGGATCGTAACGGACGACATCCCGAAGGAAGAAGGGGATCGACCTACTTCAACCTGAGGATACGAACGACTACGGAACAAGAGTGAAGCCGAACTTTAACTGAAACCATCTGAACGGGAATTGGGAACTATCCGAGGAAGAGAAGACGACTAGACCTATCCGGAAGAAGTAGACGAACATCGAAGAAGCCACAACGAGAACCCGATGAGTATAAACTAATAATTTCACTTAAAAATAAATTCCCCTTTATCCATAATAACGAGGTAAAATTTTCACTTCACCAATCACAATTTTGAAACAAGAACTGAAGTTAATTAAAATATCACTATTAATAAAACTTAATCAATTAACAACCTTTGAAATTGATTTATAATAAATTGTTAATGAATATAACTTGCTGACAAAATTCTAACCAAACACTATTCTAATTCTCATTGCCAATAACTTACTTGTATGTATTAGTGTATTAAACATTGTGTACCTAGTTTTAAGAAATATTATAATTTTGTGCATTTTAGCCGATAATCCAAACTTCTGTAGTCAAAAGGACTTAACACCTTGAGACGAATAATAATTGTAAACAAACATATAAGCCATGCTGGCGTCGTTCTCAACGCTGTATGTTTGATTCATAGAAAATAAAGTAATATAAACAAATACTAAACTGAAAACGCCTACATACGGTAGTTAGTGAAATCAACACTGCAAGACAGCATGGGCCAATCAGGTAACGAGGCGGCAAGATTCGAATCGAACCACGAGAGATACGGTTTGCCCGTAAGTATTAAGAAAAAGTATATTCCGACTCATTACATACGATTAACTCTTCACAGAGTATTTGACAAATTATTGCCCACAATTACACACTTATACTACGAACGCAACGAGCGAAATAAAAACGCCCGTTACACATTTTCGTTACTGGTACAAAGACGAATATTACGGGGAACATTTACAAATCTAAATACCCCATATAAGAAAAACTGTTACAACGTATCTAATACCACAAAAATGTACATTACACCTCACCTTCCCTTTGGTAGAGGGCCAAATAAATCCAACGCAACTAAATCAAAAGGCTTTTCGACTTTAATGCACCTCATCTCTCCCTCTAATTGGTAATTAACTACTTTTGACTTTTGGCATAAATCGCACCCCCGGAGTAAAGTTCTAACCTTCCGTTCCATATTTTTAAATAAGCATGATTCTTTTAATACATTTACACACTTCCTAGCACCGAAATGCCCATACCGAAAATGACAGTCCCATATTATCTTGTCTACCACCCTTCCGGTATAACTAACCTCCAATCCCGCTCTCCCCCCTCTACTTTCTTAAACAAACTCCCTTGATAAATCTGAAAATAACGGCTATACTCTAACTCATCGGAATCGGACTCTAAGCTAGTTATTATTTTATTCAATTTAGGATCTGTCCTCTGCATGCTATTAATATCTCTCAATTCTTCCCCAAACAATCTATCTTCCCTACTAAGTCTAAAAATTTCTATTTCTTTTAAGTCCCTCCCTGTTCTCATTCCCTCTGTATCTACCCTAGATAAAGTGTCAGGTATCTTGTTTTCCACCCCTTTTATATATTCCCAACTAAAATTATACTCTTGTAAAGCTAGCACCCACCTGGTTATCCTGCTGTGTGTCAACTTACAGGTGTTTAAAAAAGATAATGCCTTGTGGTCAGTCCGGATGATAGTGGAATTTCCCAACAGATATGTTCGGAATTTCTTCACGGCGAAGACAATGCTTAGCAATTCCTTGTCAGTTGTTGTGTAGTTTCTTTCAGCAGCTAACAGTGTCCGGCTGGCGAAAGCGATAGTATGATGTTCTTTGTTGTCATCTTTCTGGTACAATTCCGCACCTAAAGCAATATTACTGGTGTCCGTCTGTAAATAAACTGTGCGTTCAAAGTTAGGGTGATTCATCATGATCATGTTCATAAAATGGTCCTTTATCTCATTAAACGCATCTCGTTCTCTTTCCCCCCCCATTTCCACTGCTTATTCTTTTGTAACACTGCGCTCAACTTTGAAGTTATATGGGCATAATTTTTCTGGAATTTTCTATAAAAATTATATAGCCCTAAAAAGCTTTGTAACTGCTTAATATTTCTGGGTTCCGGAAATTTTAAAATTGATTCTACTTTCTCAGGGTTAGCTTTTATCCCATCTGGTGTTATTATGAAACCTAGAAAATGTGTTTCTTCTGTAAGAATTTAGATTTCTCCCAATTAACAGTCAACCCCCCTTTACGCAGTCTATCTAATACATACTCTAAATGTTCCACATGTTTGGAAAATGTTCGTGATGCTATCAATATATCATCTACATAAATGGTTAAAAAATCTAAATTTTGTGGTTGTAGGATTTCATCTAAACATTTTATAAAGCTGGCCACACTGGTATTCAGTCCAAAAGGTAACCGTTTAAATTGATAATTCTTCCCGTTGAAAAGGAATGCTGTATATTTCATACTTTCCCATGTTTACGGGACTTGCCAGTACCCCGCGGTTAACTCTAATGAGGTCATGTATTTAACTCCACTGAATTTTTGAAATATTTCATTTATTGCTTCGGGTGATTCCCAGTCCGGGATAATTATTTGATTAATCTTGCGGGCGTCTAAGCATTGTCTGACTCGGCCGTCTTTTTTAATGACTACTACTAACGGGTTAGAATATGGTGATACTGATCTCTCTATTATGTCCCCTTCTAACATTTTATCTAATTCCGTTTGGACCGCTCTTCTCGTTGAATATGGTACCGGATAGCTTCTTTGTACATAGGGCGCGTGTTCTCTCACTTTTAATTCACATTTTAAGTATAACATTATTAGACGGTAACCAAGTCACAGATTTAATTCAAAAATTTTAATTCACATTCATAATTTCTTACCCTCCCTGGTATATCGGCAAACACTTCTCGAAAACACTCTATTACCCGCCACAACGCATTACGTTGAGAACTCCCTATGTCGCCCCCTCACTACAAAATTTCCCCGCTCTATCCTCCCAAATTCTTTCATTTATTTTACCCCCTAACTCTCCCTCTCTACATGCACACGCATTAACTTCCGTTTCTGCTTTACTAGCCCTATTTAATATCATCTTAACTCCCGAAATTCTCACTTTATCTACTACCCGCTCAAAACTAATCTCAACTGGTTTACCTTCATTATTAAGTACTAACAACCGCTTCTGAAAATCAATTATCGCCTTATGCTTTATCAAAAAATCATTCCCCAAGATAACCTCCAAATTTAGTCCCCGTACTACTAAGAATGTATTATCATACTCTACTCCATTAATTACCATATTCAAATGTACCTGTTTAGTTACACGTTCACTCCTAACCCCGGTAATACCTACAATAGTCACCCCTGCGACTGGAAAAATTGGAATATTTTTGTTTGTTTCTTGCAAACCCTCTAATATGTGTTCAGAAATAACAGAAATTTCACTACCTGTGTCTACTAAAGTTTTTATTTCCTTACCTTCAATTTGAATTCTTACCTCGGTCAGTCCGGTCTCTGGTCTTGCTGTCTCTACGTCATCCTCCTCCATCAGTTCCTTGGACAGGTCAGTGCGGATGATGTTACTTATATAGTCGTTGTTGTCTTGGGTCCCGCAGTCCTTTGTCGACAATGGTGGGGTCCCTTCACCCACTGTCCTTGCTAGTTTTCCGTCTGAGTGGTTCCACGGGCTGGAGTGTACCCGCCACGACCTCTGTTAGAAGTTCCACTGCTTCCTGGTGCTCCTCGGTTGCTGCTCTCTCCTCTCTGCAGTTGATTGTTTTGGTTATGCTCGGTGTTGTTTCGTTGACAATTCCTTTCTTTATGGCACCTATAACAGGTCGTTCTGCTGCCGTAGTTCTCGCAATGGCACTCTCCTCATCGCCAATCCTCTTGTCTATTGTTATTATTATTACCTCCTCGCGCCCTTCTATAATGGGTTGGTGTCCCCCTGGGCTGGTAATGTCTTTCGTTTGTGTATGGTGCGGGCGGATTCGGGCGCCTACCCGTCTCTCGTTCTCTAATGTTTTGGAAAATATCTAGTATTTGCTCCAGTTCGTTTATATCTTCCACTTCCCGCGTCATTAAATTGACTTGAATTTCTCTTGGCAAGTGTTTACTTATGTACCGTACAAACGATCGGAACGGTAATGGAGGCTCTAAATATTTCACCTCATTATATAACCGCATCACGTACAGGGTCACATTGTCCCCCTGGGCTCCAAAATTACTTTTTCCCATAATTTTACTACGTAACCCCTCTTGCTCCTCCTCCGACCAGTATTTGCTTCGGAATGCACTCTCAAAACTTAGATAATCTCCCCATTCTGCTTTATGCACTTCTGCCCACACAGCAGAGCTCCCTTTAAAGCATTTCATTATTTTTAACAACTTAACTTCCCAGTTACTATTACAAAACTGATTATACTCTTTTACTCTGTTTAGAAATTGCATGGGGTGTACCCCCCTACTATCACCATTGAACAATTCTAACTCAACTTCACTACTTAGGTCACGGGTCATAATTACCCTTTCTGTAACAGTATTTATTTTCTGGCCGATTACCATATTCAATTCATCTTTTACGTTAATAATACTCTGTTTAATATACTCTAACTTATTGTGATTTACACTCTCAATAACATTTACTGTTTCTTGGATTAATGGAATATCTGTTTTACAAATATTTTCTATCTCATTTCTAACATTTTTAACTATTGTTACTTGTGATTCTAATTCACTACTACGGTTATCTATGACGCGTATGGTGTTAGTTATGCACTGCATCTCACTCTCAATACCCTCAAATTTATCACCTGCTTGACTTACAAAATTTTCTAATTTGTCATTTACTGTAATTATTTGTTGTCCAAGTTCTTTTTGATTGGATTCTAAAATGTCTATTTTATTGTCTACCACACACACACACACAACTCTCTTAACTCATCTGTTTCTCTTTTTGTTTCACTACATATTTCGTTAATTCGCTCATCAATACTACACAATGAATTATTTAATTCATCAAGCTTTACGTTTATGCTATTTTCAAATTTCATATTCTGTTCTTTGTATTGTTCAAATTTAGCATCATTTATATCAAAGCGTTTATTTAATTTAGTCTCGTTCATGTCAAAACGACTATTTATGGCGTTAAAATTTACCTGTAACATTGCTTGTAATCTTTCAAACATTTTATAACTATCATCTTTTATAGCCTGAACCGGCGTCGATTGACTCGCAACATCATTCAATATCACTGACTCAGTCAAGCTTATCTCGTTTACTACCGTTTCGGTTATTATCATATTTACTTGACTATCTGTACTTGTACTGGTCCAGTCAATGCTGTTGACTTTGTCACTGTTACTCTCCTTTTTTTTTTTAGTAAATATGTACTTCTAAATGTATACTTAGTAAACTACACAATCGCCCTCACTCCCAAACAACCCGTTCTGCAGCTTACTTAGGTCTGGCGAATGTAATAAAAAATTACACTCGAGTCCCTGTTCGGGTGCCAATGAAACAATATAAGTTAATTCACTTTATATAAAACTCTTACCTTAGGGTTCTTTTCCAAGGTCGCACAGACGAAACTCAGCTGCACACAAGGTTATTTGGGTTGAAGTTTTGAAATAATTGCGCTAACACCGATTTTTGTATTCTAAAACAACTAGCTTTCTTTAATGCAATATTTGCTTTCACTTTATTTTTACATTACACTTTCAATACAAAAAAAAACAATAAGGCATGAATACTTAATCAATTGATCTAAATTCATATGAAAATGACTTGGCAATAACCCAATATAAAAATAACTTAACCAGGACTTTGCAACGCTCTCTCACTCATACTCTTTTATTTTTTATTTTTTTTTATTTTTTTTATTTTTTTTAAATCCTGTGATTAACTCTGTGTTTATATTTAATTTATGTATTTATGGAATAGTTCTGATAGTGTTATGTAGAGTACTTAACAATCCACGGCGTTAATAAGTTCCATCACCACCTCGTGTTGTTGGCTGTTTCTGGTCACAAATGTTATTTCCACAGTTCATGAACTTTCGCACTACCGTGACATACTCCGTCTTATTTAATTTACCATAGTTTACGATTTCTTTACACTTTTACAAACTTCTTTTTGTCGGCCGACTTTTGTTTTAAACAGTTGCTCGAGCTCTTACGTTTTTAATTATTTGACCGCGCGCGGCCATGAGTTGCAGTTGAACTAACTCATTACTGCGCTAAGGCAGAAATACACGGAGTTTTAGTCTGGTCATGTGATCGTCAATCTCCGCTCCAATTGGTGCTTTTTAAAAGGCGCTATAAAACAGGTATAGAGTTTAGCAACATGTTGCCGCCTGGTGCAATATGACGACATTATTTTCTCCGTGATTCACGGCTGACGCAAAACTGTGTGTTGTTTCATAATCTGTCTGGACTGTTTGAGTGCGGAGACAAAACACAGACGTTTTGTTTTGTAATAACACTACATACGTGGTTGACTAACTCGAGGTTCTAAAAAGGTGAACAATGACTACCTGGGGAATACACTTGATTTAAAATTTGTTTTTCATACAATTTTGTACAGTTAAAAACAAGCACGTTGCTACACATCATGAGGCGTTTCGCCATGAGACGCAGTTTCACTATTCAAGTTAAAATTCCCCTTAAACATTTCACAAGCCCTCCAAAATAACATATTCAATTATATTTAATGATATCATTATTATAAATAACTTTACAACCCAGCACTTGTTATATAGTTAGATATTCTCGCATTCACTCACGCTCGCATTCTTAGTACAATTTTCTTTTAATTTTCCCCAAATTGAGCTCATTTTATTAGTTATTTCTGAAAATTTTTGTATTGACCCTTATTTAATATTTTGTGTACCCCCATTTGTCACTTAGCTGAAATCAGTCCTCCAGACGTCCCGTCGCTGAACCCGCATTAATAGATGTTAAAACTTTACTAAACTTTGTGTTTACGTTGAACTGTTATTTCATTTTATGCAAAATACTGCACTTTTACATTGTACAGGCGAACGTCCGAGACTTGGTTTTATATAAAATGTAGATATATAGCCGGCCGGCTATGCTGCTATTTTGTGACTGGGAACGATTTGCAACGCTTCAATTCTGAGGTGGGAAGGAGCTGCGTCACCAGTTTCTTTGTGTAGAGATCCACGCCTTAGTTGTTTACAGCGCATGTATTGCGTTTCGCATACTTTTGTATGACGTATACATGGGTGCAGCCTGTTGACACATTCGTCGGACAAAACGATGCTGTTTCTGAGCGTATATTTCCGACCTTGAAGCAAATTCTGTCCACTCGATATTGCGTAGTTGCAAACCTTCATAAAACTTTACTAGTTTCTTATATATGACTCTGAATAAAAATACAATTTAAATTAATTATTCCCCAAAACACAGTAAGGCCGAATTGTACTGTTACAAAACCCCCTCAATGAGAGGATTTATGACGAAGCATAAAAACTCTCATTGACACACTCATACTCCCTAAAGGGATCAGCTAGGATATGTCGCCACAACCCCTTACTGTTATAAAAAAATATAATAACTCACCCTTGGTCCAATGATGGTGACAGTACCTGCATGACCTTACTGGACTTCTCCGGAGAGATACCAACACCGCAAGGCCGACAGGCACGTAACGCTCCTGCTCTGACGCACTGGCCAGCTCAGGACTGCCATCACAGCATCACCCGACACTGAAACAACAAATCAAAAATATCAAAATAGTGGCCTGGTATAATACCACATCCCTAACTGATCTGTTTCCCCTTAGCTATGTGCTGGTTTGAGTTAAGAAGCACTGGCTTTTCTTTAACTCCTAACACCTAGGATTATTACACCTAGTACAAGAATTATTATACAGACATTCCATTCTCTTATTTCACTACCATTTACATTTATAAAATTTTTCGACTCCAATCGATAATAATTAATCCTTTCCCATTTACAAGAAGAAATACAAATCTTTATACTAATGCAATAATACTTTCAAAATATTTAAACACATAATCAAAATTTACTCAAATAAAATTATCTATATCTCCCTCTTTCTACAATTCTGAAACATATTCTCTTTTATAAAATATTATTATTATTATCAGTATTAACAGAAATTCTATTTATCTGGTGCTGTTAATAATAATCATCTCCTTACTCCTCCACACACACTATTCCCCCCCCCTGAACTGTTGCGTTCAGTTGCCTCCACAAGGACTGAGGCAGAAGGAGTGAGCACTTTTTTCTTTTCTCTCTCTCCCATCCTTGCTTCAGCGTTACAAAAACTTCAAGGTAAATACCCCTACTTATTATCTTAATATATGCCCCTAAGGTCTACCACCCCTACTTGGGTGAAAATAGCCTGTGTCCAAAAAATAATCTTAGCTTCCCTTTTTTAAAACCCCATTAAATTTCTACGTTGAATCAATTTCAAAGGCAACCAACTATGGTCAGGTTTTACAATTTCTGCCCACAGCTGGTTGTCGTCCAAAACCACGATCTGGGATGGTAAGGCCGAGATCGCCCAAAATGTAGGGAATCGCATTTAGAACATGTTGTACATACATACAATTCATGTTTAACTTCCTACACTAATACATAATAAACATAATACATAATAATACACTCATCATTAACATTGCGATTATTATATTAAAATAACCAGTTCACATTTAACTTTGATCAAAATTTACACACCTTACATCTTTAAATTTGCATATAAAATTATAAACATTACATTTTAATTTAAATTGAACTTTTATTAATTAGCCATCAATTATTTATCATTTACTACCATTTAATTCTTCACAAAAATTCAAATTTATTATTAACATTCATGTTACATTATATTTCATTTCTTATTACCTTTCTACTATGAATTTTCTACTTAACCCTTCACATTTTGATCATTGATTAGTCTGGGTGACTCCTGTGTTCACTATGATTCGACTTATCGAAATGGCATTAATTTTTATAACCTTACTCACCTTCTTTCTACTAACAACCACTACTAACAACTAGATTTACATCTTATGACACCAATCTCTCAATTATAATCCCCTTCACTAATTCCACTTACCTCAATTTATTCTCCTCTTTGTACTAGGATGTGTGTTCCCAACCTGGCCATATACATTCCTAACCATTTGCCCCCCACCAAATATCGGCAGACACTCCCTTAAACTACTCTATCACTTGCCACAACGCCGCACGCTGATCACTCCTTACACCACTACCCTTACTACAAAATATCACCATCAATTATTTAATCTCCATTTACATTACTTATTACTCACCTTCTCTGCATATAATCACTAACACCACTGTGTCCCTAAAATAGCTAATACTCTCTTTGTGTGTTACTGGTATTTCAAAATTCTTATTTATCTAACTCCCATTAACTTTAATTGACTAACTCAAATGCCTTTATTTTAATAATTATCATCCAGGCTCTATCCCTTTTTCACTTTACATTTCTGTGATCATTGACAATTGCATTAGAAAATTCATCCCTCACCTACTAATAACAATACATCTCAATATGCAAATGTATTACATGCTTAATCATTTATTATTCTTTAGAAGCTAAATCTCATAAAATCATTTAACTTCATTATCAAACTTTCTTTTGTACAACATTAATTAAGTAATTAATCTTCAATTATTTAATTCAGGTATTTAAACTTTCATCATTACTTTCATCACTTGTTTAATCAAAACAAAAAAATGTTATTTGTTATTATTAAATCAATTAAACTATAATTTCCTGTTACATACATGGTTTCCATAAAATTACATATAATACACAACATCAAGAATACACAAATACATTGACATTAATACACAAAAAAAATATACAATCCAACTTATTATTTGTTATTGTTGACCAAAATCAGTTCATAAAACAATCCCTTTCAACATCACACTTTCACATAATTAAATGTTCATAAACAATAAAACACTTTATCCTCCATCATCGAACAACAGTCGAATCTTAGGTCTACATACATCATTTTTTATTAAATAGAGGATATTATTATTATCAATATAGTACTTATTTAAATTTTTATATCTTTCCACAATGTCGTTTGAATTAATAAGTTTATTCCATATCAATTTATCATGTAACATGTCATCATAGGGTATGGTCCTGTCGCCCTTAGTATGATTTGTCATAATCATGTAACTTATAAAGTCATTACTATCGTCATCATAGTTATTTACTACTACATCCTTTACTTCACAAGGTAAGTACTTGTTATCATTATTATCATCATCTACTATTGCTGCTATCTCAGCTTTAATACAAGGTACGTATTCACTATAATTATCTACCATCTCTACTCCTAACCTTTCTACAAATTCTCTATAATTTCTATTTACTTTATATATCTCTACCTCTCTCTTACCACACAACTCTCTTTCTATATCTCTCCCACCATAACACCAAGTCACACTCTCTCTCTCTCAATATATCTCTCACTCTCAAAATATGCAGGGGACACTAACTCATAATTACTGCACCACCTATGAAGTGCACAAAAAACCCAGGGAAATTTATTTGTAGACATATCGTTGTTACGATCTATCTCTTACCCCCTTATATTAAACATTTACTTACCGTTTACAATCTTTTTCGCACTCGCCCTGACTTACCAAAAACAGAAGATTCCCAACTTACAGGTCGCCACCAATATTTTTAAAACAAAAGGACAAATATGGAAACCTTAATACATTTTCCCGTTATTTACTTCTAATTACTTACCAGGTCCGATTAGGTGAGATTTTCCATACAGGACAGGTTATGTTAAACTGGCGTAATAACGTACTCTACCACATGTTTTATATTAAAACAAATCTTATTTTATTTACCGTATCATATTCCCTTTTTATTCAACAATTAGAAACAAAACTATTTAACTAAAATTCGTGGCATAACTACTTTTAATAAGGAACCAGTACTTTAATTAATTATTCCCCTTTTCATTCGCATACACTCTCTCATTCTTTACAATCGCTACATGTATTTTTTTATCCCCCTTTTACCAAGCACTTTACTGTTTTCAAAACTTACTGACCAATGTACTTATTAAAAATGTACTGTACTTAACTTTTCTGACTATTCCACTTAGTCTGCCATCTTCACTTACACTTCCACTTTAACCGCACTTACCCTGTCCTAACTACCTTACTTTATGAATTCACTGTGTATCACGTTCACTGTTTCTTTATAATCTTCTTCATTGGGGTTTCAATACGTTTCGGTAGGTCTAGGCTACTCTTTCTGCTTCGACCTACCGAAATTTCAGAGGCCACTGATATAAAGTTTCACCTACAGACGACTGTTATCTGCTACTCTCTGATGTTAATACTATGGTGACAATCTGCATACTGTGATTCACATACAAAGACTGCTGCTGGGGCTATTACGTAATACGTCTGGCTTGGCTGTCTCCAGACATCAACAATAACACTATGTTGCTGGTTACAAGGGGCACCTCACAGGTGAATACTGACAGTTAAAAAATTTACTGAAATTAACTTGAAACTAAGGTAGCACACAATTCTGTACCGTTACAATACCCCCCCCCCAATGAGAGGTTGTATGCCGAAGCATACAAACTCTCATTGCCTAAAACTTAAGAGGATCAGTGAGGATATGGCGCCGCACCCCCCTGAACTCTCTACTAAAATCATGGGTACTTACCCCCCCCCTAGTCCGGCGGCTGCGGCAGCACCCATCCGACCCTACTGGACTTCTGTGTTCGAGATCCCAACACCATAAGATCGGGCCGATACCCGCCACAGTATCATCTGACTCTGTAACATTCAATTAAAATATCAATAAATGGCGCCTTCCATTATTCCATATCCACAACTGATTGGTTTCCTCTTAGCCGTACTGGTTCATTAACAAAGTACTGGTTGCATAATTTTGGTTATATAAACTTCTGTATACTTACAGCTAGTACACATAAATCCTCTACAAATTATATACAGATTGTTTTCTCCTACCAAGATACCATCGCCCACCAAAAATCACAAATGGATTACATAAAATACAATAATAGCACCTTACTATATGATACGTACTACAAACAAAATGCATTATTACGTTTGAATTCTAAATAAAATTTATGAACCTTATAATCTTAATCTCAAATTTCCAATTAAATAAAACTTTATTCATTAATCAGTTCGCATTTCTTTCATCATTCCAAACAAAATTAAGTTAAATTCATTATAAAAATTCATCTTTTCAATTAATTTAATTACCAATTTCATTTACTTTTATTACATGATTCTCCATTAACAAAATCCTATCGCATAAAATTTAACTGCCTTACACTCAAAACACTAAGTCATTTCCTTATATTATTCATAAAAAATTTCCTTCATTTCATCACATCTTTTATTTCTTTGGTTTCATAATAAGATTTACTCATGGCACTGATTCATCAAACTACAACATTCTTGTTGTTGTCAACTACAGCATGACTGTAAACATTGGTCACACCACATACAACATACCTGTTTACATTAACAGTTGTATGCCAGACTAGTTTTATAAACACTTGCTCAGCCTCAACATTCTGATTACAACACTACTAACACATGTACTTCCTTCAGTTTTTTTGTTATTGTTTCTATAAATCTTTTAGTGTTGCCATATTAATCACTTGCTATTTATTACAATTCAAATCACAATTGAAATCAAAATTAATTTGACTTCATTAAAATTCACATTTTTAAATTAGCTTCATTTGAACTCCAATCAAAACAATTTAGCTTTATTTACATTATTTAAAACGCTTTTAATTTAAATACACAATTCATAATAAGGTTTTCCTTAATACCTCCTGTTAATTATTTTAGTAAAATAAAATATTATTATTATTGCATACTACAAACATTGTTACATAAACTATATTATACAATCCAACAATATAATCTTAACACAGTACATTTATTTACAAATTTTCGTCATAATTTATTATTTACCACACTTCATTACATAAATTAGCCAAGTAATTTTGCCATGGACTCAAATAATTAAATGTTCATTCAGTATTTCTCAACCCCCACCGTCGAAAATTAATCTTTTCTGCACATAACATTGTTCAATTTTATTGATACACAGCATATGGCTATCATTTGTGTTATAACCATAAAAATTTGTTTTTTCCATTGTACCATAATAATAATGCATAGGGTTACCCCCCATCATTACTCTGTCATAAGTCATGTCTACATTGGTAATTTCAGTTCTGTCTCCGTCAGTATTTTGGTTCAACATAAGGTAAGTTATTTTATCATTTACAACTATATCATCAAAATAATCATCAGTCTTTATTTCACAAGGTAAGTCAATTTGTTCCTCTCTTTCAATACATAAACTCTGCACTAACATTTCATAGCCTCTATTAATTTCAGAAATCTCTATCTCTCTCTTTCTCTCTGCACAATACCTCTCACAGCCCCCCTGAACTATCTCATTCTATGCAAAAGGCAACATAAAATCACTAAAATACTTACTGGCTTTACCAGATACATCACTACAAAAACATAAGGGACCCTTTGGAGACACCATGTCTCCCACATAACCACTGGAGGAAACACTGTCCTCATAAAACATCTGTAAAACCTTTGTTTCACCACACACTTGGGGAACATCTGCCTTTTGCCCATCTAACCTTTCATCACACTCTCTCACAACCTTACTCTCCAATTTATTACCCGCTTTACTTACAAAACTTTCTAATTTGTCATTTAATGTAATTACTTGTTGTCCAAGTTCATTTTGGTTAGATTCTAACATGTTTGTTTTACCGTCTACCACACACACACACACACACACACACACACACACACACACACACACTCCTAACTCATCTGTTTTTCTTTTCGTTTCACTACATATTTCGTTAATTCGCTCTTCAATACTACACAGTGAATTAGTTAATTCGTCAAGCTTTACGTTTATGCTATTTTCAAATTTCATATTCTGTTCTTTATATTGTTCAAATTTAACATCATTTGTGTCAAAGCGTTTATTTATATCGCTACTTATTTTATTGAATTTAGTCTCAAACTTTTCCTCACTATTGTCTAAACGATTATTTATTGCATTAAAATTTACCTCTAACATTGCTTGTAATCTTTCAAACATTTTATAACTATCATCTTTTTTAGCCTGAACCGGCGTCGATTGACTCGCAACCTCTTGTATTTCTAACATTTTGTATATTTGTTTATATTGTATAAACTAACTACACAATCGCCCTCACTCCCAAATAACTCCTTTTATAAAAACTACAATAAATATTCACATATACGCCATTACCACAACCTGTCTCTTACTTCCAATCAGGCCTAAACCCATATCAGAAAATTCTATATGAGTCATCCTGGCAGGGTCGCCATTGTTACGGTCTATCTCTTACCCCCCTTATATTAAACATTTACTTACCTTTTACAATCTTTTTCGCACTCGCCCTGACTTACCAAAAACAGAAGATTCCCAACTTATAGGTCACCACCAATATTTTTAAAACAAAAGGACAAATATGGAAACCTTAATACATTTTCCCATTATTTACTTCTAATTACTTACCAGGTCCGATTAGGCGAGATTTTCCATACAGGACAGGTTATGTTAAATGGCGTAATAACGTACTCTACCACATGTTTTATATTAAAACAAATCATATTTTATTTACCATATCATATTCCCTTTTTATTCAACAATTAGAAACAAAACTATTTAACTAAAATTCGTGGCATAACTACTTTTAATAAGGAACCAGTACTTTAATTAATTATTCCCCTTTTCATTCGCATACACTCTCTCATTCTTTACAATCGCTACATATATTTTTTTATCCCCCTTTTACCAAGCGCTTTACTGTTTTCAAAACTTACTGACCAATGTACTTATTAAAAATTTACTGTACTTGACTTTTCTGGCTATTCCACTTAGTCTGCCATCTTCACTTAGACTTCCACTTTAACCGCACTTACCCTGTCCTAATTACCTTACTTTACGAATTCACTGTGTATCACGTTCACTGTTTCTTTATAATCTTCTTCATTGGGGTTTCAATACGTTTCGGTAGGTCTAGGCTACTCTTTCCGCTTCGACCTACCAAAATTTCCGAGCCCACTGATATAAAGTTTCACCTACAGACGACTGTTATCTGCTACTCTCTGATGTTAATACTATGGTGACAATCTGCATACTGTGATTCACATACAAAGACTGCTGCTGGGGCTATTACGTAATACATCTGGCTTGGCTGTCTCCAGACATCAACAATAACACTATGTTGCTGGTTACAAGGGGCACCTCACAGGTGAATACTGACAATTAAAAAATTTACGGAAATTAACTTGAAACTAAGGTAGCACACAGTTCTGTACCGTTACATCGTCTCCCAAATATACACTGAAGGAACTCTCGTCCTTCCTAAACACATGTGAAGCCTTTACTTCACCCCCTACTCCACCATTAAGGGAAAAATTTACCCACTGCATCTCCTCTACAAATATACTTTCTCTACACTTTCTCTCTGACTCAACACACACTAACATCCCATCATTATCATCTTCTACTTTCTCTAAAATTTCGTTATCACTATCAATATCCGCACAATTATTTTCTAACACCATATTCTTAATTATATCATTGTTATTACCTGTGAACTCATTATTCAAATTATCATTGCTACTCACCTTGTTGTCTTTATTTACGTTTAGTTTACCTGTTTCTCCACTATTCTCTACCTCCCTTTTATTCTCGTAATTCTTGTCTACTTTATTCTTTGGTCTATCGAACTTCTCATTTACTAACACTACTATTTTTTCTTTCGTTTTATCGAAATGTGCATTCATTTCATCAATTCTTTTATCTAACTTAAAATTTTGTCCTTTGATTTCGTTTGTCATTTCATTGAACTTTTCATCAAAACTATTTTTGATTTCATTTTTCTGCTCGTTAAATTTTTTATCAAAATTATCAAATCTTACATTTTGCTCATCAAATTTATTATTAAAACTACCTTGAATCTCTTTAATTTCGCTTTTTTGCTCATCAAACTTCTCATTAAATTTATGTAACAATGTAACTCTAACTTTACTTGTTTAATTACTTAGTTACATTTATGTTGTGTGTACTATAATAATCACTTTCACTTTCAAAATCGGGCGCCATGTTGTCATACTGCACAACAAAATACAAACTTACCTTTAGGGCCAGAATTTGGGTAACACGAACCAGGGTTGTGGAATATATTACCTGAAATAATCGTACTCAAGATAAAACGTACCATTGACCTTTTATTTTAAGATGACTAAATACATATTGAAAAATGACTCTAGCTGTACCAAACTCGTACATATTACGCCATGGGGCGTTTAGCAAACTTCAAACCCTTAGAACATTTTAACCCTCCAAAACAAACATGTGTTATAATATTAACCTAATAAACATGATATATATATTTGTTATTAAAATATTGGCACAACCCAGCACTTATTAATATTGAGTCATTTTGTATTAAGTATCCACTCTCTCACTCTCATTCTTTGGTACAATTTCGACTGGTTAGAATGAGCTCATTTGAAGAAATTGAATTTAGTATTTTATATAAAAACCATTTGATCGGTTTTGGCAGCAGTTTTTTGTTTAGATATTACTTAGCTGCATTATATGTGAAGATGTCCCATCTTTGCAGATCGCGCCCTCTCGCCTGATGTTTTTGGAGAACTGTTTTAATAATACTGCACTTTCACATTTTTATTTTCCTGTTGCTACTATTTAAATTTTGGTTTACATTTTTTTTTGATGTAGTTGTAAGAGTTAGATAATGTAAAGTTTAGAGTATGCCGGCCGGCGTGGAACCCTGTTGAGACGAAACTGGCAGCGGTTAGTAGCTTTGCAATGCGGAGGTGGGGCAAACTACGTCACTAGTCCTTTGTTCGAAATGGCCAAACCCCGTTGTTTACAGATGTATTTATTGCGTATCGCATTCCTGTAGCTGATGTCATCATGGGTTAGGGTTGTTTACACTTTAATATGACGAACCGTTTTTTGTTATTACTGTGATTTTACCCTGACGTCGACACAAATCCTGTCCGCTCAATATTACTTCGTTGAAAACTTTTGGAAAACTTTACTCTGTTTTCTTTATAGGGCTTTAAAAACAATTATAACAATTATACTTTATAACAATTATTTCCCAAAATATTATAGGACCAGAATTGTACCGTTACAACAATAACTGTATCATGGCATTTGTCTCGTCTGTTTTCAGACTGAGTTGAGATGGGTGTTATTTGAACTGTATTTACTTCGACTAATCTGGTGGCATTGGACTCACCGATCTGGCTAATTGGGGTTAATTGAACGCCCATCTCACTCGTAAATGTTTCATCAGTGACGCTGACGTTTTCGTCATTATTTCTATTAGTACTCATTTTGCTTATTTATACACATGCATGCACGTAATCTTATAACATAATCCTATCTCTACGTCTGTATTTACGTATCTTCAAATTATATATATTACTTCAGGTAACTGTTCCGCTCTTTCCAGTAGGCTTACTCCACATAAAATCACATGTCGAGTCCCTGTTCCAAAAGCCATTGTTATATTAATTATTTTATTACCTTTTATTAATATGTAATATCAATATCTTTTACCAATATTTTGTTCAGGCGCCATCTTGTGATAATACAAGAAAATATTAGATTTGCTTACCTTTAAGGGCAGAATTCGGTTAAGCGAACCAGAAGTAGCGGAATGTGTTATCTGAAATAATTTACTCTTGCTTGAAATGTTTACCAATGAAATTACCTTTTATTGTTGTATTACGTACAAAACATGTGACTCTACCGTGCAGAACAAGCACGTTGCTACACACCATGAGGCGTTGCGCCATGAGACGCAGTTTCACTATTCAAGTTAAAATTCCCCTTAAACATTTCACAAGCCCTCTAAAATAACATATTCAATTATATGTAATGATATCATTATTATAAATAACTTTACAACCCAGCACTTGTTATATAGTTTAGATATTCTCGCATTCACTCATGCTCGCATTCTTAGTACAATTTTCTTTTAATTTTCCCCAAATTGAGCTCATTTTATTAGTTATTTCTGACAATTTTTGTATTGACCCTTATTTAATATTTTGTGTACCCCCATTTGTCACTTAGCTGAAATCAGTCCTCCAGACGTCCCGTCGCTGAACCCGCACTAATAGATGTTAAAACTTTACTAAACTTTGTGTTTACGTTGAACTGTTATTTCATTTTATGCAAAATACTGCACTTTTACATTGTACAGGCGAACGTCCGAGACTTGGTTTTATATAAAATTTAGATATACAGCCGGCCGGCTATGCTGCTATTTTGTGACTGGGAACGATTTGCAACGCTTCAATTCTGAGGTGGGAAGGAGCTGCGTCACCAGTTTCTTTGTGTAGAGATCCACGCCTTAGTTGTTTACAGCGCATGTATTGCGTTTTGCATACTTTTGTATGACGTATACATGGGTGCAGCCTGTTGACACATTCGTCGGACAAAACGATGCTGTTTCTGAGCGTATATTTCCGACCTTGAAGCAAATTCTGTCCACTCGATATTGCGTAGTTGCAAACCTTCATAAAACTTTACTAGTTTCTTATATATATCTCTGAATAAAAATACAATTAAATTAATTATTCCCCAAAACACAGTAAGGCCAGAATTGTACTGTTACAGAGTATTCGACAATGGTTATTAACAAAAAAACTTACTAAATATAGAAGTTCCAGTTTCTGTTTTTAAATCAGTATATGTTTTTATATGTTCAAATGTTTTCTGTATGTTTTATCGTATATGGTAATGATTAAAAAAAAAAAAAGAATTTACATTAAATTTTCTAGTCTACCCTAATTTTTATCTTTTTTTAACATTTTTAAATAAATTTAATTCTTAGCTCAGAGACTTTCACATCTGGAGTCACATGAGTTAAAATTATAAATTCCCAGGCATAAAGTAATTTGTTTGCTGTGGAAGCCAAGTTCCATACAGGTGCTGATGAGGTTGCAGTGTCTGTCTGAACATGGCTGAATGAATTGTTTCAGCTACTGTTGCAGTTAAAATGCTGGCAAGGAGACAGAAATCTTAAATATTTCTCACTCTGTGGCATTGATGTTTTTAATTTTAACTAAACTAAATTCTGCTATAGAAGAAAGGATTCATAAGATCGAAAAGCCATATGGTATAACTAAAGATATTTAAAATAAAAAGTGCGTATCTAAAAATGCAAAAATAAGGCATTACAGTACAGTAGTGAACCCAGAATGCCTATATGCAAGTGAATGTGTAGCATTGAATTATAATTTAGACAAACTAGAAATATTAGAAAGACGAATTATTAGGAAAATATTAGGCCCACGAAAAACTTCAGAAGGTTGGAAATTAAGAAGTAATGATGAAATATATCAAAGTATAGAAAATATAACAGAAACAATGAGAAAAAGAAGACTATTATTTTTTGGTCATTTATATAGAATGGACGACAATAGGTTAACAAAGTAGATCTTCAAATATCTGTGGGGGAAGAAGTCAACATCAAGTTGGATTAAAGAAGTCCAAAAGGATTTAGAAAAAATAAACATATTGTTACACTTACTTAGTATACTTTTAGAATGTTCCACTCAAAAATAATTGTTTGGTACATATATGTAAAAGTCAGTCATACTTCAAAGTTGTGCGAGTGGTACACATTTTGATACTTTTTACACATTTCGTATTGTAGTTTGTAGTTTTCACTTCAGATAATAACAATAGCAAACTGTAATTAAAAATATTTTTGAATAAATTATTTTGTTTCGGTACCTAGTTTTACTGAAGTGTTCTTCAAACATGTAATGGCCCAAAATATAATTTACGTTTATGTCATATATAAAACATAAAAAACATGTTAATACCTTTGATTGTAAAAACAAATATACTGTTTTGTAATGCGGAGAAAGTGTTACACCATTACGGAACATTGTGGTACATTGGAGAACGTTGTGACGGTACATACCGGGTCATAGGTATTAACGGGGTTCAGAGTTTTAATCAGATCAAAATTAGGAATAAAATCATTTTACTTTGTAATCCGTGTGAAACCGTGGCAGATGAAGCTGTAAGGAATTTGGGTGACTTGTAAACAAGTGAATCAAAAGTTATTTTTAGCTGTGTCTAGCCAGAGTGGCGCCAATCTAACCCAATAAAGAGGCCTCAACGTCGTAATTATCGACTGATGTCACAATCATAATGACATCAAATCAACATTTTATACCTCTGGAACATAAGAAAACACAGTGCTAAAACATCCAGAGGCATACGATATGACGTCGCCAACCTGGAAGTAGTATCACGTGACCCACAAATATATTGGTCGCACGGAGACCAGAATCATTCTGTTTCGATCAACACTTTAAACCGGCCGGTTGCATATAATTAAGTCCGCGGACAAATCAATTTTGGCAATGTAAAACAGTTAAAATGTAATTCAGCTACAGTGAAATCAGTACCAAGTGTCGACAACAAGTGACAAGTAAATTAAACAGTTTCGGACAGTTTTATCAAGTGCAGCAGAAATTAGTGGAACCAGCAATGACGCCGCACAATGGATAACTTTTCACGATAAGTACAAAGACCTAGGCAACTATGAAATAACATCAATAATGATATTTTAAAAGTAATAGGGGGGGGTTTAAAGAATGAAAGCGAGTGTGAATATGAAGTACTGGTGAGCCTTATTAGAAAATAAGTAAATGTTTCTATCTATTATTCATTATGTATGTTCGTTAATGTGGTCTATGAATCACCAGAGAATGGGGCAAACCCCATTAATGTTTTAATTCCAAATAAAATAATAAGTTCAATTTACAAAGACCACGTGTTAGTGTAATTCATTAAACGCTACCTCAGTCTGTTTGCGTCATTTAAATCCTCGCCTAACGAACTCTGGGGTTTCTGGATGCAGGTAAGAGGTGGAATGTCGAAGGTAGGTTTGAGAGGGAAGTTTGAAGGTTTAAATAATCAATAGTTAGTAACTTCACAACGTCCACTCTTTTCTCGGCTATTTCTGCAGCTGTAATGCGTACGTGACGCTTGACATGCGAGGCAGCATTACATAATATGGAACGTCTTGTGCGTTTGATGGTGTCGTACTAGAAGCTTCTTGACTAGCCCAACGGTGTTTGTTTCTGCCATGGCCATGCTGAAGTATTCTCTAGAATTTTCACGTGTTTGTTAAAAACGCATATTATGGAATATATGCAGACTACAAATAGCCCATACCTGCCGCTTAGAGTCCAGTGTTACGTCGGGCAATTTACACAGTGCGTCATAAGTGGTGTATTAGTGAAAAGTGATTATAGGCGGAATTATTTATATTTGACATTATTATTGCGTGTGGACATATCCAACTGGAATTATTGTACGAGTTGATAATAAACTGTTAATTGTGATAATTAAAGCTGGTTTTTAACGACTTCATTGGTGTCTTGTATTTCGTTTTCCACTGTACCATATGACGATCAGTAGACTGTCATAACAATACCATTGATTTTGTCCTAATTTAAAGAATAATTGAACACAATTTTTCTTCTAAATGAGGCATTATAAGTTAAATAATGTAGTAATATTTGTATTCATAAATTAACAAATATACAACATTACGCTGTATTTTGCACTAACAACATGAGCCTTAAAAAAAATCACATCTGATAGTGTATTGTGTGTCTGCAAAACTAGCAAAAACTGACTGTATTTTTTCACGTGTACCAGTGTAAATAATGCTGGTAAATAATGATTGATGACACATACGGCAATGGCAGCAATGTGTGTTCATTGCTAGACAAATAGCTTTACTTTACAAATAGTTAATTACGTTGAGATATGTAGTTTGTCAGTTTACCATTCCAAGCTGTATAACCTCTCATGAATTAAGTACACTACATTGATGGAAACTCTTGTATCAGTATACTTGGGAGCACATACGAACCACATTATGCAAAGAGGCTCAGAATGATTCACTGCGACAACAAATACAACAAAAGCTTCATGACCCGCACTCAAGTAAGTGAAGTGATTGACTGTCTCGTATTGGCTGATGGATCACATTCGTGACTTCTCTTGTCTCTGCACAGCTAACAGGTCTTGGTGCTCTCGAGTATAGGTAAATTGAAAGTGGTCTATATACTGTGTCAGGACATTATTATTTTTTTATTTATTTTTTTTTGGCCATCTAAGGACCACATGCCAATTTCAATTCTTTACTCTTTGTTCTTTTCTTTTTTTCCAATATTCTTGCATCTTCTCACTGTGTCTCTTCTTCCTGTGTTCAGTCCACTTTGAACCTGCGTTTTTATCTCCTACCCTGGACTCCCTACATTTTCAACACTTTTGCCCGAAAAACATCTCTGTCGATTGCTTCTTCTGTGTGTATATTGTGACGACATTACAGAACAGTCTACGTGTTTTTCGAATGTGCCAGAAGAATCTCGCTCTAATGTGTGTGGCATACGTGACTCTAGACGCATACGTGAGAGTTTTCTCGAAGCTGCCAGCCGTGTGACTGTGTCAAGGTCGCAATTAATTACGTAGTACACACTGGCACTAAGACGCAATTTGAAACGTTCTGGTATGTGAGTGGAGGTATAAATACATGGCGGCAGCGTCCTTAGTTTTCAGTATATTTGCGATATATTTACAGTGCAGTTTGAGTTATTATCAGGCGATATTACTGTTCAAGTGGTTATTAGTGAAGTGTTGCGTTTTATAATTGTAATACAATTGTGTTTAATATTAGTGACATTTTATTGCGTGTGTACAATTTTTGTTATTTGATTTGTTGTAGGAGACTGTGTTGTTAATTACAAACTGTTTAACTGTAAAAATTAAAGCTGGTGATTAGTGACTTAATTGGTGTACTTATTTTGTTTTCCACTGTACCTACGACGATCAAGTAGACTGTCATAACAGTGGTGTCAGAAGTGGGATAGAACCATTAGCAGTGCAAACAGTGGACACTTTGTACAAGACGAGTGTAATTCGTAATTAATCGGAAAACAATGGATGCTAGTCAGATGATGGAAAATTTCCAGGCGCTGCTGTTGCAGACAGAGCAACGATGCCGACAGGAGGCGGAAGAAGCAGAAGGACGACAAAAAGAAGAACGAAGACAAGAAAGAGAAGAAGCAGAAAAACGCAACCAGGAAAGAGAAGAGACAGAGGAACGACGATGACAGGAGGCAGAGGAACGGAAGCGTGAAACAGAAGACATCAAAGCATTAATACAGGAGTAGAAACAGATTCAAGAACATAGTACCGCAGAATTGGGTCTCCTACAAGGTGAGCTTAATAAACAAGTTACTAAAATATCAGAGGTACAAGAATCAAGGAAATTAAAAAAATAGCTGAAGTAGAAAAATCTGTCTCGAGTATTGAAGAATCGATTTTTAATAAAATAGCTGAAGTAGAAAAATTAGTCACGAGTGTGGAAAAAGCTATGTCCACAAAAATAGAAGACTCGATTACAAACATAAAAGAGCAGATTAAAAATGAAGTCGAGCAGTGCCTGAAGTTACAACCAAAACAACTTTGTGAACAGACTGTACCAATGATAAAGACAGAAAAAAACGCAGAAAATAAGTTAATAGAGAAAGTCACTTTGCCTGCAGTACGGACAGTTCATGTCAAAGCTCCAGCCTTTGAAGGAAGCACGCACTGGGCGACGTATTTACGCCAATTCGAAGCTGCTGCATGCACAAATAATTGGACAGAGAAAGACAAGGCTTTCACTCGTTGTTGCATTAAAAGGACCTGTGGCAGAATTACTACAGAAAGTGCCACCTGACAGTCAGAACATCTATGCCGAGTTGATAAAAGCTCTAGAATTACGCTATGGTGATAAACATTTGCGAGATGTGTACTTCTTGAGACCAAGACGACAACGTTCCGGGGAGAGTCTTCAAGAGTTTGAAGCAAGTATCGACAGATTGATTAGATTGGCGTATCCTGAAGCACCAAAAGATTTCCAAATAAGGTTTGCGGTGCAGACATTTATTGATGGCATTGGAGATTGTGAACTTCAGCAAGTGTTACGAATGGCAAGACACTGAAATAGCTCAGATGCTCTTGTTCATGCCCTAGAGTTTGAAGCTGCTAAGTTAGCGTCCCACTATACAAATAGGTTTGTGCCATCACATTGCAGTCAGAAGATCCCTGTATCACATTGCTGTTACGATGGGTGCAGAAAAACAATGTTGTCGGACAAACAATTCAAAAGTTCAAGAGAGTCGCAACGATTTGAAAAAGACAGAAGACCGAAATGTTACAAATGTGGAAAACGTCATCTACAGGTAGACTGTTGGGAGAAGAAGATACCAAGAGAAGAGAGTGATCACACCAATTGGAGAAGTAAAGCCCCAGAAGAGGACACAGATCCCACGCTACATAAGACCAGTGGAAACTTGATTGTTAATGGATTTGCGGAAGGGACACCAACATCATTTACAGTTGATACAGGCGCAACAGTGTCCATTGTGCGCCCTGACTTAGTCAGCAACTGCCAGCCTCTAATTAGCTCTTGTACAATACAGACTGTGACTGGAAGCCCCGTCAAGGTGCTAGGAAAGGTAGATGTACGTGTAAGAATGGGTTTTCTCGAGTTTAGCCACCAAATGCTCGTTGCAGACATTGTCGAGGAAGTGATTCTTGGCACAGACATTTTGAATGCCTACGGATTCGTTGTGGACTTAAGAGAGAATGTCCTGAAGGTTGGCCAAGAGAAGATAAAGCTTTGCATGGCTAAAATGACAGGGTCTACCAACCATTCGATTAAGCGAGTGGCATTATTCGAAGAAAAAATCAACAGGTCTGGTCAAGAGGAACCCTCCCTATTGCAAACAGAAATGGAGGAAGAACTAGTAGAGGAATTCCAAATAAGTGTAACGAAAAAAGAAGTGATTGGAAAGCCAACTATGGGTGTCGAGACAAAACTCTTGCTTGTTCCTGAGCTAATAGAAGCACCCGAGGGAAAAGTGGCTGAAGATGAGGTTATGCAAGAGGTTGTTGACGAGAACCAAACAAACTTGGATCAGCCAGTGGTGTTTAGGTCATCAGTACATGATGCAATTCCAGCAAAACTAGTGGTTGAGCGGAAGACTCACATTCCTGGGAACGTGATGTTTGGATCACACGAGACTGAATTTTAAGAACCGGAGAATTATCTTTCGCAAGGACGTCCACCTAGATCGCCTGGTCGAGTATTACTTCAGAGACGGTTTGCCAGTTCGGGACGAACAGGCTTAAGGAGGAGGCAGTGTTACGACATTACAGAACAGTCTACGTGTTTGTCGAATGTGCCAGAAGAATCTCGCTCTAATGTGTGTGGCATACGTGACTCTAGACGCATTCGCGAGAGTTTTCTCGAAGCCGCCAGCCACGCAACTGTGTCAAGGCCGCAATTAATTACGTAGTACACACTGGCGCTAAGACGCAATTTGGAACATTCTGGTATGTGAGTGGAGATATAAATACATGGCGGCAGCGTCCTTAGTTTTCACTATATTTGCGATATATTTACAGTGCGGTTCGAGTTATTATCGGGCGATATTACTGTTCAAGTGGTTATTAGTGAAGTGTTGCGTTTTATAATCGAGCGGTATAATTGTAATACAATTGTGTTTAATATTAGTGACATTTTATTGCGTGTGTACAATTTTTTTAAATTTGATTTGTTGTAGGAGACTGTGTTGTTAATTACGAACTGTTTAACTGTAAAAATTAAAGCTGGTGATTAGTGACTTAATTGGTGTCTTGTATTTTGATTTCCACTGTACCTATGATGATCAAGTACACCATCTAAATTTTTTTCTAAATCCTTTTGGACTTCTTTAATCCAACTTGATGTTGACTTCTTCCCCCACAGATATCTGAAGATTTGCTTTGTCAACCTATTGTCGTCCATTCTATGTAAATGTCCAAAAAATCATAGTCTTCTTTTTCTCATTGTTTCTGTTATATTTTCTATACTTTGATATATTTCATCATTACTTCTTAATTTCCAACCTTCTGAAGTTTTTCGTTGGCCTAATATTTTCCTAATAATTCGTCTTTCCAATATTTCTAGTTTGTCTAAATTATAATTCAATGCTAGACATTCACTTGCATATAGGGATTCTGGCGTCACTACTGTACTGTAATGCCTTATTTTTGCATTTTGCATTTTTAGATATGCACTTTTTATTGTAAATATCTTTAGCTATACCATATGCTCTTTCCATCTTATGAATCCTTTCTTCTATAGCAGATTTTTCCAAGCGATTCTCTTGAATTATCTCTCCTAGATACTTAAATTTTGGAACCCTCACTATTTGACCAATATCTGTTACCAGGAATTTTGGCGCGTTTTTAATGTTTGTGAGAAATTTGGTTTTTCTTCAGAAATTCTTAAGCCTGTTGTACTGGCTATGTCCTCTAAAAAATTAACTTGTGTTACTGCAGATGTAATGTTCAGAAAGTATAGCAAAGTCATCTGCGAATGCCAAACAGTGTATTTCAATACGTTTGTTCCTTCTTCCCAACATAATTGGTGATATTTTGCATTCCTTTAACTTTTCATTCCAAATTCTCACTACTTTCTCCAGGACACAGTTAAAAAGAATTAGGGATAAACCATCACCCTGTCTTACACCTGTATTTATTTTGAATGGCTGAGATATTTCTCCCATGAATTTTATTTGTGAGACTGTGTCCGAAGGGTTTTATTTCCTTGTTTTGTTTACATGTGCTGGCTTCACAAATGGAAATGGCGACCCTGGCCTTTCGTTTTTAAGCAGTATGTGTGTGTAAGGTTGTTGGGACCTTTCGTAAATTATAATCATTACAAATACTGAAGAAGGTGTGGTGTTTATAAGAAGATTAATAAAATAGATAGTAACATAAGACTTGACAAAAGTTGAGGTTTATCAGAAGTAATTGGATATACTCAGTGATAGAAGTAAATGTAAACAAAAAAAAGGAAAAACAAAATTATTGAATGTTATAATTTTTAGGCAAAAATATTTTTTTATAAATCTGTAGACAATGAAATTTCAGGGTGGCCACCTACCGGGAAAACCAGGAATAATGTGTGAATTTCATTGACCGGGAAAAACTACGTGAATTTCAGGGAATCCTGGAATTTAAAAAAAAAAGAAAAGGTTAAGAGTACGACATTATTAATATGTATTTTTTAGCAACTGCTGACAACTTTTTTACGTTTGATGAACGAAAACCATGCTGAAATCCTTTATAAATTTGTATTTCAGTAGGAGATGTGAACGCTGCCAGCATTGTAACCAGTTGGAACCAGAGATGCCAGGTAAAGCATCCGATTCGGGCATGAGCAGTACATGCACTTTTCCTCTCAGCTCCTTTTATAAATTTAAAATATTAAGGCAGTGTCTTTTGACGAGCCTAACAATATTTCTGAGGCTCAATGTTAGAAATACATTCATTAAAATCATTAATGCGGTATATACGTACAAAATATCGTATCCAATCGCTAGTCTAACAGTCAGTGAACGGAACAGTGTTTTTCTCACGTAAAACTATGATACTGGTATCTAAGCTGCATAGTCAGTCTAATTGTTCATGATATCCGGGCTGTTTGGCCGTGGTCCATGGCTTATAACAAAACCAAACGTTTTGGCAGCTCCACTGGCTGCCATCATCAGTGGTATAAAAAATCCTGCACGCTGGGTGTTTACGTACAGGCCCACAGTACTGTGGTATAGGCTAAAGCTGTCCTGCCGTGCTACCTGTACTTATAAATTCAGCAAAGTCCCACGTACAGGTAAAAATGACACCATCAGCCAATCACAATAAAGATGGTGTATGATTGGCTCGCACCAAGCTATGCCATTAGGTACTCACTTGTTTTCCGCGAAGTACTGTGGGGAAGGCTGCTGATTTCCCGCGATGCCACCTGTGCTAATTGTTATTGCTAATTTCAACCCCCGCACAGTTAAGAACTGCATCATCGGCCAATCAGAAACAAGAAGGTGTGTGAGAGGCTCGCATCGCGCCATGCCATAAAGTACTTAATCGCTCAGACCCATCGTCAGCGCCATAGGGTCAACAACCTACCATCTGGCTAAACACTTCACTGAACTTAAGTTTCTCACTTGAGCTTTCTTAAGTTTTAATCCAATAATATTACTACTAAAACTCACTGCTGCCAGAATTTTACTTACCGTCATAATCCCGTTAAACTTACCTTATTAAACTGCCCAGGTCGCCACGATATTTTATGGTTTAATATCGAAACCTTTACACTCTTGCCCTTAAAAAAATTAACATTATCACGCTATCTGACTACCCTTAAAACTCAGAAAATCCCATAGAACGTTAGACGAGGTTTTCAGCACAGAATAGGAAATGGTTATGGCGTAATGACTTACTCTAAAATCTGAATTTATTTTACGGTGAAATTTGAATTTACGAATAAACAACTAATAAACAACGAATAATCAACTAGCCTATGACAAGTTATTATGAACCAGTACATATGTTCCCTTAGAGATCTCATTTGAAATTTAATACGTTATTAATACAAAGGAAATTACTAAAAATGATGTTTAATTTTATTCAGTTAATTATGTTCTTTAGTTTGCTACTCATCTGGTCATTGCAATCCACGATTTACGCCACCACGTTTTACGCACTTTTTGTTTGTAGAACACTCTGAAAACTGATTTTATGCTGTTTAACTTTGATTATTTTGTCAATCACAAATTTTAATGGTATTTAACAAATAACATCACTATTCTTTTCAGTCGGTCGGCTTACATTGTTCGCAAACACATTTTTTTGGCAAACTGCGCGTTACCACTTTACTGATTGTTCTACTTGATAGGCCGATGATACTAATTTCGGCCTATCTTGCACCCGAGGCCACTGTTTTTATTTTAACTTATAGATGACTGACTGCTTAGGATAACCTTCTGATGCAAACACTGGTGAAGAAGTGTTCTTACTGTGATTTACACAGAGACTGAGGTGGCAAGCTGTTGCGTAATACGTCTGGCTTGGTTGTCTGTAGACATCAACAGTCTATAATAACATTGTATGTTGTTGGTTACAATGGGGTACCCCTTAGGTGAATACTTGCTGCTTTGAAATTAACTGATTTAAATCTTTACTGTGTCTAACACACAATTCTTTTCAGTCGGTTGGCTTACATTGTTCGCAAACACGTTTTTTTGGCAAACTGCGTGTTACCACTTTACTGATTGTTCTACTTGATAGGCCGATGATACTAATTTCGGCCTATCTTGCACCCGAGGCCACTGTTTTTATTTTAATTTATAGATGACTGACTGCTTAGGGTAACTGTCTGATGCAAACACTGGTGAAGAAGTGTTCTTACTGTGATTTACACAGAGACTGAGGTGGCAAGCTGTTGCATATACGTCTGGCTTGGTTGTCTGTAGACATCAACAGTCCATAATAACATTGGATGTTGCTGGTTACAATGGGGTACCCCTTAGGTGAATACTAGCTGCTTTGAAATTAACTGATTTAAATCTTTACTGTCTCTTAACACACAATTCTGTACCGCCACATCATGTTTATCACTTTTTTGGACTTCAAAACCTGCTTCAAGACCTGGAATGTGAAATATAATAGGCCTACTAAGATTATTTAACAAGTGTGGGAAGAACTAATAGTTTTTTTTTTGTAGTTAGCATTTAATTTAAAATGAAATTTTGCAGTACTGGTTATACTAATCAGAACTTAAATTATTTCGGTAAGTGCGTTATAAGCATACATGGTCCAAGCACTTCTCAGTACACTTTGTAGAGTGACAGTTCTTTTTTGTGGAGTAATTTTTTAACCTTTATGAATAACAAAATACTTAATTTGATAACCTATATGTGCTGATTATTTAGAATTAAGAGCAAGTGAAAGAGTACAAAATGTCGTAAATATGAATATGGTGTTAAATTTTTTTTATGTTTCGTGTCGTAATTTGATTTACGTCGAATATGTAATCTGTAATGTGCAACCTGGAATTTTTTTGAAAATGTCCTGGAAACCTGGAATTATGCATGAATTTTCTCTCCTTGGTTTAGTGGCCACCCTAAATTTCCAATTAACTTAGAATATGTGTATAGTGTTTAAGTTCTATTACTTTGTGAACATATGCAATAATGTTAATACCAATTATATTGAATTATTATGAACTATAATATAAAAAGCATAATAATAACATTAATTTTCTAATGTATGTTTTTTCAGATATATAAAAGTAGCTCAAAACGAAAGGCGCACATATTGAAAAATCATCCTGGTTTAGATTTACCGATGAGTAACAGACAAAAGGTGCGTGATAAGTTTATAAACACTGTTTATCAGTTTTTAGTCAGTAGGTCTAATTTTGTCAGTGACTTATCTCTAGCACGTGTGTAAACTACTTCTTACATTACCTTCTCTTCTGGATTATCTAAAAATAAGTAATGCCTCGTACACACAGTATTTGGAATTAAGTACGTTTATCTTCAGATTGAGGGCAATATCTTCTGTACATGTTTTCGTATTCATTCGTCAGTTTGACACTGTAAGCCACATGGAGTGAAAGTGTTTGAGCACATCTTTTTGCAGCTTATTTTTATAGAAGCACGGTTAACCGTTCTTACATTTTTAAAATACATTTGTATTTATACTACTATACAATTCTGATGATAAACAATTGTATATTTTTGTTAATTTTTATAAAGTACGAGGGCTATTCAGAAAGTAAGTTCTGTTTTTAAATATTGCCATGGTATTGATGCTGTCACACTGTTACATATGCATGGCCAGTTTGTTGATTCGTTGGCAAGCCAACAACGCCATTTGTGAACAACTGTGCACTGAGTAAGCTTCGTTGGACATGTTTACAATGTTGAAGGAATTCGAAACGCCCGCCGCATGTGAAAGTAAGTACATGATTCAGTTCTTGAATGTGAAAGGTACAGTATTAAAACAATTGAAATTCATCTTCAGATTTTTGATATTTATGGAGAAGAAGCAGTGAGTGATTCAATGGCACCAAGATTGATACAGTGCTTTTGCTTAGTCCGATCCAGATTAAGCGACGTAGGATGCTTACCTAGGATATTGCGATAAGTCATGGCAGTGCACACACATTGCTGCTGCAACACAACATCTCTTCACAAAGTTTAGCTTATCCGCTTTGATCAGTTTGATCATCCGCTTTACAACCCAGACTTCACACCAAGTGATTATCACCTTTTCAAGCGTGATAAATCCTTCCTTGGTGGCCAATGATGTCAAACAAGCTGTTAATACATGGTTCAAATCACAGGTGGGAAATTTCTACGATGAATGTATACAACATGTGGTGCCTCGCTTTGAAAAGTGTTTCAAAAATGTTGAAAATTATATAGAAAAGTAGTTTAAGGTGTGTACTTAACAAATACTAGCAATAAACATTCTTTGCAAATATATTCTTAGTTACTTTTAATACCCTATCAGAACTTACTTTCTGAATAGCCCTCATAGATCTGTTTTGTGTTTTCAAATTTTACTGACTTTTTCAGTTACTAATATACATTACTAAAAATTATTAACCCTTTCAGTGATACATTCTCACCCAAATTGTGACTCCTTGTGCTGAATTTTATTTCTTTTTTTGTGTCTAGTAGATAAAAGAAATAAGTTGTTCAGATAACTAGAATTAGTGTGGCAGCATTTTATTTCTTTAAGATGGGAAATTTATTTTTGCAGCACATTCTGTATTGTATCGATTTGTTTTGCACAGTAACTTATCTGCCAAACTCCGGTATCACTAAGAGCTCGAAAAAATCTAGATATGATGACTTTTCATAATATTGTCAATTTACAGACCTCAGGAATTGCAGTCGAAATAAAAGAAGCAGGGTTAAATAGTTCACTTTTTCCACCAAAATCTTTCATTTACAAATCGATCAACAATATTCACTATCATTATTCGTATTGTCGTTTATGCCCTATGGAATATGTATTGCTTTTCATAACTGAGGCTTGGTAAATTGTGGGTTTTTACTAATGGTACTAAATATGTATATCTAATAAATCGAAATGTACAAAAAATAAATGCAATATAATTCATAAGCATTTTGTTTACATAATTACATACATGATCTAGCATCAAGTTTGTTAGTTTGTTTTCAAGATTTAGTCTTGAAAAACAAGACTAACAGAAAATTTTCCTTTTATAAAGGCAAGATTGCCAGCATAAGTATACTATTGACATATTACTTTGTCACCACATATTGCAAAACTGCTAGTTGCTTTGCTCTCGACAAGGCCTTTCGGTGTTTCCACCATCTTCAGGTCTTAAACAACCTTAAGACCATGAAGTTTCGTTTAAGACCTGCAGATGGCGGAAACACTGAAAGGTCTTGTCGAAAGTTAAACGACTAACAGTTTTGCAATAAGTGGTGACAAAGGTGGTGTTAATATGACTGCTAATAAAACTAACTTGACTGGAAATTTTGGTATGTTGGCCAAAAGATTGCTCAAAGTATCGAATCGATGCAAAATTAACATTTGTTTGCCACAAACTGTGTTGCGAGTTGTCTCATTGTCTCATCACAGCATGCTAAAACTCTCGGTGTTAACTCATCAGTAGTATTGAGACCAGTAATATAAATGGACATATTTTTGTGGGGACTTACTGTATAATTTCATATTAGCTGTGTGTATGCGCGCGCGAGAGAGAGAGAGATTAGTTGAACTATTAATTAAATAAGGAGAATAGAGATACCATATTGATCTTACAGCACTGCAAATCCTGTAATCATTTTGTACAGGATTTCTTTTTAATTGGAATTAATTCTTATTTTGTAAGTGAATACGTTAACTTTTTTCCTTTTTATAAGAAACAAATTTACATTAATAAATTACCTTATATCCGTCGTATGACTTTGTTTTATTATTTAGAATTACGCGTTTTGGAACATATGTTCCATCATTAGATTTCTTTACTCAGTTGAGATTGTCAAATGTTAAAATCACATACTCAATTTTTAAAAACACGTCAGTATGGGTGTGCACCCTATGAAGGCTGACCGGATACTGAAGTTGTCTACATACGTTTTTGCAAGTTCAATGCCGTATCGTACAGCGGGTTAGATTTAAAGTTCAGATGGTCATTTAATATGAAATTCCGACTGTGTGTGTTATTGTATGCTTTGTAAATTTTGAACTCCTCTAAAGCGTTCATGTACTGGCCTTTATTGCAAATGTGTAAGGGTTGTAAATTTTATGTGAAGTCTGTGTAAGTATGATTGCTTGAAATTAAATGTTGCGCATAGTTGGATTTTATGTTATTAAGTGAAGTCTGATTTTTTAAATTATGTTGGTGTGTGTTCGTTAAATCTCTTTAGGAAACCCCTCCCAGTTTGGCCAATATAAAAACAATTGCAATCATCACACAACAATTTATATACACCTGTTTTCGTTTCTAATGGTGTGATACTATTATTATGGCAGAATATTGTTTTTGTCTTGAAAATTGTCGTGATTTTAATTTTACTTAACGTATAGGTTAAAATTTTTGGCATTTGACGATCTCAACTGAGTAAAGGAATTTGATTATGGAACACATATTCCAAAACGCATAATCTAAATAATAAAACAAAGTCACGTGACGGATATAAGGTAATTTATTAATTTATAAATAACAAAGTGAATTCTGTACTAATAATAATATGTATGTCTTTACACTGAAAAATTTGTTATAGGGTGGAATTCCTGAAATTCCAGGAATGCCAAATCCAACATATTCACAGCCCGTTGGCAGTATCACAACGGATCCACAAGGCTGTCAGTGGTGTCACAAACAGTACGCTTCAAAAGCCAAATTGCTGCAGCATCAGCGAAAGAAACACCTTAACCTTTTGCCTAGGTCACAACAGGTAAGTGTACTCAGATTAATTACTCTGATAACTTGAGACACTTGTTAATAAATAAGCTGTGAAGATATTTCTCTTCTACCATTTTTAAATAACTTCAATCATTATAATACTCACCGCTGCCAGAATTTTACTTACCGTCATTGTCCCCGCCAAACTTACGTTAAAAGAAACTGCCCAGGTCGCCTTATAAAAATCCCGCTATCTGACTACTCTTTAAAAATTCAGAAACCCCCGAAAACGTTAGACGAGTTTATCAGCACAGAATACTAGGAAGTGGTAATGATGAAATAACTACGCTAACACATGGTATATGCTGTTAAACAATTCTTATTTATTAGATCCAACATTCAATTTGCTCTTCCTTTCAAATTTACTTTAAAATCTTTCGTTTACTGCTACATGGCCACTATCCTAGTAATAACTGTAAGTAAAACCTTAACCTATATAACTGACTAAACTATGAAAAGCAACCCAGCGTCTTGCTCACACACACATTTACATCCATTCCCATAATTTATATTTAGAAATCTCTCATTTTTATACATTTAGTGGATTTGCGCAAATACTGTAGTATTAAGAAATTTATAAATAAAGGTTTAAAATGTACTCATCCTGTTCGTTGTTGCCGCACTCTTAGTAACACTAACTAAACATCTTTGCTGTCCTGGCCGGTCGGTGCACATTTTCTGGTGAATGATTTTTTCGTACCGCGCTCTAACACAACGACGCGGTTCCGAGTTTAGACGCCGAACAGTCTTTGCCCGGTATCCACATTTTATGCACGGGCGAGATGGAAACTGCGTCCAGTCGGTGGACGCACACACGGCTCGCGTCCGGCACTTCTAGATGTTAATGTCCGACTGAACTTACATGCGGGCGGACGTCACTGCCTTTTCTGATACTAAATCTCGTCGCCGTTCCCAGCCTTTGTTGTTAAGGTCTTCGTCGTTGCACACACAACACGTGTTATTTGTGTGTCTTGGACGTCGACGAAATTTCATTGCCACCGGTTTCGTCACAAAGATAGGCGGGATTTCATCAAGACTTCCGCCATGTACCGAGCACGTTGTTGAACAAATATCATCTCCAAGCCATTTTGCGCGACTTCGCTCAGCGTCGGTTATGCGCTCCGCAGGTGTTTGTGCGCATTACACTGTATTAAAGTTCTGAGAATTCAACCGTTGTGGACAACACGACACATTCCATTGTACAGCTACACCTTACTGTTCCTTTGTTTGACCCAAGCTTTTATTTAACACGTGGCTGATCACACAGATGAAAACAAATTTATGATATTTTAATAAAATTAAAACCCTTCCTTTTAGCCCCGTTACAAAGCGTCTTCATTATCACAATATTTTGGGTTGTTAGGCCATGGTATAGGCTGTTCACGTTTATCAGCAGACGTGTCGTACGTATCAATGACAGACATCTTCAGTGGTACGGGAACACAGATTACAATCACCAGCGAACAAATGCAAACAAAAACTGTTGTGTCCTGTTGAGACGGGTACATTTATACACACTTTTTGAACTGCAGGGTGGTCAATCCTTTTTTGATTGGATATCTTATTTCACCATGCTGCAGTGCTGGTATCCACAGCACTCTGTATATCCTGCATGAGGAAAGTGGGTCCCTGGTGTCCTTCACTGATCACAGGCGTGTTGAATTTTTTGTGTTGGCAGAAAAACTGTATTGACGTCACTTGAACAACTTCCTGATGCTGTCTGTTACACTCCTAATATAGGAGAAGAACTGTGCTGACCACCTCCGTGTCACCATCGAAAGGCCTCTGGTCCTGTGGTTGCCAATTTTTACGTGGAATAATTTGATAAGATGGCAATAAAAAAAAAAATCACCTTGAAAAAAGTGTTAAATATGAGTGCTTCAACAGGACAGAACAGTCTTTGTTTGCATTCATTTGCTGGTTGTTGTGATCTGTGTTCCTGTTCCACTGAAGATGTCCATCATGGGTATGAAATGTCAGTATGGAGAACCATACATGACTTCCACTTCCGTGTTCTAAGATTTATATTTAAAATCTTTTTTGAAATGTAATATGTCCATAGACTCTACTTCTTTCTTCAGCCTTAACCACAGTACTGTGGTCACTAATGTATCATACCACCTCACGTTAGCGCACTCAATTTTTACTGTGTAACGGTACATTTCAGTCCACATATTGGTTTGGGGGAAAACATATATAAATTTTATTGTTCATTCAAAAGCATAAATAATGATGGTAAAATTTTGTAACGACACAGACCAGTGCCTGGAATTGTATCAAGGTCAACATTGTAGACGCAAAAACAACAATGATAATTAGCCAAACGAACTTTGACCGATGAAATCACCATTTACGTAACAAGCCAAGCCTGCAAATACGTCACATGGAATGCAGTGCGTAATTCGCCTCACCTTAAAAACTTGTTCGTCATAGTCTGAAGACAATAAGATTGGTCACGTGACACCCCCTCCATCTTAGATTTTGCAGTACTTCGTCTAGTCAGTCGGCAATTAACATCAACACAAAGCAGACGTGGGCAGTTCCGCTCGCCACCGGCTGCGTACCGTTTTCGCCCGCAAAGTAAAATATGGAAATATTTTGATTTAAAACAGTATTATACCAACCAAGTAGAGACAGTGAGGAAATCTAAGTAACATGACAGTTCGGCGATGAGTTAGTGCGTGGTATAAGGAGAGTCGTGTGGAGGATGGTCAGATAAGTAACAGACAAATCTAAGTCACATCCAAATTCTATAAATAATCAAAATGGTCATCTAAATTCTATATGCTAAAAAAGAAAATTATGAGCTCAATAAGGGAAATCAAAAAATAAAAAGAATGTACTGTATGAAACTGCGTGAGTGTGTGTGTGTGGGTACCTAATTAATATAAAAAAAGCATTGGTTTACATTAAAAGAAAGTAGTTTAGTAATTTTCAGCATCTGGTCAATGTTTAACAAGTTAATTTGAAATAATATCTTGAACAAAAGTTGATGTTGAAGAAAACAAAGTGTTGTATTCATGTTTTAATCGTAAAAGTGTAAGAGATGGAGGGAGTAATTTTGTCATTGTCATCAATATATAATAATAAAAATAATGAATAAACACAAGTTTGAAGAAATACAAGTAAATTTGAGGTAAATCATTTCAAAGCAACCATCTTGTTATTTCAGCTCGTCTAAGTAGAATCCTGGACCTGGTAAGTATATTTTATGTTGGCAATAGACAACATGGCGGCTACACCAACCGAAAGTGTAAAACGTAAATAAAGTTTATATATTAATAAATTTGTAAAGTAAGTAAAACATAACAAATGCAACCCGAACAGCTGGACCATTTGCATAAATAAAATTTATACAAATGTGGACCTGTTTTGAGAAACAGGATGGTTGTTTGGAATGAGTAAATTGGTATGTACTTAGAAATATAGATGATGACGAGAGTGTCAGATAGGGTTATGTTATAATATTATTTACATACATGTATTAGAAATAAGCACAATGAATACTAATGACGATACGAACGTAGAAGTCAGCATAACTGACGAAACATTCACGCGTGAGATGGGCGTTCACTCAACCCCAGTTAACCAGATCAGTGAGTCTAATGCCACCGAATCACTCGAATTAAATACAGTCCAATTAACACCCATCTCAACTCGGTCCGAAAACAAAACAGATGAGGTAACTGCCATGATGCAGTTATTGTTAAATAAATTTGATGTAAAGTTTGATGAACAAAAAAGTAATTTCAATGATAAATTTGAGGAAGTAAAAGATGAGATAAAACAGCAAAATTTTAATTTCAGTAAGCAAATGAATTAAATTAATACACGTTGGGATAATATGAAAGCACAGATAATAGAATCAATAGATCAGAAGTTTGATGAACAAAACGCAAGAAATGATTAATAACTTTACAATGAATAAAGTAGATGATAATTATGAGATTAAAATGGGGGTAGAAAGCAGTGAAAAGTCCGATAAATTCAGTGAGAATACAGACGATCAGTTAACACATAATACGGTAAGTAGGGGTGAAAAAAATAATACAAGTAAAAATATGGTGTTAGAGAGTAAGGTTGTGAATATTGAGAATGCTGATGAAGTTATAGTGGGAGTAGAATTTGATAATGAAGTGATAGAGTGTTGATGAGTTAGAGAGAAAGTGTAGAGAGAATTTACAGGTAGAGGGGTTGCAGAGGGTAAAATTTGCCCGTGGTGTTTTGGTTGTGGGTGAAGAAAATGCTTCACGAGTGTATTTGGGAGACGTATGGTTTACAAATAATTGTCCTTTGATTTTTTGTGCATCTGGTGGAGCCAGATGGTGTAGTAACAAAGTTGTATTACCTTCTGCATGGGTTAGTAGAGAAAGTGTGAGATGGCGTTATGGTGAGAGATATTTTGAAAGAGAGTTGTGTGTTGATGGGGAGATAGAATTATTTAAGGTTGACAGAAATTATAAAGAATTTTCAGAAAGGTTAGGTATAGAGAGAGTGGAAAATTATATTGAAATCTTACCTTGTGTTGAAGCTGATATAGCAGGAGTAGATGATGATGTTGTTAATGATGAATTTATAACTTACCTAGTTGTGACAGATTATACTAAAGGCGACATGACTATACTCTATGGTGACGAGTTATATGATATAATAATATGGAATAATCCTGTTGGTATGGTGGAAGAATATGAGAATATAAATAGCCATTATATTGATAGCAATAATATAATGTATTTAATAAAAAATTTGTGTAGTTGTAAGACAAGATTGTTATTCGATGATGGTGGTTAAACAGTTGTTGTTTATGAACATTTAATTATGTGAATAGTGTGGTTTCAAAATGGATTGTATTATGAAATGATTTGTGGTAAATGATAACAGATAATAATTTGGATTGTATATTCTTTTCAAACAATGTATGTATGTAATAGGAATTGATTTAATAATAATTATAACATTTTTTCAGACTAAATAAATGATTAGAGTAATTGTGAAATTTTAAACTGATTGAATTAAATAATTGGAGAGTAATTAATTAATATAAAATGTTTTAAAATGTTTGTGTGATGATTATTTCAATAAGGCATTAAGACAGTCAAAGTTAACTTTAATGGGTGTTAGACAAAATAAGTATTTTTGAATAAAAATAATACAGAAACGGGTCAGTAGTAGGGACACAGTAGCAAGATGTAACGGGGCAAAAGGGAGGGGTTTTATTTTATTAAATATTTGCAACAATTTATTTCATATACGTGGCCAGTCACATGTTGAATCTACATCGTAGCGAACCAAGAACTCATAAGGCGAAGTTAATACAATGGAATGCGTCAACGTGCAATCACGCAATACCATTCTTAGAATTTTGAGACCGTGTGACACACACCCACAGGCGCACAAACACCAGCAGGCACAACCGACGCCGAGTGGTGTAAAACAACATGGGTTGGAGAAGAATTTTGTCCAGCACATGCTCTCAGCATGCCGGAAACGAAATTAAGTCACGCCTACTACAGTGACGTAAACCACTGGACAACAAATATCGTCAACGTCCAGCACACGGGAGTTTGCACTTGTTAAATGAACCGTAACTATGACTTTAAAGTACCAGGCATTGGTTTCCGCCTTGTCCGAAGAAATCTAGTTGGTGGGGATTTGGTGAACGCTCTTCGCAGTCACCAACCGAAGCTACGCCTGGCCAGGCAAAACACAAATAGTGGCTCACCAATAAAATTTAATTGTGATTTAAAAGTAACTCAAGTAGTGCAATGTGTATCAAAATGGAATAAGTAAAGTGAACAAAACCTAATCAGCACGAAAACGAATCAAAATTAAAACTTTCGGACATAAAACCGGTGCGACACGTGACGAGGAGGAATGCCAAGGGTGACGTAAAACAACTATTTTAAATATGTATCAGTAAATACCATCAAAAGGCCTTAAAATAAATAAGAAGGGGGTTATGGTGTGAATGTGTGAATGAGCAGGCTGGGCTGTTTTGTTTTAATTAAGGTAAGATGTTGAATTAAGTCAATTGTAGCAGATCATGTAACAATTATTACAAGAATACTATATGTATTTTAAATTTTGGTAAGAAGTAACCGCTTGGGTTAAGAGGCCAAGAAATGATATAATTTGAAGTTTTAAAAAATTTTAAAGAAGAAAATAAAATCTTAGTTTGTTTCTCTTCACAAAATGCGAGTTTCGTCTATTATTAACACAACCTTTAAATCACTCTTGCATCTCGACGTTCGTGTGACGGATTCTGGTATGAGAGGGAAAAACAAGGTAGGTGGAAGATAAATAATCTCATTTATTTGTATTTTGTATAAAAGTAATTAACATAACAAAGAGTGGTTGTATGTAGAGAAAGTGAGAGTGATGTAAATGGAGAGTAAATAGGTGATGGTGAAAAAATGTAGTTGGGGTGGATGTGTAAGGCGTCTTCAACGCAAGACATTGTGGCGGGAGGGGACGTTTTAAAGAGGGTTGTAGGTTACCTGGAAGGACCAGGAACGGATAAGGGAATGAGTATAAGGGAAGGGAACATACATCCTATGTACAAAGAGGGTATCAGGTATTTTATATAAGAGGAGAGTGACATAAGTAGAGCAGATAAAGTGTTGAAGGGAGTTATTATTGAAAGATAGGTGTCACCCTATGCAAATCTGTTAGTGGTTGTTAGAAGGAAGAAAGGGAGTAAGGTTATATTTTAATGCCCATTCAGTAAATCAAATCATTGTGAATGACGGAGAATCACCCAAACTAATTGATGATGAAAGTGTTAAATAGAAAATTCATAGTGGAAATGTAATAATAAATGAAATGTGATGTAAAATGAAGGTTGATAATAAATTTGAATTGTTGGAGAATCTAATTGTATAAGAAGTGGTAAATAATTAAAGGTTGAGTATTAACAGGTTTAATTGAAATTAAAGTTTTGGCATGTTTGGAAATTTTCTCAGATGCAACTCTAATGTCAGATGTTTGTTTTAATGTAATGAAGTTTATGTTCATTGTGAGTGTTTACTATGTTTTATTATGTTATATTATGTTAGTGTGAATGGAATAAATTAACCTTATCTGAACTTTAAATGTAATGTCGAAGCAAGGACAGGAGATGGCAAAACTCCTCCTTAATTTCAGTTCTTGTGGAGACAACTGGGCGCTACAGTCCAGGGGGTGTCATAGTGTGTGTGGAAGGAGGTTACTAAATTATTAGTAACGAATTAATGAATGTTAAATATATTGTGTTGATGTTGATCCGAGGAGACAACTAAATGATTTTGTATTGAATTAAGAAGTATTATGATAATTAAAGATGATTAATAATTTTAAGTAGATAATTTGTTCTGATGTAGTTGATTTAAATGTGTTTTGTCCTATATAAGAATTTTATAAATGAATTTAATTATTTTGAAATATTAATTCTATAAGGGAAGGTATTTGTAATGTTGTAATGGGAAATGTTTATTTAAATTCTGATAGAATCAGAGAAATATTTTGAATTTTGGGAACAAGATGTAACAAGAGAAGGGTATGAAGAATGTCAATATTGAGGCTGGATGTTTTATATTTTGTTATAATAAATATTGTACTCATATATGTTAGGAGTTAAGGAAAAAACCAGTGCTTCTTAACGCAAACCAGCGCACAGCTAAGGGGAAACAGATCAGTTAGGGATATGGTACTATACAAGGCCACTATTTGATTTTTAATTTGATGTTTCAGTGTCTGGTGATGCTGTGGTGGCGGTCCTGAGCTGGCCAGCGCGTCAGAGCAGGAGCGTCAAGCGCCTGTCTGGCCTTGCGGTTTTGGGATCTCAAGAGAGAAGTCCAGTAAGGTCATTCAGATGCAGTCACAGTCACTGGACCAGGGGTAAGTTAACTATTTATTATAAAGCATAAAGGGGGTTGTGGCGACATATTCTGGCTGATCCCTTTAGGAAGTGTGAGTGTGTCAATGAGAGTTTTTATGCTTCGGCATAAAACCTCTCATTTAGGGGGTCTTGTAACGGTACATTTCAGTCTACATATTGGTTTGGGGGAAAACATATATAAATTTTATTGTTCATTCAAAAGCATAAATAATGATGGTAAAATTTTGTAACGACACAGACCAGTGCCTGGAATTGTATCAAGGTCAACATTGTAGACGCAAAAACAACAATGATAATTAGCCAAACGAACTTTGACCGATGAAATCACCATTTACGTAACAAGCCAAGCCTGCAAATACGTCACATGGAATGCAGTGCGTAATTCGCCTCGCCTTAAAAACTTGTTCGTCATAGTCTGAAGACAATAAGATTGGTCACGTGACACCCCCTCCATCTTAGATTTTGCAGCACTTTGTCTAGCCAGTCGGCAATTAACATCAACACAAAGCGGACGTGGGCAGTTGGGCTCGCCACCGGCTGCGTACCGTTTTCGCCCGCAAAGTAAAATATGGAAATATTTTGATTTAAAACAGTATTATACCAACCAAGTAGAGACAGTGAGGAAATCTAAGTAACATGACAGTTCGGCGATGAGTTAGTGCGTGGTATAAGGAGAGTCGTGTGGAGGATGGTCAGATAAGTAACAGACAAATCTAAATCACATCCAAATTCTATAAATAATCAAAATGGTCATCTAAATTCTATATGCTAAAAAAGAAAATTATGAGCTCAATAAGGGAAATCAAAAAATAAAAAGAATGTACTGTATGAAACTGCGTGAGTGTGTGTGTGTGTGTGTGGGGGGGGGTACCTAATTAATATCAAAAAAAGCACTGGTTTACGTTAAAAGAAAGTAGTTTAGTAATTTTCAGCATATGTTCAATGTTTAACAAGTTAATTTGAAATAATATCTTGAAGAAAAGTTGATGTTGAAGAAAACAAAGTATTGTATTCATGTTTTAATCGTAAAAGTGTAAGAGATGGGGGGAGTAATTTTGTCATTGTCATCAATATATAATAACAAAAATAATGAATAAACACAAGTTTGAAGAAGTACAAGTAAATTTGAAGTAAATCATTTCAAAGCAACCATCTTGTTATTTCAGCTCGTCTGAGTAGAGTCCTGGACCCGGTAAGTTGTGATGGTACAATTCTGGTACCATAATAATTTTGTAAACCTATGTTTCCAAAAACATAATTATTGTATTTTTATTTAATAACAATTTTTAATAATAATAATTTTATTTTGTATTCCCTATAAAGTTTTGGTGAGAATTGTCAACAACGCAAAACTAAGTTGACAGGATTTATGTCGAATTCAGTGGAAAATTACAAATGTAACAAAAAACTTTGTCACAAATAAGTAGTAAACAAGACCAACCCATGTTTACGTCAGACGCAAAGAATGCAAGGCGCTTTGTATTCGACTGGGCTTGGCCGTTCAAACAAAGAGCCAGTGATGTAGTTTTGCCCCACCTCTGCAATACACAGCGGTGAAACTGTGTCATTCTCGTCCGGACCGTGAAGTGGGCCAGCCGGCAATTCCCGGCCGGCGTATTCACTAAGTGTAGTTATTTAAATTTTACACCACCAAAAGTGGTTTAATAACTGTGGTACCGTAACAACTTTTGAATTAATGTCATCGACAGAGTGAAATTCACGATCAAAGAATCTGGCAAAAGTGTGATCCGAGGGGGGATGCTACAGAGAGAGAGCATGTGCCCTAAGACGATGTGACAGACCAGACTTTCTTACGTGCAGCCAAAAAATCTGGCAAAGTGTGATCCGAGGGGGGATGCTACAAAGAGAGAGCGTGTGCCCTATAACGATATGACAGTTCAGATTTTTGCACGTGCAATCAAAGGATTCGAGGTGTTCGATGCCTTTAACCCAACAGTGCAGCTAAGTACCAGCTACAACAAAATTTATATCAAATTTTAATACTCAAAATAAGTTTCAATTTTCAAAATTATAAATGACCAAAGTCAGTAAAATCACAAAACTAAATTGGTATACCATGAATTAAAATGAGCTCAAAATAATAATTGTACCAGAGAGAGAGAGAGAGAGAGAGAGAGAGAGAAAGAGTGGATGATATTATTAAAAAGTGCTGGGTTGTGCAAAATTAACGTTATACTTAAATTTCTATATATATATATATATATATATATATATATATATATATATATATTTTTTTAACATCTTAATATTATGTTTTGGAATCATTTTGGAATGAAATGTTTAAAGGAATTTTGACTTAAGGCATCTCATGACGTAACACCTATTGGGTGTATAGAAGCGTGCGTATTTCGCACTATAGAATCACTTGTTGTGTACTTAAGGTGTAAATAAAAGGTAAACATTGGTAAACATTTCAAGTAATAGTAATTATTTCAGATAACCCTTTCCGCTATCATCTGGTTCGCTTAACCGAATTCTGGCCTAAGGTAAGTTCAAAGGTATATCACAAGATGGCGCCCGATATTTGAAATTATTCAGTAATTGTTAAGTAAGTTTTATTGGCAGTAATAAAATAATATAACATTGGCGCCCGAACAGGGACACTACTTAAAATTTTATTTTATGTGGGTAAGCCTACGGAAAGTAGCGGACAGTTATCTGAAATAATAGATATAATTTTAACATAACCTATCTTCTACGAGGTTATGTTATAAGGTTATATGCATGCGTGTATTGTAAATAAGCAAAATGAATACTGGTAAAAGTGATGTAGAAGAAACAGTTACGAGTGAGATGGACGTTAAATTGAACCCAATTAGTCAGATCAGTGAAACCAGAGACACTGAATTAAATCCAGTTCCATTAACCCCCATCTCAACTCAAGACGAAAATAAACCAGATGAGATTACTGCAATGATGCAGTTACTGTTAAAGTTAGACAAGAAGTTAGATGAGCAAGAAATTGATTCTAATGTTAAATATACTAACTTGAATGACAAATTTGATGAATTAAAGACTGAAATTAAAAAACGTAACGATAATTTAGATAAACAATGTGACAAAGTGATTAAAAGGTTAGATGAGAGGTTAATCCAAATAAAGAATCAGAAAGTAAGTAACAGTGATAATTTGAATAATGAGTTTACAGGTTGTAACAATGATATAATTAAGAATATGGTGTTAGAAAATGATGATGAGAATATTGGGAGTGATAATGAGGTGTTTGTGTGTGTTGAGTCTGAGAGAAAGTATATTTGTTAAAGGGATGCAGGGGGTAGAATTTTCTTTTGATGTTGTGGTAGGGGGTGAAGTCAAGTCTTCACGTATTTTTAATAAGGACGAGAGTTCCTTAGATTTATATTTGGGAGACGAAAGGTCTACAAATAGAGTTCCTTGGTGTTTTTGTGTACCTCATAGGTGGTGCAGTAATTATGAGTTAGTGACCCCTGCATATTTGGAGAGAGAGAGTGTAACTTGGTGTTATGGTGAGAAATATATTGAGAGAGATACAAAGAGAGTAATAGAGATTTTTAAGATAAATAGACAGTATAGAGAATTTGTAGAAAGGTTAGGAGTAGAGATGGTGGATGATTATAGTAAATACAAACCTTGTAGTAAAATTGAGATAACAATAATAGTAGATGATGATAATAATAATGATAACAATTACTTACCTTGGGTAGTAATGGGTGTCATAGTAGATATTTATGATGACTATATGACTAACATGATTATAACATATAATACTGAGGTAGACAGAACCATACCCGATCGTGACATGGTATATGATAAAAAGTTACAGAATAAACCTATTAATTCTGGAAATGAGATTGTGGAAGAGTATAAAAGTTTAAACAAATATTATATAAATAATAATATCATTTATATGATAAAAAATATGTTGTATCGACCTAAGATTAGAATGTTATTCAATGATGGAGGATAGATTGTTTTATTGTGTAATGAACATTTAAATATATGTGAACAGTGATTTTGAAATGGACTGCATATGGACTGATTTTGATCAATGATAAAATAATAAGTTGGATTGTATATTTTTCATTGTATTAAGTGTATTAATGCCAATGTATTTATATATTTTTTATGTTGTGTATTACAGGTAAATTTTATGTACACCATATATGTAACAGTAAGTTTAATTGTTTTAATAATTAACAATTAACATGTTTTTGTTTTGATTAAACAAATGATGAATAATGAAAGTTTAATTAATTAAATTAAATAATTAAAGGTCAATTACTCAATTAATGTGGTATAAAATAAAGTTTGTGTAACGAAGTTAACTTATTAATTTATACAGAAGAAAGTTTCTAATGAATAATAAATGATTAAGTAAGAATACATATTTGAATATTGAGATGTATTGTTATGAGTAGGTGAGAGATAAAAATTTCTAATGCAATTGTCAATGATTACAGAAATGTAAAGTGTTTTAAAAGGGATAGAGCCTGGGTGTATTAATAAATAAAGGCATGTGAGTTAGTTAATTAAGGTTAATGGGAGTTAGATAGATAAGAATTTTAAAGAAAATAATACAAAGAGAGTATTAGATATTTAGGGACACAGTAGTTAGTGATTATATGTAGAGGTGAGTAAAGTAAAGGTTAAACATATATTGTTGATGATGATATTTTGTAGTGGGAGTGAGGTGATAAGGAGTGACCAACGTATAGCGTTGTGGCAGGTAATAGCGTAGTTTAAGGGAGTGTTTGCCGATATTTTGGAAGGGCAAAAATTTATGAATGTATATAGCCAGGTAGGGAACACCCATCTTAATACAAAGACGAGCGGTGCCATAGGATTTTAAAATGGAATTAGTGAAGGTGTTTATAATTGAGAAATTGGTGTCGTGATATGTAAATCTGGTTAGTAGTGGTTAGTAGAAAGAAAGGTGAGTAAGATTATAAATGTTAGTACCTATATAATAAGTCAAAGCATAATGAATACAGGAGTCACCCAGACTAATCAGTGATTAAAATGTGAAAGGTTAGGTAGAAAATTCAGAGTAGAGAGGTAATAGGAAATGAAATAATAATAATGTAATATGAATATTAATAATAAATTTAAAATTGTGAAGAATTAAACAATAAATAATTGATAGTTAATTGATAAAAGTTTAATAATTAAAAGTGTTAATTAATTAATTAAGTAATTAAAAAAGTAATGTTTATAATTTAATACGCAAATTTAAAGTTAATTGATAAAAGTTTAATAATTAAAGTGTTAATTAATTAATTATGTAATTAAAAAAGTAATGTTTATAATTTAATACGCAAATTTAAAGAAATTTTAATCAAGTTAAAAGTGAATTGGTTATTTTAATGTATTAACCGTATTACTGTATTAACATAATGAATATGTTAAGTGTATTATAATGTATTATGTATTAGCATAGGAATTTGAACATGATGTATAGGAAATAGTGTGTGTGGAGGAGAAAGAGGGGTAAATATTATTAACAGCACCAGTTTAATTAACTGTTAATAATAATAATAGTAAAAATTTTTTTTTATATAAAATGTTTTTCTCCCTCTTACTCAAACAGGGAGATTTTGGTAATTGTATCCATAAACTTTGGATTATATGTTTCATTTATATAAAAACTTGTGTTTCTTCTATAATTATATTAATTATGAAAACAGAAAGGGTTTAATTATTATCGATGGGAATCGAAAAGATTTTATAATGTTAAGGGTAGGCAATGAAGAGAATGGCACTTCTATATAATTCTTGTTGAGTTGAAGCAAACCCAGTGCTTCTTAATGCAAACCAGCACATAGCTAAGGGGAAACAGATCAGTTAGGGATATAGTATATGCCAAGCCACTATTTTGATATTTTGATTTATTGTTTCAGTGTTTGGTGATGTTGTGACGGCGGTCCTGAGCTGACCAACGCGTCAGAGCAGGAGCGTTACGCGCCTGACTGGCCTTATGGTGTTGGGATCTCGAAGGAGAAGTCCAGTAAGGTCATGCAGGTACTGTCATCATCATCGGACCACGGGTGAGTTATTGTATTTCTTTTCATATAAATAGTAAGGGGGTTGTGGCGTCATATCCTAGCAGATCCCTTTAGGAAGTACGAATGTGTCAATGAAAGTCTTTATGCTTCGGCATAAAATCTTTCATTGAGGGGGTTTTGTGACGGTACAATTCTGGTACCATAATAATTTTGTAATTTTTGTATGTTTCCAAAAACATAATTATTGTATTTTTATTTAATAACAATTTTTAATAATAATAATTTTATTTTGTATTCCCTATAAAGTTTTGGTGAGAATTGTGAACAACGCAAAACTAAGTTGACAGGATTTATGTCGAATTCAGTGGAAAATTACAAATGTAACAAAAAACTGTTTGTCACATATAAGTAGTAAACAAGACCAACCCATGTTTACGTCAGACGCAAAGAATGCAAGTCGCTTTGTATTCGACTGGGCTGGGCTGCTGAACAATGAACCAGTGACGTAGTTTTGCCCCACCTCTGCAATACACAGTTATGAAACTGTGTCATTTTCGTCTTGACCGTGAAGTGAGCCAGCCGGCGATTCACGGCCGGCGTATTCACTAAGTGTAGTTATTTAAATTTTACACCACCAAAAGTGGTTTAATAACTGTGGTACCGTAACAACTTTTGAATTAATGTCATCAACAGAGTGAAATTCACGATCAAAGAATCTGGCAAAGTGTGATCCGAGGGGGGATGCTACAAAGAGAGAGCGTGTGCCCTAAGACAATGTGACAGTCCAGACTTTCTTACGTGAAATCGAAGGATTCGAGGTGTTCGATGCCTTTAACCCAACAGTGCAGCTAAGTACCAGCTACAACAAATTGTATATCAAATTTTAATACTCAAAATAAATTTTAATATTCAAAATTATAAATGACCAAAGTCAGTAAAATCACAAAACTAAATTGGTATACCATGAATTAAAATGAGCTCAAAATAATAATTGTACCAGAGAGAGAGAGAGAGAGAGAAAGAGTGGATATTATTAAAAAGTGCTGGGTTGTGCAAAATTAACGTTATACTTAAATTTCTATATATATATATATATATTTTTTTTTTTTTTTTTTTAACATCTTAATATTATGTTTTGGAACCATTTTGGAATGAAATGTTTAAAGGAATTTTGACTTAAGGCGTCTCATGACATAACACCTATTGGGTGTATAGAAGCGTGCGTATTTCGCACTATAGAATCACTTGTTGTGTACTTAAAGATGTAAATAAAAGGTAAACATTGGTAAACATTTCAAGTAATAGTAATTATTTCAGATAACCCTTTCCGCTATCATCTGGTTCGCTTAACCGAATTCTGGCCTAAGGTAAGTTCAAAGGTATATCACAAGATGGCGCCCGATATTTGAAATTATTCAGTAATTGTTAAGTAAGTTTTATTGGCAGTAATAAAATAATATAACAAAGTATATTTTATGTTGGCAATAGACAACATGGCGGCTACACCAACCGAAAGTGTAAAACGTAAATAAAGTTTATATATTAATAAATTTGTAAAGTAAGTAAAACATAACAACTGATGATGGCAGTCGATGGCACTGCCGAAACGTTTGGTTTTGCAGAAAACATTGGACCACGGCCAAACAGCCCGGGAAGGAATTTTAACAACGAACTACTTCTTTGTTGCCAATAACATAGTACACATATACAAAATTATCCCCTCCCCCTTCAACTATCATTTTCATTTACAGAAAATTACCCCCTCCCCAGTCAACTACTCTTTTCATTTATTCATATTTCATCTACCTTTCTACAGTGGTTTATTATGACCTTGTCAGGATACTTTATTTTTCAAAATTAAGTACTTTACTCTTGTTAAAACATAAAACGTTGCAGGTAAACTACCCCTTCTCCTTAACCGATCTTCACCAAAATCAGTAGGCCTTGAGTACTACAACTCAGGCACATATGCAAAAAATTATTCAGTTCTGTTTGAATTTGCAGCAGTTATCGTTCGCCATAGACAAAATTCCACACACACACACACACACACACATTTCAGAAAATTACTTTTCTTCATGTTTTGAGCATAGTACATCAGAATTAGCCTTTATCTCGATCATGATTTTTTTCGCCATCACCATACTTCCATTTTCTTATGGAACATGAAAGTAAAAACATCTAGTGATAAACATAAACAACCTAGACCATGGCCTAACAGCCCCGAAAATTGTGAAAATGTAAACACAGGCTGTGATGGCTTACGTTCAAATAAGTGTCTCGTTTCAGTAAGACAGAATTAAAGAAATTCTGGGTAACTACCTACAGGGAGTCCGCAAATTACAGATGACCAGACTTGCCACGTGTACGTACAATGTACTCCAAAACTCCCCAGAGGATAATTTATGATTTAGTTAATATAAATTTGGCATTTAGTTTAGATAATTTTGGAACTAGCTTATTCCATGCGTGTAAACAAACCTGAATGGGAAAAGTGATTTTTTGGCCAACATCTTTAGACTAGGGTTTACTCTCTGTGTTTGCATGGTATTCTGTGCTTATCCTGTTTACTTTCTTCTTTTCGCTGTACATTCTAGTTTTGTAATGTTCACTTCATAAAATGTACTGCTATAAGATAATGAACTTTATAAAGCAGAATAAATCCTCTTAGATTCACAATCTCCTAAGAATTTTAATGTATCTCGCAGCTAGTGTACATATATAGGTTTGGGGCAAATCACTCTTTCCTCCTTAAATCTTGCCTTTAGCAAAATCAGCTTCGATTTTAATTTTTTTATTTTATTTTGCCAATAATTATTTACCCTTTTATCAGTTATTTAATAGGTAGTATAGGAAGAATATTAATAATTCTAATAAACTTTATAAATATAACGATAATACGAGGTTTGATCAAAAACTTCGTGCAATTTTGCAGTTTCCATCGCTGCAAGTGTCCAATTAAAAACTGTTGTTATATGGCATTGGTACACATGTTAGTGACAATTGTATACAATTTTAGCCCTATTGGATACACATTTTAGATTTCACAGCTAATTTAATAAGTCGTCCTTAGCTGTATGTATTAGGTGATTTTTTGCATTCTACAATGCAAGATTGAAGAATATGGATTAAAGTTTGTATAAACTGTGAAATAAACTGCTCTGTCCTGGTAAACATGTTCAGAAGGCATCTGGTGAGACTGCTATGTGTGAAGAAGCTGTTTACAAGCTTCAAAGACTGAAATAAACAAGTTGAAGATCGTGGCTGTCAGATGAAGATTATGTTTTTGTGGTCCACGAAATTTCATCACTAGGCGCAGTGGTAAATAAAGAGTACTCTTCAGACATTTTACGCCATTTGTATGAAAATGGCCAGAAGGAACGCCGTTTGTATTCTTCCATAAGGAAGAATAATTTATGAAAATTGCAGTCCGATGATGCGCCTGGGTGCACGTCATTGCGTGTAAGAATTTTGCAAGGCTAGGCAAAAGAAAAGAGCGTATTGATGACACACAACTGCTGTATGCACCAGATGTGTCCGAATGTGATTTTCCTACTGCCAGTAGTGATAATTTTCACGAAAAGACAAAGTTTCACGACTGTTAAAGACGTAAAACAAAAATTGCTAAGCGAGTTCAAGGCTGTACCAAAAAGTGCATGCTTGAAATATTTTGAAGACTCTAGAACAGCTGGCTTAATTGTGTTGTATTCGACTTAGACTACTTTCAAGGGGGCAGTATAAGTGTTGATGAATGAAGGCATAATTTTTAAAATAAACAAGAACTGCATGAACTTTTTGATCAAACCTCGTACATGTCAAGTCAGTATATCCACTTATTATGGGGACTTTAGTAGGCCGTATCAGAATATAATTGAAAGTTTTTGTTGTTCCGATGGCCATATGGCAAGTTATTCTTTCTTCCTCCTGGCGTCCCAGTAAAGTCCAGCTAGATTGGCCTTTTGTTGATAAGCAGGGTTGAGTCCAGTGCAGTACAGGGGATGGTCAAGATCCATGGTAGAATTTGGGGGGTGGCAAATGGGGCATTCTCTTGACTGGTAGATGTACAGTCAACCAGATTCACAGTCTGGTAGATTCTGCTGCTTCTTTTCAACAGTTTCATGAATTTTGCATGATAACAAGTTTCTTGACTCACTTCCAGAGGCTTCTCTTCCACAAATGGGCTTCGGTGCCCTTCTTGGCCAAATTACCAACAATTTAATTTCCTTTAACCCCTACAAGGGCCACGATCCACTGGAGCTTGATAGTTTTGTTGAAAAGTTTCAGATATTTTAGAATTTGTGTAACGTTCTGTATTTTTGTTGACTGTGGTTGTTTGTTTTAAAATATTGCTTGAATGGCAACCTGGAAGCCCACCATAACGATCACGTTTTGAAAGGTATTGGGATGATAGATAACTGAATTGATGTAATGTACGTATACAGTAATAAACAAACCTTACAGTAACTTTGTACTTTGAAAGTAAAGTGTATGTTTTCTAACTAAAATCTTCCAGGACAGTATGTTCAGCTCTATAATAATTGTTGTATCTGCGTGCTTCTTATTTTGTGACGTGTTACTGGAAACTGACAACTTGTTTCAGGTACCAAGACCAACAAAGTCTCAAGAGGAGATTGTTAATGAAAAGACACAAGATCAGCAATCCAATAAAACCAAACAACCAGCTGCTGAGAAAAGTGGCCGATCACCAGTGCCTGTTGCACTATCGACTATTCATTCAATTAACCTCCTTCAAGGTATTGTTTTCAATTCACTGCTTGTATATTGTAATATAGTATTTTCATAGGCTCAAAAGGTTTGGTCTTTAGTAAAAGGCAGTAATGCAATGTGTCTACGTTTTTGCATACAACAGTAAAAAATAACTTGTGCATTAGGTTTTGGGTTAGTATTGAGACATACACTCAGTGTAAAACCTATTTATGTTAATGTGTAGGCGATTACACAGTTTTTTAATAATTTGTCTGCAGTTAGTGAATACATTTATACTGTTATGACGGTCTCCTTGATCGTCGTCGGTACAGTGGAAAACAAAATAAGTACACGACACCAATTAAGTCACTAATCACCAGCTTTAATTTTTACAGTTAAACAGTTCGTAATTAACAACACAGTCTGCTACAACAAATCAAATAAAAATTGTTCACACGTAATAAAATGTCATTAATATTAAACACAATTGTATTACAATTATACCGCCCGATTATAAAACGCAACACTTCACTAATAACTACTTGAACGTACACAGTAATCTCACCCGATAATAACTCAAACCGCTCTGTAAATATATCGCCACTATACTGAACTGAGCATCCCTGAGTAATTGTATTTATAGCCGCCAAAAATCTAGACAATTCCACATACTATGTATTACCTTTAAACTACGACGTAATTGCTTGCGGCCGTGACACAGTGAGAACGGCCGCATGAATTCTTGCACCACCTGGAAAATGTGTCGACAAACACGTAGATTGTACTGTGATGTCGTAACAATACCATAAAGCTACCAAAATATGACTTAAAACTTGTAACATATGACCTGTGGAAGTAAAGAAGCATAAAAATAAAACTGAAAGGCTTATATTTTAAATAATTTTGGTTTTCTATTTTTATGTAAACAAACTAAGTATTTATTTGCAGCAAAAAGTTACAGATAAATGTTTTTACCATAAATTGGTTTCATTTTCATTACAGTAACACGTAATGATGACATCACGTGCACTTTCAGATTTGTGTGACCTGTTGGAATGAACTTATGAATGTTACTCAGTAAAATACATCAGTCAATAAAGTACTTGTTCAGTTTTAATCCATTAACATTTCATCTCATTAACACCTCCTGGTAATATGTGTCTGTCTACTGAACATAGTCTTGTGCCATCTTTCCTTATTTCTTTCCTCTACCTTTTCCACACTCCAGTTTCCCCCTTCCTCTTTACAATCTTCCCCACTGCATTTTTCCACAATTTTCATTCTTTCTCTCTTCCTGTTTATTCTTAACTTGGTCTCCCATATTATCTTTGTAAATGTATTGATTTTTACCATTTATTATTTATTACCATCAAAAGATTCCAGTATTATAATAATACGTACTGCTCACTGCTGCCAGAATTTTACTTACCGTCATATTCTTCTTTAAACTTACCTTATTATTTCCCAGGTCGCCAACATATTTTTTAGATGAATATGTAAACTTAAACACTCTTGCCCTTATAAAAATTGTAACATAATCCCGCTATCTGACCACCCTTAAATCTCAGAAAAATCCCAAAGAACATTAGGCGAGGTTTTCAGCACAGAATAGGAAATGGTTATGGCGTAATAACTTAATCTACCACATGTTTTCTATTGAGACAAATTTTATTCCCAATATCATACTCCCTTCTTCTCAACAACTAGAAACAAACGTATTTAATCAAGATTCTTTAAACAACTACTTTTAGCTAGGAACCAGTACTTTGATTGATTAATGCTCCCCTTATCCCTCACACACGCTCTCTCACTCTTTACAATTGCTACATATAGTTTTTATCCCCCTCTTACTAAGCGCTTTACTGTTTTAAAATTCAAAAACTTACTGGCCAATGTATTCACTGTGCTTCTTTTCTCGCTATTCCACTTATGCTACCATCTTCCCATGCACTTTCACTTAAACCGCACTTACCCTGTCCTAATTACCTTACTTTACGAATTCACTGTGTATCACGTTCACTGTTTCTTTATAATCTTCTTCATTGGAGTTTCAATACGTTTCGGTAGGTCTAGGCTACTCTTTCCGCTTTGACCTACCAAAATTTCCGAGGCCACTGATATAAAGTTTAACTTATTGACCTGTATGCTGCTTCTGTCTGAGGCAAACACTATGAAGGCAATCTGCATACTGTGATTCACAAAGACTGCTGCTGGGGCTATTACGTAATACGTCTGGCTTGACTGTCTCCAGACATCAACAATAACACTGTATGTTGCTGGTTACAAGGGGCACCTCACAGGTGAATACTGACAATTAAAAAATTTACTGATTTAACTTGAAACTATGGTAGCACACAAATCTGTACCGTTACAATACCCCCCAATGAGAGGTTGTATGCCGAAGCATACAAACTCTCATTGCCTAAAGCCTAAGAGGATCAGTGAGGATATGGCGCCACAACCCCCTGAACTCTCTACTAAAATCATGTGTACTTACCCCCCTAGACTGGTGGCTGTGGCAGCACCCATCCGATCTTACTGGACTTCTCTGTTCGAGATCCCAACACCATAAAATCAGATAGGCGCCCGCCACAGTAACGCCTGACTCTATAACATTCAATTAAAAAATTAACAAACAGGCCTTCCATTATACCATGTCCCACACTGATTCGTTTCCTCTTAGTCGTACTGGTTCATTAATTGCATAATACTGGTTCGTGTTTATTTTGACAATATAAACTTACTGTATAATTTTAATCCCTTAACAAGACATTATTCCCCACCAAAAGTACAAGTAGATTACTTAAAATACAAGTATTATAATAACACTAACATTAAATCAACCTTATCCCTTTTACTTTACTTTTGTGTTAAAACTTCAATTATTATTACCTTATTATTCAATACACTATTCAAACCAAAGTAAATATAAATTAATTCCAAACCAAAAATAAATTTAAATTCATTATTAAAATTCACCTTTTTAATTAATTTGATTACCAATTTCATTTACTTTAATTTCTCAAAACTCTAAGTTACAATAATTACCTCATTATTATTTTATCTGCAACAAGTTAATTTCATTTCATAATAAGATTTTGCTCACGGCACTGATTCATCAAAATACAACATTCTTGTTGTTGTCAGTTACAGCATGACTGTAAACATTGGTCACACAACATACAACACACCTGTTTACATTAACAGTTGTATGCCAGACTGGTGTTATAAACACTGACTCAGTCTCAACATTCTGATTACAACATTACTAACACATGTACTTCCTTAAATTTTTTGGTTTCTATAACTCTTGTAATCAGTTACCCTTGACTTTACAATTTCAATCACAGTATATTTAAGTTCATATTTATATTCACAATCATTTATATTTAAATACATTACTGAATTGCACATTAGAAATCAGTTTACTATCAATTCAAGTCCAAACAATTACTTTAGTCACATTATTTAAAACACTTTTAATTTAAACCCATAATACAAAACAAAATTCCTTCGTACCTCTTGTTCATTATTTTAGTAAAATAAAATATTATACCATTCATCCTTATTACAAACATGTTTTACACAAGCTATAGTATACATTACAAAAAGATAATATTGACACAATACATTTAACACTAACATGTTTATTTCCAAATATTCGTCCTAGTTTTATTATTTACCACACTTCAATACCTAAGTCAGCCAGGTCATTACCATAAACTAAAATATTTAAAATGTCCATTCATTGAGTTTATATTCAGCCTCCATCATCATGTAAATATCTGATATATTTATAACATAAATCATTTTTACCCACATACACTACATGGTAATGATCATTACAATGACTACTTTCGTTAATTACATTAACACAATAATTAACTACATTTGTGTCTACCATTAATTCATAAAGCCCGTCTACATTTGTGATCTTAGTTCTGTCTCCGTCAGTATTTTTTGTTATTCCCATTAAATACGTTATTATCTCTTTATCATAGCCAACATCTGCTACTAGAACTCCAATTTCATCACCAGGTAAGTGTTTATTCTCAGTATCATCAAAATAATCATTTTCTACAGTGCTAATTACTTCACAAGGTAAGTTTTTAATTCTACCAACTCCCTCACTATTTAAACTCTGTATTAACTCTTCATAATATCTATTTACCTTAAATATTTCTACCATTCTCTCTCTCTCTCTTCATACCTTTCCCAACCCCTTTTTACTCTCTCATTCCACGCAGAGGGCAACACAACATTATTACAACACATCCTGGCCTTACCAGGGAAACCATAATACATAAAGGGACTATTATTTGCAGACCTTTTGTCTCCCAAATAAACTAATAAGGAACCTTTGTCCTCATACAACACTTGTGAAGCCTTTACTTCACATATACCACAAGGGAAATTTGCCCTCTGCCCCCCATATCCCATGAAACTCTCTTCGTACCCTCTCTCAAGCTCATCAATACTCACTAGTACCCCATCATTAACCTCAACTGACTTTAAACTCTCATTATCACTGCTATCACTTACTGTATCATTCTTAGATACTTCATTTTCAACTATATAACCATTATTCTTGTTTAACATTATTTTACCATTATAATTACTTATATTAATACCACCACTTACCTTGTCTACTATTCCTTCATTATTTTTCGTTATATTACTACCACCACAAACACTTACCTGTTTTAATTCAACTTCTGTATTCTCCGTTAATTGATCTGTCTCTGGTTTCTGCAATAATTTATCCCACTTTTTGTCCATCTCGTCAAAACGTTTATTCATCATATCAAAACCCTTAACCATCTCTGTTTTTATAAGATTCAACATATACATCTCATAATCAGATTCACACATGTTATCGTTACTTACCTTATTATCTGTCACCTGATCAACTTTATTCTTGTTAGATTGGTCTGTATCTCTACCATTTCCTACCCCCATTACACTATCATCCTTATCGTTAGGCCTATTCACTGTCTTATTTTCTACCACTATCACTTCAACTATTTTACCTTTATTATTTGTCATCTCACTATGTTTTTTAATTTCCGCGAATATTACCTCTTCTTGTTCTTCCATCTGTATAAAATTATCGTCCAAATTACCCCACTCCTCGTCCGTCATTTTATCTACAATCCCTCTGAATTCACGTTCCCATATATCCCACTCGAAAACCTTATCTTGTACTTCGCCCATGTTCAAAATTATTTATACAATACCCTTTATACAAAACAATTACAATTCTCCCAATGCACGATAATTGTACACATTAATTCAAAATACTCAACACAAAATCGTAATCAATCTGTAAACATACACTACCCAAACATAACCTAGTCACACATACGTAACGTAAATATATATACGATAAATTTTACAAATACGCCGTTACCAATTCCTATTTTCTGTGCCTCAAAACAGGTCTAGTTCATATAATATGTATACGAACATCCTGGCAGCGAGTTACCAATGTAAAGGTATAGATTTTTACCATTTATTATTTATTACCATCAAAAGATTCCAGTATTATAATAATACTTACTGCTCACTGCTGCCAGAATTTTACTTACCGTCATATTCCTCTTTAAACTTACCTTAATATTTCCCAGGTCGCCAACATATTTTTTAGATGAATATGTAAACCTTAAACACTCTTGCCCTTATAAAAATTGTAACATAATCCCGCTATCTGACCACCCTTAAAACTCAGAAAAATCCCAAAGAACATTAGGCGAGGTTTTCAGCACAGAATAGGAAATGGTTATGGTGTAATAACTTAATCTACCACATGTTTTCTATTGAGACAAATCTTATTTTATTCACAATATCATACTCCCTTCTTCTCAACAACTAGAAACAAACGTATTTAATCAAGATTCTTTAAACAACTACTTTTAGCTAGGAACCAGTACTTTGATTGATTAATGCTCCCCTTATCCCTCACACACACTCTCTCACTCTTTACAATTGCTACATATAGTTTTTATCCCCCTCTTACTAAGCACTTTACTGTTTTAAAATTCAAAAACTTACTGGCCAATGTTTTCACCGTGCTTCTTTTCTCGCTATTCCACTTATGCTACCATCTTCCCGTGCACTTTCACTTAAACCGCACTTACCCTGTCCTAATTACCTTACTTTACGAATTCACTGTGTATCACGTTCACTGTTTCTTTATAATCTTCTTCATTGAAGTTTCAATACGTTTCGGTAGGTCTAGGCTACTCTTTCCGCTTCGACCTACCGAAATTTCCGAGGCCACTGATATAAAGTTTAACTTATTGAACTGTATGCTGCTTCTGTCTGATGCAAACACTATGAGGGCAATCTGCATACTGTGATTCACAAAGACTGCTGCTGGGGCTATTACATAATACGTCTGGCTTGACTGTCTCCAGACATCAACAATAACACTGTATGTTGCTGGTTACAAGGGGCACCTCACAGGTGAATACTGACAATTAAAAAATTTACTGATTTAACTTGAAACTATGGTAGCACACAAATCTGTACCATTACATCTTTGAGTGTGTTATTCATTGCGCGTAGATGATCCCACCAACTTACACTCCCTTTGTTCTATGTTCTCTAATTTCAGATACACTTCATACATATCGGCTACATTTTTTATTTGCAGTTTTCTGTTAACCTTCTCTTGCATGTCAAATATCTCAGTTCTGTAACTTTTACTCTACTCTTCTTTTTTTTGGTTGTTGCCAATTTTTCAAATCCAGAGATAAATATTGACCTATATAATTCATGCACGTTTTTAATTTTGTATTGTGCAAAACTTTTTTTCTTGTGTAACTGTTGTTCATTGTGAAATAGGCCTTAATTGTTTTTTCGCAAACCTTGCACGTTGCACTGCTATATTGCCATAAAACAACTCATAGTTCAGTGACTCCTTTGTTCCATGTATGCAGGTTGCAGTCACAGTATCCAGTGGTGTTATAATTTCAGGACCCTTACAGTGCATTACTTTGTTCTGTAACATTCTGGGATGTGTTACTTACAGATCATTATGTATCACATTTTAAAATGTTTTTCTCCACTCGCTGTGGTGTCTGTCTGTCCAGGTGGAATCTTGCGATTGATTTTTAACTACCTTCCAGACTAGCTAGAGCTTTGAAATTTGGCACACTTATGTATCTCCGATGACAATACAATAATCTATTGAAAAAATTGTGAAAATTGTGAATTTTGCAAAATTGTTAAAATTTAAAATTTTGCACACTTATGTATCTCAGATGACAACAATACAATAATCCATTGATGAAAATGTAAAATCAATTTTAATAAAAAAATCAAGAAAATTGTCAATTTTGCAAAATTATGAAAATTTGAAATTGTGCACACTTTGGCATTTTGAAACCACTTTCAACAAAGTATCAATCTATTCACTGAAAACACAATTCAAAATGTAATATAAAACTTCACACATCAAAACAATAACAGTAAACAATATTTCTGCAGTAGTACACGTTTTTCAGCTGTTTAACAAGTGTACCAACATTGGAAAGAAACATTATAGAGGTATAAATAAGCGTGAATGTATAAAAGACACTATTTACATTTTGCGTTACTATGGAAACAAAAATCAACGCTATATTGAGTCAAACAAAAAAATATTAAAAATACATATAGTTATCCGATTTTCATGATTTTTATACCATTTTATTCAGAAAAGTGTAAAGAAAAATATAAAAATAAAAATGCAATTTGCTAGCATATAAAAACAAAAGTGTATGCTAGTGTTTGTTAAGTGAAACAAAAGTGTATGCTAGTGTAATATTAACGTATTCTGAAAGATGCCTAACTCGCGTGTTCGTGCACTTGTTTGGTTATAATGGACAGTTGTGCTTTAAGTACTTCTTTGTAAGAGCTGCTTCTTTGTAATGATGAAGGAGACGGCGACTCAAAAGAAGCGACGATTGGAGAAGAAGCGACAACACTATCGGCTCAAGCGTTCGCAAGAAACGGCTGAAGTTAAATTAAAGCGACTTGTAAATCGTAAAAAACGCGTGTCACAAGCTCGTGCTATTGAAACTGACGACCAACACGCTTATTGTCTTGCTAAAGAACGAGCACGCAAATCGCAAGCTCCTGCTATTGAAACTAAAGACCAAAGCGCTTATCGTCTTGCTAAAGATCGAGAATACACTTCTCAAGCTCGTGCGATGGAAAATGACGATCATAGCGCTTCTCAACGCGAAAGAGATAGAGTATACACCTCTCAAGCACGACTCTATGAGACAGAACAAAAGCGTAAGGATATACAGCAATGTTGCCCGCCGTGATGCTTGTGCTCAGCATGCTGCTGATGCGCAAGAGTTCCATAAGGAAATCAACAACTTCTGCGTTAGGACATGTGATATCTGCACAAAGCAGTGTTACGCTAATCAAGTGGTAAAATATCATATGATTGCTGCCAAATCATATCTACCTCTGGAACTCACGAACAAAAATGTATTGGAAGTTTTCCATCAATGTCATTGTCATTTGAAAAACAATCGCAAGACTAAACATCCATCAAAGGCGTACTGGAATAATATGGAGCCTGGTGACATTCCAAGTGAAATTAAAGTTCTCACTCAGTTTGAGCAAAAACTCTTGACTCGCATGATACCTTACGTTAAAATAGTCAAATTCGACGGCAGATATGGCCAATATGGATTCAAAGGCCAGGCCGCGCTGTTCGCACTTGACATTTTCGAGGTAAGTGAGAAGCTGCCTTCTATGTTGCCTCGCGACAGTGATAATGCGGGAATGGTTGTAGTCACAGAGACTCTCGAAAATTTAAATATCTCGTGAATACACAATTTCACGCAAACGAGTGTATGCTGTGCTTAGCTGGCTCTTGGCAAACAATCCGCATTATAAGGACGTGACAATCAACGAATTTGCAAGACTCGACAGACAAGACATGATTCACGTTGTTCCAGCTGAGCCACAACAGAAGCAAACTTATTGCAATGAGGCTCATAGCAACGATAATTTTGCCAATGATGATAAGTTGCAAAGTGCATATATGCCAATTTGTGACGCTTCAAGGATTGTTCGCGCTTTCTGGCATCAGGGTCGGAGTGACATTTTCAATTCCAGTTACGCTGGTTTGCAGTGCTTTGCTATGGTCACAGCAAATATTATTAGAGCCACCATTCTTCCTCCTGGTCGTTGGACCACTAATACCGTGAACCAGAATATGATTGAAGCGGATGGTTTTTGTGCGCTAATTCACTTTGAGACTGAAACAAGAGGTGGGGAGGCGTTTCCAATACCTCCTGATGGCTACCTGCAACTACGCAATCTGGACGTAGTCAAGAAAGATGTTCTAATGTTTGACAATTCGTTCGAGCTCGTTTATGATGACAACTGGCTATGCCAGGGCAGCTTGATGGATTGCATGAATGATGGAATCATCGGCCGAACTTTGCAAAATGCTATTAGTCATTTGTTTGCAGAACATCAAGCTGGCGTTCTTGTTGTTACGTCAAAGTCATTAGGCCGCATGCACTTCAATGCCAAGTATTACTTTACCGACTCGCATGCTTGCGGCATCAAAGGTGCAAGCGCACGATGTGGTGATGGTAAAGCATGCATCATTGAATGCGACACGATTGAGGAATGTGTTCCCATTTGTCGACGCACCGTTCACTCGAAAAATGAACCTTTTGTGATTTACTTCATCGACGTGCGTGTGAAGGGCGTTGTCGTTCAGATGGATGAATGTTTGCAACAACATCAGCATGATATACCACAAGCAACTCATGATGATCCCGTGGTTGATGTGCATCCTATGGTTGATACACATCCCACACCCGAAAAGCATATTCATGTTCAGACATCAGTCATGGCTCCTATCGATGTCGCTCAGCCAGATGTTGACGAAGTATTAGATGATGCATTTGTTGATGGCGAAAATTTAAACGAAATTAAACGTAAGACGAAGGACAATATTGTTAACATAAATCACGAATTAAGAGCAGAAGAGTATTATACCTAGCTAGTATTAAACCTTATGATATGAGTAACGATCGTATTTTCTGAAATGCGCGCCACGTTTTTCATTGTAGCTGATATTTGGTCTCAGGTGTTTTAAGTATTTCCAAAATATAATTATTTTGATATTTTTAGTCCATTAGAAAAAGGTTTTTTTTTTAATTTTTTTTAACTATATATTATTTATTTGATGAGACATCACATTCTACTATGCATGCTAACGTTACAAGTTATTTTATTATAGGTTCTGCTTTGTTGAGAAGATATTTGAATTCCTTCTGATGTCCTCTTTACCCATACAACAAAGTCCATTGAGGTTTATTGAAATGTCTGGATTAGTCCATCTGCTATCTGGTGTCACCTAAAAAGATTCCCTTTTAAAACCTAAAAAGTTTTTGTTCATTTTTTGCAGGTGATTATGAGATAGTAACTGCTGATGCTACTTCTGCTGAGTACGGTGACAATGGAATTGTCATCGATGCTGCTGACTTGAAACACGCCGTTAAGGTAAGTTTTCTTATCTACTGTTAGTTATTTTTCAGTAATCCATGTATGTGCACATGTTGCTGTATAGTGATATATATCTTCATTACCATAAACATAAACATTCAGTTCTCCTAATGAGATGTGTGCGAGATTTTTCTGCAGTACGTCTTTATTTTCCCAATTATCTAATTTCTCACTTAATTCTCTTCTGTTAATGTTTTAATTTAATCTTTTCATTATTTCTTGGTGACCCTTTTCCTCTTTTCTGTCTAAATCTAGTAAAGATTACCCATGTTTAAACTGTTTCTTGGGTAATCGTTTCTTTCCTATCTTTCTCATGTCTTTCATACTGTGACAGTTATTCCTCCTCGATTCTGTCCAATAGTATCTGTTTTAACATGAACTCAGAGAGTAAGACAACATCGTAAATAGGGATTTTCAGTACGATTTATTGATTTATTCTTCTTTCAGGGTTTCTATCCAGTGCTCAAGTTGCATGGCCCTAAGCAGCTGTACTTTGTATTAATAATTTAAACTTTTGCAGAATTCTTTTCTTATGTTTTTATTCTATATATACACTGAGTTGCACGTGCGCGCGTGTGTGTGTGGTTATAATCCATTTGTTACTTTCTGTTAAAATATTTTTTTTTTCTTTTTTTCTATGGGTAGTAACAGTATGCCAAATAGTTAGAATCCTTTGTATTTCTTATTTTTTTTTTTTTAGAAATAAAACCTTTTTTTATAAGATAACCAGCTTACTTCATGCCAAGTTTTGTGAATATTTTTATTAAATCCTGCAATCCTCCATTAGTTTTCTTATTATATAGGATGTGTAACCCACATATTAAACAATAAGAATCTAGTCCTCAGAAATTAAAATAATATAAAATTATTATACTTTAATTTTATTATTCCTCTTATTTTATTTTACTTTAAAGAGTATTTATCAACAACCACAGTTAAATAAGTATTGTACAAGGCTGGAAATTAGCAGCACCCATGTGTCAAGCTCAGGTAGTTTAGTTTGATATTTTATACTACTGATGTTCTTTCCTTATAAGCTTTTCATTGCGTGTATTTAGTGTTGATTTGTTTCATTTTTATCCATTTGCATATAATAATTTTAGAACCAGAATGCAGTTGTATGCCCTATTTAAGGCTGCCAAGACTAAATATAATTGACTTCCATTACGTGAGCATCTTCTCTATCAGTTTTTCAGAGGGAGTAAATTATTCCCGCCATGAAATTATTTTGCTCTTCCATGGTTTTCATTTTTCCATCATCTATTCCTCTCAGTAGTCTATGACAAAGTTCACCTCAGCACTCTCTGTTAAATGTTCCCTGAGATATTGTTTCCAATCAAATAATCCAGTTGAAAAAATTGTCATTCATTCTGTTGTGTTTGTAATAAACTCTTTAAAAAATTTCCATAGCCCTTTATTTGAAGCTTCCAGATCAATTGTGTTTTCGCCAGTATTTTTCTCTTAGTTTCATTGTCTTAATTTTTCAGTGCTCATAGTTATAGAATAATATTTTCATTAAAAAGGCCACTTACTATATCTCTGTGAACATCTGCAATTAAGTGATAAAAATGGAAATGTATATATGGAAAAACAGGCCCAGATTTGAAGGAAAACACACATAGATTTAAAGTATGGTAACATATATTCTTTGGACCTACACTTCCTTACAATGTGTGTGGCTGATTACTAGGATCTACAGTTAACCAGTTCTGCCAGCAAGGCTTGTTTGATTCCTATTGTTTTATATATGGCTTGTGTATACTTGTTTTGAGTATATGCCATCTTGCCTCTTCGGAGTGGGGATGTGATCATCAAGACAAAGCCTGTGGTCAAATACCTGGGAGTGTTAATTGATATAAAGATGAGGTTCTTCCAGCAGATGCGGGATATGGCAGATAAGGGTGCTTAAGCTGTAACGGCACTCAACAGGTTGATGACTAACATGAGTGGACGCAGACCCTGCAAACATCATCACCTGCTGGTGAAGGGAGTCCAGTCAGTCCTCTTCCACAGTGCAGATGTGTGTGTGTGGATGCCGTGAACAGGAAGGTATACTGAAAGAGTGGTGCAGAGGAGGGGATCTCTGATGGTTGCTCCAGCTTACCACACTGTCTTTGAAATAGCTGTTATGGTGATCGCTGGGGTTATCCATATCGTTCTTCTTGCCAAGGTGTGGAGAGCTGTGCACCTTAGGAAAGCTGAAGTCTCGGCAAGGAGGTAGCAGAACACCAAGAGAGGCTCCACACTTTTGAAAGGTGGCATAGACCTAGAGACGAGAGGGCGCTGGGCTGTGGTGCTGATCAGATACGTAAGTTGTGTATTGAGAAAAAGAACAGGAAGGTCGGTTTCTGCCTGACAGTTTCTGGATACTTTTGATCCTACCTCTATAAAATGGGTAAAGGATTGTCTGCAGACTGCCTGTACTGCCCAGGTATAGAGGATAACGAAGAGCACACCTTCTTCAACTTTGGTAGGTGGACCACAAGAAGATCATCTCTGGTTGCAGATATAGGAATTATAGCTCCAGATAATATCGTCGGAGCCATTCTAAAAAAGGGAGGACATCTGGAATCGTATAACACATTACATAGAGGCCATCCTGCAGGTGAAGAAGGAATACTTAGTTGGAACCGTCTAAACAGTAGATCAATGTAGACGTGAGCCAGTTGGGTGCAGCAAAATGGCCTAGTCTGAAGCAGTGTGATAAATGATCCCAGGTTAGTCCTCGTTTGATGGAGGAGGCGTTTTAATGGGTAGTCCTCTTGAGATGGGAGTCTCACACATGCGTAAATGCATTTCCATTCTTCCTAAAAAAAATCATAATTATATTGTTTCATATGTGTGTTGTTCAAACATTTTTGAGTATCTGACACTTAACTTCTCATACAAGTTCTATTATAGTCGCTGTGTGTGTGTGTGTGTGTGTGTGTGTGCGTGCACGCGTGTGTGTGTGTGTATGATGTTTTTTCAGCTTTCAGTGCCTTCCTCCTCTCAGCCACTCTCTCCTCCTAGGACCTTCAAGGCCTCCGTTCTTCTCAAAGGACTCCCATTGTGAAGCTACTTACCTTCACATAAAAGTCACTAACAAACATTGTATATTTGTCAGGCGCCATCTTGCCAACTGCAAGAAAATAATTTATGAGGGTTCTTTTTAGGCGAACAGGAGATCAGAATGGTTTATTTGTAATAATTAATTTAATTCATATTGGCAATGAACCTAAGGTTTATTTATTCTTTAATACACACAACAACAAAAAATAAAACTTCTTTTCCTTCACTTATATACTATTGCCAACTTAACTATGAACTCGTGAAATGAATGTCATTAAAATTATTTTTCTTACATCTTTTTCATTATTAATTTGGTCTTATTTATTAATTATATTTCTTTGATTATATTTCACCAATAATTACATTTAATGATTATATATCTTCACAAACCAGCACTTCTTTTAAATTTCTATATTCGCTCTCTCTCTCTCTCTCTCTCTACATTTCTATTCCCCTCCCATGTTTAATTGATTCATTAATTTAATTTTATTTTTAGGCTGCCAGTTCTTTGTTAAACATTCTCAAAATTTGCTTTCAAAAGGTTTTAGATTTAACCAATGTTGGTTACTTATCTGCCAAAGATCTTGATGAGTCCGTCTCTACCACGTATTTCGTTTCGATTCCGCACATTTTCTTATTTTATTCACTCTCCGGAACTGTAACTCTATAAAACTGTTTATTTTTTATTGAAAGTTCACATTTTGAAACCAATTGTTATATACGGGTGCCCGATTTGCGTTCCGGAACTTATATCTGTGACCGGCCGGTTCACTGACTAATTTTATACTGGGACTTAGCCACTGGCGCTATTTTATGAAGTCGCCGTTGTTCTTTCAATTCTGATTGGTTTATATTTTGTATTTGTTCGCCAGTGGACTGTTTTTTGGCTTGTTGACAAAACTGGTGACACACATCGTTATATAATTTGCTGACGCAACGCATCGCCTGATGTCTGGTTGTGTAACGTGTTTACTGTTACATAACGTGTTCGTCATTGTCCTTGAACTGAGTTTGGTACAGTTGCCGGGTATTAAAACTGTTTATATGAATATTATTAAACAAGTCTGTATTCATAAGGTTAACAGCAGTGCAGCCACGTTGCGATCGTTTCAAAATAACAAATTTACCCAAGTCTATAATTTCTGTCCCTATCACTCAACAAGGGATAAAGTTATTATTATTTATTTATAAAAAAAAATACAAATTATGTTATTTATTATCAATAAAATATAAACTTCTTTACATTGTCTCAGGTAGGCCCCAAAAATGCCCCGCTACAATACCCCCTCAATGAGATATTTTATGCCGAAGCATAAAAAATCTCATTGACACATTCATACTTGCTAAAGGGATCAGCCAGGATATGTCGCCACAACCCCCTGTACGGTTTACAAACAAGAATAATCAACTCACCCTTGGTCCGGTGACTGTGACTGCATCTGCATGACAATACTGGACTTCTCTCTCGAGATCCCAACACCGTAGAGTCAGACAGATACTCAACGCCCCTGCCCTGACGCGCAGGCCAGCTCAGGTCCGCCGCCACAGCATCACCAAACACTGAAACAACAAATCAAAATATCAAATAGTGGCCTTATACAACACCATATCCCCAACTGATCTGTTCCCCCCTAGCGGTGCTGGTTTGCGCTAAGAAGCACTGGTTTTGTTTTTACTCACTTATTACTACCATGTATATATCAGAATACCTAACATAACTTAACATAAGAAAACACAGTACATTAATAATTCATTTTAAAATAAACAACTTACAATTAAAATGTTACACACTTTACATCATTAAATTGACATATAAAATCAAAAAATTACTTTTAAACTTGATTTACTCTTATTAATTCGTTTCTCAAAATTACAAAAATTATTTATTTTATATATTTTTTTTTTTTTTTCAATTCTGGCCATCATTATTCCATTTCATTACTTTGGGTGATTCTATGTTATTCATTATTTCATTATAATTTACTTCATCCATTTGGCATTTACTCATAATCTTACCCCTTTTATTACTCTAATGCTCCCTTACAAAATCTTTAACTAGTATGACACCCCTCTATCAAAATTTTACTAACCCTTATCTACCTCTAACTACTTACTATTTTAACTCCAATCGCCACCCTCTACTCTTATATAAAAAAAAATACTCTCTAACCCTTTGTACATAGGATACGTGTTTCCTTCCCAAAACTCATTCCCTTATGTTGGTCCCTGGACTCACCCTAGGTAACCCTTTCCGGCGCCAATCGGTCCCTATCCCGTCCCAACCCTTGTTGCGGACTCCCCAAATACACTACCACTACTACAAAATTGCCATCCCCAAAAAATCTCAATCTCATAACCTCACTACAATTACAACAAATTGACATCAACAAATAAACAATATATCGCTCCAAACTCTACATAAAATCTCCATTTCTACTGTGTCTCCACTTATACTTCTCAAATTCTATAACATTACATTAACTCAAAACAACATTGCATTATTTTCATTTCCACTATTACTTTAACTTTTACTTCGATTTGGACAAATCTATGTCCCACAAAATTCAACTTGAATTGACTCAAACATTTTATTCAAACAATTACTATCACCCACTTCTATCTTTTACAACCTATTGAAAATTTTACTTATTACAACTATTTTTCATTTTATTTTAAAATCTGTAAACACATTGAAAACATATTATTATATTTTTATAATACTTATTCCTAACATACTAATGCAATCAACACAATAAGACATAATAACACAATATAAGAAGTATTTAGTGCATCTATTTTTTAAATTCAAACAAAATTATTGAGTAGCAAATCATCATTATTAATTAAAATATATCAAATTTTTAATACGTTATCCCCTTGGATAACCTCCCAGCCACACACACTATTATAATACATTACATAACATAATACACAAATAGCAATACACCTGGATTATTAGCATACATCAAACAAACAATTCTCTTTTAAATAATTTATATAAAATTTATAAACATTATTATTTAAAATTTTTCATTAACTCTTTCTATTTATCATCATTATTGACTTATCCTGTGTTGCAATCAGATTTTCAAACTTGCTTAAAATTTATTATTAACATATATTTTTAATCATTATGTTCCACAAAATTCCACAAAATAAACCATTTAACATTTATTTATTTATTCATGATTATTAAATTAAAATCTCATCACACAATTTAAATTCCTTATAAAATTCAAACACATAATATTCAATCACAATATCTAAACATCTCAACTTATTTAATTCAATTGATTATTAAAATAACATATTTCAATTATCATCAACATTCTACAAATCATTAACTATTGTCTTCATAATTATTTTGTTATTTAATTAGAGTGCTAAAATATTAATAATATTATTATTATTAACACAACATTTTCCAAAACATATACACATTACTTATCTAACATTTCACAATACACACATGAATTCAATATTATTTACAAAATATGCGTCAAAACTGTTCAAGTGTATCTCACTTCAGATGTCCAAATCAGCAAGGTCATTACCAAAAATTTACAATATTTAAAAATGTCCCAACACTGATCTTTTAGCTCACCCACCATCGTCATATATATATCTAGTGTATTTGTAACATTCATCATTTTTATCAACACACAAATTATCATACATACTATCACAATAATCTATCAACTCTATTTCATCCATTGTACCACTATAAATCTTGTTACCATAGGTTAGGATTGTCAAGTCTATATCAGTGTTATTTGTTAATGTCAGGTAAATTTTCTCATCTTTGTATTCCTCAACTACTACGTCAAGTAAGTCATTATAGTCAGGTAAGATATTATCAAAATTATTTTCTGTCTCTCTTTCAACAGGTACGTATTTCACATGATTCAGCATCACCCCTTTTATTAATTTTCTCAATTCATCATACTTTCTTTCTAACTTATATATTTCTATTTCATTCTCAACATATAACTCTCTTTCTTCATAGCACCACATCACACTCTCACAATTATCACGGACAGAGGGTACAACATTATACAACATTACTTCATTTAACAATAAGGGTCTCTTGCCCTGAAAAAACAACATTAAATCATCATCATCATTATAAACAATAAGGGGAAAATTTGCCCTCTGTCCCCATTTAATTACTACATTATTCTTCCACTCTCTCTCTACTTCATAAACACTCATGAACATTTCATTATCGCATTCTAAAACTTCATCAGTACTATTTGTTATTATATTTTCATCATTATTCTTCACCCCCACTATACTCTCAAAATTGTCTACTATTTCGTCATTTTTACATTTTGTCTTACTTAAAACATTGTTACCTAATTTCTCGAACTTCTGTTCTAACTTATTTAAACCGTTTCTTATTATTTCGTGAGTGCTTTCTAAATGTTTATTCATTTCTTGTATCTCATGTTTCAACTCTTTATTCTGATTTTTTAATAACTCTTGCATATCGTTTTTCTGTTCATTAAAAAGCAATTTCATCATCTTGATTAAATCATTATCTTGTATCTCAGCCATTTTAAAAGATTTTATTATAATACTCTTTATACTATTTAATAATTATCATACATACCAATTATTATGTATATTACCTCATAATACTCCTTATATAATTCGACAAATAATTCACTACATACATAACCCTATCAAAACATAACCCCATACTTGCGTCTATTTTACGTATGAAAAAAAAAATTTATTTTACCTTAAACAACCATTCTGCTTTCCCAGTGGGCCTATATTTATATAATATTATTATATAAATCGTCCCTGTTCGGGCGCCAAATGTGAAGCTACTTACCTTCACATAAAAGTCACTAACAAACATTGTATATTTGTCGGGCGCCATCTTGCCAACTGCAAGAAAATAATTTATGAGGGTTCTTTTTAGGCGAACAGGAGATCAGAATGGTTTATTTGTAATAATTAATTTAATTCATATTGGCAATGAACCTAAGGTTTATTTATTCTTTAATACACACAACAACAAAAAATAAAACTTCTTTTCCTACACTTATATACTATTGCCAACTTAACTATGAACTCGTGAAATGAATGTCATTAAAATTATTTTTCTTACATCTTTTTCATTATTAATTTGGTCTTATTTATTAATTATATTTCTTTGATTATATTTCACCAATAATTACATTTAATGATTATATATCTTCACAAACCAGCACTTCTTTTAAATTTCTATATTCGCTCTCTCTCTCTCTCTCTCTCTCTACATTTCTATTCCCCTCCCATGTTTAATTGATTCATTAATTTAATTTTATTTTTAGGCTGCCAGTTCTTTGTTAAACATTCTCAAAATTTGCTTTCAAAAGGTTTTAGATTTAACCAATGTTGGTTACTTATCTGCCAAAGATCTTGATGAGTCCGTCTCTACCACGTATTTCGTTTCGATTCCGCACATTTTCTTATTTTATTCACTCTCCGGAACTGTAACTCTATAAAACTGTTTATTTTTTATTGAAAGTTCACATTTTGAAACCAATTGTTATATACGGGTGCCCGATTTGCGTTCCGGAACTTATATCTGTGACCGGCCGGTTCACTGACTAATTTTATACTGGGACTTAGCCACTGGCGCTATTTTATGAAGTCGCCGTTGTTCTTTCAATTCTGATTGGTTTATATTTTGTATTCGTTCGCCAGTGGACTGTTTTTTGGCTTGTTGACAAAACTGGTGACACACATCGTTATATAATTTGCTGACGCAACGCATCGCCTGATGTCTGGTTGTGTAACGTGTTTACTGTTACATAACGTGTTCGTCATTGTCCTTGAACTGAGTTTGGTACAGTTGCCGGGTATTAAAACTGTTTATATGAATATTATTAAACAAGTCTGTATTCATAAGGTTAACAGCAGTGCAGCCACGTTGCGATCGTTTCAAAATAACAAATTTACCCAAGTCTATAATTTCTGTCCCTATCACTCAACAAGGGATAAAGTTATTATTATTTATTTATAAAAAAAAATACAAATTATGTTATTTATTATCAATAAAATATAAACTTCTTTACATTGTCTCAGGTAGGCCCCAAAAATGCCCCGCTACACCATTCATAATTCTTGGAAACCACCTGACAACTCCTGCTCTTCTTATGGGCCCATGCCATGTCAGTCTTCTCTCTTCGATACAACTAAGCACTCCTTTTTCTATCTTAATTCTTCTTCTTATTTTATCATCAGGTGATCTTGTCCATTCTTGAAAGTCTATATCTCCGCTGCCTTCAGTAATCCATTTCTGTTGCTGTCATTTTCCCTTTTATATTGACGTTTATGATACGATATTATCTGTATCGTATAGAAATATATTGTGGCTGGTGGTAGCGTAGATATTGTTTAATAACGGGATTCCTCATCTATTTTCTTTAGAAAAATCTCTCCCACCGACGTGTTATCTTATACTGTAATCTTACTCTTTCTCTATAAATTCTTATGTTAAAATAAATAGTAAAACTCCTTATTCTCGTTTTTTTCTCAAACTCAATTATTTCTTTATTTTACTCCTTTTATTTTGACATTGATTAATCATATGGACATTCAAAGTCCTCTTCTACCAGTGGTGGCTCATTAGGGTGTAGAACATGAACAATCTGAATCTCAGGGTTAGCGTAAAAGTATAGTTAAAGTATGGTACGAGTTATAAATATAACATAAAATATAATATTTATGAATGGGATTTGGTAATTATGTGTTGTGAATGTCTGTTGAATAATGGTAGGTTCTTTGGATCATACAAAATAACAATTAAAAAGAGAATTCTTAATACTAATAACTATCGTATACAAGTGTACAAATAAACATTCACTTTTATAGTGTTTATATTGGTTTGGTGATATTATTTAGTTGTAACTCGATCATTAATGTAGTAATGTAGTTCAAATATCTGGCTTAGCATTGAAGCAATCTCACCAATCTGGTAGTTCTCTTGTGCATTTATTGCTTAATTCTTCACTCCTGGACTTCAAATTTTTTGTACCTTAGATTATAACATTATTCTTCTAGTTTTTGAATGGTTTTCCTGGATCATCTCATCTGTCATCGGTCATTAATTTGTATCAAGGTTCAGCAGTAATATTATTATGTTCTGTTTTTTTTTCCAACAATATCCCTTCTTTTTATCAAAACGCTAATTACTTCTGTGAAGGCTTTGGCTATGATATGTTATGGGTCACAGGTTCGGTTTCACAATTTTTAATTCACTTGATTCTGTTGATCTTTATTTTTTCTTTGTCACTATATTATTATAAGTTTTTTAACATAAGATTTTCTATTTTTTAACTTTTTGCTTTGTTTGATTTCACTGTATGGGTTATATAACTGGTTCATATAGATTATATATCCCCTTCAATGCTCATAATTATGTTTCATCACTTTCATTATACACACTTTTTCCTTTTCACCATATTTCACTGTTATTCTCACTTTCACGCAATGTCACACTATACAACTTTTATAATTATAGTTTGATCTTATTATATTTGTAAAATTTTATATCATTCACTTTCTGTAGTTCCATGATACAAAATAACTGTCTGAGGTATGCAGACCTCCTCATAGTTAAATAGGTTTATTCACAATGTCTTATTTCTTACATTGTAGTCTTACACATTTATGTATTATAGTTCTATTTATAAATTACTGTATACCTTTTTTTTTATCATTTGATCTCCACTTCTGGGTATTTTGGTCATCGTCAGTCATTGTTTGTCACTGTCATTAAATTATTTACTCCCTGAGTTTTCATTCACTATTTCCCAATTATTTAGTTATTATATAGTACTATTTCTCTTTTTGTTTTGATTACTTAAAAGGATTGCGTTTATGCATATTTTACCGTGAATTTTGATGGTACATTTGTTTTTCCTTTGAGGTGTATTTTTGTTATGCTATAAAATTTTTGCAATCAAAGCATACCGACTTCCCAAAAAACTAACAGTCGATGACCACGTTCATGAGAATACTCTTCTTTTTTTTGTACAATAAGATGAGTTGTGTATTAGTTTTGTGCAAAATAATACCTTGTGTACATTAGATGTGTTTATTATGTCTTTGCTAATTTGATACCAGGTTGCATCACAGACTCCTGGAAAGAATTCGGTGCCAGTTGAGAACGGAGAGACCAACGGGCATGATAAAACAAACAATGATGTAGAGCACACTGTGCAGCCAGTTCCTATTGCGCTGCATTCAGTTAATCTTCTGTCTGGTGTACCAGGTATATGTGTGAAATATTATTTTAATTTTGTTTGTTATTGATTTTACTAGACTTAGGTTTATTGAAATGAGAACTTCATATATGGCACTATGGTGTCTGGCTCACTCCCGTACACCTCCCATGCCTAGGGCTGTAAACTAATGTAAAAATACATGTAAACACTACTATGCCCTAGTCCCATTTACTTTTCCGTTCACTCTTATTTGAATCTTAATTCTTTATAACAAAATCTCTCACACTCCAAATACATACAAGTAACCCTTTGTAGGTTGAATCAGTTCACTCGCCACTTGACACTAACAGTGTGTCTTAACACATTCACACTATATAACATATTGTTACGACCGACGTCACAGAACAATCTACGTGTTTATCAAACGTTCCAGAGAGATCCAGAATGTAAGCGTGTGGCGTAGTGCTTGTAGACGCATTTGCGAGATTGTTTTCGATACCGCCAGCCATGTGGACTGTGTCAAGGCCGCAGTTAATTACATAGTTCATATGGAGGATGCTAAGACGCAATTAGGAATCATCTAGATATTCGACTGGCTATAAATACCAGTACTCAACGACGTTCAAGTCAGTATTAGGCGAATTTTTGACTGCGCGGTTTGAGAGTATTAGTGCGATATATTTACAGAACGGTTCGAGTTATTACTGTGTACGTTCAAGTAGTTATTAGTGACGTGTTGCGTTTTATATTCAGACGGTATAATTGTAATACAATTGAGTTTTAATATTAGTCGACATTTTATTGCGTGTGAACAATTTTCATTTGATTTGTTGTAGACACTGTGTTATTAATTACGAACTGTTTAACTGTAAAAATTAAAGATGTGATTAGTGACTTAATTGGCGTCTTGTACTTATGTTGTTTCCACTGTACCTACGACAATCGAGTGACTGTTGTAACAGTGGTGTCAGAAGTGGGATAGAACAGTTAACAGTGGAAACAGTGGACACTTTGTACAAGACGAGTGTAATTCATAATTATTCAGAAAACAATGGATGCCAGTCAGATGATGGAAAATTTCAAGGTGCTGCTGTTGCATATAGAGCAATGATGCAAACAGGAGGCGGAAGAAGCAGAAAAACGACAAGACGAGAAAGCGGAAGTGAGAGAGAAAACTCTCCTGCTAGAGGCAGAGGAATGGAAGCGTGAAACAAGACATCAAAGCATTAATGCAGGAGCAGAAACAGATCCAAGAACACAGTACCGCAGAATTGGGTTTCCTACGAGGTGAGCTTAATAAACAAGTTACTAAAATATCAGAGGTACAAGAATCAATGACATTAAAAATAGCTGAAGTAGAAAAATCTGTCTCGAGTGTTGAAGAAGCGATGTCTACAAAAATATCTGACGTAGGAGAATCCATGTCAAATAAAATAGCTGAAGTAGAAAAATCTGTCTTGACTGTGGAAAAACCTATGTCAACAAAAATATCTGCAGTAGAAAATTCAGTGGCAAATATAAAAGAGCAAATTAAAAATAAAGTTGAACAGTTCATGAAAATACAACCAAAACAACTTTGTGAACAGACTCTATCAATAATAAAGACAGAAAAAGACGCAGAAAATAAGTTAATAGAGAAAGTCACTTCGCCTGCTTTAGGCACAGTTCATGTCAAAGCTCCAACCTTTGACGGAAGCACTCACTGGGCAACGTACCTCCGCCAATTTGAAGCTGCTGCATGCGCAAATAATTGGACAGAGAAAGACAAGGCAGTCTCACTCGTTCTTGCATTAAAAGGATCCGCGGCAGAATTACTACAGAAAGTGCCACCTGCCAGCCAGAACATTTATGCCGAGTTGATAAAAGCTCTAGAATTACGGTATGGCGATAAACATTTGCGAGTTGTGTACTGCACCCAATTGAGAGCAAGGCGACAGCATTCCGGGGAGAGCCTTCAAGAGTTTGAAGCAAGTATCGACAGACTAATTAGACTAGCCTATCCTGAAGCGCCAGAAGATTTTCGAACGAGTTTTGCAATGCAGACATTTACTGCCGGTGTCCGAGACAACGAACTACAGCAAGTGTTACGAATGGCAAGACACCAGAACAGTGCGGACGCCCTGGTACATGCTTTGCAATTTGAGGCCGCCAAATCAGCGTCTGGTTGGACAAGTCATAAAATGCGTGCGGTAAAAGATCGCGACGGCACTGATGATGAGGAAGAGATGATGAGGAAGAAGAACAAGGAACAGAGACTCGACTGTCGGTGCCACAGAATAAAATAAGAATGGATGGAAGACCGAAGTGTTATAGATGTGGGAAACCTGGACATCTACAACGAGATTGTTGGATTAGAATTCAGCAGCAGGGAAATGAGCAATAGTCGGTGCAACGGGGCGTGTGCTGACTAACTGGAGGAATGAACCCCCTAGACAATACACAATTTCTACACTTCAGAAAAACAGCGGGAGCTTGGTAGTTACCGGATTTGTTCAAGAAAGGCCAATCTCGAATACAGTTGACACAGCCGCAACAGTTTCTATTGTGCGCCCTGACGTGGTGAAAGATCTCAAGCCAATCTGGTGCTCTTGCAGCTTGCGAACAGCTACTGGACGGCCTTTAAAAGTGTATGGAAAAGTGGAGATACACCTACGCCTCCGTCGACTTGAGTTTAATCATCAAGTACTTGTTGCAGACATTGTGGATGAAGCAATTCTTGGTGTGGACGTTATGAACGCATACGGATTTATAGTCGACTTCAAGAACAATGTCTTGAGAATCGGAGGCAAAGAGGTAATGCTATCAACAATGATGACAGCAGAAAAATCGATGGACGTCATAAACCAAGTGGCCATAACTGTTCCACCAAACTCCGAAAACATCATCATGGTTAGAACCGATGTAGATACTAGGGGCAACCAGTGCTCTATATTCGAACCCCAGGTAGTCAGCACACCGGGCATACTAATTGCCAGAAGTTTAGTAAAACCTGACGAAACTGGAAATGTACCTATTAGAGTGGCGAATATTTTGGATCAAGCTATTACTTTACAAAGCAGTACACTCCTAGGCAAATTGGCCTGGGTACCCAGAATAACGCAACAAATATCCAGTTCTTCGGATACTTCCAAATTACCACAGGAACTGCAAGAATGATTGAACAGATCTTCTAATGACCTCTCAAGTGGTGAGGTAAAAGAACTCTTGACAGTTTTTACACAAATTCAAAGTTGTTTAGCAATTCGGGGACAGTCACTGGGAAGAAGCTCTCTTATGCAACATCACGTCAACAATACCGGGGACACAACACCGATACGCCAACCTCCTCGAAGGCCTCCATTATCTAAACAAGAGGAAATGTCTCGGTTAGTACAGGACATGTTGACAGAGGGAGTAATCGAACCTTCGTCAAGTGCTTGGTCTTCTCCTGTAGTGCTGGTAGCGAAGAAGGATGGTGGATTGTGTTTCTGCGTAGACTACCGGAGGTTAAATGACATTACAAAGAAAGACTGCTATCCATTACCTCGTGTTGACGATACACTCGACACGTCCGGAGCACAGTGGGTTTTCCACATTGTACCTGAAGCGTGGATATTGGCAAGTGGGTCTTCATCAAGAAGACAAGGAAAAGACCGCTTTCTCGACCCCAAGTGGCTTATTCCAATATAACATCATGCCATTTGGACTCTGTAATGCACCGGCAACCTTTGAGAGATTGATGGACCTGATACTCCGAGGCCTGACATGGAAAACTTGCCTTGTTTACTTAGACGATGTCATAGTGATCGGGAAGACTTTCGAGGACCATTTGGAAAACCTTAAGGAAGTTCTAACTAGAATTCACGGTGCACAACTGAAGCTGACCCCGAAGAAGTGTTCTCTATTCCAGAAGGAAGTACAGTATCTGGGCCATCTGGTTTTGGCAGCGGGTGTTAGCATGGATCCTAATAAAGTACACACCGTAAGAGACTGGCCAGTTCCGAAGAGTAAACACGAAGTTCGGTTTTTCCTGGGGTTATGTTCATATTACCGACGTTTTGTGAAAGGCTTCGCTACTATTGCTAAACCACTACATGAGCTAACAGAAAATAAACGAAACTTCCAGTGGTCAAGAGAGTGTGACCAAGCATTTAGAATGTTGAAGATTGCATTATGTTCGCAGCCAATTCTCGCTTTTCCAGCTTCCGAAGGGAAGTACATCGTAGACACAGACGCAAGCAATACTGGTCTAGGAGCAGTTTTGTCTCAAGTGCAGAACGGTGAAGAATGAATAATAGCGTATTACAGCAAGATGCTTTCTAAACCAGAGAGAAATTATTGTGTTACAAGGAGAGAGTTGTTGGCAATTGTCAGAGCTTTGGAGCACTTCCATAAATACGTCTATGGAAGAGAGTTTTCACTACGTACTGACCATGCCGCGCTTGCATGGCTCTTGAGATTTAAAAATCCGGAAGGACAGTTGGCAAGGTGGCTTGAACGTCTGCAAGAGTACAACTTCAAGGTACAATATCGGCGGGGGCCCCTGCACAGTAATGCAGATGGCTTATCACGAAGACCGTGCCCGGAAGACTGCCAACATTGCCACAGAAAGGAAGAACAAAACTCAAGCGAACATGTTCAAGCCATCACTGTAGATTTCCTGGCTGACGGCTGGACAACACAAGACTCGACAAGAACAGATGACTGATGAAGACATTGGACCGATCTTGACAGCAAAAGAGGAAGGTCGCCGCCCGGATTGGCAAGATATCTGCCATGTTTCCGAAGTGCTGAAGGGCTACTGACACAATGGGAATCTCTCACCTTAGAAAACGGATTGCTGAAAAGGGCTTGGGAAAGTGCAGATGGACGAGACGTGGTCATGCAGTTGATAGTTCCCCGAAGTAAAGTGCAGTCTGTTTTGAAGGAGATGCATGATGGAACATCTGGAGGTCATCTTGGCGTTAACAAAACCCTTGACATAATACGGAAGCGATTCTATTGCCTTCATCTTCACCACAACGTAGAGGAATGGGTTCGGACGTGTGAAATATGTGCTGCAAGCAAGGGCCCACAAACCAGCAGGGGAAAATGAGACAGTATAACGTTGGACTTCCTTTCAAGAGAATTGCCATAGACATTGCTGGACCATTCCCAGTTACTGATGATGGAAACCAGTACATCATGGTTGTAGGTGACTACTTTACTAAGTGGGTGGAAGCCTACGCAATTCCAAATCAGGAGGTTACCACTGTGGCAAAGCAGTTAGTTCACAACTTCTGTTGCCGTTATGGAGCCCCTATGGAAATCCATACGGATCAAGGGAGAAATTTCGAATCAGGAGTGTTTAAAGAATTATGCCGCCTACTCGGAATCCGAAATACCAGGACAACGCCTCTGCGTCTTCAGTCAGACGGAATGGTTGAGAGATTCAATAGGACACTGGAGCAGCATCTTTCGAAGGTTGTTGACGAGAACCAAACAGACTGGGACCAACGTATACCACTATTCCTCATGGCGTATAGATCATCAGTACACGACACAACCGGCATGACTCCAGCAAAATTGGTGTTTGGGTGGGAGATTCGACTTCCTGGGGACTTAATGTTCGGATCACCTGAGACTCAGTCCCAAGTGCCGCAGAACTATTCCTCGCAATTAGAAAACCAACTCCAAGAAATGAATCGCTTGGTAAGAGGACGGCTGAAGATTGCCAGTGATAAAATGAAAACTCGGTATGACATTCGCAGCAATAGTGTGGGTTTCCAAGAAGGAGATCAGGTCTGATTGTTCAATCCAAAGCACCGTCGTGGTCGCTCACCTAAGCTTCAGTCTAACTGGGAAGGACCCTACACTGTGAAAAAAAGAATTAACGATGTTGTTTATCAAATTCAACAGGAAGGACAGCGAAAGTTCAAGGTCGTCCACCTAGATCGCCTGGCTAAGTACACCTTCAGAGATGGTATGCCAGTTCGGGATGAACAGGCTTAAGGAGGAGGCAGTGTTACGATGTCACAGAACAATCTACGTGTTTATCGAACGTTCCAGAGAGATCCAGAATCTAAGCGTGTGGCGTAGAGCTTGTAGACGCATTTGCGAGATTGTTCTCGATGCCGCCAGCCATGCGGACTGTGTCAAGGCCACAGTTAATTACGTAGTTCATACGGAGGACGCTAAGATGCAATTAGGAATCGTCTAGATATTCGACTGACTATAAATACCAGAACTCAATGACGTTCAAGTCAGTATTAGGTGAATTTTTGACTGCGCGGTTTGAGAGTATTAGTGCGATATATTTATTATTACTGTGTACGTTCAAGTAGTTATTAGTGACGTGTTGTGTTTTATATTCGGACGGTATAATTGTAATACAATTGAGTTTTAATATTAGTGGACATTTTATTATGTGTGAACAATTTTCTTTTGATTTGTTGTAGACACTGTGTTGTTAATTACGAACTGTTTAACTGTAAAAATTAAAGGTGTGATTAATGACTTAATTGGCGTCTTGTACTTATTTTGTTTCCACTGTACCTACGATGATCGAGTGACCATCGTAACAATATGTTTGTTTCATTGGAATATATATATGAAGTTTTCACTTCTGGTGTGTATCCCCATGACACGCCCATTTTTTTCATTTTATGAAAACAAATTGATATCAGTGCTTATAATTTATCTAATACTCTACACAGAATGTAAGCAACATTGCAGAACTTAAGTAGCTGTTTTATAGTATCTAACGTCAAACTGTGCATTTTGGCACATTGAGAATGCCACGTGTTATTAAAATCCAGTACATCTTTAGGCCACATTTTGGAACTACACCAAAAAGAGATCACTATTACGGTTGTAATGGGTCTAAATTTACCTAAATATATTATTGTGTAATTTCATAAATTCTATAACATGTAAAGATGAGGCCCCTTTGAGGTGACGCGATAGCCAGTAAATATTTTCGTGACCATGTATGGTTATGCAGCAAAAGACAAAAATCTATTTATAGCCAGTGATTAATTCCGCCAGTATGTTGTTGACGAGAAACAGTTAATTACGAGTTAAAAAGGTGATACCAAACTCAACGGAACGTTACAGTACTGAGGACGAGACGAATAGCTGGGAGCGGAAAGAACCAGCTTAGAGACGAACTAAACGGAAATTTGTAACACTGAACGCCAGTCGACCACCATCTTTTGCACAGTATAGCAGCAAGAAAGTTACGTAACGTAATCGCGGGCGCCCGCATACAACAAAAATGTGAATCTTTATATATATTTCAAAGTGAAAACAGTATTTGGCTAAATATTCATCAACAGTAACTAATTAAAACAAATTGACAGTTCGGCAGTAACACGTAAAAATGTAACAGTGAAAACAGTAAAACAACGCATGCCACGAGGAGACGTCCCATGTGGTGAAATTCTACGCAGCATAATCAAGGGAAGTAGACATTTCAACAATATGTGTACCATTTCAACATTTTAAAATGCTGGCTTTTTCCTAAATTATAAAGTTGAGCTCAACAAAATCAAAAAATAAGTAAATGTGTATGTTTGTGTGAATGAAAAATTATGAAAATAGGCCTAACAAGAAGTGTTGAGTTTGCATAATCTTTGATATATGTAGTAGTATTTTGATGTCGTAGTTTATTGATAATCATCAGTTTTACGCCTTAAGACGGAATAAGTGTGTTCATGATTTTTTTCATGTTTTCGAGAGAAAATAAATAACGTTATATTTTACTTGATATACGCATTTTGTTATTTGTATTTGCCCACTGTTCTCTGCCTAAGTACACTAAACGAATCCCTGGACCAAACACTGTGACGATTATTTTAAAATAGGAAATGTAAAAAAGGAGAGAAATTTAAATTTTTCTTTAAATCGCACATTTAAACTAATTTTAAATCCCTTAAATAACTCAAAATAATATTTAATAAAGAAATTTAAAAAGACAAAAAGGAATGCGAGTGTAAAAGTAAGGAAACCCTTTAATAATTTACCATGCATCGACATGCGGTAACCGGAATCAACTTGCATACGACCCATAAACTAAACTAATAATACTATTAAATTAGAAATTAAATAAATAAATAAACAACAACACAGTAGTATACTATAATTAATTCTGAAGTAAAGCATATCTTTGGATAATTATAAGGTCAAACATTAATACCGTAAATATCAAATAAAGGTGGAACTATTTATGGTGATGCATAAACTCCGCGTTAACTTAACTGTCCTAACATAGTAAATCAGTCGAGATGGAGCGTTCTCGTAGTAAACACAACAGACCTGAACCATGCCCCAAAGTACGACAATATCTGTTTATTTTAGTGTGCAGATTTAACAATATGCAGTGGAATGTAGCGGTAAATTAGTGTGTTATAAAGTAAACATGTAATCATTTAAAACAAAAGGAATAAATAAGTGTGAGGGATGACATCTCTATTAACTAAGTGTAAGATCTCAATGTTTGTTTAAATTAAAAAGGTACGAGGTACCAAAAGTGAGAACCTTTTATGTATAACGATGTGATGTGCATTTCTGTGGCAACAAAAACATTTACTCAAGTATAATACTAAAGATGCTTAGCTACCAGACTTCTGAGAACAGCATACCAGCTTCATAATTACTGAATCGCTTCAGGAACTTCAGCAGGAAAGTAAGGTACAATAAAGATCAACCATCTGTGGACACCCCAAGGACCAAGGACCAGGACACGGAGTAAACTTCAGGATATCACAGGTGACACGGAGACTTGTCTTCCGTGTTTAATTACCATTCAAAAAAGATGATTTGTAAAAGACAGTTTAAATAACAATATAAAAGACTTTAACAATAGTCACTTTGTAAAATGTAGTATGTCATACGACTAAAAATATTTGTAGTAGCAAGTAGTGCTTATATTATAAAGCTTCACAGATACTAAAAGTTAAATTAAGTCCATTCTTCAAATGGCCCCCAAATAGTATGATATTATATGAGTAAGTGAGCTTAACTTGCAAACCAAATTAATATCCCGGATCCGTGGAAAAAGCTAGCACATAACAATCCTTTTGTTGTGGGCCCCTTTCAGAAAATATTTTGTAAACTATTTATTAAGAAAACCTTATGGTGAAAAACTCATGTAGAATTGTTAAAGAAATCATTTAATAAAGAGATGTCATTACATAACACATAATACTGAGTGAATAAATCATCAGACACCCATGTAAAATTTCCTTTAATTCTACTATAATAATTAGAAGTTCGTTACGACTGTGGCAGCCTATGCAATTGATCCGAGGCAATTAAGCACAGGTTCCTGATGTTATAACGTAGGTAAGACGTTATAACATTACATATAATCATATTCATTTTAATAGTCAATTACTGAGTAAGACTACAAATGGCACCCGAGTAACAGTGACATTGTAAATTAACATTGTAAATTTACACTATTTAAATTAAAGTTGATTTACAATTTAGTCGAAAAATGGCAGACAAAGACGCAAATACAAATTTAGATGAAAGTACAGATGTAGGATCAGTGTTGAGTGTTACGCAAGGTAATATGATAAACACGAATGAAAATGTCGAGAACGTAGGCAAAATAGTGAATGTAAATGAAACGGTCGAAGCCGAGAGCAGTAAAAGCAATAAGGTAAAAATATTTAATTATCAATGATTATGGAAAGTTTGAAGGAATTTAAAACTGAAATCAAGTCAGAGATGAATAATAAGTTTGACCAACAAAATAAGAATAATGGTAATTTGAACACGAGTTTAAATGAATTTAAAACTGAAATGAAGTCAAAAAATGATAATTTAAACACAAGCTTGAATGAGTTTAAAACTGAAATCAAGTCAGTGATAAGGGCACATAACATACAGCTGAAAACTGAAATAAATAAAAAAGACGAGAAATTAAGAGACATAAATAACGAAGTTGTAAACATAAGAAGCGAAATAAAAATGAGTAAATTAAGTATGAATAACCAATTTAAAAGTATAAGTGAGAATTTTAAAGGAGTGTGTGAGAAATTCGTGGAGATAAATAATAAACTAGGGAATATAGGAGTTGAATTAAAACAAATAAGTGGGTGTGGTGTCAAAATTAATGACACGGGTGAGTGTGACGAAAATGAAAATGACGAAATAACAGACGACCGTGGTGTCAATAATAAAATAACGAAAAATTACAAAGAAATAAATAACGAGGTAAGTGTTAGTTATGAAAATGAATTAACAAGTAATAGTGGTAAGATAGTTGAAAATGAGATATATAAAAGTAATAAAGTGAAAATAAATAGTGATGATGATAATATAGAAACGGTGAGAGTGAGTGAGAGAGTAGAAATCAGTATTTGTAAATCAGAGAGAGAATATGAAGAGAATTATTTTGTGAATATAGTGCAGAGGGTAGATTTTCCCCAGGTTTATTGTAAACCAAGATGTTTACAAATGTTTTTGAAGGGCAAAAGTCCCTTAGAGGAAAACAATGTGTTTTCAACTAGTCTCTTGATTTTTAGTAGGCGTTTTTATGATTTAATACCCTCTGTATGGAACGATAGAAAAAGTATGAAATGGTGTTATGATAAAAGGCATTTTGATAGGAAGATAGAGACGTTTAAGGTTAGTAGAGGTTATAACGAATTAGTAGAGAGGTTAGATATTGAGAGAGTTAATGATATTAAGTACTTACCTTGTGAAATAGTTAGTGCAGCAAATGATGATAAGGTTGATGATATTGATTACTTACCTTGTGACAAAACTGGTACAGCAGTAGATAATGATGAAATTATAATTGACCCAATTGTGACAAATTATACTAAGGATGACTTAACTATACTCGATGGTGACAGATTATGTGAGGTAATAATATGGAATAATCCTGTTGATATTGTGGAAAAATATGATAATTTAAATAGTCTTTATATTGATGGAGATAATACAGGGTCCGCCAGTGAAGCGGGAAAATTAAAAGTACCCAATTTTTTCATGAAACATTTATTATCAGAATTTTTTTTTTACAGATTTGAGTTGAGTAAAGTATGCCATTATTTTACTTTTTAAAAATAATGCCGCTCAGGTGAGAGCCATTTCTGTGTAAACATTCTCCTAATGTTGACCAAAAATTTTCCATCACTCGACGAAGCAGGTCAGGTTGAATCCGTGCAATTTCTTGTCTGATATTCGTTTTTAATTCCGGTATGGTATGCGGTCTATCAATGTACACCCTGCTCTTCAGAAATTCCCAAAGAAAAAAGTCGCATGCGGACAAATCTGGGGATCTTGCAGGCCACGAGATGTCACCATATCTGGATACGAGTCCGTCCGGGAAGAGTTCTCTTAAAGCAGCCATGGACACACGAGCAGTATGACGTGTGGCACCATCCTGCTGGAAAAAATTAATTTCCGGAAACCTAGGGAGCTGTTGCATCAAAAATGTTCTGACCATGTGTGTGTAGCGGTCTGCATTGACAGTTGTGGTGTTTCCTCTATCGTCTTGGAAAAAATATGGCCCAATAATGCCAGATGATGAAACTGCACACCACACCGTAACTTTCGGACTATGTAATGGCTTTTCATGCAACTCACCTGGGTTTTCATCATTCCAATATCGACTATTTTGTTTGTTTACATATCCATTCAAATGAAAATGTGCTTCATCTGACATAAACATGCGGTGAATAAAGTTTTCATCATCATTTACACGTCACAATATATCTTCGCTGAAAATCCTGCGAGCCAGCATATCGCCATCTTTCAACTCCTGGATTACTTGAATTTTGTAAGGATGAAAAGATAAGTCTTTATGCAAAATTTGTCGTAACGATGTGTCACTAATGTTTAGTGCAGATGCATGTTTCATTGCAGAACGTTGTGGACTACGCGTCAATGCTACTCGAACTCTTTCAATGTTTTCCTCTGTTCTTACGGACCTTGTTGCTCCTCTATGCTTTAAGTTTAATGTGGAACCAGTTTCTTCAAACTTTTTCACCCATGACATAATTGCATGAGCGGATGGCACTCTTCCATGTCGTGGAATATTGAAATGATTACGAAACAATCGTTGTACAGAAGTCACACAGTCACCATTCTTATAAAACGATTTTACACAGAAAGCACGGTGTGCACCGGACCACTGCTCCATGTTTAACAAATGGCATTAAATGTAAAACAACAATCGAAAACCTCCACGCCCTCTCGTGAGCAGAAAATGAACTATTGGACTTTCAAAACTTCCCGCTTCACTGGCGGACCCTGTATAATGAAATTAATAAAAAATGAATTGTGTAGACGTGAGACCAGGTTATTATACGATGATGGGAGGTAAACAATTAATGTTTATGAACGTTTAACTATGTGAATAGTGGTTTTGAATTGGACTGTTTTATGAAATGATTTGTGGTAAACGATAACATTTAGTAATGTGGATTGTATATACTTTTGTGTTGATATTAAATGTAATGAGGTAACAAGGTAAAGTATACCCAACTTTGTGAATTTTGTTAAAGTAATGAAATGTGTTTGATAAAATAATTGATTTAATTTGGAAGGAGATAATAAGTGAAATATTGTATCAGATGAATGTTGATAACAAATTAAAAAATTTTGGAGAATTTAATAGTATAGTACATGCTAAATAATCAATGATTGAGTAGTAAAAAGTTCAATTGAAATTAAAGTGTAATGTTTATAATTTTATATGCAAATATAAAGGTGAATTGTTTATTTTGGGGTAATAATGTTTAATGTATAAAATCTTATGTAAAATGAATGTTTATAATAAATTTGAATTTTTGGAGAATCTAATGGTATAAGAAGTGGTAAATAATTAAAGTTTGAGTATTAACAGGTTTGATTGAAATTAAAGTTTTGGAATGTTTGGAAATTTTATTCAGATGCAATTGAGATGTTTATTTTAATGTAATGAGGTTTATGTTCATTGTGAGTGTTTACTATGTTTTATTATGTTAGTGTATATGAATCATAAACATATATTGTATATAAGAGATATGGTAAATGCGATTCCCCATTTTCGGGCAGTCACGGCTTCACCGAACCCTGACCGTGGATTTGGCTTAATATTCTAAATTGGTGAACTTAGAAATACATCTGGGGGGTTTAGATCAGGGGAATCTAAGATTATAGAACTTTGGGACACGGCTATATACCTAAGTATGGGTGATAGACCGATTAAGGGAGTGTGAATATTAATTTAGTAGGATTACTGGTATCCGGGATATCAGTAATGCCGAATTTTGTATAACGCTAAAGCAAGGATGGGGGAGAAAGGAAAGAAAAAAGTGTTCACCCCTTCTGCTTCAGTCCTTGTGGAGGCAACTGGGCGCTACAGTCCGGGGGGGGGGGGTAATAGTGTGTGTGGAAGGAGGAATTTAAAATAAATTCATAATTTAATAAATTATGTGATGATGGAGAAGGTGGTTACTAGGTTGTTAGTAACGAAATATTAAATATTAAAATGAGTTATATAGTATGTAATTAATTTTCTGATGTAAACAAATGAATGATGTGTTGACGAGGAGTATTTTATTTTAATGTATTAAAGAGTAATATGAAGATACTTAATGATTGTTAAGTAAGTAATTTGTTCTAATGTAGTTAATCTAATGTGTTTTACTCTATATAAGGAGTTTATTAATTTTGAAATGTGAATGGAGTATTTATAATGGAAGGGATTTATACGTTGTAATGGAAATGTTTATTTACATTTTGATGGGAATCAGAGCGATCATTTTGAATTTTGGGGTAAGAGTTAACTAGAGAAGGTTATACAGAATGTTGATATGTAATTCTTATAATGTATTATACTTAGACTAAGTATTCATCCGTATGTAGGAGAAAGAAAAAAAAACTCAGTACTTCTTAACGCAAACCAACACAGCTAAGGGGAACCAGATCAGTTAGGGATATGTTATTATACCAGGCAACTATTTGATATTTTTTGATTTCATGTTTCAGTGTCTGGTGATGCTGTGGCAGCGGTCCTGTGCTGGCCTGCGTGTCAGAGCAGGAGCGTCAAGTGCCTATCTGGCCTTGCAGTGTTGGGATCTCGAAAGAGAAGTCCAGTAAGGTCATTCAGGTGTGGTCACAGTCACTGGACCAGGGGTAAGTTAACCACAATTTTGAATAAAACATAAGGGGGTTGTGGCGACATATCTTGGCTGATCCCTTTAGAAAGTATGAGAGTGTCAATGTGTAACCGCTACGGCCGTTACATACAATATTTAAAACTATACACATGGTCTAGACGGAAGCATAAAATGGCTGGAGCCCATAGTGACAGGACTTGCAATAATACGTTTGCTTCAACAGTAACAATCCCTTTATTAGTGTTTTATAATTATCAGTTTACATTACGTTTATGACAATGATTCTTGTAATATATATGTATATAAGCATGTAATATATTAAGAATGCAAAACTGTAATAATGATTGTACAGGAATAATTCTTGCGGTTATCTTTTGTTATATCTTTTACTTAAAAACATAAATATATATATATATATATATATATTTATTGACTGCAGCACATGTATGGTAATCACCACCAGCAACCATAAGATTCAATGCCCAGCATCACGAGTGGATACTCTTAATTGATATAGTAATACATGATAGTCAGTAATGAGTGTGTAACGGGACATTTCAGTCCACATAGTGGTTTGGGGGGAAAACAAATATAAATTTTATTTTTAATTCAAAAGTATAAATAATAATGGTAGAGTTTTGTAACGATGCAGGCAAGTGCAGGAAATCGTATCAAGGTCAACATTGTAGACGCAGAAACAACAGATATATTTAGCCAACCGAACTTTGACCGATGAAGTCACCATTTACGTAACAGCCAAGCCTGCAAATACGTCACTTGGAATGCAGTGCGTAATTAGCCTCGCCTTGAAAACTGGTTCGTCATATTCAGAAGACAATATGACTCGGTCACGTGACCCCCCTACCACCTCAGAAAATAATGCAGTACATTCGTCCCAGTCACGTATTACAGCTAGTGCCGGCTGGTCACAGATAAAAGTTCCGAAACGAAATCGCGGGTGCACCCAAACAAAAATGTGAAAGTATTAACAAAAAGCGGAACGGAATTGCCAGAAATTCATTAACAGTTATGATGTAAAAGTACGTTATTTCAGCAAAGTGCGGGAGACCAAGAAATAGCAGGAATGATCGAAATTGCGCAGTAAGATGGACTCACCTGTTGTAACCAGATAAGTAATAGAACGAGACATTACATAAATTCTTCAGTCAGGCATAAATAAATTGAAAACCATTATAAATTCTGTTAAAAGAAATGTTTTACTAAAATGAGCTCAAAGGGGAATATAAAATATGTACCGCATGAAAGGATGCGTGGTTGTGTGAGTGTAAAGAATCTTTATTTAAGAAGTGTTGAGTTGTGATCTATTATATATATATATATATATATATATATATATTATAACAGGACCAAATATCATTTATTTGGAGTTATATGTTAAGTGTATACTATATTCATGTTTAAATAAATTTTAATAGTCGAAACTCCACTCGTATGTAATAGCGATCATAATAATGCATTGTGAAAGACGCACACGCGGCGGTTACATAATCAACTCGCTGTGGAAAGAAGACGACCACACCCAAACTTTCAATTATTAATATTTCGGAAACCAGTAAATTAAGGTGAAATCCATTATAGCCAAAATGTTTGCCGAAATATTAATAGTAAGGTGTGCGAATTTTACGCAATATAATTAAATAATAACAGTTAATTAATTTAATGTGAATAACTTCTGTAATAATTGAGCTACATTAATGAGTTTTTAATATGTTATAAATATAAGAATTTACAACAAATTGTATATTTTGGAATTAGCGCAACTTGGTTTGCAACCAAGAAAATCGCAATTTAAAACTGTCACAGGAAATCCGGAACGACAATTCAGTTCCGTTGTGTTAAGAATATTAGTAATAATAAATTCTCCGTCTGTGGGAAACTAATTTCGTTCTCACGGACTAAGGTGATTCAAATTTTGTGTAGTAGGGAGAGTGTGTCAGCCAATCAAATCATTTGAAGAAATCCCAACCAGCGCGGAGTTTTGGGGCTGACCGAACACTCTACTGCCAGTATTTGAGAAGAACAGACGTAATTCTTTGATCGTCTCAAAACCATGGTTTTGTGAAGACTCATCTGAAGACTCTACGTGGTCAACACGCATAATTACAAACATTATAACACAGATCAACTGTAATGATTCGTAATTACAGCATCCAGTCAAGATACTCTTCGTTTCAACAAACAAGCTTATTGTGCACTACAAGCTGTGGTCATAAGCACGCAAGAGATCTACAGGACTACAAGACCTTACTTCAAGAATACGACAGAGAGGCCGTCTAAACCATTGCGAATCAGCTGACGAGCAGAGCTACCACTCGAACGACACACACACACACGCTGACGTGGAACGTGCAATCGACGAGGGACGTGAAGCAGTTCTCGCAAAAAGCCGCAGACGTAAAAACTTCAACAAATAGCAGGAGAGGAGAGGTTGCTGATTTCCGAGCTCAACGCCGAAACCCAGGACGCTCAAGTAGATCACTATCTCTAGCCGATTGGACAAGGACAGCGAGGGACATCTGGAGCATCTCTATGATCCACTTCAAAATCAGGAAAGCAAAATCAAGTTATCTATTTTTCAAACGTTAAATTTTCTTTCTTTTCAATTAAAATCATTGTAATTTAAATCATTCAGGTGCCACAAATCAAAGACTAGTAAATAAGAATAATTCATTTGTGATAATCTGTATAGCCAGTATAAGTAATTAGTAAGCTTTAGTTAAGAATTAATAGAGATAAAACAGAAAGCGCTATACAAATCTTAACAAACAATTAAATAATTTGCTCATACTGCAGTATACGAGAGTCAAGTCACTAGTAAATAGAGGGACGTGAACTAGACTGTCACGCCTAGTTTATTTTGGAATATATTCAATTAACTTTAGAGTTTTCATTTTCATTTGAATCTAATTTTAAAGCAATTTAATTAAATTAAAGTAAATTAACTAATTAAATTTTCCAGTTAAAATTAACTCTTTCAAAATAACGAGCTCAACTTTTTAAAATTATCAACCATTTAAAAAACATTATTCAAGATCTATTTATTGTTTAGACTGTAAGGATATTTGATCATATAACCATTTTATTCTTGTGTGTTATTGGAGTAATAAACACCGTTTTATTACCCCATATTGTATTTTTTTATTGCTGTACTACGGAGCCTACCAACCTCACAAAACTCTTCACTTTTAAAGTAACTTATTTAGTGTGCTGTTGTCATATATTTGAGATTACATACTTGCGAAATCAAATCCAAAATCCACACGCCCTAGTTGGAAGAAAACCGCAAGATCGGACAGCAGGTAGGTGCTCATACACTCACACAACACAACAACAACGCATATAAGTAGAGTTACAATATATGTGTGTGTATATACATATATATATATATATATAATTTAAATTGATGATTTATTATACTTTATTTTGGTGGGAGAGTAAAAGGTTGAGGGTAATAATTACTTCTAACTTGATTTTATAAATTGCGCCTCATGGCCGAGTAGATGTTTTCATTTTTTCGAAGCAGGTTTTGGATGTACAAGTGTTATGAGTAAAATAAAAGGGGAATGTCATTGGTAACCAGAAAATATAAGAGTAATTTACTGAAAATAACCTGTTCTGCTATTTCTGTTTGCGTAACCGAACCCGGCCCGAAGGTAAGTAAATGTTATATCTCATTGTTGGTAACTAGTAAAGATGGCGTCCGGACTATGGACGAATAAAGTAAACAAAATTAAAATAAAGAGGAGAGTATATTACAGTGTCACTTTCCAAACAGGGACTTCGACATAAAATTTTTTAATTTTATGGAGAAGTAGGCCTACGGGGAAGAGCAGAATGGTTATTTGAAATAACATTAAAAATTTTGAGGTACGTGAAAATAGACTCATGTACAAAGATAAGGTTATGTTGTGATCATATGTGGTATGAGTAAATAGAATACCTTGTTAGATAATAAGTTTGTGTTATATGTTAGTATTTTGAAAAAAGAAATATATATATATATAAATTTTTGAGATGGCAGATAATGATGAGAATGTCAGCTTAACTGATATTGAAACAGAAAGTCAAGTAAATATTGAAGTAAGTGAGACTGAATCGAGAATAATGGAAGGCATAACGAGTCAATCGACGCCGACCCCAGTCAAAAATGACGATAGTAATGACAATAGATATGATGAAATTCCTTATGAAAGAGCAAAATAATGAAATAAATAGTAACATAAATGCTAAATTTGATTAAATAAACACTAAAATGAATGATAAATTAAATGAACAAAATAATGAGATAAAATTGATGAGAGATGAGATAAAACAGCAAAATTTTAATTTTAATAAGCAAATGAATGAAATTAATACACGTTGTGATAATATGAAAAAACAGATAATAGAATCAGTAAGTAACAATTACGAGAAGAAGATTAACGAAATGAATAAAAATTTAGACAGGAAATTAAATCAGATAATAAATAAGAAGTTAGGTAACAGTGTTAGAGATCTGACAAACAATAATAATGGTAAAATAGTGGAAGTGGTAGCATTAGAGAATAAAATATTAAGTAGCGATGATAATGATGATAGTGTAGTGGGGGTAATTGGCGCTCAACTTGTGTAGGGCTTAAGTTAAGTAAAACGTTGATTCTATAACTAATACTTAACTTGAGCAGGCAACTATTAGAGGCACAGAAATGCAACAAAGAGCTATGATACAACAGGAAACGAAAATGCCCGAACAAGAGAGACGATTAAGTTACGCGGAATGGATGACAGTGCTATTTAAAAAATTCAGCAAGGAGATGGAGTACATAAAGAAAAATACCACTGATCACGAACGAGCACAGATGAGTTGTGCGAATGCAATGGGAACACCAAACGACAAAATGACATTGAGAGATATTTATGATGAAATGTGGGAGTTAGATGCCAGGTGTAATAAAGAAGAGACTATAGGGACAGCCCACGAAAAAGGCGATAACAATGTGGAAAGAATGACTGAAGAAGATTGGGAAAGATGGGACAATAATGAAGCACAAATGAAAAACGAAAGAACGGGAGTATACGCACAGGTGACAGAGCAATATACTCAGGAGGAATATGAACAATGGAGACAATTAATAAGACAACCAGAAAACCCAATACAAACGGAAAACGCAGAATTTAGGGAATGGATAAGGGTTATGTTTGAACTATCCAGAGAAGATATGTGTAATTGGAGGAAGGAACATAATCGAATAGAAGAATTTAAAGGAATACCAAATAATAAAAACTTGGAACAATCAAACATGCAAATAGAAATAGAAATAGTCAAGGACGTGGAAGTGAAGCAACAGAAGAAAATAATGATACTTACACAAGAAGAGGTACAAAAAACCATGGATTTATTGAATGAACATTATAGAATGATAAGTGAAACTTTGGATAATGGTTTCAAGAAATTGAATGAATCACTAAACAGTGGTTTCAAAAGTGTTAAGGAACCGGTAATTACGAAAATAGAAGATAGTAGGGAGGAAATAGAAAGTACGAATAAAGAGAAGACCAAGAAAATAAGAAAAATATGTAGAAAGAAAATATTAAATACAAAAGAAGAAATGGAGATGAGGAAGGGTGGATTAATTAATGTATTTAACCTCCCAATTAGTGAACAGAGGGAGTTAAGTAAAGTTAAGAATTATAGAAAAAACTTATAAAAATGTCAAAAGTAAACAACCATAAAATAATAAAGAAAAACTTAAATAAGTTTAGATCTCTATTAAACATGTCAACGATCGAAGAGTATCAGACAATATCAGTTATATCTTTAATATGGAATATACCAGAAAAACATTTGGTAAATAATCCAGAGGTCAAAGGGAATGGAATGGTAGTATTTATGAGTGATTATGTTAGATTAGAGGAGGTACAATACCTGATAGTTAAAAAGGATCTAACTATGACGGAAAACCGTGACTTAAATGAAGACTTTGTATCAGCAGAGGTACAATACCAGATGAAAGAGAGGTATTTAACAAGGGCAAAAATCATTATGAACACTGCAGTAATCCGAGGAAAAGGGAGTACCTGAGTTAATGGACCATGGTTAAAACAAGAAATAGTCAACCAGAAAAAGGGGACTGATTTCTGAATACCGACCAAGCAACCCATTGGAAAGAAGGAACCAAATAAAATTAATTAAAAAGAAAAAAAAAATGTAAAATCCCCAAAGTTCTAAAATAAGTAAGAACGTCTTACTATATGTTTACGAAGAATTTATTTTGAATTTATTAAGAAGAAATTATTTTGAATATATTAAGAATAATAAAAACCCCCAAAATTCTAAAATAAGTAAGAACGTCTTACTATATGTTACCGAAGAATTTATTTTAAATTTATTAAGAAGAAATTATGTTGAAAATATTAAGAATAAAAACCACAAAATTCTAAAATAAGTAAGAACGTCTTACTATGTGTTTACAAAGAAATTATTTTGAATATATTAAGAATAATCCCCCAAAATTCAAAAATAAGTAAGAACGTCTTACTATGTGTTTACGAGAAATTATTTTGAATATATTAAGAATAAACCCCCAAAATTCAAAAATAAGTAAGAACGTCTTACTATGTGTTTACGAGAAATTATTTTAAATTTATTAAGAAGAAATTATGTTGAAAATATTAAGAATAAAAACCACAAAATTCTAAAATAAGTAAGAACGTCTTACTATGTGTTTACAAAGAAATTATTTTGAATATATTAAGAATAATCCCCCAAAATTCAAAAATAAGTAAGAACGTCTTACTATGTGTTTACGAGAAATTATTTTGAATATATTAAGAATAAACCCCCAAAATTCAAAAATAAGTAAGAACGTCTTACTGTGTGTTTACGAGAAATTATTTTGAATATATTAAGAATAAACCCCAAAAAATTAAAAAACTATGTAAGAAAAACTTACTCAAAATACTTAGAAACAATGTGATTTAAGATAAATGACAAAACGCCAAGAGAATTGAAGAATAGATTACATGATTATTTATAAACAATATGATTTAAAATGGAATAAGAAAAAATATATATAAAAACAATTAATGGTAATGTGCTCAGACAAGAAGGTAAAATAAGGAGAACAATAGATAATTTAATGACTATAATTACAATGAAACTGAAGAATAATAATAATTAATGCAAATACAATTTAGAATTTATTGGAATTGAAAATGATAAAGGAAGAAATAGTACGGAGAACATCTGCCACAAGAAGGAAGGTCAAAGGTATTTACAAATAATGACTGTCAAAAATGTTATCTGAAAATAGCTACTGAAAATAAGAAGGAATCAAGAAGAAAAGGAAATATATATAATTAAATGTAAAACGCAACAGCATAAAGAATCCCAAAAATGTTTATTATTAGTCAAATGAAGAGACTATTATGATATTATTTTATTTTTTATAACTGTCTGTAGATGAATTCCAGCAGTATTATATTGAAGTGTAGTATGGCCAGCAGAGTATGTAGCCAAAAAGTGCCTCTCTGGACTGTCCCAGCTCACATGTTGGGGAATGTTAGGGCAATTGAATATTTAAGGGATAATAAAACAGCTGCGAAGATTGACATCAGATTCCAAAAGTATGAAGGAAGAAAACAGAAGGAAGATAGCTGACAGAAGATCAATGTAGAAACGCATTTATAGAAATAAATAGACATATGAGAGTATTAAAACTAATTTTTACTGATTATTGTGACCAATCATTGTCAAGTAATGTTTGAAAAAACAAAGCAAGAGAATTAATATCATTAATGAATTTTCATCCTATAGAGAAAAGTGAAGATTAGTCAAAAATGTTACATTCAGAAATCCAATCAATTATAATTACCATTAAAACTCTGCAATGAATAAAAGGAAGGTATTCCAAGGCATGAAAAAATATAAGTTTATTTTGACCCAAATCATATTCAGGTAAACTAAACTTCTTTTGGAGGGGAAGCATATGTAACGTAACGAAAATATGGTCCCCTACGTTACATAAATAAGTTTATAAGTTTTTAAATAAAAATAAAAATAATAATTGTCCATACTAATAAAAGGTCAGAAACACAACCCTTGAATAAATGAATAATCCCACAATAAGAATACAAGGTAGAAGGAAAAAATTGAGAATGTTTATAAATACAAACTTAAGTGTTCGGTGAAAAGGTGTAAACGATAGACGAATGTAAACCCTAACTTAGACAGTTTTATAATAATTGATGATTTAAATGAGAGGAGAATGATTAATTAGTGCATGATTTATTTTATAAAAATGTACCTGTTATTACGTTGTATCATGTTGTATTATTATCATGATAGTTATGTTGTTTTTTGTGTGTAGCAAGTGGAGTAATTCTTTTAAAAGTATATCAATTAACTGATATTAATTTCATTTTTTGTGTTATCAATATATCATTATAGAGCTGTTGTTAAACTTTATAAAGTTAAATGTTTTGTATACATGTACTTAGTTAGTATGCAGATTATAATTGTAAACTTGGCCAGAAAGGCTATAATTGTTAATGAGATACAAAAAGGTTTAGTGTAATCATATAATAAACAAATGAAGGATTCTATAATAATGCAAGTAGTAACAAATTAAAATCAGAAGTAGATAAAAATGTAATGATAGGCCTAAAACCAGTAACATTGTATAGTAAGTCAGGTCAGAAAGGTTAGGTAATGAAATTTGTAAAAAATACTAAATAGAATATAATGAGTTAGGAGAAGTTAATAATAATTGCTGATAGCAGATAAATAAATTCAATTTAAATAAAATCTCAAAATGCAATAGTGCAATGATACCGAAAGGTAATATTTTGTAACAGGAAAATAATACTTGTTAGAGTAAGTAGATTAAGAGGAAACGACAGCAAAATGTATATAATTTAGTAACAAACAATATGTAAAAGTATAATAGAATATAATGTAAATTTAGTAAAGGAGTATTTTAATGAGTGCAAGAACATTGTATGATTATGGTTATAGGATTATACATAATATCCAATAAGAGAAGACAGAATGGTTGCCAAGGGCGACAAGAGATATAAAATTTGTTGATTCTGTTATTGAATAATTGTCCATGAACGAAGACGGATTAGTTTTGAGGCACTTAGAAAAAAAAATTGATAAAATTAAATTAAATAAATACAATTGTGAACAAAATTAAGTAATAAATAACCATAATATGGTTCACTGACATTTGACAGTCTAATATAACCGAATAATAATAAACCGATACATCAAAATTGACGAAAACCTAAAGGAAGAACTCTGTCAATAAAACTCAATATAATGAGTAATCATTAACTTAATTAATAATCCAATGCAGAGAAATAACTACCTGAATAGAGTTATATAATCCCGTATTATAAAGAACGAAAACAAAACACAAAATTATACTTGAACATCATCTTCCACATTCAATAGAAAAAGCATAGTTGGACACGAAATACATTGAAACCCGTAACCACAAGAATCGGACATTGGTGAACAAAAGGAGCGACATTTCTGCATCATCCCAGGACCAAGACTTCAACTTTTATTTCGAACTTGGAGTGAAGACTGGCGAGGATTATTTCATCTGTATTCCGTTATTGACCAAACACTTCGAACAAGGTTAGCTGTACACGGCCTTACCAAGTAACGATGTCCAGCGGACAGTAAAACTCCACTTGTTTTAAATAATATTTAATAAGAAATTAGTACTACAGTATATTGTAATACCTTGTAATCCTATTTATGCATTTTCTGACCTTACTAATAGTTGAAAGAACCTTCACACCCTGTGTTTAAAGAAATACCATAATATTAAAATAATATATAACCCTGAATCCGATCGATAATCGATTACTTCTAATACGATCGACTTTTGTATCTCCGTAAAGGAAGAACTTTGTTGTCAAGAAATAAAACTCATACTAAAGAATCATTTCAGAATTTAATGATATCTTATCATTTATATAATATTTAGTGCAGTATGAACAAGTTGTAATATAAGTAGAGAGTGTAAAGTAGGAATTATTGTACGCGGATAACTAACCTACAATTTTCAGCTGATTGTGAACCACAGCGCTCGCTTGCGGACCGCTGTTGAATTAAAGAGAACGAGAAACAGGTAAGGATTTTCTCTCCTCTCTCAAAACGCGGACTAGGCTTGAAGAATAAAATTAGAATTACTAACTATATCAACTGGTATTGAACGCTATTATTACCGAAGCACTAAATTGATACAGAATACTGAGGTATTCTTAGTATTTGATTAAGATCACCCTTTAGAAGATATTATTTATTCACCAATAATCGAACATTGCGGTTCTATAAGAGAACCCAATCCACACTTAATACAATACCTAATTTAAATCACAACATTCTCAAATATAATACATATCTGTAAACAGTGTAAGTATAAAGTGATGTATCCATCGTGAGGCGAATTAAATAGAGAAATCCAGGATTAACTATAAATTGCCGCATCCAACGTAAGGCAAATTAACACGGGAACACCGTTAAGTTATAAATTGGCGTTTCCAACATGGAGCGTATTTAAACATTATAATACCAGGACACACACACGGTATAATATAATATATATATATAATTTAAATTGATGATTTATTATACTTTATTTTGGTGGGAGAGTAAAAGGTTGAGGGTAATTACTTCTAACTTGATTTTATAAATTGCGCCTCATAGCCGAGTAGATGTTTTCATTTTTTCGAATCAGGATTTGATGTACAAGTGTTATGAGTAAAATAAAAGGGGAATGTCATCGGTAAACAGAAAATATAAGAGTAATTTACTGAAAATAACCTGTTCTGCTATTTCTGTTCGCCTAATATTACGCAAAATCGGAACAAAATTGTAAAATAACAGTTAATTAACAGTTACTATGTAAAATATTGTCTCAGTAAAATTGCGTGCGTCCACGAAATTGCAGGAATGTGCGCAATAAGATGGACTCACCTGTAACCAGATAAGTACTACAACGAAATATCAGATAACTTCAGGAATGAAATAAATTCAAACCATTCAAAATTCTATTAAAAGAAATGTTTATTTAAAATGAGCTCAATTTGGGGAATATAGAACATGTACAGTATGAGAATGTGTGATTGCGTGAATGGAAAAATCTATATTTAAGAAGTGCTGGGTTGTGTGCTTATATATATATATATCATTTTCTATATAAGTAACTCGATGTTTCTTGCAGTAATTATATAATTTGTGATGTTTTCAATTTGTTTCTTCTGCAAGTAGATAATATTGTATATTCTTTTTAACACCTGACGCACGTTTCACTGAAAAATATCAGTATCATCAGAGATTTCTAAGTGAGTTAATAACAATCGAAATAATTCTATTAATATAAAATTAACGAATAATCGAATTTGTGATTATTATTATTATTATATAATCACAAATTCGATTATTCGTTAATTTTATGTTAATAGAATTATTTCGATTGTTATTAATTCACTTAGAAACCTCTGATGATACTGATATTTTTCAGTGAAACGTGCGTCAGGTGTTAAAAAGAATATACAATATTATCTACTTGCAGAAGAAACAAATTGAAAACATCACAAAATATATGTATATATAATTAATGATTAATTATACTCTATTTTGGTGGGAAAGTAAAATGTGAATGGGAACAATTATTTCTAACTTGATTTGATAAATTGCGCCTCATGGCCGAATAGCAGTGTTCATTTTTCAAAGTAGGATTCAATGTACAAGAGTTATGAATAAAATAAAAGGGGAATGTCATTGGTAAACAACAAATATAAGAGTGATTTACTGAAAATAACCTGTTCTGCTATTTCCAGTTTGCCTAAACGAAACTGGCCCAAAGGTAAGTAAATGTTATATCTCATTGTTGGTAACTAGTAAAGATGGCGTCCGGACTATGGACGAATAAAGTAAACAAAATTAAAATAAAGAGGAGAGTATATTACAAGTGGACATGTTCGGACAAAATATCAGATCATTAAAAGAAGAAAAAAGAACTGCTGATATCAAAACTTTTCTACTAAAACTCATGAATGTAATTAAGAGAATTAATCAACCGCCTGACAAACACGGGCTCCCATACAGTTAACAATACAAATCAACATATATATATATATTTTGTATCGAGCCGAGTACGTACGGTTCAAGCCCCCACGGTTGAGTTCGTTAATTTGTAATGGGACGAGTACGAGCGTCTCGTTATTTTCACACAATGTAAGCCTATTCGTTGCTATGAACGGGTATGTTCCCCTGTTTTACTCTCTTAGGTCGTTTAGTTTACTTAATTATTTAAATATCTGAGATATTTGGAGTTGTGGGATATATTGATGTAATTACTTAATATTAACTTAGCTCTCTAAAAAATATCAGTGTTAGTGTACCTGAAACTTAAATAATTAATGCGTTATTCTGTAATTTCGTTCAACCCTATTATACCTTGAAGAGAATTATGTCTAATTTTGTATTTTTACGCTCTCTCTTTGGTGTCAGATAATTCCGCTATAAGCGCTGTAGTATCGGCTCAACGTAACTTATAGGTTATTTCACTGTTTATGTTAACCAATTATTCTATACTTATTCAGTTACTTTTTTATTCCCAACTCATTAAATCATACTCCAAATAACAAGATTTTGCAATTATATAAAGGTTCTTTATTTGTTTGCTTCTTTGACATTGAATAAGATATGTTCTAACTAATAACATATGCTTGGGCTATAGATTGCGTGAATCGATTGTTGATTATTCCGATCCTTTATTTAAATTCAGTTATATAGTGTGTTTTAATTTGTAATTAATTTAATTCAGGGTGTGAAGGTTCTTGTAACTGTGGGGAAGATTAAAAATACATAGATAAGAATGCAAGATTTACAAATTTGAAGTGTTGTGTAGTTAGTATGATTAATATAATAATAATTTACCAGACTAGAACGAAGCAAATCGTGTAGGCGGTTGATTGATAAATTTACTGTTCTGTACGATTATGCCGTACGATATTCTTTCTTCGGTTTGATAAATGGAATTCTTGTCCTGTTCACTTCGGAAATACAGCTCCCTGGATTGATTTACAGCCCGATTGATGCTTCTTCTGCAACTCCTGGATCCAGATACGTTCTTCTCTCGGTTGAAGCAATTAGTGATGTTCCGTTTATTTGAAAGGTTATAAATTCTGGTGTAGTGTAGGATTATTATTTGTGATACTTTTGACTCTTTCTATTTGTTTTAATGTATCGTCAATTCCTTTCGGATATGGGACAGTTCAAGTCCTTCCTTGTAGAATCCAGTTATTTATTTCCTATTGCGATTTCATACTATTGTCTTGTTTGGTTAATTTATACTGGCAAGAGTCATAAATATTATCATTAGTATTTTGTATTTTATAATAGTATTTACTAATTTAGTATATTCCAATTAAATAGATATTTCTTGGTTTTTTATTAATCTCATCACATTCAGATCATCAAAGCAATTATTGTCAAATCAACAACTTCCTCTTTTCCTGTCGTCCCTAGCAACACATGATTTTTCTTCCTTCCACATGTTTGGGATATAGTGTTTATTTCATATATTTTTTGTCCATTCCTTATCAATTTGCTATCCTATCGGAATGTAACTTTACCGATAGTTGGTTTATTATTTTCTACACATATTCTGCTTGTTTTTTGATATAAGCCTGTTTTTTTTTCTTTTTTTTATATTTAATACCTTTTCTTTCGATATTAAACGTTATTAATCGATATCATGGCATCATCATAATTTGTATAAATTTTATTATATATCATTATTAATTTAATGTTTTTTTCTAGCTCTTCAAATCGTATTCATTAATTATTATTAATTGATGTACCTAACCTTTATGTTATGAGTGGTTATATAGTGGGTTTGGTTGTTAGGCCTTTTATTGTAAACGGATCTACCTGTGTTTATAACTGGTAAACATCTATAGCCCCTTTTACATAAATTCATACATATAATCAAATCTTAACTATTAACATTTACATAAACAATTATTTTTTCCATATCTAATAACAATTTTATCTTGACCTATGGATCACATATAAGAAAATTCAAATCTATTAACGTTAATTAGCTGCTTCACACTTCATTCTACAACAGTCATTGAATAATACATCTTGTTTCATTATCTTTCATTAACTCAACACATATTTGGTATAACATAACATAAACTTTATCATAATATTTGTTGTCACAAAATAATATCTCTTAACTCAAAATTCTTATTTGCTATTACTATAAAGTAAATTATTGTTTCATTTTTTGTTTGCTCTTCACTGAACATATATCATCAACTATTATCTAACTTACAGGTTCGTTTATTCTTGTTAATACTACCTTGCATCCTTATTTACCTTTATCTATAATTCTAAATGTAATTATTAGATCTTTGTTCTATCATGGGGTTAGATATTGACTTCTTTATTATTTTGTTAACCTTGTTTTTATGTAACACGGATGCTAGCATTTCTGTTGCGTTACATATGCTCCCCCTCCTAAAAAAGTTTAGTTTACCTGAATGAAGTTTAGGTCAAATAAACTTGTCTTTTTCACATGCCTTTTCTTCATTTCATTGTTAATGGTTGACGATGGGATTCTCAATGTAACTTCATTAGACTAGTATTAATATTTTTTTTTATTTAATAACATTTATCATTTTAATTAACATTCTTGATCATTTTTAATTTCTGTAAACATTATTTGTTGATAGTTGGCTACAATATTCAATGATACATTAGTTCACATCTCTTCTACTTATAATTACTATAATCACTGTATTTCTCAATTATTCTTCTCTCAATTCATTTCTTTCTGTTTTCTTCGTCCTACTCTTTTGGAAACTGAAGTCATTCTTGCAACTATTCTAATATTCTTAAATATTTAATTTCCCTAACAATCCCTAATACATGCGTTGGTACAGTTCAGAGAGGCACTGTTTGGCTTCATACTCTGCTTCATACATCTTAATATAGTACTGCTGGAATTCATCTACAGTCAGCTATAAAATATAATAATCTCCTAATAATCTCTTTAATTATTTAATAATAAATATTTGGGAAAAAATTTTTTTTTCTTTGTTGCTTTTATATTTCTTCATTATTATCCTTCATATTTTGTGATTCCATTTTAGTTCCTTAAACATTCCTTGATATTAAATTTGACAGTTATCATTTGTAATCATTTTTGTTTTCATTTTTGTTGTGATTGTAATGCTAAGTATCTTCTTCATTTGTTTTTTCTCTGATCTCAATATTTTCTAAATAGTTGTTGTGTGATGATCATTATAACTGTATTTCTGACTAAATACATTCCTTAGCCCAACTATTCTTCTTCTTATCGTATTTCATTATTTTGGCTGTTTATTTTTTCAATGAATTATGTTCATAAATACTCTTTCTTTCTTGTCTTCTTTAATATTACATTGGTTACATTCAATCGTTTACTGAAGTTGTTTCCTTCATTTGGCAATGTGGTATGTATTTTAGGTTATATGATTTTTCTTTTTCTTTATTTTGCATAGGTAGATTTGAGGTAAAAACTTTTATCTTGGGGTTTCATTATTTATCATTCACATTATTTCTTTGTAGACGTTTAGTAATAGTTCTCGCTTTCTTCTGTAATCTTGGGATTTCATTATTCATTGTTCACACTATTTCTTTATAAACATTTAATAATAATTCTCGCTTTCTTCTGTAATCTTGGGATTTGTTATTCATTATTCACACTATTTCTTTATAAACATTTAATAATAATTCTCGCTTTCTTCTGTAATCTTGGGATTTGTTATTCATTATTCACACTATTTCTTTATAAACATTTAATAATAATTCTCGCTTTCTTCTGTAATCTTGGGATTTGTTATCCATTATTCACACTATTTCTTTATAAACATTTAATAATAATTCTCGCTTTCTTCTGTAATCTTGGGATTTGTTATTCATATTCACACTATTTCTTTATAAACATTTAATAATAATTCTCGCTTTCTTCTGTAATCTTGGGATTTCATTATTCATTGTTCTTAATACCTTCTTCATAACTATATTTTAATTCAGACTTACTTCATTTTGAATGACACATTTTTTTTTCTATTTATTTTATTGTTCAAAAAATTCTCTTTTATTTACAAGTGTTCTTTCTTCAAAATCGATAATAAGTGGTTCTTATTGTATTTTAGAATTTAGTGGTAGTATTCAATTCAAATTCTTTTTAAATTCCAAGTATTTTCTCTTCAAGACTGGTAATAAGTTGTTCTTATTATATTTTAGAATTTATTCATAATATTTCTTTTTGGATTTAGTAATTTTTTTTTCTTACTAAATTCGTTTTATATATAATAGTTATTTCAAATAATTTTTTGTAAGTTGGTCTTACTGTCTTTTAGAATTTTGCTGTTACATATATGATTTCGTTATAACTATTACTGTTTACATGTTTCTTATCCTCTTCCAATAAATCTTCCCTGATATTCTTTAAATAGTGGTTATTAATTATGGTTATTGCACGATTACTCTTAATTTTGTTCATAAGTCGTTGTTCCCCAAGATTACGGTTCAGTGAAGAGTATTCATTAATTTTCACTGCCTCTATTAGTTTAAATGAGGGCTTACCCCCTCTTCTCTATTTTAATTTTGATTACTGTGTTGATTTTGTACGGTTTCAGTGCGATCCTCCGTATTAGGTTCCGCTATCCTATAATTTCCTTCAGGTGGATAGTTGTCTTCACGCCGGGACTGGTCATAATGGTTGTCATATCGGTGACTCCTTGGGTAATACCGTCGCTGATTACCTTGAGGCCTGGAGTAGATATAATTGACGTTATGCCTATAATTATTGGGTCGTCTGTCCCCATCTCCTCTATTATTGCGACTATCGCGGTAATTATAATTATTATTGCTACGATAATTATAGTTCCTGGAATTATTATTCGCGTGCTCATTTTGGGTTCTATTGGCATTAACGTTCTGCGCAGATCGATTGTGATCATTATTATGAGAATTGGTTGGTGGCGCGTTATTATTATACTTCTGATATTTATAATTTAACATTCTATTTCTTTGGTATTGGTTCTCGTGCTCATAATTCTCCAAGAATTTGGCCATGGCTGGAATCGTTTTGATTTGACTACACATACGTGCATTTTTTATCCCTTCCTCGTAATGGTAGGATAGTTGTATCACCAAACATTCTTCGGGAATTCTGGGCTCTAAGTTCCGCGCCATACATACTTTTCCTAGAAAGTATGAAGTAGGAGACTGGCCTATGTTTGTTTCGTATCGACCGTTACTCAAATTATTCCTAATCATGTTCTGGGTCGATTCAGACCAATATTTCTCTTTAACTGTTTTTTGAACTCAATCATGTCCAGTATATCCGGGCGCACCGCTGTCCACCAATTATCATAAGTATCTTTAAACGTTTCATCAATCATACTGCGTATAATACTCCAGCGATTTTCTCTATTTCTTGCGATCACCTCTTCCAATCTCTTTAAAAATTCCATCAGATTGCGCTTGTAATTACAAAAATTAATCGACTCCCGGTTCTCGTGGTTATTTGTATGACTATGTTGGCATGTCCTATCCCGCCATGAATCTACTTCTTCTTGTAATTGTAATTCACGTCTACTAATTTCCTCTATTTTATTTTTACTGATATTAATTTGACCTTCCATACTGTTTAAATTGCCATAGACTCTTTCGAGTCGTTCACCCATGTCTGTCTGTATTTGCGTAATCCCTTCCTTATTCTCTTCCCGTACCTGATGTACTTCGTTTTTAATTTGCTCATATTTTCCGACAGTTTCCTGTTGGATTTCTTCGACCAATGTTTTATTCTCAATTTTTATGTCATTAATTTTATTCTGTAATTCTTCACGAACCTGTACTATTGTTTCGTTAGTTTTTTCTAACCCTTCATTTGTTTTAGCTATTTCTAATTTTCTTTCCTCATTATTTTGGTCCACCTTCTGGTTAATTGTCACATGAAGATTTTCAATTTTTTCATTAATTTGCCTTAAATTTTCTTCATGTATTTGTAATATGTCTTCCTTCATTTGTTTTAAACCCTCATCATTCCTATCTAACCTTTCGTGAATTTGTTTTGAGGTTTCTTTAATTTCCTCATTTGTTTTATCGTATTTTTCCTCCAGTCTCTTTGAATTTTCCAATAATAGTTTAAACATCTCCTGCATACTCAAGTCTTCCTTTTGGTTGGGCTTATCTGGTTGATCCCCTTGGGCATCTTCTTCAATTACTTCCTTTTCCTTGTCCGCAATTATTTCAGTTTCCGTTATTTCGTCTGTCTGTTGTTCCATTTCACTGTCTGTTATTAGTTCTATTTCCTGTTCTTGTTCATCTATTTCCTTCTCTGTTTCTCCTGCCCTAATCCTTGATCTACCTCTGGTATGCATGTTTATTCTCCCCCAGTTGCCTGCTCTGGTTAAGTAATATTAGTATAGTTATAGTTACTTAACTTAAGCCCTACACAAGTTGAGCGCCAATTTGTATCGAGACGTCTGCTCTTACGGTCGCGGGATTCTTGTTCTTTCCGCCCCACGTTGCCGGCGTCAATTTGTATCGAGCCGAGTACGTACGGTTCAAGCCCCCACTGTTGAGTTCATTAATTTGTAATGAGACGAGTACGAGCGTCTCGTTATTTTCACGCAATGTAAGCCTATTCGTTGCTATGAACGGGTATGTTCCCCTGTTTTACTCTCTTAGGTCGTTTAGTTTACTTAATTATTTAAATATCTGAGATATTTGGAGTTGTGGGATATATTGATGTAATTAATTAATATTAACTTAGCTCTCTAAAAAATATCAGTGTTAGTGTACCTGAAACTTAAATAATTAATGCGTTATTCTGTAATTTCGTTCAACCCTATTATACCTTGAAGAGAATTATGTCTAATTTTGTATTTTTACGCTCTCTCTTTGGTGTCAGATAATTCCGCTATAAGCGCTGTAGTATCGGCTCAACGAAACTTATAGGTTATTTCACTGTTTATGTTAACCAATTATTCTATACTTATTCAGTTACTTTTTTATTCCCAACTCATTAAATCATACTCCAAATAACAAGATTTTGCAATTATATAAAGGTTCTTTATTTGTTTGCTTCTTTGACATTGAATAAGATATGTTCTAACTAACATATGCTTGGACTATAGATTGCGTGAATCGATTGTTGATTATTCCGATCTTTTATTTAAATTCAGTTATATAGTGTGTTTTAATTTGTAATTAATTTAATTCAGGGTGTGAAGGTTCTTGTAACTGTGGGGAAGATTAAAAATACATAGATAAGAATGCAAGATTTACAAATTTGAAGTGTTGTGTAGTTAGTATGATTAATATAATAATAATTTACCAGACTAGAACGAAGCAAATCGTGTAGGCGGTTGATTGATAAATTTACTGTTCTGTACGATTATGCCGTACGATATTCTTTCTTCGGTTTGATAAATGGAATTCTTGTCCTGTCCACTTCAGAAATACAGCTCCCTGGATTGATTTACAGCCCGATTGATGCTTCTTCTGCAACTCCTGGATCCAGATACGTTCTTCTCTCGGTTGAAGCAATTAGTGATGTTCCGTTTATTTGAAAGGTTATAAATTCTGGTGTAGTGTAGGATTATTATTTGTGATACTTTTGACTCTTTCTATTTGTTTTAATGTATCGTCAATTCCTTTCGGATATGGGACAGTTCAAGTCCTTCCTTGTAGAATCCAGTTATTTATTTCCTATTGCGATTTCATACTATTGTCTTGTTTGGTTAATTTATACTGGCAAGAGTCATAAATATTATCATTAGTATTTTGTATTTTATAATAGTATTTACTAATTTAGTATATTCCAATTAAATAGATATTTCTTGGTTTTTTATTAATCTCATCACATTCAGATCATCAAAGCAATTATTGTCAAATCAACAACTTCCTCTTTTCCTGTCGTCCCTAGCAACACATGATTTTTCTTCCTTCCACATGTTTGGGATATAGTGTTTATTTCATATATTTTTTGTCTATTCCTTATCAATTTGCTATCCTATCGGAATGTAACTTTACCGATAGTTGGTTTATTATTTTCTACACATATTCTGCTTGTTTTTTGATATAAGCCTGTTTTTTTTCTTTTTTTTATATTTAATACCTTTTCTTTCGATATTAAACGTTATTAATCGATATCATGGCATCGTCATAATTTGTATAAATTTTATTATATATCATTATTAATTTAATGTTTTTTTCTATCTCTTCAAATCGTATTCATTAATTATTATTAATTGATGTACCTAACCTTTATGTTATGAGTGGTTATATAGTGGGTTTGGCTGTTAGGCCTTTTATTGTAAACGGATCTACCTGTGTTTATAACTGGTAAACATCTATAGCCCCTTTTACATAAATTCATACATATAATCAAATCTTAACTATTAACATTTACATAAACAATTATTTTTTCCATATCTAATAACAATTTTATCTTGACCTATGGATCACATATAAGAAAATTCAAATCTATTAACGTTAATTAGCTGCTTCACACTTCATTCTACAACAGTCATTGAATAATACATCTTGTTTCATTATCTTTCATTAACTCAACACATATTTGGTATAACATAACATAAACTTTATCATAATATTTGTTGTCACAAAATAATATCTCTTAACTCAAAATTCTTATTTGCTATTACTATAAAGTAAATTATTGTTTCATTTTTTGTTTGCTCTTCACTGAACATATATCATCAACTATTATCTAACTTACAGGTTCGTTTATTCTTGTTAATACTACCTTGCATCCTTATTTACCTTTATCTATAATTATAAATGTAATTATTAGATCTTTGTTCTATCATGGGGTTAGATATTGACTTGTTTATTATTTTGTTAACCTTGTTTTTATGTAACACGGATGCTAGCATTTCTGTTGCGTTACAATATTTACATGGCTAGTTCTAACAAGTTGATCTGTTTCATTGCTTAGTGCCTTTAACATTCATCATTTTTCATTTTCTAGAAAATATATGTATATATATTCAATGTGCTGTTATAACAGAAATGAAAGTAATTTTAACACTGTAAATAAGCAGAGAACATAAAAGTGAATGCCCTTTTTAACACAGGCTAAGTGAAACAAAATTATGCATTGATTAGGCTTGTTCTCACACAATTCTGGCAATTATAAATTGAAAATATAGTCCATGTATTGAGTAACCATGTCCATGTTTGCTTCGAGCACCAAAAGTGTAGTAATTGTTGAAACTGTATAATCGGAAATTTCCCACCTGTATTTTAACACTGGTTGATGTTACCGCCTGTGATGATGATGACTAGCAAGGTTGTTGGTGAGCTGGAAACTGTGGTTCACTTTCCTTAGGGCGACTGTCTGTAAATATACTCCCTTTTATCACTTTAAATTTATTTTAATATTGTTTACTTTATTTCATCCATTGTCCGGACGCCATCTTTAAAGATACCAACAATGAAACAAAATTTTCTTACCTTCAGGCCAGTTTCGTTTAGGCGAACTGGAAATAGCAGAACAGGTTATTTTCAGTAAATCACTGCGTTATTTTCTGGGGTGGAGAGGGTGTCACGTCACCAATCTCATTGTCTTCAGACTATGACGACTCAAACGAATTGCGCACTGCATTCCAATGATGTTTTTGCAGGCTTGGCTAGATGACTTCATAGGTCAAAGTTCGTCTGGCGAAATATAGTTGTTGTTTTTGCGTATACAATGTTGACCTTGATACAATTTCCACTTGCTTGATATTACGTCGTTATAAAACTTTACCATTATTTATTTATGCTTTTGCATGAACAATAAAATTTATATTTGTTTTTCCCCAAACCACTATATGGACAGAAATGTACCGTTACATGTCGTCCTAATCTCCTGGAGCTTGTGTGTGTATGTGTGTGTCCGAGGGCGTTGGGGAGCTCTCGGTCGACGTCCCTGCCGATGGTGATAGATGGTCAGGTCACCATTTCAGCCTCTCCCTTCCTCCTGGCGGATCAAGGACCCTGCAACGTTTAGGTATTCAATAGTCGTCATGACATGTAACTGGCTCAATATCGTTTACCAAGCCACACACACACTGTCACGATTTTACACACCCCCAATATTGTACACCAGCAACATGGTTTCATGCAATTAGAGAAACTAAATGTTCACGTTTGTATTTTCAAAAAAATTATCTCCAAAAATCTCAACTCAACTTGCCATTACAACCACTTTCACTTTTGGTTTTACATATTTTGTATTACTTTTACATTTGAGTTCTAAAATAGTCGGGTGCAAAATCACCACATGCCAACATACATGTATGCATACCGGAAGTAGCCTGCTGAATGCACACACACACACACACATGTACTCGTTCTCACACAATTAATAAATAACCCCCACAATTCTCATTTATTTATTTAACACATAAGTCTTAATCAAATGAAACGAATAAGTAATGATTTTTACCTGAGACACCTTCGAACAGCGACACATAATAAAGAAAGAATGTAGCGGTGGCAGAAATTCCTTCTAATGCCGTCAGATACCAGTACCGAGGAGAGCGAAATTGGAAATGAGGCAGACTCGCGTTTTTCATTTTGCCACAAGGCCTCGGTTTAACGTGCAACGGACTGTTTATCAGCTGACCGGCAGCCTGCATTATTGAATCGCCGCTCACCTATCAAACGTCATTGGCACCGACAACCACTGCCTCGGTTAGCCTCGGCGCGATTTTTAAATTATGCCGAACACTTCGGCAAAAATGAGAGCTATTATGCTTCGGCATAAAACCTCTCATTGGGGGGGTATTGTAATGGGTCGAAATTTACCTAAATATTATTGTGTAATTTCATAAATTCTATAACATGTAAAGATGAGGCCCCTTTGAGGTGACGCGATAGCCAGTAAATATTTTCATGACCATGTATGGTTATGCAGCAAAAGACGAAAATCTATTTATAGCCAGTGATTAATTCCGCCAGTATGTTGTTGACGAGAAACAGTTAATTACGAGTTAAAAAGGTGATACCAAACTCAACGGAACGTTACAGTACTGAGGACGAGATGAATAGCGGGGAGCGGAGAGAACCAGCTTAGAGATGAACCAAACGGAAATTTGTAACACTGAACGCCATTCGACCACCATCTTTTGCACAGTATAGCGGCAAGAAAGTTACGTAACGTAATTGCGGGCGCCCGCATACAACAAAAATGTAAATCTTTCTATATATTTCAAAGTGAAAACAGTATTTGGCTAAATATTCATCAATAACAGTAATTAATTAAAATAAATTGACAGTTCGGCAGCAACACGTAAAAATGTAACAGTGAAAACAGCAAAACAATGCATGCCACTAGGAGACGTCCCATGTGGTGAAATTCTACGCAGCATAATCAAGGGAAGTAGACATTTCAACAATATGTATACCATTTCAACATTTTAAAATACTGGCTTTTTCAGAAATTATAAAGTTGAACTCAACAAAATAAAAAAATAAGTAAATGTGTATGTTTGTGTGAATGAAAAATTATGAAAATAGGCCTAACAAGAAGTGTTGAGTTTGCATAACTTTTGATATACGTAGTAGTATTTTGATGTCGTAGTTTATTGATAATCAGGTTTACGCCTTAATATGTTTTCGAGAGAAAATAAATAATGTTATATTTTACTTGATTTGCGCATTATGTTATTTGTATTTGCCCACTGTTCTCTGCCTAAGTACACTAAACAAATCCCTGGACCAAACATTATATATAATCATATTCATTTAATTATTAATAACCGATAAGACTTCAGTTGACGTCTGAAAAGATACAAATTTTAATAGTCAATTAAAGAGTAAGACTACACTGTTCTTTTCTTCATATACAAATTACATATACTACACTAGTATACAATCGATATGTACTTTCCTTACTTGGAACATGTTTTGAGCATCAAAACATGCTCATCATCAGCCATATTCTGTATGAGCATGCTGCTGCTTAAATACTAGTGTAGTATAAGTAATATTATACGATATTGTTAATTTAATAGTTTTCTTTTTAAAAAAATTAAAATTAAAGAACATTATTGATGTGCTGTGACTGTTCATAAATAAAAACAATTAGAGGACTCTAAAGATACAGATATATTTAAACAAAACCACAAATGTTATGATAATTTGATGAAGTTGTAAAATGTCTTTAGATTTCATAAAGCAATTTTAAAATTTGATTGCATTACATCTGTAAAATGAAGAAACCATACGTACATAATTCTGTCAAAATCAAATTTTGTATGCTTACAAAAATTAAAACAGATTTTGTAATGTTGATTGGTACAGAGGACTGGACATTGGGGTGAATAGCAGTGTCCTGACTTTTTCATTGTATCTATGTATTTCTCAATGACAGGTGAAGGTGTGTGTGTGTGTGTGTGTGTGTGTGTGTGTGTGCGCGCGTGTGTGTGTGTGTGTGTGTGTTCAAAACAGTCAGTTTGTTTAGTTGGCTGTATTTAATAAAAATTAAATGTAAGTTATTCAGATATAATTTTTGTTTGTCTTCAGATAAGTTAGAGAAGCTGCTGTGAAAGGGTCTGTGTGATTCTACAGTGTTTGTTATACATTGGCTCCTTGATGCCTGCAGCTGTCTAACTTGTAGTAATTTAATTTCATTTGCAGTCTGCATTCAGACGTTTACAGGAAATCTAGTCAAACAAATTTACAAATTTATTTTCTCTTTGTAAATGAAGTTAACAGGGATAAAATTGCTCTTTGTATACAGTCTTACAATTATCAGTTGTATTGTTATCATAAAATTCTTTAGTCTTAGTTGACAAATTCTCATTTTCTGTTTTCTCTCTTGCTAATCAAGACGTCTTGTTAATCAAGACGTATGTTAGGTACCCAGTAAAATATGTCTCTTATACTGATATTAGATGTTTTGTGTTTAGTTTTATGCGTTTTGAGATTAACACTTAGTAGCAGTTAACCTTTTTTTTCCTTTAGGAGATTACGAAATAGTAGCCACGGAGGGGGAATTTGGAGAAAATGGAATGATTATTGATGCGGCTACGTTGAAACGTGCTGTCAAGGTATGTAACACCATGCATTTCATTTGTTTGATTGGTTGGGGGGGGGGAGAAAATTGGCATCAGTAAAACCCCATTTTTATTTTCTAAATTTGTGTCCCCTTCATAGAAGCTGTTTTCTAAATATACGAGGTGTGGTTGGAAAGTTTTAAGACTGGGCTTGTAATTTCAAAATGGCAGTACTTACAGGCTATTGTGATGGATCTCCTTCAAAGTAGTCCCCTTCTGACTGAACACACCTACTCCAACGGTGTTTCCACTTTTGGAAGCATTCCTGGAAATTTTCTTTCTTAAGGGTTTTAAGAACCCTCTCCGTATTTGCCTGGATGTCTTCAATTGAGTCAAATCAGTCCCCTTTCAGCGAAATTTTCAATTTAGGAAACAGGTAGAAGTCGCCAGGGGCTATATCAGGGGAATACGGGGGTTGCGGAAGCACATGAATTTTGAATTTGGTCAAAAATTCCGTGATCGAGAACGCACGATGAGCCGGTGCGTTGTGGTGGTGGAGGACCCAATTCTTGTCTCGCCAGAGTGCAGGCCTTTTCTTCCACAAATTTTCGCACAAACGCAGAAGGACACTTTTATAGTATTCCTGGTTGATTGTCTGCCCCCTAGGGGCAAATTCGTGATGCACGATACCCGTAGAATCGAAAAAAACCACCAACATTGTCTTCACATGCGACCGACTTTGTCGTGCTTTTTTCGGTCGTGGCGAACTTGGACCCTACCACTGCGATAATTGTGTCTTTGTTTCTGGGTCATACCCATAAACCCGTGTTTTGTTGCCTGTAATTACCCTATTTAACAAATCTGGGTCAATTTCGGCCCGATTAAACAATTCTTGGGACACTTCAAGTCGGTATTGTTTCTGCTGGTCTGACAACAATTTCGGAATGAATTTCGCGGATACTCAACGCATGTTAAAATCTTCACTTAAAATTGACTGAACCGCGTAGAAACTTAAATTCATTAGCCATCTCCCTAATTGTAAGTCTACGGTCAGAGCGCACTAAATCGCGAACTTTCACAATGTTTTCATAGGTTTTTGAAGTAGAAGGCCGGCCGGACCGGAGGTCATCTTCAATTAATTCGCGGCCATCTTAGAATCTGTTGAACCAGATAAAAACATTTGACCGGCTCAGACATTTATCCCCGAAATCTATTTGTAAGAGTTCATAAGTCTCCGAAGCTGATTTCCCGGTTTTTAAACAAAATTTGACACAAACTCGTTCCGTTTTTTCATCCATTTTGCAAAATCAAAAATCCTCCAAGACCCGATCACACATCCTCACTCACCAGGATGCCATTCTCTACTGAACAAAGATGTCACGGTGCTCTTTTCACAACGTTTCAACGACAAAACAAGCTTCCCCTTCCACACCCGCGGGCAAACCTATAGAGCAGTGGCGGCACCTGTCTTAAAACTTTCCAATCACACCTCGTAATTTGCAAATATAGAAGGCCTGTGAGTAATCTGAAATGTATATGTTGTAGAAGAGCATTATATCAATTGAAAAACGTGTGATATTATATACCAGATGCCAAACAACTCAGCAGCAGCTACGACAGAATTATCAGCAATATCGAACATGCTGTTTAACCATTTCATATCCTCCATGCCTTTGGCAACCATATGAATTGAAACTGAATTCAAATTATAATCCTAATGTACAATTAAGAACCTGTCAATCAGTTTTTGCAGTGTTACTCATTTGTAAATGTAGTTTATACTGTACAGCTTATCACACATTTGGATATACGTTATTTGTTGAAAAATTACTTAAACCTCATAACAGTGCTTTCCTACCATTACTCTGGTATTTGTAGAAATAGTAGTCGTGGTATATTCATTAACAATGAATGTTGCGCTTGTGTGAAACATAATTTAATATAAATATATAATACTGTAAAGAATGTAAAGTAGAGTTATATATTTAATACAAAGGGTTTTAAAAACATATAAACACTTGATACGTTTCACAGTTTTTATTTAATTTTATTTAACTCTGACAGCTGTTTGAGCTTATCAAGCTATTATGTTTTTGAAGTCTTCTTCTGGTATGGACCGCGTCAAAAATGTCTTGTATGACGTTTCACTCATATTACAATGAGTATCCTCAGGTCTAAGTGACAAAAACGCCGGCCAGCAAACTCAGTTATATAGTGTAGAAGTGGTGCTGGGTGGTCCAGTAATTGGACATTGCCCTGTAGGCGTTACGCTGTGTGCATTATTTGTGAGGTCAGTCAACCCACATGCAGTCAAATCAGAAAGTATAGGGTACCAAGTCATACTAAGCGTGACGGTTTCTCTGTTGATGTTATCCTTGTGTGTATTAATTTCTGTTGCTTCTAGGATCAATCTATCATAATACCTAGTACATGACTTTATTACAGGTGCGTCTTCGAAGTTTACCATGTGATTAGTTAAGGCTGAATGCTCACCAATTGGAGACTTTTCAACTGCCAAGTTCTTCGCATGTCTGACATGTTCTTGGGCTCTTGTGGTGTAACTTTAATTACTTTTATGATTGAGTTAAATACTGTTTACTTCTTATGGTAAACAGTTTGTTCGGGCGCCATCTTGTTACCAACAATGGAAATTCAAATATGCTTACCTTTGGGCCGAGTTCGGTTAAGCGAACCAGAAACAGCAGAACCTGTTACTTGAAATAAATCACTTTTAATTTTATTATTTACCAATGACATTACCTTGTATTATCAACCAACATACAGTTACATTTGAATCTACTTTGAAAACAATGCACACTACCATTCGCCATGCGGCGCAGTTCATCTAATCAAGTTAAAATTTCTTTCCCATTAACATTTTTACATGCCCACCAAAATACACATAATCAATCATATTTTTTAATTATAGAATTATATATTTGCACAACCCAGCACTTCTTAAATTTAAATCTTTCCCCATTCACGCAATCACACCCTCATTCATGCGGTACAATTTCTTTATTTTCAAATTGAGCTCATTTTACTGAATCTAATAAGGATATTGAAAATTCGGTATTTGCCCTTATTAATATTTGCTTTTACCCCCCATTTGCTACTTAGCTGTAAAATCAGTCCTGAAGACGTCCCATTGCTCCACGCGCACTACGGAGATTGTTTTCACCAGATGTTATTTGAGTTTATTTGATATATATTTAAACCAAACTGCTATTTCACTTTAGATTGATGTCAATTTATATATATATTTCACATTTTACATATTACACGGGTGGACATCCGCGATTTCGTTCCTGAACTTTTATATATGGCCGGCCGGCACAAATGATGTTGCGTGACTGAGAACGATCTGAACTGCATCAATTCCGATGTGGAGAGGGGTGCTACGTCACCAATCTCTTTGTGTTTGAGTATGATGTCTTAGTTTTTAAAGGCGCAGTAATTACGTACCGCATTCTTTACGTGACGTTTTCATAGGTGCAGGCCGTTGACAAGTTAATTTGGCTATACATAGCTGCCGTTTTGCACATACACCGTTGACCTTGGTACATTTCCTGTTTGCTCGATATTACGTAGTTGCAAAAGCTTTATAAAACCTTTCCAACCCTTATAAAACTTCACCATCCTCAATGTATTTATTTATGATTTTGAATAAAATAAAATTTACATTGGTTATTCCCCAGAATCTATAGGGACATATTTGTACCGTTACAAGACCCCCTCAGTGAGAGGTTTTATGACGAAGCATAAAAACTCTCATTGACACATTCATACTTCCTAAAGGGATCAGCCAGGATATGTTGCCACAACCCCCTTACTGTTTATATAAAAGAATATAGTTAACTTACCCCTTGGTCCAGTGATCGTGACAGTACCTCCATGACCTTACTGGACTTCTCTTTCGAGATCCCAACACCGCAAGGCCAGTCAGGCACTTGACGCTCCTGCTCTGATGCGCTGGCCAGCTCAGGACCGCCCCCACAGCATCACCAAACTCTTGTGACCTACCGTCATGTCACAATATATTATTATTATTATATTTCCAATTAATTTGTTACTTACCGTTACGAAAGCTTACAGGGTCCAGGATTCGTTCACATGTACCTAGATACAAACATGGTCTGTGGGTTATGCTAAGTACTGACACAACTCATTTTAGAAGAGAATTTCCATTTAATGTTTTACTATTACTTGAGTGAAATTAAGAACATACTTTTAATACATACATATTCAGGTGTTGTGCAACACGTGACTCTGTTATAATCTGACTTACAATCTACGGCTTACCTTATTTTATACCATTCAGACTGCCCAGCCTGCATTTTTTACACACACACACACACACACACACAAAATATTAACAAACCCCTTAACATTTTTTATAAATTCATTTTTGTATCGGTAACACCTCACTGTCGCGATTCTGGCCAAACACGTGGATTCAGTTCGCCCGATTCGTTGCCCGTTAATTTGTCTATTTATAACTTCGTTTCCTCAGTTAACCAATGTAGTAAGTCTATTATCTATTAATTCCTTGGGTCCCGGTCGGTGTTAAAACGGTATTATACTGATTGTTCACATTTTTTGAAGTTCGTCCGACCGGGCCCGCACAACACGATCAGCGTCTGTGTGAACTCTGTACCTCGTGGACTATATGGCGTCTCTCTGTTCCCCACTCCGGGAGCATTTTAGTCAAGACGACGGACATCAATGCCTTCCAGTTAGTCGTCCCAGTTTCGACTCATACTAGTCATGTAGTTGTTGGAGTGACGATAGCAGACGATTTCAACTAGGCACTGGCTAATGTCATAAAAGTGGGTGGGACTTAAAACAGGGCTTCCGGGGGATCTTGAAGAAAACGACAAATATTATTCTCTCTAGCCATCTTGGTTTTTTGTTAGAGCGTCCTTTGAGCGTGATTGAGCAGTTGCGTATGTGCGCTGCCACACACAGGTACAAAGTTCTCAGAATTGTGTGGAGGTGCAGATGCTCCGCCGCATTCCTCAACAACAACTGCGCCTTACTGCTTTGTTTCGAACTGTTTCTTAACACTGTTCTGTTGTATGGACAAATACGTTGCACAATACAATTATTTCGCAATGTTTTATAAAGCTCCCGACCGAAAACGAAATGAATAAAAAAATATATAAATGCCCCAAACGGTTAAAACAAAAAACACCCAAAACTGACCCGCTACAATACCCCCTCGATGAGAATTCTGCTGTTCACGACAGAAGAAATCTCATCGATAACCCCAAAGAGGATCGGTGAGGAACTGGTGCCAACAACCCCCTGGTTCTTAATCTCCTGGGTACACGACCCCCCTGGCTCAGCGACTATGGACTCATCTGAACGAGATCACTGGACTTCTCCGTAAGAGATCCCAACACCGAGAAATCGATCAGACTCGCACCACAGCCCACCTTGCCTTCTAACATGCTACCCCCAAAAATCCTCAATCCCTGGCTAAAATCGTTCCAGCTCCTCCGCCGATGTGGATCCCCTTTTTGCAAGCTGGGCTGCCTTTGGCAAATACTGGGCTCACACACTCTAACATTACATATTACCATAACACATAAGAATAAAACTTTCTTTTAAAATTTATCAAAAATTTAAAAAATTCAAAATTCAAAAAATAATCGTTTATCAAAAAATTCTCTTCCTCTTTTTTCTAATTTTTGTTTCCATGACTTAACCTAAACATTTCTAATAATATAAATACATCCTTACTCTAGCATGAGAACAATTTATAGCCTACCAATATAAAGCAATACAATAAAAGAAACATCATTAATACATACACAATAAAATAATCATTACTCATCATATTCACTCGCTGGCAGGCGAAAAATCAATTTTTTTTTTTTTTCTCACAAAAAAATTTTAAAATTTTCAAAATTTTAAAATTCAAAAAAAATTTTAAATTTATTCAGTAAAAGATTTTATTAAATTTATTTATTAAATAACATTTATTAAAATTATTCAAATATTAGTTTGAATTAATCAAACAAACAAATTAAAATTGAATTCCTACTCTACAAGCTTAGTAGGTGTATGAACTCATCAGCTGATCATAACTAGGTCAAGTCCCAAACCCTTGACCTACATATGTTATGTATGATTTTTGAAAACACTTTGAACATTTTCAATATCCTACCTTGAAATACAAAACATAATAAACAAAATATCTAAAACAAACAAATTATTAATACAAATAATAAACAGATTGACCTTTAAATTATTTAAAATAAACACTTCTTGACTTTGCATTATTTTCACTTCTATCAAAATTCTGTCACTGGTTTAAAAAATAAACAATTATATATTCTTTATTATGAATTCCTCTTTCTTTTCAACAATCTTACTTTAATATACTGTGGGTGATGTAAATTATTTATTCTCGTTTTTCTGTATGAGATTTCTATACATATATAAACTTTCTCCCCCTGACTCTAACATCACTCAACTCCCACTCCTATGACACCCAACTCTATCAAAAATATCTACTAATCAGGACATTCTAAACCCCAACTTCTCATTTAACACAATTCGCCGCCTTCTCTACATATATGAAAAAATACTCTCTAACCCTTTGTACATAGGATGCGTGTTTCCTTCCCAAAAAACTCAATTCCCTTATTTGGCCCCCGGATTTTACCTAAGGCGACCCCAGCCCCACTAAATCTATCCCTATCCCGTCCCAACCCTTGTTGCGGACTCCCCCAAATACACTACCCCCTAATACAAAATTGCCATCCCCAAAATTCTCAATCTCATTTCATTACTACAAATACACAAAATAACCTCATTAACTATAAAAACAACCATATATCATTCAAAATCTACATAAAGTCTCCATTACTACTGTGTCAACATTAATATTTCTCAAAATTCTGTTATATCACATCAACTCAAAAACAACATTACATTATATTCCTCTCTATCATTTCACATTTAACGTTTAATTCAATTTGGACAGGTCTACGTGTCCCATAAAACATTTATCACCCATAAATTATCTTTTATTAATCTGCATATTCTTTTTATCTTTACTTCGAAATGTCTGTAGTACACTAAACATTAATTATTTGTAACCTTTACAAACCACTATACCAGTGACATGGTATTGTTGATCAGCTGATATCCTAACATAATAAAAACACAATGAAACTACATCTTAAAATTGAACAAATTACATGGAAGAAACATATTTATTTTTATTTATTCTCCCTTCTCACCTCATTGTTTCCCATTTTTCTGATTCTGATGCTTATGTTAACCTGCCAGACGATTTACTTATGGCTTAAAAAAAAAAATACACACATAATAAAATTACATTTTATCAACAACTATATCTAACACACAACAATAAAATGATTGCACAAATAGCAATAAACCTGGATTATTAGCATACATCAAACAAACAATTCTCTTTTAAATAATTTATATAAAAATTTATAAACATTATTATTTAAAATTTTTCATTAACTCTTTTTATTTATCATCATGATGCATTTATCCTGTGTTGTAATCAGATTTTCAAAAATTCTAAATTTATTATTAATACATATTTTTAATCATTATGTTCCACAAAATAAACCATTTAACACTTATTTACTTATTAATTATTATTAAATCAAAATCTCACCCAACAATTTAATTACCTTATAAAATTCAAACACATAATATTCAATCACACTATCTAAACATCTCCACTTATTTAATTCAATTTATTATTAAAATTAAATATTCATTTGCTTATTAAAATAACATATCTCAATTATGATCAACATTCTACAAGTCATTAACTATTGTCTTCATAATTATTTTGTTATTTAATTAGAGTGCAAAAATATTAATAATATTATTATTATTAATACAACATTTTCTAAAACACATACACATTACATTTCACAATACACACAAATGAATTCAATATTATGTACAAAATATACGTCAAAATTGTTCAAGTGTATCTCACTTCAGATGTCCAAATCAGCAAGGTCATTACCAGAATTTACAGTATCTAACAAGGTCTATACACTGATATTCTAGTTCAGCCACCATCGTCAAAAATTAATCTTGGTTCTAAATAGCACTGTTGCTTTTTATTTACAAACAAATGGTTACTTTGTGTGTCATAACCAGAACAACCAAATTCACTCATTTTACCAGAATACTCATTAAACCAGTCTATGTTAGGTATTTTTGTTAAGTCTCCGTCATTACATTCATTCAATATCGGTCTAATTATTTTTTTCAAATCATTGTAATCATTATTATTCAAATATATTTCTACGCCTTCTTTCCATTCATCATACTTTCTATTCAAATTATACAATTCTGTTACATACCATTCTCTATTTACCTCTCTCTCTTCATAACACCACATCACACTCTCACAATTATTCCGGACAGAGGGTACACAATTACTCCACAAAAATAAACACCTCAATTCATCTACCAATACGGGACTCTTGCCCTTCAACCACAACACTTGTGGACTCAATAAATCATCATAAACATCATAAATAATAAAGGGAAAATTTGCCCTCTGTCCCCACTCTACCACAACATTATTTCTCCACTCTCTCTCTACTTCATAAACACTCATTAACATCTCATAATCCCTACCTTCCACCAACTCATCAGTACTCTCATTCTTTATTTTTACCGTATCAGTCTCCGATACTAATTCTTCAAATACATTACTGTTATTCTCATTATTTTCAACATTATTGTTATCATTTATTAACTCTTTCTCTGGTATCATATTTTTACATTTGTCATTACAATTTTCATTTGTTTTATTTTTCTCTGTCCTCATCACATGTACTCCCATTCGCTCAACACTTTGTTCTAATTTATTCAAACTGGATCGTATCGTTTCATTAGTACTTTCTACACATTTACTCATTTCTTGTATTTCATTTTTTAACTCATTATTCAGATTTTTTAATACATTGAATTTAGCGTCAGAGTCATTTTTCTGTTCACTGAATTTTAACTCTAACATCGCCTGCTGCTTGTCTGAACTCTCTTTCATACTACATACCATGCTACATAAATATTTCATCATATTATTGTTATCTGAGTTTTTATTTTGAATTGGGGTTGAATGAATTCCTTCATCCATAATTCTTGATTCTGTTTCACTTATTTCTATTTCATTCTGACTCACACTTGGAGTCGAGCGTGCTTCAAAGTTACTAATGTTCGAGTCGTCGAACACTTCGACACTCATTTTATTTACGTCAGTTTCGTTATTTGACATTTTATATTATTGATATAAATGAAATTATATAAATTGCTTAAATAGAATAATTAATTAAATTAAATAGAATAAATACAGTAATTACTTAAATTTTGTAATCTACCGTTAGGTTACTAAGCTAACCTAGAACATGCTTGTATCCATGTCGATGCGGAATCCAATTAATTAATTATAATTAATTATATTCGTGCCTGTTTCGTGGCGCCATTGTGACCTACCGTCATGTCACAATATATTATTATTATTATATTTCCAATTAATTTGTTACTTACCGTTACGAAAGCTTACAGGGTCCAGGATTCGTTCACATGTACCTAGATACAAACATGGTCTGTGGGTTATGCTAAGTACTGACACAACTCATTTTAGAAGAGAATTTCCATTTAATGTTTTACTATTACTTGAGTGAAATTAAGAACATACTTTTAATACATACATATTCAGGTGTTGTGCAACACGTGACTCTGTTATAATCTGACTTACAATCTACGGCTTACCTTATTTTATACCATTCAGACTGCCCAGCCTGCATTTTTTACACACACACACACACACACACACAAAATATTAACAAACCCCTTAACATTTTTTATAAATTCATTTTTGTATCGGTAACACCTCACTGTCGCGATTCTGGCCAAACACGTGGATTCCGTTCGCCCGATTCGTTGCCCGTTAATTTGTCTATTTATAACTTCGTTTCCTCAGTTAACCAATGTAGTAAGTCTATTATCTATTAATTCCTTGGGTCCCGGTCGGTGTTAAAACGGTATTATACTGATTGTTCACATTTTTTGAAGTTCGTCCGACCGGGCCCGCACAACACGATCAGCGTCTGTGTGAACTCTGTACCTCGTGGACTATATGGCGTCTCTCTGTTCCCCACTCCGGGAGCATTTTAGTCAAGACGACGGACATCAATGCCTTCCAGTTAGTCGTCCCAGTTTCGACTCATACTAGTCATGTAGTTGTTGGAGTGACGATAGCAGACGATTTCAACTAGGCACTGGCTAATGTCATAAAAGTGGGTGGGACTTAAAACAGGGCTTCCGGGGGATCTTGAAGAAAACGACAAATATTATTCTCTCTAGCCATCTTGGTTTTTTGTTAGAGCGTCCTTTGAGCGTGATTGAGCAGTTGCGTATGTGCGCTGCCACACACAGGTACAAAGTTCTCAGAATTGTGTGGAGGTGCAGATGCTCCGCCGCATTCCTCAACAACAACTGCGCCTTACTGCTTTGTTTCGAACTGTTTCTTAACACTGTTCTGTTGTATGGACAAATACGTTGCACAATACAATTATTTCGCAATGTTTTATAAAGCTCCCGACCGAAAACGAAATGAATAAAAAAATATATAAATGCCCCAAACGGTTAAAACAAAAAACACCCAAAACTGACCCGCTACACTCTGAAACATCAAATTAAAAATTAAATAGTGACCTTGTATACTACCATATCCCTAACTGATCTGTCTCCCCTTAGCTAAGTGCTGGTTTGTGTTAAGAAGCACTGGTTTTTCCTTAACTTAATACGTCTAATACCTAGATGAATACAAGATTTATTATATAGATGTATCTTTCTCTTATTTCACTCCCCAAATATTTATGAAAATTTTGATTCCAATCGATAATAATTAATCCCTTCCCATTTTGCAAAAAGAAATATAAATCTTTGTACTAACACAATAATGCCTCAAACAATTAACTGAGTTTATGATAAATGTGTTTAAAATACAACAATTAATTAAATTTAAGAGAATAAACAAAATAATTCACTAATATAATTCGTATATAGAACAAAACACAAGCTTACTACTTCAGAACAATCTATCTATTTGAAATGAAAATGATTAATCATCTTTCATTAACATTATATATTTAATATTCATTAAAACGTTACTACCAATCTAGTAACCTCCTTCCACACACACTATGCCCCCCTGGACTGTAGCGCCCAGTTGCTTCCACAAGGACTGAAGTTTTGGAGGAATTTTGGCAGCTCCTGTCCTTGCTTCGCCCTTACATTTTTAAACTCCAGATATAATAATATCTGACTACATAATTATAACCTTAAGACGGGTCTGTCACCTTTTTTACTGTTCCTACTCGAACAAGGTGATAGCCGCTGTTCCATAGTTCCGGGGATTTCCCCTAAGTCACCCCTCATTAATTTCAAGTTCACACCAATTTCAAGGGCAACCAACCATGGTCAGTTTTACAATTTCTGCCCACAGCTGGTTGTCGTCCAAAACCACGATTAGTGCTGGTGAAACAGTAATTACCCGAAAAGGTGGGGAAATCATCTCTCATTAGCATGTCACACTTCGTCATTTTTAATACACTGTACGATAGCAATTAACATATAATGTAATATTATATAAAGTAGTTGTACAGTGTATATACGCCCAGTTTAGGCCTCCGATGATGGTAACGTGCTTTGACGTTACTCATCAACACTTACTGCTATCTACAGTGACACATGCAGCCACTGCAATAGCCTACTTATATCTAAACTAATGTCCTTCTTCATTTGCTATTACTATATTCCACAATTGATTTTCTCTTCTATTGACACCAAACAACCCCAAAATCACCCATTAATCTTGCATAATAACAAGTTCTTTTTTTTTCATATAGACACTTTTTGCAAGTTCCAGCTTTCACTTCTCACTAATACCTTTTTTACGACAAGATAATAAGCACAACAATGGATCATCTTACAAGTCTACAGTACATTAATTACATTTCTGTTTTCTGAAGAAAAATAACTCCTTAATGAGTTAATAATTTACGTTACAAAATTTTGGTTGTTTTATTTCACAATTCTTGAAAATAAAACTACTATTCATGGAAAATACTACCAATAAATAACTATTTTTTGTTTGTTTTTTTTTGTAATGACTCTACCTTACCTTTCCACGAAACTAGGGGTCCCCTCCCTGTTCTTGTAAGTAAAGAATTTCTACTGACACTGATTTGTGGAGTAAGACCATCGTTGCTTTCACCCCCTTGTTGAGGCTACCGCCAACCATGGTCCGCCTCCAGATTGCCAAAATCCACGATCAGAGGTGGTGAGTCTGTGGGAGAGTCCCTTCTGCAATCGTATAAAATCAAATTAAATTTCATTCATATATTAATATTGATAACAAACATTGCTAAAATTCCTACGATGACCAATACAATTTCAAATTTGTTGCATTGTGTGTCCCTACTATCTCCCTTGTCTCTCTGTTCTGCAATACGTATGAATTCTTCATCTTCACTTCTATTACCTCATAAGGTCCTTCGTAAAGTAAGAAAAACTTCTTTATTTCCTTGTCCTGAGCACTTGACAAGTCGTGTCTCCTCACCAATACCAGCTGTCCTACTTCATATTTCATCCACTTACCTTTTGCATCGTGTCTACGTTTGCGTCGTTCACCTTTACTTAATAAATTTTCATTCGCCAACCTGATTTTATGATTTTAATACTCACATCCGTTTGCTCGCTCTCAGGTGGGTAGTCGAATAACTGTTCTAAAATCCTCGAGGGGCGTGTTCCCTTAATTAACTAGTGAGGCGTATATCCTGTGGACTCGTGGGTGGTACTGTTCAGCCAATTTTCTACCTTTTTGACGTATAACGGCCAACCACCCCACTAAACTTTTGGAAAATCTCATTTATAGATTCTGGTGATTCACGGTTGGGTATTATTATTTGATTTATCCTTCTAGCATCCAAACACAATCTAACCCTACCATCCTTCTTTATGACAACTACTAATGGATTTGAGTAATGTGACACTGACCTTTCTATAATGCCTCCCTCTATCATTCTGTCTAACTCTTCTTGCACCGCTCGTCTTTTGGAATAAGGCACTGGATAACTCCGCTGCATGAAAGGTATGTGTTCCCGAACCTGCAATACACATTCATATCCTCTTGCCCTCCCTGGAATCTCGGCAAACACTCTTCGAAACTTCTCAATCACCTGCTACAACGACGCACGTTGATCACTCCCTACAACATCACCCTCACTACAAAATTTATCCGCCCTTTCTTCCCACATTTCTTCATTACTTTCACCCAATTCTCCTTCAAAACTCTCAATATACTCTCCCTCTACATGAATTTACTCTCGCTTCAGTCTCACTTTCGCCTACCCGTTTCTGTAATATTTTTACCCCCATTACTCTAACCCTATCTAACACCTGTTCAAAACTAACCCTGATAGACCGATCACCCCCATCTAACTCTACTACTTTCTCTTTAAAATTTAGACAGCTTTATTTCTCTGTAGAAAATCATTACCTAATATTATATCTAGACTTAGCCCTTTTACCACTAAAAATATATTTTCAAATTCTGTATTATTTATCCGGAAATTTAAATGTATTTGTTTGGTTACTCTTTTACTGCGTACTCCTGTAACTCCCACTACAGTAACCCCTGCTACTGGTAAAATCGGAATAGTTTTATTTGTCTCCCTTAATTCTCCCAAAATATTTTCAGCAATTACCGAAATCTCACTGCCTGTATCTATGAGTGTTCTGTAACTCTTACCTGCTATGGTTACCTGTACTTCCGTTAATCCGGTTCTCATCTCGATGGTTGTATGATTCTCCTCCTCCAATAAATCTGTCACTATGTGTGCTCTGATTACATTGCTCTGAAAATACTCATTTGGTTGGATCTCATTCGCTTCCCTGGACAGTGGTCTGGTCCTTGCTACCACTGTCATCTCTAGTTTTCCGCTTGGTTTACATTAGTATTGGTAGTTGGTCCAGTATGACTCCTTGGTGGCCCATGGTTACTCCCAGCTGTTCCCCTGGTGCTTGGGATTCCTCTCTGCTGCTGGACATGTTGAGTTGGTCCTCCTCTCCTCATTGGATCATTTCTCGCCTGGCTGCATCTGTAACATTTCTGTCTGCTCGCATAATTTTCGCGCCTACATCTAGAACATGTCCAACCCTCTTTGTTGTTTGAATTATCTATTCTCGTCCCTCCATATCCGCTGGGATTAACCCTATTATTATTGTATTCATAATTATTATTATTCGGTGGCTGATGTCGCCTCCCCACTTCTCTATCTCGAATACTCTGTAAAACATCAAAAAATCTCTCCAATTCATTCATGTCGTTTATCTCTTTAGTCATTAACGTTATTTGGACTTCACGTGGCAGATGTTTAACTCACGTGTCTTACGAATGATTTAAACGGTATCGGTGGCTCTAAATATTCCGCCTCATTATACAATTTGGTGACATATATTGTGATATTATTATTTTGGTTCCCTACAAAATTACCTGTTCCCATGATACGGCTACGTAAAATCTCTTGGTCGTCTTCCACCCAATATTTCCCCTTAAACGTCCTCTCAAATTCGTCATAACAGCCCCATTCTACATGATGCGCTTCGGCCCATATAGTGGGAGTTCCTTTAAAACATTTAACAATTTTCAGCAACTGCACTTCCCAACTACTGTTGCTAAAACGATGATGTTCTCTGGTTTGATTAATAAATCGCATCGGGTATACCGCCTTTTCTCACAACAAAATGCCTCTAATTCTATTTCATTATGTAAGTCGCGGGTGATTATTACCCTTTCTGTTACCCCAGTTAGTTTTTTATTAATCTCCCCCCACAATTCATCTTTCACACAGCTTAAACTACCTTCAATTGAAGTACACTTATCATATATGTCACTGTTAGTTTGAACATTGAAATCATTTATTTCTTTGATTTTATTACGTATAGTACTTATCTCATTTTTAGTATTAATTTCATGTTCTGAAATAGCTTTATCGATTGTTTTGATATTCTTTGTCATATTTGTTACATTAGATTCACATTTATCTATTTGATATTGTAACATCTCTGTCTTAATGTCTATTTGTTTATTAATCTCAATTTTGGTTTTAGTTTCTATTTGTTTGTCAACTGCATCTAAACATTTACTCTCTATTTCTTTACTTTGCATTACAATGGACTTTGAACTTTCTCAACTATTGCTTCGTATACTTATTTTGTTTTCTAAACTGTTTATTTGAGTATCAAACTTCTCACTGACTGATTCTATTATTTGTTCTTTCATATTCTCATAACGTGCATTCATTTCGTTCATTTGTTTATTAAAATTAAAATTTTGTTTCTTAATTTCATCTTTTACTTCATCAAACTTCTCATCAAATTTATTTAACTTCACACTCTGTTCACTGAAATTAGTACACAACATTGTATTTTTCTCTAAAAGCAATTGCATCATTTTCATCATATGATCCTCAGATTTTTTAATCGGGACTGCCGTTGAATGAATTTCATCCATTATTTTTGATTCAGTTCCGCTTAATTCAACATTTATTTGGCTCTCGGTTTTTTTAATCGGGACTGGTGTTGAATGAATTACTTCATCCATTATTTTTGATTCAGTTCCGCTTAATTCAACATTTATTTGGCTTTCGGTTTCAATGTCAGTTAAGCTGACATTCTCGTTATTATCTGCCATCTCAAATTTTATATATATTTCTTTTTCCAAAATATTACTATGTAATATCGCATAAACTTATCCTCTAACAATATCTCTATTTATTCATGCTAATCACAACATAACCTTATTTCTACGTCTATTTTTTACGTATCTCCAAATGTTATATTACCTCAAGTAACTATTCCGCTCTTTCCAGTAGGCCTACTCCACATAAAATATAATTTTATGTCGAGTCCCTGTTCGCAAGGCGACCAATTGTAACTTTAATTACTTTTATGATTGAGTTACATAATGTTTGCTTCTTATGGTAAACAGTTCGTTCGGGCGCCATCTTGTTACCAACAATGGAAACTCAAATATGCTTACCTTTGGGCCGAGTTCGGTTAGGCGAACCAGAAACAGCAGAACCTGTTACTTGAAATAAATCACTTTTAATTTTATTATTTACCAATGACATTACCTTTTATTATCAACCAACATACAGTTACATTTGAATCTACTTTGAAAACAATGCAGACTACCATTCGCCATGCGGCGCAGTTCATCTAATCAAGTTAAAAATTCTTTCCCATTAACATTTTTACATGCCCACCAAAATACACATAATCAATCATATTTTTTAATTATAGAATTATATATTTGCACAACCCAGCACTTCTTAAATTTAAATCTTTCCCCATTCACGCAATCACACCCTCATTCATGCGGTACAATTTCTTTATTTTTAAATTGAGCTCATTTTACTGAATCTAATAAGGATATTGAAAATTCATTATTTGCCCTTATTAATTTTTGCTTTTACCCCCCATTTGCTACTTAGCTGTAAAATCAGTCCTGAAGACGTCCCATTGCTCCACGCACACTACGGAGATTGTTTTCACCAGATGTTATTTGAATTTATTTGATATATATTTAAACCAAACTGCTATTTCACTTTAGATTGATGTCAATTTATATATATATTTCACATTTTACATATTATACGGGCGGACGTCCGCGATTTCGTTCCTGAACTTTTATATATGGCCGGCCGGCACAAATGATGTTGCGTGACTGAGAACGATCTGAACTGCTTCAATTCCGATGTGGAGAGAGGTGCTACGTCACCAATCTCTTTGTGTTTGAGTATGACTTCTTAGTTTTTAAAGGCGCAGTAATTACGTACCGCATTCTTTACATGACGTTTTCATAGGTGCGGCCTGTTGACAAGTTAATTTGGCTATACATAGCTGCCGTTTTGCATGTACACCGTTGACCTTGGTACATTTCCTGTTCGCTCGATATTACGTAGTTGCAAAAGCTTTACCAAAACTTATAAAACTTCACCATCCTTGATGTATTTATTTATGATTTTGAATAAAATAAAATTTACATTGGTTATTCCCCAGAATCTATAGGGACATATTTGTACCGTTACAGTGGAAGTCTGGCCAATGTAAACCTTCCTGTAACTGCATGGAATTTCGTGGATACCTTCAGTGTTGAACGGGGTTCTGTCTTTGATTGGTTTTAAAAATTGTGCCAGCTTCTTATGTGTAATGCTGCACTAAGAATGCATAAGCTTTACACTGTAATGCGTATGTGTAAGCTTACACAGTTTTAATGCCGTATTTCAAGAATTATCAAGCTATTGTCAAAGAGATCAGTGAACAACTAAACAAAGGATGTTATGGTGGTGAACATCTGTTTAGGGTATGTATCCGGACATGTGTGGGGTGTGATAATGGAGGGGGTGAAGAAGGTAAGGGAAGGTCAAGTGTCTGTAAAAACTAAATATAATCTGAATGCAAAATATTGTTACGACATTACAGAACAATCTACGTGTTTATCGAATGTTCGAGAAGAATCTCGCTCTAATGTGTGTGGCATACGTGATTGTCAGCGCATTTGCTAGACTGTACCAGAAGCACCACGTACTGTGTCAAGGCCGAAATTAATTATGCCGTAGTAGAGATAATGAGTAGTTACGAATGTTCTCGTCTGTGAGCGGGGGTATAAATACAGGTGGCAGTGGCCTTAGTATTCAGTATATTTGCAATATATTTACAGTGCGGTTCGAGTTATTATGAGGTGATATTACTCTGTATGTTCAGCTGGTTATTATTTAAGTGTTGTGTTTTATAATTGGACGGTATATTGTAATACAATTGTGTTTTAATATTAGTTGACATTTATTTGCATGTGAACAATTTTTATTTGATTTGTTATAAGAGACTGTGTTGTTAATTGCGAACTGTTTAAAGGTGAAAATTAAAACTGGGAACTAGTGACTTAATTGGTGTCTTGTATTTTGTTTCCACTGTACCTACGACGATCAAGTAAACTGTCGTAAAAGTGGTGTCAGAAGTGGGATAGAAAAGTAAACAGTGGAAACAGGGACACTTTGTACAAGATGAGGGTAATTCGTAATTAATTGGGAAACAATGGATGCCAGTCAGATGATGGAAACTTTCCAGCCGCTATTGTTGCAGACAGAGGAACGTCGACGACAGGAGGCGGAAGAAGCAGAAAACGACAGGATGAAAAACGTAAGCAGGAGATAGAGGAACGGAAGCGTGAAACAGAAGACATCAAAGCATTAATACAGGAGCAGAAACAGATGCAAGAACATAGTACCGCAGAATTGGGTCTCCTACGAGGTGAGCTTAATAACCAAGTTACTAAAATATCGGAGGTACAAGAATCAATGACATTAAAAATAACTGAAGTAGAAAAATCTGTCTCGATTGTTGAAGAATCGATGTCTACAAAAATATCTGTCATAGAAGAATCCTTGTCAAATAAAATATCTGCAGTAGAAAACGCAATGGCAAACATAGAGAACAAATTAAAAGTGAAGTTGTGCAGTGCCTGAAGATACAACCAAAACAACTTTGTGAACAGACTGTACCAATAATAAAGACAGAAAAAGACGCAGAAAATAAGTTAATAGAGAAAGTCACTTTGCCTGCAGTAGGGACAGTTCATGTCAAAACTCCAACCTTCGACGGAAGCAGTCACTGGGCAACGTACCTCCGCCAATTTGAAGCTGCTGCATGTGCAAATAATTGGACAGAGAAAGACAAGGCTGTTTCACTCGTTCTTGCATTAAAAGGACCTGCGGCAGAATTACTACAGAAAGTCCCACCTGACAGCCAGAACACCTATCCCGAGTTGATAAAAGCTTTAGACTTACGCTACGGTGGTAAACATTTGCGAGATGTGTACTAGGCTCAGTTGAGAAAAAGACAACAACGTTCTGGGCAGAGTCTTCAAGAGTTTGAAGCAAGTATCGACAGATTGATTAGAGTGGCCTATCCTGAAGCACCAGAAGATTTTCGAGTAAGGTTTGCGGTGCAGACATTTATTGATGGCATCGGAGATTGTGAACTTCAGCAAGTGTACGAATGGCAAGGCTCTTGCTGATGCCCTAGAGTTTGAAGCTGCCAAGTCAGCGTTCCGCTACATTAATGGGTTTGTTCCATCACATTGCAGTCAGAAGATCCCTGTATCACATTGCCGTTATGATGGGTGCAGAAAAACAATGTTGTCAGACAAACAGTTCAAAAGTTCAAGAGTGTCGCAACGATTTGAAAAAGACAGAAGACCGAAATGTTACAACTGTGGAAAACGTGCTCATCTACGCTAGATTGTTGGGAGAAGAAGATACCGAGAGAAGAGAGTGATCGCACCAATTGGAGAAGTAAAGCCCCAGAACAGCACACAGTTTCCACGCTACATAAGACCAGTGGAAACTTGATTGTTAATGGATTTGCGGAAGGGACACCAACATCATTTACAGTTGACATGGGCGCAACAGTGTCCATTGTGCGCCCTGACTTAGTCAGCAACCGCCAGCCTCTAATTAGCTTTTGTACAATACAGACTGTGACTGGAAGCCCCGTCAAGGTACTAGGAAAGGTAGATGTACATGTACCCCTGGGTCTTCTCGAGTTTAGCCACCAAATGCTCGTTGCAGACATTGTCGATGAAGTGATTCTTGGCACAGACATTATGAATGCCTACGGATTCATTGCGGACTTAAGAGAGAATGTCCTGAAGGTTGGCCAAGAGAAGATAAACCTTTGCATGGCTAAAATGACAGGGTCTACCAGCCATTCGATTAAGCGAGTGGCATTAGTCGAAGAAAACGTCAACAGGTCTGGTCAAGAGGAACCCTCCCTATTGCAAGTGGAAATGGAGGAAGAACTAGTAGAGGAATTACAAATAAGTGTAATGTAAAAAGAAGTGATTGGAAAGCCAACTGTGGGTGTCGAGACAAAACTCTTGCTTGTTCCTGAGCTAATAGAAGCAACCGAGGGAAAAGTGGCTGAAGATGAGGTTATGCAAGAGGTTGTTGACGAGAACCAAACAGACTTGGATCAGCCAGTGGTGTATAGATCATCAGTACACGACACAACCGGCATGACTCCAGCAAAATTAGTGTTTGGGCGGGAGATTCGTCTTCGTGGGGACTTAATGTTCAGATCACCTGAGACTCAGTCCCAAGAGCCACAGACCTATTCCTCGCAATTAGAAAATCAATTCGAGAAATTAATTGCTTAGTAAGAGGATGACTGAAGATTGCCAGTGATAAAATGAAAACTCGGTATGACATTCGCAGCAATAGTGTGGGTTTCCAAGAAGGAGATCAGGTCTGGTTATTCAGCCCAAAGCGCCGTCGTGGTCGCTCACCTAAGCTTCAGTCTAACTGGGAAGGACCCTACACTGTGAAAAAAAGAATCAAAAATGTTGTTTATCGGATTCAACAGGAAGGACAGCGAAAGTTCAAGGTCGTCCACCTAGATCGCCTGGCTAAGTATTCCTTCAGAGACGGTTTGCCAGTTCGGGACGATCAGGCTTAAGGAGGGGGCAGTGTTATGACATCGCAGAACAATCTACGTGTTTATCAAATGTTCGAGAAGAATCTCACTCTAATGTGTGTGGCATACGTGATTGTCGGTGCATTTGCTAGACTGTGCCAGAAGCAGCACGCACTGTGTCAAAGCCGAAATTAATTACGCTGTAGTAGAGATAGTATTCAGAATATTTGGAATATATTTACAGTGCGGTTCAAGTTATTATCAGGCGATATTACTGTGTACATTCAAGTGGTTATTATTTAAGTGTTGTGTTTTATAATCGGAGGGTATATTGTAATACAATTGTGTTTTAATATTAGTTGACATTTATTTGCGTGTAAACAATTTTTATTTGATTTGTTATAAGAGACTGTGTTGTTAATTACGAACTGTTTAAAAGGTGAAAATTAAAGCTGGTAATCAGTGACTTAATTTGTGTCTCGTATTTTGTTTCCACTGTACCTACGATCAAGTAGACCGTTTAACAGTATAACAATTAACTAAACTAAATAACAGCTTTTAATAAAGGGGATACGCAGAATTCAGTTTGTTCGTTTGTTAAATTTTTGTTACTTTTTATTGCTTAAATAAAAACTGTGAAATGTACCAAGTGTTTATATATTTGTAAAAACCTTTGTATTAATATGTTTCACCAAGTGCCCAACGAGTCTTCAATTAATATCATGTATGTAAATTATTTTGAAAACATTTTCATTGATTAACAGTGTAAACAATGTAAACAGTAATATACATTATTTTTTAAATACCGGTAATGGGTTTGTTAGTAAATTGTGGATATAAATAGTAGTAAGTCTGTAGCACAAGCAGGGTTGTGTACTGTTGATAATTGTACTTATGTTAGAGCCCAAAAGATTTTAGGGGTTCATCCGTTAGAATCCTTAACATCTCTTCTGCTGGTTTACAGTTTATTTACAAAAGTAAAAATGTATTGAGGCATTTCCAAAAATACCACACACAAAAATGGAACAAAAATCCAAACTTCCCTAACATATATCCAAAGAATAGGTGGCTGAAATGAAGGCAAGCCATGGGTTTTAAACTTGTATCCAGTTACCAACAAAAATGAGTAAACAATCTGTATAATATTTACCTTATTTCTTCCGTCGTCTAACTAATTTAATTTATGCGTTTCGAGACATATGTCTCATCGTCAGAAATAAATAAAATAAAATAAAAATTCACTCAAGTAAAGCGGGTATGTGTGTAATCGTTTTCGAATATTTGTATTTTAATATGTAATGACCTCGCTAAGAGTGAATTTTTATTTTTTTATTTTATTTATTTCTGATGATGAGACATATGTCTCAAAACGTGTAAATTAAATCAAAACGCAAAACGAAGTCACACGACGGAAGAAATAAGGTAAATATTATACAGATTTTGTCAATAAGTGACTTGGATACCATTTCAAACATGTCTTTCAAAAATGAGTAACTCATACAAAAACAATGTTTTTGTTTTTACAACAATTTTGTAAGCAAAAAGAAGCTATACAAAATGTCCTCTGTGAAACATTTTCGCACCAGAAACAAATGGTCCAATCTGGTATTTGTGCAAGGTAGACAAATACTAGCTAGAAGAATATTTGCTCTTCTTAAATAAAAGAAATTGTTACAACTACATCAAACGTTTATTTTCTGTATGTAATGTATAAGAACAGGTATTGCAATATTCCTGTAATAACAGGACAATACTAATACAAAAGCTTAAATGTTTATTAATCAGGCGTTGTTGTTAAGCCAATGTTTTGTAGTGGATAAACATATGATTAGCAATTTTAGGAAGCACACAAAACAATTGTTAGTACAACTGTATGAATTCTTGTTGTAGGCTGAAGTTATGTCAGCTGACCTGCTGTCACAAACTGTTGCCGAACTGGGAATTTCATTACCCGACTTGCAGGCACTGTCCAATGACCAGTATGTAAAGGTTATTCAGACACCGAATGGAGTTGTTGCACAAGCTGTTGGTCTGTCGGATAGTATTGGCATACATGACCCATTCTTTACACCATATACAGCACGCTGACCAACGTGGAAGGATGTTTGTACGGCTTTAGCCACCCCATGAAATTCTCGGAAGGAATTTCATTTTGGGGTTTTAATCTTTGAAGGGAAAAAATTGTATTCCCTTCGCTTTGTTGTGAGGCCTCTGGTTTTTTTAACGGGTACACAGAAAAAAAACCATGCCTTATTTTTGGAATTATCAGGATGAAACCTGGTAATACTGTATTAGCTGATAAAAGGGTTGATTAATATTATATATATATATATTTTTTTTTTTTTTTTTTTTTTTGAAGAAATTTTAATGTTGGTTTCTCTAAGACTGTTGGATTTTAGTAAGGCTTTCTAATGGAGTAGTTTTTCAGCAGTTAGATTTTTGGCAGTAATTTGTCAGTAGAACACAACTGATATAACAAGATGTAAAAATTGTGTTGTTTGAAAGAAAATATTTTTTATTGGTGAATTGTAAAGCTAATGTGAATTATGTATTAATTTTTTTGCGCTTTGTACCCTGCCCGAATATCCTTCTTGCTTGGTTATAAATAATTTTGATTCATAACTTTGCAGTCTTTATATATCTGTGCAATGGAATAGCAATGCTTTTGTTAGCAAATTACTATTTTGTTTAATGTTTATAACAAAAGGAACGTGTAATTTCCGATTAATTTTATATATATATACATTGTTTATGCGTATAAATAGCAATATAATTGTAATTTGTTATACAGATCAAATGTAATTATTAAATGAACTTGGAGAAAAACATATTTATGCTATTTTCTCTGATACTAATTATATTCTAATAGCAGATTAGTGGTTAAGTTTCCGAATTTTAAAATAATGTGATTTATTACTGTAAGTAATTATCTTTGATATTATTGAAAAGAATGATATATTTTGAAAATTCTCTATTTTTCTGAATAGTTTGAAAAATAAACAAAAAAAATGATTCTAATGAGTTGATGGTTTGCTGTTGTGTAATATAAACAGTGTTAGGTGTATATTGCTGTATGCAATTTAAATGTTGTACAGTGTTTAGAATTATTATAAAAATTAATGCTTTAATAAAATGTTTGTAATATTTTTATATATTTTTGCAATTATTATTGTCAGCAAAGAAAATTATTATGGTGTTATGAAAATTAATTTTACTTATTGTGTACTTTGTTTTCTAGAACTGTTATTATTTATCACTGTTTACTGTACCACACTTTGTTATATCATTTCTTTTTACTTACATTTTTTATCATATTTATTGTCCTTTTAAAAAGTTTTGACTAAAACTCCAGTCAATTATATACATATATATTGAAATGTCCACATATTTTTTCCAAAACTGAAAATTATTTTAATTTCAGTAATTTCTGTTTGCATTTGATGAACATATGTGGTGTGTGATATAATATGGTTAACTGTTTGTCATAAATTTAAAAAAGAATGGTGTATTATCTGTTTTGTATGGTTTCTAGATTTGTTTCCTGGTTTCAGATGTTACCCTGTGTTCATTGTTTCACTGTAAAACTTAAATGAGTATTCATTAGAATTACGTGTTTAGAGTCAGTTGTAAACCAAACTTAACTAAACTACCTTTGTTGATTTAGTTATTGAGGCTGCCTCTGATCTGTCTGTCTTATCATCAGCCGTATAATTCATGTAGCTACTGTACAGTAGTTGAAAAAAAAACAAAATCTGGACCATATTAAACATACAGTTGTTACTCAGTTGTTAGATATAGGTTTCACACGAGAGTTATAGACTTATCAGAATTTAAAAATTAAAATAAAAGATAATAATAAGAACTTTTGTTGTATTCGTGCATGGTGATTCTGTATGGTAAACGTGAATTATTGCTTAAAAATGATTACTCTTTGTAAATTACGTGTAGTTTGTGTTTTATATTGTTACGATATGAAACAAATATAAAAAGCGCTTGATTGTATTGTCATTAAAAAAAAATATAATGTGTTCTTACATCTTTTTAAAAATAGATTTAAAGAGACAATACAGCATAATTGTACTGGACAAAATAATGTTTTTAGAAAACCCTTGAGCTTTCAGAGACAGTTAAAAGTTTTAGTAATAGTTGTATTATATTATTACGATTATCATTATATTAAAGTATATACGTGTATATGTATTTGTAGGGTTGGCTGTGCAAAATTTAAGATTAAATTTCTTACTTTCAAGATTTCAAAAAGTTTTATATAAATTTTTTTATATAAACAATGTAGAATTAATTATGTGTTTTTCAATAAGAGCTTGGAATGTCTTTACCAATTGCCTCCTGTATGTTTGTTTGTTGTTGTATCAAGTGAACTGAATGTATTTAACCAAGATTTGTAAACAAAGAACAATGAGCAACCAAAAGTGACTGTTATTGAAAATCAAATAGGTATATGTCAAAGGACTAGAATTTTAAATTGTAATCTGTTTTTATAGTATCATTTGTGCACGTTACTATGGTTATAAATAGCGTGTGTTTTTAGAAGACTACAAATGTTAGGAAAATGTTTTTATGTTCCATAATAATGGTGAGCGTAAGCAGACGTACATAATTTTTAATCAGACCATGTATTCGTAATGATCTTACTAAATTTTCTCAATAATTGATTGTGAAATCATACACATTCTTCTTCGTGGTATGTAAAAACCAATAGCAATTGAATTTTATATTTTTGACAGTTGTAGCATCTTCGTACAAGTGGTGTTTGCTTTTTTTTTCTTCTTTTGACAAACATAGTGGTTGAAATGAAACAGTTTTATGAGACATTAATAGTGAACAAAAATAACAGTAATGAAAATTTTACATATCTCTGGTATAGTGTAGTTCATTTGTTTTGTATGTTGTATGTACTGTAGACATGTTTCCACCACATATGTGAAGGGTAATTTTAGCAACAAAAAATAATTTTTTACTATGACAATGTTATTTTCTTTCCCTATACCGCTATCTTTTGGTAAGATGTGTACCACAGTTTGGTGATAAAATCGGTGTCAAATCATTATCTGTAACAGAAGTTTGACAGCTATGAAACGTTTCATCGGGAATTCAAAACTGGTTACTAATGTGAGGTATGCCTGTCAAAACAAGTCTCAATAAGAACTAAAGACGATTGGGTTGGAAAAGTATTGAAAAAGTATCAGTTGCTTATGATATTGTGGTGTGATAGTTAAACACTTCTGATGTTTTAGATTTGTATAAATCAGTACTGTATATGATATAAATTGCTATAATTTATTAGCTGATACTTGATGTCAGTTTTATACAATACATTAATTATTAAAATTTGATTTATTTCAATTTCAACACTAAACGGGCCAATGACATTAACTTAGAAATATGACTTTATCAGAATCACTATAATAACAACATTTTAATTTTGTTCATACATTTGTCGATCTGTATGTGTGTGTATGCGCACACACACACAAATGGGTCCATATATTTTGTAGTAAGAAATGGTTGTCAGGGCACAACACAGAGCATTATGTATTTTGTATGTAGGTTCAGTTTATTATGGTGGCATAAAAGAATTGTATATATTAACAGTATTTTGTTGATAAAATCTAACAGTTTCTCCAAATAACCATTCTTATAGTAGTATTGAACTAAGCATTACCAAAATATTGACATTAAATGGTCCACTTCTTCCACAACTCAAAAGTTCATTTGTTAATTATTAATCTATAAATTTAGCAAATTTACCATCTCTATTGTAATATACGAAACTGATTTCTCTTGCAATCATGCCAGATTCTTTCTTGTTACAAAGAAAATACAATAATGCTATTCAATTTTGAATTTGAATGTTTTCCAATTGTTATTGAAAACTTATATAAACAACTTCTGATAACTTAAAATTTTAGCATGTGCACAGTGGTTTTTAGATGTCTGAATGTTCCATCTTTACATTAGTTGTGGGAGTTTTCTCCATCATCTGGGGTTTCCTGTTTTTAAAACTTGTCCCTTGTTTATATGTATCTTCTAATTGTTATTATCATAAATAATTGAATGTTTATGAAAAAATAATTTTTAGTATATTTACTAGTAAGTGATGATTGTTAAATTAATCATTACTAAAAAAATAAATAAAATTAGTGTGATTGTTGTTACTGTCGTTGTATAAACATTGTGTTGTTAAACGTGTTGTCTCAGTCTGCTGACAGATAAAAATATTCATGTCATTGTGTCATTGTAAAGCTGCTGCTGATTTATTGTTAAACAAATCATTTGACATCTTCCAAAAACAATATATGTAATACGTACTTAGTGTGATTTACACAGAATTCTGAAGATCAAGTTTCTTTGCATATGAGCTGAAACATGTTTACAATTTATTGTTTTATAACCACACCACTTGTGAGGCACTTTGCGGTTTTAGGTAAATTATGTATAGTCAGGTTGGGATATTATAATTTTGTGTATTTCAGAAAATTTCTAGTAAGAGTTGATTTTTCTTGTAAAATGTCTTGTTCCTTCTCCTACATAAAAAAAAACTCATGTAAATGAATATTTACATATGTGCCAATTCATTGTACAAATTAAAATATTGATAACAATAATTTACATAAATTTATGTTTCTCACAGGTGGTGTTGATGTAGAATTGTTAATTGTTGTGACAAGAAGGAGAATTGTAAACAGAAAAGATAACAGAAATATTTTTTTATTTGTGTCAACAGAAAGAGCATATAGGTCGAGTGCGTTATGAACAGTGCTGTTTGTGTATTTTCTTTACATAGTTACATGTAACCTGGTTATTATTTTAGCCGTAATTTTTGTGTAAGTGAATGTTTCATTAATTAAAGGAATGTATTTGTGTAGTAATGTTCTTCCACAAGAACATTTGTCTTTTTGATCAGTTGTTCTGTTGCAGTAAAACTAATACTCATAACTTTCTACAAACATTCATTGTTTTGCTCTAAATATCATATTTTATTATTTTCATAATTCATTCTCATCATGTGAACCACTAAAAAGGTAACTAAAAATAAACATTAATTGTGTATAATTCACTCCATAAATGCACATTCTCTCCATGACATGTAGAAACTATTCTTGGTTCCACAGTTGGATGAGACAATGGGCGAGATAGGGAAATACATTGCGCACTTATGGGTTTTACGTTCGCTACTATTTTGCGACTTGAAAACCTCGACTGATAAAAATGAAATACTAGATACGTCTACAAAATGTACATAGTAGTAACAGTATTTTAAATCTCCACATTTTGGTATATTTTAAATAAATTTAGCCCAAAAAATGAGTGGGTAAAAATAAAAAACGTAGTAAAAACATTGCACATTTGATTTAGTACATATTAAAATATAAACTGTCCTTACGCAAAGAGTTCTTCCTCTTTAACGATAATTTTTTTTGTACATGTAGTCCAGATCACGTACATGATGCACATGCTATTCAATTTAATAATATCCTTGTAATAACAAAATAAAATTTCATATCAAATTTTAATTTTTTTTTCAGTCGTAAGGTGTAAAAAGTAGCCTGCGAGAAACGTTTTCTGTATTCAAGATAGACTAATACATTAAGCGAGTCAATTGTACAGAAAGGTTCAAATTTAATTTGATCTGACTCCCAGTGTTTTATCTTTATTGGTTTTTAAATTATTGAGTGAACCTTACAAATATACTTCAGTGGTCGCGCTGCATACTGCACCTCACCCAATTCCTGTCTGTTATTATATTTACCAGGAAGCAATTACTGATAAAACACAATGATCTAATTAAATGAATTGATATTTATTAGTACATTAAACAATACAATAATCACTCATGACAACCGCACATGTACTGTAAATAAAACGTAGGTATCTAGGATACATAACTCAATGCGACCGACATAGATGGTGACACACTCAAGTAATAAACATAATGATTTAAACTACATTCAAAGTAGATTACATAAAATAATTATTTATTAACACTCCTCCATAATAATTTTATTTCTGAGTCGTTCAAATACTTTCTTCGACAATGGTTTTGTCAATATATCTGCCAACTGGTCAACGCTGCTTACTTTGTCCAAAAAAACAGTATTTCCAATGTGTTGCTGTATAAATTTTCTAGGAATGTCAATGTGCTTCTTCCCTTTTGTTATTTTGCCTTCTGTAGTATTTTGTAACATTAAAATTGCAGATTGATTATCTATACAGAGCCTTGTAGGAATATCCTTGAAATATCTAAGTTCGATACCAAGTCTCTTTATCCAGCAAATTTCATCAAGCGATGAAACAGCAGCTCGAAATTCTGCCTCTGCAGTTGATGTAACAACAAGTCCCTGCTTTTGGGTGACCATACAATAGGACCGCCTCTCATAATAATTACTCCAGTAGTTGACTGTCTTGAGATAATGTCTCCTCCAAAATCTGAATCTGAATAAGCAATGAGTTCAGAATCTCCATTGAAACTTATTCCAAAGTTTACAGTGCCTTTCAAGTATCGAAATACATGTTTTACCATATTCCAGTGCCGTACCATGGGATTGTTTGAATATCTACTTAGGTAGTTTACTGCAAAGCTGATATCTGGCCTAGATACTGTAGCTAAGTAAACTGGCTATTGCCTCACGATATGGGACAGATTTATCGAGTGGCTGATCATTATGAAAATGTTGTTCTTCGGTTACCATACCTATTTCCATTGGAGTTGACTTTTGATTTGAATCTTCCATTCTAAATCTTTTCAATATCTTTTCAGTGTAATGATGTTGGCTTACAAAAATTTCCTTATGTCTAATTTCAATTTCTATGCCAAGGTAAGTTAATTTGTTGTCTTGAAACTACTCAATTAATTAAATTATAATTAACTCTTACCTTAGGGTTTTATTCCAGAGTCTTTCAGACGAAAACAGCTGCAAAAATGATCATTTGGATTTGATATGGGCAAAGATCAAATACACCATTTGAGCCAAAACAAATTGCCTCTGGTTTATTATGCAAAATAACTACTTCTTCTCTCTTTCATGACATTTAAATTAAATACTTGTTGAATGAGTAACAATTTGTGAAATCAAATATAGTAACAAAATATTTCTTAATTAACTAGCTTATGACAACTACGGTCTACCACAACTATTTATTATTCGTAATGAACCAATACGTGATTTAGCTACACACTCACACACATTCGTTCTTTGATTTTGTCGTTCTATTTAAACCCCACTTCGAGATCTCTGATGTACATTTTAGATTTACGATTTACTTATGTTGAATTATACTCTGGGGAAAAAGGCAAAATAATCTTGGTTAAAACTCAGTTAATACTTAACGTCTGAAGAACTCCGCTGTTTTGCACCTCTGCTGTGAATGCACTGTTTAACACACCATAACACTGTTTAACCGCGGTACTGTTATTGATTATTTCATATTAGGTTGACGCGCCACTATTATTTTAATCCACTTTAAAGTAACATTTCGTTTTGTTTTGTCGGCCGACATAAATTTTCGAACACTTAGCTCGCTTAGGTTGGCCGCGCGTTATACTGTTTTTTATACTAGTTTTAGTATTTTAAAAGATAGGCCGACTCTTAACTACGGCCTATCTTACACCCGAGGCCACTATGTAATTTTTATCTGCACTGTATGCTGCTTACTTCTACTCTCTCTGCTGACAAACTGCAGACTGTAGACTGTGTCACAAGGCTGCTGCTGGCGGTTACGCAATACGTCTGGCAATTGTTTTGGCTGACTGTATGTATGTTGCATTGCTGTACTGGAGGCTCCCCACAGGTGAAAGTCTGGCAATTTGGAAAGTGCTTAAAATGATGATTTAAATGAATATAAAATTAAACTGGGGTAGCTCACAATTCTGTACCGTTACAATACCCCCCCAATAAGAGATTGAAAGCCGAAGCGTTCAAACTCTTATTGCCTAAACCCTAAGAGGATCAGTGAGAATATGGCGCCGCAACCCCCCTGAACACTCTACTAAATCATGGGTTCTTACCCCCCTAGTCTGGCGACTGCGACAGCACCCATCCGATCTTACTGGACTTCTCTGTTCGAGATCCCAACACCGAAAAATCGAACAGATACCCGACCCAGTATCGCCTGACTTTATAACATGGAATTAAAAAATTGACAAACGGCCTTCCATCACTCCATATCCCACAACTGATTTGTTTCCTCTTAGCCGTACTGGTTCATTGACAACGTACTGGCTCATTTTATATTATGGACCCTAAAAAATAGTATTAATAAACAATATTGGTTTACAATGGTACACATAAATTCCAGTTAAATTGAATAATATTCCCCGTACAATATTGCCCAACCAAAATGACACATTAATTATACAAAATAACATTAACTCACAGTAAATACAAATTATATCCTTACTTGCCTTTTTTTTTTTTACTACCCCCCTTTTATCCCTTAACCCCTGATACCCGTTACATATTAATGTGTTCTGCGCGAGGCTTCTTGGCCTTTTTCAGCCTCATCCTCGCCGTAAACCACATCTCCCTCGTGACCTGTAACTGGGTCACCACCCATCCACACTCACTATTACCCCCCCTAGACTGTAGCGTCTAGTTGCTTTCACAAGGACTGATGCGGAAGGGGTGGACATTTTTTTCTTTTATTCCACCCCCATCCTTGCTTCGGCGTTACAATAAAATTCGGTATACATATAACCTACTATTTTTTATTTATACACCCCTAATGGACTACCACCCCTATCTGGGTGAAAATAGCCCTGTGCCAAAATTTGGTAGATTCCCCAAAAAATAACCCCCCTACTGAGTCTAACAAACCACCGGGTTGACAAAATAAAACAAACCACAAGCCGGTTATATCAAGTAAAATTTATGATTTGCCACAATTAACTACTTTCACGGTCATGGTCCGGTGAGGTCGTGACCGCACTTAGGTGGGGAATCTACAGTTAAAACATAAAATATAGATTGGCATTTATAAAAGTTACCTGGGCAGCAATATACACATCTTATTTTCCAGACACTATCTCATCCTGAACATTTTCCATCAGTTGTCAATGTTAAATAAATATTTTAATCATTATTGACATCAATTAGCATTTAATTTATAATTCCAATTTGAATTCGAATGAAAATAAAGTTAAGTTCATTGTTAAAAATCATCGTTTCTATTAATTTTATTACTAAATTAGTTTAATTGTATTTAATTTCTCAAACTCTAAGTTGCAATAATTACCTCATTATTTTTTTTATTTGTTCACAACAATTTCATTTGTTTTGCTTACATTTTACAAAAAGACCCTACAAAAATATTACCTACATTATTCAAAAATTTACATTCCTTTCTTCACATATGGTATGTCTTTTTATTTCATAATAGGATCTGCTCAATAGTACTGATTCATCAACCTGCCACAGTTATCAACTTCAACACATCTGGCTGTAAACATTGGTCACACAACCTACCCGTTTATATAAACACTTGTGTGCCAGACTTGTTTTCATAAACAACGGTTATAAACATTCTCAGTTTCAGCATTCATAGTATAAACATTCTGGTTACATCATACTAACACCTGTACTTTTCAGTTTTTATAAATCTTTTAGATAACATATTTGTCTCTTAAATTTTTTATTCCAATTCGGATCAGATATATTTTAATTCCCCACAGTTACTTTAATAGCATTATCACAAGTCATTTATTATTAATGTTACACTCTTTTCACACCTGTAAGCGTTTTATTCTATCTGATTGGTATTATAGACTTTATACTTACAGTACATTATCCACCTATTGACATGAGTACAAAATACACACCACACACACACACACACACACACACACACACCAATATCTCCTCGTAACCTCTGAAACACTTTAACAACAATGTTATTTCATACAAACAATTTAACATTTATTTATTAATATCAAATCTCATAAAACAATTTAAATCCATTGGAAATTCAACCATATAACATTTAAGTCAAGCAAAATATTTAAACATTTCAAATTATTTTAATTAGATCAATTATTGAAAACACAACATTTTAATTACTTTCACTAAGTACAATAATTACAACTCATTAGTTATCTTCTTCCAAATTATTTTTGTTATTTATTTAAGCTGCAAAATATTAATATCCTCCTCACAACAATTTCTGCTACGTACATACATTATTTATCTAACATTTTATAATACATACAAATAATTTCACTAAACATGTATTTACAATTCTTCATCAATAATTATTCAGTTATATCACACTTCAATATCTAAAATCAGCTAGGTCATTACCATATATTAACATATTTGAAATTGTCCAATTGTGAATTTAAGGCTCAACCTCCATCGTCAAAAATTAGACGGGGTTTCACATAACAATTTTCAATTTTATTTGCATTCCAAGTACGGTTATCTTGTGTATAGTAACCATAAAATTTCAGTTCATTCATTTTACCATAATAATCATATACCAGGTCAACATCAGTATTCTTTGTAAAGTCTCCGTCAGTGTTTTTTGTTATTACTATTGCATTATTATTACCATATTCATCAAAATAATTATCAAACTCTATGTTAACGGGTAAATCAATTTGCTCCTCTCTCTCCATACATAAATTCTGTACTAGTATTTCATAATTTCTATTCAACTTGAATATTTCGGTTTTTCTTTCTTTAATTCTCTCATTACAATATTTATCACAACATTTCTCATTCCATACAGAGGGCAACACAACATTATTACAACATCTGGCTTTACCAGATACACAAAAATAATTCAAAGACCTTTTGTCTTTTACAAAAACTAAGGAGGAACCTTTGTCCTCCAACAATACTAGTGAAGCATTTTCTTCACCCACAACCACATCACGGGAAAATTCTACCCTCTGTACACTCTTTTCATTTAGACTGTCTTCACACTCTCTCTCATTCTCATTGGCATTTACTAACAACACTTCATTACTAAACTCTACTTCAACAAAATCTTTCTCATCACTCTCAACATTAATCTCCTTGTTCTCTACTACCACGTCTTTACACACATCATTATAATTCTCATTTGTTTTGCATTCAAAATTTACGATTACCTTTTGTATTTGTTTCTCAATTTTTTCTACCACTTGTTCTTTAAATGTATTGAAACATTCATTCGTCTCATTTAAACGTTTATTAATATTGTCTTCTAACTTAACACTCTGTTGTTTCATATCATATAAACGCTCATCAAATTTTTGGTCAATATTATTTATATCGCCCTTTAACTCATTGAATTTACCATTCACTTTACTGAAATTGTTCTTCATAAAATCAAATATATCCTCCAATGACAATTCTTTTTCTTTTATGTTTGTTTTAATTGTAATAGGGGTGGAAGTTACTCCCCCCTCACTAATTAATACAGATCCGTTTACATTACTGTCACTGATTGACAGCGACTCTGTCTGAATACCTGAATCGCTTTTATTGGCCGACTCGGTTGACATATTTTCATTTACTACCGTTTCGTTTACTCTTGTTCTTATTTGATTTTCAGCACTAGTGCTAGTTAAATCAATAGTGTTTTCCATTTTTCTAGTATTTACTTATACACAATTTTGTAAGCTTACTAACCACTCTTACTAATCGTCCTCACTCCCAAACAACCCGTTCTGCAGCTTGGTTAGGTCCGGCGAATATAACCACAAATTATATTCGCTGTCCCAGTTCGGGGGCCAGTGAAACTACTCAATTAATTAAATTATAATTAACTCTTACCTTAGGGTTTTATTCCAGAGTCTTTCAGACGAAAACAGCTGCAAAAAGGATCATTTGGATTTGATATGGGCAAAGATCAAATACACCGTTTGAGCCAAAACAAATTGCCTCTGGTTTATTATGCAAAATAACTACTTCTTCTCTCTTTCATGACATTTAAATTAAATACTTGTTGAATGAGTAACAATTTGTGAAATCAAATATAGTAACAAAATATTTCTTAATTAACTAGCTTATGACAACTACGGTCTACCACAACTATTTATTATTCGTAATGAACCAATACGTGATTTAGCTACACACTCACACACATTTGTTCTTTGATTTTGTCGTTCTATTTAAACCCCACTTCGAGATCTCTGATGTACATTTTAGATTTACGATTTACTTATGTTGAATTATACTCTGGGGAAAAAGGCAAAATAATCTTGGTTAAAACTCAGTTAATACTTAACGTCTGAAGAACTCCGCTGTTTTGCACCTCTGCTGTGAATGCACTGTTTAACACACCATAACACTGTTTAACCGCGGTACTGTTATTGATTATTTCATATTAGGTTGACGCGCCACTATTATTTTAATCCACTTTAAAGTAACATTTCGTTTTGTTTTGTCGGCCGACATAAATTTTCGAACACTTAGCTCGCTTAGGTTGGCCGCGCGTTATACTGTTTTTTATACTAGTTTTAGTATTTTAAAAGATAGGCCGACTCTTAACTACGGCCTATCTTACACCCGAGGCCACTATGTAATTTTTATCTGCACTGTATGCTGCTTACTTCTACTCTCTCTGCTGACAAACTGCAGACTGTAGACTGTGTCACAAGGCTGCTGCTGGCGGTTACGCAATACGTCTGGCAATTGTTTTGGCTGACTGTATGTATGTTGCATTGCTGTACTGGAGGCTCCCCACAGGTGAAAGTCTGGCAATTTGGAAAGTGCTTAAAATGATGATTTAAATGAATATAAAATTAAACTGGGGTAGCTCACAATTCTGTACCGTTACAGTCTGACCCAGAATTATAAGTAATTTCAAATTCTTTGTTAAGTTTATCTAGTATATCTATCATTTTATGTTTTTCTTTTCCTATAATAGCACCATCATCTACAAAAAGTACAATTATAATGCTTCTGTCACCATTATAATAAACACAAGGATCATCATCAGAACAAACAAAATTTAATTTCCTTAGGTAGTTTGTGATCCAATTTTTCGATGACTGTTTAAGTCCATTTATACTCTTGAGCAACTCACAAACTCTACCTGAGCCATCATCAAAGCCTACTGGTTGATACATGTAAATCTTCTCATCCAAAGATCCATGTAAAAACGCTGTCTTCACATCAAAAGTCATCAGATGCATTCCATCGGAGGCTGAAATGCTGAGTATCAGTCGAAAGGATGCATGTTTGGCAACAGGACTGAAGGTCTCAGTATAATGGATTCCTTGTTCTTGCTCAAACCCTCTTGCAACTAGCCTGGCTTTGTATCGCCCATCTTGTTTTTGGCATTAAACCCACCGACAAGTCAAAGCTTTTTCTTCTTTTGGTAGACTTACTAGTTTACAAGTTCTCATCTTCATCAAAGGTTCATATTCTTCTAACATTGCTTTCTTCCAGTTTTCATCCTGTAGTGCTTGTAAAATGGAAATATCTTCTACCTCACCTATCATGGCCATATTTACATTTTTGTTTCTGTTGTCTTCAACTATATAATCTACCATCCTTGCTGGCATCCTTAAAGTAGCCCTGTTTCGAAGACTTCTTTTCTCTGGTTGAATACAAACAGTTTGATCTCGTTCCAAACACTTTACACAATGATTTTCTTGATATTCATTTTGCATATTATTGTCAGACACAGAGCTTTCATAAACACTTTCACTATCAGATTTTTCTTCTTCACTTGGCACTATGTATTCCTTTTCTTCATTTGACAAGGTAGCTTCAATTTCTGTACAACTAGACTTACTGTTTACTTTTTCATCAAATATCACATCTCCTGATGTTACAACTTCATTTTTGTCTCTTAAGTAAACTCGGTAACTACTTGAATCTAAACTGTATCCTAAGAAAATTCCTTTTTCTGATTTCTTCTGTGTTTTGGCTCTCTTAAAATCCTGAATGAAAACATAACAATCACATACAAAGATTCTAAGCTTATTTACATCAATTCTGCGTCCAAACCATAAATCCACAGGACTTTTACCTTTCACAGAACTTGTTCCAGTCTGATTCAGTGTAAATGTAGCATAACTAATTGCTTCTGCCCATAAGTTTTCATTTAGATTTCTTGCATGTATAGCTGATCTAGCAGATTCTACAATGGTTCTCATCTCTCTCTCTCAATTCGACCATTTTGTGGTGCAGTGTATGGGTTCGACTTAATGTGGAAAACTCCAAGTTCTTCACAAAACTTCTTAGTATCTCCATTTTTAATTTCTTTCCCTTTATCAGACTTTAAAACTTTTATTTTCTTTCTAAACTGATTCTCAACTAAAGTCATGAAGATTTTCAATTTCTCAAAAGTTTCATTTTTAGTTTTTAAGAAATAGACAGTGCGAAAATGAGAGAAATCATCTTTGAGCATAAAAAAATATTTTGCTCCTCCAAAAGAATTTATATTCATTTCGCACAAGTCTACGTGAATTACATCAAGTACCTCTTTTGCCACTTCAAAATTTCTTGGATGTGGGAGACGATGGTGTTTGCCATAAACACATCCTTCACGCACATAGTCATCCCAATCGTCTACATACTTTATATTATTTTTCTTCAAAATGTCTCTTACATAACTAATATTCTGATGTGCTAATTTTTCATGCCACTTTTTAATTGACATAGCAACAATAGTTTTCATAGCGAAACATCATTCTAAACAATCTTCCATCTCTGTTTGCCATGGCTGTTAATTCACCAGTGTCTGAATCAAAAAAATACGAGCAATTTGTGTCTGCTTCCTGACGATAACCCTTGTCCAAGGCACTAGTGACAGAAAATAAGTTAAAGGGTATCTTTGGTGTATACAAAACATTTTTCAGTGTTATGTTACACCAATCTTGACCATTATAAGCTAACAAATCTATGTCTCCGACACCAACACCTTCTATAAGTGTTGAATCTCCAATCATGACTTTTTCTGGTTCTTGTAAAACAGTATAATTTTTCAACCAGTCATTCCTTAAAGTCATGTGCTGAGTGGCACCACAATTTTGGTACCATAGATCTTGATAGTCATTCTTCATTGATATATATTGTATATTAGTAACAGACAATCCAACATTAATCATCAATTTACTTTTTGACGTAGATTTGTCTGATTTACTATCTACATTTTTGGTACAATTTTTGGCAAAGTGACCTTTTTCGTTGCACTTATTACACGGATAATTTTACTTACAATATTCAATGTAACTTTTACTAGGTTTATTCTTGCAGTACTTCTTTATGTGCCCTTTTTGTCCACATTTAAAGCATTCCTTTACGTTCACTTGTTTTGTTTTATTATTGTTCTGTCCCTTTGATATGAAAGCACTCTGACACTCATTATTGGCCTGTTCACTTTCTTTTTGCCTGTCTTCTTCAAGTTTCAAACGCTCAAACATGTTGTTCAACGTTTTGTCTGTGGAAATAACATTATCCCAAGACGTTCTAAAATGATGCAGTCTTGTTGGAAGTATACCTAATATCCTTTGCATAATCCAGTTTTCTTTAACGCTTTCACCTAGTGCAGACAGTTCATCAGCATATTGTTGAATTGTCATGCAATTTTCTATTACTGATTTGTGCTCATCATACTTATAATTAAAAAATAATCTTTGCAGGCCTTCAACTGAAACGTTTGATTTTTTTCTATATAAGGTTTCCAACTTTTTTAACATAGCATTTGCGGACTGGCACCTTGCAATTTTCTTGGCTATATTACTGTCAACATTCAATCCAATTAATATTTGTGCTTCTAAACCCTTTTCAATCCATTCTTTTACAGCTGCGCTTGATTCATCTCCTTCAGGCTTAATTTTAACTCCCGTTGCGATTTGATAAATACCTTTTGATTTTAAGGTTAGGTTAAGTTTGAATATCCATGAATCATAGTTGGAACCTCCTTGCAAATCATCTTTCATCATTTCTAAATTTGATCTGACTAAATCCATTTCTATTGTTTAATGTAGTTTCTTCTCTACAACTGGCTTTGTGCACTCAATTCTTACTGACACGTGCAACAAAAAAAAGAGTTCTTGCGTATTATTACTGTCCACAATTCAATTCAACAATGTGTTTTATTACTTCTCTGGGCCCATAACCTGTTCTTATATTTACCAGGAACCAATTACTGATAAAACACAATGATCTAATTAAATGAATTGATATTTATTAGTACATTAAACAATACAATAATCACTCATGACAACCGCACATGTAATGTAAATAAAACGTAGGTATCTAGGATACATAACTCAATGCGACCGACATGGATGGCGACACACTCAAGTAATAAACATAATGATTTAAACTGCATTCAAAGTAGATTACATAAAATAATAAAGTATAATAAAATAATTATTTATTAACACCGTCCTTGTCAAACTGTGTTAATCATGAGTGTTTCAGTTAATCCATTACACTGTTACTGAAATCGTTAGATATACATCTGTTATAATTTAAGACTTAAAAGAGTAAATCTCGTCTGCAGCATTTAGGAAATCGTAAATTGAAATAAATTATTTTATGAATAGGCCTTCTTCTTCTTCAGTGGCGCAACAACCCATTACTGAGTCAAGGCGTCCTTTAACAGCCTCCGCCAGTTGTCCCGGTCAAGTGCAGCTGCTCTCCAGTTCCGGGTCCCAAGGATGTGGCGCGCATCTTAGTTCACACCATCTTCCCAATGTAGTTTGGGTCTACCAACTCTCCTGGTGCCATAGATGTGTTCTGTGAGTGCCTTTCTTGGTATTTCATTCTCCCCCATTCTGATCATGTGTCCAGCCCACCTGAGTCTACCAAGTTTTATAATTTTCACAATATCTGGTTCATTCAGAAGAGTGTTCAGTTCTTGGTTGGTTCTTTTCCACCATTCACCTCCTACACATATTGGACCAATATACTGCGGAGGATTTTGCGTTCATGAACCAGCAGGCTTGACTCGGACTTTCTAGAAATGGTCCATAGGTGAGAACTGGGCGGATTTGTGTTTTATACAAAAGCAGCTTGATGCTCCTGGCAATTATTCTGCTTTGGAACAGGGATCTGAGACCAAAGAAGCACCTTTTAGCTGAGGTGATTCTTCGCTTTATTTCTTCTGTTGTTTCCCCATCAGCGTTAACTTGGCATCCTAAATAAACAAAGTTGTTGACTTTTTCGAAGGAGTAGATGCCAGTTTGGATGTGCTCTCCTCTAGCCTCCTGTCCTGTGTAGCCTCACGTAATAAATAGGCCTACAAATAATTATTACATGAAGGAAAGTATATAACGTATAAGTAATAGAAGGAAAATAATGCTGGTGTGCATGTAAAATGCTGGATAGATGTTCTGGTGCTGTATATATCATAGTTTCTGTAAGTTAATTTAGTTTCTGCAGTGAGGGTATGGGCTTGAGTTCTGCCTATTAATGCTAAGTGGCAATGAGTTACAAGTCCCCCCCCTGCAAGCACTTTTGGTGCACACTCAACAATCATTTTATGTACTCACTATTATTAAATATTTCTGAATGTTTCATTCGTTTTGTTGAAATATTAAGTGTATTGACAAAGTAATCTTAACATAGTGTTTGTGTTGATAATTATATACTCGAATATATAGATTGGGGCCAACAATTTTTGTCGTCAAAAAAAGTATTGCAGTTTGCCCATAACCTTAATATGCATAACCCTATATGGCAACATTATGTGTAAAGCATTTGTGTACACTCTATCGGTTTGCTTTTTAACAGAAACTCTGTGATTGGCAGTATTTTTGCAGCAGTCCATTTTATGAACAAATCTTTCATCAAAATATACAAATAACAATACATCAAAACTTCAATTATTATGTAAACATGACACAACCTCAAAGGTAGGGAGGGAAGTGTTTTCATAATCCACCTGATAAAAGTGGAAATGCTGAGTGTCAACTGATATTTCACCTTTTGAAAAAAATTAATCAGAATAAATCTGCACCTCTGTCTACCTAACAAAGCATAGAAGTTCCTGGCCATCAGTTCAGGGTTTGTAGCATTTGTGCTTGATTTCATGAGCATGTTCACATTGGTTTAGTCACACGTGACAGTAGGCCTACTGTCAGGTAGGGAACACTTCAACTTCTCATAAACATGTGACTGACAGCTTCATCTCTATAAAAGTATGCTGCTGCACAATTCACACATCTTAGTGTTCGACAAATTTGACAGTAACTTCTTCGTAATATTTCTTTCTAAAGGTTAAAAAAAAAATTTTTTTACTATAATATCTTTTTGTCTGGTGTAGTTAAAGCATGTTTAGATGTAGTTCAAAATAATACAGTAATTAGAAAAGATGTATGGTGCTCATTCTGCCCATTGAAAAAGTAATTTTTTGTGTGACAGTTGTACTGAATACTGCTTCAGTTTGTGTAATACATTATTAATTGTTTTGAGCACAAAGTGTGCTATGTTGCACAGATTGTCTCTGTTCATACAGAAGTAGAAAATGCGAAAATAGTTTTTATGTATTTTGTGCTACTGAAAATACTATAGTTTTAAGGCAGATTTTTATTGGTGTTAAAAACAGCCGTCAATAGTATTATCGTTCATTGAAAAATTGTATGTGAATTTTAAATGGTTTTAGTTGTAATAAAGGTTGTATTTTTCCTGCCGTATAGAAGAGTCGTGGAGATTTTTTTTTTAACTCTACAGTTGTTGAAGGGATGAAGATGTTAAGTTACTTTTGTATTTATAATAATTATAAATTAAAACCAGCTTTTATGGAAACTGAAGAACAACTGTCATAGTTTCAACTTTATTCTGTCTGCTCATTATTTTTATTATAAACCAGTAATACGAGATTGTACTCTGTGTATTGTATTTGGATTTTTGTGTGTTACCATTATCTGTGTTAAGGAATCAGTTTTTTTTTTATCCTTATGTTTGTATAGTTTAAGAAGGTTTCTAGTACAAATTAAGCACAATTCACCTTTTTTTTTGTATTTTTAATACGTAAAATTTGTATTGTTAGATATGTGCAGAATTTACATGGTTGGTTGACAAACTGTTTGTTACCACATCGTGTGGTGTATAGAATTGTTGTATATAAGTGTTATCATTTTTTCTAGTCATGTTATTTATATATGTATGATAATGTATATTTATTTTTAAAAATGAATATACTTTTTCATTTTTGAAACTTGGTTGCAAAAAACTCATTAATAAAAGATTTTGTTTTATGTGTTGAATATGGTTTTATTTTTATTGTAATTCCTTAATTAATTAATATTTGATATTTAATAACAGTGTAATCTGAATTGGTAATTGAATTTGAGAATTATTTTTTGATGATTTGAATTATTATGAGAAAAATTTGTTTTTGACATGAGTTACAAGGGTATTTGGATGTATGATCATATGTTGTTAGATTACGAGTTCTACCCGTTTCTATCTCTTTTTTATTTGTTAGAAATTTATTATATCGTATTGTAGTTTTAATTGTGGTTTATAGTTTGATATTCCCTCTTCAATAAGATGAATCGGTGACTTCTCGCTGAAATTAGAAGTTATTTGTTTGACATATACTTACTTGAAGTGACGTTTTAAAAGCAGTGCAGATTTACAATGATTGTTAACATGTTTAAAATTATTTAAACCAACTCTCTGCCGCCACCAGTGCTGCCAACCATGGTTGCTGTCCACCTAAACTGTAACGTCTTAGTCTATGGAAATAATTTGTTGAACTCTTTGGTAGGATAAAATTATGTTTCATTTCTCCAAAATTATTTATGAAATTCTATTAAATCACAATAGTGTTGTTAATCGTTCTTTTTTAAGTTATAAGTTATACTATAGATAGACTCTTAAAATTCTTATTTCTCAGGGTTTGCTATGCTGATTCTAGTAATGTTTTGGTTAAATTATTTTATAAACAATGTAGGTTCTTTGAAACTGCAAGATACAAAAAAACATGAAGAATTATACTACTACAATTGTTTAGTAGTAGGAGAGTGATTACATTATTGAAAACGTCTTAATTAATAACATGAAAATTCAACATGTGACTTTTGTCGACGTTTGAGGTTAAAGCTGGTTTAATTGAATAAGAACCAGTTAATTTTAAATTGCTAACAAATCTTTAACAATATTAAAAGTATCCGTAATACACGGTTATAACTTCATTCAGTGAAAAAATGTAATTATCTGCTTCATCAGATTGGATAACAAACAAAAACAGGTATTTGGATATTCCCAGTTAACATGGTTAGACATTATTAAATATTTGGACAATTATAAAATTAAAACAATACAACAATTTATACTGTAGTTCAAAGTTTCTGAAAGTTCATCCTTAATCAACTGACACACCCTATCTCAGAATGTTTCTCAGGTTAACTATGAAATTATGCTCGACTATAGTTAATTCTTTTTTTAATTTTTAAATAGCTTAATAGCTCTCGCTACACTCATGGCATTTCTATTGTCCTTATGACAGTGTATCTTCCATTATAATTACTGTTATTTATTAAAACAGTTGGCCATTTACAGTAAAGTCATTTGTCTCTTTTATATTTTTTCTCAATAATAATTAGAATTATTAAATTAAAAAAGGTTCCAAGCCTTGTAGTGTTCAACTGACATAATGTTATTAATTGTGCTCGAAATCTTGTTATCGAAAAAAGGTCATAATTATTCTAAGTAATTGATACGTGTCACTATACATGCGTTCAATGCCTTTTCGGATTGGCACTATTAATTATTTTGATTAATAATTAATAATGATTACACTGCCTATGCGCACATACTCCGTATAAGTTCACTGAAATTAAAATAATACAACTCTTTGTTTACACTCCGGTTAACCTCAATTTCACTTTTTGAGGTTATGGTGACTAGTCAGCTGTATGATATTAATCTTTCATTGTTGAGTACCATGAACGGCGTGGCTTCCTTGTCGTTGTCTGGTGATGAACTGTCCATCTCATCAGTGTCAGAACCTGGCTTCTAATACTTGATGATGATCACTGATTGGTCAGTTTTCATAATTTCCGTACTTCTTCGATATGTTTCGGCAAAAGAGTTCAAGGCGTCCTTTTGTGGGTTTTGAGATTATGAAAAATTGGTTTACCTAATGACACCCAAGGGCTTGTAATTTATTAATTCTGTATAATTAAAACTGTTCCCTTATCTGTAATTCACTACTCTAATTCACTTTTCCTTACCACCATTGCTCCTGTCTTTTTTAGGCGAGCAATTTGGTTCCCCACACTCTATGTGTCTGATTATTATTAACAGAATAAACTTATTAACAATTTTTGTTATCTATTTACATATAATATTTTTTTTTATTTCAATAAACATTTATGGTTACTATCTGTTTATCGAATATTACCCCTTTTCATTAAGTTATAGGGTGATAATTTGCTAAAATCGTCTTTGGTAGATTAGGCCTACCTCAATATTATTTACTATATCTTAATATCTTACTTCTAGTAATATTTCTTACATTTAATATACTATTATTGTTCACAATTGTCCTTTATGACTTCTTATAACTATTACACTGTTGTACTTGATATGATTATCTAATTATTGATAATAACTATCTTGTCTAGGCACCTTGGTCTATGACACTACCAATTATTTTTATTTGTTTCACTTTAATATTGGTCTCTAAACCATTTCTATGGTGGCCTAACTACACAGACGGAGGAGGGCCAAGAAAGTGGGGCCTTGTCTTCTGCGGGAGGTGGCAGTAAGCGAGCTGCCACCAGCCCCCTTCCACAGAGGATCACAGATAAGAAGAAGATACACCCAGTGTATGGCAGACTGTGCAGTCCAGGAGATCGGTCCGCGAAGCGAAAAGACGGCTACAGAAGAAGGAGCCCGGAAAGGAGAGCAAGGCCCCGGCGACCACGGAGAGGAGGAGGACGCGTCCACCGAAGGCCCGACCCGATGCTCTGCTCATCAAGCCTGCAGAGGGGAAGACATTTGTGGAGGTGCTGACACAGATCAGGAGAGATGCCAACCAGGAGACGACAGGAACTGAAATCAGGTCCGTCCGCCGCGCTCGCTATGGGGATGTTCTCCTGGAGTTGGGATCTAAGACCACCAATAAGGAGGGCTTCTGTGAGGCATTGCGGGGAGTGTTGGGCGAGTCTGCTTCTGTCCGCAACCTGGAACCCAGGACAACTCTTGAGATAAGGGACCTTGACTGCCTCACAACAGAAGAGGAGATCCGTAATGACGTCAAACGCGATGCAGATGACCTGGCTGGGGACATGAGAGTGACGCTGACGAAGGCAAACACCAGGGAGCAGAAGATGGAGATTGTGGAGCTGAGGGAGCGAGGAGCTGCTAAACTCCTCGAAACTGGCCGCATAAAGATCAGATGGGTGTATGGCAGAGTGCGCCGAAGGGCCCTGGTGATTCGCTGTTACGCCTGCTTTGGTTTTGGCCATCGTCAGGCGGACTGCGAAGGGCCCGACAGAAAGAAGGCGGGTATATGCATACAGTGTGGCTGTGCAGGCCATCTGAAAAAAGACTGCCAAGCTGAGCCGAGGTGTTTCCTCTGCGAGGAGCGTGGTTTGGATTCCGATGCTCTGAAACATGTTCCCGGGTCGGGTATCTGTGCGGTCTTTCGACAGGCGCTTGGGAGGGCCCAGAGCAGGCTTGGCCGATGAAGATTCTCCAGGTAAACCTGCATAGGAGCAGGACGGCGGACGCCCTCCTGGAGCAGCTGAAGCTGGACGTGGGTGCCAATCTTCTGATCATCAGCGAGCAGCACCACGATAGAGAGGAACCGGGATGGTATGCTGACTTACTCGGGACGGCTGCAATCTGGATTCCCGACTCGATCGTGCCGCTCCCTTCAAGCCATGGTGCCGGAAGTAGTTTCGTGTGGGTGAGATGCGAGAACATCACTTATGTGAGCTGCTACCTCACCCCTAACAACCATCCACGAATTTCATGAGAAAGTGGACAAATTGGAAGACACGATTCGTGAGATGGAAGGACCCTGCGTGGTCGCTGGAGACTTCAACGCCAAAGCAGTGGAGTGGGGAATGCCTGCGACGTGCGCCAGGGGACGGTACGTGTTAGAGATGGCAGCAAGAGTTGGGCTCGCGGTGGTAAATGTGGGTGGTGTCTCAACTTTTAGAAGACCTGGTTACGCCGAGACAATCCCGGACATTACTTTGGTGTCCGACGCATTGGTGCACAGCGTCATGAACTGGGAGGTTCTGGAAGATTATACTGGTAGTGATCACTTTCATCCTGTGGAGAGTTCAGCATTCGCCCATAGCTGAACCCAGCCGAACACCTGGCTGGAACGTGTCCAAACTGGACGTGGAGTTGTTGCAAGATGTCATCGTGATCGGAAAGGAGGTGGTGAACAGCTTGGGTCCGACAGAGGAAGTCGTCGGTGCGACAATGCGCCTCATACGGAATGCCTGCGATGTGTCTATTATGTCCAGGAGAGCGAGAGGCCGCGGGGGGAAGACAGTGGCGTACTGGTGGACAGACGAGATTGCTGACCTCAGGAGACGTTGCTTGTGCTCACGTCGCATGGCGACTAGAAACAGACGGAGAAAAGCGATTGCAGCAGCCGAACCGCAAGACGAATATCGGCTCGCCAGGAAAAGACTGAAGGAGGCTATCAACAGAAGCAAGCGGCTCAAGTGGGAGACCCTCAGGAGTGATCTAGATTCTGATCCCTGGGGTCTGGGGTACAGGCTTGTAATGAGGAGGCTTGGAGCCCGGCCTCGTAGCCCAAGGATGGACGAAAATTGGATGCGCTTCATCGTGGGCGGTCTATTTCTTCATCACCCACTGAGGGATCGTGAGGAATATCCAGGCCCATTGGAAGACGTCCCGATTTTCAGCGAGGACGAGCTATCACTAGCTGCTAGCTCCCTGCGCAACAAGAAGGCACCAGGGCCGGATGGTATACCTGCGGAAGTCCTGAGGGTGGTCGCTAGATCCTGCCCCCAGGTGCTACTCAATATGTACAACCATTGCCTCAAAGATGGAGTCTTCCCGAAGAGGTGGAGATCCAGAGACTAGTTTTAGTCGGCAAAGGGAAGGGCGGCCCGAATTCCCCGTCGGCATACAGACCTCTTTGTATGCTGGACACGGCGGGGAAACTACTGGAACGTCTACTCAGACCTTGCCTAGTAGCGGCAATTCGGGATGCGGGGGATTTGTCAGCGAGGCAGTACGGGTTCAGAACGGCCAGATCCACCATTGGAGCCATACAAGAGATCTTGAATGCCGTCCAGGTGGCCCAGCGGGGTAATCACTTCTCCAGAATGATGGTGCTACTCGCTACACTGGACGTACGCAACGCCTTTAATTCAGCCAGGTGGACAGACTTGCTAGCAGCTTTGGAGGACGTCTTTCAAGCACCGGACTACCTGCTCTGGATAATACGAAGTTACTTGAGGGACAGGGAGCTCCGGTACGACACAGCAGAGAAATAACAGGAGGTGTAGCTTAGGTCTCTATCTTGGGCCCTGACCTGTGGAATGCCTTCTATGATGGAATCCTCCGGATGGAGATGCCAGATGATACCTTTCTGGTAGCATATGCTGATGACGTGGCTGCCGTGATCACCGCGAGAGACGCAGAGGAGGCACAGCGCATGCTGAACCAGGTCATGCACAGGGTCCGCATCTGGATGGAAGAACACGATCTGAGCCTTGCGACGGAGAAGGCAGAGATTGTGCTGCTCACTCTATGACGTATACCCACAATCACACAGTTCGTGGTGGGGGAAAAGGCGATAATATCAAAGCCAGCGGTGAAGTATCTAGGGGTGCACCTGGATACTAAGCTTTCCTACTGGGAGCAAATTTGATGTTCCTCGGAGAAAGCCGCTAAGGTCGTTGCTGTGCTAAGCAGACTAATGGCAAATGTCGGAGGCCCAGCTGCAGGAAGACGGCGACTGCTGATGTCGGTGACCAACTCGATTCTCCTCTACGGATGTGAGGTCTGGGCCGATGCACTGAAGCAAGAAAAATACCGCAAGCAGATGGCCGCTGTACAACGAAGAGGAGCACTTCGGATTGCAAGCTCCTACAGAACGGTGTCGGAACCAGCAGTGTTGGTCGTCGCTGGAGTAATGCCAATAGATCTGATGGCTGAGGAGAGAAGGAGGGTCGGTTGTGTAGACAACCGAGGAAGACTTGGGGTGTAGAAGCAAGAACAGTGGCCAGGGCACACTCCGTGCGGAGCTGGCAACTACGATGGGAGCAGGAGAGTCGAGCTAGGTGGACGGCGAGGCTGATTGGGAACCTCCCTGAATGGGTGGACAGAATGCGCGGCAAGGTAGATTATTACCTTACTCAATTCCTGACAGGGGATGGTTATTTCTGTGCATACCTGCAAAGGATGGGTAAGATGGAGGATCCATCGTGCGTGTATGGCGACTCAGACTCTGATGACGCTCATGATATTTTCTTCGAGTGTCAACGGTGGGTGCTGGAGAGGCGAGGACTCGAATCGGAGATTGGCCCCATGACGCCTGATAACATCATAGGCGTCATGCTCAACAGCAAAGAGAACTGGGACATGGTTGTGACCTTCGTGAGGATGGTCCTGCGGCAGAAGAAGCCTGAACTGGACCGTCTCACAGGTCGATGATGTAGATAAAGCTGTAGAAGCCTAGTAGGCACAATACGAGGTGCCACCCTGAAGCCATACGAATAGTTGTTCCAGGGGGGGTTCCCTGCCTGTAAAGTGGAGGTTTTTTAGTGGGTGCGAGTCCCACACACCGGGAGACCAGTCGGGTGTCTCCTGATGGTGCATAATGCATTTTTCTTCCCCCACAAAAAAAAAAAAAAAAAAAAAAAAGTGGCCTATCTATTCAGAGATAAGCATTACATCTCCCGATTATCACGGTTTCAGTTAGTATGTTGTTATTTTACATACTTACATTTTATATCAATCTATAGTTCAGCACCATTGGGTGTTACATTATTTGCTTTTATTCTGTGTTAAAACTTTGTCTTTTGATTCATTATTGTTTACGTAATGTTCATTACAATAATGATAAAGTTTGGCAGTGTTTTGTTCTGCCCTAGGATATTGCCATTTGTTGGTAAATCCTTAACACTTCTTGTACCTAGTTTTATATGACAATTACATTTAATTTCCATAATTATTATTTAAATCATGAGCGTAATTATTGATTTGCCTTATATTAGTGGTATTACATCTCAATGGTCCTATCAGTGGCGGCTTCAGACCATCTTTTCGGGGGGGGGCATACGGGGAAGGAGGGGCGGGGGCCCTCCCTCAAAATTTTTGCAAATTTAGACTTTAGAAGTGGCATTTTAAGGTCATTTAACTCCTGCAAATATGATTTAATTGAGTTACTTTTTGAAAATATTTCCTGATTCGATGGTGTTTTTAAATTATTAATTCAGTAAAATATATCGTCATTTTGTTATGTAATGAAACATATGTATAAGCAAATTTGGTACTTTTTATATACAACTTCGCCTAATTCTTTCTCCTATAAATACATAGGATGTGCTATAATCAGTAAAAAAGTCTGGATCAGTTTTGTAATTCATCCAGGCGTTTTTTTTCATTTAAAACATTTTAATTTTAAGGGCAGTTTACCCCTAAAACCCTCAAAATTAAATGAGCTAATAAACGGTCAAACCCAAAGCTTGGATATAGGAATTAAACTTGAAATACATGTTTATAATACTATTTATTTATTTCAAACACGAGAATAACAATACATAGTAACACCTTAATAAAAGTTTGTTAAAAGCTTAAACCTAAACAACAAAATCTATTCTCCTCCTATTTCCACTGTTTGCAAATCGTTCAATCACTGAGTCTACGTCAATTTCAATGTCTCTGTGAGTGTGTAACAAGCATAGTCCGGACAATCTTTCTTCACCCATCCTTGCCCTCTGCCACGTCTTCAAACGACGCAAGGTGGAGAAAGTTCTCTCAGCAGACGCCATGCTAACGGGAAGAGTTGCCAGGATTTTTAACACGGAGTAAATCGATGGAAACATGTCCTTATCACAAGCGTCCATCGCTTCAGTAGCGGTTGCAGGAAGTTTACCCATACATCTGTTTTCCCTTTCCCATTTTTCCTGCCAAAGTTCGAATTCACTATTTACCAGATACCCATCGCTTTTCCTTAGCCCAAGTATGGGTGCGAATTTGTCGATCAAGTTTTTGTGTACATCACTGACACTGTCCTTGGGATTGTCCTTAACAACAACGTTAAGGAGCAACTCTTTGACGATATTTACAACAATTTTTCCAAGTACCTCTCATGTTAGTTTGCGTTCAAGTTGTACGCCATTTTCATTTCCCTCCTTATCTTGGATGGCATCATATGCATCAATAAATGTGATGAAGTCTTCACGAATACAACCATTATAAACATACCTCAAAGTAAGAGACAGTTGTTCAGTGTGGGATATGTCTGTGGTTTCATCAAATAGTATGCTAAAACAGCCAGACTGTCGAACTCTATTTAATATGACACGTGTGATTTCCTTTCCACAACATTCAATCAGGCTATTTTGGGTGTTTTTCCCAATGTATGTTGCCCGTGCAGATGAGTTATCAAGGTGTTTTTTCAGTATGTGGTCACCTGATGAAATACAAAACCTTAAGAGCTCCCTGAAGTTTCCCTCATTTACGGGACTTGGATCTTCTTGGAGGTGTGGAGGTTACCATCATCTCGATGTCCACGAAGGGGGATATTTTGTCATTATGGAACTTGTTATTTAATTTATTTAAGTTAATTTAAGTTATTTACGATTTTTATAATTATTTGGAAGGAAATAAAAATCTGTAAAATAATATTATTATAATCATATATTATATATCAAATAGTTTTTCTTAAAATGTAAATACGTTGCTTAATCATAGTATTTATGTACAGTAAAATGTTAAATATATATGCTAAATAAAGTTTATTATCTATAAGAAAGATATTTTTTTCTTTATTACATATGTATTTCTTAACACATGAAACATATGGCGAGAACCGTGTTCTTTGATGGCGATGACAAAATTAAAAAATGTGTAATTTCTTGGCTAAGAATATTTATTAGCCTTCGATGAACTCCAACAATATTAATACGGTATTATATTTGATCATTCGGTAATGCAAACTTTTCGCTAATCCGAACCCTCCCGGTTTTTATTAGTTCGGATTAGCGAAAGTGTACTGTATTGCCATGACACCGCCACATAAGGTAATAACTGAATTTTTAAAGGAAATTCGCTAAAAGCCTCTAAGATATTCACAAGTAACAACTGCATGTCCAATTTTACTAAAAATCAGTCCAGTAGTTTAGTTTACACTACTTCGGACAGACACAGGCAGAACATTTTCACAGCTACAAAACATTAATTCTAGTAGGCCTACGTATAATAAAAAATAGGAAAGTAAGACATAACCCTGTTCGCTAGATGACTGATCAAAATTTAGTACTGTACACTGGCTGTACTCACCATTTTTTAGTTTATCGGCCTTTGTTGAGCACAACAAAACTAAACTGTTCCTAACTGTACTGTAAACTGTAAATAAATATCTGTGTTCTTAAACGTAAAGCTATTTATGATCAGAAAACCTAGCACACTTGTTACAAATGGCGTCAACACAATAGTGTTTGTGGAGGAGGTGGAGTCAACCCTGGTGGGAAATCAGTGCTGACAACTTCTCCCAGTAATTTTTTGTTATTTCCGCGTTTATACATACAATCTATCCTTATGGATAATAAGCATGTCCCCCAGTAAATAACCTCTAAGGCTGTTCGAGTGGCAAGGTTTTGTAGGTGTCTAGAACAGTATTTACGGCGCCACAAACCGGCTCGTTTACAGCACCAGATCAGGCAAAACTAAGTACAATACTCCTCACACTCACTCTTCTGGCTTCATAGAACAAAAATGTGCTTTATAAATTATGAAATAGGGTAGAGACCACAGTGAAGGCCACCTTTAAGATTTTTAGCTACTTTTATCTTTATTTCTTTAATTCTGTAAGGAAAATTATCAATCAAATTGCTTTCATACATTATTTGGAATATTTTAATGCTGAAAATATTTTTTTTTAGAGCAAAAACTAAAAAACAATTTTAAAATAGATGTTGAAGTTAAAAAGTCGATTTTCCACGGTTATTGACACCATTACCCCCAGTCATCCGATGACTGTCATCGCCATCAAAGAACACGGTTCTCGCCATATGTTTCATGTGTTAAGAAATACATCTGTAATATGTAATTAGTATTATTTTATATAAAAATGTTAAATAACGACATTAACAAGTTCAATTCTTATACAACAAACTTTAATTAAAAACCACCTAAAAAGTAAAGTTAAGTTTTTCCTATTGTCGTACATATGGCGAGGACTGATACATTAGTCTATCCGATGACACAGTTGTGGCCACCAATTTTTACAAAAATATAAAGGAATAGTACGTGCAGAATTATTATTAACTTAAAGTTTATTTTATGTTGAACACGCTGAAAATCTTTTTACTATCATAGCACTGCTTATTTCAATAAATTTCACAAATTACTTACCAGGTTTCCTTAGTATCCAAAATAAGAAAATGCAGGTTTCAGAGCTGTTTGTTACTAAAAAAAATTTTATTTCTTTTAAAATAAGAATATCTCAAAAAAATTTTTTGCGTAATGCGAGCAGATAGGTAGCAGAAAAAGCTTCTGAAATTTTCAAGTCTCTAGCATTATTCGATATTTTTTTTCTACCCTACGTATTAGAAATATTACGCATACCAATACCATGCCCACTACGGACATATAGTTTTAACCGTAATAACTTTTGTCATATCCACTAATATTTTTACTCATTTGGATTGTCTAAATAATGAGTTAGGAAAAGTGTCTCAGGTTCTGGGGGGGGGCATGCCCCCCCCCCGAAGCCACCACTGGGTCCTATTGACATTAATCCCTTCCTCTTTTATTATCATTTTTACATGTTAATTAGATGGGTCATTGTACAAATTCTATTCTGTCCATTTCAACATGTTATTTTACACTCATGACATATACAAGTCTTTCTAGATCACTAGTTTTGTTATTGGAATGATCCTTATAATCTCGAGTTTAATTATAGTATAATACACTCTAGTTTAATAGCATTTTTGTTATTAATTTTGGTAATTATAATTGACAATTGCTTGTTAGCGTAGGTTATGTGTCACTCTCTTGATTCACAACAATGGTTTTATTCTATAGTTTGTTTCTACACACTTTACTTAATTCTTCAAATGTATTAGTATTATTCTTTATTATCTATTGTCTGGTATTTCTTTTTATGACTTTCTCAACATTGTTGTTGACTAACAGTTTTTCTTATATTTTTATATTTACATTACTTACTTAACTAGTCTTTGTGATACAATTTAGTTGTTACTTCTATACATTCTTAATTTATATTCATACAATTTTTAGACTCACTCTCTTCCTTATTTTTTCTCCTATCATTGCTTTACCTTCGAGTTCTGGTCATATTGTCATGCCAGTTAGATTAATTTATTAATGGTTTGATGTCATTGTTATGTCATATCATAAAGCATTGTCATTGTTATGTGCATTTAGCTTTTAAAGTACTTCTTTTTTCTCCATCATTATCTCATCATTATTTCATCTTCTCATTATTTGTTTTATTCTTGTCATTGTTTATTTCTTCTTTTAGTTGAGTTAATTTGTTTTCCCTAGTTGCACTGATTCTATCATCATCATTAATAAATATCTTTTTGTGGGTGTTTTAGTCTTCTTCTCACTGTCTGATCTATTGGGTATATTGGTCAACGCTGTTTTGTCTCTAGTCGTTTGTCTTTATTTCTTCTATATTCCATTATTTGTTAATACTAATTTCTTCTTATTCCTCTAAATTAGTCCATACTTGTCCCTATATCCTCCTTTAATGTTCACATTTAGTTATTTATATGGCATTTGATTGATTATAATTGGTTTTAGTTTATTTTTGTATCTTGTTGATCATATGTACTGTTACAATGCTTATGTATGTTAATATGTTATGTGGTTTAAATAAAATGTATTATGTTAGCAATAAGGCTACCTATTGTAGAAGGATACTGTTATTTGTATAGTAAGATATTTAAGAGAATAAATCAGTACTTTGAAAAATGCAAATCAGTACGTCTAGGAGGAACCCAAATCGGTTAAGGATATGGAATGGTGAAAGACCACTTGCTAATGTTTTTACTTTGTTGTTATAGAATCCAGGTGGGCCTGTGGAGGCGAACCTGTGCTAGCCAGCGTGTCAGGGCAGGGTCGCCAAGTGCCTGTCTGGCTTTATGGTGTTGGGATCCTGAGGAAGGAAGTCCAGTAAAGTCATGCAGGTGCGGCCACAGCCACCGGATTAGGGGGGTAAGTACCCAAATTTTAATCAGGAAGTAAAGGGGATCGTTTATCCTCTTAGGTTTAGGCAATGAGAGTTTTTATGTTTTTACATAAAACCCCTCATTGGGGGGGGGGTCTTGTAATGGGACAAAATCAGTGCAACCAAAATTTATATATCACTTTAAAACATATTTTGTGATGAGACAAATCTAGGTAGTAATGTAACAAAGGGTGTGCGAGTCATACTGTGCAGTGTGAAAGTCGAACAAGACGCCCAAATAAGGCGAGGAATGTTGCTAATTGAGTTTACGTCACCGGTTAGTCATTTGGATGTGACGAACAACAACGAAATGTTTCCAGGCTCCAGGGCGGGACGCAAGTAGTGAACCGCCTCAAACCAGTTTCCAAAGGCAAAAATACAACGGAAATCTGGCATGGTGATGCTCAGATCGCCTCAGTATCCAGTCGGCTACGAAACGAGATACATGTGTTTTCCATTAGTGGCCTCGGGGGTTTTTGGTAGGCCGAAACAGTCATAGTAGGCCTACCGAATGTTGTGTGTATAAATGTAATACAGCAGTGACTATGATCTAAGTGTTTGGAACCTAGATATTTCGGCATTTTATCGAAAAAGTGAGTGTCAAGTGGTGGTCCAACTCGCGGAGAACACTACAGAATGGATGAGTAATAGTAAAGAATAAATTGGCCAAAATTCAATAACATTTCAATTTCAACTTTTAAAACTAAAAATATTAATACAACATTTGTAATGTATTAAACAAAAAATAATGAGATCTCAATAGTGTGAGAGAGAGAGTCCCATAAGTGAAAAGGGGAGGGGTAGATAGCATAAAGAGAGGGCATGTAAGAGAAAAGGGATGTGAAAGAAAGAGAAAGAGCAAAGTACTGGTTTGAAATTAAAACTTTTTTAGTTAAGTGTCATCATTTTTGTCTATTAAATTTTGTTTTATTTACAATAATCAAAATACGAGGAAGTTAATATGTTGAATAAAAGCGAATATGATATTCCTATAACCATGTGTTAGTATAATTATTACGCCAAAACCCATAACCTATTCTGTACCAAGAGCTCATCTAAACGACCCTGGAGATTTTTGTATAAGGGAATTAAATTATTTCTTATTTAATGGGAAGAATGTAAACGGTTTCCATATTTAATCCACAAAATATGGTGGCGACCCTGGAAGCTTTGTGGGATTTTTTTTAAGGTAAGTCGAAATAAGATCGCAGTAAACGAAGTAAGTATAATCTTCTCTTGTTATTTATTTGTAAAGTTATAAAAGTTACACTGTGTTTACTATCAGACATTTTATCTGTACTGATGACGGACATCTTGAATGTTGTAGGAACACAGATTAGAAACACCCGTGAACAAATACAAATGACTGTTCTGTCCCATTGAGCCAGTTCTATTTGTATACTTTCATAAGGTGTAAAAACACAAACACACAACACAGTTTCAAAGTAAAAGTAGGAATTAAAGGTAGGGGTCAAGGGAACTATGAAGGAATTTGTATGGTGAAGAATTTGAAAGATACTTTTTTCAAAAGTGTATGAAGCTTTGGGCATATGCATAGAAATATTAAGAGAGCTATATGAGATTCAAAGACAAAAGTGGATGGACAAAGAACCAGAGGAATCTTTATCACAATTTTCCAGCCTGTTAGGACGTGGTCTGGATTGTCTTATGTTTTTACTACAAGATGTTTTGTTCGTACCGATGACTGACAGCTTCAATGGCACAAGAACACAGATCACAACACCCACGAATGAGTACAAAGACTGTTCTGTCACATTGAGGCACTTCTACAGGATTGTTCAATAGAAAGATGTTTAGAGGTTGCAAAGCATTTTTTATTCAACGGTTTTAAAAGAAGTCTCCATTACATTAAGGCATGAGCCCCAGTGTTGGACTAATATGTAGATTCCGTGCTAGTAAAATTCTTGCGGCTGTTTGCGGAACCATTCGCTAACACCAAACTCTACCTCAGCGTCCGATTTGAACTACCATCCTTTTAGTGATTTCTTGAGTAGGCCAAAAACATGATAATCGCAAGGGGACAAGTCGGGACTGTAAGGTGGATGTTGTAAGACTTCCCACTTCATACGACCAAGCAGATCTTGAATCGTCTGGGCTACAAGGGGTTGAGCATTATCATGCAGAAGAATGACAACATTTGTGAGCTTCCCAAGACGTTATTCTTGGGATCTTCTAAAATCTAAGAGCAGCACACCCTGATAATAAAAAAATACAGTCACCATTACTTTTCCTGCCGAAGGTTGGGACCAACATTTTTTTGCCTTTGGAGATTGTGCATGCTTCCACTGCATACTCTGATGTTTGGATTCTGGTTCGTAGTGATAACACCAAGACTCATCACCAGCAACAATTTGGTGTAGAAAGGCATTAACTTATTGATAGTGTATCAAATGGTGTAATGGTAAGGCCGAACACAAATTTTTCTGCTGATCAGTAAGCAGTCGTGGAATCCACTGAGCAGCAACTTTGTGGTAGCCATGACTGTGAATGATGGAATGAACAGTTCCTACGCTGATGCTCAACATTTGAGAAAGTTCTCTAACCTTTATGCGCCTATTTGCGCATAAAACAGTTTCCAGCTGTCTCACATTTTCATATGATGTTGCAACATGTCCAGGTCCGGGACAAGCCAAATCTTTAGTGGATTCTCTTCCTTGTTGAAATTTATTGCACCATTCAACCACTGCCGTATGAGAATAACTATAGTCACCATATAAACTTTCTCGTATAAATTTCCATTGGCTGATGCCCCTCAGTGGCCAAAAACTGAATAACGGCACACAGATTATCATTGGATGGATTTTCTGTCATAGATACCATTTTTCAACCCAGTCACAACGCTTAGAAAAGAGAAAACTGCAAATATTTTTGACAGACTAGTATTTAAACAGACAGTATAAACAAATGAATTCCGTTGCCATGGTGACAAAATCATGGCTGTGCAGATCGAACGTGTTTCTATTGAACAGTTCTTGTATTTATACATTTTTTAAGGCGCTGGTTGGTCATTTTTTGGTCGATCACATTGGTCTTCTTTTTTGATTGGCTTGCTTATTTCACCTTGTTTCAATGCTGGTATCCAGTATTTATTGAGCACTGAAAACTCCTCTTTCTTATGTATGCTGTGCTTATATATTTCACTTGCCTTCCTCTGAAACACAGCATCAACACTTGTATAGTTGAACACAAGCAAACACAGAAGTCTGCTGTAGCCGAACATGCACTATCTAATGAAAACCATAATATCTTGTTTGGAGAGACCTAGGTCCTGACCTCAACTCAGCGGTACTTTGCTCGGTTTAAGTGACTTATTTTAAACACACCTAATTCATATTGCAACCTAATTCTTGGTATGTTGTCAAAAGTTCATTAACAGGTACATCATAATTTTCAGCTCTTCAATTACCCAAGAAGTTGACAATAACCAATGTTAAGACTTTTGGTATGCTATAAATGCATTCCAAATAAAATGGTAATAGCCTTCAGATCTCCACATATCTGATATTTATTGATGATCTCCATATTTATTTTTTCAAGAAACAATTTAATGTTTGCGTAGCTCTCCTTCACATGTACAGGGTCATCTACAGGAACAGACAGTGAAGCAAAACTACTGCCAACCTTAACTTAGATGAGTCTATGAAAAGTGTCTAGTCTTGTGGATTGTGTTGTATTCTTAGAGAAGTCATCAGACCATTTACATTACTGCAGATAACAAGACTGTTTTCCTTTTTTTTTAGTGGAGTTAACCCTCATTTTTACTTCAGGCGACAGGTGACGTCACCCGCAGCTGTGGTACATAGTTGAGAATGGGTTTGTTTATACTTCTGCGAAGTGATGTGTGACTCCTCGGTGACGATACCTCTCACCACCTGTTGTTGTAGTTTGTCACAGATACAGGTGACATCTCCCATGCTTTTTGGTATTTGCATGTATTCTCACATGTCAAAATAATGACGTGCAGACAAGGCCTGCAATTTGGAATGATGCAGACCCGAATCATAAAATCATGGATGTGGTGGAGAAAAGTTGGAAGGAAATAGCACAGTTGATGAATAAAGGTGAATAAATTTTTTTTACAGAAATTAAGAAAGTTAGATTCATTATTACATTTTATGTACTCTAAATACACAATTTTAGGAACACTCTGTACTTATTAAAATATTTTTAATAAACACATTTTGTAGCTCTAAACTAATATCTGCAATATCACGAGTTAGGTGAACTTATCCTATACAAATATTATCTACAAATTAATTGATGTATCCCTGTATGTTAAATGTTTGTAATTCATTAAAAATCATTTGTTTAAGAAAATAAAATACATAAAATGCAAAAAGATATTGGTTGTTTTATTGCTGACTACAAGCACTAAGAAAGATACGATTCTTATTTATTGTTATTTTGAATGTTCATCCTCTTCTTTCACAGCACTTAATGAATATTAATTACTACACTTTGTAATGTAGCTGTCCTCGTCTCTTCTTCAAGCCCCGCGATGGAAGCCAATTTGTAATGTAGTCGTGTGTACGGCTACCGTTTTATTCTGTAACATGTGAATCAGATTTTGTATGTGTGTACTGGGTGTAACGTGTCTTCTCTATCCGTCGTTCAAATGAATGCAACTTCCACAGATTTCGTCCGTTGCGAACGTACGAATAACCAGGTCTCGATGTTCTTACCTGTTGTTCACTAGGGGTGTGAAGATCCCGGCGGCGCCAAATTGTTTTATTAAAACAATTAAAAAATTTTAAATGTGTATGACCACTCAGGCGGTTTGAATAATTCAATATATTCTGCCTGTCTCAGCCGTCTGTATCGGCCAGTAGTTCGTTGCGTTGGCTGTGCGGTCGCTAGTCGTCAACACTACTTGTCTGCTAAAATGTACATAAATTATTATCTACCTCCTAATGAAATTATAACACCGTGGTTACCACTCAATACTTATTTATTTTTTGGTTAACGATTAATTATTCGTTTAATACAAATTATGTTTCCTTTTGTAATACTATTGCTCCGGTTATATGAGATACTTCTACAGGGTTTGACAAATCGATATCTGAACTGATTAACAGACTTTCAGTAATGGCGTCTGTGGAAATTATACACAAAATTATTATTGTTCGTTTGTCACGGGTTCTTGAGATTACGTTAAAAGGATTACTAATGTTTAAAACAATAAAAATACACACCCTTACATCAGTTAAACTTAAATAATATACTGTGTAGGTATAATTTGTTTATTGTAGTGTAGTAAAAGTGTTACAAGCTATCGGTAATTAATAACAGGTTATCTTTGCCAGTTTATAAATTTTCAGTGACTTAGTTTTTTAATCTTTGAAAGTAATTATGTTCAATTTAGTGAGAGTTCATCCTTTAGTGAGAAATAATTAACATGAGTTTATTCAGAAATTTGGGTAATTTGATAGATACTTATCACTTCAGTAGACAGGACGAACTCATTTGATCTGGTATTAAGGAGTTAGGCTGCAATCATCTTTAATTTTCTTTGGTTCAGGACTTCGGGCATCTTTTCCAAGTTAATCGGCAGGATATTACTTTCTTTTTTCTTTAATTCGGCTTCGACATTAGTTATATGGTTTCAGCCATCATCTTCTCCCTTGGGGTTCACTTACTAGTAATTTCATTTGGTATTTTGACGTTTTAATTAACAATTTTGATCATTTCAAAACTAGCGTCTATTCAACAAAAGCGTCATATATTGAGTAAAGAAATCTAACGGTAATTAGCAACCAAACGACTGTTGTCATAGTAACCATTTAATCCCGATTGGTTAATTCTGAAGTAGCCTATTGTTATCAAATTTTGAATTTTTATTCAAAATAGCTGTATATCTTCTTATTGATTATCCTCTTCTGTCCTCTTCCCTACATATTAAATATTATCACCACTGTTATTATTTCCTTTCAAAGATTAATTTGGTATCACATAATGTATGGTTTTATGAAATATCAATGTTTGTACACATCTGTTAATATTTGGTATTTACATTTCTCCTTTAAACTAAGTTCTTATTCTAATATTTTTCCTTTAAACTGATTTACAAATTATTCTCGGCTATTTACTTGCCTTGAATTTCTTAATTTCCTGATTGTTTTTATACAGTTTGCAATTATTTGTCATTGACAGTTATACATTTCCTAGGCCTTAGTAGCCATTGATTATTTTGATTTAATTTATTCTAATTATATTTCATTTCATTACAAAGTGTTTTGTTCTGTTGTTATAATTGATTTGTTTAGTGGTTGTTGTGTCTTGAGTTTGTTTTTGTTCTGATTATATGTCAAGATTATTTCCTATGTCTTAATACTTAAAATATAACAATTAGGCCTATGGACTGTAAGTTCCTTTCAGCCATATCCTCTTCATAACATTGAAACAAACAATTCTTTACAAGTTATTGGTTACTGTTGGTTTTAATTTAACATTAATTTCATTCTTTGCTACTACTTTGAGTGATAATCATCATCACTTCTTGTAAACTTATTTAATTTAATTTCCCTTATAACATAGGGTATTTATCAATTATATATTTAATTACTTAAATCTTTACTACTCCTTTTCTCCATTCCATGTTAACACAAACAGTTTATTTTACCTGGGCTTTCTCCCCTGAATAATATTGTATCCTTTATCTATTTCTACTCTAAACACTATTTCTAATTACCCTTAACTATATAATTTTTATAATCCCACTCTTAAATCCTTCATTGGTCCATCATTGATTTATTAAGTGTTTACTTATCTATCACTATCTTTTTAATCATACTATTGTTTACAATATCCATTTTCACACATCACTTTCACTGTTATCACTTTTTATTTTACACGTTTATTGGTAGGTAAACCCTATTGTTATTTTTCTTCGTCACTTAGTTACTCTCATTATATTTCTCACTATCTCACTGTCTTTACAAATTTTATTTATATCTAATAAGTTCATGTCATTTTCTAGATTTCTTACTTACATATACTGCTAATTCGTGGGTTAGTGTATTTTTATTTAATGGGTTTTTATTAATTATGAGTTACATTTGTCACTTAGACAATACTAATATTTCTTTTTTATATTGGTTATTCACCGGTTTCGTTTCCTTTATGATATTTGATGGTATCATCTCCCCCTTCCCTATTCTATACTATTTGTCTGTGTTTTATCACCTTGTTTCACTTTATTTTCTTTATAGTTGGTTTGTTCCATTTTTAATTTCATTTTTCTTCTCCTTCCCTTCCATCTTGTTTCGCTTCATTTTGGTTATTTTCTGGCCAATCTCTGGGGTTGGGTCAATGACATTTGTCTGTCAGTCTAGTTTGTATTTCTTATTTAATAATCACCTTTGGTTTACTATTCTTCCTCCTTCACTCTTAATTATATTTACTATTTTCGTTCTCTTTATTATTTATTTATTAAAATATTGCGACAACACAAATTACTAAACTATTGGCGCATAGGATATGATAGTATGTGTATCTCAAATTAAAAGTCTATATTGGAGGGTTTAAGATTATTTATTGCACAAAACACAAGTAATTGTTTATATGGTATATTTGATATGTACAGAATGTAATGTTTGATATAGAGTCTTTCTTTTAAAATGTTAAATACTGTTCATACGCAAGACGTGATACGTTACATAAAGAAGATTCCCACGATGATGTTGCTGAAGAGAAGGGCAGGTCTTTGCTGTGTAGTTGGGTTGTCAGGTGTGGCTTATAAATGACAGACGTTCACCCAGAAACGTTTACAGCTGGGCTGGCGTCCTGTAACAGCTGGTCTGGTGTCCTATAGCAGCTGGGCTGGTGTCCTGTAACAGCTGGGCTGGTGTCCTATAACAGCTGGGCGGGTGTCCTGTAACAGCTGGGCTGGTGTCCTGTAATTCCCACGATGAATCTGACGCTTCGCACACACAATGGTACTATGGATCTTACTACTCGTAAATTTAATATAGAGTTTATGACCAAGTAATATCTCCGGTGACAGTGAGTTTAATATAATAACGGTATATTGAACTTATACCACTCCGGCTTCTTCAAGTGTTCACGCGAATACCCAGGTCTACCGCGATCAGCAGACCACCCTATGAGGAAATCTTGCACTAACACAGAAACGTCTTGATGGAACAACTTACTATTGCGTAACTATTAATGATACTGACACTGCGGAAAATCTCGCACAGTGATACAGTTACACTCACTTATTACACACGTAATACAACAATACTAATATCGTGTGTAAAGAGTTAATATTCAACCGTTCTGCGTCACACGCGTTACTATCCCCGAATAGTCTTTACAGATTCCTGCAAGCGACAGAATCTTGAACAAGAATTGTATGTACCGTTCGCGGTAGCAGCAGTGAAGAACTGCCTGTAATTATACGCGCAATGCGTTAAAACAATACTGTGTGCAGGTGTACTACACACACAGTTCTGAGTCTTCCCGTTTCACTAACGACGAATAGTTTTTACAACACGTTGCAAGCAGTAGAATCTTGTACAAGGAGTGCACGTCCCGTTCGCGGTAGATGGCGTAGAAGAACTGCCTGTGTAACAACAGGCTTAAGAAAATTTCCTACCACCACTCAGCATTCTATTGGTGGACGGAAGTCACATGGTTAGTACACCGTGACATGCACTTTTCATGCTGTAAAGTGCATTTACTTTGTACCAGCATGCATAGCGGTAATCAGAATACCCTTATCACATGCATAACTGCATACTTTATTAATATCATATATGAACGTAAATAATAGTCAGAAATATACAGGTTTGTAGCAATACATATGTCTATGTTCAGTTCAATGTCAAACACAATGATAATCCAATCACGCACAGCCCGGGAAACGTTTACCACTCGCGCACATTTCCACAAACACAGTACATGAATAACAATAAATAAATAATGCACAGTTTTACTAAACTAAACCCTTATCCTTACTAAATACAACTGATAACATAACCAAACTTAACCATCTACCAATATAACATGAATGTCCATTGTCTGTGTAATATATGAGCTTGCCCCGCATATCATGATCCTGTGATTCGTTGCAGGATTAACCCCTTCCCGCATAAAAAAAATTTTTTTTTTTAGGGAACTAACAAAAAATAAAAATTTTTTTTTCGATATAACCAAAACAATTTCCTAATCCTGAAACAATAATACTAATACCTTCAAACTAAAATCAAATAAACATCCTCAAATCAATACTAACATTTCCTAACTGTCACTTTGACAGAAGCACCAAATCAAAGACACGTGGTAACCTAAAACCAAAACAAATACACATGTTCCCGACAAGCAGATAACGAAATTTTATGCAGGGTCACAAAGTACACAGACGGCATTCCTTATCTTAACTAGATTATTGTTCATTCACAGAGTCATCTTACATATAACATTTAAACCTGAACTGACATATTTAAATAGCTACACATTCTTACCCCTATATCCTGACATTTATTTCTGAGTTTTTTTTTATAAATTTTTCTCAGTTTTGAAACGCACACGTTTACTTGGAAATATAGATTTGAATTTGTTTAATATACGCCGTAATTGCCTTATCTCGCAACTCATTAACTGAACCTTGCAGGTCAGCGAGTTACTCGTTATCTTATCTTTCGAGCGTCCTAGTCTGATAACGTGCGGTACACTATCTACTTTATTTTGCAATGGGTCGTTAGGAAATCCAATTGACAGTTTATTCAATTCGTCGACTTCCAATATAATATTATGTCTGAGTTTTCTAACTCCAAGTACGGTCGCATCTATTTCCGTACCCTGTTTGTATTTTGTTTTAATTGCCTGTTTTTCAATTATCTGCGACTCACACGCTCCTGATTTTATCCTTGTGTGACATACCGGCAGAATCGGCCTTTGTATAAAGTGGTTTTTACACCTCTTTAGTAATTGCTCATCCAACAGCGATATTTCTGTGTCGCTGTCAAACAATATCTCGTCAACATAACCACTAAATTTTGCTACGACCACAAGATCGGTGCCATTTTCAATATTAATACTTCCCTCATATCTACTACTACTATCATTACTATACACTAAACTGTCCCTCATTCCTGCAGGATATAGGCCAGACATAACAGTTTTACTCTTATAATTAACATTTTTCATAATTGATTGATTGAACTGCTTTTCAACTGAATCATTTTCAGTAACTGTTGCTAATAAGTTGGTATTAAATCGCTGAGTTGTATTTTTATGTTGTTGTGATTGTGGCTGATTTTATGGTGTTTGAACATGAAACTGATTACGCGGTGGTTCATTATTATTTACCATAATTGTTGTCACCTTATTGTCATCAGTAACATTCACCTCTCCGTCCTCCAAAAACACCTCAGTACCTGCTATAGATTCATCTAGTACCTCATCGTTACGACATGTGTCATAAATACCTGCACCGTTAGTCTCCATACTAGTTTCAGGCTCTACTACTGGTTCGGGAATTTTATGTGTTATGCATACACTGTCCGAATCCGTAATAGCTTCACATTCTACCATTCGTTCATGGTTATCGTATGCTATATCTGTCACATTATAAACTATCATCTCATCACCGCACTTACCTGAAGTATGTTCTGGACTAATAGTGTCGTTACTAATAACTTCACTTCCGTTATCTTCACTATAATGGAATGCATAATCTAGATCTCCGACCATATCGAATAATGAAATACTATGCCCTAATAGCATGGTAAACGAAGACATTTGCCTGAACAAAAATTTCGATCAGGATGAAAATTTGGATTTATGTAGCTAAAGATGTATACTTTAAAATAAGAAAACCTTACCATCGCGGCGGGACCCCGTTTCCGGGAAAATCGATCGGAAAAGTCGTGATTGTCGGTTTTCTTCACGTAATTGTTTAAATAATGAAAATAAAGCAAAACGTTTCAAATAAATGTTGTAGCTTATGATTTTATCTACAAATTTTGTCTAAACAATTTTTCGATATCTGAATTAGTTTACGAGATATAAACGATTTTCCACGTACTCTCGCTATACTACTGGTGGATGCGCGCGCATCTCCAAAATAGGAAAATTTTCAAACATGTGATTAATTAATCGATAATTTGGGATATTTATCGAAGTCGGAAAATTTTGAAAATGACATAGGACATAGAGAAAAACCTCAGCTTTCACGTGAATATATTTACATATTTCATTAAAGAATTTATCATATACAAAAATGTGTTTAAAAATGGGCAGCTACATCTTATGAACAGAAATTTCTTATTTTGTCACAACTTTTTTGAAAATCATCAGAATGAAAATTCCTTCTGGATTTACTTTCTTTAATGTTTGTATAATAATAATATTAAAACGAGAAAAGGATTACTGTTAAGGGGGAAAAATGATCTTGCGTCGAAGTTTGGGTTGTTTTCCATTCTTATTTTTAAGTGTTTTTTCCGGAATTCATTTATCAATATTTTCAATGTGAATTAATCAAAATCAATAAAAATGTGCTTATAAGTACTTAAAAGTATACTCTTTCGAAAGGATTAAACATTTTTTCAGTACACGTAATATTTTTTAAATTATGCTAAATTATTATGCATAGGTACCAAAACTGGCCATATTTTAGTAAAATAAATACAACTTTTTCCAAAATGAATATTTTTGTTTGAAAATTTTAGAGCATATTACAGAATGCACACAAGAGAGATTGCACCTATACAGAGAATACACCTATTGTAAAGGTAGAAATGAGAGGGCCTACTAAGTGAGGTGAAAATGCAGGTGTCAGGGAAAAAAGCGACCTTGGTATTTGAGCGCGCAACGCCAGGCGGCGTGACATGGTGCACTCAGGGACCACGCAGGCGCAGGACCTTAAACAGCCGGGAAGTTAGTCAGTCTTGTTGTCGCATGATTGTTACATAGCTGACATTTTAAGGTTATTATTTTTTTTATAATAAACAGTTTGCGTTAACAATGATTATAATATTCGGAATAGTTTATACAAACAATTACATTGATCATTTTCCTTACAGAATTTAAGAAACAAACATAAAAGTAGCTACTAACCCTTAAGGTGCCGAGATTCCCCCACATCTATCGTACATTTTACTACATAAATTGTGTAGGTAAAAGTATGAGGTACCACAGTAACATTCTTGTTTTTTACAAATTTTCATTTTTTAGAAGCTATATACCAAAAAAGGAAAAAATGACGAGAGGTGTAAGTGGAAAATCGGCGTTATCTCCGTAAGGCATTAATATTTAAAAAAACTTTTTTAACCAGTCTTGCTGAGAAAATCACGAACTACAAGATTCATATACAAGTGTTTCGCTATTTCCATATTTTAAATGAGTAGGACGGAAAATGAACGCTGAAAAGGCCGACGCACGGCGGAAGGTCGTGGAAAATCGTTTATATCTCGGAAATAAATTAATGGATCGAAAAATTGTTTAGACAAGTTTTGTAGGTAAAAGTATGAGGTACCACTGTAACATTCTTGTTTTTTACAAATTTTCATTTTTTAGAAGCTATATATCAAAAAAGGAAAAAATGACGAGAGGTGTAAGTGGAAAATCGGCGTTATCTCTGTAACGCATTAATATATCAAAAACTATTTTGAACCAGTTTTGTAGAGAAAATTACGAGCTACAACATTCATTTGAAACATTTTTCGCTATTTCCATTTTTTAAATGACTATAACAGAAAAACGAACGCTAAAAAAGCGGACGCGCGGCGGAAGGTCGTGGAAAATCGTCTATATCTCGTAAACTAATTCAGATATCGAAAAAGTGTTTAGACAAAATTTGTAGATAAAATCATAAGCTACAACATTTATTTGAAACATTTTGCTTTATTTTCATTATTTAAACAATTACGTGAAGAAAACCGACAATCACGACTTTTCCGATCGATTTTCCCGGAAACGGGGTCCCGCCGTGATGGTAAGGTTTTCTTATTTTAAAGTATACATCTTTAGCTACCTAAATCCAAATTTTCATCCTGATCGAAATTTTTGCACAAATTTGTCGAAATTTTGTCTTCGTTTACCATGCTATAAGTGAGTTGCTTCATTAATATTACTTTCAATTTCATCCCACAATTTCCGCCTAATGGCTCTACTCTCCTCAGATATGGTTTTATCATCAATCGACATGGCCCTTAAAGATTCTATAAGCCCTTTTGCCTTCGACATAGTGATCACAAATTAATTTCAAATTTAGTAAATTTAAATTCACTGATTTATACGCAAAGAAAGTTATTATTATCACCAGATTATTAACATAGTGTACTCAGTTTATACACACAGAGAAAGCAGTTCAAAATATCAACATGTAAATAAACCTTATCTAACACACAACAACTAATAATCTACCTCCAATATACTGATAAAATCTGTTCATATATGACATACAAGGGAATATGCACAATTGATAAATTATACCCTCAGATTATCATATGAACTATACACATACAATTATTACGTTAATTATAATTATACGTCGCATTTTACCAACAAATTTTATACTCATAGACAAATATATAATAGCGTAAATTTTCCGCTATTTTTCGAGCCCCTAAGTTGCTAACCGCCAAAATATCTCTATGCGACAACACAAATTACTAAACTATTGGCGCATAGGATATGATAGTATGTGTATCTCAAATTAAAAGTCTATATTGGAGGGTTTAAGATTATTTATTGCACAAAACACAAGTAATTGTTTATATGGTATATTTGATATGTACAGAATGTAATGTTTGATATAGAGTCTTTCTTTTAAAATGTTAAATACTGTTCATACGCAAGACGTGATACGTTACATAAAGAAGATTCCCACGATGATGTTGCTGAAGAGAAGGGCAGGTCTTTGCTGTGTAGTTGGGTCATCAGGTGTGGCTTATAAATGAGAGACGTTCACCCAGAAACGTTTACAGCTGGGCTGGCGTCCTGTAACAGCTGGGCTGGTGTCCTATAGCAGCTGGGCTGGTGTCCTGTAACAGCTGGGCTGGTGTCCTGTAATTCCCACGATGAATCTGACGCTTCGCACACACAATGGTACTACGGATCTTACTACTCATAAATTTAATATAGAGTTTATGACCAAGTAATATCTCAGGTGACAGTGAGTTTAATATAATAACGGTATATTGAACTTATACCACTCCGGCTTCTTCAAGTGTTCACGCGAATACCCAGGTCTACCGCGATCAGCAGACCACCCTATGAGGAAATCTTGCACTAACACAGAAACGTCTTGATGGAACAACTTACTATTGCGTAACTATTAATGATACTGACACTGCGGAAAATCTCGCACAGTGATACAGTTACACTCACTTATTACACACGTAATACAACAATACTAATATCGTGTGTAAAGAGTTAATATTCAACCGTTCTGCGTCACACGCGTTACTATCCCCGAATAGTCTTTACAGATTCCTGCAAGCGACAGAATCTTGAACAAGAATTGTATGTACCGTTCGCGGTAGCAGCAGTGAAGAACTGCCTGTAATTATACGCGCAATGCGTTAAAACAATACTGTGTGCAGATGTACTACACACACAGTTCTGAATCTTCCCGTTTCACTAACGACGAATAGTTTTTACAACACCTTGCAAGCGGTAGAATCTTGTACAAGGAGTGCACGTCCCGTTCGCGGTAGATGGCGTAGAAGAACTGTCGTAATTATACGCGCAATTCGTTAAAACAATACTGTGTGCAGGTGTACTACACACACAGTTCTGAGTCTTCCTGTTTCACTAACGACGAATAGTTTTTACAACACCTTGCAAGCGGTAGAATCTTGTACAAGGAGTGCACGTCCCGTTCGCGGTAGATGGCGTAGAACTGTCGTAATTATACGCGCAATGCGTTAAAACAATACTGTGTGCAGGTGTACTACACACACAGTTCTGAGTCTTCCCGTTTCACTAACGACGAATAGTTTTTACAACACCTTGCAAGCGGTAGAATCTTGTACAAGGAGTGGACGTCCCGTTCGCGGTAGATGACGTAGAAGAACTGCCTGTGTAACAACAGGCTTAAGAAAATTTCCTACCTACCACCACTCAGCATTCTATTGGTGGACGGAAGTCACATGGTTAGTACACCGTGACATGCACTTTTCATGCTGTAAAGTGCATTTACTTTGTACCAGCATGCATAGCGGTAATCAGAATACCCTTATCACATGCATAACTGCATACTTTATTAATATCATATATGAACGTAAATAATAGTCAGAAATATACAGGGTTTGTAGCAACACATATGTCTATGTTCAGTTCAATGTCAAACACAATGATAATCCAATCACGCACAGCCCGGGAAACGTTTACCACTCGCGCACATTTCCACAAACACAGTACATGAATAACAATAAATAAATAATGCACAGTTTTACTAAACTAACCCCTTATCCTTACAAAATACAACTGATAACATAACCAAACTTAACCATCTACCAATATAACATGAATGTCCATTGTCTGTGTAATATATGAGCTTGCCCCGCATATCATGATCCTGTGATTCGTTGCAATATATTATTTCTTAGCATTTTTTACATACTTATTGATATCAAATATGATCTGGGTTTGGCAATGTTATATAATGCCCTTCCACCAAAATTGATCATTTTATAAAACGTGATTCTAAATTTGATGAAATTATCAATTGTATTGTATCATTTTTTTTTTCAAAATTCTCCTACTTCTCATTCATTTTTTATGGTTAATTCTGTATCTTTTATTTCCATTCTTCTTAGTCTTTTCTTCATTATTTTCTCATATTGCAAACTGGCTTATTGATTTTTTATTATAAATTATTCCCTATAAATCTTATTTTCCCTAACTATCTCTACCTTGAAGTTGCAATCGATTCGGATGGGCTCTATTGGCTTACCTAACTCCGTCGTTCAAAACTACTCTTATCCTGAGATCAGGGGAACATCATCCCTGCTCAGTAAAATGATTGCTGGACTTATTCAACAGTCAATCTCAATTAATGAATCTTAAATATAGTCATCTCGTGACTCAACATAATAATAATAATCATAACATTTGTTGGGAATCTTTTACCTTTGTACTTCATTATTGCTCAGTTCGAGTCATATATTTTTTCATCTTTCTTTATAGATACTACTTGATAATACTTGAAGCATTGCTTTTTATTGATACAATTCGCATTTTTATTCATTTTTAATTACTTTTTGTTTCATCTCATTTCACATTGTAACTCTTAGAATGTTTATTTTATTTATTTCATTTTTTGATCATTGGTTTGTGTAATTTTACTTCCCATCTTTTCTAAATAGTGGTGGAAGCTGATCATTTTGATTGATACTTTTTTTTTCTTCATAATTTTTTAAATATCATAGTAAGTTAGTGCTTCTTACTAGTTAGGAATTTTTTATTAGCTTATTCCTTTATAGTATGTTTTGCCTTTCATGCCTCATTTTTTGGCTAAAGATTATGGTAACTTAATCTTATTTTGTAGGAATGTTTTGTAACTTCACTCCTCTATTATTATTTTTTATTTAAATGTTGTAGTAAGTTGGTTACTCTTACTTTATATGGATTCCTTGTAACTTTTATCTCTCCATTTTTAATTGTTCTAAAATATTCTCGAAATATTTGTGTAAGCTGTCCTTACATAACTTTTTTGAATTTTGAAATCCATTTGAGATCTTTTTCTTTATGATATTGGCAAACTTGTTCGTTTGTCACGTTATTTTATTGATTTAAAGTATTTCTGTTGGTTTTTTACTTTAAGTTTTTTCAGTCATTATTGGTCGTCATAATATTTCTTAATTGATGCCTGATTGTATACACCCTTTATTTTCTTAGTGACGGGGTGAGTGATCTCATAAGTGTTATTGCCCTTGTCTCTTGTTATAGTGTATGGTCCTACGTATAATAATAGTAACTTTTTAGTAATGCCTTCTATGGAGCTGGGTAATTCTCTGTTTTTTATGAGTACCCTTTCTCCTACATCGTATTTAATAGTCTTTTTCTGGTTCTTAGAGTATTTTATTCTTTTGTTGCTCTACCTTTTCGGCTATTCTGTTGTAGAATTTTCTTTTCTCGAATTGATATTCGGTGTTGTTGGGAAATTGAATCATATCAGTTATCTCTCTAGGCGGTGGCCGATCAAACATCATTGTGTATGGTGTGGCTTCAGTGAAGTTGTGGTAAGCAAGGTTTATAAATTCTTCAGTGGATTTTACGTAATTGTGCCACTCTTTTTGTTTATCGTGGCAGTAGGTCCTCAGTATTCGACCCACTTCTCTAAGTACTCTCTCAGCTGGGGTGATAAACGGATGTTTTGTAAGTTTTAATATCATGTTCCCAGAGTTTATTTTTCCACAAATTTCCTTTAAACTGAGTTCCATGATCGGTTATTATGGCCGTCGGTTTTCCCACTTCAGGTATAAACTTGGTTAAGATAATCTCAATTATTTTCTTTGTTGTTGCACGGTTAATGGAGTACAACTTTGTATATTTGGTGAAGTGATCGAACATGATGACTATGAATTTGTATCTGTGTTTTCCTCCACTGCGAGGAAACGGACCACATACATCAAGGAATACCCTTTCTAATTTCTGACTTGATATTATAGGTATCCTCATACCCTCCTTTTTTGAATTGATGCATTTTACCTTTTGGCAAATATTACATTTTTGAATAGTTTTGTTTACCTTTCGATAAATATTTTTTATATAAACTTGTTCCTCTAAAGCTTTTATCACTTTTATGGCCCCCATATGGCCGTATCTAATGTGGTAGTCTAGTATTAATTGTTCTTCCACCGTAGATGGTATTACTAGTTTCCATTCTCCGATATCAGGATTGTTTTTAATAAATAGCAGGTTGTTACGTATTTTATAATATTGCATAATGGTTTCTTCTTCTTTTAACATTCTCTCCCGGATACTCATTATTTTTGGATCCACATTTTGACATATTCTTATTTCCTGGGTTATTTTTTCTAGATCTATTCTGTTTTTGATAATGTTATACACCTTAACTAATTGTTCTTTCTCACCCTCGAAAGTTTGTTGCTGGACGTTGATACGGGATAATATGTCAGCAGCTATGTTTTTCTTCCCTGGTATGTATTCCCAGTTTATGTGGTATTCCTGTAGCAACAATATCCATCGGGTTAATCTTCCGTGGCTGAGTTTACACTGCTTGAGGAATGAAATGGATCTATGGTCACTTCTCACGGTTATGTCGTATCCCAGAATGTAAGTCCTGAATTTGTTGCAAGCGAACACGACACTAAGTAGTTCTTTCTCCGTGACGTGATAGTTTCGTTCGCATCCATTTAAAATTCTACTTGCAAAACTTATGACCATATGTTGCCCCTTCTCATCTTCCTGGTATAATACCGCACCTACACTGACATCACTCGCATCACAATTCATGAAGAATGGCTTTTTGAAGTCTGGATGGTGTAAGATCACGGTGTTTAAAAACTTTTCTTTTATTTGGTTAAATACTTCATCTTGTTCGGACCCCCAAATCCACTTATCCTTAACTGATAATTGTTTTTTGAATTGTGCTGTTAGTTTGGAATAATTATCTTGAAATTTACGATAATAATTGCAGATTCCCAGGAAAGATTGAAGTTGTTTTTTGGTGTGGGGAATCGTTGTATCGCCTCAACTTTTTCTGATGAAGGAGATATGCCTTCCTCTGCTAGATTGAATCCTAAAAATTGTACCTTTCGGGCTATAAACTTTGACTTGTCCAGCTTAAGGGTTACGTGATTATCTGATAACTTTTTTAGTACGGTTTCCACTCTAGCACAGTGCTCTCGCCAATTTGATGTTATCAGCAGGTCATCTACGTACACGGTGGTAAAATTCAGTACATCTTGTCCCAGTATTTGGTCTATACACTTAACAAATACTGCGACCGAATTTATCAGTCCAAATGGCAATCTTTTGAACTGATAGTTCCTCCCATCGAACAGGAATGCTAAGTATTGTCTACTGTTCGGATGTAGCTCCACCTGCCAATATCCACATACTGTGTCCCACGAGCTGATGTATTTTATACCGTGAAACGTCTTAAGGATTTCTTCGATTTCACCCGGTGATGTTCTATCGTTCACTATCATTTTATTGATCTCTCTTGCATCGAGGCAGATTCTCACCTTTCCGTCCTTTTTCGGTATCGCCACTATTGACTTGTATAAGGTGATTGACTTAATTCGATGATATCGTCTTCCATCATTTGATTGATTTCTGCCCTCACTGCATTTCTTTGTGAGTAAGCGATGGGATAATATTTTTTCTTAAAGTCAACGGGTTCTTTAAATCGTATCCGGCATTGATAGTTCTTTACCTTGCCTGGGGCGTCAGAAAAAATGTGTTTATATCTGTTGTATATACTTATGAGTTCCTCTGCCTGTTGCACACTAATCTGTGGATCTTGTTCTTCTCGTTGGAAGTTTCTGATCTCTTCCAGCTTGCTTGACCATAATTCTTCATCCTTCCAATCCTTCAATATTCTTTCGGGTGATTGTTGGCAATAATCGTTTTGGATCATGTTGCAGCTGTTTATTATTAATGGTAAGTTGCCACCGTTCACTATATTGGCTGACCATATCCCTTGTTCTGTGGTTAGTGATACTTCTCCTAGCCGCAGGTTAATTATGGCAGACTGTTGTCTGAGTACATCACACCCAACAAGTATTGAGAAAGGTAGGCCGCTGGCAACAAGAAATGGCATAGTTACTATTATACCTTTGCTATTAAGTTCCAAAGATACTTGTTTCCGGACGGTTTTATTTTGTCGGCCGGTAGCACCAATGATAGTTACATTGTTTATGGGCAGGGTTGATATGGGTATTCTACTTCCCTGCTGTAGTCTATTTAATTCTACTTGGTCGATCAGAGAGATATTAGACCCTGTATCGATCATTATGGTTGATAGGATTCCATTTATTTGGGCACTTACATACACTATTTCACTGTTTTTAATAGGCATCATGTTATCATTTTCTTCGATTAAATCGTCCCTTATATTTTTTAAATAGTTAGTACTTATTATGGTGATCTTCTTGTCTGTTGTCGTCTTATATTCCCCAAGAGATTGGTCCAGTGATGGGCTGTTCACAGTTCTCACCAACCTTATTCGTTTAAATGAGGGCTATCCTCATTGTTTCTGACTTCATTTGTGTTTATTGGTTGGCTCGTTGATTGTTCCTGTTGGTGGTTTGTGTTATCACCATCATTCCTGACGTTTTCCTCGAAGGTGTGGACTCTTGTGTTTGGTACCTGGTTATAGTACGTTCGTCGGTTGTTATTTGTCTGAGAATAGTTTCTTACTAGACTACGCCGTGCTTGACATCTCACATAATTCACTTGCGGTCGGTATCCTCGGTTGTTGTAGTTGTTGTTACCGTTTCCTGGAAGGTAATAATTGTTGGGACAGTTCCGTTGTTGATTTCCTCTGTAATCGTTTCTGAAATTACCATTATTGTTATTGTTTGGGTGATAGTTCCTGGGCGCATTATTCCCACGTTGATTTCCTTGATAGTTATTGGTGCTGTTCGGTGGTGGCTTATTGTCACCCTGTTGGTTTGGTGGGGATGGCCCTTCATTTGGTTTATTATTTCGGAAACTCGTGAATCTGTTCTTATGGTACTGCCATTCGTGTTCATGGCTCTCTAATAAACTAGCCATGTCCTGAATTGTCTTGACTTGACTATACATACGGGCTTTCTGGATCGCATCATCATAGTGGTATGATAATTGTATGACTAAACACTCTTCCGGAATGCGTGGTTCCAAATTCCTGGCCATGCAGATTTTTCCTAGAAAGTATGAGGTTAGGGTTTGTCCGTTTTGGTTTTCGTGCCTTCCGTTAATTAAATTCTTACGGACCATGTTCTGGGTTGACTCTGACCAGTATTTTGCTTTGAATTGGGTTTTAAATTCTTGGATGCTCTGGATGTCTGGTCGTGTGGCGGTCCACCAGTTGTCATATGTTTCCTTAAACATGTCATCTAACATTCCCCTCACAGCTGTCCATCGTGTTTCACGGTTCTTTATTATCAATTCTTCCACCCTTTTCAAAAACTCCATCGGATTGCGTTTATAGTTGCGGAAATTTATTGTATCTCGATTGTCACTGTTAAATATTTGGTTATGGTTACATGACCGGTCACGCCAGGTGTCCACTTCTTCCTGTAATAATTCTTCTCGTCTATGCATCTCTTCAATTCTTTGTTTATTTTCGTCCACTTTACTGTCGATTTTATTTAAATTGCTGTACACTCCTTCCATTCTTTCTCCCAGGTCTGTTCGTACCACTGCTGTCTCCTTCTGATTCTCTTCCCGGATTTGATGCATGTCCTGGTTCACTTGTTCCCACCTTTTGGTTGTTTCTTCGTGACATCCCTCAATTCTCCTTTTGGTTTCTCCTTCGAGGTTGTTGATTTTATTGATTACCTCCTCACGGACTTCTGAAACAGTTTCATTGGTTTTCTCCAGTTTCTCCAACGTCTCCTCTAATTTTTCATTTGTTTCAGTGATCTGCTGTTTAGTTTCTAGCCAGTATTCCATCAATTGGTGTTGTAATGTTTCGTTATTCTGGTTAATGGTTTGTCTCAACTCTTCCTTAGTACTTTCGTTGGTACTAATTATCTTTTCATTGATTTGTTTCAGACTCTCCTCACTCTTGTCAAATTTTTCATGAATTTGTTTTAGACTGTGACTGGTTTCTTTCTTCATCTGTTTCAGACTCTCCTCGTTCTTGTCTAATTTTCCATTAATCAACTCCCATAATTTTTGTAAATCCATTCCTCCTCTGGCTTCCTGCCTATCTCCAGCCTGTGGTTCCATTTCTTCGTCTTGGGTTGGTTCTGTTGTGGTTATTGCTGTTTCCACTTCTTCAATTGATGTTTCTTCCTCTTCTTCCCCTCTATTTTCTTCCATCTCTTTCTCCTTTGCCAACTTTTTCGACAATCCTCTGGTGTGCATATTGTAACCTTTCGCAATCGCCGCTAGAATTTCGTATTTCCCTCTCTTCCAGTCCCACCAGTTGGTTGCCAATTTGTAATGTACTGGATGTCCTGCCTCCTTCAAGCCCCGCGATGGAAGCCAATTTGTAATGTAGTCGTGTGTACGGCTACCGTTTTATTCTGTAAAATGTGAATCAGATTTTGTATGTGTGTACTGGGTGTAACGTGTCTTCTCTACATATTAAATATTATCACCACTGTTATTATTTCCTTTCAAAGATTAATTTGGTATCACATAATGTATGGTTTTATGAAATATCAATGTTTGTACACATCTGTTAATATTTGGTACTTACATTTCTCCTTTAAACTAAGTTCTTATTCTAATATTTTTCCTTTAAACTGATTTACAAATTATTCTCGGCTATTTACTTGCCTTGAATTTCTTAATTTCCTGATTGTTTTTATACAGTTTGCAATTATTTGTCATTGACAGTTATACATTTCCTAGGCCTTAGTAGCCATTGATTATTTTGATTTAATTTATTCTAATTATATTTCATTTCATTACAAAGTGTTTTGTTCTGTTGTTATAATTGATTTGTTTAGTGGTTGTTGTGTCTTGAGTTTGTTTTTGTTCTGATTATATGTCAAGATTATTTCCTATGTCTTAATACTTAAAATATAACAATTAGGCCTATGGACTGTAAGTTCCTTTCAGCCATATCCTCTTCATAACATTGAAACAAACAATTCTTTACAAGTTATTGGTTACTGTTGGTTTTAATTTAACATTAATTTCATTCTTTGCTACTACTTTGAGTGATAATCATCATCACTTCTTGTAAACTTATTTAATTTAATTTCCCTTATAACATAGGGTATTTATCAATTATATATTTAATTACTTAAATCTTTACTACTCCTTTTCTCCATTCCATGTTAACACAAACAGTTTATTTTACCTGGGCTTTCTCCCCTGAATAATATTGTATCCTTTATCTATTTCTACTCTAAACACTATTTCTAATTACCCTTAACTATATAATTTTTATAATCCCACTCTTAAATCCTTCATTGGTCCATCATTGATTTATTAAGTGTTTACTTATCTATCACTATCTTTTTAATCATACTATTGTTTACAATATCCATTTTCACACATCACTTACACTGTTATCACTTTTTATTTTACACGTTTATTGGTGGGTAAACCCTATTGTTATTTTTCTTCGTCACTTAGTTACTCTCATTATATTTCTCACTATCTTTACAAATTTTATTTATATCTAATAAGTTCATGTCATTTTCTAGATTTATTACTTACATATACTACTAATTCGTGGGTTAGTGTATTTTTATTTAATGGGTTTTTATTAATTATGAGTTACATTTGTCACTTAGACAATACTAATATTTCTTTTTTATATTGGTTATTCACCTGTTTCGTTTCCTTTATGATATTTGATGGTATCATCTCCCCCTTCCCTATTCTACACTATTTGTCTGTGTTTTATCACCTTGGTTCACTTTATTTTCTTTATAGTTGGTTTGTTCCATTTTTAATTTCATTTTTCTTCTCCTTCCCTTCCATCTTGTTTCGCTTCATTTTGGTTATTTTCTGGCCAATCTCTGGGGTTGGGTCAATGTCATTTGTCTGTCAGTCTAGTTTGTATTTCTTATTTAATAATCACCTTTGGTTTACTATGCTTCCTCCTTCACTCTTAATTATATTTACTATTTTCGTTCTCTTTATTATTTATTTATTAAAATATATTATTTCTTAGCATTTTTTACATACTTATTGATATCAAATATGATCTGGGTTTGGCAATGTTATAACTTTCACATGTGAAACTTACTTTGTTTATTTTCCTCGTACGACGTTTCAGCGTGATGTTCGCCTTCCTCAGCGAGGTATGATACTGGATGTCCGGAACTTGTAACGGTTTTTTTCTAGTTGGTAGGTTGTGTGGGGGGGGTGTGGAGGTGGAAGGGGGTTGGCGCGGGATTCCGAAGTATTGTATGTTTTGTGTATTATTGTGTCAAAGAATGCGTGTGATTTAAAGTGTAATTGGTCATTAAGTATGTTGTTTGGTTGTATTGTGTAGTGTTTATATATTTCGTATTGTTCTGCGGTGTTAAGTTTTCGACTTTTAGGTACATAGTGTAGGTTCTCAAGATTGTTTTTTATGTTGGTGTAGGTGTGGTTCTTTGTCTGTATGTGTGTGGCGAATGCACATAAAAGAGTGTATGTTGTTATTGGATAAAGCTTTTAGGTGTTCAGAAAATCTTGAAGAAAAAGATCTTCCCGTCTGGCCTATATAGAAATTATTACAATCGTTGCAATTTAATTTGTATACCCCTGTTTTGTTGTATATGTCTATGTCCGTGTTTGTATCGTTGATGTTTTTTGATGGTATTGTTGGTTCTGTAAGCTATTTTGTAATTGTGTTTCCTGAATGTGTTGGCGATTTTGTGTGTGTTGGAGTTGTAGTATGTGAGTGTGATGTATTTATTTGGTTGTGTGTTGTTGGTATTTTTTGTTTAGGATGTGTCTGTGTAGGTTGTTTATTAAATTAGGGTTATAACCATTTTTTATTGTGTTGAGTTCTTCTGCATAATCTTGTTTACGTAGTGGTATTTTTGTGAGTATGGAGCATATGGTTGAATGCAGCATGTTTGTGTTGCGTTGGATGGTTTGATGTGTTGTGTATAACCATGTCAGTTGTGGTTGGTTTTTTGTAAATTTTACATGTGTGTGTATTGTTTGTTTTGTTAATTGTTAGGTCAAGAAAATTTATACTATTGTTTTGTTCTATTTCAAGTGTAAATTTTAATTTGTGGTGTATTGTGTTTATGTATTTGTGGAAATTTTCAACCTGTCTTGTATTGCCATTATATAAAAGTAATATATCATCTACGTATCTGTGCCAATAAATGATTTTGTTGGTGTGTTTGTTGTTGTTATTATATGTTTTTGTTCCATGTTGTGTATGAATATTTCAGCTAGTATTCCTGATATGGGGTAGTCCGTCTGTTTGTGTGTATATCTTGTTGTTGTAGGTGAAGTAATTTTGTTCTGTAATTATTTTGGTGAGTGCGATGATCTCATGTATGTGTGTTTCGGGCGTGTTGTTTTGTCTGAGTGTTTGTATGGTGTCTTTGATGGGTACGCTGGTGTATAAATTGGATATACAGACACTTCAATGTTTTCCTTCATGTGATTCCACTGCTAACGCCTGGAGGCAAGAAGTTTGCCTTAGTTTCTTAGTAACTCAGATCATAAATCAAATAGGGTAGTTTATTTTGAGAAATCTAATGTGACTCCCTGGATAAGGTTGAATCTGGTATAAAATGAGGCTCTTGCTGCAAGGACACAGGTAGTTCTGCACAACTACTCTTTAGGGCCTGTAACAGCCATGTATGCTCTAGGACATAACATTCTGACAGTATATGGTTAGGCAGACCCATGTCCATGGTTTTATATAACTGGTCATATAGTAGATAGCATATTTGGATGAACAGATGATGGGCCACTTTTTTCTGAACATTCCATGATGAATAGCTGGCAACATGCAGAAGTAACAATGTATTATGCGGGTTCTTGCCATTACATTGGAAAGGCAAAAGCCACCATAAAGGAAGTCTATATAATCAAAATGCCTTTTCTTTTAATACTGTTTACTCAGTGTTCTCAACCCAGTTTTGTAACTCAAAATTTTGCAGCAAAATCGGTATATTTCACTAAATCATAAAATAAATTTCTATATTTCATGAAAAGATGAGCTAAGTAAGATATATAAATATCAGAAACGTTTTTCTTACATGAAAATGAATAAGAATTGATTACTTTAAAGTCAGAAAGATTTTTCATGTTGATCAGTGTTATTACTAGGTACTGTTGCACCTGATATTTCCAGTCAATTAACACTAATCAGTTGCAAAGTGCTTTATTTCTAGTGGAGAATTTAGTGATACAACCTGTGATGGCAGCGGTATGCGAATATCTGCTCTCCGTTACCAGCAGCGGACACAGCGAGCCAATCGGGGATCAGCAGCCAAGACGTGACCAACTATGTGCTCGGAGCGAGCCAATCAGCGATCCCGGTTAGTGCATAAAACCTGGGCCGGCAGAAAAATTGGACGGACTCTTCATCGCCACACCATCAGATGCACTTCATCTCCTCTCCTCTCTCGTACGACATCGACGCGGAGTCAGCTGGAAGTAACGGCCGAAGAATAGAACCGGCGTTCTTGTGTCTTCGCCCTCCAGTTCCGTGCCAGCGATAGGACGTCGCTGGGCCGGCAGCCGACTCTACACCGATGCCGGAAGAGGAGGAGGACTGCAGCGCGCCACGAACAGCGGGCGCAGCCGCCGAACATCTCAGCGCAGCACAACCAACATCAGCCTTCTCACCACACGGTCCTTTTTAGGGCCACCAAAAACACTAGAGTGTACGATTGGTGCCATTTGTTATGCGGCAAGCCGGTGACAGTCCACTCGTCCAACCAATCAGGTTCAAGTATAAAGTACATCGGGATTTAGTCTAAGAGTGAACAAACAAACTTTATAGAGCTTTGTCACTGGACAAAGCAGTAGTAAGACATCCCTGACTAATTTGCCTAATTTATGAAAAACAAGTTTTCTCATTCTAGAGAAATGAAGAAATTCCTCAGAGCCTTGCACTCAATTCTTTTTTAGCCAGAAGTTAACTGGTGTTCCTCCAATCAGGAATAAAAGGACTCTCTATTATTTTTTTATTTTGAAGCCACCACTGATGAACAAACATGTTCTAATTATCTGGCACATCCATAAACTGTCAAATAACTAGTTTTGTTGATGTGCAACAAAGTGTGAAACTGGTTTCATGAAATACATTGTATGACACAGTTTTCATAAAACAAAGTTGATGGCATGTGAGCTTTACAAGAAATCTAATTTTGCAGGTATTATTAACACTTTAATTACAAGTTTGATAAACACTGGATTCTTTTGGGTACTCACAACCTAAAGTCTACAAATGTATAACAAAAATATAAAATTAATTAACTAGTACATATGTAATTAAGTATACACATGCTTTTGGGTGGCAATTGCAAGGGGTTTTTCATAAGTCCATGCCAAGTCAGGAGATGGTGCTCGCAGTATATAAATGTCATTTTTAGTTTCCCGCATCTCTGCTAGGAGCATACACCACATTTCAGTAACATTGTAACGGGGCTAAAAGGAGGGGGTTTTTATTTTATTAAAATATCAAAATTACAAAAATTAAAAATGTGTAAATTCATTTTCATCTGTGTAGCCAGCCACGTGTTAAACAAAAGCTTTGTTCAAACAAAGAAACAGTGAGGTGAACTAATTGCACTGGAATGTGTCGTGTTGCACACAACTTCGTAATTCTCAGAACTGTAATACAGTGTAATGCGCCCAAACGCACTGACATCGGCGGAGCGCATAACCCACGCTAAACACAAGTCGCACAAAATGGCTTGGTGTGAATTTGATTCAACAACGTGCTTTAGAGATGACGGAAGTCTTGACGAAGTCACGCCCATCTGTGTGACGAAACCAGTGGACACCAGATTTCGTCGACGTCCAACACACAGGAGTTGCACGTGTTGCCTGAACAGTGACTATGACTTTAATGCACAAGGCATTGCTTTCCGTCTTGTCCAAAAAATCTAAGTGGTGGGACTTGGTGAACGCTCTTCACAGTACCTCACCGACGCTCGCCTGCGCAGGCAGCCCGCCAAACGGGGCTCATTAATAAAGTTTCAATATCAAGTAAAAGTGAGTTCAGTTATTCAAAATGAGGAAGTGAGTATAGTTTTTGGAAGAAGAAAAGAAAATTATAAACCGTTTCAGACCTAGAACTAATTTTGTGAATGATGTAGCACGCGGTCGGGGAAAAGCCACGTTGCCGGTAGTGATATTGAGCAACAGTATTTCAAATATATGGGTAATTTCGAATAAAATGGGGACTATCTAAATAAAGGGGTAAAAAATTTTTTAATAGTGTGAATGTGTGATTGAGCAGGTAATATGTTTAATTTTAGTAGTATCCGATAGTAAAGAAATGAAAAGGTAAATAAATAACATGTTGCAATTTTAATGAATTAAATAAAATCTTAGTTGGTTCTCTTTATAAATGCGAGTTGCGTCTGTTATTGATATAACCTTATAATCACAGTTGCATTTTAACGTTCGTGTGACGAAACTCTGGGCTGAAGAAGATTTTAGAGGTAAGTGTAAGAGAATAATTTTTATGATTTTAACTATATTAAAAGGGTAATTAATTTAACAATGGCGTCCAAACTGGGACGAATTTTAGAAATTAAATTCCACACCTACAAATGTGATTTAAGGTTAAGTAACGGTACGTAAAAATTACGTAAAGTACGTAAAACAATAAATTAAGGTTAGATCAAATATAAGATGTTGTAGATGTAAATTAAAGAGTAGTGAAACAAAAATCAGTAAATTTACAATTTATAAATGGCAGGAAATGAAAGCGATATAAATGAAATAACTAGTGTTGACAATGGTGATGAATCAAATATTATGAGTAATTTTGAGATACATTCGACTCCAAGTGCGAGTCAAGATAAAATAGAATTAAATTTAACAGATCCAAGTAATGTGACTGAGGACTCGGGGGTCCAGTTAACTCCCACCTCAACAAAATGTAATAAATTAGATGATGATATAATGAGTATATTACGAACCATATCAATGGGTATTCATGAACAGAAAAACGAAATCAAAGAAATTAAAAGTAGTTTTAATATAAAATTTGATGAACAGAGTAAACAGTTTAACGAACTTAAATCTGATATTAATGAGGTCAAAATTCAGTATGAGAGTAAGTGTAACGAATTGAAACGAGATATTGAGAAAGTGGTAGAGTCAGTAGGAGAACAGATTAAAAGTAATAATAATAATGATAATAAAAAAGTAACAAGTGATAAAAATGATGTTGAAAATGATAATATAATTAAGAATGTGGTATCAGAGAGTGATACGTTGAAAACAGTTAGTGAGATGGTGAGTGAGAGTGAGAGAGTAATGGGCTGCAAAGGGGTAGAAATAGATGTTGATCAGATAGAGAGAGAGTTGAAGAGAGTGGACAAGTAGAGGGATGGCAGAGGGTAAATTTTTTTTGAGGTGTTGTGGGGGGTGAAGAAAAGTCTTCACGAAGGTATTGGGTAGATAAATGGTCTACCAGTAATTGTTTTTTGAATTTTTTTGTTGTTCCTGGAGAAATCAGGAAATGTTGTAATGTAGCAGTACCCTCTGCATGGAGTGATAGAGAAAGTGTGATATGGGGTTATGGTGAGAGAGATTTAGATAGAGAGTTGTGTGCAGATAGAGAAAAAGAATTATATTAGTTGATGAGAAATTTTAATGAGTTGAAAGAGATGTTAGAAGTGGTCAAGATAAATGATATACAATACTTACCTTATAAAATAGAGATGGCTAATTATTTTAATGATACCTGTAGAAATAATAATAATTTACCTGATGTTTTAGTGAGTGTAGTAGAAGAATATGATGAGAAAATAACTGACTTTATATTGAATATAACTACTGATGGAGACTGGACAAAAATAACTGATGTTGACTTGGTTTATGATAAAATAATAATAATGGGAAGTAACCCTATGTATGATTATTGTGGTAAAATGGATGAAATAAAGTTTTATGGTTATTACACACAGGATAACCATATGATGTGCATAAATAAAATTGAAAAATGTTATGTGAAAACTAGACTAATTTTTGATGATGGAGGCTGAACATAAACTTAATAAATGGACATTTTAAATATTTTGATTTAAAGTTCTGACCTTGCTGACTTGGACAATGAAGTGTGGTAAATTGAATAATAATGACAGAAGTTTGTAAATAAAATTTAGTGAGATTAATTGTGTGTATTGTAACAAGTGTATAATGTAAACAATGTGTGTAGGTAATTGTTTTAATAATAATAAGATTATTTCAGTAGACTGAATAAATAATGAGTTGGTAATTAATGAATTGTGTTGAAGTAAGGTAATTAAAATATGTTGTGTTTTAATAATTAATTGAAGTAAATAATTTGAATTGTTTAAATAAATATGATTTATTTAATTGATTTAAAATGTTATATAATTGAATTTTTCTAATGATTTTGAATTATTTTATGAGATCCAAATTTGATAATACTTAATAAATAAATAAATGTAAATTGTATTTAGTTGTGGAATTATATTATCGTTATTGTTTCAGAAGGTAATGGAGATGTATTGTTTTGTTTTGGAATCATATGTTTTAAATGATGTACAGTGAGTATAAATTTTATAATACAAGTTAAAAAGAGTAAAGTGTTTACAGGTGTTGAAAAGATTTTAAACTCAATGATGAAAATAATTTGAGATAATTATACTAAATAGAAACCATAGTCAAAAGGTAGTAATAACTGAAATATAAGATAAAATAAATGTTAATAATAAATTTGAAATTTCTTAGGAATCTAGTTGTAGTAAGGGATAAATAATTAAATGATGATATATAAAGGAGTGGATGAAAATTTCAAGTTATAATGTTTATAATTTTCTATAAAAATTATTTAAATGAGAACTGTGTAGTAATGTAAAAATGTCAATGTTCAAGGTAAATATGTATTATGTTTTCATATAAGATATATGGGTAATTTTGGGGGGTTGTGTGGTGTTAATAGAAGTGATATACTTGTGGGATGTAGAAACTGTAACTGTAGAAGGGTTAGTTTAGTTATTAGTATCCTATTGCTGTGGTGGCATGTGCCACGGTAGATAGCGGTAAGTGTTGTGGGTAACAGAGAGTGTTACCTCCATCAGAGGCCAAAATGGCGTACTTTTATATAATTTTATATTATATGCTGATTGATTGCTGTGCCGTGTATCATAATGACGAAGAGAACATGCCTGAATTTAGAGTTGATTTCCCCGCTTTTCGGGCGATTACTGCCTTACCAGCACTAATCGTGGTTTTGGACAGCGGTCAGCTATGGCCAAAAAGTTGGAAACTTGACCATAGCTGGCTTGAAATTGGTGTATATTTGAAATTAAAGGGGGTGACTTTAAGGGAAATCCCCGGAACTATGGAACAGCGGCTGCCACTCTGTTCGCGTAGGAACAGTAAACCAGGTGATAGACCCGTTTTAAGGGCATATTAATATGAAACAAAAGATATGATATCTACTTAATTTTAAAATGTAACACAGAAGCAAGGACAAGGAGATGTTAAATTCTTCCACCAATGCCGTCCTTGTGGATGCAAATGGGCGCAACAGTCCACCCTCAGAAAATAATAGTGTGTGTGGTTAAGGAGGTTACTCAGAGGGGTAACGAATTAAAATTTGGTAACTTCATGATGATGACTCGCTCCTGAACTAATTAAATAATTGTATCTTGATTCGAGAAATAGGTGCATTAGATGTTTGTTATACGGTGTTTATTCTGTCTTATAAATGTATTAGTTTATTGTGTTAGAGGTAAGGATTGATAAAATGTGTAATTTGTATAATTTTGAAATGGGTTTATAGTAAGGTCATCCACCTTGCTAAGAAAATCAGCTGATCAGCTGTAGAATATCACTTATGAATGATTTGCAATTTTTTCAATGTCGTTAAATATTTGAATATGAGTAAAATGGAACATAATTAATGTTTGAATAATAGACTTTCAATGTGTTAAAAGATTTTAAGTTAAATGATGATAAAATGAAGTGAGATAGTTGAGAATTTTAAAGGTAATGTAAAAGGTGAAGTTTGATTTTGGGTGATTATTATTTTGTTAGGACATGTAGATCAGTCCATGTTGAGTTTAAAGGGGTACTAGAGATGAATAAATATTGTTGTGAATAAATGTAAGATAGAATTTGAATATTGATAGCGACACAGTAGCTATGGGGGAAATATGTAGAGTATTGATTGATATATTGATGTAATAAGTAAATGGAGATATTTTGTAGTAGTTGAAAGTGATTTATTGGGAAAATAATTAGTTGATGGGGATTTTGTAAGGGGGGTGGTGTGATGAGGAGTCCGCAACGAAAGGTGTTTGGACAGGAAGGGACCGTTTTGCGCCAGAAAGGGTTGCCTAGGGAAAGTCCAGGAACCAGATAAGGGAATGAGAAATGGGAGGGGAACACACATCCTGAGTACAAAGGGGTAGAGAGTTTTTTTTTATATATAAGGGTAGAATGATGCGATATGAGTTGAGTAGTAAGTGGGTTTTGAGAATGTTTGATAGATGTTTTGGATAGAGATTGGGTGTCATGTTGGTTAAAGCTGTTAGTGACGTTAGAGTCAGAAGGGGATTAAGAGAAAATATAAATGTCAAGTTGTAAATCAAGTTATTATGAATAATTAAGTCACCCAAACTAATGGAGATTGAGGATGTTAAAGAAAGTAAATCATAGTTGAAATGAAAAAATTAATGAAAATAAGTGACAAATTTTAATAGAATTTGAGAATAATGTAAAGCTATAAAATGTGTAATTTTGATTAATTTAAATGTCAGTTTTATTGTTAATTGTAACAATACTATGTTAATTTTAAATGTTTTATTTCATTATGTTGTATCATGTTTGAAGATAAGAAATTTTAAAGATGTGTTATGTACTTTATGACGTAGCCTATGTGTAACATATGTAGGTCAAGGTCGTTAACTTGACCCAGTGTGATCAGCTGATGGTTGATGTTATAGGCATGACCTGTTTCTAGTAACTGATTGATGCCATTTTGTATTTTTTTATTGAATTCAAGTCTTGTTTTCTGAAAAATGAAAAAAGGAGATTTTGGTAAATTTAAATTTTTTGAAAAAAAAAATTTGATTTTTTGTGCCTGCCATATGATTGATGTTTTGAGTTTTAAGTGTATTATTGTTTATGTGTATTGCGAGGGTTTTATTGAATTATATTGTTTAGAATAGGATTGTTAGTAGTAGTGAAGAGAATTAGGGATTAAGGTAAAAGATTTTCTTATTGCGATTTTTGAGGAAGTACAATTTGAGTTTAACGTAAATGAATTTTGAATATAAAGAGAAATGTTTTGAGAATTTTAAAGGATAATTTTGTTTAGTGAGTAATTATGAGTGTGTGTACGAGCCCAGTAACTGCTAAAAGCAGCCCAGTGTGCATGGTAAGGGGGAACATATCGGTTGAGGATCTGGCAGGGAATAAGGCCAGGGGTTTGGATTTTGGGGTGGCATGTTAGAAGGTTAGGTGCGGTGTGGTTCGTATCTGTTCGATTTTATGGTGTTGGGATCTCGTATAGAGAAGTCCAGTAATCTCGTTCAGGTGCAGCCATGGTCGACGAGCCAGGGGGGTAGTTTACCCATGATGTATAAGAACTAATGGGGGGATGTTAGCACCATATCCTCACCGATCCTCTTAGGGGTTTAGCAATGAGATTTCTTCTGTTTTGGCAGAGATCTCTCATTGGGGGAGTATTGTAACGGAGCTAAAAGGAGGGGCTTTTTATTTTATTAAAATATCAAAATTACAAAAATTAAAAATGTGTAAATTCATTTTCATCTGTGTAGCCAGCCACGTGTTAAACAAAAGCTTTGTTCAAACAAAGAAACAGTGAGGTGAACTAATTGCATTGGAATGTGTCATGTTGCACACAACTTCGTAATTCTCAGAACTGTAATACAGTGTAATGCGCCCAAACGCACTGACATCGGCGGAGCGCATAACCCACGCTAAACACAAGTTGCACAAAATGGCTTGGTATGAATTTGATTCAACAACGTGCTTTAGAGACGACGGAAGTCTTGACGAAGTCACGCCCATCTGTGTGACGAAACCAGTGGACACCAGATTTCGCCGACGTCCAACACACGGGAGTTGCACGTGTTGCCTGAACAGTGACTATGACTTTAACGCACAAGGCATTGCTTTCCGTCTTGTCCAAAAAATCTAAGTGTTGGGGACTTGGTGAACGCTCTTCGCAGTACCTCACCGACGCTCGCCTGCGCAGGCAGCCTGCCAAACAGGGCTCATTAATAAAGTTTCAATATCAAGTAAAAGTGAGTTCAGTTATTCAAAATGAGGAAGTGAGTACAGTTTTTGGAAGAAGAAAAGGAAATTATAAACCGTTTCGGACCTAGAACTAATTTTGTGAATGATGTAGCATGCGGTCGGGGAAAAGCCATGTTGCCGGTAGTGATATTGAGCAACAGTATTTCAAATATATGGGTAATTTCGAATAAAATGGGGACTATCTCAATAAAGGGGTAAAAAATTTTTTAATAGTGTGAATGTGTGATTGAGCAGGCTGGGCGGCCTTCATTAAGGTAATATGTTAAATTTTAGTAGTATCCGATAGTAAAGAAATGAAAAGGTAAATAAATAACATGTTGCAATTTTAATGAATTAAATAAAATCTTAGTTGGTTCTCTTTATAAATGCGAGTTGCGTCTGTTATCGATATAACCTTATAATCACAGTTGCATTTTAACGTTCGTGTGACGAAACTCTGGGCTGAAGAAGATTTTAGAGGTAAGTGTAAGAGAATAATTTTTATGATTTTAACTATATTAAAAGGGTAATTAATTTAACAACATGCGTCCTTAATTCAATTGTTGCCAATCGGTTGAATTGATGAAGTATTGTGATTTGCAAAAAAATGGATGAAAGAAAATTTCGTGTGTTGAAGAAACATTACTTTTTGAAGGACAAAACCAGACAGGAAACTAAATCCAAGTTGGATAAATATTATAGTGAGTCAGCTCATGGTTTGGTTATTTTCGTAATGGTCACATGACTACAAACGGCGCTGAACTTCCCGGACGGCCTGATGAGGTTACAACTGCAGAAAATATAGAAAAAAATCCACAATATGGTGATGGAGGACAGAAGATTGAAAGTGCATGAAATTGCTAAGTAAATAGGCATCTCAAATGAACGGGTGCATCACATTTTACACGAACATTAGCATATGCGAAAACTGTCCGCAAGATGGGTGCCGCGTTTGCTCACAATCAATCAAAAGCGTGAACGAATAAACATTTCTAAACACAGTTTGGAGCGGTTTCAATGCAAACAAGAATTTTTGTGGCGTTTCATAACAGTTGATGAAACTTGGATACATTACTACCAACCTGAAACCAAGAAACGGTCAAAACAGTGGGTTGCAGTAGGAGAACGTGCTCCAAAAAAAGCAAAACCCGTTTCATCAGCAGGTAAGGTGATGGCCACTGTCTTTTGGGATGCTCAAGGCATAATCTTAATTGACTTTCCGGAGAAGGGTAAAACGATAACTGGGCAATATTATGCATCTCTGCTGGATCATCCAAACGAGGAAATAAAGAAAAAATTACCACATTTGATGAAAAAGAAGGTTCTTTTCCACCAAGTTAATGCAGCAGCTCATTCTTCTGCATTTGTGACAGCAAAATTGTTTGAATTACGCTATGAAAATCTTCTAACCCTTCCTACTCGCCAGAGTTAGCACCTACTGACTATTATCTGTTTCCAAATTTAAAGACGTGGCTTGCTGGAAAGATTTACGCGAAATGATGAAGTTAATGCCAAAACATCTGTGTATTTTGAAGACTTCAATAAATCATACTATAAGGATGGGATCGAAATTCCTGTGCATCATTGGACTAAGTGTGTAGTGTTGAAAGGAGATTATGTTGAGAAATAAAAAAAGGTTTTTCCCCAACATTGTGTCTTCTTTATTTTTGCACGGACTTATCAAACACCCTTCATATTAGGTGCCACATTCAACAGCTTGCTTGCTGATTCTGTCACTTTTGAGTTTATATGTAATAAATACACCTCACAATAATTATGAAAGCATTGTGATTCACTCACAGTACAGACCTTGGGAGAGTAATGATCTTTGAAATAAAAAAACTTACAACATATATATATATATAAAATATTTATTACATTACATTCAATCATTTAATCATTTTCAGACGGTTGTAAAGTATTATTTTTTTTCACAAAATTCTTTTTATTTACAGGTTTGTCAGCCAACTTCACCTTCTTCTTTGGTATACCATTCCTGCAATAAAAAAAGGAGCAATAAATAAAATTTTGCCTTATACACAATGCAACATGGATCGAATCACATACTATTAAACACAGCTCATTTGTAAGGACATAAAAATTGTTTTTGGTTTTGAGATACAGTGTGGAGAAACAAACTTCTCACCTCTTTACACACCCATAATTTACTTACCCTGATTCCGTTACACTTACCTTTTTGATAAAAACTCCCCAGAAGATTCCAAACTCGCTAAAAAGGGTCACCACAATGTTTTAAGGATATACATCGAAACCATGATACTTACCCTTAACTAATTTTGATCATGTAATGTCCTTAGATCAGAAGATTCACAGGTTTCGTTTAGACGAATTCTCGATGGAGAACTTAGATTATGGGGTGTAACGTAATAATTAGTTAACACATTTTTTATGTTACTGAACAAATCTTATTTATTTTGACCAAAAATTTAGAAATCTTTCTTTCTTTCTTTTAACTTTTTATATGTGCTTTATTACATTGTTGTATTCTCTTGTTCTAGGATACCTTACTATACTAACCCCTACTTACAAACCAGTGCTTAGCTTTAATTTCCCCTTCCCCCCCACACACTCACACGCTAGTTACAGATTTTCTTCTACCCCCCGTTTATTTAATGAGCTCTTTTGTATTTGTTAAAATTATTGGCCAATATAGTTATTTATTCATTGTACCTGCACGCGCCATCCGCCATCTTTCTTAGTTCACTTTCACTTCGTGACAACGAACACTGCTTTATACTGTAAAGTTACAATCAAATATATTGCAACTTACCGTCTGCGGCTTCCAGAAACAACGTCTTCACAAAGTTGACATGTTTCGGGACACTTGTCCCATTATCAGAACTTAAAATAATCGTGTATCATTTAAGTTGATACATTTGTCAATTAATTAAAATATTAAAATTCAACATGAAATAAATATTTTAAAACAATATAAATACGTAAATGTCTAAAAGCGAGCGCGAACGTTTAACGATGTACATCGTACGGAGATTGACCGCGCACTGAATTACGTTTTGCTCCCACCACGACAATAGCGCAAAGCAGTGTCGTACAATACATTTGATTTGAAAAAGCAGTTTATCATTTAAAACATGCGGCTTGGTATCAATATTGTTATATGCTTTATAAATTTCATACTCTTCAAGAGCGTTCAAATATCGCCCTTTCTTACATATGTGAAGGGGTATTAAATTAGTTTTAAACATATTAGTTTTAAATATATTTGATTGAACAACACGTGGCTTGGTACTAAATATTTGGAATTATTCCTTTTAAACATGAATACTGCAAGTCGTGCAAACTTATATATTTGATTGAACAACACGTGGCTTGGTACTAAATATTTGGAATTATTCCTTTTAAACATGTAAAGTTACTAATAAATTGCAAATACCTTTATTTATTATCCATAAAATATTTAATGTTCTCAAATTCCACAATGCTTACCTTCCCGGAGTCCAGGATCTTTCACGCGAACTCGTGGCCTGTAAGAGTGGTTAGGGGTTGTATTACTTAATAAATCTCGACTCTCATTTATTGCATTTAACCAACTTTGTTTATTAAAATCATTTTTAACATCTCTCTCTCTCTGGTTTCTTTACCTTACTATTTATAAACTCATTACTGACGCTTAATTATTTTCCACAAAAAGAAATAACAAGTAACTAATTTACTTGTTCAAATACCTATATTATATACATTCTTAGGCAATCCAGCACTTTGCTCGTACACTCTCTCCCTTTCACGCTTTTCACCCCCCTGATTTAGAGCTCTTTATTAATTTACTGTTTATAAACTTTTGGTCAATTACTATAGCTTTCACTTTTACTTAACTGTAGGAAGTCCCCGGTATTGCGCACTACGTCTGCTCCATCTGCTTCACTTAACTCCCAGTTTTCATTCACTTCACTTATTTGATACACTGTTACTCCGGTTGAACCACTGTTTACTGTTGTTTTATTACGATACTCTCTTTGGTAGACCTACTTTTAACTTTTTTGGTCTACCAAAGTTTTTCTGAGGCTACTGTATTTGCGACTGTCCTGTGTGGTTAGTTGTAGCGAACTCACTGGCTACTACTGTCGACTGTCTGTGTGTGCTAGGTTGCCTACCCGCCATGCATTAGGCGTCGCTGCCAACTCGTACTCCGCGATTCTTTGTTTCCATCGCATGTTCGGCTATGGAATTTTTAGGTACGTGACTTTCGTGTTGTGAACAGCGGCCCACACGTGCGCTCATGCGCATGAATACGCACCCTGCTGATAATTTGCATTCCGGTACCGTGCTGTGTCTTACACGGAGCTACAGGTAGTGACCAAAAAATACACTCTGGTTAAATAAAAAAAATGAAAAGCTTTAAATTATAAACCCTCATCAGTTTGTACCGTTACAATACCCCCCCCCCAATGAGAGGTTTTCTGCCGAAACAGAAAAACTCTCATTGCTAAAAACCTAAGAAGACCAGCGAGGATATGGTGCCAACAACCCCCTTTAAATCCTTATTACAATCATGGGTAACTTACCCCCCCCTAGTCCGGTGACTATGGCTGCACCTGAATGACATTACTGGACTTCCCTCTTGAGATCCCAACACCGCAAAGTCAGACAAGCACCCGCCACAGTATCACCTGACTCTGTAACATTTCAGATAAATTGTCAATAATTGGCCTTACACCAAACCAGATCCTCAACTGATTTATTTTCCTCTCAGACGTACTGGATTGCCTTTAGCAAAGTACTGGTTGCGTATATATGTGCCTTCTTAATACAAACATATTACATTCTCATGCCACAAAACTTGACCTCAAAACAAACATTACCAACTTTAAGTTAACATAAACTACAATTCACTAGCATTATACGTTTTATTTCAATTTATTAATTAAACATTTTAACTAATTATCTTGCATAATCATTTCAAATCAAAAATAAATTATTTAAATTTCAATCATTTATCCAAATAAATCTAAGTTCATTACCAAAATTCACATTTTAATTTATTTAGACCATCTCTTTCAATTAATTACTTTAATTGTATTACTCAAAACACGTTAGTTAATTTAATTGCATCTTGTACTTATTTACTTTCATAATGACATTTATCCATCATTTTCTCTAACCTCCACATCCAAACTAATCAAAACAATTTACTAACAACATTTCTATCTTTTAAATGAATTTAATTTTCAGAATTATATATATTGACAATTATTAAAACAATAAAAACGTATTACTATCATAAAATCAATTACACCTATAAATTGGTCACACAAAATACAATACATATAACACCATGCATCAGCTGATGTCTCATGAGTATATGAAACTAACCTTACTCTGAGTACACTTAATACAAGTAAACCAAATACACAAAATTATCTACAATATAGTTCATTAAATGTTCTTGTTCATTACATTAACATAAACATTTCAAATTCAAATTTGACTGAAAATTACATACCATACATACGTTAAATTCTTTCAAATTCATTCCATTTCATTATTAAAACATTTTACTTTACTTCAATTTCATTATAAAATTCCTACTTACACATGGTCAATCATTTAATCAAATAAAACATGATTACTGTCCTAAACTCAAAAATATAAACATTTATCACAACAAACATAACGTACATAACCATATGCACTTTCTGATACCTTATAATAACAATATGACTCAATACCTAAACACATTTTACGTTTACTCATTTACTGTTTGTTATAAAGTCCAAATTTCAGAAAAAAAAACCATTTAAATTTATTACCAAAATTTATCTATACAACATTAATAAATTAATTCATCTCCAATTTATTTAATTCCATCAGTTTCTAAAACACTAAGTTACTTTAATCACCTTATTCCAAAACAATTTTAATTCAGTTAATTGCCTTATAAACTTCACACTTACTCTCGTTATTTACTTAGTTTGGCAAAAGATTATTATTATAAAATCAACCCCTACTACACACATACATTGTTTACATAAAATACAGAGTACCACATAACCTATTACACAAATACATTTGACATCACCACAAATTTATTTACAATTTTTTCGTCATCACGTTATTGTTTACCACACCTCATTTCATATGTAAGCCAAGTATTTACCATTAGCTCAAATAATTAAATATTCATTTAGTATTTAACTAACCGAACATCATCGAAAATCAATCTTATTTTCACATAACAATTTTCATCTATATTTACATACATTATGTTCTTATTTTTAATATAATGCCCCGTTAACTCCGTGTTATTCAATTTACCGTAATAATCTATAGGATTCTTCCTGATTATCATCTCATAAACCTTCTCAACATTAGTTATATTCAAATCGCCCTTAGTATTATTCATTATCCCCAGGTAAGTTATGATCTCATCATCATATTCATCTACTACATCAATTACATCGCAAGGTAAGTGCTTATCACCGACAGTGGTATCATCAAAATACTCCTCAACATTTACTACAACAGGTAAGTTTTTCATATAGTTTACTCTCTCAAATTTTAACCTCTTAACTAACCCCTCATAACCTCTATTTAACTTGAACATCTCTATTACTCTCTCTCTCTCTCTCTCAAAATTGTAACGGTCCAAATTTATGGGTATTTTTATTTATTGCATTTTTTGGGTTTTATAAATGTATTGTGTAAATTTTATTCCAACAAAGACAGACCACGTGGTGAATAGAACAGTGTTGTAACGAGGCGGCAACGCGATATCACGTTGTGCAATCGGTCGAAGAATTTACCAAGCCTCATTTCCAAGAACTTTGTAAGAGTGTGACAGCGCGCCCATACGCATTACTCAACAAGGCGCGCGGACTGACGCGGTAGTGTACCACAAAGATGGTGACGAGCACATTTTCTGTTTCGCCTCTTTGACTAAGGCGACGGATATGAAACTTTAAGGCCCGCCTATTTTGTGACGCCGAGCCATAAGCATCTAGATATTGTGGGCGTACAGGATTAAAATACTGCTATGTATCAGGCACATAGCCACTCAACTGCAACACTTCAGGCTGTGAGCGGCGAAGAAATTCGTTCGCGGAAGGCATTAATATCCGTCCGCACCAGATAGACGCTACGCCAGTCCACGAGAAGCCGACTCCATTAACAGACGCTGATCGTGTTATAAGGCCCCGGTCGGCTGAACTTTCTAAATGTGATCACTTCAAAATAATACCGTTTTAGTACCGACCGGGACCCGAGGAATTAACGAACTCACCAATAATACAATTTGTGCGGTGGTGTTGTGAATCAACCCAATAAATAACGGACACTCGAATTGGTTAGCAAACACGTGTTTTTCACGGAATCGCGGCAGTGACAGTAAAGACAAACAAAAGGATTGGTAACGTAAAATAAAAGGGGTTTTTATAATAGCGTGAATGCGTGTGTGAGCAAAGCTGGGCTACCTTATAAGTGTAAGAATTGTATTTTCAATGTAAGAGCTATTTAACCATCAAAATGTGTTTTGTTCTTTTGTGTTTTGTATCAAGGATTTCCGTAAGTAAAATATTCATTTCATATCATAAAAATGTGTTAGACTAAGTTATTTCGTCATAACCATTTCCTAGTTTTCTGTGCCGACAACTCGTCTAACGTAAATCGGGGGTTTTCTGAAATTTTATTACAGTCAGATAGCGGGATTTTTATAAGGGCAAGAGTGTAGAAGGTTTCGATATTTAACCTTTAGAAAAAATATCGTGGCGACCTGGGCAGTTTCAAAAGGCAAGTTTTACAGGGACCATGACGGTAAGTGAAATTCTGGCAGCGGTAAGTATTATTTTATGATGAGTGTAATTTATATATATAAAGGGTAAAAGGCGAGTACCTTTACAAGCGACGACCCTGCCAGGATGTTCGTATATAAATTTTATAGGAACTAGACCTGTTTTAAAGCACAGAAAGTGGGAGGTGGTAATGACGAATTTGTAAAAATTTGATCGTACATAATTACGTACGTGTGAGTAGGTTATGTTTATGTTATTGTGATTTACTGTTGTGTTAGGTGTTTTGAGTGTAGAAAAATAGTGGTTTTTATATATAAAAAGTGTTATATAAATGAACTTTAAACATGTCAAAAATACAAGGTAATGATATTGATTTTGCGTGGGATGAGTGGGAGAGTGAATTTCGAGGTGTTGTGGGTGAGATGACAGACGAGGTATGGGGTAATTTAGACGATAGGTTAACGCGGATGGAAGAACAAGAAGAAGGAATATTTGCAGAAATCAATAAACATAGTGAGATGACCAATGATAAAGGTAAGATAGTTGAAGTAACAGTGGTAGAGAATAAGACAGAGAATAGGACTAGTGATAATGATGAGAGTGTGGTGGTGGTAAATACAGATAGAGAGACAGACCAATTTAATAAAAATAAAGTCGATCAGGTGGCAGAGAATAAGGTAAATAATGATGATGTGAATGAATCTAATTATAAGATGAATATGTTGCAAATGATTAAGAAAGGTTTGGAGGAATATATGGAAATGTGGAACAAGGGTTTTGATGAGTTAATGACAGGATTAGATGAAATGAAGGAAATGAGGAATAAACATTTTGATAATATTAATAAACGTTTTGACGAAAGGGACAAAATGTTGGATGAATGGTCGCGGGAACTAAAGACAGACCGATATAAAGAGAGTACAGAAGAAATAATTAACCAGGTGAGTGATAACGATAATGAATTCATAAATAACAGTGACCAAATAGTGGAAGAGGTAGTGTTGAATAGTGAAGATAATTATGATGATTACAATTCTGAGGTAAGTGGGAGTAATACAAGTAATTATAATGATGAAATAACATTACATAAGAATAATGATTATATAGCTGAAAATGGGGTATCTAAGGATGATACGGTAAGTAACAGTGGTGAAATTAAAAACGTGGTGTTAGAGTGTAAGGTTGTGAGCAGAGAAAGTGTTGATGAGGTTATAAGTGTGTGCGTGGAGAGGTCAAATGGGCAAAAGGCAGATGTTCCCCAAGTTTATGGTGAAACAGAGTTTTCACAAGTGTTTAATGAGGACAGAGTTTCCTCCCGTATTTGTATGGAAGACAAGGTGTCTTCAGATGGTCCCTGTATTTTTTGTGATTTAACTGGTAAAGCCAGTAGAGGTAATAAATATTTAATGGTGCCCTTTGCATGGATTGGGAGAGTTCAGTATGGTTATGAGAGGTGTTGTAATGAAAGAGAGAGAGAAATAAAAATTTTTGAGATCAATAGAGGTTACGAGATGTTGGTGCAGGTGTCAGATATTGAGAGAGATGAAGAAAGTGAATTGCATTATGAAACAGAGAGAGAGGAATATTTGAATAAAACTGTTATAAATGATGATAAAATAATTGACTTGGTATTGAGAAAATTTACTAACGGAGACTGGACAAAATAATGGATAGTGACAAGTTGTATGAAATAATAAATGGTATGATGAAGAACTTAGAAATAATGGTTTATGAAAATAATAATAATAAACTCAAGGTAAACAAAAATAATTTAGTCTCCAAATATGTTAGATATCTATTTGACGATGGAGGTTAGATTATGAAATCAGGGAAGGAACAGTTTAAGTATATGAATACTGTAACATAACAAAATGTTACCTAACCTAAATGTATGTTTGTGATATATCGTTTTATTGATATTTATATTTCTTGATAATAGGTTACTGTTCACTATTTATTAACTGAATTCTTCGAGCGCCATCTTGTTACCAACTACGTATGAAAAAATATACGTACTTACCGTTTTTCTTGGGTCCTCGGGTTCTTTTTTGGCGAACAGGAGATCAGAATGGTTTATTTGCAATAACTAATTTAATTCACATTTAACTATCCAGATCAATATTATTTTATTAGATTCTCAAAAAAAAACACCATTAAGTTATAAATTTTTCGGTCAAAATACAAAATTTCTTTTCTCCCTTATACCTATTAACTTTCGTAATTTAAGTGTGTTTAAGTATTCGTAAAAATGATCATTTTGCTTAAGCAGTTTTCAAACTAAGATATAACATAAATACAGACAATTCTCTATAACTAAGACATACCGAAAACCAGCGCTTACACACACACACACATAATCATTCCCCGATTTTAAGAGCTCATAATTAGAAAGTGTTAAAATTTTGAATATTAAACCATAGTTGAAGATTTGTGTTTTCTTTATATTATTGTAGGTTACTTAGCTGCTTTTTAAGTCCAGAAGAAGTCATGATTTTTTAAGTCCACGCACACGCGTTTGTTTTAATTAACACTCAGTTTTATATTTCCACCACGGTCATCATTCCAAGAAAACTGTTCCTTTTACTTGATTTAGATATGCTTTAAGTTACATTTGGTTGTTTTTTCGGTCTTCACATTTTAGGTACGGGCCCGCACTTACTGCCGAAACTTTTATACAGACCACTCGCTAGTGGTGATGAAGTTGGACTGGCTGAGAAATAGGCGCTATTTTGTGAAGCAACTGTTGTAGGATGTTTAATTCTTATTGTCTTACATTTTGTATCACTCCGCCAGCTGCATGTCACCGTTATGTAACGGAATTACTCATCAAGGATAGGCTCTGACGTAACGCTCGCCTGATGTGTGGTTGTGTAACGTGTTTACGTTTTTCGTGTTCGTCATTGTCCTTGAACTTGGTTTGGTACAGTTGCCGGTTATTATAACGGTCCACACAACATTATTAAACAAGTCTGTATTCACAAGGTCAACAGCAGTGCAGCCACGTTGCGATCGTTTCAAAATAACAAATTTACCCAAGTCTATAATTTCTGTCCCTCTCACTCAACAAGGGATAAAGTTATTATTATTTATTTATAAAAAAAAAATACAAATTATGTTATTTATTATCAATAAAATATAAACTTCTTTACATTGTCTCAGGTAGGCCCCAAAAATGCCCCGCTACAATACCCCCTCAATGAGATATTTTATGCCGAAGCATAAAAAATCTCATTGACACATTCATACTTGCTAAAGGGATCAGCCAGGATATGTCGCCACAACCCCCTGTATGGTTTACAAAAAATAATAATCAACTCACCCTTGGTCCGGTGACTGTGACCGCATCTGCATGACAATACTGGACTTCTCTCTCGAGATCCCAACACCGTAGAGTCAGACAGATACTCCACGCCCCTGCTCTGACGCGCAGGCCAGCTCAGGTCCGCCGCCACAGCATCACCAAACACTGTTTCCCCCCTAGCGGTGCTGGTTTGCGCTAAGAAGCACTGGTTTTGTTTTTACTCACTTATTACTAACATGTATATATCAGAATACCTAACATAACTTAACATAAGAAAACACAGTACATTAATAATTCATTTTAAAATAAACAACTTACAATTAAAATGTTACACACTTTATATCATTAAATTGGCATATAAAATCAAAAAATTACTTTCAAACTTGATTTACTCTTATTAATGCGTTTCTCAAAATTACAAAATTTTTTATTTTATTTATTTATTTATTTTTTTTTTTTTCAATTCTGGCCATCATTATTCCATTTCATTACTTTGGGTGATTCTACGTTATTCATTATTTCATTATAATTTACTTCATCCATTTGGCATTTATTCATAATCTTACCCCTTTTATTACTCTGATGCTCCCTTACAAAATCTTTAACTAGTATGACACCCCTCTATCAAAATTTTACTAACCCTTTTCTACCTCTAACTACTTACTATTTTAACTCCAATCGCCACCCTCTACTCTTATATAAAAAAAAATACTCTCTAACCCTTTGTACATAGGATACGTGTTCCCCCCCCCCAAAAACTCAATACCCGTTCTCTGGCCCCTGGATTTTTACCTAAGGCGGCCCCTTCCCACTAAAACTATACCAAATCCCGTCCCAACCCTTATGTTGCGGACTCCCACAAATACACTACCACTACTACAAAATTACCATCCCCAAAAAATCTCAATCTCATAACCTCACTACAACTACAACAAATTAACATCAACAAAATAAACAATATATCGCTCAAAACTCTACATAAAATCTCCATAACTACTGTGTCTCCACTTATTTCTCAAAATTCTATAACATACATTAACTCAAAACGACATTGTATTATTTTCATTTCCACTATTACTTTAACTTTTACTTCGATTTGGACAAATCTATGTCCCACAAAATTCAACTTGAACTGATTCAAACATTTTATTCAACTAATTATTATCACCCATCTCTATCTTTTACAACCCATTGAAAATTTTACCTATCACAACTATTTCTCATTTTATTTTTAAATCTATAAACACATTGAAAACATATTATTATATTTTTATAATACTTATTCCTAACATACTAATGCAAACAACACAATAAGACACAATAACACAATATAAGAAGTATTTAGTGCATTCAATTTTTAAATTCAAACAAAATTATTGAGTAGCAAATCATCATTATTAATTAAAATATATCAAATTTTTAATACGTTATCCCCTTGGATAACCTCCCAGCCACACACACTTGTACAATACATTACATAACATAATACACAAATATACATTGAACCAACAATTCTCTTTTAACTAATTTATCTAAAATTTATAAACATTATTATTTAAAATTTTTCATTAACTGTTTTTATTTATCATCATTATTGACTTATCCTGTGTTGCAATCAGATTTTCAAAATTGCTTAAAATTTATTATTAACATATATTTTTTAATCATTATGTTCCACAAAATTCCACAAAATAAACCATTCATTTATTTATTCATGATTATTAAATTAAAATCTCATCACACAATTTAAATTCCTTATAAAATTCAAACACATAACATTCAGTCACAACATCTAAACATCTCAACTTATTTAATTCATTTGATTATTAAAATAACATATCTCAATTATTATCAACATTCTATAAATCATTAACTATTGTCTTCATAATTATTTTGTTATTTAATTAGAGTGCTAAACTATTAATAATATTATTATTATTAACACAACATTTTCCAAAACATATACACATTACTTTTCTAACATTTCACAATACACACAAATGAATTCAATATTATTTACAAAATATGCGTCACAACTGTTCAAGTGTATCTCACTTCAGATGTCCAAATCAGCAAGGTCATTACCAATAATTTACAATATTTAAAAATGTCCCAACACTGATCTTTTAGCTCATCCTCCATCGTCATATATATATCTAGTGTATTTGTAACATTCATCATTTTTATCAACATACAAATTATTATAATTGTTACTATCATAATAATCTATCAACTCTATTTCATCCATTGTACCACTATACATCTTGTTACCATAGGTTAGGATTGTCCCGTCTATATCAGGGTTATTTGTTAATGTCAGGTAAATTTTCTCATCTTTGTATTCCTCAACTACTACGTCAGGTAAGTCATTATAGTCAGGTAAGATATTATCAAAATTATTCTCTGTCTCTCTTTCTAGTATTTTTCTCAATTCATCATACTTTCTTTCTAACTTATATATTTCTATTTCATTCTCAACATATAACTCTCTTTCCTCATAGCACCACATCACACTCTCACAATTATTTCGGACAGAGGGTACAACATTATACAACATTACTTCATTTAACAATAAGGGTCTCTTGCCCTGAAAAAACAACATTAAATCATCATCATCATTATAAACAATAAGGGGAAAATTTGCCCTCTGTCCCCATTTAATTACTACATTATTCTTCCACTCTCTTTCTATTTCATAAACACTCATTACCATTTCATTATCGCATTCTAAAACTTCATCAGTACTCTTTGTTATTATATTTTCATCATTATTCTTCACCCCCACTATACTCTCAAAATTGTCTACTATTTCGTCATTTTTACATTTTGTCTTACTTAAAACATTGTCACCTAATTTCTCGAACTTCTGTTCTAACTTATTTAAACCGTTTCTTATTATTTCGTTAGTGCTTTCTAACTGTTTATTCATTTCTTGTATTTCATGTTTCAACTTTTTAATATCCCTACTTTGTCTATCAAATTTGTCATTCTGTATATTAAATTTAACGTCAGAATCACTTTTTATTTCGTTAATTTGGTTTTTTAATTCTCTGAAATTACTATCTTGTTTTTCTACACTATTGTACATCATATCATACAATCTTGCTAACATAGTATCATTATCAGGTTTCTTATTTTGATTTCCTAAAATAGGGGTTGAATGAATCTCAACTGTCTGTATTATTTTTGACTCCTCAAGACTACTGTCAGTTGTTTGAATTCCGGAGTCGCTACTTATTTGATTTGTTATCTGACTATCAGATAAACTAATATCATTGTTATCTGCCATTTTTCTTAAAAATTTTTTTTAATATATATTTCTTTATTAAAATCCTATTATATGTAACATATACTTATTGAAAACATTCTACTCACCCATCTTGAACATAACCTCTTACGTCTAATTTACGTACATACGTAAATACACATTCCAAACAACCATCCTGTTCTCCCCGTAGGCCTATATTTATATAATATAATTATATAAATTGTCCCTGTTCGCCGGCAGCCAAATGTGATATATCGTTTTATTGATATTTATATTTCTTGATAATAGGTTACTGTTCACTATTTATTAACTGAATTCTTCGAGCGCCATCTTGTTACCAACTACGTATGAAAAAATATACGTACTTACCGTTTTTCTTGGGTCCTCGGGTTCTTTTTTGGCGAACAGGAGATCAGAATGGTTTATTTGCAATAACTAATTTAATTCACATTTAACTATCCAGATCAATATTATTTTATTAGATTCTCAAAAAAAAACACCATTAAGTTATAAATTTTTCGGTCAAAATACAAAATTTCTTTTCTCCCTTATACCTATTAACTTTCGTAATTTAAGTGTGTTTAAGTATTCGTAAAAATGATCATTTTGCTTAAGCAGTTTTCAAACTAAGATATAACATAAATACAGACAATTCTCTATAACTAAGACATACCGAAAACCAGCGCTTACACACACACACACATAATCATTCCCCGATTTTAAGAGCTCATAATTAGAAAGTGTTAAAATTTTGAATATTAAACCATAGTTGAAGATTTGTGTTTTCTTTATATTATTGTAGGTTACTTAGCTGCTTTTTAAGTCCAGAAGAAGTCATGATTTTTTAAGTCCACGCACACGCGTTTGTTTTAATTAACACTCAGTTTTATATTTCCACCACGGTCATCATTCCAAGAAAACTGTTCCTTTTACTTGATTTAGATATGCTTTAAGTTACATTTGGTTGTTTTTTCGGTCTTCACATTTTAGGTACGGGCCCGCACTTACTGCCGAAACTTTTATACAGACCACTCGCTAGTGGTGATGAAGTTGGACTGGCTGAGAAATAGGCGCTATTTTGTGAAGCAACTGTTGTAGGATGTTTAATTCTTATTGTCTTACATTTTGTATCACTCCGCCAGCTGCATGTCACCGTTATGTAACGGAATTACTCATCAAGGATAGGCTCTGACGTAACGCTCGCCTGATGTGTGGTTGTGTAACGTGTTTACGTTTTTCGTGTTCGTCATTGTCCTTGAACTTGGTTTGGTACAGTTGCCGGTTATTATAACGGTCCACACAACATTATTAAACAAGTCTGTATTCACAAGGTCAACAGCAGTGCAGCCACGTTGCGATCGTTTCAAAATAACAAATTTACCCAAGTCTATAATTTCTGTCCCTCTCACTCAACAAGGGATAAAGTTATTATTATTTATTTATAAAAAAAAATACAAATTATGTTATTTATTATCAATAAAATATAAACTTCTTTACATTGTCTCAGGTAGGCCCCAAAAATGCCCCGCTACATGTTATCAGATTTTATAAGGACAAAACAACAATGTAAATAGGAATATAATAGTAAAATAACCAAGAAAGGAGAAATCAAGAAAGAAGAATGAAGCAGAAGTGCCACATGAAACAGTAACCCAAAGGCTGTTTGACACTACAACTAGACTAAGACTAAGACAAACTGATGGACAGAGTAAAAATTACATTCAGCTGTCAATCCAGTCAGTAATTGATGTAAACCGAATGTTATATGTAAATAAAAAATGAATTAATAAGCAGTTAAATACTGTGAAATCAGAATTAGCATTTTGCTGATAATAAATTTGACAATGGCTACATAGTGAGAACAAAGATGTATTTCAGCATCAAATATACTTGTGGGAAAGAAAAACTAATTATAAGAGAGAATCTTATACAAATAAGATACCTCCACAAATTACCGAATTGAGAACCAATAAGTGTTATTAAGGCAAAATTCCATATAGGCGATATGTCTTAACAACGCTTAGACCAAACATTAGTCAGTAAATTGACTATTGAGAATTAACATAAGTGTAAATTAAGATACACCGAACAATGGTTATGCACTGACATAACAAAAAACATTATTAAAACAATAGGTTTAATCATAATTTTAATTGTTAAACAGTAGATTAGAACGAGTTAGCATAAAACGAAATGTCATAATAAGTAGGATCATTCATTACAATGTATAGAGTTTAGGTGTACACATAATGTTCAGTAACAATGTCAGTACAGCGTTAATGGTGTTCCCACATAAACGTTTGAATAATAAAATGATATGTGAATGTGAACACAAACAATATTAACCAAAAGTGTAAAATCGGCGACTCAGAAAAAGCAGACGACAGTGAAAGTAATGTACCCGAACATTGGTTTTATAACAATGTCGGTCAAAGTGAAAGTAATTCGATATCGAGTGATATCAAATTAAAGAAGAAAAAACGATCTTTAATTTGATAATGATATCAACCCAATCGCAACTGTATTTAGTGCGGGAGAGATGTTAGCATCATTTTCAAAATATGTATCAGAAAACTGTTTATGAATAACAACAACAATGACAGCTATCTGTCACCTCAGCGTTTGACGGTTAAAAAAAACCGTTATCAACTGCCAAAAAATGATACGTCATACTGTCACACCTGCCAGAGCCAATCAGAAAATTAGTTAGTAATTAACATTTTTACCTAAGACTGATCAAAGAAGGGGGTATATAAGAACGGAGCAGCCAATTTTGAGACAGACTCTTACCAACCATCATATAGCACAGACGTCCGCCCGCCATCTCTACATTTTTAATAACTATTAGCGTCATCTACACATTACATCGAAACAAATAGTTCAACACCAAGAAACGACTACTTCAAGTTAATCTACAGCAAACAACAGTGATTAAGTGCAGTATCATTTTAATTTTGTGCGGGAAATAATGAACAGGAATAATTAATTGTTATCATTCACGATCCATTTTAATCAGAAGAGGATCGCATTATTCTGTTCTTGTGCGAGTGTAGTGCCAAAACCCAGTAATCACTATAATCCGATTACTGAAGTGATTAATAAGTTTTAATTAAATAGTTAAAACTCAAAAGGTAACAGTGCAATTATTATTAATTTTTATCTGAGCGCCATAACCTGTACTTTTTTCAACACTAGTCTGTACTGACGCAAAACACAGAAACATTTCAAGATTACACCACGTCTCAATTTATTATATGAATTTGTTATTATGAATTAAGCTATATGTTAGTTGTAAGGGTTCTCACATGATAAATATTGTCACTAAAGAAGCAAGTGTTGATGAACGCGCGATCTCTCAACAGATCATTTTTATTTTGTTTACTTTACGAAAGTAACCTAAAAACTTTGTTGATCAATTTTATATCAAAAGATTATTGGATATTGTGTAGGCATAATATTCTTTTTCGTGTCTCAAAGAATTCACATCTGAGATTTTCATGATTTTAATGTTAAAAATAAATAACATCTGGACTTAGCCAGATTTATGATTCATGTTCTGAGCAAGCCGTATGAGGCATATAATAACTGATTTATAATTGTACAACTTTGTATGTTTGCATTATATTTGTTTTTGAATTCTCTATGAGGGTGTAAATAAACCCATTATTAACAGCATCACTTGATTTGATTTATTTCTATAGAATAATTAAATATTTTATTTAAAAAAAACTTAAACAACCTTCCGTTGTGTTTAATATTTTGGAATAACATTGCCAAAAGGTGATACTCAATTACTTTAAATTTTCTAATCATTCAGTAATTCTATGTGTGGGTTTTACACGGGATTTTCCCTGAATAAATCCGTGTGGCGCCCACTAATTAATAAACAAGGTAATCTAACCTTGCAACCAAAGTGAGTTGGTGTTTGTAAACTGAGTTGACAGTTTAGTGAACTTCTAGTAAACACGACCAGGTACGTAAAAGTATATTTTTGTTATGATATTGTCCGGACATTACGAGACGTGACACACTCAGACTACCTGCAATCTGGAGAAGAAGTTTTACTGCCAGTTTCAACCCGACGCTAACCATTACCAAGCAACCAATTGCTGTAATTTACATTTCAACTTAAGCTAATTTAGCATTTAATTATTATCAACCTCACTACTTTATTTATTTAATATAAGGGAATTCTTTTTAAACAAGTATAATTAAACCATTGTACACACACTGTGAGTAACTTTGAATGTTTCATTTTAAATTACTTTACTACATTAGTAACCTTCAATTACAAACAACTATTCCAAACATTGATTTATCTCAAAAGAATATTTCACACATAATTGAACTTTGTTTTAACGAGACCTTCAATATTTTAAACACGAATATAATTTTAAATAACAACACTTTTATTTTATTACAAGTTAACGTAAACGTAATTAAACTTTATTTACAAAAATAAAAAACAAACAAAACCCACGTATTTATAGCATTGTTATAAATTGGCGCACCAACTAGTGTGGCCTAAAAAATATTAAATAAAAAATATTTTTCATATTTTATATCAGCCCGGTAGACACGAAAAAATTAACATGCCGCACACCCACCAATATGATACGAGATATAAGGACAGTAGGGTAGAAGAAATACAACGGGATATAGAGACTTCTGAAGCACAACCCATAGACGAGATGGAAGTTATTACAATCAATAATATCGAAACTAGTACCGACGAAATACCTCATGTAGAACCAGAGATGGAAATAATTGTCAGCGACCAACCAGACAGACCATCCGAAGAGGCAAGATGGGATTACATGATGAGAATGATGATGGAACAATTCGGACAGATAAAGGAAGACGGCAAGAAGTCCCATAAAAAACTGAATGACTCAATGAATAAAACTACGGAATCGATCAACAAAAATATGGAAGCATTACAGGAAGATGGTAGGAAATCCCGGGAAGAGAACCAAAGAAATATTGAGTTATTAAACAGAAATATAGAATCAATAAAGGAGGACCATCGGGACTTAAATAGAAATCTGGAATCGCTTAGTAAAAATATGGAATCGTTGAAAGAGGACCTAAATAAAAGGATTGACAATACTCATAAGTCCATGAGCTGAACAATAAAATCGACGATAACAGTCAGGCCATTAGAGAGGACTTGAACACCGCCTTAATGAAAATTAGCCAAAAAATGGATGAGATGAATAACCGGAAGTGGAGAGAAGAACGGAAGGTATCCGAAGACAAAAACATGGAACAAATGAGTCCAGAGCCCGAGAATAATGAGGAAGGAAAGGACGATAACGACTCAAAAATAGAAGAAGTACCAAATGATGAAACCATGGAAGAATTAAGTCTACAATCCGAAGACACTGGTAAGCAAACTGAGAACAAAGAAGACTCGAAAGCATTGGTGCCTGAGGATACACACCACAGGAATGAAGAGAATGTTCAGCATAAAGAAGCCATCATTAAAAATGTAAAGAACAAGGTAATAAAGAAAACAGGAGAGAAAGAGACAAAGATAAAGAGGATAATACGCTCTAAGAAGACGAGGATTACAAGGGAAATATTGGAAATGACTAGGAGTGGATTAATTGACTTCGTGGATAACCCAATTATTCGTCATAGAGCGAGAATCAACGGTAAGAAGTATGAACGGGACTGCATAAAAACGTTAAAAGTAAACCACCGTAAAACCACGGGTAAAAACTTAAATAAGAATCCAATTAAATTAAATATACCGGCAAATAAAATACACCAAACAAAATCAATTGACTCCTTAATGAATAACCAACCATTAAAATATTTAATTGATAACCCAGATGACGGAACGATTAAGACAATGTTACATGCCAGTGGCTATGTTATGAAGGAGAAGATTATAAACAATGAGGTATTTAAAGGGAATACTCCTAGAAGAAAGGAGCTTCACAAGAAAAAGGAAAATGATCAAGAACGACTGGCCCAGCTTATTGAAAGGTACGCCCAAAGAATAAGGGAAATGCGGAAGAAGAGAGACCAAGCGATGGAAGAATCCAACCAGGAAATGAACAAAGGTCAATCCGGATTAGAAGGAGGGCCAGACATCAATAATAGCCAAGGCCCAGAGTACAATGAACACAGGAATACCAAAGATAATGAGAGAAAGAAGGCAAGGAAACGGGGAGCCAATGACTATCTGGTAGCCGCCAAATGGAAGAACCGCCTGATAGGAAGGTATCTCCAAGACCACTAGTACTGAACATATGTAAACTATCCCGAAAATGTAATACTAAAAACTGATATGGGAAAGGACACCTATATGACGTAATCATCCCCAATCATAGACCCAATAGAGTGGAAGAGCACAAATAACCCCATGAATATCGACTATTAAAATAAAAAAATAATTATTCTTAAGGACGGATAATATGTAGTAGTAAGCAACAATCATCACCCGAATGTTTAGGGTATAAATAGAAAAAATATATATGTTTAAAAACCATTACTGTAAACAAACTCATTTCATGTTAAACTACAAATTGTTGAAGGTAACTAATTGACTATAACTAATCAATTTGCCTTATCGAGTTACAAAAGTGTGTAGAATTAAGATGTAAGCCAAACTATTTGTTACTGGTGAAAACGTACCAGATCTATCACACCAAGGGATAGAAAGTTATGTAATGTCAACTAAATGATTTAATAAGAAAAGGGACATCTATTATGTCACAAAGAGCCAGTAGTGGCATATAACTACAATTACTATACTATACCTAGAGAAAAAATGTGTATCCAAATGAATATTCTATGTAACCTAATGTTTATAAAATGATTATTGTGTACCTCTCATAAAACTCAAATATTATATAAAATCGTCCAGAATAAAGGTTCACCCAACTAACCTTTGAAGGAGTAGAGAGGCAGTATAACAAAGTGTGTAAAATAAAAGAAGGACATTATTATGGAATGTAAGGAAAGAAAAGAGAAAAAATGTTTGTAAAACAAACCATGTAAACCCCAAGAATGTCTATAAAATTAGATATTAGTATGTCATTATATTGTCACATGAAATTGTAATTATAGAATATTGTATATTATATAAAATCATCCAGAATAAGTGAAAACCACCATCACATGAAGGAGTAGAGAAGAAAAATAACAAAGAGTGTTAATTGTAAAGATAACTATTGTTATAATGGAATGAAGGAAAAGAAAAATGTTTGTCAATTATCAAATATTATACATCACCAGAATATGTCAGAGAACATCAAACAAAAAACTATTTAGTATACAAACAATGTATACCCTGATAATTCAGAATGAATATGACTTGTTAAGAAAGATTTAATGAACTACTGTGAAAACAAAAATATGGTACACTCTAGATAGAACAAACCAAATGCATAAGTACTATAAGCATCAAAATAAGTGTATAATCTTAAGAACATTCAAGTAAACCAAAGCAAATTGTTAACTAGTACATAAGTAACTATATAGCTGATAAAAGCACAGCTAAGAATATCAAGTCTAAAAAAGAAATAATTACCTGTAAGAAAGAAAGTATGTTAGCTAGTATAAAGATGGAAATGTGATCTAAATGAAAACCTCTGAAACCTTGAATATTATAGTGAATATATTATGTTATTGAATATGAATGATATGTGATATTTTTTTTGAGTTGTGATAGTGCAACTATTGCCAGGTGCAATGTTTATTTTTCTCAGACAGAGAAGAGTAATGCCTCTGAATCTGAGAATGTGTATTGAGGAACGGCAGAGGATGTTAGCCATAGTGAGCCACCCTGATTCTGGAACCTCTGCAACAGTTAGGGAATTATATTGTATTAATGTATCAAGGACTATTATGAAAGAATCTGTGAGGTATGAATTATAATAACCATTAAGATAATCACGAATGCAAAGATATGTGATAAGAAAGTAGAATGTGAATAAGACAGGAAATTGTTAACTTAAGAAACGAGATTTATTGTAGTTAAATGACTTAGAAAGTAAGCAACTTGAAGATACTAGTAAGTAAAGAGTTATATCACTAGAAAAAAAAATCAAGCTAGAGTAATACACCAATAGTATGTTTAAGAAATCAAAGAGTACAAGAAAAAAAAACTATAAGAGTATACTAAGAAACTGACATGAATTGATAATTTTACCAAAAATAAATTTTTCTCAAATGATCAATTTTAAAGAGGGTGTATATGTAACATAACAAAATGTTACCTAACCTAAATGTATGTTATCAGATTTTATAAGGACAAAACAACAATGTAAATAGGAATATAATAGTAAAATAACCAAGAAAGGAGAAATCAAGAAAGAAGAATGAAGCAGAAGTGCCACATGAAACAGTAACCCAAAGGCTGTTTGACACTACAACTAGACTAAGACTAAGACAAACTGATGGACAGAGTAAAAATTACATTCAGCTGTCAATCCAGTCAGTAATTGATGTAAACCGAATGTTATATGTAAATAAAAAATGAATTAATAAGCAGTTAAATACTGTGAAATCAGAATTAGCATTTTGCTGATAATAAATTTGACAATGACTAGTAAATTATGAATGCCAAAATGAAAATTAACAATGGCTACATAGTGAGAACAAAGATGTATTTCAGCATCAAATATACTTGTGGGAAAGAAAAACTAATTATAAGAGAGAATCTTATACAAATAAGATACCTCCACAAATTACCGAATTGAGAACCAATAAGTGTTATTAAGGCAAAATTCCATATAGGCGATATGTCTTAACAACGCTTAGACCAAACATTAGTCAGTAAATTGACTATTGAGAATTAACATAAGTGTAAATTAAGATACACCGAACAATGGTTATGCACTGACATAACAAAAAACATTATTAAAACAATAGGTTTAATCATAATTTTAATTGTTAAACAGTAGATTAGAACGAGTTAGCATAAAACGAAATGTCATAATAAGTAGGATCATTCATTACAATGTATAGAGTTTAGGTGTACACATAATGTTCAGTAACAATGTCAGTACAGCGTTAATGGTGTTCCCACATAAACGTTTGAATAATAAAATGATATGTGAACACAAACAATATTAACCAAAAGTGTAAAATCGGCGACTCAGAAAAAGCAGACGACAGTGAAAGTGATGTACCCGAACATTGGTTTTATAACAATGTCAGTCAAAGTGAAAGTAATTCGATATCGAGTGATATCAAATTAAAGAAGAAAAAACGATCTTTAATTTGATAATGATATCAACCCAATCGCAACTGTATTTAGTGCGGGAGAGATGTTAGCATCATTTTCAAAATATGTATCAGAAAACTGTTTATGAATAACAACAACAATGACAGCTATCTGTCACCTCAGCGTTTGACGGTTAAAAAAAACCGTTATCAACTGCCAAAAAATGATACGTCATACTGTCACACCTGCCAGAGCCAATCAGAAAATTAGTTAGTAATTAACATTTTTACCTAAGACCGATCAAAGAAGGGGGTATATAAGAACGGAGCAGCCAATTTTGAGACAGACTCTTACCAACCATCATATAGCACAGACGTGCGCCCGCCATCTCTACATTTTTAATAACTATTAGCGTCATCTACACATTACATCGAAACAAATAGTTCAACACCAAGAAACGACTACTTCAAGTTAATCTACAGCAAACAACAGTGATTAAGTGCAGTATCATTTTAATTTTGTGCGGGAAATAATGAACAGGAATAATTAATTGTTATCATTCACGATCCATTTTAATCAGAAGAGGATCGCATTATTCTGTTCTTGTGCGAGTGTAGTGCCAAAACCCAGTAATCACTATAATCCGATTACTGAAGTGATTAATAAGTTTTAATTAAATAGTTAAAACTCAAAAGGTAACAGTGCAATTATTATTAATTTTTATCTGAGCGCCATAACCTGTACTTTTTTCAACACTAGTCTGTACTGACGCAAAACACAGAAACATTTCAAGATTACACCACGTCTCAATTTATTATATGAATTTGTTATTATGAATTAAGCTATATGTTAGTTGTAAGGGTTCTCACATTATAAATATTGTCACTAAAGAAGCAAGTGTTGATGAACACGCGATCTCTCAACAGATCATTTTTATTTTGTTTACTTTACGAAAGTAACCTAAAAACTTTGTTGATCAATTTTATATCAAAAGATTATTGGATATTGTGTAGGCATAATATTCTTTTTCGTGTCTCAAAGAATTCACATCTGAGATTTTCATGATTTTAATGTTAAAAATAAATAACATCTGGACTTAGCCAGATTTATGATTCATGTTCTGAGCAAGCCGTATGAGGCATATAATAACTGATTTATAATTGTACAACTTTGTATGTTTGCATTATATTTGTTTTTGAATTCTCTATGAGGGTGTAAATAAACCCATTATTAACAGCATCACTTGATTTGATTTATTTCTATAGAATAATTAAATATTTTATTTAAAAAAAAACTTAAACAACCTTCCGTTGTGTTTAATATTTTGGAATAACATTGCCAAAAGGTGATACTCAATTACTTTAAATTTTCTAATCATTCAGTAATTCTATGTGTGGGTTTTACACGGGATTTTCCCTGAATAAATCCGTGTGGCGCCCACTAATTAATAAACAAGGTAATCTAACCTTGCAACCAAAGTGAGTTGGTGTTTGTAAACTGAGTTGACAGTTTAGTGAACTTCTAGTAAACACGACCAGGTACGTAAAAGTATATTTTTGTTATGATATTGTCCGGACATTACGAGACGTGACACACTCAGACTACCTGCAATCTGGAGAAGAAGTTTTACTGCCAGTTTCAACCCGACGCTAACCATTACCAAGCAACCAATTGCTGTAATTTACATTTCAACTTAAGCTAATTTAGCATTTAATTATTATCAACCTCACTACTTTATTTATTTAATATAAGGGAATTCTTTTTAAACAAGTATAATTAAACCATTGTACACACACTGTGAGTAACTTTGAATGTTTCATTTTAAATTACTTTACTACATTAGTAACCTTCAATTACAAACAACTATTCCAAACATTGATTTATCTCAAAAGAATATTTCACACATAATTGAACTTTGTTTTAACGAGACCTTCAATATTTTAAACACGAATATAATTTTAAATAACAACACTTTTATTTTATTACAAGTTAACGTAAACGTAATTAAACTTTATTTACAAAAATAAAAAACAATTAAAACTCACGTATTTAGATTTGTTATAAATTGACGACTCCAACGCGGGGCTTTAACAATAAAGGTAAAACCCGTATCATAGATTTGTTATAATACATGGTAATAACTTAGCTGATTTTGACATTGAAATATGATATAACTGAATAAATAATGATGACGATATTTAAATAAATGTTTAGCAAATTTATATATGTGTATATGGTAGAATGTTAAGTAAACAATGTGTATGCAGGTAATTGTTGAAATAATAATACTAATATTTGCAATTCAAACAAATAACCGAATTAATTTTGAAGACAGTAATTGGCTAATTGTAATTGTTGTGATGGCAATGGAAGTTGTATTTTCAGTAATTAATTTAATTAAAATAATTTGAGATGTGTTAAATATTTTGATCGATGTAAATGGTATGTAATTGAAATTTTTTTTAATGAATTTAAATTATTTTACGAGATGGGAGTTTGGTAATTAAATGATAAATTAATTGATTAACATTTTGTTAAATTTTTCAGAGGTTACGGGAAAGTATTGGTGTATGGTATATATTTTGTGTATGTCAGTTTAAGTGGACTGTAAGTATAAAAATTTTATAGTACGAATCAAGTATAATAAAGAAATGTGTTTTCACTTTGCTGGGAATGTCAGCTGATCGGTGGTAAATTGTCACTGTTAAATTGTTTATTGATGATCAAAGTAACTAATGTTAAATATAATGTCTTAATGTGTTCAAGATGATTTTGCAAATGGTGAGAAAAGTAATTTAATGTAGTGAAGATTTTAAATGCTTTGCAAAAGAATAAAAGATAGATGTTGGGTGATGAATATTTTATTGGGACATGCAGGTCAGTCCAAGTCAAAGTTACAGTTAAAATGGTAGTAGAGAAAATAATGCTGTTTTGAGCTAATGTAATGTTGTTGTGAGTTAAGGTTATAGAATTTGAGAAGTATTGATGTTGACACAGTAGTCATGAGGAATATATGTAGAGTTTTGAGTGATATATTGATATTATTAAATGATGATGTTATTTTGTTGTAGTTGAAGTGATGTAATTAGATTGAGATTTGGGGATGGCAATTTTGTAATAGAGGGTAGTGTAATGTGGGAGTCCGCAACAAAATGGTTGGGACGGGATGGGACCGTTTGGCGCCGGAAAGGGTTACCTTAGGTAGAATCCAGGAACCAACATAATGGGATGAGCTTTTGGGGGGGGGGAACACACGTATCCTAGGTACAAAGGGTCAGAGTATTTTTTATATATTGAGAAAAGGTGGCGATTTGAGTTTAATGGTAAGTTGGGTTTAGAGATTGTGTGATAGATATTTTGATAGAGATGGGTGTCATATTAGTTCAAAGTGGTTAGTAGTAGAATCAAAGAGTGAGAAAGATTATATCTGTATAAATGCTAAATGGCAAATCGAGTTATAAGTATTTAAATCACCCAAAGTATTGGATATGCGATTATTAAATAAAGAGATTTATAGTTAAAAAATATAAAATTTTTGACTGAAAACAGTGACAAATTTTGATAGTGTTTGAAAATAATGTAAAGTTATAAAGTGTTTATTTGAATAATTTAAATGTCAATTTGATTGTTATTTATAATAATATTTTGTTGTTTTAAATGTTGTAGTTTAGTATATTTTTGTGTTTGAAGATAGAATTTTATAGAGGTATAATGTACTTTCAGACGTAACTTGTACATAACGTATGTAGGTCAAGGTTCTTGACTTGAACCAGTTTTTGATCAGCTGATGGGTGAGGTCATATACTAGGCATGTTTAGTTGTAACTCTTATCTTTTCGGTGGTAACTTTTATTTATTCAAATTACAGTTACAACTCCCACTTACCTTTTATTTTTTGATCTGGCCGGATCGTGTAGTGTAGGCAAACCCATTTCGTTCGACGAACTCTGACAGCACATAAAACGAACTAAGGTTTTGAAAGAATCTAACTCAATTTCTTTTATTATTGAAGAGAAATTATTTTTTGTTTGTTGTTTATTAATCAGAAATATTTAATTTATAAGTTTTCCATTTATAAAATTTCCAATTTTACATTTATAGGTTTTACATGTTTTAAAAATGGTGTAACTCCTACAGCTTACGTACTATGCTTAACTTCTACTACTTACGTACTTTAAAATAGCCCAGCCTGCTCACTCACTACTCACATTCTTAACACCCCGTATTAATACAAAAAACCCCCATTTTTATGTAAAATAAATGACAAGTCTTCAATATGTAACATTACGTGTGTGGCGTCGTATTACCCGACCACGTGTTGCGTTTACCACAGTCTTTCATACTTCGGATTTTTACAAGCTGGTAGCATTTAATCAAGTTCAATAGTTATTCATCGTCACTAGAGGCACTGTAATCTATGTTTTGGAGACTCACATAATTATTTTGTCGGCCGACTGATGAAAAAAATATGAAATTTTGCCCGGGCACAAAACTGATAGCAGCCACGCGCGGCATAGGTTGTTAGTCGACTGGGGAGAGCGTTACCAACATGCCTCCCTCCAAAACACTCAGGCAGAGCGGAAACTTCACTGCCTCATGATCGTATCTTCCGTCACTGTTCATTCAACACAGGTGTTTTTGTGTTGTGACCGTGGACAATATTTGTGAAGCATGGTTGACGTCATAAAAGTAGGCAGGACTTAAACAGCACTTCCTGCTGCTCAAAAGCACATTGCTGAATTTTACTCGCTCCAGGACATCCTGTTTCGTGGCTGGACGCGTCACTCGAGCTCGTGTTGTACAGTTGCGTTATGTGCGCTGCTACACAAGTACGGATTTCTGAGAATTTTGAAGGAGGTAAATTCTTTGCTCGCCGCGTTACACAATAACAACTGCGTATCGCCTTTGTCTCAACTTGTTCAGTCAACTCCGTTCTGTTATAATGGAATGAATTTGTTTGCACAATAATTTTCACAATATTTTCCTAAAACTCCCGCACAAAAACGAAATGAATAAAATATAAATGCCCCATACGGTAAAAATAAAAATACCCAACAACTGACACGCTACAATACCCCCTCGATGAGAATTCTGCTGTTCACAACAGAAGAAATCTCATCGATAAACCCCGAAGAGGACCGGTGAGGAACTGGTGCCAACAACCCCCTGGTTCTTAATCTACATGGGTACACGACCCCCCGGGCTCAGCGACTATGGACTCATCTGAATGAGATCACTGGACTTCTCCGTAAGAGATCCCAACACCGAGAAATCGAGCAGACTCGTACCACAGCGCACCTCACCTTCTAACATGCTACCCCCAAAATCCTCAATCCCAGGCTTAAATTATGCCAGATCCTCAGCCGATATGGATCCCCTTTTTATGCAAGCTGGGCTGCCTTTAGCAGATACTGGGCTCACACACACTCACATTACATGTTGCCATAACACATTGTACAATTGAAAGAATTCTTTTAGAATTTATGAAAATTTAAAAAAGTTCAACATTCAAAATAATATGCTAAAAAAATTCTCTTCCTTTTTTTTTTTTTTTTTTTTTTTTTTTTTTTTTTTTTTTTTTTTTTTTTAGTTAAAATACATTAAATTACACCTTTCTCCTAATCAACACATATACTTACTCTAACATGTAAATACTTAGATTCTAGCAATACAATACAATACAATCAAACAATAAAATAAACATGTTAAACACACACATAATAAAATAATCATTATCTAAAATATTCATTCGCTGGCAGGCGAAAAATCAAGCTTTTTTTTCTTTTTTTTTTTTTTAATTAAAATTTCCAAAAATTTTAAAATTCAAAAAAATTTAAATTTATTTAAAGGTTTCCTCTATATGTAGAAATTATTAAAATTGGTTTAAATTGATTAAACAAACAAATAAATTTGCCTTCCTACTATACAGGCTTAGTAGGTATATGAACTCATCAGCTGATCGAAAGTAGGTCAAGTCCCAGACCCCTGACCTACATGTGTTATATATAAGTTCTGAAAATACATTGAACATCTGTAATATCCTAACTTGAAATACAAAACATAATAAAACAAAATATTTAAAATAAAGAAAATATTAATATAAATAATAAACAAATTGACATTTAAATTATTTAAAATAAACACCTTAATTTTATATTATTTCAAAGTTTTGTCACTGGTTTAAAAAACAATCAATTGTATATTCTTTATCATAAATCTCTCTCTTTATTCAACCATCTTACTTTAATCTACTGTAGGTGATGTGAATTATTTATTCTCATTGACTGTATTAGATCTGTATACATATATAATCTTTCTCCCTTTGACTCTAACACCTACAACTTTTAGTAACATGACACCCATCTCTATCAAAATATCTACTAATCCCAAAACACTCTAAACCCCAACTTATCATTGAACTCAAATCGCCACCTTCTCTCTTTATATAAAAAAATACTCTCCGACCCTTTGTACATAGGATACGTGTTTCCCCCACCCAAAAACTCAATTCCCTTATTTGGCGGCCTGGATTCTACCTAAGGCGGCCCCTCCTCACTAAAATCTATACCAATTCCCGTCCCAACATATTTTGTTGCGAACTCCTACATTACACTACCCTCTAATACAAAATTGCCATCCCCAAAAATCTCAATCTCATTACCTTACTATAACTACAACAAAATAACATCATTAATTATAAACAAAAATATATCACTCAAAATCTACATAAAGTCTCCATTACCACTGTGTCAACATGAATACTTCACAAACTTCTATAACATACATTACTTCAAAAACAACATTTCATTATTTTCATCTCTACTAATTCAACTTTAACTTTGACTTCAACTTGGACAGATCTATATGTCCCACAAAATATTTATCACCCAAAACTATCTCTTATTAGATTTCACAAATTCTTATTTTACTTCTCATTTTATCAAATTATTTTTTATCATTTCTTTAAAACATCTGCAATACATTAAAACATTACATTGAACATCAATTACTTAGAACATTTACAAACCAATATACCAGTGACATGTTATTGCTGATCAGCTGATCTTCCTAACACAATTACAATACACCTCTCAAAATTGAACAAATTACATGAAAGATATAGATATTTATTTATCATTATTCCTCACCTCCTTGTTTCCCATTTCTCTGATTCTGATAATTCATTTTGACTGCCTGCCAGACGTTTAATTAATGGCTTAGTTTAAAATATACACATATTATGAAAACACATTTTTATCAATGCCTATACCTAACATACAACAATAAAATAATACATTTAAAATCATAGCATGTAACGAACACCTTATATTACATATCTGATCAGCTAGTTAATTGAACAGAGCATAAGCAGTTTTATTGGATCCAACTTTGAATAAAAAAAATGTTATGTTATAAAATTTACATTCGTGACTCCTTTGCGTCACCTCCCAGCCACACACACTATTTCAAATTAGTGAAATAGTGATTAGTGATTCGCTTCCACAAAGACTGCATATTTTGGAGCAGGTTTTACCTCTCCGTGTCTCTGCTTCCGCTATTACATTTAGAAGTGTTGAACATCAACATGTTCGGGTCTATAATTACACACCCTTACACGGGTCTACCACCGGTCTATGCTACCCCCAAGCGGGCAGAGTGGCAGCCGCTGTTTCATAGTACCGGAGATTTCCCCTAGTTGTCTCCCCCCATTGAATTTCAAATATGTACCAATTTCAAGTCAGCTATGGTCAAGGGACTTGATATGACCATAGCTGGCTGCTAGCCAAATCCACGATTAGTGCTGGTAAGGCAGTAATCGCCCGAAAAGTCGGGAAAATCTAACTTTCATTTCACTGCCTGTTTCATTCATTACTATTATGTGCGACACGGTCGTTTAGCAGTGTGTAAATTTTAATTTACACGAAAAAGGTGTGCCGCACATTTTCGCCATTTCGGCCTCCGATGGAGGTAACACTCACTGTTACCCCCAACCCATTTCGCTATATACGGGAGCACAGGCCACCCCCGCAATAGCAACTTACTAACTAATTACAATTGAAATTTTATATACATTAATTAAATATAATCTTTTCATCCCTAATCATTTAACCCATTCATAACCTTTTACCATTTGACTTTCTTAAAATTTTCAAAATTTATTATCAATAATCATTATATACCGTTTTTCATTTATTATTAAAATTTTTCTTAATTATCATATTTATTAGACACAATGATTTCAAATAATCTCACTATTGAATTGACATCTCAATCACACCTATAAACATTTTTATTACACATGATTATAAAATTTTTCTACTTACAATCCATTTAACATGATGTATACAAAACACACCCAAAACATAATCACCATCATCTCTGAAACATTTTACAAAAATTATTAATTTAAATTAAATAATTTATCATTCATTACCAAATTTCCATCTCGTAAAATAAATTGAATTCATTAAAAAATTTAATTAATTAACATTTAAACAAGCAATCTAAATATTTAACATGTATAAAATTGTTTTAATTACATTAATTACCAAAAAATATAAATTATATAGTTATCGAAACAATTACCATTAATCAATTATTGTTTTCAAAATTGATTCTGATATTTATTGAACTTGCAAATATTTCAATATTCTTATCACAACAATCATCTTACGTACACACCTTATTTACTTAACATTCCACCATGTACACATATAAATTCACTATATTTTATTTACAAACTCTTATTTATTTATTATTCAGTTTTTTCCGCACTTCATTTGTCCAGATTTGCCATGTCAAAACCATTAAAACAAAATGTTTATACTGTCTTTTATTATTTTAATTGTTTAACCTCCATCGTTCCAAATTAACCTTGGTTCTACATAACATCGTTCAATTTTATCACCACACAAATGACTGTTTTGTGTGTTGTAACCATAAAAACTAAACTCATTCATCATACTCAAATACTCATGAAACCGGTCTACATTAGGTATTTTTGTTAATTCTCCATCATTAAATTCGCTCATTATCGGGTTAATTATTTTAGTCAAATCAATTAAATCATTATCATTCACATATACTTCTAAACTTTCCTTCCATTCATCATACTTTCTATTTAAGTTATATAATTCTGTTACTTTCTCCACATACACTTCTCTGTTTAACTCTCTCTCATCACAATACCAAATCATACTTTCAACATCATTATTACAGACAGAGGGTACAAATTCAATTAAACCGTTCCTGACTTCTCCAGGAAAAACAAAAAGCTTCAAAAAACAATTATTTGTAGCACACTTGTCTACACAATATATACGTGAAGGTTCCACGTATTCACCCCCCATTCTACCTCGTAAACAATTTACCCTCTGTTTCATATCTATAATATAACTCTCTCTCCACTCTCTCTCTAACTCATTAACACACATTAACATCTCATAATCACATTCTACAAACTCCTCAGTACTCTCAGATATTACCTTATTACTCTCATTATTTTCAACAACATCATTATTATTTATTAATTCTTTACCCAATACAACATTGTCATTACAACTTTCGTTTGTATTACTCGTACTTGATTCTACTTTATTCAAACTATTTCTTGTCATTTCATCGGCATTTTCAAGACATACATTCTTGTCTTGTATACTATTTATCAACTCATCAAATTTTACATTTATATTCTGCTGCAACTGAATATTCTGTTCTTTAATTTCAGTAAAAATAAAATCATTTTTAATATTCTGCTGTTCGCATTTTATTCTCTGTTCATCTAGTTTATGGTTAAAATCACTTTTCATCTTATTTAAAATTACTTCGTTATTATCAAAGCGTTTATCATTATCATCAAAACGTTTATTTAACATGTCAAATTTATTGTCCATTTTTCGTAAGAAACTCATTATATCAGTTTCCTCTGATTGTTTATTTATTTTAGTTGAAACTGGGGTCAACTGAACCCCAGATTCAACATCTGTTTCGCTTAGTTGTGTTTGAGTCGCAAACGGAGTGGAATGAACTATTACATTACTGCCGACAGCTGTTTCTGTAACAGCGCTCAACCCCCCTCCCGTCAGCATACCACTTTCATCCAGCGATTGCGACTCAAGGTCACTTTCGCTCATAATTGAATCTACTATACTGCTTTTCTCTGTGTTTTCAGACATTTTTATTTAATCTATTTTGTCTTACGTAACAACTACCAATGATTAGTCTTTTTTCAAAACTGATATTACAACATACATAAAATCACCCTTTTATCATAATTACGTAAGTTTACATCACTACAATTTTGCTTTCGCAACCGTACTCCGTTCAATGTACTGTCAAATGTAGGCCGGTGCAATAACTTTTTTGTTATATTACATCCTGGTCACGGCACCAATTGTAACTCTTATCTTTTCGGTGGTAACTTTTATTTATTCAAATTACAGTTACAACTCCCACTTACCTTTTATTTTTTGATCTGGCCGGATCGTGTAGTGTAGGCAAACCCATTTCGTTCGACGAACTCTGACAGCACATAAAACGAACTAAGGTTTTGAAAGAATCTAACTCAATTTCTTTTGTTATTGAAGAGAAATTATTTTTTGTTTGTTGTTTATTAATCAGAAATATTTAATTTATAAGTTTTCCATTTATAAAATTTCCAATTTTACATTTATAGGTTTTACATGTTTTAAAAATGGTGTAACTCCTACAGCTTACGTACTATGCTTAACTTCTACTACTTACGTACTTTAAAATAGCCCAGCCTGCTCACTCACTACTCACATTCTTAACACCCCGTATTAATACAAAAACCCCCCATTTTTATGTAAAATAAATGACAAGTCTTCAATATGTAACATTACGTGTGTGGCGTCGTATTACCCGACCACGTGTTGCGTTTACCACAGTCTTTCATACTTCGGATTTTTACAAGCTGGTAGCATTTAATCAAGTTCAATAGTTATTCATCGTCACTAGAGGCACTGTAATCTATGTTTTGGAGACTCACATAATTATTTTGTCGGCCGACTGATGAAAAAAATATGAAATTTTGCCCGGGCACAAAACTGATAGCAGCCACGCGCGGCATAGGTTGTTAGTCGACTGGGGAGAGCGTTACCAACATGCCTCCCTCCAAAACACTCAGGCAGAGCAGAAACTTCACTGCCTCATGATCGTATCTTCCGTCACTGTTCATTCAACACAGGTGTTTTTGTGTTGTGACCGTGGACAATATTTGTGAAGCATGGTTGACGTCATAAAAGTAGGCAGGACTTAAACAGCACTTCCTGCCGCTCAAAAGCACATTGCTGAATTTTACTCACTCCAGGACATCCTGTTTCGTGGCTGGACGCGTCACTCGAGCTCGTGTTGTACAGTTGCGTTATGTGCGCTGCTACACAAGTACGGATTTCTGAGAATTTTGAAGGAGGTAAATTCTTTGCTCGCCGCGTTACACAATAACAACTGCGTATCGCCTTTGTCTCAACTTGTTCAGTCAACTCCGTTCTGTTATAATGGAATGAATTTGTTTGCACAATAATTTTCACAATATTTTCCTAAAACTCCCGCACAAAAACGAAATGAATAAAATATAAATGCCCCATACGGTAAAAATAAAAATACCCAACAACTGACACGCTACATAGTATGTAAGTTAATTCAACTTTGGCTTTTGATCAATTTAAACAAACTTTAAATAATTTCAATATGGAAAGAAATATTTTAAGAAATTTAAATTTTTTGAATTTAAAAATCTTTTTTGGAAATTTTTTGAAAAAAAAAAATATATATATATATTATTCCTTGATTTTGCGCCTGCCAGATAATGGATATTTGTAAACTTTGATTATTTTATTGTTTGTGTTCCACTCGTGTTTATTATTATTGAATTATTGTATTGAATTGTATTGTTAGACTCTAGGTGTAATCACATGTTAGGCTAAGGATGTTCTTATTTTTAAGAAACGTTCAATTGATTTATTTTAAATAACAGAAAAATTAATGGAGAGAATTATTCAATTTAGGTAACGGATTTGTAGTTTGATTTTTAAGGAGGCAATTGTTGATTTTAACTTAGAGAAATTTTGCAGAAATGTTTCAATGTTCATAATATGTAGTATAAGTGCGTGTGTGAGCCCAGTATCTGCTAAAGGCAGCCCAGTTTGCAGAAAAAGGGGAAACATATCGGTTGAGGATCTGGCATGATCTAAGCCAGGGATTGAGGATTTTTGGGGTAGCATGATAGAAGGTGAGGTGCGCTGTGGTGCGTGTCTGTTCGATTTTTCGGTGTTGGGATCTCGTACAGAGAAGTCCAGTGATCTCATTCAGATGCGTCCATAGTCGCCGAGCCAGGGGGGTCGTTTACCCATGCAGTGTAAGAACAAAAGGGGGTTGTTGGCACCAGTTCCTCACCGGTCCTCTTAGGGGTTTTATCAATGAGATTTCTTCTGTTTGGACAGAAGACCTCTCATTGAGGGGGTATTGTAACGGTCCAAATTTATGGGTATTTTTATTTATTGCATTTTTTGGGTTTTATAAATGTATTGTGTACATTTTATTCCAACAAAGACAGACCACGTGGTGAATAGAACAGTGTTGTAACGAGGCGGCAACGCGATATCACGTTGTGCAATCGGTCGAAGAATTTACCAAGCCTCATTTCCAAGAACTTTGTAAGAGTGTGACAGCGCGCCCATACGCATTACTCAAAAAGGCGCGCGGACTGACGCGGTAGTGTACCGCAAAGATGGTGACGAGCACATTTTCTGTTTAGCCTCTTTGACTAAGGCGACGGATATGAAACTTTAAGGCCCGCCTATTTTGTGACGCCGAGCCATAAGCATCTAGATATCGTCGGCGTACAGGATTAAAATACTGCTATGTATCAGGCACATAGCCACTCAACTGCAACACTTCAGGCTGTGAGTGGCGAAGAAATCCGTTCGCGGAAGGCATTAATATCCGTCCGCACCAGATAGACGCTACGCCAGTCCACGAGAAGCCGACTCCATTAACAGACGCTGATCGTGTTATAAGGCCCCGGTCGGCTGAACTTTCTAAATGTGATCACTTCAAAATAATACCGTTTTAGTACCGACCGGGACCCCGAGGAATTAACGAACTCACCAATAATACAATTTGTGCGGTGGTGTTGTGAATCAACCCAATAAATAGCGGACACTCGAATTGGTTAGCAAACACGTGTTTTTCACGGAATCGCGGCAGTGACAGTAAAGACAAACAAAAGGATTGGTAACGTAAAATAAAAGGGGTTTTTATAATAGCGTGAATGCGTGTGCGAGCAAAGCTGGGCTACCTTATAAGTGTAAGAATTGTATTTTCAATGTAAGAGCTATTTAACCATCAAAATGTGTTTTGTTCTTTTGTGTTTTGTATCAAGGATTTCCGTAAGTAAAATATTCATTTCATATCATAAAAATGTGTTAGACTAAGTTATTTCGTCATAACCATTTCCTAGTTTTCTGTGCCGACAACTCGTCTAACGTAAATCGGGGGTTTTCTGAAATTTTATTACAGTCAGATAGCGGGATTTTTATAAGGGCAAGAGCGTAGAAGGTTTCGATATTTAACCTTTAGAAAAAATATCGTGGCGACCTGGGCAGTTTCAAAAGGCAAGTTTTACAGGGACCATGACAGTAAGTGAAATTCTGGCAGCGGTAAGTATTATTTTATGATGAGTGTAATTTATATATATAAAGGGTAAAAGGCGAGTACCTTTACAAAATATCTCTCATCATAACACCATTTCACTTTCTCTCTATCACTCCATGCAGAGGGCACTACTACATAAAAACACTTCCTGGCTCTTCCAGGAACACCACAAAAACTCAGGGAACAATTTGAAGACACATCGTCTTCCACTAAGGGACTCTCGCCCTTCAAAAACATTTGTAAACACCTTGGTTCACAATAAACCCGGGGAAAATTTACCCTCTGCCCCATATCCACAAAATAACTCTCTTCATACTCTCTCCCTAACTCATCAACACTCACTAACATTCCGTTATTAAATTCTACTTCAACTAAAACTTCATCACCCCTATCATTATTCACAACTTTAATCTCTAACACCTCATTTTTAATTATATCACCATTATTCTCACTTACCTTTTCAACTACTACTTTATTTGCACTTAAACTACCATCAATATTATTTGTAATTATCTGCCCATTAACATCATCACTTGTTTTAAAATCACTTATTTTGACCACATTACTCACCTTGTTCTCCGTTATTCCATTGTTTATATTCTCGTTAAACTTACCTGTATTTCTGTTACTCTCCTTTATTTTTCTGATGTCATTTACATCGTCTTGTATTTGTTTCATAACCGCACTACAATGTTCGTCAATCTCATTCAGACGTTTATTAATATTATCTTCAAACTTAACACTTTGTTGTTTCATATCATACGAACGCTTATCGAATTTTTCGTCAATATTATTTATAGACGTTTAATGAAGAAATTTGTGTTAGTGGTTGAAATCACAATCAGAATGATCACAGTTGCACACCACTATATAAAAATTATTCCGATTAGCGCTTTCAAGCCTCACAGCCCATCGTCAGATCGGAATAGGCAGAAATTATTTTAAAACAAACCCTTCACCCCTCTCCCCCACCCTGCTCACACACAACAAGCTATAATATAAATGACCCTTCCCCACCCCCTAAACCCTGTCCCACCATCTGTACAGTTACATATTTTTCTAGCAAATTCCTTGTGTTTCAGTGTTGTGTGTGTGTGTGTGTGTATGTGTGTGTGCATCCTTTTAAACTTACCCTCTTCCTCTCCACACACGTGGGTCAGACACACACCCTTATTTTAAAACATCCAATTATTACTATGCAATATAATTCTTAATTTTATCTATCTGTCCTCTATCATTTACTTCTTAATCATGTTATAAAATATTTCTTCATTATCAAATTTAATTTTAATATTAATTAAATTGTCTAACCCTTTTTCTCTTTCTTTCAATATTTCTAACTCCTCTCTAAGCTTCCTTTCAACTGTGTTATTTACTACTTTTAAAATTTCGTATTCTTCCAAAGGATTAACAAACTTATGGTTGTCTTCTATGAAATGTCTTGCATATAACCAATTGGTTGTTCTATTACCTTCTCCACGTTTGTGGTCAGACAACCTGCATACGAATTTTCGTCCTGTCTCACCTAGGTACACTTTGTTGCAGTCTTTACATTTTAATTTATAAATTCCGCTTTTCTGTAATACTGGAATTTTTTCTATATTCTTATTCCTTATCTTATCAAATACCGTTTCACATTTTTTAATAGCTCCATATTTATTAAAACATTTTATAATTTTTCTAATATGTGAACCTATGTATGTCAATGACCCTGCATAATTCTTTTGTTCTGGTTCTATTTTAGCTTTTTGTATGTTAACCCTTTTCATAACTTTATCCACTATGTTGGTGTTCTAATTATTATTCCTTACAATTCCCTTTATCGTTTTTAACTCCCTATCTTTTGATTCGGTCTCTTTTAAACACTTCTGAGCTCTGTAACAAAATGAATTGATTGCCGCCATTTTATATCTATATGGGTGGTAAGACTCTCTTGGTATAATTATATCAGAATACGACTCTTTCCTAAATATCCAAAACTGTAGTTTCTCATTATCCTTAATTTCTATATTCAAATCTAAGTAATTTATTTTCTTACCTCCTATCTCTTCTTTAAATTGTAAGTTTTTATCCTTATTATTTACCTCATTTATAAACTCATGCACTTCTTCTATGCTTCCTTCCCAAATTACTAATACATCATCAACGTATCTAGACCATAATTTTATATTGTCTTTATACTTAGTGGAAGTTATTAATTGCTTTTCAAAATCATTCATGTATATTTCAGCAAGAATATGGGATAATGAAGAACCCATAGGTAAACCTTTTTTCTGTATATAAAACTTGTTATTAAACCTAAAATAGTTCTGATTTACACATTCTTTAATTACTTTCATCAACTGCTATTTATACCTGTATTCTCCCATATTATTATCGTTTATTAACTTAATAACTTTATTTACTGTGATATTGGTAAACATGTCCTTAACATCCAGTGATATCAATTTTGTATTTACATTAATCCTAATATTTTCTAATTTTTCTATCAATTTTACATTATTCTCTATGTTGTATTTTGTCCCAAATTCATATTTCTCTTTCAGTACTCTGCTAACTTCCTTTGATAATTTATAAATAGGTGCATTAATAAAAGAAACAATCGGTCTAATTGGTTTTCCTTCTTTATGTATCTTAACCTGACTTTTAAAAGTTGGTGCTGTTGGATTACTTTCCAATAAATACTTTTTCTTATTTTCTTCTATAAATGTTATCTGTTTCATCATTTGTTTTATCCTTGACTGGTACTTACTTGTATAATCATACTTTATTTCCTTGTATGGTCCTTCCCTTATAAATTCTTCCGTTTTCTTTATGTATTCGTCCTTTCTCAGTAGTACCATTGTATTTTCTTTGTCCGCCTTCATAACTATAATATCATTCTTCTTTATTTTATTCTTTATTTTAGTTACAGTTGATTTGATTTTTTGTTCATTTTTTGAATTATACACTTTTCTTAAATATTTTATCTACTACATTCCCTACTTCCCACCTTATTCTTTTTTTATCATTTTCATTTCCTAGTTTTTGTATTATGCTTTCGCATTCAATAATCGTTTTTTCTTGATTTAATTCTGGTGGCGGTGCGTATTTTAAGCCTTTTGCTAACATTTCTTTTTCTTCTGTATTGAAATTCACCTCTGTAAGGTTTATTACTTTTTTTTCATAGTTATTCTTAGAGAGGTGTTCCTTTTTTACTTCATTCTTTCTTATTAATTTATTTAACTTATCTACCATTTTTTTATTTTTCTTTTCTAATTTCTTTTCTACGTACCCCAAACCAAAATTATATAATATTTCTTCTAACTCTACATACGAGTATATTCTTAACAATTCTATGTGTCTGTCATATAATTCCCTATTATATCTATTGATTAAGCCGTAGAGTGACCTTATTTCCACTTTTATCCACAACTTCTCGCTTTGTTCTTTTACTTTTTTGGCTACACTGTTCTTATTTTTAATTTTAACTTGAGCGTACTTTGGGATGACATTATTATCCAGACATTGTTTATTACACCATATTTTACTTAAAACCCTCTTCAATTTAACTTTTAACTTAAGATATTTAAAAACTTTACTTACCTTATTGTTGTCGTTTATTACCTCATTGTTGTTGCCCATTACCTGTAGTCGATTGCACATCTTAACAGACGTTTAATGAAGAAATTTGTGTTAGTGGTTGAAATCACAATCAGAATGATCACAGTTGCACACCACTATATAAAAATTATCCCGATTAGCGCTTTCAAGCCTCACAGCCCATCGTCAGATCGGAATAGGCAGAAATTATTTTAAAACAAACCCTTCACCCCTCTCCCCCACCCTGTTCACACACAACAAGCTATAATATAAATGACCCTTCCCCACCCCCTAAACCCTGTCCCACCATCTGTACAGTTACATATTTTTCTAGCAAATTCCTTGTGTTTCAGTGTTGTGTGTGTGTGTGTGTATGTGTGTGTGCATCCTTTTAAACTTACCCTCTTCCTCTCCACACACGTGGGTCAGTCACACACCCTTGTTTTAAAACATCCAATTACTACTATGCAATATAATTCTTAATCTTATCTATCTGTCCTCTATCATTTACTTCTTAATCATGTTATAAAATATTTCTTCATTATCAAATTTAATTTTAATATTAATTAAATTGTCTAACCCTTTTTCTCTTTCTTTCAATATTTCTAACTCCTCTCTAAGCTTCCTTTCAACTGTGTTATTTACTACTTTTACAATTTCGTATTCTTCCAAAGGATTAACAAACTTATGGTTGTCTTCTATGAAATGTCTTGCATATAACCAATTGGTTGTTCTATTACCTTCTCCACGTTTGTGGTCAGACAACCTGCATACGAATTTTCGTCCTGTCTCACCTAGGTACACTTTGTTGCAGTCTTTACATTTTAATTTATAAATTCCGCTTTTCTGTAATACTGGAATTTTTTCTATATTCTTATTCCTTATCTTATCAAATACAGTTTCACATTTTTTAATAGCTATATCTACTCCATATTTATTAAAACTATATTTCTCCCTATTCCGATCTGACGATGGGCTGTGAGGCTTGAAAGCGCTAATCGGGATAATTTTTATATAGTGGTGTGCAACTGTGATCATTCTAATATTATTTATGTCGCCCTTTAATTCATGAAATACATTCTGTTCATTGAATTTCCTTTCTAATTTGCTATCGTTGTGTTCTTTCAATTCATTAAATTGTTTTAGTAGAAAACTCATTACATCATTATCAAATTTACTATTACATTTTGTTGAGGTTGAAGTTAACTGAACTCCCGAGTCATCTGTAACATTTGATTCATCTGTAACACTTGGTTCGTCTACTTTATTGTCTTGACCTACATTCGGAGTTGAATGAACTCCAAGGCCGCTCATGACAGCTGACTCATTACCGCCAGTCACGTCAATTACATCGATTTCATTATTGTCTTACATCTTTTATAAATTTACTTATTCTCGGTTAAATGATTCTCTTAACGTACATACATAACAACTTCTCAATTATTTTATCAATCACTTAACTATAGCATAACATAACATCATTTTTTGTACGTAATTTATACGTAATACACTTTAACCTCCGATCACATCCTACACCCACGAGTAGGCGTAGCTTGTACAAAAATTAATTTGTACAAACTGTCCGAAGTTCGGGCGCCACTGTAAAGTTACTACTAAATTGCAAATAACTTTATTTATTCTCCATAAAATATTTAAAATTCACAAATCCCAAAAATGCTTACCTGCACGTGGTCCAGGATCTTTTACGCGAACTCGTGACCTGTAAGAGTGGTTGTGGGGTTGTATTATATAATAAATCTCTACTCTCGTTTATAGCATTTAACCAACTTTGTTTATTAACATCTCTCTCTGCTTTCTTTACCTTACTATTTATGAACTCATTACTGACGCTTAATTATTTTCCATAAAAAGAAATAACAATTAATCCATTTATTTGTGCAAATAACTATATTATATACATTCTAAGGCAATCCAGCACTTTACTCATCCATTCTCTCCCTTTCACACTCCCCCCCCCCCCCGATTTAGAGCTCTTTATTAATTTACTGTTTACTATAAACTTTTGGCCAATTACGATAACTTTCACTTTTACTTAACTGTAGGAAGTCCCCGGTATTGCGCACTACATCTGTTCCATCTTCTTCACTTAACTCCCAGTTTTAATTCACTCCACTTATTTGATACACTGTTACTCCGGTTGAACCACTGTTTACTGTTGTTTTATTAAGATACTCTCTTTGGTAGACCTACTTTTAATTTTTTCGGTCTACCAAAGTTTTTCCGACGCTACTGTATTTGCGACTGTCCTGTGTGGTTACTTGTAGCGAACTCCCTGGCTACTACTGTCGACTGTCTGTGTACGCTTGGTTGCCTACCCGCCATGCGTTAGGCGTCACTGCCAACTCGTACTCTGTGATTCTTTGTTTCCACCGTATGATCGGCTATGGAATTTTTGGTACGTGACTTTCACGTTGTGAACAGCGGCCCACACGTGCGCTCGTGCGCATGAATATGCACCCTACTGATAATTTGCATTCCGGTACCGTGCTGTGCCTTACACGGAGCTACAGTCAGTGACCAACCAAATACACTCTGGTTAAAATAAAAAAGGTGAAAAGCTTTAAATTATAGACCCTCATCAGTTTCTACTATTACAATACGTTCTACTTTACGAATTCATTTTTTATTAATTCACTCTCTCCCTTACATATTCTTCTTTACATAATGTTTTGGGCAAGCCGCGTGTACTTACACGCGCAGCCTCCCGTCACTAATTTACCGAGACTGGTGTACTATCAACTTATCGACTATGCTGTTTGATGAGTGGTGACCAACTGCGCGAATCTCATGCACGCTTGGTTGCATGCCTGCCAAGCGTTAGGCGTTGCCGTCAGCTCGTACTGTGATTGGTTTAAAAGTAACAGCGGAAATAATTCGCCTCACCTCCGCTATGAATTTTGGGTCGGAGATTACATACTTTTCCACGTGTTATTTCTACGTCGCAAAAGGCGGCACACACGTGCGCTCGTACACACCCTTCTGACAATTAACATTCCGGTGCTTTGCCGTACCTGTCACGGAGCTATAGTCGGTGACATAAAATACACTCTGGGTGAATAAAAAGATTACCTCAAAAGTTGTCTACAGATGGTTAACATGAAATTCTTTAAATTATAAAATCCCCTTCAGTTTGTCCCGTTACAATACCCCCCCCCATGTGAGGTTTTCTGTCGAAACAGAAAAACTCTCATTGCCTAAAAACAACCTAAGAGGACCAGCTAGGATATGGCGCCATTGACCCCCCCCCCCCGTAAGTCCTTACTAAAATCATGGGTAACCTACCCTCCTAGTCTGGTGATTGTGGCCACTGTATCACCAGACTCTGAAACAATTCATAAAAACATCAATAACTAGCCTTTCACTATACCATATCCTCAACTGATTTGGTTCCCCTTAGTCGTACTGGTTTGTCTTTAGCAAAGTACTGGTTGCATTTATATGTATATCCTTAACATAAACATATTATAATTTTTTTGTTTTTTTTTTTTTTTTACATCATAATATCAATTACACATTCTATATCATCAATATAATCCCATTAATAATAATCATCAACTTTCTCCTCCACACACACTATTGCCCCCCTGGACTGTAGTGCCCAGTTGCCTCCACAAGGACTGAGGCGGAAGGGGTGAACACTTTTTTCTTTTCTTTCACCTTGCTTTGGCGTTACATAACCTTCATAACCTCGTGGCCCCTATTCGGTCTACCACCCATACATAGGTGTATAGCCGTGTTCGAAAAACCAAATTCTTAAATTCCCCTTTTGTTCCCCGTTAAATTTCTACGTTACACCAATTTCAAAACGACCGATCATGGTCAGTGTATAATAGGTCTGCCCACAGCTGGTTGTAAACCAATACCACGGGTTGGGCTGGTAAGGCCGGGACCGCCCGAAATGTGGGAAATCGCATTTAAAACATCTCTTATACCTGTTTTATATCCCTACACAATTACATACTACTCAGTTAGACACTTTATGCTTCTCATAATACAACATAATAAACCCTCAAAATGAACATATCAATATTACATTAAAATAAATCTTTCACACTTGAATCTGAATAAAATTTCCTACCATTAAACAACTTTTAATTTCAATTTCTATTGAGTCAACATTTTAATCATTTACTTTTAATTGTCTATCATTTATTATCCATTTCAAATCAAAAATAGATTATTCAAATTTATTACACATTTCTCCATCTTTCAAATGAATTTAATTGATATGGATTTATCATTTAATATCATTATTTTTAATGTAGCCTAGTGTTCTACATCGATTTACATGCCCCCAGACTTTAATTTCTGTTGTTTGAATAAGTGACGTAGCTTTTTTTTAATTTAACCATGTTTTTGCAATTTGTAATGGAATCAGGGTAGCCATTTGCATAAAGTTCATGTTTTTATATCATACATTTCACTGAATACTGTTGGCTTATTTTGATGTCTCAAATTCATACGTCATACTGCATCCTGGATATTTAAAATTGGTAATAGTATTTATGTATGAGGGCTATTTTTTCAACCTCTGTTAAAGTAGGAATAAAAAATGAGAATAATTATAAAAAAATGTATTATATACAAAATATTTGTACATCTCTCAGCTACTTTTCTACATAATCGCCATTTCGATTTAGGCACTTATCATAACGTGGCACGAGTTTTCCTATGCCCTCATCAAAGAAAACTGCCGCCTGGTCACTTAGCCAACCGTTCACATTGGCCTTCAGCTCATCGTCACTCATAAACCTCCACCCTGCTAACAACAGCTTCATTTGGGTGAAAAGATGAAAGTTGCTCGGCGCTAAATCCGGGCTATACGGCAGATGTTTAAACACCTCAAATTTGAACGTCCGGAGGAGATCCTGTGTCTGTGCTGCAGTGTGAGGGCGAGCGTTGTCGTGAATAAAGACAATACCTGATGACAACATTCCTCTTCTCTTGTTCTGTATTGCTCTTCGTAATCGCTAAACACAGTACGAGGCTGAAGTGACGGTCGTCCCCCATTCATTAAATTCAGTCAATAATATGCCTGTTCGGTCCCAAAACACAGTAGCCATAAGTATTTTGTTGCAAAATGTTTGCTTGAACTTTACCGGTCTGCCTGGGGACTCACTATGCTTCCACTGTTTGGACTGCTCTTTCGTCTCGACATTTTCATATTGCACCCATGTCTCATCTCCTGTCACAATCTTGTCCAGAAAACCTGCCCTTTATTGTGATAGTATTGCAAAAATTCTAAGGCTACGCCCATTCTCTTGAGTCTTATGGTTGTCAGTGAGCATTTTTGGCACCCACCGTGCACAAATTTCTCTGTAGCCAAGCTTCGTGCTTACAATGTCATATAGAACTGACCTTGAGATTTCAGGAAATTCGACAGACAGCTCAGAAATTGTGAATCTGGACCTTACGCGAACCACTTGATTCACTTTTCCAACAATTTCTTCCGTCGCTACAGATGAGTATAAACATTACTCATTCGACGATGAATTTCGGCTGCATTACGCCCTTCGGCGAAAGAAAGCAAATTACGGCGCGCACTTCATACTTGGCGGGCGATTCGATTACATTAGACATGTTATCATGCTTGTTACTCAATAATGACTGAAGGGAGGGAGTGCACCTATTGGTGTGTGGTAGGGAATAGTCCATGCCCTGCGTATCTCCATTCCAATATCGCATGTGGGTCTCATCGGGTGGTATCTCGGAGGTTGAAAAAAATATCCCTCGTATTTTGGAATACACTGTTGTAACGGGACAAACGGAAGGGGATTTTATAATTTAAAGAATTTCATGTTGACCATCTGTAGACAACTTTTGAGGTAATCTTTTTATTCACCCAGAGTGTATTTTGGGTCACCGACTATAGCTCCGTGACAGGTACGGCAAAGCACCGGAATGTTAATTGTCAGAAGGGTGCGTATTTGTGCGTACGAGGACACATGTGTGCCGCCTTTTGGGATGTAAAAATAACACGTGGGAAAGTATGTAATCTCTGACCCAAAATTCATAGCAGAGGTGAGGCAAATTATTCCCGCTCGTTACTCGTTAACCAATCACAGTCAAGCTGACAGCAACGCCTAATGCTTGGCAGGCATGCAACCAAGCGCGCACGAGATTCACGCAGTTGGTCACCACTCATCAAACAGCATAGTCGATAAGTCGATAGTACAACAGTCTCGGTAAATTAGTGACGGGAGGCTGCGTGTGTAAGTACGCGCGGCCTGCCCAAAACATGTAAAGAAGCATATGTAAGGGAGAGAGTGAATTTATAAAAAATGAATTCGTAAAGTAGAACATATAAAGCAGTGTTCGTTGTGACGAAGTGAAAGTGAACTAAGAAAGCTGGCGGATAGCGCGTGCATCCTGGTATATAAATATTATACGAGGTAGGTGTATTTGAGATGCAGAACATAGGTTTTTGGGTAATGCGTAATTTGTGAAAGTATTGTACAATTGTACATGTTAAACGTATATTCTATGGTTATGTTTGGGTAGTGTAACGTGCCTGTGAAATTTGTGTGTTTACTTTTACGTATTGATAACGATTTTATGTGTGGGGTATTTTGGGAAAACGAAGTAGGTCCATCATGGGATAAGGGTTTTAATAAGTTAATGAATATTCAAAAACAAATAATTAATAATAGGGAAAATATCTAATAATATGAAAGAACGAGAATAAAGACAATCAGGTAACATATAAGGTTGACAGGTTAAATGCAAATGAAAACATGAGTAACGAAGAAATAATAATGAGGTAAGTAGTAATTATGGTAACGAGTTTAATAGCGAAATAACAAGTAATAACGGTAAATAGTGGTAGTGATGATGAGAGTAGAGAGTTAGTTGAGGTTAGAGGAGTATTAGTGAGGGAGTACGAAGAGTGTTTTAGTGGATATCGTGGTCAGAGGGCAGTTTTTCCCGTGTTATATGTGAAGAAAAGCTTCACAAATGTTATTGTAGGGTATTTGGGGGACAATGTGTCAGCAAATAGTCCAATAAGTTGTTTTTGTGTATCTGGTAAGGCCAGATGGTGTTTTAATGTTGTTGTATTGCCCTCTGCAGGAATGAAAATGTGAAATTGGGGGGAGAGAGAGAGAGAGAGAGAGAGAGAGAGAGAGAGAGAGAGAGAGAGAGAGAGAGAGAGAGAGAGAGAGAGAGAGAGAGAGAGAGAGAGAGAGAGAGAGAGAGAGAGAGAGAGAGAGAGAGAGAGAGAGAGAGAGAGAGAGAGGAATATTTAAGGTGAATAGAGATCATGAAGAGTTAAGACAGTATAAATAAATAGAGAGTTAATAAAATAAAGACTTACCTTATAAAGTAAACAGCACGGTAGCAAATGAGGAGTATTTTGAGAATAAGCACTTACCTGGGTGTAAATGGGTATTATATTAAAAAAGATAATATAATAAATGTAAACCAAAATGAAAAGTGTTGGAATAATATCAGACTAAATTTGGATGAAAGGAATGATTTTGTGTGTGTAAACAATGACTATTAATGTAAAACAGATTGTATATAAATGTGTATTGGTATTAAATGTATTTGTGTAATAGGTTATGTTGTACATAGTATTTTATGTAACAAAGGTTTGTAGTAGGGATTGATTTGATAATAATAATATTTCATTTCACTAAATAATTAACAGGATGTAACTGTGAATTTTATAAGGAAATTAGATGAAATGAAATTGTTTTGAATAATGTAATTAAAGTAACTTACAATGTTTGGAAAATGATGGAATTAAATTATTTTGAGATGGGTTAATTAATTTAAAAGATGTGAAACTTTGATAATAAAGTTGAGAAATTTATTTTGAATTGAATTGTATAATAAATGATAAATAATTAAACGTAAAAGGTGGTTATGCATTGAGATTACAGGCAGTATGGATTGTATAATAGGTTATATTATGTGTATGTACATTGTATTTTGGGTACTTAACATTGATAATTCTTATTGAGTACATGATAATACAGTTTTGAGTGAGTGATAACAACAATAATATTTTATTTTGATAAAGTAATTGACATTACTGAAATTTTATAATGTAACTGAAGTAATTTAAATTATTGTAAATAACGTAATTAAATTAATTTGAGGTAATTAATTTAAATTAATGGAAAAATGGATTTAAATGAATTTAAATGAATTTAAAATGTGGTAAAAATTGGATTTTGGATAACGATTTTTTTTATAAAACAGTAATTGATTTCAGTAAACGAGTGTTAGAATTAGGTGATGAAATTAAACCGGTCAGAGTTAGTTTTGCACGGGTATTAGACAACATAAGAATTTCTGGAGGTAAAGTGAGATAAACATGGGTCAGTAAGGGTGACACAGAAGCGAGAGCGATTGTATGAAGAAGAAAGCGAGAGTGATGAAAGTGGAGAGTAAATAGGTGAGAGCAGGGTACATAAATGTTGTAGTCAGGGTGGAGGTGTAAGGAGTCCTCAATGCAAGGCGTTGTGGCGGGAGGTGAAAACTTTTAAAAAGGGTTGGCGGAGTTACCTGGAAAGGGCTAGGAACTAATAAGGGAATGAGTATAAGGGAAGGGAACACACATCCTATGTACAAAAAGGGTATTAGGTGCTTTGTTATAAGAGGAGAATGATTCAAGTAGAGTTAGAGAAATGGTGGAGGGAAATATTATTGAGAGAACAGTGTCACCCTATTTCAAATCCATTAGTTGTTGATATAAAGAAGGAGGTGAGAGTGGGGTTAGATTTAAATGCCCGTAGATAAAACAGATTATTATTCTCGAAAGGGTGTCACTCGTTTATTGATAAATGAGAATATGAAATAAAATAAAAAATTCTGAGTAGAAATTATAAGGTAACAGTTGGAAAATTTAAATTAAAAAATTGAAATTAAAGTTGTATTATGTTTTCATGTTCTCTGTATAAGGTTATGCTGTTATGATAAGATATCAGCTGATACACTGTGTTATGTGTATATTATATTTTGTGTAACCAATTTATATTTTTAATTGATTTTGTAATAGTAATAAATTTTATTTGAATAATTGTCAGTATGTAATTATGAATGTTTATAATGAAAATTAAACCCATGTCAATTAAATTCATTTGAAAGATGGAGAAATGTGTAATAAATTTGAATAATCTATTTTTGATTTGAAATGGATAATAAATGGTAGACAATTAAAATTAAATGATTAAAATGTTGAATCAATAGAAATTGAAATTAAAAGTTGTGTAATGGTAGGAAATTTTATTCAGATTCAAGTGTGAAAGATTTATTTTAATGTAATATTGATATGTTCATTTTGAGGGTTTATTATGTTGTATTATGAGAAGCATAAAGTGTCTAACTGAGTAGTATGTAATTGTGTAGGGATATAAAACAGGTATAAGAGATGTTTTAAATGCGATTTCCCACATTTCGGGTGGTTCCGGCAAAAGGACAACCTTTCATACATTTTCCATGAACACTGGCAAACTTATTTGCGGAATGTACAATTATTTCGCATAAATCTTATTTCTGGTTATCTGTGGTTTTTTCTAAAAGCATTCTCATCCTATCTCTTACAAAACATTGGTTAATTTATTTATACTAATATTAATTTCTAAGGGAAGGCCGTCCAGTACCTCACTCATTCACTCTCTCTCTCCCATATCTGTCACCCCCCTAAAATAAGAGAGCTCTGTAATTTTTTTTTACGTTTTAGTGGGTCATTGTTTGTATTGATTTAGGGTCATTAAGTTAGAGTTGAAAATTTAAATGGTACTCATCCTGCTCGTTGTGCCGTCAACACTGTTTTCCATTGAAACGTACGAAAACTCTTGAACTGCTTTATTATTTTGATTACTGTCCTTCTGAGTTTGTTGTTGCACTCACACCATGTTTATTATTACATATTATCACATTCCTGGATTTCGGCCGGTCGGTTTACATTGTTCTGAATACTGTTTTTCACGAACCACGCGCCAACGCAATTGCGCGGTTCCGAGTTTAGACGCCGACTGCCACTAAGTGAAGTGTTTTCAAAACGGCCAGCATCACTCTGGGCTTGGCTACTTGGTTTTTGATTGGCTGAGCGAGCGTCTCGTGATCTCTCATTATTTCTCGTAATCTTGTAGCCGGCGGCAAGGAAAACTGTGCGTGACTTTCACTCTATCAAAGTGGCACACGTGCGCTCGTACACATTCCGATGCTCCAGATTTCGTCGCACCTTGCCTGGCTTATGCACAAACTGACCACTGGGTGTTTACAAAAGTTAAGCTTTGGTTAGCAAAACCGGGGCTCCGTGTGGGTGACTCCACATTACTACAATTATTAAGGAATTAAAATAAATCCCATAGTTTGTCCCGTTACAATTTTTATAGGTTAACAAAACATGAAACAGTTCAGTATTTAAAATTGTATAATAATTGACTTTACGTGTTAAAGTTTAACCAAGGATGTCGTTTAGTGTACTTGGCAGAGAACAATAGGCAAATACAATTAAACAAAATACACATTTATATTTATTTTTTCTGAAAACATGAAATATAACATGAAAACATCTATTCTGCCCTGAGGCACAGGTGATAAAACAAGTTACAAGTAATGATTACCATTAACATTTTAGTCTCTTGTAAAATGTTGGATTACACTAAATCATCAGTGTTTGACCGCAAACCCAGCACTTCTTAAATTTATATTCTTTGTTCACACAAACACACACACTTTCATACGGTACATTTTTGAGCTCATTTTATATATCTTGGAAAATTGCCAGAATTTATTTATTATAGTATGGTTTACTTCCCTTTCATGATTCGTAGAGGTGCGCCCATGGGACGTCTCCTCTTGCACACACTGTCTAGATGTCTTCTCGTTTTCACTCTCTGATTTAACTCCCGAACTGTCATTTTGTTTCAATTTGTCACTGTTATGAATCTTGCTAATCAAAATACTGTTTTTATTTTTTACTTTAATATTTATAACTAAATTTACCTCAAGATATACTTTTTTCCTATTAGGAACATGTTTCGAGAGTTCCTGTACTCTCATCTTCAGCCTTCGCCATCTTGTTTCTGGTGAAGTATTTGTGTGTTGGCTTCTGGATGTTATTAAGGTAGTTTGTTGGTCTTTGGTCTTTTAAAGTTGCATTATTGTGTGTGGTTGTGGTATCTGTTTTTGTATTTTGTGTATTTTCGATGTTGAGTGCTTTGAATATTGTGTCATGTTTTGTATTGATTTGTATTTGTTCTGGTATTAGTTTGTTTTGTGTTTTATGTTTGTAAATCTGTAAATTTTCCCAAATGTTCATTATGGTGCCTTTGTGTGGTATATGTTTTATTAGTGTTACATTGGTTATGTCTGGGAATTCATGTCCTGTGTTTATTGCATGTGTGGCTAAATTGGATTTATATATATTTGGTTTTTTGTATGCATTTAGGTGTTCAAAATAACGTTTTTTCAGCTGTTTTTTTGTTTGTCCTATATAACATTTATTGCAATCTTGGCATTCAATTTTGTATATACCGTTGGTTGTTGTATTATCTTTGTTGTGTGAGCTATTTAGATTTTGTAATTTATTTTTATTAGTTTTGTATGCTATTTTTATATCTGTGTTTTTAAATAGTTTTGTTAGTTTTGTCATTTTATTATTTATATATGTGAATGTGGCCCATTTTTTGTTGTTGTTATTATTTATGTGTTGTTCAGTTTGATTAATTCTTAATTGTTCAGTTTTTATTTTGTATTTGATTTTATTTTCTATTTTGATCATAGTATTTTTATTGTATCCGTGTGCATAACCAATTTGGTATATTATATTTCTTTCTTTGTCAGTTTCTTGTTTGTTTAGGGGTATTTTGTACATTCTGTTAAATAACGAATAAAATGCTGCCATTTTATGTTGTGGTGGGTGGTCAGAATGGTTAGGTATAATGATGTTAGTGGAAGTTGGTTTTCTATATATTGCATATTGTATGTGTTTGTTGTACCTTGTGATGGTTATGTCTAAATAGTTGATTTTGTTATGTTTTTCTTTTTCTTCTGTGAATTGTATTTTGGGATGTATGTTATTGATTTGTTTCAGTATGTTCTCTGCATTTGTGTTTTTGTTATTTGATACATATAGTCCATCATCTACATATCTTATCCATATGCCATCTGGGTCATGTGTTTTTATGATATTTTGTATTTTGGTGTCTATGTGTTGTAGGAATATTTCTGCTATTATGCTTGATAATGGTGATCCCGTTGCTAAACCTTCTTTCTGTTGATAAATTTTGCTATTAAATTCAAAGTAATTTTGTTTTAGTATTAGTTGGAGACTATTTTTTATTTCGGTTATATATTGTTTGTTTTCATTTTGTTCTATAAGTTTGTTTATTATTATGTCAATTGTTTCTTCTACTGGGATATTAGTGTACATGTTTGTTATGTCATATGATGTGAAAAATGTATTTTCATTTATATTTATTATTTTTAGTTTGTCTATTAATTCGTATGTATTTTTTATGTTATGATGGTTATTTGTTAGATGGTTACTTTTTAGTTTTTGTGCTATTATTTTTGCTATTTTGTATGTAGGAGCTTTTTTGAAATTGATTAATGGACGTATTGGGTTGTTTAATTTGTGTATTTTTATTAGGCTGTTCATTTTAGGTGGTTCTGGATTATTGTTTATATATATGTCTATGTTTTATTGTTGAAAATGTTTTTATTTGTTTTTATTAGTTTTATTGTTTGTTTAAGATAGTTTTCTGTTGGGTTTTTATCTAGTTGTACGCATTTATTATTGTTGATGAAGTCTTCGGTTTTTTTGATGTAGTCTGCTTTATCAATAATTACTGTTGCTTGACTTTTGTCTGCTTTAGTTATTATTAAATTATTGTTCTTTACTTTATTTTTAATTTCTTTTATTGTTTTATTGTTTTTCTTTTGTTTATCTTTGTTTTTCATTTCGCTAGTGATTATTTTTTTAATTATATGTGTTGCTTCTGTTCTTTTTTCTTCTTGTATATTGTCTTTTATTAGGTTAATGGCAAATTCTGTTTCTACTATTAAATTTTCTAGATTTTTGTTTGCATTTTGGGTTATGTTAGTTTTTGACATATTGTTTAAATATTCTGTTTCTTTTTTGTTAAATTCTGTATTGCTAAGGTTAATGGTTCGAGGGTAAAATGTGTGTTTATTTTTGTTTTTTTGTTCTTGATTTTTGTTTTGTTGTTTTAATGTGTTAAGTTTTTTGTTGATTGTATAAGTCTTTTTGTTTTTTTCAAATCTTATTTTATTTTCTATGTTATTGTATTTATTATTCCAAGCGATTGGATGTAATAAATTTGTTAGCTCTAAGTGTAGTTTGTATATGTCTAGTGTTATGCTATTTTTCTTACTGTATAATTGATTAATTTCGTTTTGTATCCATAGCCTTTGTGCTTGTTTTATAGTTTTTTGTGCAGTCATATTTTTGTTGTTTGTGTTTATGTTGATGTATTTAGGTGTTAATTTATGTTTTTGGCATTGTCTATTAAAGTATATGTTCATGTTTGTGTTCATTAGTTGTTGTTTACGTGTTTGAAATTTGTTTAACAATTTGGTAATATATGTAATATATTTTATTTTTTAATATATGTAAAAATTCACATTTTATGGTTTGCGGGCACCCGCGATTACATTACGTAACTTTTGCGGCTGTACAGCACGAAGAAAAATGGTCGACTGGGACTTCGTAAAGATGACGATTCTTAATTTGGCGAACAATCACGTGGTCTGGTTTCATTGTTCCATTGGTGTTTCAACATCAATTTTGGCAGGATCCTTATTTTGGATCGACATTCCAGTGTTGATTAATGTCTGGGAACGGCTATGACGTTATATGTTTTGCTCACTGTTGACAAAGATCAAATGTCGTTCGGCTAAAAATAGCTGCCTTCCTGTTGTTTCGCGGTTGACCTTGACACGAATTCGTCCACTGGCATGCGTCGTTATAATTCCAAATAAAATTTACCATTATAATTTATTTTTTATGTTTCCCCAAAAAATATTCTTAGAGGGGCCTAAACGTCCCGTTACAAACAGATCTTTAAATATCTGTGGGGGAAAGAAGTCAACATCAAGTTGGATTAAAGAAGTTCAAAAGGATTTAGAAAACAAATAATATAAATGCAGAAAAAGCAATTGAAAGATAAGTTTTTTGGGCAAAAGTGTTAAAAATGGAAGGAGTCTAGGGTAGGAGTGAGAAAAAAGCAGGTTCAAAGTGGACTGAAGACAGGAAGAAGAGACATAGTGAAAAGATGAAAGAATATTGGAGAACAAGAAAATAACAAGGAATAAAGAATTTAAATTGGCATGTGGTCCTCAGATGGCCGACACAAACAAAAAAAAAAGTTGTTTTTGTAAACAAAAATTGTCAGTGAATGTTTGTGAGGCAAAAAATTAGCAGTTTACTGAGAATAGGTTATATAACTATAGTTTACTTGCCACTATTTTCCCCCTTTTTTTTTAATCAAAAACATAATTTTCAATTAGATTCAGATAAAAATACTAATGAAAATATAAATTAAATAACAATATAATCACATAATACCTGAATAAATATACACAAAATATAATTTTTGCATTAATTAAAATAATATAAAATTATAAAATAATTTTTGCATTATCCTAAAATCATAATAAATTAATTGTCTAAACACTCCAATTCTGTGAATCAATTAACTGTTGTTATTTTTTCTCAGTCTATAACAAAACACAAAAAACATTTGTGTTTTTGTTATTTGGTTTTTGTAATGTTTTGGATGTTACATGAATTTATTATTTCTAAATCAAATTATTGCAAAAATGATAAACTAATATCTGTATGAATTTATAATACTGGAATCTATACATTAATTAGCATTTCTTTTATAAGTCTCTAAGAATTACTACAGTTTGAGAACTGCACTAGAAATGTATTTTCATGATAACTAATTGTTACACTAGTAACAGTACAAACTGTCCCACAAAATCAACTAACTAAGTAACCAGAAGTGATGATAACCAGTAGCAAATCTACTAATAGCATTCAATGACGCTACAACATAACCAGACGATTTGACTGAGACATTGACAAAGACAAGTTCCCAAATAGATTAGTTAAGTGAGCATAAGAAACCATTAAACAAGTCAAACCCCATAAATAGAATTAAAGGTGAAAGAACTGATATTGACAACATGTATTAAAGTAGTATAAACAGCACATGAGCTGAGTAAATGAAAAATAATAATTTGTATAACAAACAAAAGGAAATAGGACTACAAACAATTATACAGTATAACCCTACAGATTATTATTTTAGAGCTAAAGAAATTTCCCATCTACTTCAACTACTGAAAAATAAAATTATCACCTTTCAATGGATCCCTGGTCATTGTGACATACTTGGAAATGAGACGGCTGATGAAATAGCTAAAATGGCATCTACACTTGGACCGAAACCTCCAGCAGTACGATCACTTCAAAGTTGTGTCGCAAAAAGCAATAAAACTTTTAAAAGCCAATGGACAAGGAACCTGAATCAGGAAACTACTGGCCGCCAACTCTTCAAAATACAGAAAATAACAAACGACCTTAGTATATACAGAAATATTAGTAGAGCAAGTCAGACATTTGGAGCGAGATTAAGAACTGGGCATTTGGTGACAGAAAGCTACCTAAATAGATTTCACCTTAGCGATTCACCAATGTGTAAGGTGTGTAATGAGGAGGAGGACATTACTGAGCATAACCTATTAAATTGTACTGGACAGTGTGAAGAGAGATACCAACTTCAAGAATTGGTAAAGGAACATGGAAAAGAGGAGTTATCACTGGCAAAAGTAACCACCAATCCACTTCTCTGGGATCTGGCGCATAGAGTTTACAAGAGATATCGAGAGATCAGCGCTTCGGGGCTGGAAACTCGCTAACAAGAAGAAGAAGAAGAAGAAGAAAAGGAAATATATTGTTGATAATCATGAATTATAATAAATGAACCATTAATGTAAAAATAAAAGTGTAATCACATTGTTAGATTAACCTTGAAAGAAGGGTATGCTAAGGCATAATGAATAATGATGATAAAATAATTAATGAAAGAACAAATGTTATATGTTCTAATAATAATTAATCTCAATGTAAACAACAATGTAAAAACTATTATGTATTTAAAAATGTTATAAGATGGTAAATCTTGTAGAAAGATGTATTATCAGTTAAGGTGAACAAAACCTTATTATGAATTATGTAAACTAAGAGAATGGCATAAGATGAGTTAAGATGACTCAACGAATAATAAATAATATAATAAAAACTCAAAATAATGACTCACAACAACTTATGTGGAGTCCATACTGAAGGAAGTCAGGTAATGCTAAACTTGAATTAATAGACAAACAGATGATGACAAAACAAATTATGAAAATAATTTGTTGTGTATGATGAAGAGACCATACAGAGTATAGGCAAATAGAAATATAACAATGTAAAAAGGTGTAAGTCACAAAACCATGTCAAATATAATAAGTGTAGAAAGTAAGAATAATTTTGAATAAGTAATAATGAAGTAAGGAAGCCATTAAATAATAATAAACAAATATATTATAAGGATTGTTAATGTTCAGCTGGATACAGCAAATTTAGATAATAATATTGTTACGACGGTCTACTCGATCGTCGTAGGTACAGTGGAAACAAAATAAGTACAAGACAACAATTAAATCACTAATCACACCTTTAATTGTTACAGTAAAACAGTTCGTAATTAACAACACAGTGTCAAATGAAAATTGTTCACACTCAATAAAATGTCCACTAATATTAAAACTCAATTGTATTACAATTATACCATCCGAATATAAAACGCAACACTTCACTAATAACTACTTGAACGTACACAGTAATAACTCGAACCGCTCTGTAAATATATCGCACTAATACTCTCGAACCGCACAGTCAAAAATTCGCCTCTAACTGAACGTCGTTTGAGTACCAGTATTTATAGCTAGTCGAATATCTAGACGATTCCTAATTTCGTCGTAGCGTGCGTATGAACTACGTAATTAAGTACGGCCTTGACACAGGCCGAGCGCCCCGTGAAGCCTGGCACAGTCGAGAAGATGCTCGCAAAATGCGTCTAGTAGCACGTACACCACACGCTTACATTCTGGATGTCTCTGGAACGTTCGATAAACATGTAGATTGTTCGTGATGCCGTAACACTGCCCCCTCCTTAAGCCTGTTCGTCCTGAACTGGCAAACCGTCTCTAAAGTTGTACTTAGCTAGGCGATCTAAGTGGACAACCTTGAACTTTCGCTGTCCTTCCTGTTGAATCCGATAAACAACATCGTTAATTCTTTTTTTTACAGTGTAGGGTCCTTCCCAGTTAGACTGAAGCTTAGGTGAACGACCACGACGGCGCTTTGGATTGAACAACCAGACCTGATCTCCTTCTTGGAAACCCACACTATTGCTGCGTATGTCATACCGAGTTTTCATTTTATCACTGGCAATCTTCAGCCGTCCTCTTACCAAGCGATTCATTTCTTGCAGTTGGTTTTCTAATTGCGAGGAATAGTTCTTTGGCTTTTGGGACTGAGTCTCAGGTGATCCAAACATCAAGTCCCCAGGAAGGCGAATCTCCCGCCCAAACACCAATTTTGCTGGAGTCATGCCGGTTGTGTCGTGTACTGATGACCTATATGCCATAAGGAATAGTGGTATACGTTGGTCCCAGTCTGTTTGGTTCTCGTCAACAACTTTTGAAAGATGCTGCTCAAGTGTCCTGTTGAATCTCTCAACCATCCCGTCCGAATGAGGATGCAGAGGCGTTGTCCTGGTCTTTCGAATTCCGAGTAGACGGCATAATTCTTTAAACACTCCTGATTCAAAATTTCTCCCTTAATCCGTATTGATTTCCATAGGGGCTCCATAACGGCAACAGAAATTGTGAACTAACTGCTTTGCCACAGTGGTAACCTCCTGATTTGAAATTGCGTAGGCTTCCACCCACTTAGTAAAGTAGTCACCTACAACCATGATGTACCGGTTTCCATCGTCAGTAACTGGGAATGGTCCAGCAATGTCTATGGCAATTCTCTCGAAAGGTTGTCCAACGTTATACTGTCTCATTTTCCCCTGCTTCTGGTTTGTGGGCCCTTGCTTGCAGCACATATTTCACACGTCCGAACCCATTCCTCTACGTCGTGGCGAAGATGAAGCCAATAGAATCGCTTCCGTATTATGTCAAGGGTTTTGTTAACGCCAAGATGGCCTCCAGATGTTCCATCATGCTTCTCCTTCAAAACAGACTGCACTTCACTTCGGGGAACTATCAACTGCATGACCACGTCTCGTCCATCTGCACTTTCCCAAGCACTTTTCAGCAATCCGTTTTCTAAGGTGAGAGATTCCCATTGTGCCCAGTAGCCCTTCAGCACTTCGGAACCATGGCAGATATCTTGCCAATCCGGGCGGCGACCTTCCTCTTTTGCTGTCAAGATCGGTCCAATGTCTTCATCAGTCATCTGTGTTCTTGTCGACAGTCTTGTGTTGTCCAGCCGTCAGCCAGGAAATCTACAGTGATGGCTTGAACATGTTCGCTTGAGTTTTGTTCTTCCTTTCTGTGGCAATGTCGGCAGTCTTCCGGGCACGGTCTTCGTGATAAGCCATCTGCATTACCGTGCAGGCGCCCCCACTGATGTTGTACCTTGAAGTTGTACTCTTGCAGACGTTCGAGCCACCTTGCCAACTGTCCTTCCGGATTTTTAAATCTCAAGAGCCATGCAAGTGCAGCATGGTCGGTACGTAGTGAAAACTCTCTCCCATAGAGGTATTTATGGAAGTGCTCCAAAGCTCTGACAATTGCCAACAACTCTCTTCTTGTAACACAACAATTTCTCACTGGTTTAGAAAGCGTCTTGCTGTAATACGCTATTACTCGTTCTTCACCGTTCTGCATTTGAGACAAAACTGCTGCTAGACCAGTATTGCTTGCATCTGTGTCTACGATGTACTTCCCTTCGGAAGCTGGAAAAGCGAGAATTGGCTGCGAACATAATGCAATCTTCAACGTTCTAAATGCTTCGTCACACTCTCTCGACCATTGGAAGTTTCGTTTATTTTCCGTCAGCTCATGTAGTGGTTTAGCAATAGTAGCGAAGCCTTTCACAAAACGTTGGTAATATGAGCATAACCCCAGGAAACTCCGAACTTCGCGTTTATTCTTCGGGACTGGCCAGTCTCTTACCGTGCCTACTTTATTAGGGTCCATGCTAACACCTGCTACGGAAACCAGATGGCCCAAATACTGTACTTCCTTGTGGAATAGAGAACACTTCTTCGGGCTCAGCTTCAGTTGTGCACCGTGAATTCTAGTTAGAACTTCCTTAAGGTTTTCGAAATGATCTTCGAAAGTCTTCCCTATCACTATGACATCGTCTAAGTAAACAAGGCAAGTTTTCCACGTCAGGCCTCGGAGTATCAGGTCCATCAATCTCTCAAATGTTGCCGGTGCATTACAGAGTCCAAATGGCATGATGTTAAATTGGAATAAGCCACTTGGGGTCGAGAAAGCGGTCTTTTCCTTGTCTTCTTGATGAAGACCCACTTGCCAATATCCACTCTTTAGGTCCAATGTGGAAAACCACTGTGCTCCGGACAACGTGTCGAGTGTATCGTCAACGCGAGGTAATGGATAGCAGTCTTTCTTTGTAACGTCATTTAACCTCCGGTAGTCTACGCAGAAACGCAATCCATCATCCTTCTTCGCTACCAGCACTACAGGGGAAGACCAAGCACTTGACGAAGGTTCGATTACTGCCTCTGTCAACATGTCCTGTACTAACCGAGACATCTCCTCTTGTTTAGATAATGGAGGCCTTCGAGGAGGTTGGCGTATCGGTGTTGTGTCCCCGGTATTGATGCGATGTTGCACAAGAGAGGTTCTTCCCAGTGACTGTCCCCAAACTGCAAAACAATCTTTGAATTCGTGTAAAAACTGTCCGAGTTCTTTTACCTCACCACTTGAGAGGTCGTGAGAAGATCTGTTCAATAATTCTTGCAGTTCCTGTGGTAATTTGGAAGTATCCGAAGAACTGGATCGTCGTTGCATTATTCCGGCTACCCAGGCCACAGGAGTCAATTTGCCTAGGAGCGAGTTGCTTTGTAAAGTGATAGCTTGATCCAAAATATTCGCCACTCTAATAGGTACATTTCCGGTTTCGTCAGGTTTTACTAAACTTTTGGCAATTAGTATGCCCGGTGTGCTCACTACATGGGGTTCGAATATAGAGCACTGGTTGCCCCAATGTATCTACATCGGTTCTAACCATGATGATCTTTTCGGAGTTTGGCGGAACAGTTACGGCCACTTGGTTTATGACGTCCATCGATTTTTCTGCTGTCATCACTGTTGATAGCATTACTTCTTCGCCTCCGACTCTCAAGACATTGTTCTTGAAGTCGACTATAAATCCGTATGCGTTCATAACGTCCACACCAAGAATTGCTTCATCCACAATGTCTGCAACAAGTACTTGATGATTAAACTCAAGTCGACCGAGGCGTAGGTGTATCTCCACTTTTCCATACACTTTTACAGGCCGTCCAGTAGCTGTTCACAAGCTGCAAGAGCACCAGATTGGCTTGAGATCTTTCACCACATCGGGGTGAACAATAGAAACTGTTGCGCCTGTGTCAACTATAATCAAGGTTGGCCTTTCTTGAACAAATCCAATAACTACCAAGCTCCCGCTGTTTTTCTGAAGTGTAGAAAATGTGTATTCTCTAGGGGCTTCGTTCCTCCAGTTAGTCAGCACACGCCCCGTTGTACCGACTATTGCTCGTTTCCCTGCTGCTGAATTCTAACCCGACAATCTCGTTGTAGATGTCCAGGCTTCCCACATCGATAACACTTCGGTCTTCCATCCTTTCTTATTTTATTCTGTGGCGCCGACCATCGAGTCTCTGTTCCTTGTTATTCTTCCTCATCATCTGTGCCGTCGCGATCTTTTAGTGCACGCACTTTATAACTTGTCCAACCAGATGCTGATTTGGCGGCCTCAAATTGCAAAGCATGTACCAGGGTGTCCGCACTGTTCTGGTGTCTTGCCATTCGTAACACTTGCTGTAGTTCGTTATCTCGGACACCGGCAATGAATGTCTGCATCACAAAACGCGTTCGAAAATCTTCTGGTGCTTCAGGATAGGCCAGTCTAATTAGTCTGTCTATACTTGCTTCAAACTCTTGAAGACTCTCCCCGGAATGCTGTCGCCTTGCTCTCAACTGGGTGCAGTACACATCTCGCAAATGTTTATCACCATACCGTAATTCTAGAGCTTTTATCAACTCGGCATAGATGTTCTGGCTGTCAGGTGGCACTTTCTGTAGTAATTCTGCCGCGGGTCCTTTTAATGCGAGAACGAGTGAGACTGCCTTGTCTTTCTCTGTCCAATTATTTGCGCATGCAGCAGCTTCAAATTGGCGGAGGTACATTGCCCAGTGACTGCTTCCATCAAAGTTTGGAGCTTTGACATGAACTGTCCCTACTGAAGGCAAAGTTACTTTCTCTACTGACTTATTTTCTGCGTCTTTTTCTGTCTTTATCTTTGGTACAGTCTGTTCACAAAGTTGTTTTGGTTGTAATTTCAGACACTGCTCGACTTCATTTTTAATCTGCTCTTTTATATTTGTAATCAAGTCTTCTACTGCAGATATTTTTGTTGACATAGTTTCTTCCACAGTCAAGACAGATTTTTCTACTTCAGATATTTTTGTAGACATCGATTATTCAACACTCGAAACAGATTTTTCTACTTCAGCTATTTTTAATGTCACTGATTCTTGTGCCTCCGATATTTTAGTAACTTGTTTATTAAGCTCACCTCGTAGGAGACCCAATTCTGCGGTACTATGGTCTTGCAACTGCTTCTGCATAGTTTCAAAGAGAGCTTCCGTTTTATCTTTTTGTCTTTCTTCTGTTTCTAGCATTAGTGCTTTCTGACGTTCCTCAGCCTCTTCTCTTTCCTGTCTTCATTCTTCCTTTTGTCGTCTTTCTGCTTCTTCCTGTGTCTGCCGCAGCAGTGTTTGTAAAGCTTCCATCATCTGACTGGGATCCATGTTTACCGATTAATTACGAATCACACTTGTCTTGTACAAAGTATCCACTGTTTCCACTGTTAACTGTTCTATCCCACTTCTGACACCACTGTTACGACAGTCTATTCGATCGTCGTAGGTACAGTGGAAACAAAATAAGTACATTAAATCACTAATCACACCTTTAATTGTTACAGTAAAACAGTTCGTAATTAACAACACAGTGTCTACAACAAATCAAATGAAAATTGTTCACACTCAATAAAATGTCCACTAATATTAAAACTCAATTGTATTACAATTATACCGTCCGAATATAAAACGCAAGACTTCACTAATAACTACTTGAACGTACACAGTAATAACTCGAACTGCTCTGTAATTATATCGCACTAATACTCTCGAACTGCACAGTCAAAAATTCGCCTCATACTAAACTGAACGTCGTTTGAGTACCGGTATTTATAGCTAGTCGAATATCTAGACGATTCCTAATTTCGTCGTAGCGTGCGTATGAACTACGTAATTAAGTACGGCCTTGACACAGGCCGAGCGCCCCGCAAAGCCCGGCACATTCGAGAAGATTCTCGCAAAATGCGTCTAGTAGCACGTACGCCACACGCTTACATTTGTAACGGTACAGAATTGTGTGCTACCCGAGTTTCAATTTCAATCTAGTTTTAATTTTTAATTGTCAGTATCCACCTGTGAAGTGCCCCAGTGCAACATACAATGTTAGCATAAACAACTGATGTCTAGACAGCCAGACTAGACGTATTACGTAATAGCCCCAGCAGCAGTCTTTGTGAAACACAGTAGACAGATTGTCATCATAGTGTCAGCATCGGACAGAAGCAGCATACAGTACATTAACCAGTTAAACGGTGGCCTCGGGAGTGTAAGATAGGCCGAAATTAAAGTAGGCCTATCATGAACAACTAACAGTGCATAAATAATAGCGCGGCCAGGCTATAAAACATCTAAGTGCGAGTAAAATTACGTCGGCCGACTTTATCTTACATTTATAATGTGGAACCATTAAACAAATTAGTGAAAACTTAAAAAAAAAAAAAAAAAAAAGTAAACTCAGTACCAACGGTGGCGTGAGTGCGTGAGAACTAAGAAAGCGGTCAACTAGTAAAAAAAACTATCAGTGTTCGTACTGGTAAAGTTACGTGAACCAACACCATTATTATTACATGTGAACGATATGGTTTTTCGTTGGAGTGAAGCCACTACCAGGATGAGTTCCAAATTTCAGAACTTTTAATTACTATATTGTAATATTTACTTTTACAGACACTTTGCTAATAAACAGAGATCTCTAAGGGGAAAGATATAAATTAAATAAATAAAAAATAAAGCGTACTGATTCATTATAAATATTCATTAAAAAATATAAATAATTTGTTGTAATCTAATAGATGTTATATAAGAAATGTTTAGGTTATTAATTCGTTTGATTTCATAAGATTACATTCATAGGCCCGAAGACAAATTAAAACTTTTGATTGTTGTCAAGGTGGGACGAAATAAGTAATTTGTTTAATAAACCAGAAGAAATTTGTTTAAATATAAACTGTGTTGTTATATTTTACCGTCCTTCCTAAATAACCTATCTGCAGCTGTTTTCGTCTGTACGACCTTGGAAAAGAACCTTAAGGCAAGAGTTTTATATAAAGTGAATTAATTTATATAGTTTCACTCGCGCCCGTAACAGTTGGACGATTTGTGTGATTTATTTACAATCACACAGATCAGACCTAATTAAGCTGCAGAACAAGTTATTTGGAAGTAAGGGCGTGGTTAGAAATGTTTTAGAGTGTAACTAGAAAGTAAAAGCGATAAATTTTAATAACTGTGTATGCAATTGATAATCATTTAATTAAAAACAATTTCATAATGGAGAACGTAGAGAATAAAATAAATGAAATTGATGTAGTTGTCGGCAATGAGGCCGAAAATAAATCGATGTATGAAAATATGTCAACTGAGTCGGCCAATAAAGGCGACTCAGGAATTCAAACGAGTGAAAATAATGATGAAGTCAGCTTCACTGACAGTAATATAGAAAGCCAGTTAACAGAATCAAAAATAATGAAAGATGTCGAACATCAATCGACACCTATCCAAAGTAAAAGGTCGGACGATAGTAACGAAATGTTAAAAATGATACAAGTAATGTTAGAAAAGCATACTATAAACATAAATAGTCGTTTTTATAGTAATGAGGAAAAGTTTGACAGTAAATTTAATAAATTAACCAATGACTTTGATAGAAAATTTAACGAACAAAAGAATAGTTTTGATGATAAACTGAATAAAGTAAATATTGCTGTAACACAACAGTTAGATAAGCTTGGGAGAAATATTGAAAACAAGGTGAGTAATAATGTTAGTCATGATGACGTAAACAAGAGTGAAATATTGTTGAATAAAATAAATGGTGATATGTTGAGTAATAGTTGTAGTGATAATTAGAGTAGAAAGTTAGTTGACGTTAGTAATGAACTAGTAATAAGTACTGATGAGTTGAAGAAAGAATGGGGAGATTATATGTAGTTTATATGTAGAGTATGGACAGAGGGCGAATTTTTCTTGTAGTACAGGTGAAGAAAAAGCTTCACCAATGTTGTATGAGGACAGAGTTTGTAACGGGGCTAAAAAGAGGGGCTTTTTATTTTATTAAAATATCAAAATTACAAAAATTAAAAATGTGTAAATTCATTTTCATCTGTGTAGCCAGCCACGTGTTAAACAAAAGCTTTGTTCAAACAAGGAAACAGTGAGGTGAACTAATTGCATTGGAATGTGTCATGTTGCACACAACTTCGTAATTCTCAGAACTGTAATAAGTGTAATGCGCCCAAACGCACTGACATCGGCGGAGCGCATAACCCACGCTAAACACAAGTCGCACAAAATGGCTTGGTGTGAATTTGATTCAACAACGTGCTTTAGAGACGACGGAAATCTTGACGAAGTCACGCCCATCTGTGTGACGAAACCAGTGGACACCAGATTTCGTTGACGTCCAACACACGGGAGTTGCACGTGTTGCCTGAACAGTGACTATGACTTTAGTGCACAAGGAATTGCTTTCCGTCTTGTCCAAAAAATCTAAGTGGTGGGGACTTGGTGAACGCTCTTCGCAGTACCTCACTGACGCTCACCTGCGCAGGCAGCCCGACAAACAGGGCTCATTGTAACGGTACAAACTATTGGGGTTTATTTTTTCTTAAATAATTGTAAAATGTAATGGCCACTCAAGCTGAATAACATTTGAATCATAAACGCTGGACAGTTTTTTAACACCTTACAGTCAGTGCGGTAACAAGCCAAGCCGTACATAGGTGTTGTTGTTGCACAAAAGCCATTAACGAGTCTGGGAATGTGAACGTTAGCAGCGAGGGGAGCGTATTCACACATGGGTGTGCCACAGTGAACAGCTTGAAAAGCACGCACGAAACATTCTTTCTCGCCCAGTGTGCAGAAAACAAAGGGTAGTCGGCTATGAACATCCAATAAATACGGATGGAATCAGTCTGCGCGTCCGCCGGCTCGGCGTAGTTTTCGTCACGCCCGCAACTCAAACAAAATGTGATTTTAAAACCGAGTGTACAATTTAAAACGGAACATGATTATCCAGTGAGTAATTAAATAATTAATGTAACAGTTTAGATAAAAGAAGGTGCGACTAATATGTGCGGAGTGATGGAAGGTACTACAGAACATGGACTCTTTCGTAAAGCCAGATCAGTAAGCAGAGTGGTATATAAACTTCAAAATTATGTTCTTTTAAAGTACACTATTTACCATTAAATGAAATTGAGATCTCAAATGGGCATGGGGTATATGTATGAATACGAGCGTGAATAAAAATAATAAAAACGATAAAATAAGAATCGCTGGTTTGGGTTAATTAAATTTTGATGGTAGTTTTAAAATGTTATTTTATGTATATAAGAAAAATTAAGTTTTGTCTAAATAATTTTCATTTTGATATGTAAAAAATTGTTTAAGAATTATGGGAATTGAAAGAGATATAAAAAACAAGAAATGATCAATAAAATTTTAATTGCTTAGTAAAATAAGAAATGACTCGTTATTCAAATAACCAGTTCTGATTTTCCCGTTCGCTAATTCGAACCCTGGTGAGTGAAAATTCAGGTTGGCAGACAACAACATGGCGTCTACAGAGCCAGAATACATAATAAATAAATAAAACCTATTTATTAATTTATAAATATATAAGTTTGTTAACAATTTGCGCCCAGAACAGTGACTATATAAGTTTGTTAACATCATTAATAAAGTTTCAATATCAAGTAAAAGTGAGTTCAGTTATTCAAAATGAGGAAGTGAGTATAGTTTTCGGAAGAAGAAAAGGAAATTATAAACCGTTTCGGACCTAGAACTAATTTTGTGAATGATGTAGCACGCGGTCGGGGAGAAGCCACGTTGCCGGTAGTGATATTGAGCAACAGTATTTCAAATATATGAGTAATTTCGAATAAAATGGGGACTATCTAAATAAAGGGGTAAAAAATTTTTTAATAGTGTGAATGTGTGATTGAGCAGGCTGGGCGGCCTTCATTAAGGTAATATGTTTAATTTTAGTAGTATCCGATAGTAAAGAAATGAAAAGGTGAATAAATAACATGTTGCAATTTTAATGAATTAAATAAAATCTTAGTTGGTTCTCTTTATAAATGCGAGTTGCGTCTGTTATTGATATAACCTTATAATCACAATTGCATTTTAACGTTTGTGTGACGAAACTCTGGGCTGAAGAAGATTTTAGAGGTAAGTGTAAGAGAATAATTTTTATGATTTTAACTATATTAAAAGGGTAATTAATTTAACAATGGCGTCCGAACTGGGAACGAATTTTAGAAATTAAATTCCACACCTACAAATAAGATGCAAATGTGATTTAAGGTTAAGTAACGGTACGTAAAAATTATGTAAAGTACGTAAAACAATAAATTAAGGTTAGATCAAATATAAGATGTTGTAGATGTAAATGAAAGAGTAGTGAAACAAAATCAGTAAATTTACCATTTAAAAATGGCAGGAAATGAAAGCGATATAAATGAAATAACTAGTGTGGACAATGGTGATGAATCAAATATTATGAGTAATTTTGAGATACATTCGACTCCAAGTGCGAGTCAAGATAAAATAGAATTAAATTTAACAGATCCAAGTAATGTGACTGAGGACTCGGGGGTCCAGTTAACTCCCACCTCAACAAAATGTAATAAATTAGATGATGATATAATGAGTATATTACGAACCATATCAATGGATATTCATGAACAGAAAAACGAAATCAAAGAAATTAAAAGTAGTTTTAATAATAAATTTGATGAACAGAGTAAACAGTTTAACGAACTTAAATCTGATATTAATGAGGTCAAAATTCAGTATGAGAGTAAGTGTAACGAATTGAAACGAGATATTGAGAAAGTGGTAGAGTCAGTAGGAGAACAGATTAAAAGTAATAATAATAATGATAATAAAAAAGTAACAAGTGATAAAAATGATGTTGAAAATGATAATATAATTAAGATTGTGGTATCAGAGAGTGATACGTTGAAAACAGTTAGTGAGATGGTGAGTGAGAGTGAGAGAGTAATGGGCTGCAAAGGGGTAGAAATAGATGTCGATCAAATAGAGAGAGAGTATGAAGAGAGTGGACAAGTAGAGGGATGGCAGAGGGTAAATTTTTTTTCGAGGTGTTGTGGGGGGTGAAGAAAAGTCTTCACGAAGGTATTGGGTAGATAAATGGTCTACCAGTAATTGTTTTTTGAATTTTTTTGTTGTTCCTGGAGAAATCAGGAAATGTTGTAATGTAGCAGTACCCTCTGCATGGAGTGATAGAGAAAGTGTGATAAGGGGTTATGGTGAGAGAGATTTAGATAGAGAGTTGTGTGCAGATAGAGAAATAGAATTATATCAGTTGAAAAGAAATTATAATGAGTTGAAAGAGATGTTAGAAGTGGTAAAGATAAATGATATGAAATACTTACCGTGTAGAGTAGAGATTGAGAATTGTTTTGATGATACCTGTTTAAATAATAATAATTTACCTGATGTTTTAATGAGTGTAGTAGAAGAATATGATGAGAAAATAACTGAATTTAGATTGAATAAAACTACTGATGGAGACCAAACTAAAATCACTAATGATACTGACAGGTTTTATGATTTGATGATAGTGAAACAACTTGAAGTATTAGAGAATTATCATATTAAAATTAATAAATTGAGTGTGGACAAGAACGATTTATATTATAAATATATTAGATTATTATATGATGATGGAGGTTGAAATTAAAATGAGCGAATGGACATTTTTAAAGATTGTAATTTATGATAATGACCTTGTTGACTTGGAAAACGAAGTGTGGTAAATTGAATAATAATGACAAAAGTTTGTAAATAAAATTTAGTTATTAGATTAATTGTGTGTATTGTAACAAGTGTATAATGTAAACAATGTGTGTAGGTAATTGTTTTAATAATAATAAGATTATTTCAGTGGACTAAATAAATGATGAAAATAATTTTGAAGACAGTAATTAATGAATTGTAATTGTTTTGATAATAATTGAAATATGTTGTGTTTTCAATAATAGATTTAATTAAAATAATTTGAGATGATAAATATTTTTGTTGGATTTAAGATGTTATATAATTGAATTTTGATAATAAACTTAAATTATTTTATGAGATCCAAATTTGATAATACTTAATAAATAAATACATGTAAATTGTATTTAGTTATGGAATTATATTATCGTTATTGTTTCATAAGGTAATGGAGATGTATTGTTTTGTGTTGGAATCATATGTTTTAAATGATGTACAGTGAGTATAAATTTTATAATACAAGTTAAAAAGAGTAAAGTGTTTACAGGTGTTGAAAAGATTTTAAACTCAATGATGAAAATAATTTGAGATAATTATACTAAATAGAAACCATAGTCAAAAGGTAGTAATAACTGAAATATAAGATAAAATAAATGTTAATAATAAATTTGAAATTTTTTAGGAATCTAGTTGTAGTAAGGGATAAATAATTAAATGATGATATATAAAGGAGTGGATGAAAATTTCAAGTTATAATGTTTATAAATTTCTATAAAAATTATTTAAATGAGAATTGTGTAGTAATGTAAAAATGTCAATGTTCAAGGTAAATATGTATTATGTTTTCATATAAGATATATGGGTAATTTTGGGGGGTTGTGTGGTGTTAATAGAAGTGATATACTTGTGGGATGTAGAAACTGTAACTGTAGAAGGGTTAGTTTAGTTATTAGTATGCTATTGCCGTGGTGGCATGTGCCACGGTAGATAGCGGTAAGTGTTGGGGGTAACAGAGAGTGTTACCTCCATCGGAGGCCAAAATGGCGTAAAATACACGGCACAACTTTTATATAATTTTATATTATATGCTGATTGATTGCCGTGCCGTGTATCATAATGACGAAGAGAACATGCCTGAATTTAGAGTTGATTTCCCCACTTTTCGGGCGATTACTGCCTTACCAGCACTAATCGTGGTTTTGGACAGTGGTCAGCTATGGCCAAAAATTTGGAATCTTGACCATAGCTGGCTTGAAATTGGTGTATATTTGAAATTCAAGGGGGGTGACTTTAGGGGAAATCCCCGGAACTATGGAACAGCTGCTGCCACTCTGTTCACGTAGGAACAGTAAACCAGGTGGTAGACCCGTTTTAAGGGCTTATTAATATATAACATAGATATGATATCTACGTAATTTTAAAATGTAACGCTGAAGCAAGGACACGGAGATGATAAATTCCTCCACCAATGCCGTCCTTGTGGATGCAAAAGGGCGCAACAGTCCACCCTCAGAAAATAATAGTGTGTCTGGTTAAGGAGGTTACTCAGAGGGGTAACGAATTAAAATTTGGTAACTTCATGATGACGACTCGCTCCTGAACTAATTAAATAATTGTATCTTGATTCGAGAAATAGGTGCATTAGATGTTTGTTATACGGTGTTTATTCTGTCTTATAAATGTATTAGTTTATTGTGTTACAGGTAAGGATTGATAAAATGTGTAATTTGTATAATTTTGAAATGTGTTTATAGTAAGGTCATTCACCTTGCTAAGAAAATCAGCTGATCAGCTGTAGAATATCACTTATGAATGATTTGCAAATTTTTCAATGTAGTTAAATATTTGAATATGAGGAAAATGGAACATAACTAATGTTTGAATATAATGATTTTAATGTGGTTAAAAGATTTTAATTTAAATGATGATAAAATGAATTGAGGTAGTTAAGAGTTATAAATGGTTTGTAAAAGATGGTAAATGGGAGATCTTGGGTGATTATTATTTTGTTAGGACATTTAAATCAGTCCATGTTGAGATAAAAGGGGTACTAGAGAGAATAATATTGTTGTGAATTAATGTAATGTAGAATTTGAATATTGATAGTGACACAGTAGCTATGGGGAAAATATGTAGAGTACTGAGTGATGTGATATATCGTTTTATTGATATTTATATTTCTTGATAATAGGTTACTGTTCACTATTTATTAACTGAATTCTTCGAGCGCCATCTTGCCAACTGCAAGAAAAAAATATACGTACTTACCGTTTTTCTTGGGTCCTCGGGTTCTTTTTTGGCGAACAGGAGATCAGAATGGTTTATTTGCAATAACTAATTTAATTCACATTTAACTATCCAGATCAATATTATTTTATTAGATTCTCAAAAAGAAACACCATTAAGTTATAAATTTTTCGGTCAAAATACAAAATTTCTTTTCTCCCTTATACCTATTAACTTTCGTAATTTAAGTGTGTTTAAGTATTCGTAAAAATGATCATTTTGCTTAAGCAGTTTTCAAACTAAGATATAACATAAATACAGACAATTCTCTACAACTAATACATAGCTAAAACCAGCGCTTACACACACACACACATAATCATTCCCCGATTTTAAGAGCTCATAATTAGAAAGTGTTAAAATTTTGAATATTAAACCATAGTTGAAGATTTGTGTTTTCTTTATATTGTTGTAGGTTACTTAGCTGCTTTTTAAGTCCAGAAGAAGTCATGATTTTTTAAGTCCACACACACGCGTTTGTTTTAATTAACACTCAGTTTTATATTTCCACCACGGTCATCATTCCAAGAAAACTGTTCCTTTTACTTGATTTAGATATGCTTTAAGTTACATTTGGTTGTTTTTCGGTCTTCACATTTTAGGTACGGGCCCGCACTTACTGCCGAAACTTTTATACAGACCACTCGCCAGTGGTGATGGCGTTATACTGGGGTGAGAAATAGGCGCTATTTTGTTAAGCGGCTGTTGTTCGTTCAATTCTGATTGGCTTACATTTTGTATTCGTGCGCCAGTGGACTGTTTTTGGCCTGTTGACAAAACTGGTGACACACATCGTTATATAATTTGCTGACGCAACACATCGCCTGATGTCTGGTTATGTAACGTGTTTACGTTTTTCGTGTTCGTCATTGTCCTTGAACTGAGTTTGGTACCGTTGCCGGTTATTAAAACTGTTTATATGAATATTATTAAACAAGTCTGTATTCATAAGGTTAACAGCAGTGCAGCCATGTTGCGATCGTTTCAAAATAACAAATTTACCCAAGTCTATAATTTCTGTCCCTATCACTCAACAAGGGATAAAGTTATTATTATTTATTTATAAAAAAATACAAAATATGTTATTTATTATCAATAAAATATAAACTTCTTTACATTGTCTCAGGTAGGCCCCAAAAATGCCCCGCTACAATACCCCCTCAATGAGATATTTTATGCCGAAGCATAAAAAATCTCATTGACACATTCATACTTGCTAAAGGGATCAGTCAGGATATGCCGCCACAACCCCCTGTACGGTTTCCAAAAAAAAAATATTAATAATCAACTCACCCTTGGTCCGGTGACTGTGACCGCATCTGCATGACAATACTGGACTTCTCTCTCGAGATCCCAACACCGTAGAGTCAGACAGATACTCAACGCCCCTGCTCTGACGCGCAGGCCAGCTCAGGTCCGCCGCCACAGCATCACCAAACACTGAAACAACAAATCAAAATATTAAATAGTGGCCTTATACAACACCATATCCCCAACTGATCTGTTCCCCCCTAGCGGTGCTGGTTTGCGCTAAGAAGCACTGGTTTTGTTCTTTATTTATATTTAACATATATATGAATACCTAACTACAACATGATAAGATTCTCTTACACTAACAAACACAACATAACATAAGAAAACATAGACATAAAACATAAAATAAGAAACATATTACACTTCTAATTCCCATTAAAATAAACAACTGGTATTTAAAATGTTACACACTTTACATTATTAAATTGGCATATAAAATCAAAAAATTACTTTTAAACTTGATTTACTCTTATTAATTCGTTTCTCAAAATTACAAAAATTATTTATTTTATTTTTTTTTTTTTTTCAATTATGGCCATCATTATTCCATTTCATTACTTTGGGTGATTCTACGTTATTCATTATTTCATTATAATTTACTTCATCCATTTGGCATTTACTCATAATCTTACCCCTTTTATTACTCTAATGCTCCCTTACAAAATCTTTGACTAGTATGACACCCCACTATCAAAATTTTACTAACCCTTCTCTACCTCTAACTACTTACTATTTTAACTCCCATCGCCACCCTCTACTCTTATAAAAAAAAATACTCTCTAACCCTTTGTACATAAGATACGTGTTTCCTTCCCAAAACTCATTCCCTTATGTTGGTCCCTGGACTCACCCTAGGTAACCCTTTCCGGCGCCAATCGGTCCCTATCCCGTCCCAACCCTTGTTGCGGACTCCCCAAATACACTACCACTACTACAAAATTACCATCCCCAAAAAATCTCAATCTCATAACCTCACTACAATTACAACAAATTAACATCAACAAATAAACAATATATCGCTCCAAACTCTACATAAAATCTCCATTTCTACTGTGTCTCCACTTATACTTCTCAAATTCTATAACATTACATTAACTCAAAACAACATTGCATTATTTTCATTTCCACTATTACTTTAACTTTTACTTCGATTTGGACAAATCTATGTCCCACAAAATTCAACTTGAATTGACTCAAACATTTTATTCAAACAATTACTATCACCCACTTCTATCTTTTACAACCTATTGAAAATTTTACTTATTACAACTATTTTTCATTTTATTTTAAAATCTATAAACACATTGAAAACATATTATTATATTTTTATAATACTTATTCCTAACATACTAATGCAATCAACACAATAAGACATAATAACACAATATAAGAAGTATTTAGTGCATCATTTTTTTAAATTCAAACAAAATTATTAAGTAGCAAATCATCATTATTAATTAAAATATATCAAATTTTTAATACGTTATCCACTTGGATAACCTCCCAGCCACACACACTATTTCAGAATTATGGAAGACTGTGGCGCCTTTTCGCTTCCACAGAGACTGTATATTTTGGAGCAGGTTTTTTACCTCTCCGTGTCTCTGCTTCCGCTGTTAAGTTTAAACTTGTTGAACATCAACATGTTCTCGTTAATAATTATACACCCTTAAACGGATCTACCACCTGGCTCTGCTGTTCCTTCTCGAACAGAGTGGCAGCCGCTGTTCCATAGTTTGGTGATTCCCCTTTTATTACCCCCCATCAATTTCAAAATGCACCTTTACAACGATAACAGCTATGGCCAGTTATGGTCAGCGCGTAATCGTAATGTGCCCCAACCATAGCTGTTAAAGCTAAACCAATTCCACGGTCAGGGTTCGGTGAGGCCGTGACCGCCCGAAAAGTTGGGGAATCACAAGTAAAATTAAATTTACGAATTTATATTTAAATGACAATATTAATTTAGATGGGGTTTTAACCCACTTTGTATGGAAGCTTAACCATTATTAACATAAAATAATTAATACAAAATCTACAACCTTCCCCCATAGCAGTTCCACACTACACTGTTATAATACATCACATAACATAATACACAAATAGCAATAAACCTGGATTATTAGCATACATCAAACAAACAATTCTCTTTTACATCACTTATCTAAAAATTTGTAAACATTATTATTTAAACTTTTTCATTAACTGTTTTTATTTATCATCATTATTGACTTATCCTGTGTTGCAATCAGATTTTCAAAAATTCTAAATTTATTATTAACACATATTTTTAATCATTATGTTCCACAAAATAGACCATTTAACATTTATTTATTTATTCATGATTATTAAATTAAAATCTCATCACACAATTTACATTCATTATAAAATTCAAACACATAACATTCAATCACAATATCAATATCAATCTCAACTTATTTAATTCATTTGATTATTAAAATAACATATTTCAATTATTATCAAATCATTAACTATTGTCTTCATAATTATTTTATTATTTAACTAGAATGCAAAAATATTAATAATATTATTATTATCAATACAACATTTTCTAAAACATATACACATTACTTATTTAACATTTCACAATACACACAAATGAATTCAATATTATTTACAAAATATGCGTCAAAACTGTTCAAGTGTATCTCACTTCATGTCCACATCTGCCATGTCAAACAACCATAAAACAAAATGTTTAATTGTCTTTTATTGTCTTACAGTCTACCCTCCATCGTCCCAAATCAACCTTGGTTTTATATAACACTGTTGCTTTTTATTTACAAACAAATGGTTACTTTGTGTGTCATAACCAGAACAACCAAATTCACTCATTTTACCAGAATACTCATTAAACCAGTCTACGTGAGGTATTTTTGTTACGTCTCCGTCATTACATTCAGTCACTATCGGTCTAATTATTTTTATCAAATCATTGTAATCATTATTATTCAAATATATTTCTAAGCCTTCTTTCCATTCATCATACTTTCTATTCAAATTATACAATTCTGTTACATACCATTCTCTATTTACCTCTCTCTCTTCATAACACCACATCACACTCTCACAATTATTCCGGACAGAGGGTACACAATTACTCCACAAAAATAAACACCTCAATTCATCTACCAATACGGGACTCTTGCCCTTCAACCACAACACTTGTGGACTCAATAAATCATCATAAACATCATAAATAATAAAGGGAAAACTTACGTACATACGTAAATACACATTCCAAACAACCATCCTGTTCTCCCCGTAGGCCTATATTTATATAAAATTCCTTTATATAAATCGTCCCTGTTCGGGCGCCAAATGTGATATATCGTTTTATTGATATTTATATTTCTTGATAATAGGTTACTGTTCACTATTTATTAACTGAATTCTTCGAGCGCCATCTTGCCAACTGCAAGAAAAAAATATACGTACTTACCGTTTTTCTTGGGTCCTCGGGTTCTTTTTTGGCGAACAGGAGATCAGAATGGTTTATTTGCAATAACTAATTTAATTCACATTTAACTATCCAGATCAATATTATTTTATTAGATTCTCAAAAAGAAACACCATTAAGTTATAAATTTTTCGGTCAAAATACAAAATTTCTTTTCTCCCTTATACCTATTAACTTTCGTAATTTAAGTGTGTTTAAGTATTCGTAAAAATGATCATTTTGCTTAAGCAGTTTTCAAACTAAGATATAACATAAATACAGACAATTCTCTAGAACTAATACATAGCTAAAACCAGCGCTTACACACACACACACACATAATCATTCCCCGATTTTAAGAGCTCATAATTAGAAAGTGTTAAAATTTTGAATATTAAACCATAGTTGAAGATTTGTGTTTTCTTTATATTGTTGTAGGTTACTTAGCTGCTTTTTAAGTCCAGAAGAAGTCATGATTTTTTAAGTCCACACACACGCGTTTGTTTTAATTAACACTCAGTTTTATATTTCCACCACGGTCATCATTCCAAGAAAACTGTTCCTTTTACTTGATTTAGATATGCTTTAAGTTACATTTGGTTGTTTTTCGGTCTTCACATTTTAGGTACGGGCCCGCACTTACTGCCGAAACTTTTATACAGACCACTCGCCAGTGGTGATGGCGTTATACTGGGGTGAGAAATAGGCGCTATTTTGTTAAGCGGCTGTTGTTCGTTCAATTCCGATTGGCTTACATTTTGTATTCGTGCGCCAGTGGACTGTTTTTGGCCTGTTGACAAAACTGGTGACACACATCGTTATATAATTTGCTGACGCAACACATCGCCTGATGTCTGGTTATGTAACGTGTTTACGTTTTTCGTGTTCGTCATTGTCCTTGAACTGAGTTTGGTACCGTTGCCGGTTATTAAAACTGTTTATATGAATATTATTAAACAAGTCTGTATTCATAAGGTTAACAGCAGTGCAGCCATGTTGCGATCGTTTCAAAATAACAAATTTACCCAAGTCTATAATTTCTGTCCCTATCACTCAACAAGGGATAAAGTTATTATTATTTATTTATAAAAAAATACAAAATATGTTATTTATTATCAATAAAATATAAACTTCTTTACATTGTCTCAGGTAGGCCCCAAAAATGCCCCGCTACAGTGATATATTGAGAGAATAAAGAAGGTGAGTTATTTTGTAAATGAAAGTATTGTATTGGGAGAGTAAATAGTTGATGGGAATTTTGTAAGGGGGGTGGTGTGATAAGGAGTCCGCAGCAAAAGGTGTTGGGACAGGAGGGGACCGTTTAGCACCGGAAAGGGTTGCCTAGGGAAAGTCCAGGAACCAGATAAGGGAATGAGAAATGGGAGGGGAACACACATCCTGAGTACAAAGGGGTAGAGAGTAATTTTTTTATATAAGGGTAGAATGATGCGAATTGAGTTGAGTAGTAAGTTGGGTTTAGAGATTGTTTGATAGATGTTTTTGATAGAGATTGGGTGTCATGTTAGTTAAAGCTTAGGGACGTTAGAGTCAGTAGGGGATTAAGAGAAAATATATATGCCAAGTTGTAAATCAAGTTATTATGAATAATTAAGTCACCCAAACTAATGGAGATTGAGAATGTTAAAGAAAGTAAATCATAGTTAAAATGAAAAAATTAATTGAAACAAATGACAAATTTTAATAGAATTTGAGAATAATATAAAGCTATAAAATATGTAATTTTGATTAATTTAAATGTCAATTTTATTGTTAATTGTAATAATACTATGTTAATTTTAAATGTCTTATTTTATTGTTTTATTGTGTTTAAAGATAAAAAATTTTGAAGATGTTCTATGTACTTTATGATGTAGTCTGTGTATACCATAGATAGGTCAAGGTCGCTGACTTGACCCAGTGTGATCAGCTGATGGTTGATGTTATAGGCATGACCTGTTTCTAGTAATTGATTGATGCCATTTTGTATTTTTTTATTGAATTCAATATTCTTGTTTTCTGAAAAATGAAAAAAGGAGATTTTGGTAAATTTAAATTTTTTTGAACAAAAAAAAAAATTTTTTTTTAATTTTTTGTGCCTGCCATATGATTGATGTTTTGAGTTTTAAATGTATTATTGTTTATGTGTATTGCGAGGGTTTTATTGAATTATATTGTTTAGAATATGTGTGTAAACAAATGTTAGAGTAAGTGACTTCATGTTTAATAAGGTATTCAATTGGTTTACTTTAGGATTGTTAGTAGTAGTGAAGAGAATTAGGGATTAAGGTAAAAGATTTTCTTATTGCGATTTTTGAGGAAGTACAATTTGAGTTTAACGTAAATGAATTTTGAATATAAAGAGAAATGTTTTGAGAATTTTAAAGGATAATTTTGTTTAGTGAGTAATTATGAGTGTGTGTATGAGCCCAGTAACTGCTAAAGGCAGCCCAGCGTGCATGGTAAGGGGGAACATATCGGTTGAGGATCTGGCAGGGAATAAGGCCAGGGGTTTGGATTTTGGGGTGGCATGTTAGAAGGTTAGGTGCGGTGTGGTTCGTATCTGTTTGATTTTATGGTGTTGGGATCTCGTATAGAGAAGTCCGGTAATCTCGTTCAGGTGCAGCCCTGGTCGTCGAGCCAGGGGGGTAGTTTACCCATGATGTATAAGAACTAATAGGGGGATGTTGGCACCATATCCTCACCGATCCTCTTAGGGGTTTAGCAATGAGATTTCTTCTGTTTTGGCAGAAGATATCTCATTGGGGGGGGTATTGCAACGGGGCTAAAAGGAGGGGCTTTTTATTTTATTGAAATATCAAAATTACAAAAATTAAAAATGTGTAAATTCATTTTCATCTGTGTAGCCAGCCACGTGTTAAACAAAAGCTTTGTTCAAACAAAGAAACAGTGAGGTGAACTAATTGCATTGGAATGTGTCGTGTTGCACACAACTTCGTAATTCTCAGAACTGTAATACAGTGTAATGCGCCCAAACGCACTGACATCGGCGGAGCGCATAACCCACGCTAAACACAAGTCGCACAAAATGGCTTGGTGTGAATTTGATTCAACAATGTGCTTTAGAGACGACGGAAGTCTTGACGAAGTCACGCCCATCTGTGTGACGAAACCAGAGGACACCAGATTTCGTCGACGTCCAACACACGGGAGTTGCACGTGTTGCCTGAATAGTGACTATGACTTTAACGCACAAGGCATTGCTTTCCGTCTTGTCCAAAAAATCTAAGTGGTGGGGACTTGGTGAACGCTCTTTGCAGTACCTCACCGACGCTCGCCTGCGCAGGCAGCCCGCCAAACAGGGCTCATTAATAAAGTTTCAATATCAAGTAAAAGTGAGTTCAGTTATTCAAAATGAGGAAGTGAGTATAGTTTTCGGAAGAAGAAAAGGAAATTATAAACCGTTTCAGACCTAGAACTAATTTTGTGAATGATGTAGCCTGCGGTCGGGGAGAAGCCACGTTGCCGGTAGTGATACTGAGCAACAGTATTTCAAATATATGGGTAATTTCGAATAAAATAGGGACTACCTAAATAAAGGGGTAAACAATTTTTTAATAGTGTGAATATGTGATTGAGCAGGCTGGGCGGCCTTCATTAAGGTAATATGTTTAATTTTAGTAGTATCCGATAGTAAAGAAATGAAAAGGTGACTAAATAACATGTTGCAATTTTAATGAATTAAATAAAATCTTAGTTGGTTCTCTTTATAAATGCAAGTTGCGTCTGTTATTGATATAACCTTATAATCACAATTGCATTTTAATGTTCGTGTGACGAAACTCTGGGCTGAAGATGATTTTAGAGGTAAGTGTAAGAGAATAATTTTTATGATCTTAACTATATTAAAAGGGTAATTAATTTAACAAGTTTCCTCCGGTAGTTGTGTGGAAGACGAGGTGTCTTCAAATGGTCCCTTTATTTTTTGTGATGGTCTTGGAAGTGCCAAGACGAATAGTAAGTTTTTGTTGCCCTCTGTGTGGAATGAGAATATGAAATGTTGTGGTGATGAAATTGATTATGAGAGAGAGAAAGAGTTAGATTGTTTCAAGCTAAATAGAGGTTATGGAGAGTTGATAGAGAAGATGAATATTACGAGAATTATGGTAAATAATGTAGATTTACCTTGTGTAATAGTAAACAATGATTATATTGATGATAAACATTTACCTGTGGAGAGAGTTAATGTACTTGTAGTAGCAGAATATTGTGATAATGATGTAATTGTAACAATAAATACTGATGGAGACTTGACAAATAATACTAATGTAGACATGATTTATGATAAGGTAAGAATAGGGGGTAACCCTATGTATTATTATTGTGGTACAATGGAAAAAAATTTTTATGGTTATCACACCAAGGATAGCCATATGTTGTGTATCAATAAAAATGAGAAATGTTATGTGATAGGAAGACTAATTTTTGATGATGGAGGCTGAATATAAACTCAATGAATGGACATTTTAAATATTTTAGTTTATGGTAATGACCTGGCTGATTTAGGTATTGAAGTGTGGTAAATAATAAAAACTTCGACGGAAATTTGTAAATACATATGTGTTAATGTTAAATGTATTGTGCCAAGATTATATTGTTGGAATGTAGATTATAGTTTATGTAACAATGTTTGTGGTATGTTATAATCATAATAATATTTTATTTTGTTAATTAACAATAATAATTAACAAAAGGTATTCATGAAGTTTATTTTGAATTGTGTTTGTATTACTGTAACTAAAGCTAAATTATTTTGAGTGGAGGTGAAATTAAAGTTATATTTGATCTAAATTATAATAAATAGTAATTGATAAATATGTTAACATTAAAAGATTTATAGAAACCAAGATCCGAAGGAGGTGATAGGGTGGTGATGTAATCAGAATGTTGAGACTGAGGTAGTGTTTATAAAACCAAGTCTGGGAGACCATTGTTGATGTAAACAGGCGTGTTGTCTGTTGTGTGACTAATGTTTACAGCCATGTGTTGAAGTTGACAACAACAAGAATGTTGTATTTGAATGAATCATTGCCATGAGTAAAATCCTATTATGAAATAAAAGAAATACCAGATGTGAAGAAATGTAAGTAAATTTTTTGAATAACATAAAGAAATAACATAGTGTTTTGATTGTAATGCAATTAATATTATTGTTTTGAACAAATGAGAATGATATAATGAGGAGTTGAGGAAATAAATTAAATTAATTTGGTAATTAAATTAAAAGGTGAAGTTTAATAATGAATTTAAATTTATTTTGATCTGGATTTTGACCATAATTGTAAAATAAATAACTGATGAAAAAAATAATGAGTAAAATATGTACTTTACTTAAATGGAAAATGAAGGAAATTTGTGGGTAACAATAATAAAAAATGTCTGTATAATCAATGTGCTATTTTGGAGGGGTAATATTGTATGGGGAACATTATTTAATTTGTCTGGAATACATATGTACTAAGGCTAGGATAATGTAAACTTATATGGTTCTGTTAACCTTGTATCTTTTAGTGTTAAGCTATATTGCTGAGTGAAACCAATGTAATTCGTTGAAGATGAGTCATTGTGACAGTGCATGCGTATGGGCTTGATGATTAAATCCGAATTAATCAATGTAACCAATGGACAATTTAGAAGTTATATCACAATGTAGTCAAATGTATATTATATTTTGTAATAAACATGAACCAGTACTTTACAACTAATGAACCAGTATGGCTAAGAGGAAACCAATCAGTTGTGGATATGGTATAATGGAAGGCCTTTTTGTTAATTTTTAATTGAATGTTATACAGTCTGGTGATACTGTGGCGGGTATCAGTCCGAGCTTATGGTGTTGGGATCTCGAACAGGGAAGTCCAGTAAGATCGGATGGGTGCTGCCACAGTCGCCAGACTAGGGGGGTAAGTACCCATGATTTGAGTAGAGAGTTCAGGGGGGTTGCGGCGCCATATTCTCACTGATCCTCTTAGGTTTTAGGCAATGAGAGTTTGTATGCTTCGGCATACAACCTCTCATTGGGGGGGGGGTATTGTAACGGTACAGAATTGTGTGCTACCCGAGTTTCAATTTCAATCCAGTTTTAATTTTTAATTGTCAGTATCCACCTGTGAGGTGCCCCAGTGTAACATACAATGTTAGCATAAACAACTGATGTCTAGACAGCCAGACTAGACGTATTACGTAATAGCCCCAGCAGCAGTCTTTGTGAAACACAGTAGGCAGATTGTCATCCTAGTGTCAGCATCGGACAGAAGCAGCATACAGTACATTAACAAGTTAAACGGTGGCCTCGGGAGTGTAAGATAGGCCGAAATTAAAGTAGGCCTATCATGAACAACTAACAGTGCATAAATAATAGCGCGGCCAGGCTATAAAACATCTAAGTGCGAGTAAAATTACGTCGGCCAACTTTATCTTACATTTATAATGTGGAACCATTAAACAAATTAGTGAGAACTAAATAAAAAAAAAAAAAAAACAGTAAACTCAGTACCAACGGTGGCATGAGTGCGTGAGAACTAAGAAAGCGGTCAACTAGTAAAACAAACTATTATCAGTGTTCGTACTGGTAAAGTTACGTGGACCAACACCATTATTATTACATGTGAACGATATGGTTTTTCGTTGGAGCGAAGCCACTACCAGGATGAGTACCACATTTCAGAACTTTTAATTACTATATTGTAATACTTACTTTTACAGACACTTTGCTAATAAACAGAGATCTCTAAGGGAAAAGATATAAATTCAATAAATAAAAAATAAAGCGTACTGATTCATTATAAATATTCATTAAATATGAATACTCGAAAATTGCACTCGCCCACTCGCCACTGTGAAAGTGGGTCGTGACTGTGAAAAAAAGGAGAAAAGAGGAGAGAAAGAATGAAAAATGGAAAAAAGAAGGACGTCTATTAAACCAAAACATGTCATGTTTTTGTTTTAGTAAAGGCGCATGTTGAAGTCATAGGCCGTCAGTTAGCTGTCACCGTGTGAATTTTATAAACAAAACTGCTCTGTTGGATATAAATACCTTAAAACACGTTGAACAAAATAGTGTTGCTGAGAGAGGGGAGCGGAAATTTCATGCCATACTGCGCGGGCCGCCGGCGTTTGTCACTCCTTCCAAGTAGTACAATCTGCTAATTATTGTTGAGTTGACCGGATGTGTTACGCGTGTGATTTATTGTTTCGTGTACTAAGAGTATTCTCAATTTCTAAGATTCAGCATGTATTTTATTTTTCATGTGTTATTTTATTCATAATGAAACAGATTAAACTTAATTATTTCTTTAAAAAAAGTTCTACTGTCAGTACGACGATGCCTAGTGAGTCTGCAAGTGCGACGTCTACTGCTAGAGATGTAAGTGCCGGGCCTAGTACGGAAACTGAAATGCCTACTGTGGAAAACGCGAGTTCTAGTGGACTTAGGCCTACTCACGATTCCTCTGGGAAACGAAAATTTCAAAGAGCTTGGCTGGATATCTTCCCCTGGCTAGCTTACGATTCCGACCGCGCAAAATGTACTATATGCACTAAATACCCTCAAAATAGTGACCCAAAATGGGTAGCAGGATTTTCTGGTTCCATGAAAAAGGAAACTTTTGTGTTTCATGGTAAAAGCCTAGTACATATGGACAATTTAACGCGGTTTGAAGTAGAGTCAGAACCAGGAAAAGCTCCTCTTGCCAAATGTATTAAGAAAATAGTCTTCTATGTTTGAGCATCTAACAACTTTATTCAACATAGCCTATTTTATAGGCATCAATGAAAAACCATTTACCGACTTCCCTAAGCAAGTTGCCCTTGCAACTAAATTAGGTGTAAATGTGGAGACAAAACAATATGTAAACGATAAAAACTGCCAAGTTTTCATTAATTTTATTGCTAAACAGTTACAAGAAGATGTGGTTCAAAAATTAAAAAATGCTCAGTGTTTCAGTATTTTGATTGATGGTTCCACAGACCGAAGTGCTGAGGAACATGTGATTGTTTATGCTCATTATGTGTGTGAAGGGGAGATAAGAGAAGACCTTTTAGGCCTTGCACCTCTCGAGAGTGGTAGGGCAGAGTCGTGTTTCACTGCTGTTACTGGGCTCTTGGATAACTTAGGGTTTGATTGGAGAAGAGAAAAGTACATGGTTAGTGTGGGAACTGACGGGGCGTCGTCTATGATTGGCTCAAAGTCAGGTTTTGTACTTCGTTTGAAAGAAGAAGCTCCGCATTTAATTAGCATTCACTGCGCCGCGCATCGTCTACAATTGTCCATACTTGATGCTGCCAATTCCATCCCTTACCTAGAAAAGCTTGACGAAACTGTGAAGAACATATACAAATTTTACAAACGATCCTCAAAACGCCTCCATGAGCTTAAAAACACCGCGAAAACTTTAGAAAGTGAGATAGTAAAACTCAGAAATATTCACAATGTACGGTGGCTATGTAGTAAATCTGACGCTTTGAAAGCTTTGTGGCATGATCTCGTACCTCTGGTCATCCATCTTGAGGATATAATGAACTGGAAAGCTACAACAGGAGAAGCTACGGATGCAGCTAGAGCAAAAGGCTATCTAAAAATCCTTACATCATACAAGTTTGTAAAAACATTAAACTTTTTGATTGACCTGTATAGGAAACTAGAGCCATTTTGTAAAGTTTTACAGTTGAAACAGTTACTGGTCTCACAGGTACGATCGTCAATGATGGTAACGGTGGAAATGGTTCAGTTCTTGCTTTCATCTGAAGGATCCAGTGTGAAACAATTCCTTTCTGACACTTCAGACTCAGAGAAACTGAACTGCTCAAAATATAAATCAATCCGTAATAAGATGATCGAAAGCACAGTTCATTACTTGAAGTGAAGTCTTGATACACTTGAGACTGTAGTAGGCACAAAGTGCCACGTTCTGGATTTCTTGTGCCTTCCTCAAGATGACACCCTAACTGCATATGGCAATGAGGAGATTCTTCAATTGGTGCATGTTTTTATTACTGGTGATATAAATGAGGATGTTTTGCTATCGGAATGGCTTCAATTAAAAATGATGGTTAAAGAAGAGCAAATAACTTCAAAAGGACTGGGTGAGCTATTAAAACTCTGTACAAGTTTCCTGAGCGTTTTGGTGAGCTAAAGAAAGTATTTTACGGCGTTGCATGCATGGCAGTAACAACAGCATCTTGTGAACGGGGATTTAGCTTCGTTAACAGGATAAAAGTGAAACAAAGACTTTCCCCGGACATCACTTCATTAGGAGATCTAATGCAGGCAGTAAATGGACCACCCTAAGAAGATTTTAACCCTGGTGTAGCAATAGACAAATGGTATTTCTCATCGGGACTTTGCCAAGTTAGTGGCCACAAGAGGAAACACTCAGCCTAGTCCAGCTTGCTTATTTTTAATCAATTATTTTTCATCTTTAACTCGATAAGGGACTATCAGAATATAAACTGGGCTAATGAATAATGTAGCAGTACATGCTAAATATTAAATAATAAAGTTTTATTCCCCCCCCCTGGGAAACGGTATCTGGCGAGTGGGAAACGCCAACAATTTTCGAGGGTTGTAGACACGATGAAATGAACATACTCTTCCCCGACCTACGGCATGAACTATTATATGATTACGAGGAAGAAATCGTACAAATAGTGTTAAAATGTCCAGAAATAATTATCAAATTTAATAAAAATGTTACGGTATCAGCATTAATTGACACTGGAAGCGTTGTTAACAGTTTATCAGAAGCATGGTTTCACCAGAACCAGAAATACTTAATACCTTATTACGAATTACCTATGACGAACACATTAGTTTGAAGTGCTGTAGGGAATAAGTCCAGATTAATAAGGAAACAAATTTTTGTGATATTTACATCAATGACATTAAAATGGATTGTGTATTTTTGATAATTCCAAATTTAATAAGACCATGTATATTACGTATAAGTTTTCTTAAGGAGGAAGGGTGTCTTATCGATGTCGCAAAAGGGGTCGTCGAATTTAAAGGTAGAGCAGACGAGCTGGAGTTTACGGTACCCATAATACACATGGAAGTGATGAACGAAGAAGAAGGTGAAGAAATCGAGGAGAAGATTTAACGACAAGATCGACAGTATTGTATGTGATGATAGGGAAATATTAAGAAATCTTAATAAAGAATAAAAGTTTGTTTCTGGAGTGTCCTGGAAGGATACACGGCTATGAGCACGAATTTAGTGTAACAGATAACACGCCTTATTTTGACGAGGATGGCCTGTACCAATAGCGTACAAACAGGATGTGGATAAGGAGGTAGACAATATGTTGAGATATGGGGTCATCGAACGATGTAACAGCACATATATCAATCCATTAGTAACTGTCATTAAGAAGGATGGAAGAGTTAGGCTGTGTCTGGACGCAAGAAAAGTGAATAGCGTCACGGTTCCGGATTATGAAGGAGCTCCTCCAATTCAAGAGATTCTAGCAAGATGTGGAGAAATGAAATACTTATCAACCGTCGATTTGACAAGTAGTTTTTGGCAGGTGCCATTAAAACAATACTGCCGAGACTTCACCGCATTCATGTACGAGGGAAAATGTTACCGGTTTACTGTAACACCATTTGGTTTAAGCACTAGTTCAGCAGCTTTAACAAGGGGTTTGGATATGGTATTAGAAGAAGAAGTAAAGAAAAACACAATTATCTACGTGGACGACTGCCTATGCTATTCCAACGACATTAAAACACACCTTACACACCTGGAATTACTACTAAATAACTTAAGAATGGCTAACCTTACAATAAACTTAGAAAAATCGCAGTTTTTCCACCAGGAGATCGCATACCTAGGGTATTGCCTGACAATGAATGGAATACATGGGGCGGAAGAAAAGATTGCAGCAATTAGGAATTTCCCAACACCAAGAAATCAAAAGCAATTAAAAGGGTTCTTAGGGTTGACTAATTTTTATAACCATTTTACCGATAAATATGCCCAGACGACACAACTATTATTGAATTTATTGAAGAAAGGGAATAGATTTACGTGGACACCCGAGTTAGACAAGTGTTTCCGAGAAGTAAAAGATTTATTCATTGATACAGTGATACTAAAGTTTCCTAGAATTAATAAACGTTATTTTATACAATGCGATGCAAGTAACTTCGCATACGGTGGTCAGTTATACCAACTGGACGACGAGGGAAAGATTGGTGTCATTGCTTTTACAAGCAAAACGTTCAAAGGAGCTGAGAAAAATTATTTTACAACGGAAAAGGAATTGTTGAGCATTGTCAGATGTCTTGAAAATTTCGCATTTACATCCTTGGACAACCATTAACAATAATTACTGACAATAAAGCACTCACTTTTATGAATAAGTGCCATCTGAACAACTCACGAATAACCAGATGGATCCTGAGTATACAAGAGTACAAATTTGACATAATCCATTGCAAAGGGACGGATAACATTGTCGCAGACATATTAAGTAGATACCCGGAAAATGTTGCAGAAGGAGAGATAACCGACGACAATTGTGAATATCTAATTAATCATATGACAATAAAAATGAGCAAGGACGTAAGCCAGATGATTAAAAATATAGGCAAGTACCAATTAGGAGATAGTAAACTAAAAATTATAATAGATAAATTAAGGAGTAATTGTGAAGATAATAACTTATATAAATTTTATAAATGTAGTAATGACAAGTTATACAGAAAATGTAAAGGTAGGTGGAAACTATACATACCTACAGGTATATCCGGTACAATCATTGCCGAGATACACCAAATGTATGGTCACCTTGGTACTAAAAACTGCACCAAGATGATACAAGAATACTTTGCGTTGGACAGAATGTCCAAACGGATAAATGAATACATTCGGACGTGCGATAAATGTCCAAAGACACGTGCGTGTGTGTGTGCGTGTGTGTGTTGCAAAGACACGGACAACAGGAATCTATTTGGGGGCACACGGCCCATATTGCCAACACAAAAGGGTGACCTAGTTAGTAGAGATTTTTACAGGCCATTACCAATGTCGGCTGGCAGAGTAAAACACCTTTTCGTCTTGGTGGACAACTTCACCAAATTCATTAAGTTATACACACTGAGAAGAGCAACGACTACAGCAACACTTCGGAGAGTTCGCCAGTATTGTAATGAGTTTGGCACTCCGAAAGCGATTATGACCGACAACGGGACACAGTTTACTTCTAAGCAGTGGGTAAGTGGGTTAAACGAGCTACAAATAAAACCCAGGTATACAGCCATACGTAACCCTTGTGCAAACCTTGCTGAACGCGTCAACCGTCAATTAGGAAATTTATTTAGAATATTTGTTAGTGATCAACACACTAAATGGTCACGATTTATGATGATTGAAAGTTGTATAAACAAAACGTTACACAAAACGATCAAAATCACGCCTTACGAAGCACATCTGGGAAGGAAGCCAACACGTATTTGGGAAAATTACATCGACAAGCAGATTTTGGGAGACTGTCAAACAGATAAAGATCAACTCTTCATGAAAATGCGGACAAAACGAGAAAAGCAGGCGAAGAAAATGAATGAGGATAATAAGACGACGAAATTTGAAGTTGGAGATCTGGCACTGATTAGAACGTTCTGCCAATCCGATGCTATCCAGCGGCGGATCGACAAGTTTTGCGAATTATACAGCGGACCCTACAAGGTGCAGCAAATCTTAGGGGAGGCGACGTACAAGCTCGTAAACTGCGACGACAAACGCAAGATTCGCGGTAAGTTTAATATTAGACAGTTAAAAAAATATTTTACTCAGGGGAATGAAGTATGAAGGAAGAAAATTTATATATACTGTAAACAACATAGACTGGTGAGGAGACATGTATACAGGCATACATTACAATATTCATGTAAAAGTCGTATATTAGTTAAGGAAGTTGAAGTGATAGGATCGTGTCACAATGTTAGGGTGAGTGACGTGACAAAAATCATTCAAGTTGACTTAACTAAGTTAAATAATTGTCAAAAGAATAAAATAGAGATATCTTATGATGTTAAAATGTTTTAAGCAAAAGACTATTATACAGAAGTAAGTTATTGTGTGTATACGTAAGAAATATTAACGACTATGTGTGGACTAAAGTAATAAGAACAAAGGACATTCAGTTAGGAATGTGAAGTAAGTAGCAATAAATTGCTCAAAGTTGGAAGGACAGTAAGAGTGATCTCATGTATTGATTATCTGTAAGGTAATTGTAAAATATTATGTTGAAATTGTTAGTGTTAAGGACATATATATATACTTGTGTAACTAAAAATCCAATGTAAACATAATAGAGTGAACAAATATGTTATAGTAGATCTAACACTTGTTTATGATTCAAGGAGTAGGAAGATGTATTCAATTAATACGCAATCATATTGAAATGAAATGATCATAATGGTAATATAAATCTTATTTCGATTCTTATGAAGAAGTGTAATCAGCATGTGTTCAGAACTTTGAAAATATAGGATTGATTTGTAATAACTCAAATATTAATATGTTTTATTATATTAGCAAGTAGAAATGTTTTCAACTATGTACAGTATAAATTTAATGAAAAGTAGGAATAATTAATCAAATTTATGAATTATAAAATCATCTTAGGTAGACGTCAAGCATGACTTGAGCGTTGTTCTCACTGCTTAGAGCACAAAACATATGTGAATTCAGTTCATACCTTCCAGATGACCAGCAATAAATTCGGAAATGAGATTAAAGTTAGGGGGTGTGATAATAACGAAATTGGGTCAGTAGGAAAAGAGCATGCATATTATACTATCTCCAGTGGAAGATGAACGTGAATAGACACTTGAGACAGGACATGAATTTGGATTCGCCGGATTCTCAGGCTCATCACGTTGAACCCAAATTGGGGACGCTATAATGTAAATTAAAAAAAAAATATAAATAATTTCGGATTACGCAATGAACGCGAAGGCAGTTAGGTTCTGTCAAGAGTGTGGTGGATAGGGGAGAAATACGACTGTCATTCGGACAATACAAGTATTCAATAAGACGACAATGTGACGCCTTGTTTAGCAGAGGCAATAACTCTAAGCAGCTGTGTCAAATTAGGGTGGAGCGAGAGAAAGCGTCTTCATAACAGAGAGACAAAAGGCGCTGCCTTGTACATGCAATTTACCAAGAATACACGAGGCGAACGACTCGATCGCAGTGTAACACCATGTGTGAAAGGTCCAAGACGACACTCTGTCACAAAGGGTTTACAATGACTTAACTTGAAGGTTCGTCATATGAACAATAAGGGCTTTTGTTGCGAGAATGAAAAGACGATGTAGCGACAACGGGGGGTTCGTATACGATTCCAAATACGAATGAAACTAGGGAGACAGGCGGATGTACAGTACCGAGAAGTTATCAACCAGCAGTGTAGGGAGAGGCGCTGAAAGGAAACAGCAAGACAATACCGAAATTCGTTACGCCTGAGACTATGGGACCCTAGAGTGACAGGGTATCAATCAGAGGGACATAGCTTGAACAGGAATAGAACAAAAGGATGATTGACAGGCTCTTGTCGAAGAATTACGGGGTGATGACACCAGAGAGTATGTGTGAGTAGGATAGGCAGCCTAACAGAGACCAAGGTTTGGCCAGGGCTGGACTCAAGAGCTATGTTGCTATGGAGACGATTGGCGAAAACGAATCAGAAGGGAGTCGTGAGCCTGACTCAAGACTTTGGGTGGAGTCTTCGAAGAAATCGAGACAAGAAACTAATGAGGAAGACGTTGGAGGATGGTAGAGATTTGAGCAAGAGATGAGTAGAGATTTGAGCAAGGGAGTCAAGTTGATAAAACTGTGTGTTTACCATGAGGGAGCTCTCAGTCTCACTAAATTTTAGTCAGTCTTACTCAAATTTTTATTAAGCGATACACTAAATTTCGCTCAGTTTCACTAAAGTTCTCTCAGTTTTCTCTCAGTATCACATAAATTTTACTCAGTACTATTGAAATGTGCGGTAACTCAGTATTATTAAGGATTTTTGTGCGTATCTCAGTATGTTACAAGTTCGGAATATCGGTTTTAAATCAATAGTATACTAGACTCTTCATTTTATTGAACTTAGACTCTCATCAGTTTATGTACATCAATCAGAGGAATTAAATGAACAGAAACATTACTTGTTAACATAAAAAGGGCGTATTGTAATGGCAATGCATACAGATTCAATAACCTTGTTAGTTTAAGTTATGAATGGCAGAACACTCATAAATAATTTGTGATATGATGGACAAAAGCACATACATTTAATATTGCGTGGTAGGATGCTCAAACACGAATAAACAGACTTAAACATAACACTAGTAATTAATGTGTAGACAGCCAATACTTGGTATTCTACGTAAATATATCAAACGAGACCGGATGCATACCGACACGGAGTGCGAGATATGTGTTGTGGAAGTGTAAAGTCATCTGTGATCTAAATGATAAGTGTAAAGCAACTGTGCTGGAGAGTGGAGGACACAAGACGCAGGATGGAGGTTCTACACAATTTGGATCACTGTTAACAAGTAACGTAAATTATTTATTGTTAGTAGTTATCAATCCACTGACCTGATTCTCACAAAGAAACCACATTGAGATGAATCTAAATATCTGATAATAGTTAACTCATATAAATGATCACTATTGTAGATGCAAGTCTGGAATTATAAACTCATTAAGTGCACGAACATATTGAACATAGAGTATGATTTGTTGTATGCTTATGTTGTAAACTAGAATAGTATCATCAATTAACAAATAAGTTGTGTGATATATTGTTTTCATTTCAGGAGCATGGATATGTACAATCATGAATCCTAATTATTAATTCTTTAGTAAATAATAAACTGTAATTTCTAGATCCAGACATGCGTATGTGTTACGTTATTACAATACCTCAATGGTGATCAATATAATATGTAAGATATGACAGAACGAGAAATCATGATTACAGTGTATCACACTATTTCAGTTTAAATGTCAAATTAATTAATATTTGAATTAACTCATTAGTTAATTACCCCCTTTTTTCATTGACGCCCAAACGTGGGATATTATGAAAGGCCTCATAGCTTATATCGGTGAGTACTCTATGATAGTTAAAACTTATTTAATAATCAATTCACACATCAATTAAAATTAAGTAAATGGATTAATTACCTTATCAACATAAAAATTTATTAATTTGCATAGTTAATTAATAACTATAAATATAACTTTGCACTTTCCTCTGACAGTGACATAGAGAGAACAAGACGATGTGCACTGGCCGACGAAAGCGGCGGAAATGAGCCGATATGGTGCAATCTCACCCATACACTACGCAATATTTTCCAGTTTGTGCAATATATTTCAAACATTTTTGAATTCACACAATATATTGTCCAACCCATTTTAGACCTTCACTCTAACCCATACACTGTCAATACTATTGCACAATATTTATATTGTACAATAATACTGATAGTGTATGGGCAGTTTGAGGAGCATACACTCTGGAAAGTGAAAGAATTAGAAACATTATGTCTTATGAAAAACTACAAACCTGTAGTAGATTGGTGCAATTAGTGTAATCACTTAGTTTTGTTAAGACACTTTGATGCTACAGTTGGCTATAGTACTATCTATAACTGACTTAGTATAAGGGTGAGCAACATTAAGCATTTTAAGGATCATAAAATCATTATTTAAGAGAGGCAGTTAATAACTAAACATGGAATTCTCGAGTCACATACCATATGGACTGTGATACTGTTAGCATGATAATTATATCTTAAGCTCAAGACTTACAAGTTTAAAGATTAACACGTCCGATCTGAATGTTATATCATTACTTTACGTAAACATTCCACTACAAATAATACCAAGTTTAAACCATAATTTTTCAGCATTAAATTAGTAGACTTTACTGTTAACAAAAGATCATACAGAGTTACAAAAACCTTAAATCAGTGAAGTATGCTAATGACGATGATGGTGTCAATCACTTAAAATATTATTAAACTTAAATTACTTAATTGAAAATATAAAAATACTTACTTAAATTGATGGCCAGCTTTTCGTTTCAAATAAAATGGTGTTGTAGATATTGACTTGCGTTCCGGAGCTGTTTTCTCTAGTTTTCTGCGCTCCCTTTTACTTGTCTTCTTCAAAGCCAACATGTACTCGGGAACTTTACATCCTGAATCTCTCATCACTGTTGCTATGCTAAACACATTATTGTCAAACATTCATTACAAACTACTGAAATTTACTTTATTTTGTTTATTTTAAATACTACATTCAAGGAAACTCAATTTAATTGTTATTTGCTTCAACATTGATAATTTTTATAATTATCATGAACACTATAACAATGATCCCACTGTCCCATTGCCTCCGTCATCTATCTTAATTTTATTATCACTCAAGTTCAAAATAGCTTTGTTTTATTATTATCACATTTGTCTTAAATAATAATTACTAAAAATAAATCTTATTCTTGTAACAGTACAGAATTGTGTGTCAGAGACAGTAAAGATTCAATTCAGTTTTAATTTGAAAGCAGTTAGTATTCACCTGTGAGGTGCCCCATTGTAACCAGCAACATACAATGTTATCATAAACTGTTGATGTGTAGACTGCCCACCCCAGACGTATTATGCAACAGCTTGCCAGCAGCAGTCTCTGTGTAAATAACAGTAAGAACTTTGTCACCCTAGTGTTTGCATCAGACAGTAGCAGGGAGCAGTGCATTAACTAAAAACCATGGCCTCGGGCGTGTAAGATAGGCCGAAATTAAAACCGGCCTATCTAATTAAATAACTATTAAAAGTGCGTGAATCAGGCAGTCAAATAATACGAGTGTACAAACAATATAGCGCGGTTAGTTCTACTGCAACTCGTGGCCGCGCGGCTAGCCAATTAACCATCTAAGTGCTTGAGCAAATTTTAAAGCCGGTCGGCTATATAAATATATACATTACAGTTCATAAAGAGTTTTAAAGTAATGAGGTGAAGTAATTAATGACATAATAAGTTCAACGAAAACAGTTACGTGAGTGCGGTAGACGGAAGCAAGCGGCAAACACGAGTGTCTGACCAGCCATATGAACACGCAGCTGAGGAGTAACAGTACTGAACATAATTTACTAACAAAAAATAGAAAAAATTCTAATCAAAGCATAAGTACCGTTTAATAGCCACAATTTAAAAGATTTTGTTAATGAGATCTCAGTAAGGGAATGTAAAGAGTATGAGTGAGAGAGTGTAGCAAAGTGTTGGTTAAAATAATAACGTAATTGTCAATTCATTTTCATATTAGTAGTTTATATTGAAAGATTAAATACGCATGTATTCCTGTCTTATTATTGAAACTGCAGTGTAGAGTTAAAACAAAATGAAATAGTTTAGGTTAATAAATGAAAATTAATTTGGTAAAATCCACAAAATGTGTGTTAGTGTGATTATTTCGCAACTTAAACCCAGATAACCTTTTTCTGCAGCTGATTTTCGTCTGTACGACCCTGGAGAAGTAACCTTAAGGTAAGATAAGAGTTTATATAATTTGAAGTAAATTAGATTGTTTCAGTGGCACCCGAGAACAGGGACTCGAATATTATATTATTAATTGATATAAAATTAGATTGTTTCATTCTTTCCCCCTGGTCAAAGTGCACACAAGTCTTTTGGTTATTAAGATTTGCACCTTTCTTGAGGAGTTCTAATCCTTTTTTACTTTCTAGTTCATGTTTCCCCACTTAATACAACATTATTCAATGATTTTGTTTACTGCAAATGTGTGTGTACATATATTTAACTTTTATAAGCTACCTTCGTATTTTATTGATTTCACTACGTCTGTTACACAATAATTTGTTGTATTTCCAATGATGTATTACTATGTTATTACAAACCTTTATGATAAAATCATATGTAATATAGTAGGTATATATCACTATGCAACCAACTTAATATTTTATTTATGAAGGTTCTGCAGAACAGAACCCTTATATAAGTCAGAGTCAATATATGGTGTAGGTACAAATTTTTTTGAAGACACAAAATCATATACCTTGGTTCAAATGTAAATTTATCTTGGTTCAAATTGTAACACACCTCTGAAAAGCTTTCACTGTATATAACATTCTTTATATTAAAACTCAACAGATAACATGTTATAGTTTTCTTAAATCCTCAAAAAGCCAGCCTACAAACATCAAACCATGCAAAAACACGTTAGTATTGAAAGCATAAAAACAAACAATTTCTCTTTTACTTTTTCAAATATCTAAATAACAAACAAAATATTAAAAAATAATTTTTAACAATAAAATAAATTATATAAGTAATATAAAAAATAAATATAAACCTCCTTAGTGCTGGCTTATCGTCTTCAGTAAAAAATGTTACAGCTTTGCCAGGTCTTCCAGCACGGCCAGTCCTTCCTAAAAGAAAATGGGTGATCAGATAATGCAGTGTTAATAATAATGACATTTATTAACATAATGCTCCCTTAAAGATTATGAAAATTGTGCTTTATCAGAACTGAATCTCATAGGGTTTTGTCGCCCATGATGTGTCCAAGTATCACTAATGATTTGTACCACTAATGATACTATTACGACAGCATTTGATTTGCTGTCTTCAATTTTACAAATTATTACTGACTGAAAAGATTTTCCATTTAACTTCAACATGGTGTGAAATTATTGCACTTTTTAAATCAAATTAAGAAAATCAATAAAGAACGCACACACCTCGTATTCTGTTTACTGATGACAAGCAAATAAAGACAAATGTATACCACAATGAATTACACTACCTATGTTTGTACTAATAGCAATGATATTGTGTGACTATATCAATAACAGGCTACAACTACTACTTCCTACGACCATAAAGCTCTTGTAGGGGTTTACCCTAGCTTACAATGCCATTCCATTTATTCCTACTCTACATGTTATTTCTCAGTTTTATTAGTCATCCCATCTCTCTTTTTACACTACAAGGGTTGTTTCATGTGCATTTTCTTGATACATCTCTAATTTTCTACTGTCAAAACATAACAAATCCACTGTAATTTCACTAATATGAAGGCTTGAATTTTAACTTCATTAATTTGTATTATTCTCTGTTACTTTCTGTATCACCTACTGTGCTGTACTGCGTTCAGCTTTTAAAACCCGCGCGTTCTCAACCGCATTCAAAACTCGCGCGACTGCCACTGCTTAGTGATCGCGCGTCAGTGAGCTAAGTAAGGCAGAGTCTATTTGTCAAGAGCGATGACGAAATCAGGTTGTTCGTGCCCAGCTGATTTTGGCTGCACAATGACTGGGTGAGTTTTGGTGGTTAGACTGCGCAGTTTATTCGCTCTCATTCCTCATCTTACACTCGACTGAATCATTACGGGACTGGCGGCAAGATTTTCCTGTATTCGTACTTCTACTAGCATGGAAGCCTAGTTCTAAAGTGTCCCAGGGTTCTCGGACAAGCCGATGAAGGGGTGTCGGAGGATGACCATCCATCTGTCATCCTCTCGTGCAGAGAAAAACATCTAAACTCCTAGACGCCGGCAGTCACGAACAGCCCACAGATGAGGATGGATCTCCAGAAAGTAACCCTTAGTGTCATCAGCTGAGTATCTGAACCACATGCCCGGATAAAACTAAAGTTGGAAAACTCAGGTGGGATCTTTCTGTATTATATCATTTCTTCTGACATCTACTTTCCTCCAGTTTGATATGCAGAAACTATGTGAAAAACAGACTTATAAATTGTAAAATCATGAAACATTAGCCTGTAAAGTTTGGTGTTAACATGCATTAGGCATGTGTGAAACTGTAGTCTGGTTTTGTAAGACAGGCTCCCATACTGAATTAATTGTGATTTTACATTATTCTAATATTTATATTACTCATGTAAAGGAGGAATATTTACACACATATTGTAACGTGAAATACTCTGTCGTCTCTGTAAAAATGTATATAAGTTATGTGTTCGCCTCACACTGGTGTCGTTACTTCTATGTTTTGCGCTAACGATGTCCGTAGCGATCCTTCAATTACCAATACAACGCGAGTGGAAACCTTACCTGTTGTTTCACAGGTCTTTATAAATCCCGGGTGGCGCCAAATTGTTTACGTAAAACAATTAAATTAATAACTAATATGGTTTAGCGATCTTAGCTATGACGGCTTGGAGCATTCAAATTTTACTCCCGCCTTTGTTCGACCTTCTTAATCGAGCAGTTAGTTCGCCGGATTTGCGACGTGAGCGCTTAACGTCATTCTCGCTCTCTCTGCTATACAATACACAATTTATACAATACACTTCCCTATGAAATAAAAACAGTGGTTACACTCTGTACTAAGTTCTTTAATTTGTGATTGGTAATTACTCAGTTTGACATTAAAATTATACTTGGTTATTCAACAAATTTGCACCGACAATTATTATAAGACTAATATCTCAAAGGGTTTGGCGAATCGATTTTGAACGAATTATACAGTCAAAGATGGCGACTGTGTTGTTTGTTTATAGTAATTTTCGTTCAAAGTCTTGGGTTCTTGTGATTATGAGAAAAATATTGATAATGATTACAATAAAAAGTACACTACCTTACATTATTTGTACTTAAATAATATAATGTGTAACTATGATTTGTTCCTGCAGTGTATTACAGTGATTCAAAAGTTCATAATCTAACAACAGGTTATTTTATTAGTTAACAAATTTTCAGTGTTTTATTTTTCTACTTAATCTTTGAAAGAAATAATATTCAGTTTATAGTGAGAGTTCAGATTACTGTGAGAAAAATTTAAAGTGAAGTTTCTGAAATTCGGGTAATTTAATAATACTTATCAAATCGGTCGACTGGTGGTGTACTGTCAGTCAGTTGTAATGGAATGGGGCTTCAATAGTGGTAAATTTTCAATTATCTGGGGCTTCTGGCATCTTTTTCATGTTAGTTGTAGCAATTTATTCATTTAAAATTTATTTAAATTGGTCCTTGGCATCAGTTAAATGTTCTCGTTCCTCGTCTGCTTCTTACGTTTCCATCTTTTTGAATTTTGATTACTTTTTATACATTTTAGATTAAAATTTAGGTCATTCACGGCCTGGCGTTTATTCTGGAAGAGCATCACTTATTCAATACTAATATTTAACGGAAAAATCGTAACCAACGGTCTGTTGTCATGGTTACTAATTGATTCCGATTGGTTGATCATGACTTATAACCATTGTTATCAATTTTGATTTTTTATTCAAAATTACTGTATATCTTCTGATTGCTTTTATTCTTCCGTCTTCCTTCCTACGTATTAAATGTTATCACTACTGTTTGTATTTCCTTTCAAAGATTATTTTGACATCCCATAAGGTTGGGTTCTCTAATGTATTACTGTTTGTACAATTATGTTAATATTTGTTAATTATATTTCTTTTTTATTTTAAGTCCTTATTCTAACATTTTTCTTTTAATATGATTCACAAATTATCCTTGGCTAGTTACTTGCCTTGGATTTGCTAATTTCCTTGTTAATTTTTTACAATTTGTAGTTATTTGTTTTTGACAGTTAGGCATTTCACAGGCCTAAGTAGTAACTGATTATATTTACTTATTTTATACAAATTACATCTTATTTTACCCTAATGTGTTTTGTTTTGTTATTATAATTGATTTGTTTATTTGTTGATGTGTTTTGGATCTGTTTTTATACTAATTGTATGTTACCATTATTTTATACATCATGGCTTGTTAATTATTTCCTAACTGAATTTCCAGTGTTATTAGATCTGTATTGATTCACCTTCTTATTTATTTAAATTGCCATTGTTAATAATTTGGCTATTACTTACTATTCTTTATTACATAAAACATAACATCTAGGCCTATGATCTGTATAATTCCTTCAGCCATATCCTATTCATAAATTTAATTGAACAATTTTTTAACAGCTATTAAGCAACGTTTGTTCAACAATTGGTTTCATTCTTTTTTATTTTTAGGTGATAACACATCATCACACCATTTAAACTTAGTTAATTGATTATCCCTTATAACATGGGGTGTTTATTGATTTTGTTTTTAATTTCTTTACTATATTTTTTCCTTTTACTATCTTTACTTTCTATCCATGGTAACACTAACTGTTGACATTCTATGGGCTTCCTCCCCTGAATAACATCGTATCCTTCACTTATATTTAATCTTAATACTATCTTTAATTCTATCATTCACATTATTCTTATTTATTAATAATATTCACTTTTAAACCATTTAGTGTTTATCACTGATTTACTAAGCGTTTTTTATCTATCACTAGATTTTCTAATCCTATCATTCACATTATTCTTATTTATTAATAATATTCACTTACAAACCATTTAGTGTTTATCACTGATTTATTAAGCATTTTTTATCTATCACTAGATTTTCTCATTATTTTGGGGGTTTTACACTTTCACCTTTGCACTTCTTAAAATTTATTTTAAGTGTTTATTAGTGGGTAATCCCTAACATTACATTCTCTTTGTCACTTATTAATGTTTACTTTCTCACTATATCTTTCTTTAAAATTGTTATTTATACTATCAATAAGTTTATGTCTTTATAGAGTTCTTTACTACATGTAAACTCTAATTCTTGGGTTAGTGTACTTTTATTTTTCACATTACTTTATTGGGTTTTATCAATTATCATTTACATTTATCATTTAGTGAATACTAATACTTATTTTTTACATTGGTTAGTTACTGGTTTCGTTTCCTTTATGATATTTGAGTGTATCATTTCTCCTTTTTCTACTCTATATCATTTGTTCGTGACTCTTTTTATTTCCTTTATACTTGTTTTGTTTCATCTTCATTTTCCATCTTCTTCATTTTCATCTTATTTCGTTTTAATCTCATTTTATTTTGGTTTTCCCCTTCTCCTTTTGTTTCCTTTTATTTGGTCAATCACTTGGGTTAGGTCATGTCGTCGTTTGTCGCGTCATTGTCATTTTATTTTCATTAAACAGTTTATATTATACGAATTACTTTTTATATTGTTGATTAATCTTTTTTATCCCTGGTATTGGGGTGGCTTATTTGTGTTGTAACATAATGCTTCTCCTTCAAAATTGATCATTTTGGTAAAACACTAGCATAGTTTTTTATGAAATTATCAGTTATATATTATTTTTTCCTTTTCCTTCTTGTTTATTTCTTCTTTCTTATTTCTATTCTTACTTCTTCCACTCCTTTTTATTGAGATCTGTTTTTATTTATTTCCATTAGTGTGTTCTCCCTTTTATATAATTTTTTCCCTAACTTTTTAGTAGCTGGTTTCTTCCATTACTACCCATTTTTCTGAGACCAGAGGAACATCATCTCTGCTCAGTCATTTGATTGCTGGACCTATTCTCAGTCAATCTTAAATACCTTTTTTATCATCTTGTGACTTAAATTAATAATAATAATATTTTGAGGTTGTCACTTCATGGTTTTTTGGACCATTTTTAACCTTTTACTCATTCTTCCTTCCGCTGTACCTTTGCTATATACTGTTATTTACTCATACAATTCATTGTTTTTTATTTATTTAGTTGTTAATTTCATTATTTCTAACTTTTCATTAGTTTGTTTTTCTTTTTCTTGGTTGGTTACCATTATTTTGCTTTAGCCATTTGTTGTATATTTGCTTCATACATGTTTTTTTTTTCTTATACCAGTTCTTTTTTTTTCCTTTGAATACTCTATATTCTTTATAATTTTAGGTACAGTAGAACCTCGTTAACCCGGATCAACTGGGGCCGGGGCCGATTTGAGTTAACGAAAATCCGGGTTATCCAGAGAATGAGGGAAAAACGATAAAAAAGAATATGTACTTACCAAAAATATTTTTAATGGAGTTTAAAAATTATTATTGGCACACTTTCACCTAAAAACACATAATATGTATTTACACTGTACACAATATAGGTACAAACTAGTCGGTAGTAAAAAAGGCAGTGAGCTTTTGCTGCCTCAGTTTTGTGTATCGCTTACGAGCAGCGTGATCTCGCATCCGCTTTAGCATTAGAAGCTCATTTGGCAATGTTTCGGCTTGGCTCTCGAAATAAACCATCAATTTATCTATGTTTGCTACTGCTTCTGCGTGGGTCATAACCACAGCTGGTTCATCAACACTGTCTGAATCCTCTTCATTTTCATTTTCTGTAACACTGCATGATGCAATAATTTCTTCCTCTGTGATCGCTTTATAACCTCCGTCATTGTCAATTTGCAACCAATTGTCAATGTCTTCTTCATCAACATCGGAACAGCCATCGGTATTTTTAAAAATGTCTATAAAATTTTCTTCCACACTTGTTTTTTCTTCTTCTTCAATTGTATTGTTTTCTGGCAAGTCACACACACCAGGCCACAACTTTTTCCATGACTTTATCAAAGTTTCTCTTCCAACCTGGTCCCAAGCTTCCGCAGTCATATAAATAACAGTCTTTACATTAAAAGATTTCAGCACCTCTACCACACCATGCTCTCCTTCGTCCTCTACCAGTTGACTTAGCATTTGCCTTTTGTACACTTTTTTTATTTTTTCTAGAACTCCTTGGTCCATCGGTTGAACGAAACAAGTTACATTAGGTATAAAAACTTCACTGAAATGTCATCTTTGACTAGTTCATTGACAGACGGATGCGAAGGCGCATTGTCAATCAGCAAAACCGCCTTGTTGGGAAGGCCACAGTTCTTCAAATATTTTTTTACTGACGGCACAAAATTCTCGAAAAACCATTGTTTGAAAATGTCACTAACCATCCAAGCACTTTTTTGTGAGCTGTAAACGACAGGCAATGAGCCTTGTTTCACATTTTTCAATGCACGGGGGTTTTTAGACTACCCTATTATAAGGAGAGGAATTTTGTGCTTTTCTGACGCATTACTGCAAGCCATTATGGTGAGGCGGTATTTCCCTTTTTTATACCTTTTCGCTGAATCTCCTAATTTTGAGGCTAGCGTTTTACTCGGCAACATCCGGTAAAATAAACCGGATTCATCGGCATTGTAAACTTGATCTGCAGTCAGTTCTTCCTTTTTAATAAAGTCTTCAAACTCTTTTTTAAATTTTTCTGCTGCTTCAACATCACCTGACAAGCTTTCTCCAGTGATTGTAAGTTGACACACTCCATGCCGTTTTTTCCATCTGTCCAACCACCCCTGGCTAGCTGTAAAACTCGGGTCTCCATGGGGCAACTGTTTGTTCAAACTCAATGCTTTCTGTTGGATGATGGGTCCAGAAATCGGCAAACCACATTCTCTTTCAGCACAAAACCAGACAAACAATGCTTCATCCAGAGTTTCTAGTTTAGCAGTTTTTGCTTTACAGCGATTATCCAAACTGTCCTTAGAAATAATTTTGAAACAAAAGTCTTCAATGGGTTTTCTGTTCTTTTTCCAATCAGTTATGGTCGATGTTCCTACTCCAAACTCAGCAGCAATGTTCTTTAACGATTCTCCCTTATCAATTCTTGTCAATGCTTCCATCCTTTTTTTCATAGTCACAACAATGTTTTTACATTTTGTCGCCATCGCGAACAACGCGCTAACGAAACAGCACAACGATACTGTACCTCGACAGTGACACTAGGACAACACGCGAACACTACCGAGATTGCAGCGCAACTGAGGAATGTTGTTTCTAGGTCAATGTCAAGTGCGAGGCGTGAGGAGGGGAAGGAGAGGGTTGAGTTACCAGTTTGCTGCATAGCAACGGCAGGTGGGGTGAGTGCAATGAACTCGCCTGCTGGAGGCGTGGGGAGGGGAAGGAGAGGGTTGGCAGGTGGGGTGAGTGCAATGAACTCGCCCGCTGGCAAGTGAATTCGAGTAATGTACCTACTGAGAATAGCGATTTATCGTCTGTAAAACAAGTCTTCATTTACTACCCTAAACAACATAATTTTTTTTTTCCAAAACTGGTCCGGGTTAATGAGGTTCTGCTGTATTTGTCTTAGTAGTTCTTGCTTGATTTTATTTTTGTTTATTGCGTTTTGTCTCAAATATTATTCTAAATAATTTTTGTAAGTTTGTTGTTCTTACTTTGTAGGAATTTTTGTAACTTATTCCTTTCTCTTATTCACATTTTTTTTCTTTTATTTTACTTTATATGTTATTTAAATATTATTGTAAGGTGATCTTACTTTGTAGGAATTTTTGTAACTTATTCCTTTCTCTTATTCACATTTTTTTTCTTTTATTTTACTTTATATGTTATTTAAATATTATTGTAAGGTGATCTTACTTTGTAGGAATTTTTGTAACTTACTCCTTTCTCTTATTCACATTTTTTTCCTTTTATTTTACTTTATATGTTATTTAAATATTATTGTAAGGTGATCTTACTTTGTAGGAATTTTTGTAACTTATTCCTTTATTTTATCTTTTATATTATACCTCATATGTCATCTAAATACGATTGTAAGCTGATCTTACATCTTTTGAATTTGGTAAATCACTTTCTCTTTTCTTCTTTATTGGTTTGCATGGTCGGTAATTTGAAAATCCGTCCCTTTTCTCTGTGTTCATCAGCACTTAGTTTACCCATGGTCCATCATTTCCTCTGCGCTTGTGGTTCGGATAACCTTGGTGTGTAGAACTATTTCCGTCCTGGTGAAATAGGTATCTTCTATCTTGTACCACAATTCTTCTAATATCATATGTTCATTTGTCTCCATGCCTACGTCATTTACTATATTATGTTGTTGATTAATCAAAGAAGTTAATTGTACCTCCCTCATTAAAGTTATCATTCATTTTTTATTCAGCATTTCTATTTCTGGTGTACTCAAGTGTTTTAGGGGCCTTCTTAATTTGTGACACACTATTTTGTTGTGAGTCATTTCTATTTCTGGTATCTTCCATTTTCTTATCGATTTGGTGAAGTTTTCCTCCACTGGTTTGTTGTGAATTCCTTCTATTTTGGGTATCTTCCATTCAGGTATTGCTTTTCTCCAGTTTCTTCTCGCTGGTTGGTAGTTCACCCCTTCTAGAATTTCTTTTAGAGTTCTCCTACACTCCATAAAACTCACTATTTTATTCTGGTCAGTAATTGGTAAATTAAACACATTAATTAGTATATTCTTCATCATCTCCAATTCTTCTTTGGTATTGATTAGTTTTCTTTGATGCGTTTTCTTAGTCTTCATTTCCATGGTTTGGATATTCTCTTTGTTTTTGTTATTTTTATTTTCAGGTAACAATGTACTTGGGTCTTCTTTAATTTCTATTTTTTCATTAATACTTTCAGAAGTGCTGTCTAGTGTTTCGTTCACTTTCTTGAAACCACTATTTATTGTCTCATTTAACTTTCTGAAATGTTCAACCAGAAAATCCATTAGTTCCTGCCTCTCTTCTTGTGTGAGTTCTGGCATTTTCTTCTGTTGCTTCACTTCGACGTCTTTGACTATTTCTTTTTTTATTTGAGTTTTTGGTTGTTTCATTTTTTTATTATTTGGTATTTCCTTGAACTCTTCTATTTGATTAGGTTTCTTCCTCCAATTACAAATATCTTCTATGGGTAGTTCAAACATAACCCTTATCCATTCCCTTAATTCTGCGTTTCCCGATTGTATTGGTCTTTCTGGTTGTCTTATTGATTGTCTCCATTGTTCATACTCCTCCTGTGTATATTCCTCTGTCACCTGTGCGTATACTCCCGTTCTTTCGTTTTTCATTTGTGTTTCATTATTGTACCATCTCTCCCAATCTTCTTCAGTCATTCTTTCCACATTGTTATCACCTTTTTTGTAGGCTGTCCCAATAGTCTCTTCTTTATTATACTTGGTGTCTAACTTCCACATTTCATCATAAATATCTCTCAATGTCATTTTGTCATTTGGCGTTCCCACTGAATTCGCACGACTCATCTGTGCTCGTTCGTGATCAGTGGTATTTTTCTCGATGTACTCCATCTCCTTGCTGAACTTTTTAAATAACCCCGTCATCCATTCTGCATAGCTAAATTGTTTCTGTTGTTTGGGCATTTTCGTTTGTTGTTGTGGCAGATCTTTCTGTTTCACCTTTTTCGTCTTTTTATTTTTTCCGTAATCGCCCTAGTCTTCAATTCTAGCCTCACTAGTTGGTCGCCAATCTGTAACGTGAAATATCTGTCGTCTCTATAAAAATGTATATAAGTTGTGTGTTCGCCTCACACTGGTGTCGTTACTTCTATGTTTTGCGCTAACGATGTCCGTAGCGATCCTTCAATTACCAGTACAACGCAAGTGGAAACCTTACCTGTTGTTTCATAGGTCTTTATAAATCCCGGGTGGCGCCAAATTGTTTACGTAAAACAATTAAATTAATAACTAATATGGTTTAGCGATCTTAGCTATGACGGCTTGGAGCATTCAAATTTTACTCCCGCCTTCATTCGACCTTCTTAATCGAGCAGTTAGTTCGCCGGATTTGCGACGTGAGCGCTTAACATCATTCTCGCTCTCTCTGCTATACAATACACAATTTATACAATACACTTCCCTATGAAATAAAAACAGTGGTTACACTCTGTACTAAGTTCTTTAATTTGTGATTGGTAATTACTCAGTTTGACATTAAAATTATACTTGGTTATTCAACAAATTTGCACCGACAATTATTATAAGACTAATATCTCAAAGGGTTTGGCGAATCGATTTTGAACGAATTATACAGTCAAGATGGCGACTGTGTTGTTTGTTTACAGTAATTTTCGTTCAAAGTCTTGGGTTCTTGTGATTATGAGAAAAATATTGATAATAATTACAATAAAAAGTACACTACCTTACATTATTTGTACTTAAATAATATAATGTGTAACTATGATTTGTTCCTGCAGTGTATTACAGTGTTTCAAAAGTTCATAATCTAACAACAGGTTATTTTATTAGTTAACAAATTTTCAGTGTTTTATTTTTTTACTTAATCTTTGAAAGAAATAATATTCAGTTTATAGTGAGAGTTCAGATTACTGTGAGAAATATTTAAAGTGAGTTTATTTCTGAAATTCGGGTAATTTAATAATACTTATCAAATCGGTCGACTGGTGGTGTACTGTCAGCCAGTTGTAATGGAATGGGGCTTCAATAGTGGTAAATTTTCAATTATCTGGGGCTTCTGGCATCTTTTTCATGTTAGTTGTAGCAATTTATTCATTTAAAATTTATTTAAATTGGTCCTTGGCATCAGTTAAATGTTCTCGTTCCTCGTCTGCTTCTTACGTTTCCATCTTTTTGAATTTTGATTTATTTTTATACATTTTAGATTAAAATTTAGGTCATTCACGGCCTGGTGTCTATTCTGGAAAAGCGTCACTTATTATTCAATACTAATATTTAACGGAAAAATCGTAACCAACGGTCTGTTGTCATGGTTACTAATTGATTCCGATTGGTTGATCATGACTTATAACCATTGTTATCAATTTTTTATTCAAAATTACTGTATATCTTCTGATTGCTTTTATTCTTCCGTCTCCCTTCCTATGTATTAAATGTTATCACTACTGTTTGTATTTCCTTTCAAAGATTATTTTGACATCCCATAAGGTTGGGTTCTCTAATGTATTACTGTTCGTACAATTATGTTAATATTTGTTAAATACATTTCTTTTTTATTTTAAGTCCTTATTCTAACATTTTTCTTTTAATATGATTCACAAATTATCCTTGGCTAGTTACTTGCCTTGGATTTGCTAATTTCCTTGTTAATTTTTTACAATTTGTAGTTATTTGTTTTTGACAGTTAGGCATTTCACAGGCCTAGGTAGTAACTGATTATATTTACTTATTTTATACAAATTACATCTTATTTTACCCTAATGTGTTTTGTTTTGTTATTATAATTGATTTGTTTATTTGTTGATGTGTTTTGGATCTGTTTTTATACTAATTGTATGTTACCATTATTTTATACATCATGGCTTGTTAATTATTTCCTAACTGAATTTCCAGTGTTATTAGATCTGTATTGATTCACCTTCTTATTTATTTAAATTGCCATTGTTAATAATTTGGCTATTACTTACTATTCTTTATTACATAAAACATAACATCTAGGCCTATGATCTGTATAATTCCTTCAGCCATATCCTATTCATAAATTTAATTGAACAATTTTTTAACAGCTATTAAGCAACGTTTGTTCAACAATTGGTTTCATTCTTTTTTATTTTTAGGTGATAACACATCATCACACCATTTAAACTTACTTAATTGATTATCCCTTATAACATGTGGTGTTTATTGATTTTGTTTTTAATTTCTTTACTATATTTTTTCCTTTTACTATCTTTACTTTCTATCCATGGTAACACTAACTGTTGACATTCTATGGGCTTCCTCCCCTGAATAACATCGTATCCTTCACTTATATTTAATCTTAATACTATCTTTAATTCTATCATTCACATTATTCTTATTTATTAATAATATTCACTTTTAAACCATTTAGTGTTTATCACTGATTTACTAAGCGTTTTTTATCTATCACTAGATTTTCTAATCCTATCATTCACATTATTCTTATTTATTAATTATATTCACTTACAAACCATTTAGTGTTTATCACTGATTTATTAAGCATTTTTTATCTATCACTAGATTTTCTCATTATTTTGGGGGTTTTACACTTTCACCTTTGCACTTCTTAAAATTTATTTTAAGTGTTTATTAGTGGGTAATCCCTAACATTACATTCTCTTTGTCACTTATTAATGTTTACTTTCTCACTATATCTTTCTTTAAAACTGTTATTTATACTATCAATAATTTTATGTCTTTATAGAGTTCTTTACTACATGTAAACTCTAATTCTTGGGTTAGTGTACTTTTATTTTTCACATTACTTTATTGGGTTTTATCAATTATCATTTACATTTATCATTTAGTGAATACTAATACTTATTTTTTACATTGGTTAGTTACTGGTTTCGTTTCCTTTATGATATTTGAGTGTATCATTTCTCCTTTTTCTACTCTATATCATTTGTTCATGACTCTTTTTATTTCCTTTAGACTTGTTTTGTTTCATCTTCATTTTCCTTCTTCTTCACTTTCGTCTTATTTCGTTTTAATCTCATTTTATTTTTGTTTTCCCCTTCTCCTTTTGTTTCCTTTTATTTGGTCAATCAGTTTCTTATTCGGTTTCGTTTTTCCCCTTCTCCTTTTGTTTCCTTTTATTTGGTCAATCACTTGGGTTAGGTCATGTCGTCGTTTGTCGCGTCATTGTCATTTTATTTTCATTAAACATTTTATATTATACGAATTACTTTTTATATTGTTGATTGGGGTGGCATTTTATACTTTTTTATCCCCGGTATTGGGGTGGCTTATTTGTGTTGTAACAATATATATGTATCTGAATGAGTAACTTAAATTCAAAGTCTCATGTACACTGTATATATATAGCTGGGTATGAGTGGGTGATAAGAGTCCCCTTATATAGCTTTCAACCTTACATAATCTAGTGGGACAGATGATTAACCTCCACATTTCGGGGATATGAATCTTAAAACGGGTTTAATGAATTCTTAATTCTGTCTTGATGATTTTTTTCCTGAGCACACCGACACTAGAGTTGGGTTTATTATGAATTGCTGTTGTAATACGTTACAGGGGGACATTGGGTTATTTTTTGGATGAATTGATGTTACACCTTGGGGAGATATTGATGTGGTGTTACCAGTAAGGGGGTTTCACCCAAGAAGTTACTTGAATTAATTGTGGGTAGTATGTGTATGTTAATGTATTGTGGTATATGTATGTATGTGTAGATTTTTCTCAAGGGGTTAATAATGTATAACTGTATAGTAGCACATGTGTGAATTGTTAAATGAGCTGGCTGATCCAATGCATTGGTACTTAATAGATCTCAATCAAATAATTCTCTAATATCTTATTATAATGGGTGTATAAATGATATCTTATAAATAATTGGGGTGTATAAATAATAATATCTTATAAATAATTGGTGTCATGTTATATTTGCATCTCTAAGCATGTTAGTCAACTCAAATGTCTGTATGAGTTGCAACCTCAGAGTATTCAACAATCAGATTCAAGTGTACTCAATTACTGTATAGATATACATTGCTGTATGCAGATTTGTGTATGTAACAGAAAATTTTAAGCCATTTTACTATCAGCAATTGTTAGGTATTATAATAACCCTTTCTCCTCCCTCTTAATCGTATTATTGTAAATGTGTAAGAGAGTAAGAGTGTAATGTGTATAAGTCTTACCAATCCGTCGTCGCTCTGGGACGTGACTCACGCAGATTGCGTTAGTTGCGAACGTACGAATAACCAGTATCGAAGTCTTTACCTGTTCTATGTTGTATTTTGTAACTCCCGAAAGGTGCCAAATTGTTTTTTATAAAACAATAAAAAATTCCGCAGTTAGATTATCTCCTGTATACTGTAAACAATAATTCGAATTGCCTCGTTGATTGGCAGGAACTCGACTTTCGCTCGTTGTTGGGATGAGTTGCCAACAAAAAATTTGCGTAAAGAAATCTACTCTCCGCTAAAGCACATAACATACACAATACTATTCAAATAATTACAAGTCAGTTAGTAAAGGTTCGTACTGATTTAATTTGTTCATTAATTCATTAATTTTTGATTAATAATCATACAATAAAAATTATTATAACAAAGTTTATGCAGCGGCCGCAAATTCGTTTTCACTCAGCGGATAGCAAAGGTGGCAGCGCTTCAGCTTATGAAGCTATAATGTTTATCGTTCTTATTTATACAATTTATTCTGCCAGTGAATTCTTTTGAGTACGAAAAAGGTTTATAACAAGATGTTCAAATAAAGTACACCATTTTACAATTGTGGTACTTAAATACTAACAAGATCTATATGAAAACTCAAAGGTATTGTGTTAAAGTGTGTGTCAGTTTAGGATATAGGTTATATTTCATTTACATACAGTGTTATTAAACGTGATTTATTAATCCTTGAAAGAAATGTGTGGTCCAAGTTTAGAGTGAGAGTTATTTATTCAGAAAATGGTTAATCAATTTGGTTCGTAATTAGTTATAATTTATTTCATACTTAACAACATCACGTTGTTCATGTTATGGACCCTCAAGTGTCTTCACCAATGAATTATTTCTTTTGTTTAATTCCCAGGATATGGATATCGTCTGTTTCTGGCATCGGTTTCTTAATTCATCCAGTTATTATTTAATTGTAGTTTTAATATTCGATTATTGTCCCTTCATGTGTTACTGGACTACGGTTGACATCAGTTAATCAATTGGGTTTAATAACAGTTCGATTTTCTTCGTTATTTTTCCTTCAAATGGTCATCATCAATATAGTGTCTGTTCCTCTGGGTAGATAATAATGGAACTCTCGTTTTGTAACAGTCAACATTATAATAACGCTCTGTAGTCAAGTGGTAACTCACTTAACTCTGATTGACTAAGTAAATTTGAAACTATTGTTATCAATCCTGGTTTTTTGTTCAAAATGAATAAATATTTTGTTAAAACGTTTTTCTCCACTCGCTGTGGTGTCTGTCTGTCCAGGTGGAATCTTGCGATTAATTTTTAACTACCTTCCAGACTAGCTAGAGCTTTGAAATTTGGCACACTTATGTATTTCGATGACAATACAATAATCCATTGAAAAAATTTTGAAAATTCTTAAAATTTATAATTTTGCACACTTATGTATCTCAGATGACAACAATACAATAATCCATTGATAAAAATGTAAAATCAATTTTAATAAAAAAAATCAAGAAAATTGTCAATTTTGCAAAATTATGAAAATTTGAAATTGTGCACACTTTGGCATTTTGAAACCACTTTCAACAAAGTATCAATCTACTCACTGAAAACACAATTCAAAATGTAATATAAAACTTCACACATCAAAACAATAACAGTAAACAATATTTCTGCAGTAGTACACGTTTTTCAGCTGTTTAACAAGTGTACCAACATTGGAAAGAAACATTATAGAGGTATAATTAAGCGTGAATGTATAAAAGACACTATTTACATTTTGCGTTACTATGGAATCAAAAATCAACGCTGTATTGAGTTAAACAAAAAAATATTAAAAATACTTATAGTTATCCGATTTTTATACCATTTTATTCAGAAAAGTGTAAAGAAAAATAAAAACACAATTTTTATTTTTTTTCCATTTTTTCGGTTCCGACTCCCCTTAAGTGAAACAAAAGTGTATGCTAGTGTTTGTTAAGTGAAACAAAAGTGTATGCTAGTGTAATATTAACGTATTCTGAAAGATGCCTAACTCGCGTGTTCGTGCACTTGTGTGGTTACAAAGGACAGTTGTGCTTTAAGTACTTCTTTGTAAGAGCCGCTTCTTTGTAATGATGAAGGAGACGGCAACTCAAAAGAAGCGACAATTGGAGAAGAAGCGACAACACTATCGGCTCAAGCATTCGCAAGAAACGGCTGAAGTTAAATTAAAGCGACTTGTAAATCGTAAAAAACGCGTGTCACAAGCTCATGGTATTGAAACCGACGACCAACACGCTTATCGTCTTGCTAAAGATCAAGAATACACTTCTCAAGCTCGTGCGATGGAAAATGACGATCAACGCGCTTCTCGACGCGAAAGAGATAGAGTATACACCTCTCAAGCACGACTCTATGAGACAGCAGCAATGTCGCCGCAATGCTCGTACTCAGCGTGCTGCTGATGCGCAAGAGTTCCATAAGGAAATCAACAACTTCTGCGATAGGACATGTGATATCTGCACAAAGCAGTGTTACGCTAATCAAGTGGTAAAATATCATATGATTGCTGCCAAATCATATCTACCTCCGGAACTCACGAACAAAAATTTATTGGAAGTTTGCCATCGATGTCATTGTCATTTGAAAAACAATCGCAAGACTAAACATCCATCAAAGGCGTACTGGAATAATATGGAGCCCGGTGACATTCCAAGTGAAATTAAAGTTCTCACTCAGTTTGAGCAAAAACTCTTGTCTCGCATGATACCTTACGTTAAAATAGTCAAATTCGACGGCAGATATGGCCAATACGGATTCAAAGGCCAGGCCATGCTGTTCGCACTTGACATTTTCGAGGTAAGCGAGAAGCTGCCTTCTATGTTGCCTCGCGACAGTGATAATGCGGGAACGGTTGTAGTCACAGAGACTCTCGAAAATTTAAATATCTCTCGTGAATACACAATTTCACGCGAACGGGTGTATGCTGCGCTTAGCTGGCTCTTGGCAAACAATCCGCTTTATAAGAACATGACAATCAACGAATTTGCAAGACTCGACCAACAAGACATGATTCACGTTGTTCCAGCTGAGCCATAACAGAAGCAAGCTTATTGCAATGAGGCTCATAGCAACGATAATTTTGCCAATGATGATCAGTTGCAAAGTGCATATATGCCAATTTGTGACGCTTCAAGGATTGTTCGTGCTTCCTGGCATCAGGGTCGGAGTGACATTTTCAATTCCAGTTACGCTGGTTCGCAGTGCTTTGCTATGGTCACAGTAAATATTATTAGAGCCACCATTCTTCCTCCTGGTCGTTGGACCACTAATATCTTGAACCAGAATATGATTGAAGCGGATGGTTTTTGTGCGCTAATTCACTTTGAGACTGAAACAAGAGGTGGGGAGGCGTTTCCAATACCTCCTGATGGCTACCTGCAACTACGCAATCTGGACGTAGTCAAGAACGATATTCTAATGTTTGACAATTCATTCAAGCTCATTTATGATGACAACTGGCTATGCCAGGGCAGCTTGATGGATCGCATGAATGATGGCATCATCGGCCGAACTTTGCAAAATGCTATTAGTCATTTGTTTGCAGAACATCAAGCTGGCGTTCTTGTTGTTGCGTCAAAGTCATTAGGCCTCATGCACTTCAATGACAAGTATTACTTTACCGACTCGCATGCTTGCGGCATCAAAGGTGCAAGCGCACGATGTGGTGACGGTTAAGCATGCATCATTGAAAGCAACACGATTGAGGAATTTGTTCGCATTTGTCGACGCACCGTTCACTCGAAAAATGAACCTTTTGTGATTTACTTCATTGATGTGCGTGTGAAAGGCGTTGTCGTTCAGATGGATGAATGTTTGTGACAACATCAGCATGATATACCACAAGCAACTCATGATGATCCCGTGGTTGATGTGCATCCTATGGTTGATACACATCCCACACCCGAAAAGCATATTCATGTTCAGACATCAGTCATGGCTCCTATCGATGTCGCTCAGCCAGATGTTGATGAAGTATTAGATGATGCATTTGTTGATGGCAAAAATTTAAACGAAATTAAACGTAAGACAAAGGACAATATTGTTAACATAAATCACGAATTAAGAGCAGAAGAGTATTCGTGGTGGATGCTTTTTCCGTATGGAAACAATGGTTTGAAGGAGAACTGTGAAGTGATTATTACGCCATTAGATTACTTTCAATCAAGAATCCTTGGTCGCGATACACGGTTCCAGTGCAATGACTATCTCTTCTATGCGCTTTCGATGAACGAATATCTCAAAATTCAGTCCACTATTTTTGCTTGCTGCAAGAAGGTAAGAGGACAAGAGGGAGCTGTCGAAGATCTTCACCTCTACATGCAAAACTTACGTGGGTCTGCAGCATACTGGCGAATGGCGCATAACGAATTGATAGCGCAAATTCGTTGCCTTGGACCACCAACTTGGTTCTTAACATTGAGCTGCAATGATATCAACTGGCCAGACATGCGAAGAGCTCTCTTGATTGCTGACAAACGATCGAATGAGTTGTTGAAATATCAGTGTTGACGAATCGCAGCGTCTTATTGAACAATACCCGGTTGTAGTCAGCCGTCATTTCATGAGGAGATTTAATGCCTTCATGAAATATATTAATAACAACGCGAAGATTTTAGGTGGCAAAGTTAGAGATTACTGGTGGCGTGTGGAATTTCAAAATCGAGGCAGTCCGCACATCCACATGGTTGTTTGGATTGAGAATGCACCTTCATTCGAGACCGAAGAAGGAATTGAACTAATCGATGCAGTAATCTCATGCCGACTCCCATCTGAATCTGAAGATCCTGATATGCACAATTTGGTTAAGTGCAATCAAACGCATCACCACACTCATACATGTTACAAAAACAACTCTCAAACATGTCGCTTCGCCTTTCCGCGTAAGCCGTGTCAGCACACTCGCATTGTTGCTCAAACTTCAGACGAGTTCATAAGAAATGGCGGATGGTTCTGCATTCTGAAGCGACGAACTGAGGAAAAATTGATAAATAACTACTGCTCTGCGATCCTGCAGTTGTGGGATGGCAACATTGACATTCAGCCATGTGGAACGAACGAGGCAATTGCCCATTACGTTGCAAAATATATCGCAAAGTCTGAGCCCGTAAACTTGAATCAGGGTATTGCAGAGGTGATCAGATGAATTCGTCAAGAAGATTCAAATGTTGCTCGCAAGTTGTTTAAAATATGCATGAGAATTATGAAGGAGCGTCAAATTTCTGCATGCGAATGTGTATTCCGGTTGTGTCACCTTCCATTCCGCGGAAGTTCGAGAAAGTGCGTATTCTTGAACACGCGTAAGCCTGAACAACGATATCACGTCATGAAGTTTGACGGCAATCAGGCAACAGGAGTGTGCTCCAACATCTTTGAGAGATACGAGAAGCTCCCTACAAATCATTCAGAATACAACTTCAAGGATATAAGTTTGGTTGAGTTTGCAATGCAATTTGAGCCATACTACACCAACAAAGGTGACACTGAAGAAAGCCTTGATGAAGACGATGCGGAACAGTCACAACAAAGGTGAAAGCTCATTACTCTCACAGACAAATCAAAAATGGTTGTACGAAATTTCCCAGCGGTCATACGAGTGCCATTCTTCATGATGCACACGGATCCCGAGAACTACTTCTATAGCCTTCTTCTTCAATATCAGCCTTACGAATTCGAGAGTGCTCTGCTCAGAGAGTTTGATAATGCGCGAGATGCATTCCTTGCCCGTGAACAAGAATTGAAGGAGAAGAGCAAACACATGGAGGCTTTCCGCAAAACAGATTGCCAACTTGAGATCGCTTTCAACCAAGCTCATGCATTCGATATTCTGCAGCGATCCCAAGAGTTTGTTGAAGAAGAGCTCGAGGAAGAAATTCCCGACCAAGGTATGACTGATGAACAATTCCAATCGGCTTGTGCTGCGATGAACATCAAGCAGCGAGAGCTCTTCTCTGCAGTCACTCGCAGCATTCAGGAGCAGCTGAGCGGAAGCAAACAATGCCTCAGGCTGTTTGTGACTGGCGGAGCTGGAGTCGGCAAGACCTTCACTTTTAATGCACTGAAAAATCAAGTCAATCGCTGCTTCGGCAAAAATGCAGTGAAAGTTGCAGCTTTAACGGGTGTAGCTGCGAGACTAGTCGATGGATCAACTCTACATACTATGCTCAAGTTACCGGTTCAAAAGGATGGCTTCATTGTCTCCAACATGCCGATGTTGACGGGAAATTATTTAAAGATTATGCGAAAGCAGTGGAAGGATATTGAATACATCTTCATTGATGAAATTTCGATGGTCCCTTACGAGATGCTTTGCATGATCGACTCACGATTAAGACAGCTCAAGAATAAGGATGATGAAGCATTTGGAGGTCTCAACATCATGCTGTTTGGTGACTTGATGCAGCATCCACCCGTTAAAGGAGCTCAGGTTTTTGAACAACCAGTACGATTCTTGCCAGCACCACACCTCTGGTGCTACTTCAGATTGGTTGAGCTTACCAGCTTACCGAGAATATTCGCCAGCAGGGGACACGTGTTTTGCCGATCTGCTCAATGCTCTTCGAATTGGTGAGCTCAAGGGTCCCCACTTTGACTTGCTGCTGTCGAAGACGTTGGTGGATGCAACAGGCGAATTCGCCTTGAACAAGGCGATTCGCATCTATCCATTGAGAGCGCAAGTAGATGCCCACAATAATGCTGTTCTTGAGTACTACCGATCACAGGGAGAGAGAATATACAAAATAAAGGCGCAAGATCATGTAGCCGATGCTACGCACAATGTCGAAAATGTCAACTTGGACAATATCATCCCAGCCGACATCAACAAGACTGGGGGCTTGCCCAAGGATTTGGAGATATTTATCGGTGCAAAAGTAATGTTACGATCCAACATCAACGTCAAGAAGGGTCTTGTGAATGGTGCAATTGGCAATATCACCGAGATAATTTGGCCGTATTTCTGTCGCGACCAGATATACGACACAGATGTTCCCTCTGTTCGCATAGACTTCGGTAGGGATGGCATTCATCTGATTGAACCTCAATCTATTTAGTTTCCTGCTAAATTCAACTATGGAACGATCGAGAGACGAATGCTACCCATTGTCTTGTGTTGGGTTGGCACATACCTTTATAACTTCCTTACTTATATAAAACATACTAACATATTACTGTAAAATTATTTCTTCTTGGATATACTCCCTTAAACACTAAGCCAATAACTTAACTTTCTTTAAATTAAAAATTAACAATTTTGGTGAGTGTTATACCTACACCATTTCTTCTATAAAAATAATCACCCTGGTGATTCTTATACTGACATCATATTCTTTTCTATTCTTTTCACTCACAGTTATTCTGTGTCTTGCAGTCTAATACACTTAACTTAATTGCTCATTCATCATGTGTTTATGTTTTGGGTTTGTCATGCTTGTTTATTATTCCTTTTTCTTAATATCATATGTTGTTTATTTTAATACACTTATCACTTCACTGTTTATCTTTATCACTCCCTACCTATCTCTCACTCTTGGTTTCAAAGTTATTTTAGATGTACATTTACAACTATTCTTTAACATTAGATGCCTTATTTTCTTATTATTATAAGGTCCTTAACAATATACTTTAACAATAATCGTCTTATTTATTTTTTGTGGTTAGTGTACTTTATTTTCTACTGTTTTATTCATTATTAGTTACATATTTTCTTTACTTATTTGTGTCTCTTTTCATGGATTCGTCTTCTTAATCTCTGTGAATCTATTCTCATCTTTTTCGGTCTTTATCTGGCCAATCTCTGGGGTTGGGTCAAAGTCGTTTGTTTGTCAGTCTAGTCTATTTTTTAATGATTACTTTTGTTTACTATTCTTGTTTCTTAACTACTTTTTATAAGTTTTTCTTCATTACTTAGTTATTAAATTATCTTACTTTTTAGCATTTCTATAATACTTATTGATACTTTATATGATCACATTTCTGCAACGTTATAGTATTCATGAGATTTAATAACTGATCATTCAATGGATTAACTATCTGTATGTGTTGCAACTGAAGGAATTAATAACAGCTTTAAAGAGTATAATTGTTATACAATCTCAAATTTATAATTTTTATAAATTTATAAAATAAACAAACACCAATAAATAAGAAACTTGTTATTGTTATATGAGTATTTCATTCTGCAAGAGTCCTGTCATCACAACCAGTAGACATGTTGCATATGGTAGCTTGGGTTCCGGCACATTTTATGCTTCCTCTAGGTTGAGTGCCTAGTCTTAAATATTAAGTTACTTCTGTCAAAAAAAAAAAAAAAAAAAAAAAAAAATTGCACAAACTTGGGGGAGGTTGCAATACCACTGTCATGATTTTCTTTAGGACTTTGTTCTCAAAACTCATTGGGTTCTGTAGTTTTCCAAGTATTATTGTCTAAGTCTGACTCTCATATAGCACTACTTGTTTTAATTAGGCTATTATAAAACTCTGGCATTTCTCGATAGACCGTCTGATGAGAAAAAAAGACTTTGAGAGTTTTTACTGTAATTTGCATTCTTTAAAACATCCACATCCTCATACCAGCAACAGGCAGGCAGACAGACCTGACATTCCAGTTTCAATACTGTATTCCTGTGTTGTATACGTAAATATAGTAGTAGTGTACACAACAGTATTCCCAACTTTCTAGTCTAAACTTACATCTTTTTTCCACTTTCTGTGAACTATATTGAACTACTGAACGATTAATTTCAAAGTTCTGCTGCAGAATATATAAATAATAAAATGCATATCATAAATTTTGCCTACAACTGTTGGTTAGAACCTCTTGTATATCAAATAAGCATCAAGCAATGGGTTACCCAATTGAAGAAATTCTTCAATCCATATGTCACTTTCATTATTATATGAATATTTATTAAAGACATATAAATATTGTTTGTCTTTTCTGTTTCACCTCTTTCTAAGATTCAATATGTTCACTACATCAGAATTTCATGCTCGTCTTATAAGGAAGTATTAAATCCATCTCAGTAAATCCGAGCTCACTTTTCTCAAGTTTGACTCTATTACAATGTATTATGTTTTTATTTTTTTTCCTGATGTCAGATTCTTATCCACCAAATCTATAATATACAAATAAATTTACAAGAATTTTTAATTACCAACCTTATTGCTACATAGAAAAATCAATTAAATTGTTTTAATTACAATTTTCCTAAAAGTAAACCTTGAGCAAACAAATGTATACACAAAACTAAAACTACTTTTATAACATACAAAAACGCATCCTTACCTATCCTATGGATATAAGAGATGGCAGAATTTGGAAAGTCATAATTAATAACAAGATTCACTCCTTTGAAGTCGATACCACGACCCATAAGTTCTGTACAGATCAGTACCCACACTTTCCCTTCACGAAATGCTTTTACCACATTATCTCTCTGAAAGAAGAGACTTTCATTAACAATTACAGTTATACAGATTAGTTACATACATATTTTTAAAAACAATTTGTTAACATACATTCAAAAATACAGAAAGATGTGTACATCAATTCTTCACCAATAAACAACATACTGTTACAACAGTACAGATTGACAAATCTGATCTAGATTGGCAGATGACATTTGACATGGGTTTCTCTTTTATTTTGATTAAATTAAAAAGTGGTAGATAGTGATTTGTTCCTACAGAATGTGAATACTAAGCCAATGGCATAACAGTTACAGGCTGGACAACCAGATAGTCAGATAAGCAAACATGATAATATACTAAATAGTAGTACTATGTCTTATGGGCAGCAGCTGATTTACAACAGTTTGTTATAAATTTACTGCTGTATAAGAAGTATTAAAACACACTCGAATATAAGCACAACAATTTTTTCAATAGTTACCTGTAGCTGAGTTCTGTCAGCATGTATAACATCAACATTAATCCCATCATAAATAAGTTCATTAAACAACTCCTTTGCTCTCTCCTTGGACTGTACAAAGATCAGAACTGGAGGTGGAAGCCCCTAAAAAAATAATCTTTGGATTTCACTGTTATCCTAGTTTGGAAATTTTTTGTTTAAAATTATAAGTTATTATTAATGTTTGTTGTTCTTAAATTGCGCTAAAAGAAACTAATATTTATTTATGTATATTATTACTTTCTAAGTAACTCATTGAGTTTCCTGCAGGTCTCCCATATAATATCTTAAAAAAAAAAACCTCTGAAGATACAGAATAATTTATGTGAAACGTATGTCAGGTGAAAATAAACCTACTTGCAGTGTATTTAATTGAAGTTATTTATGTCTATTTTTATAACAACTGATTTACACTGTAATGTGTTTTATTTTACTTACCACACATTAGTAACTGGCACATCTTACACCAGTCTAATACAGTTTGCATGAAACCCCGCACTTCATTGTAAAATCCTGTTTTGAATTATGAGGATAAGTTTAGATTCAAAAGAGAGATAAGAAGGACAGTTTTATGTCAAAAGAAAATGGCTGACAGAGACTACAGGATGCTGTAAAATAGACATATGGGAGACTCTGGATGGCGAGAATGAACATTGATGTGCCACGAAAATAGAACCACAGGAGGCTCAGTAATTCCAGAAAAATTGATCGTCAATATTGTAACATGACATAAGGTAGTGAAGACCCAATTGTATTTAATTATGAAATAAAAAGCTGAAGATAAGAGTAAGAGGCAAAAACTTATAAACTTAGAGATCAATAACCCAGTAACCCAATAAATGACAAATGACTATTAACCTGACAATGACCTGACACAGTAGATCGGATAAAAACCAAAGGAACCAAGAGACAATGAAGAAGCAGGCGAGACCTAAGTGCAATCAAATAATCCCAAATAATGACCAGTATATTGTAAATTAAATAATGAACTGATATTTGTAGTATATGAGATGTAACTAGGATAATAAGATTAATGGAAGGTAATAATATCACATATATCTTATTGATAAAAGAATGTACTTATATAATATAAGGTAGGGAGTTAGAAACTAACCATACCCCAAACTAATAGTAATGATAATAGCCAAAGACAATAAACAATGCTTTGAGCCAAATAAAAAGCAATATTTAAGTAATATTTAAGTAATAACTAAAAGTGATCAGAGTGATTTGGAAGTAAATTAGTTATTCATGACCATAATCACACAGTGATATAAAATAATCAGACAAATCGTGTGAATAAACAAGTGAGTAAGTTAAAAATGTGTGTAAAATTAATTAAAAGTGGTGAAGTGCCAGGTATAGCATATAATGGAACAAAGTGAGAATGATAATAATTAAAGAAACCTTCTAATGAAAGGAAAAGTGCAGTGGGGGTGTAGAATAAAATATTATAGAAGCAAACTATAATAAACAGATAAACAATTTTTGATAAACTGTACATTAGTAAGTAAGATTGAACTAATTGTGATATTATAAATTTAGGTAATAAGATGTCAGAATTATAAAATAAGGTAAGAATTAAGTTATTAGAATGAGTAGTAAATTAAGAATGACAGACACTGTATTTAAGTGAAGGGATTAGTAGATAAGACATATCATGTAAGGAACAGTTTATCAGTAGTATTGTAAGAGTTTTATTATTGTTCAAAAACCATAGAATATAGTAAATTATAGGATAAGCAAGATAACAGTAGAGAAAAGAAAAGGTAGTTAAAAGTTATTTCAGGCTAGAACCTGACAAGGAATCTTTCATAATAAGAATTAGAGTTAGGAATACTGATGTTTATTGTTTGTTTTGTTTATAAAATTGTATTAGAATTACCAAATATGTTATTAAGAAATGTTAGGTGGGAGTAGAATAAAATCTAGGCTCTAGGCCAAACTGTTGAATATAAATTTAGTAATTTTGAGAACAGATAATTATCCAAAGTTAAGGCAGAATATGCCAAATGGTTAAACCGATTAAGTGAGTATTCCTAGTACCAAAAAATATGTATAACAACTAATTTTGAATAAAATATATGTAAAATATAAATATGGAAAATAGTAAAAATGTAATTAGCTATTCAAATGTGGGCATGAGGGATATCAAAATGATCATCATGAAAAATTAGGAAGAATGGTACTTAGGTAATAACTCTAGCTATTAGTATAAGATAGTAATCTTCATTTGAAGATATTTTGGTAAAATTAGACTAAAAAAGACGTTAAAACATAACAATGACTTAAGTTAATAACCAATGAAAATTAGCATAATTTATTAGGTAACCATAGCAACCAGCAATTTATTGCCAAAAAACCGTTAGATTTTCAGTAATGTTCATTGACCAACGCTAGAGAGTGGATCGAGGAGCTCTCGTCTTAAAATTTTTATTATTAAAGTAAATTCGAACTTAAATTAAACCAGATGGAGATAACTACAATAGTCCAGGGAATCCTGAACAATATTTTGTTAATAAAAAATTAATTAACAAACCATAATTATCTGAAGAAGACGGAACGACGCAGTGAAGAAGAGAGACGACAACGGACACCAAATGAAGATCATTGGAACATCATAATAGAAGAAGACGGACGACAACCGAAGAATACGAGGCCTGAGTCAGCGAGGAGAAACATCGAGACGAGGGAAATAAACTTCCAGAGAGTATAAGAAGACAACAGCCCAGGAGTTATCCATAGAAGAAGACGGCATCAGGATCTTCAAACCGATGAGTATAAACATTATCCCATTATCGAGTTCACAATTTCTTGGTCAGAATTAAAATAACTATTTCACTTCACTGATCACTATTCCGATTCAGAAATAAATGCTTTATTAAATTCACTATTTAAACTTTAATCAATTAGCAATTATTAAAGGTAAAATATAATAAATAATTGACGAACCTTTTGATAACCAAATTTTGACAAACGAAACCTAACCCAAAATTTCTTTACAAGTTTTCATTGGTAATTACTTAATTGAATATAATGATGTATTAATTTGTTTATATAATTAGTATTAAGAATTGTTATAACTTTGTGTGTGTTAGCCGTAAGTATATATTTTTGTAGCCGAAAGGACTTTTTAACACCCCTGAGAAAAACCATATATCTAACTGTAAATTAACGTCAGAGTAACTTGTATACAAATACTGAACTGAGCAAGTACCAACCGAACAAGTGTAATAGCCGGTGCAGAAAAAGAATTTGATGTACTATAAAGTAATTGAAATATTCTAAAAGGTTAATAAATGTTCTCAATCTGCAATTCTGTATGTTTGATTCAGTTAATTTATAAAAACAACTAACAAATTTTACAAGTGAAAGCGTTAAGGCAAGACGCTAGCCGAGTCAACACTGCAGAAAGCCATGCGCCAATCAGGTGGCGAGGCGGCAACATTTGAATGCAGCAGAGCGAAATACGGTTTACCCGTAAACGACAGAGCAGTTACATAGTGACACGATTAACACTAAATAACATTATACATTAAATTTTTACAATCCCACAAACAGTTTCTTTACAAAGTGGCTTCCATCGCGGGGCTTAAACGATAGTGGGCCACACAAACTTTGTTTGTAACAATATTCATGTGATTGTGTGACCAAATAATAACTAATTCAGGTGTGTGCTAAGGAGATCATTCCAGGTTGACTGTGAACACTAGGACCCACAAAGTTATAAATTACAGAGTTATGGTCTGTCTCTCTCTCTCTCTCTCTCTCTCTCTCTCTCTCTCTCTCTCTCTCTCTCTCTCTCTCTCTCTCTCACACACACACACACACACACACACACACACACACACACAGTACAGAATAACGGATATCAGTACTTTCTGGATAACTTATTACTGTAGTATCATGATATTTTTTTCTTTTTATTGGAACATGTTTTAAGCATTAAGCGATATGATCACCATCAGACATGACAGTTTGTTGTCTGAAGAAACGTCTGTCCATTGGCTGACTTCTGCGCCAACGGTTTTCGTTAATGTGGGTTTTTTGTTATCATTGTGACTGGTTTTGGTGAATAATTTTGTAAGTGTTTCCTATGTTAAGTGTTTTAAAAATTGTGTTCTGGTTTGCATTTATCTATATTTGTTCTGTTATTAATTTGTTGTGTGTTTTATATTTATACATGAGCGTATAGATTTTACCAAATATTCATTAAAATGCCTCCGTGTGGTACAAGTTTCATTAGTGTCCTGCTGTTAATGTCCAGGAATTTATCTCCTGTACTACATGTATTGGAAAATTAGCTTAGTAAATGTTTGTTCTTTGTATGCATTTAAATGTTCAAAGTATAGTTTGTTTTAATTTTTTTAATTTAATTTTCTTTCCTATGTAAAATTTGTTGCACTGTATATTTTATTTTATAAATTCCACTATTTAATGTATAATTTTTTATCGTAAGAGTTATGATAATTATTTGTAATCTTTCCAGTTTGTTCCGTATGCAATTTTAATTTTTACATTTTTAAATAATTTAGTAATTTTGTAACGGGACAAAATTTGTATAACAATTTTCTAAAACTTATTGTAATCAAGCGTATCTGGTTAGTAGTGTAGAAGTGTAGAGGGGGAAAAAGATGTCCATATAAGGCAAGGAATGCAATCCTGCATCTGGGTATGACGAAAAAGTGAATCAGAGTTGAGATGTGGTAACAGCCTGACGCCGTTATGAACACATGGAGAGCAAATGACGTCAATCCAAAAGGCGAGACGAGGTGCGGGATTCCACCTGAAACCAGTTCCAAAGGCGGAAAAGTGAATCAGCGTGGCCACGCGGGCGAGGCATACACAGTCGGAGACTCACAGCTGAATAAACGGTCGCAATATAATAGTGTCGGGAGGCCTACGTGGGCAAGTACGGTAGGCCTGCCCCAAAATGATGTTTAGAAAATGCGGTGGTGCGGCAATAAGCTTTTAAATTGAAGAAATAATAACAGTGATTATGGGAGGAAAGTTGTAAAACGTTATTCTGGTGTTGTTACGAAAAATGAACTGTGAAGTGTTGTGCAATTAATGAGAGACCACGTGCAGATAAGTAACTGTAAAACATAACGGTAACACAAATAATTGGCCAAAATTAGGTAAAATTGTATATCAATTGATATTTTATTTTTTAAACAATGTATCAAACTAAAATGAGAGCTCAATAAAAGGGGGGAGAGAGAGAGAGAGAGAGAGGGGGTAAGGGTTGCCGCCAAATGTATGAACAAAATTAAAAAAAAAATATCAAGTTTTAAGAATATTTATATTGGAATAAATGTACAATAGTATACAGAACATTACAAAATGCAGAGCAGAGCTGAAATACTGCAATACAATTTTTGAAGATTTTTTTTATCCTGAAGTACTACATAGGAAAATGACCAATCGGTCACACCTCTAAACACAGAGGAAAACCTCATAAAACAATGCTAGAATGATGTAATTATATGAATTAAATTAAAATTAATTGTCACTAACTGACCTCTGGTGAAATTGCTATATATTTGTTTTTATTTTTAAGGAAATTTTCAATAAAATATTAACAATTTCAGTTTGGTTGTGTTTACAAAGGCAACTTTAACAATAAACTAACCTCATACCAAGAGATATTTCCAAACACATCAGCATAGTAACAATCAGTGTTGTATAATATCACCAAAAGTGGAAATGAACAAAATTTCTCGGATTAAAAGTTGAAATTATCCGAATCGTGGCCGTGACCGAGTGGAACCTGCCGTGACCGATTGGACAAACAACGATGTGATGTCAATAAACGTATTAAATAACTATAGTAACTGTTGGAATGTATTATGCTAAATAAATTATGCAGAGACTGATTAGAATAAGTGTATTCAATTAAAGATCAAAGTTACAAATGAATAGCATCATGACAACTGAGAGTTACCTGCGACACAAAAGTAAAACAATACTGCAGCAAAATAATTGTAAGTCAGTTATTTTTCAATATTTATTTTTTTGTAAAAGAAACAACAATTTAAACAAGACAAGCCTTCTGTTACCTTTAGTCGTACACTAAACAAGTGGCAAGTTTCAGATAAATTTAGTTAAGAGCGTTTCAAATTTTTCAGCTTTTAAAATTGCTATTATATTGAAAAAAGAATTGGTAGGCTAGATTATATGGACATTCAAAAATTTTAAATGAGTAAGTTCAGAAATGAAATAGTTTTGACTCATATTTTTAATAGTATTTTATATTATTTTGCAGCACATATTATTGCAAAGTTTGTCATACTCGAAATAATAGATATTTATAAAATAGCTTAATTTATTAACAGTTCTGAAAAAGAAATATTAATTCGGCTAGAAATGCTTTAGAATACTATTATTCGTCCCTAAAGCATAATTGTCACAGCATTCATAAAGAACATGGAGCAACCTGTCCTATCGGTCGCGCTATGTCTCACTCGGATGCGCGACCGATAGGACAGTGACTGATTGGACATTCGGCACTTATTCCGCGTCAACTCGCTGCCGTTGCTTGTCTCGTGACTCGTTTTGAGGTTAGGCTTGCAGCTTTTCGTCGCAGTTCGTTTACACAATTAAAAATTCACACGTAATATTATTACTGTACAGATATTAAAGTGACCAATAGGACACATATTAAACATACTGTAAAATACTTACCAAAACTTTTTATATTTTCTCGAAACTATTAAAGATAAACTGTAAACAACCCACATGTACCAACGAAAGCATTTATCACACAATGGAACTGCCTGCTGGATATAATGTGCTCTTCTTCTTTCGAACTTTTGGCAGGAGTTTTAAATTCACGTCGCTCGGTTACGATTTTTGGAGACTTCATTATTTACATTAAAATAATAATTTTCGACAGGTTCGTGGTATACAATTTCAGCTGTATTCCATTTTATGGAAAGTGTATTATTAATTCATTATACAAATTCACAATAAAACATTTTATATATATATTTTTTCGTAAAAAAACTTGTATGTTCAAGGTAGGGACAGTGATCGATTGGATAAAATGTCATTACATAATTCGTTTTTGTTACGTTTTATTGCTTTTTTCAACAGATAAGTGGGTATAATGTTTTCAAAACAATCATTTATGAAATATATACCATTTTTAATACTAAAAATATTACAATTATTTCGTTACAAGCTTGGGACTTAAATTGCCCCTCTTTATGATGGCAGCCCGTAAGAGAAAGAGAAGAAGAGCAAAGTACTGATTTGCGTAAAATATTTTCTTTGTATGTTATAAGTTTCTGTGTCTGAGAATTCTTTGTATTATCCGAGTAAAAAGAAATTAACATTCTATTAAAGTAAAAGATTAAAATATGGTATTATCATAATCATGTGTTAGTTAATTATTATGCCAGCATACCTTAATCTATTCTCTATATCAATGAGTTCGTCTAGACAACCCTGGAACGTCTTTTAAATAAGGGAATTTAATTTAATTATTTACTAAATTATTTCTGTGGGAAGAGTGAATTGGTTTCCATATTTACTCCTCAAAATATGGTGGCGACCTTGAGGGCTTTGGGAATCTTCTGTTAAAGTAAGTCGAAATAAATTCATAGTAATCGGGGGTAAGTGTCTTCTTGTGTTTATTTCTACAGTTACAATTGGCGACCCTGCCAGGATGCTTGTATACATTTTTTTTTATACAAGTTAGACCTACCTGAGGTACAGAAATAGGTTTTGGTTAATGGCATTTTTTGTGTGTTATTTGTATAAGTTACAAAGTGTATGATTATAGGTTATGGGATATGATTTATAATATAACACATTGTGTTAAAAAATTTTTTTATATATATAATTTTGTTGATGTAATTCATAATTAAAATGGAAGATAATGAGAATGAAGTAAGTCTAACTGACTCTGCCATAATGAGTGATTCTGGGGTACATTCAACTACAGTGTCAACAAAATAAAGGGAAGGGTCAATGGCTGATATGATGAATGTGTTGGAGTTGCTTTTAGAACAACAAAATAAAATGTCTAATGATAATAATAAGAGGTTTGATGCTAATGATGATTTTTTTTGCGTAAAAAGTGATGTTAGTGAAGTAAAACAACGAAATATTAAGTTTGAAAGTAATTTTAATGAACTAAGGGGTGATATTAATGAGATAAAAGAACAACAAAATGTAAAATTTAATGAAATGAATACCAGTTTAGTACAACAGTTCGATGAGCGTTTGAACGTTACTGATGAGCGCATTGAGGTTATTAATAAAAAAGCTGAGGCGTTAACTAATGAGATTAGAGAACGAACTGAGAAATTGAAACGAGATACAGGTAATTTAACGAGAACGAAGACGATCAGGTAATAGATAATAAGGTAAGTGATGGGATTAGTGCAAATGATAACTATAATAACAATATGACGAGTAATAATGGTGACAATTGAAAATGTGGTATCAGAGAGTAACATATTGAATAATGGTAGTGACGATGAGAGTTTAATGGTAGTAGAGGCTAGTGGTGAGGTAATAGTTGTTGATGAGATTGATAGAGTGTGTGAAGTGAGAGGTTAGGTGAGTATGTAGGGCAGAGGGGAAATTTTCCCTGTGTTTTAAGTGGAGTAAAGACTCCACATGTGGTTTATGAGGACAAAGGTTTCTCCAGAGGTTATGTGGGAGACATGGTGTCTCCAAATGGTCCCCTAATTTGTTGTGATGTACCTGGTAAAGCCAGGAAGTGTTTTAATGATTTTGTGGTGCCCTTTGCATGGAGTGAGGCAGTTCAGGGGGGTTGTGATGGGTGTTACGATGAGAGATGGAGAAAGAGAGAGATAGAGATTTTTAATGTTAACAGAGATTATAAAGAGTTGATGGAAATTTTAGATATTGAGAGAGTGGAGGAAATTGACTTACCTTGTGATGAAACTGGTGTAGCAGCAGATGATGATGATATTGATGACTTACCTGGTAATGAGACTGGGGTAACTGGTATAGCAGTAGATGATGACATTGTAACTTACCTGGTTGTGAGAAATAATCACAAGGGCGACTTGACTATACACGATGTTGACAAGGTATATGATATGATAATATGGAATAATCCTGTGGGTTGTTGTAGTATTGTGGTAGAATATGAGAATTTAAACGATTATTATATTGAAAGAGGTAATATGATTAGATTAGACGATACAGAAATGTGCATGCACAGTATAAGACTAATTTAAGATGATGGGGGTTAAACATATGTTGTTAATGGACATTTAATTATTTGAGTTAATGGTGTTAATACTTGGCTTGATAATATAATGATTTTTGGAGAACAATGACATTTTATGTGAAGCACATTGTATATAAATCTGTATTGGGGTTAGATGTATTACGTATTAGGTTATGTTATTGTTATGATAAGGTATCAGAGGATACATTCTGTTGTGTGTGTATGTTGTATTTTATGTAGTAAGTTTATAATTTTGTTTGAATGACAATTGACATTACTGAATTTTTATTATGAAATCAAATTGATTTGAGATGGTTTAAAATGTGAACTTTGGTAATAAATTCAATTTTTTTTTAGATTTCAATTTTATAATAAATTATAAATGATTAAAATTTAATAATTGAGGTATTTAATAGAAAATCAGAGCTGAAGTTATAATGTGAAATTCAAATTTGTAATGGTTTGTTTTAATGTGATATCTTTGTGAGTAGTTATAAAACATGTATTATATGTTTGAACTGTTTTCAAAAGGAGATTCCCCAACTTTTGGGCGGTCATGGCCTCACCAACCCTGACCATGGATTTGGCTTATCTTTAACCAGCTATGGCCGGACGTAATGTACCCTGACCACAGATTGTTATCGTTAGAAAAGATGAACATAGAAATTTAACCTGGAGAAAAAATTGGGGGAATCTTTAAAAAAAACTGGAATAGCGGCTATGCACCTAATGGGGTGGTAGGCCGTTTAAGGGCATATAATTAGTTTACTGTTGTTGCTGGTGTCTTGTACACCAGTGATACCAGACCTTGTGTAAAGCCGAAGCAAGACGGAGTAATTAAAAAAATTACTCAAATCACATTCAGCTCTTGTAGAAGCAACTGGGCAAGACAGTCCAGCCATAAGTTGCAATAGCGTAGTGAATAGGGGGTAGCTACGTTACAAGCTATGTAAACAATGTAAGTTCAAAATAGGGAGGGGCAGTGGCCTTAAGCCGTGAGAGTATTACATAAAATTGTAAAGAATTAGGTTAAGGGGTTTTGAAGTGGTATGTTAAGAAATTGTGCACTATTGATGGCTTCCATTAAGGAAAATAAAAGTAAACTGTAATTATTAGAAAGTTGAATTTGTAATTAAATTTGAGAATTATTTTTTTGATAAATTGAATTATATTGAGAAAGATTTGTTTTTCATACGATTTATAATTGTATTTTGAATTGTGGTCATATATTCATGTATGTTATACGTTATTTGGTTTAAATAATGTGGGTTATGTTAGAAATAAGGGTATCATTTTGAATGGTAATATGTTTCTTGTATAGAACTTGGGATTGTAGATAAACAAATCAGTACTTTGGTAAATGCAAATCAGTACGTCTAGGAGGAACCCAAATCAGTACAAGGATATGGATTTGAGAAAGGCCATTTGGTAATTTTTGCGTTGTTGTTACAGAATCCGGGTAGAACGGTGGAGGTGAACCTGTGCTGGCCAGCGCATCAGGGCAGGGTCACCAAGTGTCTGTCTGTCTTTATGGTGTTGGGATCCTGATGAAGGAAGTCCAGTAAAGTCATCCAGGTGCAGCCACAGCCACTGGATTAAGGGGGGTAAGTACCCTAATTTCAAACAGGAAGTAAGGAGGGTCATGGCGTCATATCCTCGCTGGTCCTCCTAGGTTTAGGCAATGAGAGTTTTTATATTTTTTGACATAAAACCTCTCATTGGGGGGGTCTTGTAACGGGACAAAATTTGTATAACAATTTTCTAAAATTTATTGTAATCAAGCGTATCTGGTTCATAGTGTAGAAGTGTAGAGGGGGCAAAAGATGTCCATATAAGGCAAGGAATGCAATCCTGCATCTGGGTATGATGAAAAAGTGAATCAAGAGTTGAGATGTGGTGACAGCCTGACGCCGTTATGAACATGTGGAGAGCAAATGATGTCAATCCAAAAGGCAAGACGAGGTGCGGGATTCCGCCTGAAACCAGTTCCAAAGGTGGAAAAGTGAATCAGCGTGGCCACGCGGGCGAGGCATACACAGTCGGAGACTCACAGCTGAATAGAACAGTCACAATATAATAGTGTCGTGAGGCCTATGCGGGCAAGTACAGTAGGCCTGCCCCAAAATGTTTAGAAAATGTGGTGGTGCGGCAATAAGCTTTTAAATTGAGAAATAATAACAGTGATTATGGGAAGAAAGTTGTAAAACGTTATTCTGGTGTTGTTACGAAAAATGAACTGTGAAGTGTTGTGCAACTAATGAGAGACCACGTGCAGATAAGTAATGTAATGGGACAAAATGGGTAGAATCATTTTAATATTGTGCAATAATTCATGATTAATGTAACCCTTGGTAAAATATGAATTTAGACATCTGAATGGTGACTAAGCAAGTACGACATAGGCAATGCCGTCTCAACTAACTAAACCGAACCTTATAAGGTAAGGAAATTTTGTGGTCAGTCTGACGTCACGATAATATCACGAAAGGAACACGTGTTTCCAAATAACGAAATGCAGTTTTGGTTTTTACAAACTTCTAGATTCTTCGATGGTTTCAGATGAGAGGGGAAGTGGAGTACGAGGGGAACCATGTGACCGGCCCGGATAGTATACGATTACCCGTTGCCATTCGCCCAGTCGAACAACATCGTGGAGCCATACAGTTGGGTTAATAGTGTTGGGAGGCCTACGCGAACAAATTCAGTGTAGGCCTACAAAAAAGTGTGAAAATGAATATAAAACAGTGGTAAACAAATCTCTTCAAGTGTAAATGCAACTGGCAAAATTAATTAACAGTGTGGAACAGTTTTTGTGAATGTTGGAGCAAAAGTGAACTGAACGAGTAATGACGCAACATTGGAATAGCATCCACAGCTAAGTACTATCAAAACTAGGTCGACTAAACAAATTTTAATAACTATTTGGCTATTATTAAAAGACACCATTCAGAAAATAATGAGATCTCAGATTTAAGGGGTTTTAAGAGAGTGAGAGGGAGAGAGTGAATGTGAAGTACTGGTTTGCCTTAATAGAATTAAGCAAGTTTAGTTTTGTTCAAATAATAATTGTGTGTTCACTGTTGAGTGATTTGTTAATCACAAGATGAATAGGGTTAGCAATCTTTGAATTTCTAACTGGAAATAAATGCAAATTTCAATGTCACCATGACCACGTGTTCAGTGTAATCATTGCACCGAAACCTAACCTATTTTCTACATCAAAATCTCGCCTATACGAGCCTGTAAGATCTTCTGAGTCAAGGGAATTAAAATATCTAAATTATTCAAGTGTTTTTAAGGGGCAGAGTGTCACAGCTTACATATTTCCTCTTCAAAATATGTTGGCGACCCTGTAATATGCTGATGTAGTGCAAGGTAAGTGCGGAGAAAAGATCGCGGAGTAAGTATTATAAAGGTGGGTATGGTTGGTAAAAAGTGGGTGAGTTTACAGTAACTGTAAAATATTATGGTAACACAAATAATTGGCCAAAATTACACAAAATTGTATATCAATTGACATTTTATTTTTTAAACAAATGTATCAAACTAAAATGAGAGCTCAATAAAAAGGGGGGTAAGAGAAAGAGAAGAAGAGCAAAGTACTGATTTGCGTAAAATATTTTCTTTGTGTAAGTTTCTGTGTCTTAGAATTCTTTGTATTATCCGAGTAAAAAGAAATTAACAACATTTTATTAAAGTAAAAGATTAAAATATGGTATAATCATAATCATGTGTTAGTTAATTATTACGCCAGCATACCTTAACCTATTCTCTATATCAATGAGTTCGTCTAGACGACCCTGGAACGTCTTTTATATAAGGGAGTTTAATTTAATTATTTACTAAATGATTTCTGTGGGAAGAGTGAATTGGTTTCCATATTTACTCTTCAAAATATGGTGGCGACCTTGAGGGCTTTGGGAATCTTCTGTTAAGGTAAGTCAAAATAAATTTATAGTAATCGGGGGTAAGTGTCTTCTTGTGTTTATTTCTACAGTTACAATTTTATTCATGGTATTCTGTAAGTAAGCAAATGAAGTCAATTTAATTGTATTGTTATTATTCTTTCTGTTTGTTTCCTTTATGGTTATTTCTTAAAGTCCTATTTAATCATGGTGTTATTACTGTAACCGTTATCTTTCGCAGTTTAAAATATTTCTTTCTTTAATAAGTTTCCTGTCCATGGAGGAGTACTTTATACATTCTGTTGAAAAGTGAATAGAGTGCTGTCATTTTGTGATGCGATCAAGGCTTTGAATTGTTTGGAATGGTCAGACTAGTTCAGGTTCATTTTCTGCATAAACAAACAAGCAACTATTACGTATAAATGAATAGCATGAATAGTCATTTGAAGAACTGTTACCTGATGTACAAGGTTGCGGAATGCTATCAGTTTGCCATGCTCATTTCCTGTAAATATGAGTTCCTGTTCTATCAGGTCAACAGCTGTGTTCCTAAATAAAATACAAAAACAACAATCTATCACATTAATGTTTTCTTGTAGAATTTTGTAGTTTTCACAGTAGAAAACCATATTACTTGCTTGTGAAAACCATGATTTATTGTAACTAACTGTCGAACATTCCAATATACCACTTACAGTGTGTCAAATTAACATACTGGCTCTCACATTTAACTTCAGTGCAAGAGACTGTTGTTCAGTACCTATGAAGAAACTGACATTAAATATAACTGAAACAATGTATGGTCCAGTAACACAAAATGTTGAAGGAACTTGATATGATGGAAAAGTCAATTTGCATCCTGCAAATGTAAAAATAGTCACCTTATGACTTTGTGTTTCGTGCATGCATATAAGTGTAGCAAAATTGAAATTTAAGGGCATGTGAATTAGCGAAACGCTTATGATCAGAGGGGAATGGTGATGTGGTGGGAGTCGCTTTGTGATACAAGAAGAGAATTGTTGTTATGAGCGGCAGTGTAGCCAACATATGAATATTAGTTCATATAATAATACCAAAACCAACCAACCAAAACTCGCATGCAAGGTTTGTTAGTAATCTATGTTTTGGTTACCACAGATGTCTCACTCATTCTCATTCTCTCTCTCTCTCTCTCTCTCTCTCTCTCTCTCTCTCTCTCTCTCTCTCTCTCTCTCTCTCTCTCTCTCTCTCCCTCTCCCTCTCCCTCTCCCTCTCCCTCTCCCTCTCCCTCTCCCTCTCTCTCTCTCTCTCTCTCTCTCTCTCTCTCTCTCTCTCTCTCTCTGTTACATATCAAATGTTATATAAACATATTTCGTTTTTTCGTTTTTTTTTTAAGTCCTGAAATTGTCTGCTGTTGAAACGTACTACCAGCTCTTATTGGAATGGAATGTGCAAACTATGCATTTGTGCACTTCCGCGCCTTAATTACACTCAACTATCTCTACAGTGTGTCATACAGGGAAGACTTCTTCGTACCGGTATTACTTACTTGTGAAAATCTTTTAATCATAGACGAAAAGAATCTGTTTCAAGCAGAAGGAAAAATTATGCTATTTTACTACAGTTTTTAGGTAAATAATATCTTTTAAGAACATCTGTTAGCCCCACAAATGTTACAACTCGTAAAAGTAACAGATGAATGACAGAGAGATCATTTACGTTTTACCAGCTGGCAAAACAACCTTTCACTGTAAATAACGCTAAAAGTTAAAGCTATAACATGCGATAATCAAAATTTTAATCTTTTTTTTTTACTTCAATATTTGACTTCATTTTATTATTACTCAAAACGAAAACACGCGCACTCACACACAGATATGTTTTATATCATAATAGAACTAATATTCTACTATTATTTCTGTACTGTTTGTTTTTATACTTATTTATTTTTACTGTAAAGATAAGCAAGACGTTAATAAAAAACCTTCAGACTCACTCAATTATGTGCTAAAACCAACATGAATAGTTGCGTTTAAACGATTAAAATAATCTGTAAAACGTGACGTGTATGTTGGAAACACCTTAACTTGCATAGCAGCTGATTCACCCTTACCCTCTCGCCATTCACAATTTCAAAGTGAACTCGTTCATGAAGAAACTGGTTAGCTTTCAATTTTGCTATACTACCAATTATAACAACGGTATTAATATCATTTGAAGCTATCATATTTTATATTTACATTGAAGATTACCTGTGACCAACTGTGACAGAAATCAGCCCTTTTAGATTTTTGCGGCACCACTTGGCCACATGTACAGTGTGTGTCGCACTAAACATTGCTCTCTTTATGTTTGCTGCATCGCACGCTTTGTATATCTCTGCTAACTGATCACGGAAACCTCGTACACCAGCTTCAAACAGTTTGTCTGACTCATCCACTATCAACCATTCCACGCTGTAACAAACAAACAACTATAACTATAAATAACACATAAAACAACATAAGTATGTGATGTTACTACACACACACACACACACACACACACACACACACACACACACACACACACACACACACACACACACTGCAGCATATCAAAATAAATATTGGATAGGTAGGTAGTAATAATAATAATAATATAAAACAGAGTCTATACTATATCTGGAGGTAGCAAATTTATTAACAACGTAAGTATGTGATGTTACCACACATACACACACACACACACACTGCAGCATATCAAAATAAATATTGGATAGATAGGTAGTAATAATAACAACATAAAACAGAGTCTATATCTGGAGGTAGCAAATTTATTAACTAACACAAATTATACTTTTGTCATATTAAGTTTTCAAACATAAATTTATTTATTTAATTATTAAGTCTTTGAAATAAAGAGTTTAATGAACTTTTTACAACTTAATGATGTTTTTTTTTTTACAACTGTGGGCTTACTTGTATGTCGAATTCCACACAAACGTCGACGTCCGTCGATCAGTTGTTGATGATCAGATGCCCGTCGACCTTCGCGTAGCTGACACTCATGTTTCACACACACACGCACAGTTATCTTGTCAGTTATTGTTTATTAATTAATCTCAGGGTTTTTGTATATGGGTAATTTAATATATCTGTGTATTTTGCGTACACAATCCGGACTCTTCAAGTGTTCTCGCATTTTAATCAGTAATATCCCGCTGGATGCTGCTGTCCTATGCGGGAAAATCTTGCACTCGTGCGAAAAGCACTTATACTGATCTATTTAAAAATCTTGTTACTGTTTGATTTCTGCTACTCTAGATATCATATACGGGAAACTCATATCATATATCTAAGTTCCATGTCACTTACAGAATATACAGGTCCTGACATGAAAAACTCACGACAGACAGTCCAATCTTCTATGATGAGATCTCGAAGCAAACTGACCAAAGTGCTCACGGCAGAAGACCGATTTGAATAATTTTTAGAACTTCTGATTGGTTGAAATCTTAGATACATCATAGATTTCTATTATGATAGACTACCTTCAAGTTAAACTATGTCGAAGTCTGCAAAGGGCTGTCTAGATTTAATCTGCAATTGTTATTACCCTCTTGCAGATAAAAGAAGAGTTAATTTCATTTTAAAAAATCACATTAAAATTACAGTTCTGCAGTATTGAACATATGAAAAACGTAGCATTCAATATGGTGGATTCTGTCCAAGTTTCATGAAGATACGTTAATTATTAATGAAGTTATTCAATAAAATGTGGAGAACATGTGCACTCGTGCACTAACATTGTACTGGACATGATAGAGCATAAAAGTATGGGTGTTTTGACATAACTCACATTTTTACCCATATCTTAATTCAAAACTTATATCTAATTAACAAAAAAAGGAATAAAATCAATTTAAAACTTGTCTATGATCGTCAGAGAATGTGTTACAGCACTAACATCCAGTACTGATGGCTTTAATTTCCTGGTTCTGTTGCAATATATATATTGTAACGAATCGATAAGATGTCCGTCTCATTTAAGCCCGCGATGGAAGCCAATCTGTAACGAATAGATAGAGTCGGCTCTGTAAAAGTGTATTTGTTGTATGTTCGCCTCACACTGGTGTCGTTACTTCTATGTTTTGCGCTAGCAATTTCCGTAGCGATCCTTCAATTACCAGTACAACGCGAGTGGAAACCTTACCTGTAGTTCAATAGGGGTTTGTAAATCCCGGATGGCGCCAAATTGTTTATTTAAAACAATTAAATTAATAGATAGTGTGGTAAACAGTGTTCTAAACTATGACGGCCTGGAGCATTCAAATTTATTCCCGCCTTCATTCGACCTTCTGAATCAAGCAGGTAGTTCGTCGAGTTTGCGGCGTGAGCGCTGGCCGTCAATCCTAGTTGTTCGCTAAAATGCACAATTATACAATACACTTCCCTATGAAATAAAAACAATGGTTACACTCTGTACTAGTTTCTTTAATTATTGATTGGTAATTATTCAGTTTGACAATAAAATTATACTTGGTTATTCAACAATTTTGCACCGACAATTAATATGAGTCTAGTATCTCTAGGGTTTTGGCGAAGATCGATTTTGAACGAACGATTTAGTTAAGTATGGCGACTGTGTTGTCTGTTTACAGTTATTTTCGTTCAAAGTCTGGGTTCTTGTGATTACAAGAAAAATATTAATAATGATTACAATAAAAAGTACACTACCTTACATTATTTGTACTTAAATAATATAATGTGTAGCTACAATTTGTTCCTGCAGTGTAGTAAAGTGTGGTTCAAAAGTTCGCAATTTAACAACAGGTTATTTTCTTAGTTAATAAATTTTCAGTGTTTTATGGTTTTACTTAATCTTTGAAAGAAATTATATTCAGTTTATAGTGAGAGTTCAGATGACTGTGAGAAATATTTAAAGTGAGTTTATTTCTGAAATTCGGGTAATTTAATGATACTTATCAAATCAGTAGACTTGAGATAAACCGTTGTTCAGGTGAAATGGAATAGTCATCAATTTTGAATGATCTGGGGCTTCTTGCATCTTTTTCATGTTAGTTGTGGTAATTTCTTCATTTAAATTTGATTTAAATTGGCCCTTGGCATCAGTTAAATGTTACTGTTCCTCGTCTGCTTCTTACTTGTTCATCTTTTTGAATTTTGATTACTTTTTATACATTTTAAATTAAAATTTAGGTCATTCACGACCTAGCGTCTAATCTGGATGAGCGTCACTTATTGAGTACTATGATTTAACGGAAAAATCGTAACCAACGGTCTGTTGTCATGGTTACGAATAAATTCTGATTGGTTGATCATGACTTTATAACCACTGTTATCAATTTTGAATTTTTATTCAAAATTACTGTATATCTTCTGATTGCTTTTATTCTTCTGTCTTCCTTCCTATGTATTAAATATTATCACTACTGTTTGTATTTCCTTTCAAAGATTATTTTGATATCCCATAAGGTTGGGTTCTCTAAAGTATTAATGTTTGTACAATTATGTTAATATTTGTTAATTACATTTCTCTTTTAATTTAAGTCCTTATTCTAACATTTTTCTTTTAATATGATTCACAAATTATCCTTGGCTAGTTACTCGCCTTGGATTTGTTAATTTCCTTGTTGATTTTTTATAATTTGTAGTTATTTGTTTTTGACAGTTAGGCATTTCATAGGCTTAAGTAACCCTTGATTATATTTACTTATTTTATACAAATTATATCTCATTTTACTCCAATGTGTTTTGTTTTGTTATTATAATTGATTAGTTTATTTGTTGATGTGTTTTGGATCTGTTTTTATACTATTTGTATGTTTCTATTATTTTCTACATCATGGCTTGTTAATTATTTCCTAACTGATTTTCCAGTGTAATTAGATCTGTATTGATTCACCTTCTTATTTATCTATTTTGCCCTTGTTAACAATATGGCTATTACTTACTATTCTTTATCACATAAAACATAACATCTAGGCATATGGTCTGTACAATTCCTTCAGCCATATCCTATTCATAAATTTAATTAAACAATTTTTTAACAGTTACTAGGTAATGTTTGCTTACAATTCATTTCATTCTTTATTATTTTTTGGGTGATAAACATCCTCACACCATTTAAACTTACTTAATTGATTATCCCTTATAACCTGGGGTGTTTATTGATTTCATTTTTAATTTCTTATTTCTTAAATAATCTCTACCTTCTATCCATGGTAACACTAACTGTTTACCTTCCATGGGATTCTCCCTTTTAAATACTATTGTATCCCTCTCTTACAATTAAACTTAATTTTATTAATAACTAGATTCTTTTTTAAATAATAATGTCACCATTAATCTTCAGTGTTCATTACAGATTATTAAGTGTTTATATCTAATACTATTATTAACAACATTCTTAATTACTAATATGGTTCACCATTAATCATTTAGTGTTTATAACAGATTATTAAGTGTTTATTATCTATCACTAGATTTTCTAATTATTTTGGGGGTTTTACACTTTCACTTTTGCACTCCTTAAATGTTTACTTTAAGTGTTTATTAGTGGGTAATCCCTATAATTACTTTCTCTTTGTCACTTAGTTAATTTTATTTTCTCACCATCTCTCTCTTTACAAATATTATTTAAACTATTAATAAGTTATATCTTTATAGAGTTCTTTATTACATCTAACTCTAATTCTTGGGTTAGCGTACTTTTATTTTTCACATTACTTTATTGGGTTTTATCAAATATCATTTACATTTATCTTTTAATCGATAATAATACTTATTTCTTACATTGGTTAGTTATTGGTTTCATTTCCAATATTACATTTGAGTGTACCATCTCTCCTTTTCATATTCTATATTATTTGTCTGTGTTTTCTCATTCGGTTTCACTTTACTTCCTTTATACTTGGTTTGTTTCATGTTCATTTTCCTTCTTCTTCACCTTCATCTTATTATGTTTCATTTTATATTGGTTTTCCCCTTCTCATTTGGTTTTATTTTATTTGGTTGTATGGAGTCATTCACTTCCTTCAATAGGTTTCATTCTTATTTGGTTTCGTTTTTCCCTTCTCCTTTTGTTTCTTTTTATTTGGTCAATCACTTTCTTATTTGGTTTCGGTTTTTCCCCTTCTCCTTTTGCTTCTTTTTATTTGGTCAATCACTTGGGTTAGGTCATGTCGTCGTTTGTTGCATCGTTGTCATTTTATTTTCATTATTTTAAACATTTTATTTTATACGAATTACTTTTTTATATTCTTGATTCATCTTTTTTATCCCTGGTATTGGGGCGGCTTATTTGCGTTGTAACAATATATATTGTGACAATACAAGCAATGGCTGTAATGCGCATACATAATATATTGTAAATATTTTAGTTAATTTCAATAATATATAATAGACAAGCAGGTGTGAAATTGGAAGCTGGTTTTCAAGCAGGAACCAACAGGCAAACATCACGCGATTACCACTGCATGTGTGTATACAAGTAAATAATGTGTGTGCATGAAGCCTGTCTGATCCTGAAAGTTGCAATCTCACCCCTCAAGTAAATGACAAATTAAGAAAATAATTAATTTTAAGAAAACCATAAATGTTAGTGAGAAGGTAAAAACTTCTAAAAATATGTAAAAATCGGACACGAGTGCAGTGCGAATTGTATGTAATTCGGACAATCAATGCGAGTACAGTGCGATTTTTAATGCATCATAATTACACTAGTAGTGTGAGCATCATGATAATTACACATCTCATAAGTCATTAAATGAGACACTATTTGAGCAACGTGAAATCCGCGTTAAACAGTGCGATTGGCAAAAAGTGCAATTATATGAAATGAGACGAAAGTGGGGGCTGTCACACCATGTTTCAAATGTCAACAGGCTGATTCCTGAATCAACAGGTGCAGTTTTCTGTGTGGATATAAATAGAAGCCCAGGAGAGCTAATCGCTCTCTCTTAACAAACCATAGTCGCGGCGGTACGCTATGTCGGTCCGTAACGCAAATTTTTTAAACTATTTTGGACGAATTTAGATTTAAAATCTAACATCAGTACGATGTTGTAACTGAACTTATAAAGTATCATGGTAATGTTTTTTTTATTTGAAGTAATAAAAACAATAATAAAAAAATACCGTAACAAAGAAATCGTCGGACGTCAACAAGCAGTCGACATCTAAGAACATCAATGCCTGACAGAGCACGACTAGCAGAGGAAGGAGATGCAGAGGACTGGAGACATTTCTATAATAATGGCTACAGATCCAGAGTAACATGTCATCATAGTCTACAGCAGTCAATGTACCATGGAGGACGAGAGATGAGAGGACGAGCAGTGAGGACAAGAGGACATCCAGGAGGAGAACACCAAAGGAATCACTGGAGGACATGGGACAACTCTACAGAAATTAAGGTGACGAAAAACCAATACATAATTTTCAAAGAGAAAGACATTGAGAGACTCTAAAAGTCAAAACAATTTTTGTAAAGATAATAATAAGTATGTAGATATAAATAAAATTCAATGTAATTAATATGTAATAAAAAAAAAGTTATTTAATTATTTTTCGTAATGAACATAACGTAGAGTCATTGAAATTAGCAATTGAATTATTTAACTTTTCTTGATAAAAGCACATAACATAGAGTCATTTATAGTAATAAATTAAATGTGCTAAAATGATTTTTTTAAAGCCATACAAAGGTATTAAGAAAGATAGAATAAGAATGCAGTAATAACTTTTAAATAAGCACACATTTAGACTGAGCAAGCAAGAAACATTAACATATTGACGAAAAGTCTACATACAATTAATAATATGATATTTAGAATTTAAGATATGTTTGTAATGTTGACACGAATAGTAAAGACACTTTGAAACCATCGATAATAAAGATCACATGGCGTATTAATCATGATTTTCATAATATTATAATATTTTTGTTTGTTTGTTTCAAATAATAAATGAAGCATATTACAATTCGTAAAAAGAGTTACTCTTATTATAATTACACCTACACCCCAATTATTCATACACGTTGTTAGTAATGGTATAGAGAGTGTATGAGTTAAATATGTACAAATTAAATTGCACAGAAGAGTTAATGTGTTACATTTTGGCGTCCCAAAGAACGCGGGGCCCCTCAAATAAAAATTGCATTGTTACATTTTGTCGCTTCCAAAGTGGGGCTATTCAAACACAAAAAAGATTTTTATTTGATTTATCAAAAAAGTGTTGCATATTTTGGCGCTCCAAGATCGTGGGGCTCAACAAATTTAATTTATATAATAAATTTGATGCAATATATATATTATGACGTCGCACAGTGAGGTATAGTATAGTTATATCCTGCCCCACGTTGTACGCGTCATTTCTGTAACGTACTACTTTTTCACGAGGCGTTATTTAGCGAAACATCAGTCTGAGTCAAGCCCCAAATGTTGGGTTCGCCATTTCTGTAACGTGCTACTTTTATGATGTGGTCTTGTAGATTTTTTATGATATACCTTAAGTAGTATGCGTCACTTTTGAATTATACTAACTGACGTTTTAAACGGTATAAATAAAGGATTTTGTTTATCTTGTTTTACTCAATCTAAAAGAAATCGAGAGTGTGTGATTTGGGGTCAAGGAGGTAATTTGTTCAGCCTTATGCAGAAGAGAGAGTAAGTATTATTATTGCCCCTCTGTTGTGACGATTCCTTCTGTATGTTGTGCTGAAATTTTCATTAACTACCCACTACAATAAATTATAACAAGTTATAATTCAATATTAATTTTCAATAATATTGCTTTATTGATTATTGACTTTTGTCTCCAGCCACCAAAGTATAGGTATCACAATTAATCCTTTTAAAAAAAAACATCATCTCGACTTTACCGAGTAAACATAGATCTGTCTAAGGAACAAAACAGATATGTTGTTATTTAACCAATATTACGCTATAATAAAATACATCAGTTATTACATAATTCTTAGTAATTCCCCAGGGTTCAGGGTGAATTCTTTGTGTTATGAGAGTGTCAGAAATGGATAATTGCTACGCTTTACAAATATCAAAAATTAATAAATAATTTTGTTTATTTTTCAAATATTACGTAGTTTCCGGAATTGCCATAAGAGAGCAGCATGTATTTGTTTACTTTTGAAAGAAACATATGATAAAATGAATATTTTTTGTTCGATTTCACTGTTAAAAAACGAGTTTTCTTCTGGACTTTTACGAAAAAATGTTTATATTACCTCGCTCCGTGTTGTCCTTACTGAATTGAAGTTTTATTCTGTGATGAGGTACGTCTTGCGTTATTATTTCCTTTTCGTTTAGAGTATTTTCTGATTGTCTACTGGAAGTAGGCCGAACTATATTGGATCCTCAGAATGGTTTCATCCACTGGTTTTTAATGTATAACACCATTTAATTTGGATTCCTCAGGTATAATTAGTTAGTATTCACTTTGTTTATTACTCTTGCGTGAATTTCGCCTCCTCCAACGTCCAAAAAAGGTTATTTTTTATAATTTTTGTCGCCTCGTTTCTTCAACTCTCCGGTTTTGTTCAAAATTTTTTATCTTATTAACAATACTTGTTATTTTTCATCACTCTTAGTAACACATAGTATTACTTCCATATTCCTTAAGGAATGGAAGTATGGTGATGGCAAAAAAAATCGTGTTCGAGATTATTGCAGATTCTGATTCTACTACACTCAAAACATGAAAAAAAGTCGTTTTCCGAAAAGTGTCTGTGTGTGTGTCTGTCTGTGTGTCTGTCTGTCTATAGATTTTTTTTCTATGGCAAACAATAACTGCCGCAAATTCAAACAGAATCAAATAATTTTTTGCATACAGCCCTGATTTGTAGAGTACTCACGACCTATTGTTTTTGGTGCAGATCGGTTGAGGGAAAGGGGTAGTTTACCTGCAACGGTTTTTTTTTATCAAGGGAATTTTTTTTTTTTTTGGCAAATGATAACAGCCGCAAATTCAAACAGAATCAAATAATGTTTCGCATACAGCCCTGAATTGTAGAGTTCTCAAGACCTATTGTTTTTGGTGAAGATCGGTTAAGGGAAAGGGGTAGTTTACCGGCAACAGATTTTTTTTAATCAAGGGTAATTTTTACCACAGTGGAAGATGGACGACCCGAACAGGTGGAGGAGATACAACAACCGGAAACTCAACCGGAAGTTAAACAACCTGAGACGCCCACACAAACATGGGATGCAGACTTCCAGGGATGGATGAAGAAGATGATGGAAGAGAATAGAAAAAGTATGGAATCAATGAATAAGAAGATGGAAGAAGGCCAGAAGGAGAGTCAGAAGAACATAGAATCCTTGAAGGAAGATTTAAATAGCAAAATAGACGAAACCAATAAGAAGACGGAAGAACTATTGACCAAAAATATAGAACTAATCAAAGAATGCCATGTATTGCCGGCTTGCTGGGTGCAACTCCACTTGCCAATAGCCGCATACGGTATCCCAAGTGGTAATGAATCGTGTTCCGTGGAACCTCTTCAAAATCTCATCAATTTCGCCAGGTGAGGTACGATCGTTTATTATCATCTTATTTATCTCCCGAGCGTCAAGGCAAAGTCTTACCTTCCCATTTTTCTTTTGTATGGCCACAATTGGGCTAGTGTATGGCGATTGACTGCTCTCGATGATATCTCTGCGGATCATATTCTGGATCTCTGATCGTACGGCTTCTTTCAAAGATTGTGCTATTGGGTATGACTTTCGGTTGAATTCTACCGGTTCTCTGAATCGTATTGAGCATTGGTAGTTCCGGATCTTTCCAGGTTCGTCAGAAAATACAGCTCGATATTTCTCATATATTTCTACCAATTGATTCCGCTGGTCTTCCGTTAGTTGCTCGTTAGTATTGTGGCACTGGAAGTTACGTATCTCTTGGATCTTTTGTTGCCATAGGTCTTCCTCCGAATCTTGATGTACTGGCTTGTTGTTTGTTGAGTGGTTGGATAAGTAATTCACCTTATTTTGGTGGTCGAGAAGTCGTTTGGAGTCTAAAGTCTTGTTATCAGTTAAATTGGCTATCCAGGTTGAACCTTCAGCAAAGAGTGATACCTTTCCTCGGCACAAGTCGATAATTGCTGAGTTTCGGCGCAATATGTCGCATCCTATCATGATGTTGAAAGGTAATCCGGCTGCAACAAGAAATATCATATCCACACTAATGCCCTGACTTTTGACATTGAGGGATACCTGCTTTCTTATGGTCTTGTTCTGTCGGCCGGTAGCTCCTACAAGTACAATGTTATTAATAGGTAGTACCGGTAAGTTTTTGTGGCATTCCTGCTGTATCCGGTCCAATTCATTTTGATTTATTATGGAGACATTGGCTCCAGTGTCTATCATTATAGGAACAGAAATACCTTCAATTTCTGCGATTATGTATATTATTTCATTATCATTATTTTTAATATTAAGCTCACTTTCTTCTAATAGGTCCTTACGGATATCCTTTAAATAATTGCTGTATATTATGGTAAAATTTTTTCTGTTTTTCTTCACATTCATACCTACTTGATTAAACCCAGCAGATTGGAGCAGTAAAGGGTCATTAGATTTTATTACTGCCTCCGTTCGTTTAAATGTTCCGCTTCATTACGGATCAGGCCGTTGGAAGCGTCAGCTTGAAGTCCTGAGGCTGTTTCGTTTGGTTCTGCTCGATCGTCTGGTTGGGCTTCTGTTACAGGTAGTCTTCGCTGATTATCCAGGCTGGAACTACGTCTGGGCTCGTACTCTCTGTACCTATTACTTCCCTGGCTCCCTTGGAAAGTCTCGTACTCGTAGTATCGGCTCCTCCGTTGAGGCTGGTATCTTCTGTGTCCACTGCCTTCTGCTCGGATGTAATTAACATTAGGTCGATATGCCCTGTAATTGTGGTTACCTCCACTTGGGTAATTTCGGTTATAATTACCATGATAATTATTATTATTAGAAAGGTTGGGGTTCCTCTGACCATTTGGAACATAGTTACTATTATGATTATAATAACCGTTGTTATTTTGTGGACGGCTATTATTATTATTATTATTATTGTTGTGGTTGTTGTTATTATTATTTATGCGAGGAATATTACTATTATTATTATTATGGTTAAGCCTCGGCAAATTATTGTTATTTCTAGGGTTATAATTGTACTCGGCATTATTCCGATTTGCGGAGTTATAATTATTATTATTACCCACATTCTGCCGATTATTATTATTATTCAAATTATTGTTATTATTCCTTGGTTCCGGCTTTTCATACCTCCTGCGACTTTGACGGTAATAGTCTTCGTGCTCGTACATCTCTAAAAGCTCGGTCATGGCTTGCACCGTTTTTATTTGACTATTTCGTCTGGCTCTGATAATATCCTCCTCGTAGTGGTATGAGAGTTTGCTGACCAGGCATTCTTCCGGTATTCGGGGCTCTAGATGTTTGGCCACGCACACCTTTCCTAAAAAGTACGCCGTTAAAGTTTGGTTTCCATATGGGTTGTACTTCCCATGGCATATCCCGTCTCTGGCGATATTTTGCGTTGATTCCGACCAATATTTGGCTTTGAATAGCCTTCTGAATTGTTGATAGTCGGTCACCTCGTCTCTTATTGCCATCCACCAATTGTCTGCTATTTCCTTGAATGATTCGTCCAGCACCTCTTTGTTCTCCCTCCAGCGATTACCTCTGTGTTTGGCGAAGTATTCCTCGATTCTTGCTAGGAATTCCATGGGTTTATTTTTATAAAACCTGAAGTTAAACCCTTCACGATTTTCACTGTTGGGACAACTGGTAATGGTTGTCGGTCGACTATGGAATAGGTCTATATCTGTCTGGTTCTGTTGTACCTGACTGTTGATACTGGTCACAGTAGCTTCTATGCCGTCACATTTCTCTGTGAATCGGTCCTGCACTCGCTCCCAGTCTTCCCGTGTTTCCTTTAGTTTTTCCTCCAATGTCTTCCTAGTCGTTTCTTCAATGGTGTTAACCTTCGTATTTATTTCTGTTCTGATACTCCGTACTTCTTGTTCGGTTTGACTCCATTTTTCGTCAGCTTCTACTTTCTTGCTGATTGTCTCATTGTTTTCAGCTATTTTCTGGCTCAATTCTTCCTTCAATATTTCCATCCTTCCGTCTAACCGGTTCATGTTTTCTTGGTTCGTCTCCTTCAATTCTTCTCTCAATTGCTGACTATTATTCTCCATCTTTTTATTGGTTTCTTCCAGTTTCTGGCTTATCTGGGTCAATTCCTCCTTTGATTGTTTACTGTCAGTTTTTATTTCCTCCATTTTCTCCTCCATCTTCTGGATATTTTCCTCCATCTTCTCCTCGATTTTCTGAATATTTTCTTCCATCTTCTCTTCTATCTTCTTACTGTTTGCTTCCATCTTCTCCTCCATCTTCTTGCTAGTATCTCCAATTTTATTGCCCAACTCTTCCTTCAATCGTTGGTTATCATTCTTCATTTCCTCCTCCATCTTCTTACTATTCTCCTCCATTTTCTCCTCCATCTTCTTACTATTCTCCTCCATTTTCTCCTCCATCTTCTTACTGTTTTCTCTTAATTCCTCCTTCAATCGTAGGTTATCGTTCTTCATTTCTTTACTATTTTCTTCCATCTTCTCCTCCATCTTCTTACTATTTTCTTCCATTTTATTACCCAACTCTTCCTTTGTCGTTTTAAATTCTTTGAGTAACATCTCCATCATTCGATCAAATTTTGTATCTTCCTTTGCGGTGGATTTCTCCGGCTGTTCCTCCGGTGGTGCAGGCTTATTTGGTTCTGCTGGCGGTAACATTAATTCCACATCTTCCACTGGTGTCGCTTCTTTATCCTCCATGATTATCTCCTGCTCGGCCTCCGTAGCCCTTTTTCTTGATGTAGCTCTCCTGTGCATCTCACTCCCTCTTCTGACCTGTTGATCGTTGCCAAGCTAAAAATAGGAAATTGGACAATCGTCCTTATTTTACAACACTATTACCTCCTATTTAAAGCCCCTTAAGTTGGACGCCAATTTGTAATATAATAAAAATATTACAAATAAAAAAAATAAAATATAATTATAATTGAAATATGTTGGTATGTATTGATATGTGTTGTTTAGATCACTGGATCAGTCTGACTCCTTAAAGTCTCACTGTTTAGGCTAGTCAAATTGTGATATAATTTCAAATGCAATAATAAATAGAATATAGAAATATTGATGATAAGAATATGTTATAACTAGGTGTGTTTGATTGATAAATAATAAATACATCAAACTTTAAAAAATTTGCAAGTATTTTTTCTTGTGCTTGTATCGAATTTGACTGAATGATTTAATTTAATTAATTAATAATTAATTAATTATTTGAGTTTGTAATTTCCTCCTATATCTATTCTCTCAATGTGAATTATGTTTTTGCTTAATAAAAAATAATAATAACATTAATGGTAGAAATAAAAACAATGCTGGTAACTGAATACTGATTTGCGTTTATTCATTCAAAATTGTGTGCCAGTCAGACTGCGCATGTCCCAGGCACTGGCTAATATTCGCCACAGTCGGCAGTGAGAAAGATTAACAAATATATTTTTTTACAAGTTTAAATTTATGGTTCTTTGAACGAGTCGAAATGGTCAGAGGGCAAGGAACAAGATACATTTAACAGGTATTTTCAAACTAAATGTTAATATCTGAAATAGAACAGAATTATTATTACAATTGTCAATTAGAAAGAAATTATTTAAATTTCGAACCAAGTCGAAGAAATGACGTCACTCTGCTCCAGGCAGCACTGGCCGGTCGTTTTTATAGAAATTCAGCAATGGCCGCCGTCTGCTCGTTTTAACTGCTATGACGCCGTTGGAATTGAAGATCTTCTCCCACAGAAATAAAATGATGTTCCCTTTTTCTGCAAAGTGGTGTTGGTCCAAAATATCGTGTTGAATGTCCCCTTGTCGTCTGCGATGTCGAATTCTGGATGGATCTCTTGTGTAGTGTAGTGTTCAAATATGCGTGTTGGTTTTGTGTGATAATTTTGTTATGTTACAATATATATATTATAACAAATAGATAGATTGTTTGTCAAGTCTTTCCCTCGTTGCCCCACATTGGATTCGTAAATTTATAACAAAAAAAGGATATCGTATGTATGTTGTTATGTGTTGTGATGTCGGGTGTTGTTATGTGTTGTGATTATGTTGTGTCGGGTGTTACACTCCGCGCACTTTTAATACTTACTGATTGCTGGGTTCTCTGCGACGATGTTGTCCTGCAAACACAACTTAAGCTAATATGTGTATGTGGGCGCCACTTGGATATTTGTTCCAAGAAATTATTATTATTAAATTTGATTTCTTAGTTGTTAAATTAATTATATAAAAAAATGTGAACAAGACAGTTTGAATTGTAAATAACGTATGTTTAATGATCTTTCTTTTCATAAAAATCGTCTGAAGGACTAACACTCGAATTAAACAAAATTGCAGAGTTACAAAAAATTATTATTGACAATTTTTTTAAGTAAGTATCGGCTAATAAATATTTTATTGCTCAGTTGAATAGCATGAATTTAATGTATGAAAAAACTTTATACTCAGGACGTGACTCCTTTGAACTATCAAGACAAATCAGTGGGATGCTTTACAAAAATTGTGTGATTTGAAGGTGTTTGACATGTGTAGTACAACTGTGTGACAATGATACCAGGTATAAATGATTTTAACTTTTGAACAACTCACGTTCCGGTGGGTAAGTATTTCCTTCACTGGACACTGTTCTTGGGGACGATTCCAATCTTGCGCCTCTTCGTGTTTACGTTCCTCACGCACTGGTAATTATTTATAAGTCAAATTACGGTTTTAAAAACTCCGCACGATTGAAATAAGTTCGTACTGTATCTATGCTTTGAATTCTGGCGGCGGCGAACAGCTGTCTGCGTGGTTTCTCTATTCGGCCGTCACAGCGCTAGTTCCAAACTCAATGTAGAAGGTTCGTGTCAGTAAATTGTTTTGGGAATGTTGTCAAAGTCGGTTTGTCTTAGCAAATACCAGCAAAATTGATTTTCTCTATTGAAATCGGTCCTTTTCAGGGCCGCTGGATATCTGGCTGTGTGCGTTTCTATTAAATATGGCGTGTTTCTGCTCTATTCAACAACACATTAGTGATTAGCGATATACTCCTTGTATAGGTTAAGTTAGTCTTTTGTCATGTACGGGAAAAAGCCTTTCTGTGTTCTCGTGTTGAATTCTTGTTCTTCGACTTCGCCTTGGACGAGATGATCGGATTCGTAGGTGATGTGTCTCTTGTGGATTCAAAGCATAAAGTGTTTTTTGTGTCAAATTTCGTCTTCCTTTTATACTATGTAAGGCTCATTGTTTTAATTTTAAACATGAACTTCCGGTATTTTTGAGTAAAATTTTCTTCTGGAACGTTCGAGAATATGCAAATGGAACATCATAGAACAAATTTGACTTCCGTAGAAGCTTTAGAACAAAAACTTCTTATTCTTCATACTAAAGGATATTACTGAAATTATTCTGGTATTTGTCAAACAATTTTACAGAACTACTTACAATCTGCGTGCCATTATTATTTTTGGATTCTCTGCTTTCAACTGAATACAATGATATCATACACGATTGGTTTTGAACAAATTAAATCTAATAAATTAACATAAAATACAATTCTTACCATGTAGTATTTGCACAAAATTCTAATTCTCTAATTATTAAAATGTTATGAAGTTGCTTGGTTCTTGCTATAACATTAATACATAACATATTTATCCTTTCATAACAAAATAAACAAATATTAAAACATATAACATATAAATAAGTTCATTTTTCTATAGGCATTACATATGGCCTAGATTTTTGTCATTAGTTTTTGATGATAATTTGTCTTTTTCGGTATTATTATGGGATTTTTTGGGTATTCATTCACTTAGAGTTTGTTATATTGTTTATCTTTGGGAATACCTGGTTTATCCTGATACATTTTATTTTTACTGTAATATTACTTAGCATCTTACTGTTTTGCACAGATGAGTTATTTTCTTGGTGTGACAATTTTCACTTTTATATTTAAAATTCTCTAAGAATTAAGCTTGTCTTCAACTGAGCAAGTATGTTTCCATTGTACATTATAGGATTGTACCTTTTTCCTTTATTTTTTCTAATATTCTGCAATTATTCTGTCAAATATGACTATTTTTGTGATTGTTTTTTGGCCTCAGCCTGGTATGGTATAGGAAATAGTTTCATAACTTGACTGTTAAAGTGTTTTAGGTGGTCATATATATAAGTATAGTTACATTATATTGTATTTCAACTTTAGAATACAATTTTGTTGCATTTTGACAACATTAAATTCATAAATATTACAATTTTATATGTTCATCACATGTTTTCAGTTTAACACTGTTTTTGACTATTTTAATTGACTTCTCATCAATTTACAGCTTTCTCTATTTAAGATAATTTGTTTGTCTTTGTCTAACTGACATTTACATATAGTTTTTATATTAATTCTATAATAATTAATTTTCACATAAAATCTGAGTGATTGGTCTCAAATCCAAAACCTTGATTTTTTGTCATAACATTTATATATTTTTTATTTTAACTTACATCCTTCTTAATGATGTATTAAAATCATTTAATACATTTATTTTATTTATATTACAAAGTATAATAATAGATCTTGTCCATTAATTCACAATAAATAGTTTTTTATACCCTATTCAGAGTTACATTTCTTAATATGTAATGACCTCATTTTGGTCATTTCTGAGATTATCTGTTTCTCTTATAGTATATTATCAGTTTTACACTGTTCTTTACTTAAACAATATATATGGGGTTTGAGTCTTAGTCATAGTCTTTGTTGTTTTTTCATGTTAATGATATTAATTATCGGACAATATTACAAAATTTTTCGGATTACTTGGGTTCGATACTGTTCACCTCACTTTTGTGAAGTTAACTACACTATTAAATATATAAAAAAACAAATATTACTTCCACCTACCTGCAAAGTTTCTTTTATCTAGGGCCCAAGCTCCGGTCGCACGAACGTCGGATGCAAACGTGTTTTATAGATTACTGAAATAAGTGACTCAACTCATTTTTGAATGAAGAGAATTTCTGATCTTTTAATTTCTCTTAAATCTTTAACAAATTTTATCCAAAACTGTAGTTCATGTTTGTGCAGATTAAATTACATTTTAATAATTTCTTTTCTTGGTTGTCTGTTACATGTTAACTTATTCTATTGGCTTACCTTACTTATCACACATCAATATAAACAGCCCAGCCTGCCTTTCTCACACACATTCAATTTATTTTAATAACCCCAGATCATTTTTATTACCCCAAAACCCTTAAACATTGGTTGAAATATTCCCCGCCGGCAATGTGGTTTTCGTGCGCACTCATTATTACTCTTTTGAATTGATATTTGTGTCCGAAAATTGAATAGATATGTTCTCCACTGTACTATTGACCGCGGTTACATAGTTTTAACTGTTAGTTCACTTTACTACTGGCAATTTATAAAATTTGTTTAACAAGTAACCCCGTGGGGTTGTACCTGCAGGTACGGTCTATGGCGAACTGGGCAGATCGGCTATAAGTTCGTGGCCAACTCGATTACTTCGTTTCAGGTGGAAACCACAGCCGGTGGTTTCGTCGCCGCAGCTTCGTCCCATTTAAACTCATGCTGTGGTGTTGTGTTAGTTGTATCAGGATATTGGCTAGGCACTGGCTAACGTCACGAGATGGGCGGACCTTGAGCCATACATCCGCCAGCGAGGTAGACGAAAGTGAATTAAAATCGTTTCCTGGCCATCTTAGTTTCGGAAGTCAGCGTGGGTCCGCGCGCCTGGATGTGTAATGCGTATGGGCGCGCTGTCACACTCTTACAAAGTTCGTGGAAATGAAGGCTGAGTGAATTCTTGGTTACCGATTGCACAACGTGATATTGCATCGCCTTTGTTAAAACTGTTCTTACAACACGTGGTCTGTCTCCATTGCAATTAGACTTCACACATATTTTTGTAAATCCCCAAAAAATGCAATAAAATAAAATACCCATAAATTTGGCCCGTTACACTTTCCTCTTATGATAATTTACTTTGCAATTAAATTCCTTTATGGAACGTTCTGTGACGTTACGTATGCCTCCCCATTAAAATTGATAATTTGGGAAAAACATTTCTTCAGTTTTGATGAAATTATCATTTCTATATTAACCTTTTATTAGCTTCATTAATATTTCATGCTTTTATCTTATAATTAGATTCCTGTACTACTACTTTAATATATTAATCCATCTCCTTATCCATGTCTCAACCTTTACCATATCTCCTTTTCCTTTCCTTTACCTTGATGTTAATTATTTAATCTTTGATATAACACCCTAACAATTCCCTAACTTTTACAGCGGGTTCGGAGTCAGAGGGGCCCCATTGGCAATCCAATCTCCGCCGTTCCCTAACTATAACCACTGAAATCAGAGGAAACACATCTCTGTCCAGAAACTATATAAGACGTACTTATAATTGCACTTTCGCAACAAATAATAATAATAAAAAAAATATAATATTCAAAGATCATAGGCTCCTACACATAAATTCCCTTTCTTAATCTCTTCTGATTATTTCTCAATTATATTAATATACTGTTCTCCGCAGGTAAAATTATCTTTTAAAATCATTCAATGTCAATAGCTATATTTATAAATTCATCATTACCTCCTTATGTAACACACTGTTTCCCCTTTTTTTTTTCTTTCTTTCATTTATCATCTCCTTTTAGTATCAATTATATGACAGTATTTCTCCTCCTTAGTAACATCAATTGTTATTTGATTGTTCAATGATTTATTTAATTAATTATGTCCTTTCCTTCTTTCCTCCTCTCCTTCTCTAAGTACGGGTAAGTTGGTAAATATACGTTGACTTGGCTATTGGAAATAAATTTATATTCTACATATATATTTTTGCCTTTGGTGGAAGGTGTCCTTCTCGTATTTTTATTTATTAATAATCTCTATTCCTTCTATAAGTACGGGTAAGTTGGTAAATATACGTTGACTTGGCTATTGGAAATAAATTTATATTTTATATATATATATATATAAATATATATATATATATTGTAACATAACAAAATGTTACCTAACCTAAATGTATGTTATCAGACTTTATAAGGACAAAACAACAATGTAAATAGGGATATAGTATTAAGAATAACCAAGAAAGGAGAAATCAAGAAAGAAGAATGAAGCAGAAGTGCCACATGAAACAGTAACCCAATGACTGTTTGACACTACAACCATACAAAGACTCACACAAACTGATGGACAGAGTAAACGTACATTCAGCTGTCAATCAAGTCAGTAGTTAATGTAAACCAAATATTATATGTAAATAAAAAATGAATCAATAAGCGTCTAAATACTGTGAAATCAGAATTAGCATTTTGCTGATAATAAATTTGACCATGACTAGTAAATTATGAATGCCAAAACTAAAATTAGCAATGGCTACATAGTGAGAACAAAGATGTATTTCAATATCAAATATACTTGTGAGAAAGAAAAACTATTTATAAGAGGGAATCTTATACAAATAAGGTACCTCCACAAATTACCGAATTGAGAACCAATAAGTGTTGTTAAGGCAAAATTCCAATATGAGCGATATATCTTAACAACGCCTAGACCAGGCATTAGTCAGTGAATTGTTTATTGGGAGTTAACATAAGTGTAAATTAAAATACACACAACAATTGTTATGCTCTGACGTAACAAAAAACATTGTTAAAATGATGTATTTAATCATAATTCAATTGTTAAGTAGTAGACTAGAACGTGTTAGCATAAAACGAAATGTCATAGTAATTAGGATCGTTCAGTACAGTGTATATAGTTTAGGTGTACTCAAAATGTTCAGTAAAAATGTCAGTACAGCATTAATGGTGTTCCCACATAAACGTTTGAATAATAAAATGATATGTGAACACAAACAATATTGACCCAAAGTGTAAAATCGGCGATTCAGAAAAAGCAGACGACAGTGAAAATGGTGTACCCGAACATTGATTTTATAACAATGTCGGTCAAAGTGAAAGTAATTTGATACTGAGTGATATCAAATTAAAGAAGAAAAAATGATCTTTAATTTGATAATGATATCGACCCAATCGCAACTGTATTTAGTGCGGGAGAGATGTTAGCATCATTTGCAAAATATGCACCAGAGATTTGTTTATGAATAACAACAACAATGAAAGCTATCTGTCACATCAGCGTTTGACGGTTAAAAAAACCGTTATCAACGGCCAAAATAATAATACGTCATACCCTTCACACCTGCAAGAACCAATCAGAAAATTAGTTAGTAATTAACAATTTTACCTAAGACCGATGGACAAGGAGAGTATATAAGGGAGACGCGAGCGTTTCTCAACAGACACTGACCGACTTCATACAGCACAAGACCTGTGCTTGTTATCTCTGCATTTTTATTAACTATTAGCGTCATCTACATAATACATCGAAACAACTAGTTCAACACCAAGAAACAACTACTTCAAGTTAATCTACAGCAAACAACAGTGATTATGTGCAGTATCATTTCAATTTAGTGCGGGAAAGAATGAACAGAAAATATTTAATTATTACCATTCATGATCCATTTAGTCAGAAGAGGATCGCAATATTCTGTTCTTGTGCGTGTGTTGTGTAAAACCCAGTAATCATTATAATCCGATTACTGAAGTGATTAATGAGTTTTAATTAAATAATTAAAACCCAAAAGGTAACAGTGCAATCATTATTCAATTTTTATCTGAGCGCCATAACCTGTACATTTTTCTACACTGGTCTGTACTGACGCAAAACACAGAAACATTTCAAGATTACACCATGTCTCAATTTATTATATGAATTTGTTATTAGGAAATAAGCTGTATGATAGTTGTAAGTGTTCTCACATGATAAATTTTGTAAATCAAAAAGCAAGCGTTGACGAATGCAAGGCCAGCAACAGGTCATTTTTACCTTGTTTACTTTATGAAAGTAACCTCAAAAAACGTTGTTGATCAATTTTATATCAAAAAGATTATTGGATATTGTGTAGGCATAATTTTCTTTTTCGTGTTTCAAAGAATTCACATCTGAGATTTTCATATTTTTAAAGTTAAAATTAAATAACATCTGGACTTAGCCAGATTTATAAATCATGTTCTGAGCAAGCCGTATAAGGCATATAATAACTGATTTATAATTGTACAACTTTGTGTATTTTCGTTATATTTGTTTTTGAATTCTCTATAAGGGGGTAAATAAAACCCATTATTAACAGCATCACTTGATTTGATTTATTTCTATAGGATAATTAAATATTTTATTTAGAAAACTTAAACAACCTTCAGTTGTGTTTTAATGTTTTGGAATAGCATTGCCAAAAGGTGTTACACAATTATTTTAAAATTTTTAATCATTCAGTAATTCTATTTGTGGGTTTTACACGGGATTTTCCCTAAAATAAATCCGTGTGGCGCCCACTAACTAACAAACAAGGCAATCTAACCTTGCTACCAAAGTGAGTTGGTGTTGTAAACTGAGTTGACAGCTTAGTGAACTTCTAGTGCACACGACCAGGTACGTAAAAGTATATTTTTGTTCACGATATTGTCCAGACATTACGAGACGTAACGTACTTAGACTACCTGCAATCTGGAGAAGTTTTACAGCCAGTTTCAACCAGACGTTCATCATTATCAAGCAACCAACTGTTGTACTTTACGTTTCAATTTAAGCTAATTTAGCATTTAATTATTATCAACCTAACTATTTTATTTGTTTAATATAAGGGAATTCTTTTCAAACAAGTATAATTAAACCGTTGTAGACACACTGGTAGTAACCTCGAATGTTACATTATAGATTACTTTACTACATTAGCAACCTTCAATTATAAACAACTATTTCAAACTTTGATTTATTTCAAAAGAATACTTCACACATAATTGAACTTCGTTTAAACAAGACCTTTAATATTTTAAACGCAAACATAATTTTAAATAACAACAGCAACACTTTTATTTTATTACAAGTTAACGTATACACCGTATTCGATCGATTTATTTACAACTTTATTTCAACAAAAAAGTACACCCCCGAATTTCGTTCACTTACAAATTGGCACACCAACTAGTGTGGCTTAAAAAATATTAAATAAAAATATTTTTTATATTTTATATCAGCCCGGTAGACACGAAAGAATTAACATGCCGCACACCCACCAATATGATACGAGATATAAGGAGAGTAGGGTAGGAGAAATACAACGGGATACAGAGGCTTATGAAGCACAACCTGTACACGAAATGGAAGTGATTACCATAAATAATATCGCAACTAGTACCGACGAAATACCTCATATAGAACCAGAGATGGAAATAATAGTCAGCGACCAGCCAGACAAACCATCCGAAGAGGCAAGATGGGATCACATGATGAGAATGATGATGGAACAATTCGGACAGGTTAAGGAAGATAGTCGAACTCTAAGGGAAGATGGTAGGAAATCCCGGGAAGAAAATCAAAGGAATATTGAGTTATTAAATAGAAATATAGAGTCAATAAAGGAGGACCATCGTGACTTAAATAGAAATATGGAGTCGCTTAGTAAAAATATGGAGTCGCTGAAAGAGGACCTAAATAAAAGGATTGACAATACTCACAAATCCATGGACACGCTGAACAGTAAAATTGACGATAATAGTCAAGCCATCAGAGAAGAATTGAACACCGCCTTAATGAAAATTAGCCAAAAAATGGATGAAATGAATAACCGGAAGTGGAGAGAAGAACGGAAGGTATCCGAAGACGAAAACATGAAACAAATGAGTCCAGGGCCTGAGGATAATGAAGAAGGAAAGGACGACAACGACTCAGAGATAGAAGGAGTACCAAATGATGAAACCATGGAAGAATTAAGTCTACAATTCGAAGACACTGATAAACAAACTGAGAATAAAGAAGACTCGAAAGCATTGGTGCCTGAGGATACACACCATAGGAATGAAGAGAATATTCAGCATAAAGAAGCCATCATTAAAAATGTAAGGAACAAGATAATTAAGAAAACAGGAGAGAAAGAGACAAAGATAAAAGGAATAATACGCTCTAAAAAGACAAGGATTACAAAGGAAATATTAGAGATGACTAGGAGTGGATTAATTAACTTTGTGGGCAACCCAATTATTCGTCATAGAGCAAGAATCAACGGTAAGAAGTATGAACAGGACTGCATAAAAATGTTAAAAGTAAACCACCGTAAAACCACGGGTAAAAACTTAAATAAGAATCCAATTAAATTAAATATACCAATAAATGAAATACACCAAATAAGGTCAAGTGATTCCTTAATAAATAACCAACCATTAAACTATTTAATTAATAACCCAGATGACGGAACGATTAAGACAATGTTACATGCCAGTGACTATGTTATGACGGAGAAGGTTATAAACAATGAGGTATTTAAAGTGAATACTCCTAGAAGGAAGAAGCTTCACAGGATGAAGGAAAATGATCAAGAACAACTGGACCAGCTTATTGAAGGGTACGCCCAAAGAATAAGGGAAATGCGGGAGAAGAGGGACCAAGCGATGGAAGAATCCAACCAGGAAATGAACGGAGGTCAACCCGGATTAGAAGAAGGGCCAGACATAAGTTTTACAGCCAGTTTCAACCAGACGTTCATCATTATCAAGCAACCAACTGTTGTACTTTACGTTTCAATTTAAGCTAATTTAGCATTTAATTATTATCAACCTAACTATTTTATTTGTTTAATATAAGGGAATTCTTTTCAAACAAGTATAATTAAACCGTTGTAGACACACTGGGAGTAACCTCGAATGTTACATTATAGATTACTTTACTACATTAGCAACCTTCAATTAGAAACAACTATTTCAAACTTTGATTTATTTCAAAAGAATACTTCACACATAATTGAACTTCGTTTAAACAAGACCTTTAATATTTTAAACGCAAACATAATTTTAAATAACAACAGCAACACTTTTATTTTATTACAAGTTAACGTATACACCGTATTCGATCGATTTATTTACAACTTTATTTCAACAACAAGTACACCCCCGAATTTCGTTCACTTACAATATATATTTGCCTTTGGTGGAAGGTGTCCTTCTCGTATTTTTATTTATTAATAATCTCTATTCCTTTCTTTCCTTCTATAAGTACGGGTAAGTTGGTAAATATACGTTGACTTGGCTATTGGAAATAAATTTATATTCTATATATATATATTTTTGCCTTTGGTGGAAGGTGTCCTTCTCGTATTTTTATTTTTATTAATAATCTCCTCTCCTTCTCTAAGTACGGGTAAGTTGGTAAATATACGTTGACTTGGCTATTGGAAATAAATTTATATTTTACATATATATTTTTGCCTTTGGTGGAAGGTGTCCTTCTCGTATTTTTATTTATTAATAATCTTCTCTCCTTTTCTAATTCCCTTTATTATGATTTTCAACTATATTATCCCTATCTTCTTCTAACAATTCCTCCCTAATATCTCTGAGATAATTATTTGTTCTCAATGTCATTGTCCTGTCTTCGTCCTGTCTATTTTTCTGTTCAGTTACCCCATAATATTGGATCAGTGAAGGGCTGTCTTCCTTTTTCACTGCCGCGTCTAGTTTAAATGAGCACCTGTCTCAATTGCCCGGTCTCCTGGAACATTGGGTTGCTGACTTGTTTGTGGTTCCTGTCTAACCTCGGGGTTACCACAAACCCCGACTATTTGTTGGCTATTTGTTGTATTACTCTAGTTACCTTGCGTCTGCTGTGGGTAATACACGTAAGTCGGTAAATTGGGTTGGTATGGTCGTTGACTATTGGCCATCGTATAGTTTACCTGGGGCCTGTACTCCTGATTCCTTCTATCACCTCCTCCTTGATTACCTCCGTTCCAATAATTATTTCCCTGACTATAATTATTCCCTCTATAATTATTGCCGCGATAACTATTTCCTTGATTATAATTTCTATGGTAATTATTTTCGGGGTAATTACTTCGGTTTGGTCCCGGATGGTTACGGTTATTTGGACCTTGATTATTATTACTTCGGCTATTTAGTGGGGTGTTATTGTTCTGGTTATTCGGGTTAAAATTATTACCATTTCCACTTCCGTTCCGATTTGGTCCGTTGTTACTATTATAATAGTCTACCTTACGACTGGGGGGTTGGTAGTCTTGAAATTTTCCCGCAGACTCGCAGTTCTCTAATAGTTTAGCTAGGTCAGTAATTTTACTAAGTTGCTGGTACAATTGGGCATCTTTAATACCGTAGCTATAGTGTCCAGCTAACTGTCTCACCAAACATTCTTCCGGGATTGGTGGTATTAACTTTCGTGCCAAACATATCTTTCCCAGGAAATATGATGTTGGGGATTGTCCCTTGGACGCGTCGTATTTCCCATAAAATATGTCCATTCTCACTTTGTTTTACGCTGTTTCTGACCAATATTTTTCTTTGAATTGGCGTTTGAATTCGTTTAAGTTTGTTATTTCGGGTTTTACCGCTATCCACCAATTATCCCTCGTATTTTGGAATGTTTCGTCTAACATTTCCCTTATTCTATCCCATCTTGTTTCCCTATTCCTTTCAATGAACTCTTCCATCCTCTCCAAAAATTCCATAGGGTTCCGGCGATAATTTTGGAAGTTAATTACCTCCCTGTTCTCGCTATGACACGTATGGGTATTCAATATCGGTGTGTCCCTCAGCGCTTCTAATCTCTCCTGCAGGTTTTTCTCCCTCTGATCTATTTCCTGTATATTGTTTCTATTGGTTTTTATCTGTTCGTCCAACCTGTTAGCTATGTCATACGTTCTTTGTATTCTCTCGCTAATGTCTTTCCGGACTTCTCCTACCTCCTGCTTGATTTCGTCTTGGTTTTCCCTTACCTTATTATCGACAGTTCGAACATCTTGTTTCGTCTCTACGGTTCTTTCCTCTATGGTTTCAAAACGGGTATTATTTCCTTCCTGCAATCTTTCTAACTGTTTCGTCATTGTCTCGACCCTCCTGTCACTGTCGACTTTACTATCATCGATTTTTTGGTTTACTGTCTCATAATTTGCACTAATTTCCTTTTTCAGGGACTCTATATATACATTTTTTATTTTCCTCCTGAAATAGCTCCAGTTTTTTCCCATTGTCATTTATTTTATCGGTTATATACTCCCTTAAAGATTCTATTTTTTTGTCTAATTCCTCCCTATCTTCCTGTCTGTTTTTATTATTCTCCTCCTTATCTTCCTGTCTATCTCTCCTTAGGGATTCTATACTTTTGTTATTTTCCTCCTTCAGGGATTCTGTATTTTTATTCGTATTTTTGTTTATCGTTTCTTCCATTCTTGGAACATCATCATTATTGCGTTCATGTCGACGCTCCCTGTTATTTTTTCTGGTTCGGGTTTCTCGGTTTGGTCTCCCATTTGTATGGGTCTTTCTACCGTTTGTTCCTCTAGTTCGTCTCCCGTTTGTATTGGTCTTTCGATTTCTAGTGTGGGCGGTTCTATTTCTATTTCCTCGACTTGGACTGCCTCCCCATCTTCCACACTTAATTCGGGTTCTACATTTTTCTTCACCTTCTTTCCTTTTGGTTGCGGCATCTTGATTTGTCGATAGTTGCCGGGCTTGTTCCTTTCCTTTCAAGCCTCACTAGTTGGGCTGCCAATTTATAACAAATAGATAGATTGTTTGTCAAGTCTTTCCCTCGTTGCCCCACGTTGGATTCGTCAATTTATAACAAAAAAAGGATATCGTGTGTATGTTGTTATGTGTTGTGATGTCGGGTGTTGTTATGTGTTGTGATTATGTCGTGTCGGGTGTTACACTCCGCGCACTTTTAATACTTACTGATTGCTGGGTTCTCTGCGAAGATGTCCTGCAAACACAACTTAAGCTAATATGTGTATGTGGGGCCACTTGGATATTTGTTCCAAGAAATTATTATTATTATTATTATTAAATTTGATTTCTTAGTTGTTAAGTTAATTATATAAAAAAATGTGAACAAGACAGTTTGAATTGTAAATAACGTATGTTTAATGATCTTTCTTTTCATAAAAATCGTCTGAAGGACTACAACTCGAATTAAACAAAATTGCAGAGTTACAAAAAATTATTATTGACAATTTTTTTAAGTAAGTATCGGCTAATAAATATTTTATTGCTCAGTTGAATAGCATGAATTTAATGTATGAAAAAACTTTATACTCAGGACGTGACTCCTTTGAACTATCAAGACAAATCAGTAGGATGCTTTACAAAAATTGTGTGATTTGAAGGTGTTTGACATGTGTAGTACAACTGTGTGACAATGATACCAGGTATAAATGATTTTAACTTTTGAACAACTCACGTTCCGGTGGGTAAGTATTTCCTTCACTGGACACTGTTCTTGGGGACGATTCCAATCTTGCGCCTCTTCGTGTTTACGTTCCTCACGCACTGGTAATTATTTATAAGTCAAATTACGGTTTTAAAAACTCCGCACGATTGAAATAAGTTCGTACTGTATCTATGCTTTGAATTCTGGCGGCGGCGAACAGCTGTCTGCGTGGTTTCTCTATTCGGCCGTCACAGCGCTAGTTCCAAACTCAATGTAGAAGGTTCGTGTCAGTAAATTGTTTTGGGAATGTTGTCAAAGTCGGTTTGTCTTAGCAAGTACCAGCAAAATTGATTTTCTCTATTAAAATCGGTCCTTTTCAGGGCCGCTGGATATCTGGCTGTGTGCATTTCTATTAAATATGGCGTGTTGCTGCTCTATTCAACAACACATTAGCGATTAGCGATATACTCCTTGTATAGGTTAAGTTAGTCTTTTGTCATGTACAGGAAAAAGCCTTTCTGTGTTCTCGTGTTGAATTCTTGTTCTTCGACTTCGCCTTGGACGAGATGATCGGATTCGTAGGTGATGTGTCTCTTGTGGATTCAAAGCATAAAGTGTTTTTTGTGTCAAATTTCGTCTTCCTTTTATACTATGTAAGGCTCATTGTTTTAATTTTTAAACATGAACTTCCGGTATTTTTGAGTACAATTTTCTTCTGGAATGTTCGAGAATATGCAAATGGAACATCATAGAACAAATTTGACTTCCGTAGAAGCTTTAGAACAAAAACTTCTTATTCTTCATACTAAAGGATATTACTGAAATTATTCTGGTATTTGTCAAACAATTTTACAGAACTACTTACAATCTGCATGCCATTATTATTTTTGGATTCTCTGCTTTCAACTGAATACAATGATATCATACAAGATTGGTTTTGAACAAATTAAATCTAATAAATTAACATAAAATACAATTCTTACCATATAGTATTTGCACAAAATTCTAATTCTCTAATTATTAAAATGTTATGAAGTTGCTTGGTTCTTGCTATAACATTAATACATAACATATTTATCCTTTCATAACAAAATAAACAAATATTAAAACATATAACATATAAATAAGTTCGTTTTTCTATAGGCATTACATATGGCCTAGATTTTTGTCATTAGTTTTTGATGATAATTTGTCTTTTTCGGTATTATTATGGGATTTTTTGGGTATTCATTCACTTAGAGTTTGTTATATTGTTTATCTTTGGGAATACCTGGTTTATCCTGATACATTTTATTTTTACTGTAATTTTACTTAGCATCTTACTGTTTTGCACAGATGAGTTATTTTCTTGGTGTGACAATTTTCACTTTTATATTTAAAATTCTCTAAGAATTAAGCTTGTCTTCAACTGAGCAAGTATGTTTCCATTGTACATTATAGGATTGTACCTTTTTCCTTTATTTTTTCTAATATTCTGCAATTATTCTGTCAAATATGACTATTTTTGTGATTGTTTTTTGGCCTCAGCCTGGTATGGTATAGGTAAATAGTTTCATAACTTGACTGTTAAAGTGTTTTAGGTGGTCATATATATAAGTATAGTTACATTATATTGTGTTTCAACTTTAGAATACAATTTTGTTGCATTCTGACAACATTAAATTCATAAATATTACAATTTTATATGTTCATCACATGTTTTCAGTTTAACACTGTTTTTGACTATTTTAATTGACTTCTCATCAATTTACAGCTTTCTCTATTTAAGATAATTTGTTTGTCTTTGTCTAATTGACATTTACATATAGTTTTTATATTAATTCTTAATAATTAATTTTCACATAAAATCTGAGTGATTGGTCTCAAATCCAAAACCTTGATTTTTTGTCATAACATTTATATATTTTTTATTTTAACTTACATCCTTCTTAATGATGTATTAAAATCATTTAATACATTTATTTTATTTATATTACAAAGTATAATAATAAATCTTGTCCATTAATTCACAATAAATAGTTTTTTATACCCTATTCAGAGTTACATTTCTTAATATGTAATGACCTCATTTTGGTAATTTCTGAGATTATCTGTTTCTCTTATAGTATATTATCAGTTTTACACTGTTCTTTACTTAAACAATATATATGGGGTTTGAGTCTTAGTCATAGTCTTTGTCGTTTTTTCATGTTAATGATATTAATTATCAGACAATATTACAAAATTTTTCGGATTACTTGGGTTCGATACTGTTCACCTCACTTTCCTCTTATGATAATTTACTTTGCAATTAAATTCCTTTATGGAACGTTCTGTGACGTTACAATATATATATATATATACACACATATATATGGCTGAAAGTTATACAAAGTTTTCATGTAAACGTTATGTGAGAACGAACTTTTTTTTATATACATTTGTATTATAAAATATCAATAAATAAGTGTTTATGAAGTATGAAGTGTGTTTATGAAGTGTTTTGGACAAAATTGTGAACAAAACATTTTATATATGCATTGTAAAAGCCGACAATGAATTTAGAAGGCATGTGTACGCCATCTTGTTTACTTGGATCTATGACAACATATCAACCTCAGTCTTTCTCTCCCAGCAAACAGATCACATTTCGCCTCAACTGAGCGAGAAACCATTATTCTGAGAAACATAAAAGTCATAAGGGGACAGTTTTTGGACTTAAATTGATACAAAACTAACTCTTTCAACATAAAATAAGGTAAACGGTACAAAATCATTGTTTAACTGTTCCTGGAATCAATTATGAACATGGCCGAATCCACACTACTGGATTATATAGACTACAGACTACATACTCAGTTGTTAGTTTGTTTATGTACTTTTTGTTTTGCTTGTTAAAAGTATGTAAACATTCTTATTTCTTTGATTCGGAGCATAAAATTAGAAACTAACAATAAACAATTCAAATTAAAAGTGAGATTAAATATGTGGAATGTAGAGTGTGACCTTGGTACAGAGTGTGATGCAAACTATATGGCAGTTGGTACCAAATTTAATGCTCCATGAAATCATAAGACATTTCTGTTTTGACATAAAGATCGCAAAATTTGTTGTCAAAATTATTACAAAGGTTTTTTTTTCAACAACTGTTCTGGCCACAAAATGGGATCATCCAAGCTAGACACAGGGAAAGACAACATCAATCAAAATGGATTAATCTGACTGTAACCCACATGGCAAATGGAGTCATCTGACTGTAAACAATTATCAAGTACTAAACTTCTATTGTTTAATAAGATTTATGTGATATCAGAATAGAAAGAGGTTCAATTTCAAGCTAAGAGTAAAGTATTGACCAGTCCATAATTTAGTAAATTCCAGATACTAAATGCAGCATGAAATTGAACAAAATTATCATTTAGTTTACCATGTACAATGACTGATTGACTTAAGTGTTTGACATATTATTGAACTGATTAAAAAATTGAGAAGTATGTAGAAACATTTTAGATAAAATGTTGAATGATTTTGTAACTAATCTGGAACTATAAATGTAACAATTAAAATTTCACAGAATTCTATAAAAACAAACCAAATGAACAAACGAGAATCTATAAACATGAATTAATAAGAATACTTTGCCAAGTTTGTAAATAAAAATTATTTCAGTAAATAATACATATTAATATAAACACAAGTTGTTTGTCTGTCACCTTACCTTAACCTACACCTGTGCTCGCCGGGTTTGTCTAATGAGTCTGGGATATATTTTATGTGAGGTGCTTATTTTGTTATTTAGTATCTGGGTTGGTTTATTCAAAGGAGACAGTGAAACAGTTACCACACACTGCTTGTAGAAGCGTGGTTGGCAACCCTGAATTTTTTTTTAATTTTCCCTTAAAAGTAAGTATCTGGGTGGGACCTCTTCTCTCTATTTCTACCGCTACAAGTAAACATTTAAATTGGTGAATATCCAAAACCTTCCCTTTAAAATTAATTTCCTATGTTAAGTGTTTGTTGTTAAATTACATACAACTCATGAATTTCTTGCAGTTTTGTAGAATAATTATAAAAATACAAGAATTATTTAATTATTTGATAACTAAAATATAAAAATGCTTAATACTATGATATTTAATACTCACAGAAAAAAAGTTTTTGTCAAACTATAAAATCTAGTATCTTCAAATTTAGTCTGAATTTGTTAACAATAGGGTACTACTTATAACAGACAGTTAATTTCCTAATCTATAACACACAGCTGAGTAGTCATGAAATAAGATTTTTTGTATTATAAGCTGGTCCCACATTATAAGCTTTTTTGAAACCTGGTCCCACGGTCGGATAAAACAAATGCAATGTGTGCTCCTCCTCGCCATCCTTGTACGCACCCTGTACGATATTGCACTGTACGTGAATGGTGTTAACTTTGATTATGTCGACAGGTACGTTCGACTTATGTGTTTTATACACTTCCAGCTGCTGATTCTCCTTGAATCCCAACATACGAACAATGGTATTTGGTGTATGTGCAAAGTCGATGTGGTGCTTACAGTAAAGTTCGCAATTTAATGTGTTGTTGTTTGGACATAAAACTGATTGTTCTCTCACCCAACTGTTTCTGCAGATATGTTTCGGCAGATATTGATTTCATAGGTGCCGGTAGGCAACTTGATGATGGACACTTGTCTTTGGAAATTTTTATTGGAAATTCATTATTTTTTCCTTCAATAAAGTTTGGTATTGAATTATACATTGTAAAATCCAACAAATATGCTGCAAAAATGATTGTAAATGACAGTCAACATACTATGTTTAAATCATAAGTCACACTTACGTCCGCAGTGATATAACTGGTGGTTCTTGCCTCAGTAAATATATAATCTTGTTTGGTGTTGTAATCAGAATGTCTGCAACAAAATGAGTAATGATACACTATTTCACTCGTTGAATAAAAAATCAATATACATTCCTCAAAACATTTTACTTTATCAAATCTCTTTATTAAAAATCAAGACAAATTATATCAGCTGTAGTACATTACAGCTGTACATTTAAAATACTAATTTAAGATTATCTTAATTACTGACATCAATAATGTACGAACATTTTTTGGATATAAAAAATAATTTTTCTTCATTCTCAAAATTAAAAATGTTATTTGTATTTCACTTAGCTGAAAAATTACAAAAATATTTTACTAGGCGGTATGCCCATAAATACTAAATATGAAACATCAACATAATAATAAAAATTAAGATATAAAAACTAAGTTTAATAAATCTCATGTGAAAATAAAAACAAAGAAATCAGTGTTACAGAAGGGAACTGAAGGGGAGGATGCTGAAAGACATAACAAAAACCCCACAAAAGGAGCACCTGCTAAACAAAAATAGCTGACAATCCAATAATTCCAAAATCAAAGGTTATTTATACTAGAATGAAGAAACTGTACTTCTTCCTCATTAGAATATTGTTACAACACAAATAAGCCACCCCAGTACCAGGGATAAAAAAGATGATAATAAAAATAAATATACTTCATATTAAATAAAATGATTAAATATAAATAATATAATATTATTATTAAATATATATAAATATTATTTAAATTTATATATTTATAATATTTATATATTTACATTTTTCTCAAGCGCAACATCCATGCAAGCTTCATCCCGCACCTTACAATTGACAACAGGGCCCTGCGACTGAACGAATGCCCCAAATTACTTGGAGTCCACTTGGATAAAAAACTTCGCTGGAAAGATCACATAGAACATGTCATGGAACAATGCAGCGAACGATTAAATGCTATAAAAACTGTAGCCAATCGAGAGTGGGGGGCAGACACTGTATCCTTGAGAACATTTTATTTGTCCTTTGTCAGATCCAAGATGACCTCCTGCTGTGAGATATGGGGCTCTGCCGCAGCTACACACATTAACAAGCTACAGCTCATCCAATCAGCAGCTTTAAGAATTTGCCTTGGCTGCCCCAAGTCTACTCCCATTACAGCTATGGAAATAGAGCTCGGCATTGAACCAATAGAATTGTATATTAAAAAGCAAATATGGAACAAACATCTCAAAAACCAAACCCTTCCACCAACCCATCCAATCCACTCGTTGGCAGCCACGACCATTACGCAATAAAGCGTTACGAGCTTTAAATAAATATTTAAAATCTAGAAATCTGTGTATATAACTGAAACTCTACTCGCTTAATAAAAAAGATTTAAATTGGTCTCACTTACCTTCTTAGCGAATTATCAGGGTATCGTCTGATGTACTTAGGCAGAGAAAAACGGGCAATGCAATGACAAACACACATTGATGTGTTTAATTGACACTTTTTATTAACTTTTAATTTTTTAATATTAACTATTAAATTTTAACTCCCTCTTCATCAATTTCTTTTACATTACATCGTTAATAATTATTGGAATATCAGTTCCATTTTAATTTACTAGCGGTTCATTCGAACAACTTTGCTTGAAAACATTGATACTTGTTATACATGAAATGAAAATAGTTGCGATGCTTATGACTAAACACTTAACATTCTAACCATGGTATCTAAATTATGAAAGCGACCCATATTGCTCTCTCTCTCTCTCTCATACTACAAAATTCCCCATAATTTAGTTATAACCCCCCTTTTTTTTATGAATTTGAAAAATAATTGAAATTAGATTTGAGTCGACTACTTAACCAGAGTCCTTCGGCTGACCGCGTGTGGCGTCGCGCATGTATATGAATGTCCTGTTTATTTGTCACATTTTTCACTTTTGCTGTACACTCTGCTAATTTCGTTTACACTGTCGGATTTAACTGTTTATCTTCAAATTTACTGTTACACTTCAGAATATGTTAAAATGCAAAATTTAAAGGTCGCGAACTGCGAACCTTGCCCCGGCCGGGAATGGGTGATTTCGTCGACTGACGACGCTACAAGTGCGTTGGTCAAAAAACATTTCCGCCAGCTCGTGCTGTGATTGGCTGCGGCATCTCACATGGCTGGTTCCGGTGATCGACTTTGGTGTCGAGAGTACAGATAGCGGCACACGGGCGCACACGCACTGCCACATTCCATTGTAGTTGAGCGTTATTCACCAAGTTTTTGTTACTCCTCCCCAACGGAGGATACACGCATGTGCGCACAAGCTGACATTCCACGGCGTTATTGTTGTGCGCTAGGCACGGACCGGTACAGGATTGTATACAGGGTGTCCAAATAAGTGTTAGTGGTCTCGGTGGCCGCAAAGGGTGTCCAAACCGATTATTTCCCAATAGTTGATATTAAATGAAATAAAAAAAAAACATACCTCCTTCAAAATTGTCCCATTACAATACCCCCCCAATGAGAGATCTTCTGCCGAAACAGAAGATATCTCATTGCCAAAACCCCTAAGAGGACCGGTGAGGATATGGAGCCAACAACCCCCCTTTAATTTCTTAACACATCATGGGTAAACTAGCCCCCTGGCTCGGCGACTATGGACTCATCTGAACGAGATCACTGGACTTCTCCGTAAGAGATCCCAACACCGAGAAATCGAACCGACAAGTACCACAGCGCACCTCACCTTCTAACATGCTACCCCCCAAAATCCTCACTCCCTGGCTTATATCATGCCAGATCCTCAACCGATCTGTTCCCCCTTACATGCAAACTGGGTCGCCTTCAGCAATACTGGGCGCATACACGTACTTGTTAATTCCTACCTATCAAATTTTAAAAGTTCCAGTTATATTAACATAAAAAAAATTTTTTTTTTTTTTTCAAACCAAAAAAAAATTTAAATTCAAAAATTTACATTTTATAAAATTTTTCTCAATAGGAAATTTATTTGAACTTATTTAAATTAATGAATAAACAAAATTGGCATCGCTTCCTTGCCAAAACTGGTTTAGTATAGAACATCACCCATCAGCTGACCAAAACTGGGTCAAGTCCAGATCCTTGACCTACATACGTTATGTACAAGTTACATCTGTGAATACATTAAACTCCTGTAAAATTCAGTCTTGCAACGAAAAAACATAATAAAATACAACATTTAAAATTAACAAAGTATTATTATAATTAACCATTGGATTGACATTTAAATTATTCAAATAAACACCTTATACTTTTACATTTTCAAATTCTACTAAAATTTTCCTTGGTTTCAATCAAAACTTTACCTTTTTACTATGAACCTCTTTTCTTTGATAATCTCATCTCCACTACTTTGGGTGATTTAGTTATTTATACTGGCTTGAACAAATTGCAAATCATTCCTAAGTGATATTCTACATATCAATAATTATATACTATATATCAGCTGACATCCCTAGCTAATTGTAAACACATTTCAAAATTGAGCAAATTGCATGAAATATATTTTTATCAATTCTTATATCTAACGTACAACAATAATAATAATACACTTAAAATTATAGCATGAACGACTTGTATTGACTTGTCTGAGCAGCTAGTTATTTAACAGAGCACAAGCAGTTTTTTTATAGGATCAAATTTGAATTAGTAAAACATTTTTATGTTATAAAATTTACATTTGTGGCTCCTCTGAGCCACCTCCCGGCCACACACTCTATTGCAAATTGTGTAAGACTGTGGCGCCTTTTCGCTTCCACAGAGACTGTATATTTTGGAGCAGGGTTTACCTCTCCGTGTCTCTGCTTCCGCTATTAAGTTTTAAAATAGTGAACATCATCATGTTCTTGTTATAAAATGATACACCCTTAAAACGGTTCTACCACCTGTCTATGCTACCCCTACGCGGGCAGAGTGGCAGCCGCTGTTTCATAGTTTGGTGATTCCCCTTAATTTCACCCCCCATCAATTTCAAAGTACACCTTTACAACGATAACAGCTATGGCCAGTTATGGCAGAACGTGACGCAATGAGCCCCAACCATAGCTGTTAAAGCTAAACCAATTCCACGGTCAAGGTTCGGTGAGGCCGTGACCGCCCGAAAAGTTGGGGAATCACAAGTATAATATTTCCTTTTAAAATTAAAATTGAGAATTTATATTACATGACATTTCTAGTCTTGGTGGTGTTTTAACTAATACATTTCTTTCTTAACTATCTTAATGTCCATTTACATAAAATACATAATGTGTGTATAAACAATAATAACAATTTATAATAATAGAATATAAAAATGTCTGTTTAGGTATGAAAATATTAATATTCATAAATACATCCATCATCACTCAGCTAGATAATACTTTTTTAATTGGGTCACATTATAAGTGCCTTTTATTTCTCTAGTTTGTAAATCTACTAAAACGTACGCATTCTCCATTTTCACTTGGCTAACCTCATATGGACCGTCATACAATAGGAAGAATTTTTTTATTTCTTTGTCCAACGCTGATGATTGATCGTGATTTTTTATTAATACTAATTGTCCTACCTCGTATTGTATGGGCGTTAAATTCCGGTCATGCCTCCGTTTCCGCTGTTCGGCCTTACTCAGCAGACGCTCCCTAGCGATTACCAATTTCCTATCATGTGGTATCTCCGTCCGGGTTGGAAACTTTACTAGCTCTTCTAATATGCGTGACGGCCTTCTCTGAAACATTAACTCGCATGGGCTGTAACTAGTGGATTCATGTAAACTATTGTTAATATACCCCTCAATTTTGCACACAAAAGTGGCCCACAAAGAATGTTTTTTATGGCAAACGGTCCTAAACATTCTCCCTAACTCCCGCATAACACGTTCATTTGGATTTGACTGTGGATGATACACTGATGTATGTTTAACTAGAATATTTTCCCAACCTAAAGTCTCCCGCCAGGTGTTGCTGGTGAACTGCGAACCATGATCTGATAATACTATTTTCGGCTTACCTACTTCAACAAGGTATTCATTCACTATTTTCCTAGCCAACACTGATGAGGTTGCCTTTTTAATCGGGTATAGTTTTACAAATTTGGTAAAAACATCTAATACAACAAATAAATAATTTACCCCTCCTCGACCTTTGGGTAACGGGCCATATAAATCAACGGCAACTAATGCTAAAGGACTGTCTGGCATTACATGTTGCATTAAACCCTCCTGTTTACGATTGTTTACTTTAGCTTTCTGACAAATTTCACATGTTTGTAATATTTTACGCACCGTTCTTTCCATATTATTAAATTTACATGACTCCTTTAATATATCACTACATTTCTTGGGGCCTATATGGCCATGCCTTAGATGGCAGTCTCTCACTACTTCAGGTATTATAACTTTAGGGATACATAACTTCCAATCATCTCCCTGTTCATTTGCCCGATGAAATAAGTGTTTATTAAACAAGCTAAAATGTTTCTCCCACTTATGAGCTACGTTGGGTATTTGACTCAAAGCTAATATTATTTTATTAAGTTCGGTGTCTCTTTCTTGCTCTGTTGCTAAGTTACTTATTAATTTTTTCATATCTACTTCCCCCGCTTCTTTTACTATAAATATTTTATATGTATTTGCTATGTCTACTTCGGTATTATTATCAAAATCTGTTCTGGATAGGACATCAGCTACTATATTTTCTTTACCCTTACAATACTCAATTGTTAAGTCATATTCTTGTAATATTAACATCCACCGCACTAACCTACCATGCGTTAATTTACAGTTTTTAAAAACGTTAAAGCTTGATGGTCGGACCTTATGATTACTTTATTTCCTAACAAGTACGTTCTAAACTTCCTACAGGCGAAAACTATTGATAACGCCTCCTTCTCCGTCGTAGTGTAGTTCTTTTCACTAGTTAATAGAGATCTACTTGCAAAAGCTACTACTTTGTGGTTATCACTCCCATCTAACTGAAACAACTCTACTCCTAAGGCAATGTCCGACGCATCTGTGTGTATATAAAATGGCTCTGAAAAATTAGGATGAGCTAATATAACTGTGTTTAAGAATTTATTTTGTATCAGCTCGAATATATTTTGCTCTTTTAAATTCCACCGCCATCGATTGTCTTTATTTAATAAATGGCCCAATTGTACTGTTAAATATGAATATTTGTCTACAAATTGCCTATAATAATTGCACAATCCTAAAAAACTTTTCAACTGTTTAACATTTTTTGGTATCGGAAAATCTTGTATTATTTCTACCTTCTTACGGTCTGTACTGATACCCTTTGCTGAAATTATATGTCCTAAAAAATTAACTTGTTCTTTCAAAAATTCTGACTTCTTAAATTTAACTGTTATGCCATACTCATGCAGTCTACTTAGTACCCTATCTAACCTTTCACAGTGTGTATCAATGTCTGGTGATGTAATTACTATATCATCTACATAAACGGTTGTGAATTCTAAAATCTCTCTCCCTAGCACATAATCCAGGCATTTGATAAAAATTGAAACACTTACGTTGAGTCCAAAAGGTAGTCTTCGAAATTGGTAATTCCTACCGTTGTATAGAAATGCCACATACTGCCGAGACTCCTCTTCCAGCTCTATCTGCCAGTAGCCTGCAGTCAAGTCTAAGGTGGTGATGTATTTGGTCCCACTAAAACGTTGCAGAATTTCGCTTACTGGTTCTGGTGATTCTCTGTCTGGAACAATTATTCTGTTTACTTGTCTTGCGTCTAAACATAATCTTATCGATAAATCTTTCTTTGTCACCACTACTAAAGGGTTGGAATATGGTGATGTAGATTTTTCTATTATACCTTCCCTCAACATTTTATTTATTTCCTCCTGTACTAAACCCCTCTTGGAGTATGGTACCGGATAGGCTTTAGGTGCAAAGGGTGTTTTTTCTTTAACGACTAATTTACCTTTAAAATTCTTTACTAAACTGGGTTCATCTGAAAAAACTGATTTATTTTTGTTTATTATTAGCACTATTTTTTCCCTGTCTTGGTAGCTAAATTCCCCCTCTTGATACAGGATTTCATTCATTTTCTCCTCCCAATTATTTTCATTTTCACATAACTCATTCTTATTTACTCTCAAGTTACAATAATTTATCATTAAGGGTCTACACTCGTTTATATCATTGTCAGAAATTAACATTCCCTTACTAATTATTTTTAATGCTTTCATTCCTACAACTTTCTTTTGTATGAATGGTATTTCAATTATATTATTATTATTATTATTATTTAATTTCATCGTCTGTGTGTAATAGTTTAATTCTACTTTGAAATTATTCAAAAAATCATTACCTATTATAGCTCCCATATTTAGTCCTGGAATAACTAAGAAAGGTACATTTATTGTGTTCTCATTTACTTTTAATTGTAGCATTATTTGTTTGGTTACTTTTTTACTGCGAACACCCGTTACTCCTACAACACTAATTCCCAGTACTGGTAATTGTGGAATTGTTTCTGTAGTCTGATTTTTGATTTTTTCAAACATTCTATCGTCTATAGCAGTCAGTTCACTCCCTGAATCTACCAGAAAAACATATTTAGAATTAAATACTTCAGCTTCAAATTCTGCCATCCCGAAAGCATTATTACTCTCTCCCGCTTCTTCGTCAGATAAATCATTGTGTATATTAGTAATTAGTGACCCTATTGTCATGTGACTACTAGACGGCTGGGGGCTTTCTTTTTCAACCGCCCTGATTAGTTTAACGGATGTGAAGGTGGTGGTTCACTGTAAACCCCCCTACTGTTTTGATTATGAGCTGGTACTTCTACGCCCCGAGTTTCGTTTGGGTTACTAACATATCCCCCTCTACCTCTATGATTAAAATTTCCTGACACTCCCCGATTACTAGTAAAACCTCTCCCCCTATGATTCCCTCTAAATTGATCGCAACCCCTATTATAATTCTCCCCTCTACCTTGGGCACTACTCCTCAGACCCTGACACCGGTAACATTGATTCCGCGACCCATTATAATTACTGGCTCCACAACTAGGGTTTGGACATAACCACGCCCCCTCCCCTGATCTACTCACATTACTAATAAAATGGTCTCGTTGTCTTGTTTCAGTATTTATTTGACTTGATTCGTTGACTCTAAACTGGTATTTATTATCTTCTTCCTCTTTCATACTCTGGTATGCTTCTAGTATTTTTTCCAATTCTGCGATATTAGCAAACTCCCGGGTTCTGATTGTGGACAGTATGTCCTTAGGTAAATGTTTACTAATGTATCTTATAAAAGATGAAAGAGGCATTGGTGGTTCTAAATATTTAACCTGACTATATAGTCTCGTCACATATGATGTAATACTCATGTGTTTAATATAAAAATTTCCCCACCCCATTATGGTACTACGTAACCCCTCTTGTTTCTCTTCTGACCAGTACTTATTTCTAAATGCTTGCTCAAACTCATTAAAATCTACCCAGTTATCGTTATGAGCATCCGCCCATATTTTAGCATCCCCTTTAAAGTACTTTAAAATTCTTACTAATTTAATTTCCCAACTTTCTTGGTTATATTTATTAAAACTTTTTATAGATTTCAAAAATTGTATGGGGTTCACTCCCCTACTTTCATTACTAAAATAGCTTAACTCTACTTCCATATTCACTCTCTCACTCACACTAGTAAATTTTTGGTTAATTGCTACACTTAAATCTTCTCTGACTTTAGTTATTTCTTTTTCGTGTTCTGTGTGTTTAGTTTTCAAACTAGTTACATCAGTTTTAATTACATCAATCTGCTCAAAGTTACTTCTAAATTCATCATTTATTTTTTCTTGTATTTCACCTGCTCGCCTGATTTGTTCGCACTCATTAATTATAGATTGAACATTACTGTCAATTTTGTCACTTTGCTTTTTCATTTTATCATTAAATTTACTTGTCAATGTGTCAAATTTTTTATTTGTTTCTAACATTTTCTCTTTTTGTTTCTCGTTAATTATTTTGATATCGTTTTTCATTTCAGTTTGTATCTTATTGATATCACTAGTCAGTTCATCTCTCACTCCAATAATAGTCTCATTCATACTTTCCAAACGGCTATTCATATTTATTTCACTTGCTCTCAATTCGCTCCTCACACTTATGAACTCGTTATTTAAATCAGTCAGTTTAATATTTACAGAATTTATTTCCGATTTGATTTCAGTTTTTAAATTATTATTTTCTGTTTTCATTTTCTCGTCTTGTTTGTCAAGTTTATCATTCATTCCTGACATCATCTCCATCATCAATGCTAACTGATTAAATATATTTACATTATCGCTCATTTTTGCGTCTACTGTCTCAATCGTTAATTCGTGTGTTGTATTGTCTACACTCTCGTTAATATTTGTCGATACTAACTCGTCTTGCGTAACATTTAAAATTGACCCCTCCACAATATCTTCACATAAATTTACACTCTCGCTTTTCTCTGCCATTTTCGATCAGGTTGTAAATTAATTTATTTTATATTACATTAAAAATTAATTTACGTCCCTGTTCGGGCGCCAATTAAAGCGTTACGAGCTTTAAATAAATATTTAAAATCTAGAAATCTGTGTATATAACTGAAACTCTACTCGCTTAATAAAAAAGATTTAAATTGGTCTCACTTACCTTCTTAGCGAATTATCAGGGTGTCGTCTGATGTACTTAGGCAGAGAAAAACGGGCAATGCAATGACAAACACACATTGATGTGTTTAATTGACACTTTTTATTAACTTTTAATTTTTTAATATTAACTATTAAATTTTAACTCCCTCTTCATCAATTTCTTTTACATTACATCGTTAATAATTATTGGAATATCAGTTCAATTTTAATTTACTAGCGGTTCATTCGAACAACTTTGCTTGAAAACATTGATACTTGTTATACATGAAATGAAAATAGTTGCGATGCTTATGACTAAACACTTAACATTCTAACCATGGTATCTAAATTATGAAAGCGACCCATATTGCTCTCTCTCTCTCTCTCTCATACTACAAAATTCCCCATAATTTAGTTATAACCCCCCTTTTTTTTATGAATTTGAAAAATAATTGAAATTAGATTTGAGTCGACTACTTAACCAGAGTCCTTCGGCTGACCGCGTGTGGCGTCGCGCATGTATATGAATGTCCTGTTTATTTGTCACATTTTTCACTTTTGCTGTACACTCTGCTAACTTCGTTTACACTGTCGGATTTAACTGTTTATCTTCAAATTTACTGTTACACTTCAGAATATGTTAAAATGCAAAATTTAAAGGTCGCGAACTGCGAACCTTGCCCCGGCCGGGAATGGGTGATTTCGTCGACTGACGACGCTACAAGTGCGTTGGTCAAAAAACATTTCCGCCAGCTCGTGCTGTGATTGGCTGCGGCATCTCACATGGCTGGTTCCGGTGATCGACTTTGGTGTCGAGAGTACAGATAGCGGCACACGGGCGCACACGCACTGCCACATTCCATTGTAGTTGAGCGTTATTCACCAAGTTTTTGTTACTCCTCCCCAACGGAGGATACACGCATGTGCGCACAAGCTGACATTCCACGGTGTTATCGTTGTGCGCTAGGCACGGACCGGTACAGGATTGTATACAGGGTGTCCAAATAAGTGTTAGTGGTCTCGGTGGCCGCAAAGGGTGTCCAAACCGATTATTTCCCAATAGTTGATATTAAATGAAATAAAAAAAAAACATACCTCCTTCAAAATTGTCCCATTACAGCAAGCATTCAGTAAAAGAGTGGATCTTCTCTCACACGACATGCCCAACGAGACCCCAGAGACCATTGCTGCATACTTCATCGAACCACCTTGGGGATGATAGAAGCGGAAGTTAAACTTGACTTACCAATTAAAATGACCAAAGCTGACCACCCAGAAGCTCTTCGAAGGGAAACACTGGAAATGCTAAATACCCAGTATCACAACTTTGTGAAAATATACACTGATGGATCCGTGGACAGTGGTAATAGTAAATCAGGAGCAGGATACTTTAACCAAAAGACCGGCGAATGCTTCTATGTCCCAGCAAATGCAGCATCAAGTATGGATGCCGAGCTATTGGCGTTGGATGCGGCTTTGGTGAGCTGTCTACAGACTGAAGACAGAGAAATATGTATTATTCTCACAGACTCAAAATCAGCCATGGAAGCTCTGACACAGACAGGCCCAAGTGTCTATTCCTTCCGCATCAAGGAATTGAGGGCGCATCTATCAGCTCTAAAGATCAAAGGAAAACACATTGTATTCCAATGGACACCGGCCCATTGCGGGGTGGATGGAAACAAAAAAGCGGACCAGATAGCAAAAGAAGCTGCAAACATGGGACCAGTCAAACACCCCCAATACTCGCTGGCAAGATGCAAGAAAGCTGCGGCTGCTCGGATAAAAAAGGAATGGACAAAGCGCTGGTGCGAAGGAGTGACAGGGAGACAACTATTTCGACTCCAGAAAGAACCTGCAGACCCTTCCTTATACCGTAACGTGGCAAGAGCCACGGCTACTTTTGCAGCAAGGGCTAGAATTGGCCACATTGTCACCGGACATTACCTGCACCGGTTCAACTTGAGAGATTCCCCAACCTGTGAGACATGCCAGATGGAGGAGGAAACTCTTGAGCACATTTTGCTCAGATGCTCAGTACAGAATCCAGCCAGGGAGACCCTGAGGGCCGTGATGGGAAAGAATGGTGGCCTGGACCGGATTCTCGGGAACAAGCGCTTTTGGGCACTCGCTGCTGTGGTATACCATGGACATCGGACCATCGGGGTCACTTGACCCTGGAAGTCCGCTCCAAGAAGTAAGTAATATAAATAAAATATAAAGACGGTGACACGACAAACGACGACATGACCTAACGCAAGTGACTGACCAAACAAACAGGAAAACGACAAAGAAGGGAAAAAACCGAAACCAAAGAAAAATAAAGGCAATTGAAGGAAGTGAACGAATTCCTACAACCAAATAAAATAAAACCAAACAAGAAGGGGAGAACCAAATTAAAATGGAGCCAATTGAAAATGAAGGAGAAGAAGAAGAAAAATGAAGAGGAAACGAAGTGAAACCAAGGGATAAGAAACACCACAAATATAAAAGGGAGAAATGGTACACTCATATATAATATTGGGAATAAAACCAAAAATTATCCAATACCAGAAATAAATGTTATTCTCAATGAAATAATTCATAAACTGTTTTAACCAAAACAGTAAAGTAATATTATAAAAAGAAAAAGTACACTAACCCAAAAATTAGAGTTAGATATAGTAAAAATCTATAGAAAAATAACATTAATAATACTGTGTATAATTTGTAATGAAAGAAATAGTGAGAAAGTGAGAAAGTGACAAAGAGAAATAATTATAGGTATTACCCACTAAGAAACACTTAATATAAACAGTTCAAAAGTGCAATAGTGAAAGTGTAAACCCCAAAATGGTTAGAAACCATAATAATGATAATAAAACACTCAATAATCAATAAGAAACAATAATTGATTAATAGTGAATCCAATTATAAGTAAGAGTAAGGTGTATAGGATAATATTAGATGTAAGCATTTCATAATATGGAATAAACACTGAAGAGTGATAAGAAAACACTGTGTGAGTAAAAGTGATACAAATTAGTAATTAGAAATATCAAGTTTTAATAATATTAGTAAATGGAAACAATTAGTGATATGAAACGAACACTGGAAAGTGATAATAACATTGTCCATTAAGAGATTTAAGATTAGTTGTACACGATTGTATTTAAAAGGGGAGTATCCCATGTAAAGATAAACAGCTAGTATTAACATGGATTGAGAGTAGAGTTTAATTAGGAAATAAGCAAGTAATAATAAATAAATAAATAAACACCCTAGATTGTAAGGGAAAACCAATTGTTCAAAAGGTGATGTTAGTTAACACCCAAAAAATAGTAATTAATGAATTAAGTTGTAAACAAACTTTACTTAATAATGGTAAAATAATTGTATAGTTATATTAATGAATAGGGTATGACTGAAGAATTTGTACAGAGCATACACCTAGATGTTATATTTTTAATTGAGGAAGAATAGGGAGTGGTAGCCATATTGTTAACAAAGGCAAAATAGATGATTAAGAAGTTAAGACAATACAAATCTAATTACAATAGAAAAACAATAAATGTAGAAAATAACAGACCCACTAATCAAACAAAATACATTAGAATAAAATGAAACATCATTTATATAAATTCAGTAGATATAGTTAATGGACACTAGTGCATCTGAAATGCCTAACTGTCAAAACCAATAATTACAAATTGTATAAAATCCACAAGGAAACTAACAAATCTAAGGCAAGTAACTAGCCAAAAATAATGTATAAATCATTTTAAAAGAAAAATGTTACAATAAGAGCTTAAATTAAAAGAAATATGTATTTATCAAATGTCAACATAATTAGACAAAAGTTAATATCTAATAGAACATGACCTTATGAGGTATTATTTTAATCTTTGAAAGGAAATAAATACAATAGTGATAATATTTAATACCCAGGAAGGAAGACAGAAGAATAAAATCAATCAGAAAATATATAGTAAATTTGAATAAATTTCAAATATAATAACAATGCTTTTAATCTAGGCCTTAACCAATCAAAGGATTTTGGTTTCCAATTGGTTACTAATTTTCCGTTAATTTTGTTTACTCGTAAAATGACGCTTGGGTAGTAGGGACGCAAGATTCTGTATGACCGAAATTTTACTTTAAAAAGTTTAAAAAAAATATTCAAAAGTCAAAAACATGTACCAGTGAGAAGGAGATGAAGTGGATTAACGTTTAACTGATGTCCAGGAACAATATAAAAGAAAATTAAAAGCAGAAATTCCCAAGACAAATTAGAAAAAGACGCTAGCAGCCTAAGTCACTCCAAATTTGAAGAATTTTCCATTACCAAAGAACAACGATCTATCACAACCTTCTGAACTGATAAGTATCAATTAAATACCCTAATCCCAGGAATAAAAGCACTTTAAATATTTCTCACATTTATACAAACTCTCACTATGAATTAAAAATAATTTTCTTTCAAGGATTAAATAAAATAAACTTACTTAGAAAAACTTGTTAACTAAAAAATAACCTCGCACTAATTTGCGAACTTTTGTAACAACTATTACTACACTGCAGAACAATTTGTAGACACACTGTGTATTATCTAAGTACGGATAAGGCACGGTAGTGTACTTTTTTATTGTAACCATATTTTATGTTTTCTTTATAATCTAAAGAACTCCCGATTTTGGGCGAGTTGATATATAGTGTACAAACAGTAGCCATGTTGGCATCATAATCACTCGTTTCAAAATTGTCACAGTAATTAAACGCCAAACTATCATTAAAGAAACAGTACAGAGTGTAACCATTGTTTTATTTCATAGGAAATTGTATAATATATGTGTGTGTTAGCGAATTCACTGAATAGACAACTAGCGCTCTTGCTATATGTGCAATACAGTAAGCTGTACAGAGGCGGGAACCGATTCGAACACCACAGCCGTCACCACTGAAAACACCAAACTAACATATTAATTCACAAATTTAATTGTTTTCAATAAACAATTTGGCACCACCCGGGATTCACAAACCCCTATGAAATTACAGGTAAGGTTTCCACTCGGTTGTGCTGATAATTGTGACAACGCTACGGACTTCGTTAGCAACAACCATTAATGTAACGATAGGTGTGAGACGAACACACCACACTAGCACTTTATACACATTTTACAGATACGACCAAAACTTCTTCGTTACAGATTGGCTTCCATCGCGGGGCTTTACAAAGACGGACGTCATATACTTTGTTACAGATTGGCGACCAACGTAGTGAGGCTAGAAAAGGATGACTAGCGGCGATTATGAAAAGACATCATATGGTTACAAGATTCGACATTAAGAAAGAATCAAACCAAGAAGAAATGGAAGAAATTGAGGAAATGATTGGAGGATTGTTTGAAGAGGATCCCCAGGAGAACCAACCAGAAATGGAAGCAGAAGTAATAGTAGACAACCAACCGGAGAAACCAATTCAAGACAGTGAGAGGGAACAACAGTTGGGAGATCACGAACCAGCAAAAGGAGGTCCGAGCCTGCAAGATATCATGAATTTTATAGCAGAAACTTCAAAGAAAACTGACGAAAATTTTAAGAAGCAAGAGGACAAAGATAGACCAGCTGAAGGCAGAAAAAAGAGAACAAAGAAGGGAAGACAGGGAGTTCTTAAATGAAAAACTGGACAGAAACAGTGAAGAACTAAGGAAACAAATCAAGTAGGACACGGAACTTCTGAATAAGAAAATGGAAAGCAACCATGAGGCCTTGAAGAGAAGCCAAGAGACGCTAGAAAGGAAGAGTGAAGAGCTGAAGAAACAGATCAAGAAAGATCTGGAAATAGTGTATAAGAAGATTGAAAATGGTAATGAAACATTCCTACGACAAATGAAGGAAGATGGTGAGAAGAACAGAGAAGAATTAAGATTTATACTAATACAGTTTCGTGAAGAAGTCAAACAGACAAAAACGGGGATGAACAAGAGATGGGAAGAAACAAGTTACCCAGTGGATCAACTTAATGAAACAGTAAATAGTGGTTTCACACAATTGAATGAAACACTAGACACCACTTCTGAAGGTAGTAAGGAGATGGAAATTGTAGAAGAAACAAGTGTATTGTTTTCTGAAATTAAAGATAAACAATAACACCGAGAAAATCAAGCGCATAAAAACCAACAGTAGAAGAGGAAGAAAGAAGAGTCGGATAATTAAGAAGAATAAGAAAACAGAGGAAATGGGAAAGATATATAAAAAGAAACTAATCAAAACAAGAGAAGAAGTGGAGATGGTGAAGAACGGACTAACTGATGTATTTAATTTACCAATTACTGACCGGAGAGAAATAATGAAATATAAAGATTGTAGGAGAAATCTAAAGGAAATTATAAAAGGAATTCACAACCAACCAGTGGATGAAAAATTCAGCAAATCTATGCTTAGATGGAAGATGCCAGAAATAGAAAGGACTGACAACAAAACAGTGTATAACAAATTAAGGAGGTCCCTGAAACACTGGAGCACACCAGAAATGGAAATACAGAATAAAAGATCAATAATAACGAAGGAGGTACAATTAACCACTTCTTTGATTAATCAAAGTGTAGTGAATGAAGCAGTCATGGATGCAAATGAACGTATGATAGTAGAGGAATTGTGGTACGAGACCGAAGAAACCTATATCACAAGGAAGAAAATAGTTCTACACGCCAAGGTTATCCGAACCACAAGTGCAGAGGAACTGATGGACCATGGGTAAACTAAGCGAAGATACCACACACCAAGAAAAGGGACTGATATTCGAATTACCGACCAAGCCGACCAATGGAAAGAAAGAAGTATTAAAATTAAATTAAACCACTAAATAATCACCAAAACAAAAAGGGACAAGAAATGACTCAACGACCAAGATGAAGTAAATGAGAAAAATTAAACCATAATAAATAAATTGAAAAATTACCCAGAATAAATGTAGAAGATCAAACATTTGAAGGAGTAGAGAAGAAAGACAACAAAGAGTGTAATATACAAGAGAAGGCTATAATAATGAAAGAAAAGGAGAAGTCATATTACAAAAAAGTATAAATAACAGGGACCTGCGTATAGTACAATATATATCCCTATGTCATCACAAAAGATAATGGTAACAATACTTACCAAATAAGTAATATAAACACAAGAAAAATAAAAGGAGTTTACAATGAAGCTTCAATAAAAAAGTTTTACGAAGAAAAATAAATTACTAGAAATGAAATAAACAAATTTCAAAATTCAAAAAGTTTGTAAGAGCAACTTACTACCTTATTTAGATGACATATGAGGAATGAAAAAAAAATAAATAAAATAAATGAATAAAAATTGTGATGGTACAATCATGGTACATTTATAATTACTTTAAATATGGTAAATAGAACATAACTATTGTATTTTTCTATTTTTGTCATACTCAACCCAACCTTAAACACCCGATACGAATATACAGTGAGTGGAGTGTATAATAATATTTGTCAGGATTTGAACCAATTCATAGCAGAAACTGTGAAACATCACAAAAAACAGTATGCAGTCTGTGGCGATAAGAGAGCCGAACCTTAATTACGTCAGAGGCGGAAAATGTGTTTACATCAACAACGATGCTGTCAACAGTTTTAACAAAGGAAATGTGACGTAAGTTCACCCCACTTCCGCAAAATCTAACAAAGACTCTTGGTCATTTCATCTGCAGCAGTGATCAACGCCGGCCGGCAACCCATTCACTCACGGGTGAATTTTAACTTTTTATACCACCGTAGGTGGTTAATAAACAGTATAAGTGCGTCAACTACAAAAATGTGACCGTAACGTATATACGTAAAACTCGCGGTAACGTACGCGAAGTTTTACCGCAAGGAACTACAACTAACGACACGAAATGGGTGAGAACGTTCCTTGTGTACTTTAAATCCTTATTTTGGTTTCCCAATTTCAAATTCCCAATTATTTTATTTTAAATTTCAATGACATAAAAGGAGCTCCAACATTAATAAAATTTTGTACCATTTTCTACTAAATTTGTACCATGAGTATGAAAGAGAGAGAGAGATTGCGTGTGTGTTGTAATTTCTAAGTGTTGGGTTGTGCAGAAATCTAAATAAAGATGTATATCTTTCTTTATCATATATCATATATTAACTAATACAACACATTTTTTAGTACATGTAAGGATTTTGGAGGGTAATTTGATTTTTGAAAACGCCTCTGGCGCAATATGTGGATATTATGTAGTAACTACCAGTTTCAATATTAATAAAGTATTTTATATATGTTATTTGGTGTATGTTTTTATTTCAGGTAATTTGTTTCACAAGACTGGTTCGTGTTACACGAATTCTGGCCCGAAAAAATAAATTTAGATCATGTTACCTTGTACAAACATGGCACCCGAGATTATTTATTAATACATACGAAAATACATTTTTTACGAAAAATAATTAAACGATAAAAAGTAATAGATTACAAATGGCGCCCGAACAGGGACTCGACATAAAATAAAATTTTATGGAGAGTACACCTACTGGTATGTGAAACAGTTACTTGAAGTAATAGCGTAATAGTTCGCAAAGCGTGCGCAAGGTAAGGTTAAATTTTAGGTTATAAATAAATATGTTTTAGTAACCTAAAATAATACAACATGAGTACCAGTGACAATATTGTAATAGAAACCAGTACATCTGAGATAAATGTAACTAGTGAAATGAAGGTTCAATTAAACCCAATTAGTCAGACTGACGAGGCAAATACGCCTGTGTCTGCAGAGATAACGAAAGTCAATACATACATTTCAACTAAGTCAGATAGTAATCAGGATGAAACTAATGCAATGATGCAATTGCTATTAAAATTAGACAAAAAACTAGATGAACAGAAAATCGATTCTGATATTAAATTCAATGAATTAAGGAATGAAATAAAATTAGGTCATAATCACCTTATTAAAAAATGTGACAAGCTCATCACAAAACTAGATGAGACTTTAAATTTGGTAGAAAGTCAATTAGAAAGTCAGAAAGTAAATCGTAATACCCAGCAAAATGCTGTACTAAATAATAACATGTTTCAAAATGATAATTCAAATAATGAATGTACAGATAACTCAAATATTACAAGTAGTAAGATTGTGGTGTTAGAAAAGGATAAAAATGATAATGAAAGTATAATTAGTGAAAATGAAATGTTTGAATTTATTAAGTCAGAAAGAAAGTTGAGAGAAAGTATTTTAGTACAAGGAGTGCAGGGGGTAGAATTTTCTTTTGATATAGTGTTAGGGGGTGAAGACAAGTCTTCATGTGATTTTTATAAGGATAAGAGTTCCTTAAATTTATATTTGGGAGACGAAAGGTCTACAAATAAAGTTTCTTTGTATTTTTGTGTACCTAATAAGTGGGGCACTTGTGTTACGGATAATTTTATGTTAGGGACCCCTGCATATTTGGAGAGAGAAAGTGTATTTTGGTGTTATGGAGAGAAATGTATTAAGAGAGAAATTATAGAGAGATATTGTGAGAGTAAGAGAGTAATAGAAATATTTAAAGTAAACAGAAATTACAGACAATTGTTAGAAAGGTTAGGGTTAGATGTGGTATATGAAAATGATGAATACTTACCTGATAATAACAATAAATTGGAAATAACAAGAAATGAGAATAAAGACATTAGGTACTTACCTGTGGTGGAATATTATGAAGATAATTATAGTATAAACCGATTAATGACATATGATACTGAGATAAACGGAACCCTACTTGATCGTGACTGGAAATATTTGTTTAATAACCGTTTCATAAAGGAGTACGAATATAATGTATCTAGTAATAAAATCTATTTATTAAATAAGAATTTATATAGACCTAAGATTCGTTTGTTGTTCAATGATGGTGGATAGACTGTTGTATTGTGAAATGAACATTAAATAATAATATGAAAAGTGGTATTGAATTGGACTGCTATGAACTGAGTTTGGTAAATAATGAATTAATGAAGTTGGAGTGTATATTTTTCATTGTATTAACTGTCTTTATCTATCAATGTATTTTTTATGTGTATTATGTATTACAGGTATATTTACACCAGTATGTATTATTATATATTTTACATATATGACATGTTTAATAATAATAATTTTAAATTTTAATTGGTATTGAAAGTAATTCCTAATAAATGATTAAATAAGAATATATATATTTGAATAATGAGATGTACTATTATGAGGAGGTGAGAGGTGAAGTTTAGAAGACAATGGTCAATGATTACAGTAAAGTAAATGTTTAAACGGGAATAGAGCCTGGGTATAGATAAAAAGAAGGTGAGTTATTTAATTAATGTAAATGGAGTTAGAAAGATAAGAATTTTTAAAGAAAATAATACAAAGAGAATTATTAGATATTTAGGGACACAGTAGTTAGTGATTATTTGTAGAGAAGGTGTTTAAGTAAAGGTTAAACATATATTTGTTGTTGATGAATTCTGTAGTGGGGGTGAGGTGATAAAGAGTAGCCAACCAATAGTGTTGTGGCAGGTATTAGAGCAGTTTAAGGGAGTGTTTGCCGAATTTTTGGAAGGGCAAAATATTAGGGATGTATATAGCCAGTTAGGGAACACCCAACTCAGTGCAAAGACGAGCGGTGCCATAGGATTTAAATGTAATTAGTAATGGTGTTTATAATTGAGATATTGGTGTCATTGATAGGTAAATTTGATTGTCAGTTAGAAGAAGGTGAGTAAAATATAATGAGTATAGTGAATATAGGAGTTATCCAGACTAAACAGTGATAGAATGTGAGAGGTTAGGTAGTTAGGTAGGTAGAAAATTCAGAATAGAAAGGTAATGAGGTAATAATATTAATAATATGAATATTAATAATAAATTTAAAATGAATTTTATAATTATAATAAATAAATTGATGTATAATTAATGAAAGTTTAATTGAAATTGTAATTTTAACTTAAAATGCAACTTAGAATATGCAAAACAAGATTAAAATGAATCAAGATTATTTAAGGTATTAATGTATCAATGTATTATGTATAAATGTATTATGTATTTATGTTATAAAAATTTTTTAACACGATGTTATAACATGGAAATAATGTGTAGAAAAAAAAAAAATTTTTTTTTAACTGGCGCTGTTAATAATAACAATAATCCAGAATATTACCTGTTAATAATAATAATAATAATAATAATAATTTTTTAGTTTTATCATTCAATAAGAGTTATAAATAAATAAATATACCAATTTATCGATTCTTTTATAATTTGTTTTTCTCCAGGTTTGGGAGATTTATAGGGTAATTTTCCTAATTTCAAGTAGAGTTTAAATTTTTATTATATCAATGTTTATGTTACAATTACAGTAATTGTAAAAGAAAGAAGATAAATATTATCGATAGGAATCGAAACCATTTATCAATTCAGGGTTTGTAATATGAAGAAAGGAAAGTCTTTATAATTCTTGAGAAATATATATTTCTAATTGTTTTATAACTATATTAAGCCAACCCAGTGCTTATTGGCACAAACCAGCACTTAGCTAAGGGGAACCAGATCAGTTGAGGATGGAGTGATTTACTAAGCCACTATTTTAATATTTATTATGTATTGTTTCAGTGTTTGGTGATATGACAGCGGTCCTGAGCTGGCCAGCGCGTAAGAGCAGGGGCGTTAAGAGCCTAAGTGGCCTTATGGTGTTGGGATCTCGCAGGAGAAGTCCAGTAAGGTCATCTAGGTACGGTCATCATCACCAGACCAAGGGTGAGTTGTAATTTTCTTTTATATAAAATTGTAAGGGGGTTGTGGCGACTTATCCTGGCTGATCCCTTTAGGAAGTATGAAAGGGTCAATGAAAGTTTTTGTGCTTCGACACACAATCTTTCATTGAGGGGGTTTTGTGATGGTACAATCATGGTACATTTATAATTACTTTAAATATGGTAAATAGAACATAACTATTGTATTTTTCTATTTTTGTCATACTCAACCCAACCTTAAACACCCGATACGAATATACAGTGAGTGGAGTGTATAATAATATTTGTCAGGATTTGAACCAATTCATAGCAAAAACTGTGAAACATCACAAAAAACAGTATGCAGTCTGTGGCGATAAGAGAGCCGAACCTTAATTACGTCAGAGGCGGAGAATGTGTTTACATCAACAACGATGCTGTCAACAGTTTTAACAAAGGAAATGTGACGTAAGTTCACCCCACTTCCGCAAAATCTAACAAAGACTCTTGGTCATTTCATCTGCAGCAGTGATCAACGCCGGCCGGCAACCCATTCACTCACGGGTGAATTTTAACTTTTTAGACCACCGTAGGTGGTTAATAAACAGTATAAGTGCGTCAACTACAAAAATGTGACCGTAACGTATATACGTAAAACTCGCGGTAACGTACGCGAAGTTTTACCGCAAGGAACTACAACTAACGACACGAAATGGGTGAGAACGTTCCTTGTGTACTTTAAATCCTTATTTTGGTTTCCCAATTTCAAATTCCCAATTATTTTATTTTAAATTTCAATGACATAAAAGGAGCTCCAACATTAATAAAATTTTGTACCATTTTCTACTAAATTTGTACCATGAGTATGAAAGAGAGAGAGAGATTGCGTGTGTGTTGTAATTTCTAAGTGTTGGGTTGTGCAGAAATCTAAATAAAGATGTATATCTTTCTTTATCATATATCATATATTAACTAATACAACACATTTTTTAGTACATGTAAGGATTTTGGAGGGTAATTTGATTTTTGAAAACGCCTCTGGCGCAATATGTGGATATTATGTAGTAACTACCAGTTTCAATATTAATAAAGTATTTTATATATGTTATTTGGTGTATGTTTTTATTTCAGGTAATTTGTTTCACAAGACTGGTTCGTGTTACACGAATTCTGGCCCGAAAAAATAAATTTAGATCATGTTACCTTGTACAAACATGGCACCCGAGATTATTTATTAATACATACGAAAATACATTTTTTATGAAAAATAATTAAACGATAAAAAGTAATAGATTACAAAATATAAAAAACAAAGGAATAAGTTACCAAAATTCCTACCAAGTAAGATCAACTTACAGTCAAACAAAGTTGATATATGAAGTATAAAACAAAAGATAATAATAAGGGAATAAGTTACACAAATTCCTATAAAAAAGTAAGAATCACAAACGATAATATTTAAACAAAAAATACCTAAAAAGGAATAAGCTACAAAAATTCCTATAAAGTAAGAAAACTAACTTACGAAAAATTATCAAAAATGATATTTAAAATAAATTAAAATAAACAAAAATAAAATCAAGCAAAAACTGCTGAGATAAATACCTAAAATTATAATGAATTCAATGTATTCAAAGAAAAAAAAAACTGAACTGGTACAAGGAAGAAAAAGAAGAAAAATAAAACAAATATACAAAAAATGGCTAAAGCAGAATATTGCTAAACAACCAAGAAAAGAATAAAGATGTCTAAGATAATTAAAATGATCACAAGAAGAATAGAAAAACAAACCAATGAAGAGTTAGAAATGATGAAATTAACATATGAATAAATAAAAAACAATCAACTGTATGAGTAAATGACAGTATATAGCAAAGGTACAGTGGAAGGAAGAATGAGTAAAAGGCCAAAGTGATCTAAAAACAAAACCACAAGGTGGACAATCCCAAGATATATTATTATTATTAATTTAAGTCACAAGTTGACAAAAAAGGTATTTAAGATTGACTGTTGAAAAGTCCAGCAATCAAAATAAACTGAGCAGAGATGATGTTCCTCTGGTCTCAGAAAAAATGAGTAGTAATGGAAGAAACCAGCTACTAAAAAGTTAGGGAAAAAATTGTATAAGGGAGAACACACTAATGGAAATAAATAAAAACAGATCCAAATAAAATGGAATGAATCGAGTAAGAAGAGAAATAAAGAATGGAGAAACAAACAAGAGAGAAAAAGAAAAAATAATATATAACTGATAATTTCATAAAAAACTATACTAGTGTTTTATTAAAATGATCAATTTTGAAGGAGAGGCATTATGTTACAACACAAATAAGCCACCCCAGTACCAGGGATAAAAAAGATGATAATAAAAATAAATATACTTCACATTAAATAAAATGATTAAATATAAATAAAATATAAAGACGGTGACACGACAAACGACGACATGACCTAACCCAAGTGATTGACCAAACAAACAGGAAAACGACAAAGAAGGGAAAAAACCGAAACCAAAGAAGAATAAAGACAATTGAAGGAAGGGAACGAATTCCTACAACCAAATAAAATAACACCAAACGAGAAGGGGAGAACCGAATTAAAATGAAGCCAATTGAAAATGAAGGAGAAGAAGAAGAAAAATGAAGAGGAAACGAAGTGAAACCAAGGGATAAGAAATACCACAAATATAAAAGGGAGAAATGGTACACTCAAATATAATATTGGGAATAAAACTAATAATTATCCAATACCAGAAATAAATGTTATTCTCAATGAAATAATTCATATAAATTCTTGGATTTCGTTGTCCATGACGTGTCCGTTACTTAACTAAATATCACTATTGTTTGACGACTCGGAACACTAAGTTTTTTATAAGTAAAATCGTAAAGATTTACCTTACAGCCTAAACCGGCTTTCACCTTTAGAAGGCTTCATCAGAGGCTGCCGTAGGTAGCGCTGTCCGTCTTGTTGTTGGCGACGGGATAGTTTTTCGAAAGATCGAGGCTGTGTGTGTGTGGTGAGATGTGTTCGAATAATGCGTGCGATTTGAATTGTGTCTGTTCGTTTAGGATGTCGTTTTTATTTGTTTTAGTGTGTTTGTATATTTCTAATTGTTCTAGAGTGTCTAGTTTTCGGCCTTTTGTGTGTACGTGTAGAATGTTCATGTTATTGTCGATGTTTTTATATGTGTGGTTTGCTTCAATGAGGTGGTTTGCAAAGGTGGATTCTGTAGTGGTGTGGCACTCCACAAAGGCACTCCACACCACTACAGAATCCACCTTTGCAAACCACCTCATTGAAGCAAACCACACATATAAAAACATCGACAATAACATGAACATTCTAAAACGTACACACAAAAGGTAGAAAACTAGACACTCTAGAACAATTAGAAATATACAAACACACTAAAACAAACAAAAACGGCATCCTAAACGAACAGACACAATTCAAATCGCACGCATTATTCGAACACATCTCACCACACACACACAGCCTCGATCTTTCGAAAAACTATCCCGTCGCCAACAACAAGACGGACAGCGCTATCTATGGCAGCCTCTGATGAAGCCTTCTAAAGGTGAAAGCCGGTTTAGGCTGTAAGGTAAATCTTTACAATTTTACTTATAAAAAACTTATAGTTCCGAGTCGTCAAACAATAGTGATATTTAATTCATATAACTGTTTTAACCAAAACAGTAAAGTAATATTATTAAAAGAAAAAGTACACTAACCCAAAAATTAGAGTTAAATATAGTAAAAATCTATAGAAAAATAACATTAATAATACTGTGTATAATTTGTAATGAAAGAAATAGTGAGAAAGTGAGAAAGTGACAAAGAGAAATAATTATAGGGATTACCCACTAAGAAACACTTAATATAAACAGTTCAAAAGTGCAATAGTGAAAGTGTAAACCCCAAAATGGTTAGAAACCATAATAATGATAATAAAACACTCAATAATCAATCAGAAACAATAATTGATTAATAGTGAATCCAATTATAAGTAAGAGTAAGGTTTATAGGATAATATTAGATGTAAGCATTTCATAATGTGGAATAAACACTGAAGAGTGATAAGAAAACACTGTGTGAGTAAAAGTGATACAAATTAGTAATTAGAAATATAAAGTTTTAATAATAACAGTAAATGGAAACAATTAGTGATATGAAACGAACACTGGAAAGTGATAATAACATTGTCCATTAAGAGATTTAAGATTAGTTGTAAACGATTGTATTTAAAAGGGGAGTATCCCATGTAAAGATAAACAGCTAGTATTACTATAAAATAGGTTATTTACCTTCTGTCGACGTTTCTTAAAATCCTTTTAGGATGACTCGAGTTTCGACACCATTTGGTGTCATCATCAGATCGGAATATGAATTAAGTTAAAACATTTTGGTGCATGTGCATCTCGTCAGATATTTAAAAAATTAAAAACAACACATAACATTATATAAAACAATAAATAAACTATATCACAATAAAATAACATTAACAAAAGAATATAAAAACAACGCGGCCGCAAACGAACCTGTACAGGAACGCCCCCCACGGTAAGACTAATCAAACCGGCATTGATTAGTCTTACCGTGGGGGGCGTTCCTGTACAGGTTCGTTTGCGGCCGCGTTGTTTTTATATTCTTTTGTTAATGTTATTTTATTGTGATATAGTTTATTTATTGTTTTATATAATGTTATGTGTTGTTTTTAATTTTTTAAATATCTGACGAGATGCACATGCATCAAAATGTTTTAACTTAATTCATATTCCGATCTGATGATGACACCAAATGGTGTCGAAACTCGAGTCATCCTAAAAGGATTTTAAGAAACGTCGACAGAAGGTAAATAACCTATTTTATAGTCTTAATCGTTTCTGGAGGCAAGAAAAATGTTTAAAAAGCTAGTATTAACAAGGATTGAGAGTAGAGTTTAATTAGGAAATAAGCAAGTAATAATAAATAAATAAATAAACATCCTAGATTGTAAGGGAAAACCAATTGTTCAAAAGGTGATGTTAGTTAACACCCAAAAAATAGTAATTAATGAATTAAGTTGTAAACAAACTTTACTTAATAATGGTAAAATAATTGTATAGTTATATTAATGAATAGGGTATGACTGAAGAATTTGTACAGAGCATACACCTAGATGTTATATTTTTAATTGAGGAAGAATAGGGAGTGGTAGCCATATTGTTAACAAAGGCAAAATAGATGATTAAGAAGTTAAGACAATACAAATCTAATTACAATAGAAAAACAATAAATGTAGAAAATAACAGAACCACTAATCAAACAAAATACATTAGAATAAAATGAAACATCATTTATATAAATTCAGTAGATATAGTTAATGGACACTAGTGCATCTGAAATGCCTAACTGTCAAAACCAATAATTACAAATTGTATAAAATCCACAAGGAAACTAACAAATCTAAGGCAAGTAACTAGCCAAAAATAATGTATAAATCATTTTAAAAGAAAAATGTTACAATAAGAGCTTAAATTAAAAGAAATATGTAATTATCAAATGTCAACATAATTAGACAAAAGTTAATATCTAATAGAACATGACCTTATGAGGTATTATTTTAATCTTTGAAAGGAAATAAATACAATAGTGATAATATTTAATACCCAGGAAGGAAGACAAGAATAAAATCAATCAGAAAATATATAGTAAATTTGAATAAATTTCAAATATAATAACAATGCTTTTAATCTAGGCCTTAACCAATCAAAGGATTTTGGTTTCCAATTGGTTACTAATTTTCCGTTAATTTTGTTTACTCGTAAAATGACACTTGGGTAGTAGGGACGCAAGATTCTGTATGACCGAAATTTTACTTTAAAAAGTTTAAAAAAAATATTCAAAAGTCAAAAACATGTACCAGTGAGAAGGAGATGAAGAGGATTAACGTTTAACTGATGTCCAGGAACAATATAAAAGAAAATTAAAAGCAGAAATTCCCAAGACAAATTAGAAAAAGATGCTAGCAGCCTAAGTCACTCCAAATTTGATGAATTTTCCATTACCAAAGAACAAGGATCTATCACAACCTTCTGAACTGATAAGTATCAATTAAATACCCTAATCCCAGGAATAAAAGCACTTTAAATATTTCTCACATTTATACAAACTCTCACTATGAATTAAAAATAATTTTCCTTCAAGGATTAAATAAAATAAACTTACTTAGAAAAACTTGTTAACTAAAAAATAACCTTGCACTAATTCGCGAACTTTTGTAACAACTATTACTACACTGCAGAACAATTTGTAGACACACTGTATATTATCTAAGTACGGATAAGGCACGGTAGTGTACTTTTTTATTGTAACCATATTTTATGTTTTCTTTATAATCTAAAGAACTCCCGATTTTGGGCGAGTTGATATATAGTGTACAAACAGTAGCCATGTTGGCATCCGAATCACTCGTTTCAAAACTAATTTCGTCAGCTTGAGATATGTGTTTCATGTTTTACGCCGGAGCAACTTTTATTGAATACTACATTATAATATTATTGTCACAGTAATTAAACGCCAAACTATCATTAAAGAAACAGTACAGAGTGTAACCATTGTTTTATTTCATAGGAAATTGTATAATATATGTGTGTGTTAGCGAATTCACTGAATAGACAACTAGCGCTCTTGCTATATGTGCAATACAGTAAGCTGTACAGAGGCGGGAACCGATTCGAACGCCACAGCCGTCACCGCTGAAAACACCAAACTAACATATTAATTCACAAATTTAATTGTTTTCAATAAACAATTTGGCGCCACCCGGGATTCACAAACCCCTATGAAATTACAGGTAAGGTTTCCACTCGGTTGTACTGATAATTGTGACAACGCTACGGACTTCGTTAGCAACACCCATTAATGTAACGACAGGTGTGAGACGAACACACCACACTAACACTTTATACACATAAAAATCTGGTGTACACATTTTACAGATACGACCAGAACTTCTTCGTTACAGATTGGCTTCCATCGTGGGGCTTTACAAAGACGGACGTCATATACTTTGTTACAATATAGAAGCTGAAAGCTTTTCAAAACATGGTGTTAAGTACACATTTGGGATGGAGGTGGATCAATCAGTTCAGTTATAAATAATTAAATGACTATGATAGCAAATGAAGATCCTGAATATAAGAGGTATGATACCTCTACCACACTGGTTTTGTTAATGGTTGAGAATCTCTACTGAATCAAGTTGATATGAAAAAAAGCTTAACAGTCAGGCACACAGGAAAAAAATATTACAAATAAATCTAGGGCACACATTAAGAAAACAAACAATATGAAATAGACACTCAGACACTCGCACTATCATTTGTTATAACTACGGATAATCTTATCAATCATTTAATACTATCATAGGGAAATACAAATATATTAAGAATACAACAAAACGTATCTTCTGCTGCTGCGAGATGGTATCTATTGGAGAACGACTGTTTCACCTTGAGCTGTTAGGCCTACCGCACACTGAGACAAAACAGTTTTGCAACTGTTTCTTACGTTTTAAAATCTCATGTATTTATATAGGGGGTGCGCACACTATAGCAACAGAAACAAAACTGTTTCCTATGGTGGAAACAGCAACGCAACAGAATAGTTGCGAAAAAGTTCTAGTTTCCTGTTTTCTATGGAAGTTTCTTTTGAAATTGTTTCGTGGTGAAGATAGGTGCCGATCCCCCCCCCCTGGGGTACTAAACAGCAGTCTGTAAGCATTCTGAACGTGTTGAAGTCTTTTTGTTATTATAGTTATTTATTATTATATTAATGTGTTAATATAGTTATTTGAACTCGATTATTATAAAATGAGTTACACACATAAATCAATCATGTAAAGTAACTTTACAAATTTCAAATATACCCGCCCAAAATATTACCTACCTTAGCGATTTAACTCTCGCACCTACCTTACATTTCATCAATAGATTCCAGGTTCGCCAGCATATTTGTGATTAACATATGCAAACCATCTCATTTTCTGGACATTAAATGATGCTTACTTAATTTAAACACTTGGTTTGCCTTGTCTCAGAAGATTCTAAGATCATCAGGCGAGATTTTGACAATGGAAACAGACTAGGTTTTGGCGCAATAACTATATTAGACACGTGGTCATGGTGAAATTGAAATTATTATTTATTTGCATTTTATAAATTCAAAGGGTGTTCCCCTATTTACTTGGTGATTAATAAATCACACCACAATGAACATACATAATCATTATTATATCAAATTAAATTTACTTAACTTTAAGGAAGGCTAACCAGTACTTCGCTTTCACTCTCTACCTCTCATTCATTTCAAACCCCCCTTTTACACTTGAGATCTCATTTCTCTGAATAGAACAATGGAGTAGTAGGTAGATGGTTATTAATTGTCGGTCAGCCGATCTAGTTGTAAGTACTTAGCTATAGCAGTTATTCCACATGTTGCACCATGGCTCGTTCAAAACTGTTTGCTCCAACATTCACAAAAACTGTTTGAAACTGTTTGAAACTGTTATCTAACCTTTTTAATTACATTGACACTAGCAGAGATTTACTTATATTTGTTTTAAACACATTTTTTCACTTTTGAAGGCCTAAATTGACTTTGTCCGCGGACTGGGTTCAACACCCAGTACGCCGTTTGGCTGTTGTTCGTAGACCGGGCTAATGGCGATCGGTCAGCGTATACTACAGGAGCTGCTCATGTGGTACCCTTCCTCGTTGATCAAGCTATATCGAAATGTTCTAGAACATCGTAGAAGCTTGGATTTCGTTTCAGTATTATAAACACGTGTTCATTTTGTGATATTCTTCTGACGTCAGTCGGATCGATAAAAATTCGTGCCCATATATGGTTAGGTTTATTTATTTTTGTGACGGTAATGCCTATGTCATGCTGGTTGATTCATACCATTCCAATTTCGAAAGTCATATTTTACTCAGTTTATATAAATCGGATTATTGCACAATATTAAAATAATTATAACCATTTTGTACTGTCACAATCATTACTACAATGAACGACAAAAAAAAAATTGAACACTTAATCGATGAAGTGGAAAAACGGCCTGCTTTGTTGTCAAAGACTTTTGAACGACTATATGGACATAAATCTAAAAAATAAACTGTACGGAGAACTGTGTATACTGTTATTTTGATAACTGAGATTGAATTTATTTAATAATTAGATTGTTAATTAAAGTATTAGACTATGTTTTATGAATACTGTTTACCAGTGGCGGCTTCAGGAGGGGGCATGCCCCCCCCCCCCCCGAGAACCTGAGACACTTTTCCTAACTCATTATTTAGACGATCCAAATGGGTAAAAATATTAGTGGATATGACAAAAGTTATTACGGTTAAAACTATATGTCCGTAGTGGGCGTGGTATTGGTATGCGTAATATTTCTAATACGTAGGGTAGAGACCACAGTGAAGGCCACCTCTATAGTGAATGCCACCTGTGAGTATTTCGTTAATTAAAAAAATATCGAATAACGCTAGAGACTTGAAAATTTCAGAAGCTTATTCTGCTACCTATTTGCTCGCATTACGCGAAAAATTTTTTGAGATATTCTTATTTTAAAAGAAATACAATTTTTTTTAGTAACAAACAGCTCTGAAACCTGCATTTTCTTATTTTGGATACTAAGGAAACCTGGTAAGTAATTTGTGAAATTTATTGAAATAAGCAGTGCTATGATAGTAAAAAGATTTTCAGCGTGTTCAACATAAAATAAACTTTAAGTTAATAATAATTCTGCACGTACTATTCCTTTATATTTTTGTAAAAATTGGTGGCCATAACTGTGTCATCGAATAGACTAATGTATCAGTCCTCGCCATATGTACGACAACAGGAAAAACTTAACCTTACTTTTTAGGTGGTTTTTTAATTAAAGTTTGTTGTATAAGAATTGAACTTGTTAATGTCGTTAACATTTTTATATAAAATAATACTAATTACATATTACATATATATTTCTTAACACATGAAATTAGTATACATATTACATATGTATTTCTTAACACATGAAACATATGGCGAGAACCGTGTTCTTTGATGGCGATGACTGCGGGTAATGGTGTCAATAACTGTGGAAAATCGACTTTTTAACTTTAACATCTATTTTAAAATTGTTTTTTAGTTTTTGCTCTAAAAAAAAAAAAATATTTTCAGCATTAAAATATTCCAAATAATGTATGAAAGCAATTTGATTGATAATTTTCCTTACAGAATTAAAGAAATAAAGATAAAAGTAACTAAAAATCTTAAAGGTGGCCTTAACTGTGGTCTCTACCCAATTTCATAATTTATAAAGCACATTTTTGTTCTATGAAACCAGAAGAGTGAGCGTGAGGAGTATTGTACTTAGTTTTGCCTGATCTGGTGCCGTAAACGAGCCGGTTTGCAATGCCGTAAATACCGTTCTAGACACCTACAAAACCTCGCCACTCAAACAGCCTTAGAGGTTATTTACTGGGGGACATGCTTATTATCCATAAGGATAGATTGTATGTATAAAGGCGGAAATAACAAAAAATTACTGGGGGAAGTTGTCAGCACTGATTTCCCACCAAGGTTGACTCCACCTCCTCCACAAACACTATTGTGTTGACGCCATTTGTAACAAGTGTGCTAGGTTTTCTGATCATAAATAGCTTTACGTTTAAGAACACAAATATTTATTTACAGTTTACAGTACAGTTAGGTACAGTTTAGTTTTGTTGTGCTCAACAAAGGCCGATAAACTAAAAAATGCTGAGTACAGCCAGTGTACAGTACTAAATTTTGATCAGTCATCTAGCGAACAGGGTTATGTCTTACTTTCCTATTTTTTATTATACGTAGGCCTACTAGAATTAATATTTTGTAACTGTGAAAATGTTCTGCCTGTGTCTGTCCGAAGTAGTGTAAACTAAACTACTGGACTGATTTTTAGTAAAATTGGACATGCAGTTGTTATTTGTGAATATCTTAGAGGCTTTTAGCGAATTTCCTTTAAAAATTCAGTTATTACCTTATGTGGCGGTGTCATGGCAATACAGTACACTTTCGCTAATCTGAACTAATAAAAACTGAGAGGGTTCAGATTAGCGAAAAGTTTGCATTACCGAATGATCAAATATAATACCGTATTAATATTGTTGGAGTTCATCGAAGGATAAATATTCTTAGCCAAGAAATTAAACATTTTTTAATTTTGTCATCGGCATCAAAGAACACGGTTCTCGCCATACGTTTCATGTGTTAAGAAATACATATGTAATAAAGAAAAAAATATCTTTCTTATAGATAATAAACTTTATTTAGCATATATATTTAACATTTTACTGTACATAAATACTATGATTAAGCAACGTATTTACATTTTAAGAAAAACGATTTGATATATATGATTATAATAAAATTATTTTACAGATTTGTATTTCATTCCAAATAATTATAAAAATCTTAAATAACTTAAATAAATTAAATTAACAAGTTCAATTTTTATACAACAAACTTTAATTAAAGAACCACGTAAAAAGTAAGGATAACGTTTACTTCCATGTTCCTTAAGGAAATGGAAGTATGGTGATGGCAAAAAAAATCGTGTTCGAGATTATTGCAGATTCTGATTGTACTACACTCAAAACATGAAAAAAGTCGTTTTTCGAAAAGTGTCTGTGTGTCTATCTGTCTGTGTCTGTAGATTTTTTTCTATGGCAAACGATAACAGCCGCAAATTCAAACAGAATCAAATCATTTTTTGCATACAGCCCTGGTTTGTAGAGTACTCACGACCTATTGTTTTTGGTGAAGATCGGTTGAGGGAAAGTGGTAGTTTACCTGCAACGGTTTTTTTATCAAGGGTAATTTTGTTTGTTTGGCAAACGATAACAGCCGCAAATTCAAACAGAATCAAATAATGTTTCGCATACAGCCCTGAATTGTAGAGTTCTCAAGATCTGTTGATTTTGGTAAAGACCGGTTAAGGGAAAGGGGTAGTTTACCTGCAACGTTTTATGTTTTAACAAGGGTATTTTCTATGGCAAACGATAACAGCCGCAAATTCAAACATAATCAAATAATGTTTTGTATACTGCCCTGAATTGTAGAGTTCTCAAGACCTTTTGTTTTTGGTGAAGATCGGTTAAGGGAAAGGGGTAGTTTACCTGCAACGGTCTATGTTTTAAAAGGGTATTTTTTCTATGACGAACGATAACTGCCGTAAATTCAAACAGAATCAAATACGTTTTAGCATACACCCCTGATTTCGTGAGTACTAAAGACCTATTGTTTTTGGTGAAGATCGTTTACGGGAAAGGGGTAGTTTACCTGCCACGTTTTTTGTTTTATCAAGGGTATTTTGTATGGCAAACGATAACAGCCGCAAATTCAAACAGAATCATATAATATTTTGCACACAGTCCTCAATTGTAGAGTTCTCAAGACCTATCGTTTTTGGTGAAGATCGGTTAAGGGAAATGGGTAGTTTACCTGCAACGGTTTTTTATCAAGGGTAATTTTACTTCCATATTCCTTAAGGAATGGAAGTATGGTGATGGCAAAAAAAATCGTGTTCGAGATTATTGCAGATTCTGATTCTACTACACTCAAAACATGAAAAAAAGTCGTTTTCCGAAAAGTGTCTGTGTGTGTGTCTGTGTGTCTGTGTGTCTGTCTGTCTGTAGATTTTTTTTCTATGGCAAACGATAACTGCCGCAAATTCAAACAGAATCAAATAATTGTTTGCATACAGCCCGGTTTTGCAGAGTTCTCGCGACCTATTGTTTTTGGTGAAGATCGGTTGAGGGAAAGGGGTAGTTTACCTGCAACGGTTTTTTTTTAGCAAGGGAAATTTTGTTTGTTTGGCAAACGATAACAGCCGCAAATTCAAACAGAATCAAATAATGTTTCGCATACAGCCCTGAATTGTAGAGTTCTCAAGACCTATTGTTTTTGGTGAAGATCGGTTAAGGGAAAGGGGTAGTTTACCTGTAACGTTTTATGTTTTAACAAGGGTATTTCCTATGGCAAACGATAACAGCCGCAAATTCAAACAGAATGAAAAGATTATTTGCATACAGCCCTAAATTGTAGAGTTCTCAATACCTTTTGTTTTTGGTGAAGATCGGTTAAGGGAAAGGGGTAGTTTACCTACAACGTTTTTTTAACAAGGGTATTTTCTATGGCAAACGATAACAGCCGCAAATTCAAACAGAATCAAATAATTTTCTGCATACAGCCCTGATTTGTAGAGTACTCAAGACCTATTGTTTTTGGTGAAGATCGGTTGAGGGGAAGGGGTAGTTTACCAGCAACGTTTTTTATCATGCGTATTTTCTATGGCAAACGACAACTGCCGCAAATTCAAACAGAATCAAATAATTTTTTGCATACAGCCCTGATTTGTAGAGTACTCGCGACCTATTGTTTTTGGTGAAGATCGGTTGAGGGGAAGGGGTAGTTTACCTGCAACAGTTTTTTTTATCAAGGGAAATTTTTTTTTTTTTGGCAAACGATAACAGCCGCAAATTCAAACAGAATCAAATAATGTTTCGCATACAGCCCTGAATTGTAGATTTCTCAAGACCTATTGTTTTTGGTGAAGATCGGTTGAGGGAAAGGGGTAGTTTACCTGCAACGTTTTTTTAACAAGGGTATTTTATATGGCAAACGATAACAGCCGCAAATTCAAACAGAATCAAATAATGTTTTGCATACAGTCCTGATTTGTAGAGTACTCAAGACCTATTGTTTTTTGTGAAGATCGGTTAAGGGGAAGGGGTAGTTTACCTGCAACCTTTTACGTTTTATTTTCTATGGCAAACGATAACAGCCGCAAATTCAAACAGAATCAAATAATGTTTTGCATACAGCCCTGATTTGTAGAGTACTCAAGACCTATTGTTTTTGGTGAAGATCGGTTAAGGGGAAGGGGTAGTTTACCTGCAACGTTTTTTTATCAAGCGTATTTTCTATGGCAAACGATAACAGCCGCAAATTCCAACAGAATCAAATAATTTTTTGCATACGTCCCTGAATTGTAGAGGTCTCAATGACTTTCGATTTTGGTGAAGATCGGTTAAGGGGAAGGGGTAGTTTACCTGCAACCTTTTACGTTTTAACAAGAGTAAAGTACTTGAAAATTTATTTAAACTTTTTGAAACAATGGTAATTGTTAAAAATAAAATAATTTTGTTGCCAGGCAATAAAATTATAATTTTTTCATTTTAATGTAATATAATATTTTTCATTTAATACAGCAATAAAAAGGCAGGTAAGACACAGCCTGGCTGTTTGGCTGAAAATGATTTTAAATATAAATCTTAGAATATGGAAGTCATGTATGGTTCTCCATACCGATATTTTCTATGGTAAACGATAACAGCCGCAAATTCAAACACAATCAAATGATGTTTTGCATACAGCCCTGTATTGTAGAGTTCTCAATACCTATTGGTGTTGGTGAAGATCGGTTAAGGGAAAGGGGTAGTTTACCAGCAACGTTTTATGTTTTAACAAGGGTATTTTTTCTATGACGAACGATAACTGCCGTAAATTCAAAGAGAATCAAATAATGTTTTGCATACAGCCCTGAATTGTAGAGTTCTCAAGACCTATTGTTTTTGGTGAAGATCGGTTAATGGAATAGGGTAGTTTACCAGCAACGTTTTATGTTTTATCAAGGGTGTTTTCTATGGCAAACGATAAGAGCCGCAAATTCAAACAGAATCAAATAATTGTTTGCATACACGCCTGAATTGTAGAGTACTCAAGACCTGTCGTTTTTGGTGAAGATCGGTTAAGGGAAAGGGGTAGTTTACCTGCAACAGTTTTTTATCAAGGGTAATTTTTTTCTATGGTAAACGATAACAGCCGCAAATTCAAACAGAATCAAATGGTGTTTTGCATACAGCCCTGTATTGTAGAGTTCTCAATACCTATTGGTGTTGGTGAAGATCGGTTAAGGGAAAGGGGTAGTTTACTAGCAACATTTTATGTTTTAACAAGGGTACTTTTTTATATGATGAACGATAACTGCCGTAAATTCATACAGAATCAACTAGGTTTTTGCATACCTTTTTGAACTAAAAAGAACTCAAGGTCTGTTGATTTTGTTGAAGATCGGTTAAGGGAAGGGGTAGTTTATCAGCAACGTTTTATGTTTTAAAAAGGGTAATTTTTTTATGTCGAACGATAACTCTTTAATTCAAAGAGAATCAAATAATTTTTTGTACCCTTTGCTGAGTTGCAGAGAGCTCAAGGTCTATTGATTTTGGTGAAGATCGGTTAAGGGAAAGGGGTAGTTTACCTGCAACATTTTATGTTGTAACAAGAGAAATGTTTCCATGACGAACGATAACTGCCGCACATTCAAACAGATTCAAATATTTTTTTGCATGCATCCCTGAATTGTAGAGGACGGAAGGAAGGTCTATTGATTTTGGAGAAGATCGGTTAAGAGAAAGGCGTAGTTTACCTGAAACATTTTATGATTTAACAAGAGTAAAGTACTTAATTTTTATAAATAAAGTATTCTGATAAGAAGCTGATAGTAATCCACTGTAGAAACGTAGATGAAATATCTATAAATGAAGAGGTTAGGTGAACGGGGTGGGGGTAATTTTCTATTATTAAAAATTATAGTTGAAGGTGGAGGGGAGAATTGTTTATATGTGTACTACGTTATCGGCAACAAAGAAGTAGTTTTTTGTTAAAATTGCTTCCCGGGCTCTTTAGCCGTAGTCCAATGTTTTCTGCAAAACCAGACTTTTCGGCAGTGCCATCGACTACCATCATCGGTGAAAATCAAGTGCGAAAACATGAGGTGGTATATGTTAGTGACCACAGTACTGTGGTTAATGCTGAAGCAATAAGTAGAAAGACGTTTCTATGGAGATATATTTCATTTCGAATATGATTTTAAATATAAATCTTAGAACATGGAAGTCATGTATGGTTCTCCATACCGATATTTTGCTATTGTCGTACCTATGGCCAGAACTGAATAATTGGTCTATTCGATAACACAGTTATGGCCACCAATTTTTACAAAAATATAAAGGAATAGTACATGCAGAATTATTGTTAACTTAAAGTTTATTTTATGTTGAACACGCTGAAAATCTTTTTACTATCATAGCACTACTTATTTCAATAAATTTCACAAATTACTTACCAGGTTTCCTTAGTATCCAAAATAAGAAAATGCAGGTTTCAGAGCTGTTTGTTACTAAAAAAAAATTTTATTTCTTTTAAACTAAGAATATCTGTTACAAAATTTCTGCGAAATACAAGCAAATAGATAACAGAACATACTTATGAAACTTTCGAGTTTCTAACACTATTCGATATTTTTTTAATTAACGAAATACTCCCAGGTGGCATTCACTATAGAGGTGGTATTCACTGTGGTCTCTAACCTACCGACATTCGGATTTATGAAAGTGTACTGTAGTTAAGCCGCCTACACTGTGCGTTCACAGTTCCACACACTGTCAGTCTTATTTCCATTAATCAATCCGTCTTATTTTTTATTGCTATCATTTCATTTTTAAATTTTTTATTTGTTTTTTTTTTAATTAGGAAGGATACAATTAGGTATAAATAAGGATTATGCTAGGTGGCATTTTTATATTTTCAGAATATATCTACAGGAGTTAAGAAACGGAGATGCACAAGACCAATTGACTCCTTCTTTGGAAAGTTGTCAAAGCAATCAACTCAGACTGGTGTGGTTGGTGCTCCACCGATGCCTAGTACGTCTTCAGCTATGGACGTCTTCAGCAATAGTGAAAACTATTTGACTACCAAAAGTGTCTTGCCAGTTGGAACTGAAGCTGGTAGTAGCCATCCTGTTCTGAAAGGAGTAGCTCATACCAAAATCAAAGATATTACTTCTAAACTAGCAGGCGAATTAGTAACTCATGATTACGACATAGGACTCTACGTTGGAAAATCTGTGGATAAGTTTACGAAATTTGGTCTTTTACAACACCATTGGGAGCCCCCCAAAGACTACAGTTTTCCTTTTTCAGTCCACAATAAAAATGGGAAATTTGTCAAGCGTTTTTTAAGGAGAAATCATTTAGAAAGCAAACATTGGCTTGCGTTTTCTGATATACAGAAGGGTCTCTACTGTAAATACTGCGTACTTTTTGCGCATGAGTATTGTGGCCATAATAAAGGAGTGCAATTGCAATCTCTTGTGACTAAGTCTGTGACCTCATTTGCGAAATTACTTGGTAAAGATGGCTGCCTGGAGACACGAGAAAAATGCATACCACTGAGAGAGTGTGGAAGTGGGGAAAAACTTCATTAAAACTTATACATCTCCAGAAGAAGCTGTTGTTAATAAAGTGATTACTCAGCGCTTACAGCAAGTTCAAGAAAACCGTGAGCGGTTGCGTCCCATAATTGAAAGTATTATCTTTTTGGGATGACAAAATATCCCCCTTCATGGACATCGAGACGATGGTAACCTCCACCTCCAAGAAGATCCAAATCCCGTAAATGAGGGAAACTTCAGGGAGCTGTTAAGGTTTCGTATTTCATCAGGTGACCACATACTGAAAAAACACCTTGATAACTCATCTGCACGGGCAACATACATTGGGGAAAACACCCAAAATAGCCTGATTGAATGTTGTGGAAAGGAAATTATTCGTGTCATATTAAATAGAGTGCGACAGTCTGGCTGTTTTAGCATACTATTTGATGAAACCACAGACATATCCCATACTGAACAACTGTCTCTTACTTTGAGGTATGTTTATAATGGTTGTATTCGTGAAGACTTCATCACATTTATTGATGCATATGATGCCATCCAAGATAAGGAGGGAAATGAAAATGGCGTACAACTTGAACGCAAACTAACAGGAGAGGTACTTGGAAAAATTGTTGTAAATATCGTCAAAGAGTTGCTCCTTGACGTCAACAACTGTGTAGGCATTGGGACAGATAGTTGCAGTGTAATGTCATCTGAGCTTGTTGGCGCTGTCTGTGAAATACGTCGTGAAGCAATGCATGCATGCTGGTGTCCTTGCTTAAATCATGCATTGAATAACTCGCTGTCTAAATCAAACAACGTAGCAAGTGTCCGAAACTCGATCGGCATAATGAAATCAGTAACATCATTTTTCAATATGTCTGCAAAGAGAAATGGCGTTTTACATAAGTTTTTGGAAAATAGAAACGATGATTTAGGTATGTTTTGGGGGAAACAGCTAACGGGGCTTTGTGAAACACGTTGGGTGGAGAGTCATGATACTGTGCTCAAGTTTCGTGAAGCTCTTCCTTATCTGATTGAAGCTCTGGAATCAATTTCTGGCTGGACGGATTTGACTACTTCCTCCAACGCAACTGCACTGATCACCTCCCTGTGTGATGTACAGTTCATTTCGGCAATGATTTCTTTGATCGATGTATTGAAACATATACTTCCACTGAGCAGAAGGCTCCAGACTCCATCCCTTGATTTAAGAAAAGCTTCTGACGCTATTCAGGATACACTTTCTGTACTGAAAAAGAAAAGGCAAAAGTGTGACGAGACATTTTCTGAGGTGTTTTGTGAAGTCAAGGAATTGTGCTCTCAACTCGGAGTTGAAATAAAACTTCCTCGCGTAACAGCACGGCAACAACATAGACCAAATTACACATCAAACACGCCAGAAGAATATTACAAGAAATCTACATACATTCCCTTACTTGACAATGTGATTGCAGATCCCATTTCAAGATTTCCCAAAGACTCATTGGATTGTTTTGGACTTCGTGTATTGATTCCAACTGTTGTTGTTAAGGACAATCCCAAGGACGGTGCCAGTGATGTACACAAAGACCTGGACGAAGAAAATATGCAGCTCCAAAACTTGATCGACAAATTCGCACCCATACTTGGGCTAAGGAAAAGCGATGGGTATCTGGTAAATAGTGAATTCGAACTTTGGCGGGAAAAATGGGAAAGGGAAAACAGATGTAAGGGTAAACTTCCTGCAACCGCTATTGAAGCGATGGACGCTTGTGATAAGGACATGTTTCCATCGATTTACTCCTTGTTAAAAATCCTGGCAACTCTTCCCGTTAGCGTGGCATCTGCTGAGAGAACTTTCTCCACCTTGCGTCGTTTGAAGACGTGGCAGAGGGCAAGGATGGGTGAAGAAAGATTGTCCGGACTATGCTTGTTACACACTCACAGAGACATTGAAATTGACGTAGACTCAGTGATTGAACGATTTGCAAACAGTGGAAATAGGAGGAGAATAGATTTTGTTGTTTAGGTTTAAGCTTTTAACAAACTTTTATTAAGGTGTTACTATGTATTGTTATTCTCGTGTTTGAAATAAATAAATAGTATTATAAACATGTATTTCAAGTTTAATTCCTATATCCAAGCTTTGGGTTTGACCGTTTATTAGCTTATTTAATTTTGAGGGTTTTAGGGGTAAACTGCCCTTAAAATTAAAATATGTTTTAAATGAAAAAATGCCTGGACGAATTACAAAACTGATCCAGACTTTTTTACTGATTATAGCACATCCTATGTATTTATAGGAGAAAGAATTAGGCGAAGTTGTATATAAAAAGTACCAAATTTGCTTATACATAGGATATTATATATAGGATATCATTACATAACAAAATGACGATATATTTCACTGAATTAATAATTTAAAAACACCATCGAATCAGGAAATATTTTCAAAAAGTAACTCATTTAAATCATATTTGCAGGAGTTAAATGACCTTAAAATGCCACTTCTAAAGTCTAAATTTGCAAAAATTTTGAGGGAGGGCCCCTGCCCCTCCTCTGCTGGGGGTATTCATACTCCCAGGCTTCCATGCCCCCCCCCCCCGAAAAGATGGTCTGAAGCCGCCACTGCTGTTTACTTTACTTATATAAAGTTGCTTTACACTGCTTGTTTATTTTATGTACAACTTCATTTACTTAAAATTACGTACTGACTATGTTTCATTCATACATTGCCATTCAAAACGAAATCACTGCAGTATAAAATATTAAATGATATGTTGTTCAGCGTTAAATATAAAATTTACATATTAAAAATACCACTTACATACGTACGAACCGTACATGGAAAATACACATTTCAAAAAATTAGATTTTATGTTGCATATTCTTAAGTCATACGAAATATCTGTATATTCCCTATCTGACATATCTGTATATCTTATAATATAGTATGTTCTCTAGTAACATCAACTAACAAGTAAGTGGATGACCAACTGTTTCGTTGCAGTGTGCGCAGGCATAGAAACAAAACAGTTTTGTTGCGAGGGCGAGAAACAGAGACAAAACAGTTTCAAAACAGTGTGCGGCCAGCCTTAGTGACTTGACACTGTGAGTCTATTTTCATCATTTTGTTCTGATTTTATTGCACGTTTATTTATTGCTTACCAGTTGATTTTAGATACACTAATATTACAATTTTCTTATTTATTCCAGGGCTGTTGAGAGTACTTGTTTAAAACTACTGCTACTGCTGTGATTTCAGTGTCAAAGTTTGCTGAAAATGGGTCTTAAATGCTACACAAAATACATAACTACCATAAGTTCATTGGTAATTTAGATCACATGAAAACTGCCAATTTATGAATTATAAATAAATAAACTGCTGATTGATGAGACAATACTTCATGGTTGTGTGGTGAAGCCATTGGTATCAGCTGCTGTGTCTTGTTCCATTCTGATGATTAGCAAAACACATTGTATAACAACAATACAATTTTAATTAAGAAAGTTGTGTTAGTGGTTATAATCACAAATAGAATTATCACTGTTGCACACCAGTACAGAAAAATAATTCCGATTAGCGCTTTCAAGCTTCACAGCTCATCATCAGATTGGAAAAATATCCAGGGTTGCCAACCACGCTTCTACAGACAATGCGTGGTAACTGTTTCACTGTCTCCTTTGAATATATAACCCAAACACTAAATAACAAAATAAGCCCCACGCATAAAATATATCACGAACCCGGTGAGCACAGGTTTAGGTTGAGAGGTAAGGTGATAGACAAACAACTCATGTTTATATTAATATGTATTTTTTACTGAAATAATTTTTTTTTTCTGATCTGACGAGCTGTGAAACTTAAAGCACTAATTGGAATAATTTTTCTGTAGCAGTGTGCAACAGTTATAATTCTGTTTCTGAATACAATTTTATAAATACTTGTTTAAACTTCTGTAAAGTACTTACCAAATTTATGGCAGAACTTCATTCCGAATTTCTCTACAGTGTTCTGTTTGACCTTAGTGATCACATGTGATCGCAGGCCGGTTCCCTCAGCAAGCCAAGAACACACCCTGAAATAGCATAGTCTCATTTCATATACGTATTTTCACCATCTCACTAAAAAAAACTTATTGCGATGGGGCAGTGGAGAACTGGAAGCCGACAACTACAGATGATGTAGACAAGATAATTTTTAGTATAAAATAAATCTTAATCAATGCAAGTCAGTGCAAATAAATTTCACAAATCAGAAAATAAACTCATCCAACCATAAGTGTACCACACAATCCATAAACAAGTACAGGTAAATATCTGAGCATGATCCTTGACATTAAGCTCTGATGGAGGACATGTTTAAAAAAATCTGAAGAATTCAAAGTGAATTCTAGAAAAATATACTGGCCTAATCACACACTAACATAATTCTACACACACATCCTAAAACCCTATGGACCTGCAGGATAAGCTCTGAATACATATACGCTAAATGTTTTGTGGTGAAAGAAATATAACTCTTGTCATTTCTTATCTAAATTTCATACAAAAGATACCACTGGATTGTGAATGAAAGGGCTAACTTTTTACATAATGAGTTACTTTTATTTCCAAGTACTGATTTTTGTGAAACTTAGAATTTAATCTTTCAATTACCTCCCATTTTGGAAATTTTTAAGATAACATTTTGGTTTGTTTTATTCTTACAAGAAAGAGTACACTGACTATGTACACCAAATTTCAACTCCACATCTCATTTTATTCAGGAGTAATTAATTTTTTTACAATAAAAACATACATATGGAAAACAAAGCTTTTATTTGTTTATAACAAAACATATCAAATATAATATAAGCTTTGGTATACACTTATTGGACACTTTTCCATCAGTTTAATGATTAGAATAATTTCACAAAGTTTGGCACCATCTTTTTTGAACATCTGTGCTCTCTCTCTCTCTCTCTCTCTCTCTCTCTCTCTCTCTCTCTCTCTCTCTCTCTCTCTCTCTCTCTCTCTCTCTCTCACACACACACACACACACACACACACACACACACACACACACACACACACACACACACACACACACAGTTCTTTAAACAGTGTTCTAAAACTACTAATGCCAAGGGGGTGCCACTAATACTGTAGATGTACAGTACTCAATACCCTTTGGTATATACAAAACAAAACAAAAACTTTCATTAGTTCTTAGAACAGAAATAGTTAGAACTCAATACAAGTGTATTCCCCAAACGTCGGATGCCAGATTACATGATCACACCAATATAGCAACTATTCAATTTCTAGACCACACAGAGTTAGTAAGGGCACAAAAATGAGGAAATCAATAAATCTAGTATACGAGGAGTAACCCAAAAATAAGGTCTCCATATTTTTTTAAAATAGAAAAAAAAATTTATTATCAAAACTTTTACATGGTTGTGAAGCATAAGAACACACTATTTTTCAACATAATCACCGTTACGTTCAATGCATTTTTAGAGCCGCTGTGGCAGTTTTAGTATGCCAGTGTCATAGAAACTCGCCGCCATGTCATTGAGATAGCGTTTGACCTCGTCTTTCACCTCGTCATCGTCGTCGAATCACATTCCACCCAAATGTTCTTTCAAATGTGTAAACAAATGATAGTCACAAGGTGCCAAGTCCGGACTATGGGGGGGGGGGTGATTATGTCCCATCCAAATTGGTTCAGAAGATCGGCGGTTGCGCGGGCGACATGAGGGCGAGCATTGTCGTGAAGAATGGACAAGCCCTTGGTGAGCATTCCTCTTCTCCGGTCCTGAATCGCCCGTTTGAGTTTTTTGAGTGTCTCACAATATGCGTCTGCATTTATTGTGGTCCCAGTAGGCATGAAATCGATCAACAATACACCTTTCCGATCCCAAAACACAGTCGCCATGATCTTGCCGGTAGACTGTGTTTGTTTGAATTTTCGCCGCCTTGGCGAAGTTGGATGCCGCCACTCAAGTGATTGTCGTTTGGATTCAGGTGTGAACCCACGTTTCGTCACCTGTGACAATGGAATTCAAAAAGTCGTCTCTTTCGTCTGCATAGCGATCAAGAAATTCGCGGGCAGTTTCGACGCGTTGCCGTTTGTGGTCTTCTGTGAGCATTCGCGGAACCCACCTTGCGCACACCTTCCGATATTTCAACTTTTCAGTCACAATCCTCTGAATGGTGGATATCGATACGTCAGGAAGGAAACAAGAGAGCTCGTGGATAGTGATTCTCCGATCTTCACGCACGACTTCGTCAAGTTTCCTGATCGTCTCGTCTGACACTGAGGGTCTCCCGCTTCTTTCGTCATCATGAATTTCTGTACGACCAGCTTTAAACTCTCTACACCACTTGCAGACGTTTTTGACACCTTTTGCGTTAAGAAATCGAATGACTTCGCAAAGTCCGCACTTGGCGGGAACAGCGATTGGGAACTCCATTCTTAACGGCTGCCAAGCCAAGACTAATCGACCGAGCGAGCTCAGCGACCGCTTGTTTGAAAGAGGGGAGATGGCCGCACACAGCAGTGCTGCCAACTGCTGCCCAAAATATTTCCCTGCGGCTCTAGTCCTTTGGAGACCTTACTTTTGGGTTACCCCTAGTAGTACAGAACAAGTTCTCATGTAAGTTTATAGGGATGTGTAAGTAGAAGGCAATGTACTATTGGTCCTGTAACTAGTAGATGACAATTCTTAACTCTGTAATAAATTATGTACGAAATACGCTGCTTACTAGATTTTAAGAAAAAAAAAACATGTCACACACCTGACCACAAATTAAGCTAAAGACATATTTTGCCTTTGGGTGCAGCAATAATATCATGTATTCCAAAAAAAAAAAAAAAACCCGCTGGTATATTAGCCATTTTAGTGTACTAAATATGAAATTTAGTACTGCTCTAAATCTAAATGTATTGAATCACGTGTAGACACCAAGAAAGTTAATGTTATAACAAGAGATAACATAGTGAAACTATAGATAAGTTGCACATATAACTGTTAGCTGTGGATTATTATAAGCAGTGGCATATTTTACCTTTTATTTTTATTTAGAGCACAGGGGTTCCATGAGCATCCCCATATTTCCTTGTTTTTGGTCAATTTGGTTCCTCCTTTACTAATTATTCCAGTCTTCCCTAACCTTCTCTCTGAACTTTCCTTTTTAATCTGTGCAACTGGTTGTTTTCTACTTTTTTGTCCAACAGATGTCCATATTCAAGGTGCCTCATATGATATCTCCTCACAGTTTCCTTAAAACATGACCATTTCATTTCCAACCCCATTTTGTGTAAGCATTTGATTTATTGTTCTTCTTAGTGCAACATATGTTATTATATTAGGCCAGATTTTTAAACAAATGTTAATAAATCCTTGTACTCTCCTGTTACTACTTTCAGGTAATCCTTCGCATTCTATAATAATACTGCATCCTGTACAGATCTCTATACTTTTTTAACATTCTGTAATCTTTTCTTGCTTTTACAGCTTGCGTAGAACATCTTCTGTCCTCATAATTATTACACACCCAACAAGCTAAACTCTGTTACCTTCTTAACCTGAAAGTTGAAAATTGTATCTTAATTTTCTACATACAGTTTTCCTTAATATAAATCCCTATTTTCAATTCCTTTGTCTTCTTTATTAATTATTAACAACAGTAATTTAGCTGAATCCACTATTAATCAGTCACATTGTTCTACATAACTGCATTTGCTGGATATTAAACAAATGTCATCTGCACCAGTGGTGTAACTAGAAGCTGCACGGGGTGGGGGGACTATCTTGAGGTTGGACTCCCCATTCCCCCCCCCAATCATACAATTTCATGAGGAGTATCAAAGAGAATTTTAACTAACATCTGAATGTAGTGTTAAGTTTTGGAAATTTCAAAATTCGGAGACCCCAGGGCACAAAAAAAGAGATAAAAAATTTTGAAAATCTGAAAATCCAGCAGGATGTCAGGCTACAGAAACTGTAACCCAAAACTGAACATTTTGAATTTTTAGTGTTTACTGTATGATTGTGTGCTCTATAATTGTTATATTACTAAAGAAAAAATAGAGCAATAGGGTAATAGTACAATATTAGTACTCTACACCAGTGGTTCCCAACCTTTTCAGACCTGCATACCACTTTGGTCTTCCTCGTTCATTTCGAGTACCACCAGAGCTTAAAGAAAGGTTATTGGGGGTTTTCTCATTTAAAAACTTGATACAACATGAAAATTATACATTATGTTTTTATAAGGGTAATCATTATAAAATCATGTCCGATGAAAATTTATTGTTTTAAACATTTTCTTATTTATTTTTTTTAAGTAAATAATTTTTCCCTTGCTAGGTCTTATTGCGTACCACCAGTTAGGAAACCCCTGCTCTACAGTAAGACTAGAGTAATATTTTTGTAATTTTTCACTTAATTGAAAAGTTATCTAATATCAAAATATAGAATACTGAAATTCATATAATAATAAATTTAATTAACTCAAAATAATGAATGAGTTATGCAGCTCAGGTAGCATACTAGTTTATAAGCCTTATTTTAATACACACAAATGGCCTGGAAGCAGTCCTACATTGAGTGATTATGGAATTTCACTGAAATTTTTAATAGCTGAGGGATGGGTGATCACCTGTAGTTACATCACTGACCTGCACTTTCTACTTACGCTAGTTCCATGTTGCATAAATAATTCTATTACTTTCCTTCACTGTTTTATGGTTTTCTTTGTCATGTCATCTAGGCATAGCAGTGGTGATACAGTTCACTCCATTTCAATTTTAATTTTGTTTTTAGTAACATTTTGGACTCTCTATACAAAATAGTCACACTAAATTCTGACAAAATTATGTACAACTGTATAGTGGTACATTTCATTGAGAGTGTTATAAAGACAGATTTCCATGGGTGAGAAAGAACGTCGAACTGTGTACATGACTTAAGCCTAGGAAGTGCGTAATTATTTGGCAGGTGTACGTGTTCAAAATCCATTTTCGCATGCTCAAGGAGTATTGCTTCAGCCACAAGATGTCGCGCACTTGCCGATTTTCTCACAGGAGAGCTGGAAAAAAAACAGTTTAGTGCGGGAGCAGAGTGAGTAACGCTGAGCCATGTGGCAGGCAGTCGCAGTTGGAACACCGGAGAGAGCAGACGCCAGCGATCGTGTCTCTCTCACAAAGGCAGTCATGGTGTAAAAATGTAAACAAAGTGAACTAACATCAGTAGTGTCTGGTGCGAGAATAATATAATTAAAAGTATTACAATCAGTCACCTTACAAACAGGAGAGAGAGAGAGAGAGAGAGAGAGAGAGAGAGAGAGAGAGAGAGAGAGAGAGAGAGAGAGAGAGAGAGAGAGAGAGAGAGAGAGAGAGAGAGAGAGTAATCTTTAAGAAATTGGTATATTATTTCACATGCAACAACAGGCTACAATCAGATTGTTTTGATACTGGTAGTAAATTGGAATTATACATGGGGTACAACTAAATTAAGTACCAACAATGGTCAGCAAATATCTACAGTTTAAATAATATAAATAAATGAATTGATTTGAATAACAATGTATATGAGTTAATTTATTTTTAACGTCACCTCGCCTTAACCTAACCTATGCTCAACGAGTTCGTTTCACGAATCTGGAAAATTCTGTTAAGGGAAATTTTGTTATTTGTAAGTTGTTTTCCTGGGGACAGTGTTGCGGTTTCCACACTCCGCCTGTCAAAATATGTTGGCGGAAAGGGCTTTGGGTTTTTTCGGAATCTTCTGATAAGGTAAGTGATTAGTATTGGGGCTTTATTCTTATTATTATTCTAAACATTACAACTGAGATTGCATGTTTGTAACACTTACGTGTAGATCTGTTGAGCCAGCTCCCTTGTAGGACATACGATAAGTGCCCGGAAACCACTGCCTCTAGGTGATCCCAAATTCTGTAACACTGGGACAAGAAATGCTGCAGTCTTTCCTGAACCAGTAGGTGCACACGCTAGTATCTGCCGGTTCTGTACATTAAAATTTAAAAAGAAAACAATTATTTATAACCATAACATGCATATCATGATACTATGCCAAGTATGGAGGTTACCAAATTGATATGTAACAGAACAACAATTTGTAGAAAGGAATTAACGTTCATGCGGAACCATGCCTTACCAACTTGTTAAATATCACTACAGCAGCTACACAGAAGTAAACAAACAAATAAATAGTAATCCAGTACTTGAGATTTATATGCAAAACTGAAAATTACCACAAATGAACCGATCATTTTATGCTGGCATGATTTCAGTGATGTGCTTGGTGGAGTGAGGAAGTGGGGGAATTTCTTTCTATATGTTGCCAGACTGTAATTGTTCTTGTATTACACTAAATGAGAGATATCTGCTTTATGTGGACATTTATAGTTTGTGTTAACAGACAGAGTGATGGACAGGACCAGACAGTGACGTAACTACAAACTATATGGGAGGGGGGATGAAACTAGCTTGAACGTCTGAATGTCGGACTCCCCATTTTCCTCAGGATAAATGAGAAATCCAATTTTCATCTGATTTAATTTTATAAATACATTTCATAAATTCTCTGTAAAGTTTTTGAGTAAGGCAATATGAAGTATACTGCAAATACATACATTATTTACCAAATGTTGACTGACTGTCATTATTAAGCAATTGTCATTATTATAAAATTGTAAATCATTTTATTTCTACAATTTGAAGGTTTTTAAAAATATATAAATGCTCTTTAATTGATGACTCGTTGGACACTTGATGAAACATATTAATACAAAGGTTTCTACACTATATAAACACTTGGTACAGTTCAGTTTTTATTTAACTCTGACAGCTGTTTCAGCTTATCAAGGTATTGTCAGTGAGATTAAACAAAGGATGTTAGGGTGGTGGACATATGTTTAGGGTGTGTATCCGGACATGTGTGGGGTGTGATGATGGAGGTGGGGGGTCGGAGAAGCTAGTTTATTTAGTTTAGTTAGTTTTTATATTTTGCATTCAGATTATATTTAGTTTTTATGCACACTTGACCTTCCCTTAGCTTCTACAACCCCCACCCTCCATCATCACACCCCACACATGTCCGTATAGACGCCTTAAACATATGTTCACCGCCCTAACATCCTTTGTTTAGTTGTTCACTGATCTCTTTGACAATAGCTTGATAAGCTGAAACAGCTGTCAGAGTTAAATAAAACCTGTGAAACGTACCAAGTGTTTATATAGTTTTAAAAACCTTTCTATTAATATGTTTTACCAAGTGCCCAGCGAGTCATTAATTAATATCGTGAAAATTTCTACAATTATTCATAAGCCTTATTTTAAATACATACAACACAACTGGCTTAGAAAATAGGCCCACGTTAAGTGATTACGGAATTTCACTGATATTTTTAACAGCTCTGGAGGGGGGTTGATTCCATGACCCCCCCCCTACAGTTATGTCACTGGGACCAGGCGAGGTATAGTAGTTGTTCTCAAAGTGAAAATTGATAAATAATTTGGAATTACAGTGTCAGTAACTAACAAAAATAATATTAACCTACAGCATCATATAGTTAAACTATGCCATTAATAACAAATTTGATCATAGAACTGTTGTGTGATGCCCTTTTTAAATCCTTATTAAGCATAATAACCACCTGGTAACTGTTCACAACAATTTTATTTTAAACAGAATTATCACTGTTGCACACCACTATAGAAAAATTATTCCGATTAGCGCTATCAAGCTTCACAGCTCATCGTCAGATGAGCAACAGTGATAACTCTGTTTGTGATTATAAGCACTAACACAATTTTTTAATTTAATTTTATTTTAAAAGACTCCAACAATTGTTTTATCTTCTAGATGTCATTCAGAGAGTATATAATCATATACTGAGATGTTTTACTATTAACAGTACCAATATTGCTGTGTGTGTGTGCGCGCGCGCGCATGCGCACATATGCATGTACGTAGTTTTCAGTGGAAGATAAAGGGAACTATTGCTCCCTGATCTGACGATGAGCTGTGAAGCTTGAAAGCACTATCGGAATAATTTTTCTATAGTGGTGTGCAACAGTGATAATTCTGTTTGTGATTATAACCACTATAGTACAGGACTTACCATTATAAGCTTCGAGGTTACACAATAGTAACAGCTCTTCGCCACCCCTCGCCCTCCAGCGTTGTCGCACGTTTCACTTGGTTATGCGTAGGCAAAGGTGGGGAAGGGAGATCTGTTGCAAACACTAGCAGTACCGCAGTCGCCTCGAAGCTTATTATGATACGTCTCACATAATAACACAATTTTCTGAATTAAATTTTGTTTTAAAGACTCCAACAATTGTTTTGATCTTCTAGATTTCATTCAGAGACTATATACTGAGATGTTTTACTATTAACAGTACCAATATTGCTGTGTGTGTGTGTGTCCACACATATGCATGTACATATAGTTTTCAGAGGATGATAAATGCAACTACTGCTATAAAGTAATATTCAATTCCACATGCTTTCAAGACAAATGTCAGTCTATATGCTCTACAGTTTAGTTACACTTTAAATCTCTTTTTTCAAGTAACATGTTTTGTGATGTATAAATCTATTTAACATCTGTTAGTTTAGTCTAAAGACATTTTCATATATCAATCTTTTAATGATAATAAACTTTCACACACACACACACACACACACACACACACACACACACACACACACACACACACACACACACACACACACACACACACACACACACACACACACACACACACACACACACTGAAATTGTCATTCACTTTTCAAATTCTATAATTTTGATAAGATGGTTTCTAACAACCGAAATATGTATACTTTCATTATTAAAAAATATATTGCGACAGTACAATCATATGCTGTACTGTGCATTAATAGATAAAGTAAATATTTAAATTAAATTTATAAATATGTAATAAATAAGCAGGTATGAAATTGAAAGCTGAGTTTATGTTAAAAATACGGAGTGTAGACAGACAGGAACTGACCAGAACACTCACACGAATGTCGCTGAGAGTGTGTATAGTAGTAAGTGATGTGTGTGAGTGAGGCCAGTTAGAGCATGAAAGTTTGCAATCTCGCCATGAATAATTGTCAAATTACAGTTTTTATTTAATTATAAGAAAACCATAAATGGTAGAAAAAATTCAAAGACTCCTAAATATGTATAAAATTAATACACATGTGTAGTGAGAAAATGGCGTGAAAAGGACGCGCAGTGTGAATTCAGTGCGATTTTAAGTGCGTCGTAATTACACGGATTATTCTATTATGATGGTAATTATGTTGGACATGTTTAATTAAATCATCCATCGTTAGAGCACCCTGTAGTTCACATTAGACTTTGCCTTTGCCATTGGCAGAAATGTGCGAAAATATGAAATTGGACGAGAGTGGGAGAACTGACGCTACTGAACAATTTCAAACAGGCAGAATTCTGTCCCAACAGGAGCTGTACAATGCTTGATTATAAATAGGGCACGAAAGAAGCCAGCCTTCTTCTCAATCAGTCTTCAGTAGCGGCGGGAAGCTCTCTCAGTTGGCGAAGCGAATTTTTAAATTTTGTTAATTGAACAGTAGATGCGGGCGGACGCTATGTTCGTCATAAGTGCAAAACAGTAACTCTTGATCTGTTTCCGAATACAAATATAGAACATACTTTATGATGTCTACACACACAAACGTCCGTCAGTCAAGACAAGCTACTATGTTACATCATGCAGAGGAACGCTATGCTGAACAATAGAGGCGTCTGCTAGAACTACAGCAGCAGGTGCAGAGCAACCTCTCACACTACACTACATCAACCAGATGGGACCATGATAGACGAGTAACTGGAGGACGACAAGTGGAACCTGGGGACGTGCAGGGAACTCCATCAGAAGAGGTCCTACGGATCAACAGAGGACATGAGTATGAGCTACAAAATCGAGGTGACAGATAATCCATTTATAAATTTTAAATGATAGACTAAAGACATTTAAAAGACATTTTGAAATTTAAACATGAATAAGAGTTTAAGTAAAATATAGATAAAGAGGTTCAGAGAATCTGATTTAAATTTAATAAAATATTTTCTTTGATGTTTAACGATTAATTTAGTCAATTTCAATTTTATTTTAAAGTTTGTACAGCAATCAATGATTACCATGTATGCAATACATAAATTAACGTAGTTGAAAGTTATATAAAGAAAAAAAAAACTGCAGTAAAGCACACTGTCACACTGAGCAGTCGAATTTTAATATTAACAATTAAATATTTAGAACATAACTTTGTTACTGTAGAATATAAGATTTATTTAATGATAAATGTACTGCAACATTTGAACGTTTCAAGCGAACAATAATGAATATTTATGGTGAAGTAAATGAGATTATTTAACACGCTTGTGGTTTATAAATAAAAATTATGAAAACTCATTACAATTCAATCAATGACTACTCTTATTACCATTACACCCAAACTCCATTGTAACGGTACAGACATATAGGGTTTTGTAAGTTAAATCTTTTCAATATTATTTGCAACTAAGAATATACGGTGAATAGACTGTAGCGTAGAAACTGTCGCATTGTGGCATTGGAATACAGATTTTCAACGAGGGGTGTGCTTTCACATTCATACGCGCACTCAGGCGGCTAAGTTTCCCATGGTTTGGTCACGCACTAGTACATTCTTTCGCGCTGTGAGCGCAGAAAACAGGGACAGTCGGCAAATAACATCTCCACGTAACGGACGCTAGCAGTGGTGTGCGTCGCCGGCCGGGCAAAGTTTTATCTCGCCTGCATATAAAAAAGGGAAAATAGTTGAAAGGCAGTCGACTAAGAAACCTTTCCCCAGCCGGGTGAACACACAGGCTCGTGAGCCTAAAACTTTAGTTTATACTTTTAAAATTTTATAATGTGATTGAATAACAAAACACAGAGTTATACAAAACGTATGAGTGCAGCTTAACAGTAACTTAAAATGAATTACGAACAATTACAATTTGTGACGCAAAATTTAAAGGTTGGAGAAATAATGTGATACAATAGTGAAACTGTAATAAATCGTTAGTACTCAAAATTAACACTGAGAAATATTCAGACAAAAGTGAACAAAATTTGTGGAGATCAACAAGTGACCTGCAGGGACGCCGATACCACGTAACCGTATATCAAACAAATTAATTATGAGAATTTAAATAAAAATATCGGTATGAAGAACCATACATGACTTCCATGTTCTAAGATTTATATTTAAAATCATTTTCGAAATGAAATATTACCACAGAAACTACTTCTTTCTACTTACTGCTTCAGCCTTAACCACAGTACTGTGGTCACTAACGTATACCACCTCACGTTACCGCACTCGATTTTCACTGATGATGGAAGTCGATGGCATTGCCGAAACGTCTGGTTTTGTAGAAAACATTGGACTACGGCCAAACATCCCGGGAAGGAATTTTAACAAAAACTACTTCTTTGTTGCCGATAACGTTGTACACATATATAAATGGAAGTAAAAATATGCATAAAATTAATGGCTTGTATAAGTTAATGATTGATCTCCATTACGTAGTGCTCAAGTTTCCAAAGTTTTAATATTATGATGTCCGTAATTAAAACATCAGAGCAGGTTTAGTGTGTATGAGGGTACACCGTGGACAAAAATTTTCAACATTTCCTACTGAGCGTTGCTTAGAGTAAAGCTGCGAATCTACAGTGTACGTTTCACAGAACAAACACGCGGAAAAGAAGGAGCGCTCCGAAGTCACTCATGGACCCTCAGCATCTTGCAGAGGGTTCATTCCCTAAAGACGAAAAGTCTGTCTATGAATCGTTCCTCTGTAAACACGTGCAGTTACACTGCCCAGCGATCCACAGGAAGCAAATCGCTATCCACGCTGGACACTTTTTCGGCTTGCACACGTTATGTTGGTATGGGTTTCGGTACTTTCCATTTAAAAAGCATGCAAATTTTAATAAAATAAATTAAATAAATATAGATGTGTGTTGATGATAAGCTATTATGGAGTATGTGACTCCGATGTAATCAAGTCCAATGTAATATGTTTAATTGGTGTGGCTCTCGACGTCTTACTGGCCTGAAACACTTCCTTAAGTTTCCCAGCTGGTCGAGTCCCAATGGTAGCAAGACCGGTCGAGTAGCGTAAAGTTGATGAAGGAATATATATGTTCAGCTTCGCCGAAAGTTTCAAAACAAAATTTATTGTTTTGAAGGAAATTTAAAAAAAAATTATGTTTATAAAAAAATAATTAAAAAAAAATTTTTAATTTTATTAATTAATTAATTAGGATCAATTAATTAATATAGGGCTGTGAAGTTTTAAACAGTGTAATGCTCTTCTGAAAATTTTTATTAAAGTTTTAGTATATTTTAAATAAGCTATCACCACTCATAAGACTGTCTGTAAACCAATCGATACTTGTTTACCTTTTTATTTTTTAGGTTATCTTCACTTACGAGTGGTAAAGTTCTTGTAGATTATCAATTAGAATTATATTATTGGTAATTAGTATTATTGAAGAAATAAAGAACTATTAAGTATTGAAAAGTATTAATATTTTATTAAGTAATAGCAATGTTGACTCTTATCGATTAGTATCGATTCTCAGGATATCGAAAAAAGTTACAAGTATATGATATAAAAATTAAATAGGGTTCTTTAAACAGCCAGTTATTACCAAAGTCAGAGAAATCGGGCTAATATTTAAAAAGTATAACGTTACAATCAAATTAATAGTTATTAATAAACACAGACATTGAATAATAAATTGTAAATATAATAATTGTTTTCACCAAACAGCTGTGCTGAACCAAGAAGAGGCACTGGGATTGTCAAAGAAAGATGGCTGCCGTCAAGTCGATGAAAATGTTGCTCGTTCCTGCTGCATTCCAAATAATGTATTTTGACGCAATATTCCTGTTCTTGTGTCTGCAAATCTCTTGTTATATGTTGTGTAGTGACTGGTGTAGTGATTCTGGGTTGTATTTAGTATGTCTGTGTAATTATAAGTCAAACACTTTCTCCGATTCCGTCACTAATTTGGTTTAATGTATTATACAGTTTTCTAGTGTTTTATGGTGTTTTTCGGAGTAGATTTATATTGTTCTGTGTTATGGAGTGTTACTTGATCGTTTCTGTTATAATATGATAGTTTCAGAAGTATTTTACAAGTCACTCGCGATTTCACAATAACTCACTATACACTCGCTTTGTATGACGATTATAGGTTAGGTTATCCACGTTATCAAACGTATGTCATGTTAACCGTTCGACTACCAATAATTAACTAACTGTTTCCTTCAGTTTCAATTAAACTCTTAGCCCATATAATATTATCCTTAACATTGTTCAAAAATATTTTCACATCCTGTGAATACTTTATATTTTCACTATATGAATGCCTAAACTTTGGTTATTTGTCAATTTTATTCACTAGATTTGATTTAAATTAATCTTTCAGTTCATTCTGGTTATTTTCAGATTAAATAATGCCATTTTATAGTGTTTTCTGTCCAAAAAATAGTAATTTTACTTTCAGTTTGGTATACAAACTGTTTGGAAGTCAAAACATTAAAATTTACTTCCTGTCATTATATAAATTCAGCCATTTTATCAGTTATATTTAATATTAATAATTCTATATTATATTAAAAGGTTCCTATTCCCTTATTTTCTGGTAATTAATTGAATTAGTTGTATTCTGAAACATTATTCTGAAATATATGACTCCCATGTCTAAATTTCTGAGTTTAGTCATTTTTATTTTTTATTCATAATTCTGAATATAATTTATTAAAATCTCTCTAAATGGTATGTGCAATTATATGGCATGATCTCAAGTTTATTTTGTCTAAACCCCTTTTGTTTATTTGCATTTAATTGAGCAATTTCTCTGTTTTGATGAAGTTTGGTTTCCATTCTTTTGGCCTATGATTTTTTAACAATTTTTCTTACAAAACAATTTACAAACAATATATGATGTGTGCTACCCTCTCTGACTTTTACAAATAGTATTATAAATTAAACATGTTTTTAAATTACACAAAAACAATTAGTATTGGTTACAATACAAACAATAGTTAAAACAAATAAAGAATTTTTTTTTTTTAAATAAATGGTTGTCTTCAAGTCAGACATTTTGCAACACAATCCTTATTTCTAAACATGGAAATATGGCTTACAAAAAAGGTTTTTTACTACCTAACATCTTAATTACTCTCTACTATTTACAAGTGGTAACTATTTTTATAGTTCTGATGTTAGTTGTTTCAGACCCAAACAAATGGCCTTATATCTAATAAATTTTTAAACATTCTTGTACTATATACATAAAAAACCTTATATTTATATTCTTATTTCTAACTATTATTATAAGTAGGATTCTACAGTTTTTATACTGTCTTTTACATTGTCTTTGGGGAATTGTACCCTGTCATTAACAAATAAATAGTATTAATTGTTCAAAAGGTATTATGAACTCTGTTTTCCTTTTTTCATGTAAAACAAAATGTTATTTTAAACAGATTCATGTCTTATGAACAACATATTGTCACAGTACATATTTTAAGTCATTGAAAAATGCATATTTCATTGCATCCAATGTTTGTGATTGCCAAGAATGAAACACAAGGTTCATTTTTTATAATACCCAAAACTATCACTGGTTCACTTTGCACTTATATATTATGTTAATGCTAAATGGTCGTATAGTCTTATTAACATAATAAATTGGTTAGCGTTTTTTCAATGGAGATTTGTTCCATTGGTACTATATTATTGTTTCATCTTAGTTCACAGGAAACTTTTACTTTATACACTCCTCTCTCTTAAATTTATATACATGTGGTTTTTATTTCGTTATACTTTTATTTTTAGATATTTATTTTGGGGATATAGGGATTTGGTTGTCTTTTATAAGAGCATGACATCTTCTTCAGGATGCTGCCCTCTTCTTCTTTCTTCAGTCTTCTTTTCTCCTGCCTTCTGGGACTGGTATCTTCTCCATCTTCTTCTTGTTGCCATCAGGTTTCTTGGGATCTTCTCCATCTTCTTCTTTAATTCAGAAATACACAACCTGTATTGGTTGATCTTGGCTTATTTTAGGGTTTCTATTCTATTTATTCTCCCTCGTTGTGGGTTTGGTCATATTGTGTACTGCTTTGTTATTTACTATTTTACCTTCCTGGGTTACACCTTGAAAACCTTTGGTTATGAGACTGGTCTTGGATGACTCATCACTAGTAACTCCTTTTATTTTAACTTGTATTTTCTTTATAATAATGATTTCTTTCCACAGTTGCTATGAATTAATCTTTTTATATTAAACTTAATGCTTTCTTCCAAATTTAAATATTATAACTTTATTATTCTAATGATCAATTGCCATTCAATATTATGCTTATATCTGTCACGCTACAGATTGCTCCCCTCCAGAAGTAATTATTTCAGACATGTTTATGGATGAAATAATTTCTTATGATAATTTCATTATTTCTTATAATTCATTTTCTTCTCCATTTTTATATCGACTTTTTTATAATTAGAGTTTAATTAATTTTATATATATAATTATTTGTTTTACTACTGATCCTTTTCGGATAGTTAGTGTCTTCTGAGATATATTATTATTGTAATACATTTTCTTTCTATATCAACTTCGTGTTGTATCCTTGGGATATTAATTCCCTAACATTCCCTATCACGTGGGCTGGGGCAGATCAGAGGGGCACTGTACGCTACTTCCCTGCTGGCCATACACCACTTCTATAAATTGAGTACAGGGGCATATCCATCCCTGCTCAAAAAACATAATGCTGCTGGAATTATCTTCAGTCAGTCATCGAATAAATAAATAAAAAGTAGTCTCATTTTCGACTAATAAAAATATCTTTGGATTCTCCACTTCGTAGTCTCTCAGATTATCTCACATTTTCTATCTTAATAAATCTTCATAATCATTATTATACTCATTACATATATATTTTTTCAAAACTCTTAACTTGTCTGATATATTTAATTTAATTATGGTTGAAAACCTTTCTTTTAATAATTCTGATTACTGTTTACAGTGTAACTCTCTTTCTTCTCCATCTGAATTCTCTTTATACTTTCTTCTGGTTACTCATAGTATTACCATAGTCTTTATACATAGTCTTCCTTATTCATTATTTGAATGGTCTTAATATATTATATTTAATTTTTTAACATTGTATCTTTACATTAGATATACAGGTTGTTATTGATCATTTTATTTAAACATTTTGGTTCTTTCCTTTCTCTTAGAAAGTTATTAATCTGCCTTCGCATTCATTAACATTAATTCATTTATATTATATTTCATGTGGTATTTCTTCTCTTTGCATTTCATATAGGTTTTATTATTATTATCAGTCCAAAATCATCTTCTCCATATGTTTGGTATGAGTTGTTCTTCTTTGCTCTTAATTAACTGTTTTCATTATCGTTTCATAGGTAATTAGTCTCTTTGCTTCCAAATTTTTTTTCTTCTCTGGCATATTACACTCTTTTTTGTTATTCTTCTCTACTCCTTCAAATGCTATTGTGAATGTCTAGCATTTATTCTGGATTAACGTTAATTCTCTTTTCTGAATTAACCACTTTATTTTCTTCTCAATTCAATCATAATTGACACATAATTATTTTTTGGAACTTGGTTAGTTTTAATGTAAAATTCAAACTATTCTTTTTAATTAATTGAAAAATATTTCTCATAAATCCTTGTAATATGTTGATCTTATCTTGTTTCAAAGTACTGACGTTCTATCAACATTCAAATTCTGTTTAATTCATTTATTCCCAGAATTGTTTCATTCAGAATTGTTTATAGTATTGTGATTTTACTATTATTTCTGAATGTTTTGGTATTTCTCCAAATTCAAATTCTTCTTAATTATTTACCATAAAGTTTTCTCATAAACTTAGTTATAGTAAGTTGGTCTTACTTCATTTTTTAATTTTTCATATATTAACTTCAAAATTCCTTTCTTCTTAATTCTTCCAAAATGTTTTTCTCATAATTCAGTGGTAGTAAGATGTACTTACTCAGTTTTAAATTTTCATAAATAAATTCAAAATTCCTTTCTTCTTAATTCTTTCATAAAGTTTGTTCAAAATTATCAGTGGTAGTAAGATGTTCTTACTAAATTTTAAATTTTTATAAATAAATTCAAAATTCCTTTCTTCTTAATTCTCCAGAATGTTCTCAAAATATTAAGTTGTAAGATGTACTTACATTATTTCCGAATTTTTAAAATAAAAATTCTAAATTCCTTCTTTTTATAATTCTCCAAAATGTTCTTCTCAAAATATTAGGTTGTCAGATGTACTTACATTATTTTAGAATTTTTTCAAAAATATAAATTCTAAATTCTAAATCTCACAACTCATTCTTCATAATATTTCTTCATAGAAGCTTGATTATACACTCCTTTGATTTTTCCTGAAACGATTTCCTTCAACTCATATGTATTGTTATGCTTATCATTTACCACAACATATGGGCCAGTATATAGTAATAGTAGTTTTTTGGTTATGCCTTCTAAGGTGCTAGGCAGCTCTCTATTTTTTAGGAGGACTTTTTCACCCTCTTTATATGTTACAATTCGCCCTATTGCCTTCTGGTATTTGGCTTGCCGTTTTTCCTGATCTTCGGCTACCTTATTGTAAAACTTCAACTGGTTGAATTTCCTATTGTTGTTCGTTGGAAATTCAATGATTTGTTCAATGTCTCGGGGAGTCGGCTTCTCATACATGGCTGAGTACGGTGGAATTCCTATACCTGGATGGTGGGCGTAATTTAGGAATGTTTCTGTCGCTGCTAGATACTCTTGCCACTTTTTCTGTTGGTTGTGACAGTACGTGCGCAATATCCTACCCACTTCTCTTAGTACTCTCTCAGCCGGATTGCTACTTGGGTGGTAGACTGATGTCTTATACGTTTTTACCCCAAATGCTAATAAAGTGTCTCGCCATCTCCTCCCCTTAAACTGTGTACCATGGTCGGTAATAATAGAAGATGGTCTACCGATCTCTGGGATATACAAATCAATAATCACCGCCAAAACCTTTGCTGTTGTTGCCCGATTAACCGGATATAGCTTTATATACTTGGTGTAGTGATCCATTATAATTACCAAGTATTTATATCTGTGCCGACCACCACTACGGGGAAATGGCCCGCAGATATCCAAAAACACTTTTTCCAGTTTTGCGTTGGAAGTTATCGGTATCATGATACCCTCTGTCTTTTCATTGTTTATTTTTGCACATTGGCAGATCTTACAGGACTTGATGTATGTCCTCACCTTGCGGTTGATATTCTTTATCTTACAATTTTCCTCTAGAGCTTGTATCACTTTTAACGCTCCCATGTGACCATACCTGACATGGTAATCGATGATGACCTCCTTTTCGATTTGGTGTGGGATTATCACCTTCCATGTCTCATCGTCCAATGCGGTTTTTATGAATAAAATTCCCTTGTTAAGGTGGTAGTATTTAGAAATGGTTTCATCATTGGCTTCCAAACGACTCACAATGTTTTTCAGCTTAGGATCAGACTGCTGATGGATTCGGATATTTATTAACAAAGCTTGTAAATCGGCTCTGGTCGTGAATATGTTATAAATTTTTACTAAGCTCTCCTTCTCTCCCTCGAAAGTCTGATCTTCCAGATTTATACGTGACAACACATCTGCTACCACGTTCTTCTTTCCTGGAATGTATTCCCATTTCAGGTCATATTCTTGTAGGGCGAGTACCCACCTAGCCAATCGGCCGTGACTCAATTTGCACCTACGAAGGAACGAGATGGATTTATGATCAGTTCGTACCGTGACTTGATATCCGAGAATGTACGTCCGGAACTTGCTGCATGCGAACACCACGCTCAACAATTCCTTTTCTGTCACACTGTAGTTCTTTTCGCACTGGTTCAGTGTGCGACTAGCGAAGCTTATTACCAGATGTTGTCCCTCCTCATCTTCCTGGTATAATGTTGTTCCTAAGCTTAGATCGCTAGCGTCACAGTTTAGAAAGAACGGTTTCTTAAAATCTGGGTGACGAAGTATCACACTCTCCAGAAACTTCTCTTTTATCAAGCGTAAAGTAATATCTTGATCTTCACCCCAAATCCATTTGTTTTTGGCAGATAACTGTGGTTGAAACTTGGCGGTCAACTCGGAATATCGGCTCTGAAACTTCCTGTAATAGTTACAGAGTCCGAGGAAAGATTGCAATTGTTTCCTGTTTCTTGGTTGCGGGAACCTCTGAATTGCCTCCACTTTCTCTGCTGATGGGGTAATACCTCGGTCGTCTAGGTTGAAGCCTAAGAATTGTACCTCGCGCGCTATGAACTTGGATTTCTCCAACTTCAGTGTTATATTGTTCTGCGCTAGTTTGTTTAGTACAAATTCCACTCTGTAACAGTGTTCTTCCCAGGTTCCGGATGTAATTAATAAATCGTCAACATAGACGGTAGTAAATTGGAGCGCTTCTGGTCCCAAAATCTGGTCCATGCATGCCACAAATATGGCGACAGAATTGACAAGTCCGAAGGGCAGTCTCTTGAACTGGTAATTGCGCCCTTCGAAAATGAACGCTACATACTGGCGGCTTTGTGGATGCAGCTCTACCTGCCAATACCCACAGACCGTATCCCAGGTGCTAATAAATCTAGTACCATGAAAACGCTTTAAGATTTCTTCTATTTCACCGGGAGAGGTTCTGTCATTCACAATTGTCTTGTTCAACTCACGCGCATCTAAACAGAGCCGGACTTGTCCGTCTTTCTTCGGAACAGCAATAATTGGACTAGTGTAAGGTGATTGACTAATCTCAATTATGTCGTTTTCTATCATCTTGTTTATCTCTGTTCTCACGGCTTCTTTGAGCGACTGTGCTATTGGATATGACCTCCGGTTAAACTCTACGTTTTCTTTAAAACGAAGTTGGCACTGGTAGTTTTTTACCTTCCCTGGTTCATCAGAAAACACCGCCTTGTATTTCTCATATATAGCGATTAGACGATCAGCCAGATGTGTTGGTATTTTCTTGTTATCGCTTCCGCACTGGAAATTCCGTATTTCTTGGATCTTAACTGACCATAAATCCTCTCCTCCATGATTGTATATTATGGGTTTAGAAAGAGGGCTGTTTCTAATAACATTTATTTTACGAAGTTGTTGATGTATAGGGCTGGGAAGTATAGTTGTACTTCCTACCAGATCTGCGGTCCATGTTACTCCGTCTGGGAAAAGTGATACTCTATTTAAATTAAGATCGATTACTGCCGAATATCTACGAAGAATATCGCAACCGACTAAGATGTCAAATGGTAATCCGGTGGCGATTAAAAATTCCATGTCCAAAGCTATATCACGGCTAACGACACTTAAGGAAACTTGCTTCCTAATGGTTTTATTCTGGCGGCCAGTTGCACCTACCAACACAATGTTGTTGACTGGTAACATTGGCAAAGTTTTTCCACATGTACATTGTATTCTCTCCAACTCATTGGAGTTTATTATTGAAATATTAGCTCCTGTGTCTATCATTATTTTAGCGGGAACTCCTTCCACCTCCGCTGTTATATAAATTATCTCATTATTAGTGTTGCTGAGACTCTTCTCGTTCTCTTCCAAAAGTTCAGTTCGTATGTCTTTCAAATAATGGTTACTGATAATAGTGAAGTTTTTATCATTGTTTGCTTGTTGCAAATCATCCTTTTCTAACCCAGGAAGTATAAGCAGTAACGGGTCATCGTTGTTGATTACTGCCTCCTCTCGTTTAAAGTATTTTGTTCATTGTTTGAGTTATTATTGACCGAGGCATCGTTCGGGAAACTCTGGTTTGTCTCCTGACGTTCTGTACCCTGGTTGATGTTTAACGCCCTGTTCGGTTGTCTGCCAAGATCTTCCAGGCTGGTACTTCGTCTTTCCTGTTCGTATCTTGGGCCGTCTCGTTCCGCACTCCTCCATCTTCGGTCGGCGCCGTGGAAGCTGCTCCTCCTCGGTTGATAATATCTCCTGGGTCCGCGATCTTCTGCTCTTATAAAATTTACCCTAGGGCGCGACACTCGGTTATTACTATTGCTATTATTATTATTACTAATATTATTATTATAGTAATTTCGGTTAGGTGGGTAAGGTCTGTCACCATTATTGTTGGGATATGGATTTCTCTGACTGTATGGAACATTATTATTTTGTTGATAAAAGTGGTTTCGATTATTTGGGTAGGGGTTGTTATTTCTCACGCCGTTAAAATTTCTGTTAAACTGGTTATTACGCGGCTGGTTGTTAGGGCCGTCGTAATTACTGGGCTGGTTCCGGTTATTTGTATGGTTATTGCCGTTATTGGGGTAAGTAGTCGGCCTTGCTTCTGGTCTCTCATTTCTCTTCCTGCTCTGCCGATGATACTCTTCATTCTCATATCCCTTCAATAACTCAGTCATTCCCTGGATCGTCTTGATCTGACTACCTCTCCGGGCCCTGATAATGTCCTCATCATAGTGATAAGATATCTTATTCACTAAACATTCTTCTGGGATTGCTGGCTCAAGGTGCTTTGCCATACACACCTTCCCCAAGAAATATGCCGTCATACTGCTACCTAATTGTGACCTGTATCTTCCGTTACAAATATTGTCACGTATCAAGTTCTGGGTGGTCTCAGACCAGTATTTTGTCTTAAACATTTTCCGGAACTGTTGGTAGTCGGAAATTTCACTCCGGTTGGCCATCCACCAATTATCTGTTATGTCTCGGAAAGACTCGTCGAATATCTCCCTGCTATGGCTCCATTGAGTAATTTTATGCTTGGTCAAATATTCTTCTACCCTGGCCAGGAACTCCATCGGCTTTCGTTTGTATTGCCGGAAGTTGAGCCACTCTCGGCTTTCGTTGACGGGCAATCCGGTGAAATGAGTCGGTCTGTTTCTAATCGCTTCCATCTCCTCTCGGCTTTGTCGCACCTGACCGGTGATATTGGCCATGGTCTCTTGTATATCATTACATCGTTCTGTGACCTGGTTTCGTACTTTTCCGAATTCTTCTTGATTTTCCTTTCTCTGTTCTTCTACCTTCCTACGACTATGTTCTTCGATATTTGTGAACTTGATGTTCACCACTTCTTTAAACTCATTCACCTCCTTTTCGGTCTGGTTGCACTTTCCATCAATCTCCCGAATCTGTCGATTGACCATTATATTTTCTTCTTCCATCTTCTTATTCATCGCTTTTTTGTTAACAGTGATTTCTTTATTCAGTTCTTCTCGCAACAATTCCATCCTTTCGTCCAGTTTGTCCAAATTCTCCTGATTTACCTCCCTTAACTCTTCTCTTAGAATTTGATTGTCCTCTCTCAATTCTTCCAATTTCTCCCCCATCTTCTCTTCCAACTTCCTGTTGTCTTCCTTCAATTCTTCCTTCAACTGTCGGTTGTTCTTCTCTATCTTCTTCCTGGTTTCATCGATTTTCTGATTGGTGTTCTCAATTTTATTAATCAATTCTTCTTTAGTTGACTTGAATTCTTCCTTGAACGATTGGTTGTCTTCCTTCAATTCTTCTAACTTCTTCCCCATCTCTTCTTCCATCTTCTTGTTATCTTCCTTCAAATTTTCTATGTTCTTGTTCATCCCAGTCAACTCTTCTTTTGTGGATTGATTATCCTTCTTCAATTCTTCTAACTTTCCTTCCATCTTCTTGCTGTTTTCTTCCATCTTCTCTTCCATCTTCTTGCTGTTTTCTTCCATCTTCTCTTCCATCTTCTTGCTGTTTTCTTCCATCTTCTCTTCCATCTTCTTGCTGTTTTCTTCCATCTTCTTGTTTGTTGTTTCGATTTTATTTCCTAAATCTTCTTTCAAGGACTGGTTATCTCCCTTCAACTCTTCCATGTTCTTGTTCACCCCACTTAATCCTTCTTTCAAAGACTGTGTGTCCTTCTTCCTATTCTCCTCCATTTGTTGGTTGTCCTTCTTCCTATTCTCCTCCATTTGTTGGTTGTCCTTCTTCCTATTCTCCTCCATTTGTTTCATCAATGCTCGGATTATCTCTTGTATACCCCCATCTTCCGTTCGTGTCGGCTTTTCCAATGGTTCCTTCTGGACATTGACTTCCCCTGTTTGCGTGGGTATCTCCAGTTGTTCCGTTTGTTTGGATAACACCGGTGGCAATGAACTCTCCGCATCTACTGGCGTTGCCTCCTTATTGTCCATTTCCAACTCTATTTCTTTTTCGGCCTCCGCCGCCCGTTTCTTAGATGTCGCACGTCGTTGCATTTTCCCTTGTTGTTCTCTGGCTTTGTAGCTGTTGCCTAGCTCCAACTAGTGATTGGGCAGAATTTATTGGCCTTCCAATCGCTAATTAAAGCCCCTGAAGTTGTGCGCCAATTTGTAATAAAATAAATTAAATAAATATAGATGTGTGTTGATGATAAGCTATTATGGAGTATGTGACTCCGATGTAATCAAGTCCAATGTAATATGTTTAATTGGTGTGGCTCTCGACGTCTTACTGGCCTGAAACACTTCCTTAAGTTTCCCAGCTGGTCGAGTCCCAATGGTAGCAAGACCGGTCGAGTAGCGTAAAGTTGATGAAGGAATATATATGTTCAGCTTCGCCGAAAGTTTCAAAACAAAATTTATTGTTTTGAAGGAAATTTTAAAAAAAAATTATGTTTATAAAAAAATAATTAAAAAAAAATTTTAATTTTATTAATTAATTAATTAGGATCAATTAATTAATATAGGGCTGTGAAGTTTTAAACAGTGTAATGCTCTTCTGAAAATTTTTATTAAAGTTTTAGTATATTTTAAATAAGCTATCACCACTCATAAGACTGTCTGTAAACCAATCGATACTTGTTTACCTTTTTATTTTTTAGGTTATCTTCACTTACGAGTGGTAAAGTTCTTGTAGATTATCAATTAGAATTATATTATTGGTAATTAGTATTATTGAAGAAATAAAGAACTATTAAGTATTGAAAAGTATTAATATTTTATTAAGTAATAGCAATGTTGACTCTTATCGATTAGTATCGATTCTCAGGATATCGAAAAAAGTTACAAGTATATGATATAAAAATTAAATAGGGTTCTTTAAACAGCCAGTTATTACCAAAGTCAGAGAAATCGGGCTAATATTTAAAAAGTATAACGTTACAATCAAATTAATAGTTATTAATAAACACAGACATTGAATAATAAATTGTAAATATAATAATTGTTTTCACCAAACAGCTGTGCTGAACCAAGAAGAGGCACTGGGATTGTCAAAGAAAGATGGCTGCCGTCAAGTCGATGAAAATGTTGCTCGTTCCTGCTGCATTCCAAATAATGTATTTTGACGCAATATTCCTGTTCTTGTGTCTGCAAATCTCTTGTTATATGTTGTGTAGTGACTGGTGTAGTGATTCTGGGTTGTATTTAGTATGTCTGTGTAATTATAAGTCAAACACTTTCTCCGATTCCGTCACTAATTTGGTTTAATGTATTATACAGTTTTCTAGTGTTTTATGGTGTTTTTCGGAGTAGATTTATATTGTTCTGTGTTATGGAGTGTTACTTGATCGTTTCTGTTATAATATGATAGTTTCAGAAGTATTTTACAAGTCACTCGCGATTTCACAATAACTCACTATACACTCGCTTTGTATGACGATTATAGGTTAGGTTATCCACGTTATCAAACGTATGTCATGTTAACCGTTCGACTACCAATAATTAACTAACTGTTTCCTTCAGTTTCAATTAAACTCTTAGCCCATATAATATTATCCTTAACATTGTTCAAAAATATTTTCACATCCTGTGAATACTTTATATTTTCACTATATGAATGCCTAAACTTTGGTTATTTGTCAATTTTATTCACTAGATTTGATTTAAATTAATCTTTCAGTTCATTCTGGTTATTTTCAGATTAAATAATGCCATTTTATAGTGTTTTCTGTCCAAAAAATAGTAATTTTACTTTCAGTTTGGTATACAAACTGTTTGGAAGTCAAAACATTAAAATTTACTTCCTGTCATTATATAAATTCAGCCATTTTATCAGTTATATTTAATATTAATAATTCTATATTGTATTAAAAGGTTCCTATTCCCTTATTTTCTGGTAATTAATTGAATTAGTTGTATTCTGAAACATTATTCTGAAATATATGACTCCCATGTCTAAATTTCTGAGTTTAGTCATTTTTATTTTTTATTCATAATTCTGAATATAATTTATTAAAATCTCTCTAAATGGTATGTGCAATTATATGGCATGATCTCAAGTTTATTTTGTCTAAACCCCTTTTGTTTATTTGCATTTAATTGAGCAATTTCTCTGTTTTGATGAAGTTTGGTTTCCATTCTTTTGGCCTATGATTTTTTAACAATTTTTCTTACAAAACAATTTACAAACAATATATGATGTGTGATACCCTCTCTGACTTTTACAAATAGTATTATAAATTAAACATGTTTTTAAATTACACAAAAACAATTAGTATTGGTTACAATACAAACAATAGTTAAAACAAATAAAGAATTTTTTTTTTTAAATAAATGGTTGTCTTCAAGTCAGACATTTTGCAACACAATCCTTATTTCTAAACATGGAAATATGGCTTACAAAAAAGGTTTTTTACTAACTAACATCTTAATTACTCTCTACTATTTACAAGTGGTAACTATTTTTATAGTTCTGATGTTAGTTGTTTCAGACCCAAACAAATGGCCTTATATCTAATAAATTTTTAAACATTCTTGTACTATATACATAAAAAACCTTATATTTATATTCTTATTTCTAACTATTATTATAAGTAGGATTCTACAGTTTTTATACTGTCTTTTACATTGTCTTTGGGGAATTGTACCCTGTCATTAACAAATAAATAGTATTAATTGTTCAAAAGGTATTATGAACTCTGTTTTCCTTTTTTCATGTAAAACAAAATGTTATTTTAAACAGATTTATGTCTTATGAACAACATATTGTCACAGTACATATTTTAAGTCATTGAAAAATGCATATTTCATTGCATCCAATGTTTGTGATTGCCAAGAATGAAACACAAGGTTCATTTTTTATAATACCCAAAACTATCACTGGTTCACTTTGCACTTATATATTATGTTAATGCTAAATGGTCGTATAGTCTTATTAACATAATAAATTGGTTAGCGTTTTTTCAATGGAGATTTGTTCCATGGGTACTATATTATTGTTTCATCTTAGTTCACAGGAAACTTTTACTTTATACACTCCTCTCTCTTAAATTTATATACATGTGGTTTTTATTTCGTTATACTTTTATTTTTAGATATTTATTTTGGGGATATAGGGATTTGGGTGTCTTTTATAAGAGCATGACATCTTCTTCAGGATGCTGCCCTCTTCTTCTTTCTTCAGTCTTCTTTTCTCCTGCCTTCTGGGACTGGTATCTTCTCCATCTTCTTCTTGTTGCCATCAGGTTTCTTGGGATCTTCTCCATCTTCTTCTTTAATTCAGAAATACACAACCTGTATTGGTTGATCTTGGCTTATTTTAGGGTTTCTATTCTATTTATTCTCCCTCGTTGTGGGTTTGGTCATATTGTGTACTGCTTTGTTATTTACTATTTTACCTTCCTGGGTTACACCTTGAAAACCTTTGGTTATGAGACTGGTCTTGGATGACTCATCACTAGTAACTCCTTTTATTTTAACTTGTATTTTCTTTATAATAATGATTTCTTTCCACAGTTGCTATGAATTAATCTTTTTATATTAAACTTAATGCTTTCTTCCAAATTTAAATATTATAACTTTATTATTCTAATGATCAATTGCCATTCAATATTATGCTTATATCTGTCACGCTACAAAATGTAAGAAAATAAATATGAATGACGCCAGAAATAACGCGAACTTTGTGTGTGTGTGTGTGTGTGTGTGTGTGTGTGTGTGTGTGTGTGTGTGTGTGTGTGTGTGTGTGTGTGTGTGTGTGTGTGTGTGTGTGTGTGTGTGTGTGTGTGTGTGTGTGTGTGTGTCTTCCCTGCCTTTTTATTGTGGTAGTCATAATAATAAAATGGAAACGTAAACATTACATAACTGAGATATGCTTGCCTGCCATGAACGATATATTTTCTCTCATACATGATTTACATTAAAATGAAAAAATTACAATTTTATTGCCTGGCAACAAAATTATTTTATTTTTAACAAATACCATTGTTTGAAAAAGTTTAAATGAATTTTCAAGTACTTTACTGTTGTTAAAACGTAAAAGGTTGCAGGTAAACTACCCCTTCCTCTTAACCGATCTTCACCAAAATCAAAAGGCCTTGAGTTCTCTACAATTCAGGGACGTATGCAAAAAATTATTTGAATCTGTTTGAATATGCGGCAGTTCATCATAGAAAAAATTACCCTTGTTAAAACATAAAACATTGCAGGTAAACTACCCCTTTCCCTTAACCGATCTTCACCAAAAACAATAGGTCTTGAGAACTCTACAAATTAGGGGTGTATGCAAAAACTTATTTGATTCTGTTTGAATTTGCGGCTGTTATCGTTTGCCATAGAAAATACCCTTGTTAAAACATAAAACGTTGCAGGTAAACTACCCCTTTCCCTTAACCGATCTCACAAAAAAGAATAGGTCTTGAGAACTCTACAATTTAGGGCTGTATGCAAATAATCTTTTGATTCTGTTTGAATTTGCGGCTGTTATCGTTTGCCATAGAAAATACCCTTGTTAAAACATAAAATGTTGCAGGTAAACTACCCCTTTCCCTTAACCGATCTTCACCAAAAACAATAGGTCTTGAGAACTCTACAATTCAGGGCTGTATGCGAAACATTATTTGATTCTGTTTGAATTTGCGGCTGTTATTGTTTGCCAAAAAAAAAAATATCGGTATGGAGAACCATACATGACTTCCATATTCTAAGATTTATATTTAAAATCATTTTCGAAATGAAATATTACCATAGAAACTACTTCTTTCTACTTACTGCTTCAGCCTTAACCACAGTACTGTGGTCACTAACGTATACCACCTCACGTTATCGCACTCGATTTTCACTGATGATGGAAGTCGATGGCATTGCCGAAATGTCTGGTTTTGTAGAAAACATTGGACTACGGCCAAATATCCCGGGAAGGAATTTTAACAAAAACTACTTCTTTGTTGCCGATAACGTTGTACACATATATATCAGTGGCGAAGTTACATGGAGGCAATTGAGGCAATGCCTACCCTAAAAAATTCTGTAGAATAAAAATTATAAATACGTATGAACTACATAACGTAAAGATTATACATTGTTACTGCGACTGTCAAATTTATTAAACCGAAACGTGCTTTATTGAGCGACCACTAGATGGTGACAGGTGAGATTCGGCATAGTTCGTTTAAAGCGAATGAGGCAACCTGAACTTGCCTCAGCGTTTTTTGTATACATCGTATGTAAGCAATGTAGTGGTGTGATAGGGAAGTGTAGGGAGGGGGGATTGTCCCGCGCTGTACACATAGAGCGTTGAGGCATGCCTCACTTCTGTGGTCCAAACAGTTAAGTTAAAGCGCCTGTGTTGTTTCTAAGTGTTTATTTTATGCGGTTATTAAAAGTGTCACTGTTATTCCGCTGAACTAACAGATGATCAAGATTGTTATTTGAATTATTTGTAACATTAAACATATATATAGAAACTAATCAAGTTTAAAAATTTGAAGTTCAATCAGTTGTATTATTGTGTATGACTAATACAAGGATTGTTCAATAGACACACGTATAGAGCTGTAAAGCATTATTTATTCTTCGATTTTAAAAGAAGTCTCCAATAACATTAAGACATGAGTTCCACTGTTGCGCTAACCTGTAGATTCCCTGCTAGTAAAATTCTTACGGCTGTTTGTGGAACCATTCGGTTACAGCAAACTCTACCTCAGCGTCCGATTTGACCCACCGTCCTTTTAGTGATTCCTTAAAAAAAATTTAAGATAAGATTTTTGCCTACCCATTCATTAACTACTAGCTTCGCCAGTAAGCAAATTGATGTTCATTTTTTTGGCTTGCACGTGTTATGTTGGTGTGGGTTTCGGCACTTTCCATTTAAAAAGCGTGCAAACGTAAGAAAATAAACATGAGTGAGGCCAGAAATAACGTGAATTGTGTGTGTGTGTGTGTGTGTCTTACCTGCCTTTTTATTGCCGTATTAAATGAAAAATATTATATTACATTAAAATGAAAAAATTTTAATTTTATTGCCTGGCAACAAAATTATTTTATTTTTAACAATTACCATTGTTTCAAAAAGTTTAAATAAATTTTCAAGTACTTTACTCTTGTTAAAACGTAAAAGGTTGCAGGTAAACTACCCCTTCCCCTTAACCGATCTTCACCAAAATCGGAAGTCCTTAAGACCTCTACAATTCAGGGACGTATGCAAAAAATTATTTGATTCTGTTTGAATTTGCGGCTGTTATCGTTTGCCATAGAAAATAAGCTTGATAAAAAACGTTGCAGGTAAACTACCCCTTCCCCTCAACCGATCTTCACCAAAAACAATAGGTCTTGAGTACTCTACAAATCAGGGCTGTATGCAGAAAATTATTTGATTCTGTTTGAATTTGCGGCTGTTATCGTTTGCCATAGAAAATACCCTTGTTAAAAAAAACGTTGTAGGTAAACTACCCCTTTCCCTTAACCGATCTTCACCAAAAACAATAGGTCTTGAGAACTCTACAATTTAGGGCTGTATGCAAATAATCTTTTGATTCTGTTTGAATTTGCGGCTGTTATCGTTTGCCATAGGAAATACCCTTGTTAAAACACAAAACGTTACAGGTAAACTACCCCTTTCCCTTAACCGATCTTCACCAAAAACAATAGATCTTGAGAACTCTACAATTCAGGGCTGTATGCGAAACATTATTTGATTCTGTTTGAATTTGCGGCTGTTATCGTTTGCCAAAAAAAAAATTTCCCTTGATAAAAAAAACCGTTGCAGGTAACTACCCCTTTCCCTCAACCGATCTTCACCAAAAACAATAGGTCGTGAGTACTCTACAAATCAGGCCTGTATGCAAAAAATTATTTGATTCTGTTTGAATTTGCGGCAGTTATCGTTTGCCATAGAAAAAAATCTACAGACACACAGACACTTTTCGGAAAACGACTTTATTCATGTTTTGAGTGTAGTAGAATCAGAATCTGCAATAATCTCGAACACGATTTTTTTTGCCATCACCATACTTCCATTCCTTAAGGAATATGGAAGTAAAATATCGGTATGGAGAACCATACATGACTTCCATGTTCTAAGATTTATATTTAAAATCATATTCGAAATGAAATATTTCCATAGAAACTACGTCTTTCTACTTATTGCTTCAGCATTAACCACAGTACTGTGGTCACTAACGTATACCACCTCACGTTTTCGCACTCGATTTTCACCGATGATGGCAGTCGATGACACTGCCGAAAAGTTTGGTTTTGCAGAAAACATTGAACTACGGCTCAAGAGCCCGGGAAGCAATTTTAACAAAAAACTACTTCTTTGGTGCCGATAACGTAGTACACATATAAAAAATTCTCCCCTCCACCTTCAACTATAATTTTTAATAATAGAAAGTTACCCCCACCCCGTTCCCACAACCTCTTCATTTATAGATATTTCATCTACGTTTCCTACAGTGGATTACTATGAGCTTCTTATCAGGATACTTTATTTATAAAAATTAAGTACTTTACTCTTGTTAGATCATAAAATGTTTCAGGTAAACTACCCCTTTCTCTTAACCGATCTTCTCCAAAATCAACAGACCTTCCGTCCTCTACAATTCAGGGAAGCATGCAAAAAAATATTTGATTCTGTTTGAATGTGCGGCAGTTATCGTTCGTCATGGAAACATTTCTCTTGTTCAACATAAAATGTTGCAGGTAAACTACCCCTTTCCCTTAACTGATCTTCACCAAAATCAATAGACCTTGAGCTCTCTGCAACTCAGGAAAGAGTGCAAAAAATTATTTTATTCTCATTTAATTTTCGGCAGTTATCGTTCGTCATAAAAAAATTACCCTTTTTAAAACATAAAACGTTGCTGATAAACTACCCCTTCCCTTAACCGATCTTCAACAAAATCAACAGACCTTGAGTTCTCTTTAGTTCAAAAAGGTATGCAAAAACCTAGTTGATTCTGTTTGAATTTACGGCAGTTATCGTTCGTCATATAAAAAATTACCCTTGTTAAAACATAAAATGTTGCTGGTAAACTACCCCTTTCCCTTAACCGATCTTCACCAACACCAATAGGTATTGAGAACTCTACAATACAAAGCTGTATGCAAAACATCATTTGATTCTGTTTGAATTTGCGGCTGTTATCGTCTACTATGGAAAAAAATACCCTTGAAAAAAACCGTTGCTAGTAAACTACCCCTTTCCCTTAACCGATCTTCACCAAAAACGACAGGTCTTGGGTACTCTACAATTCAGGCTTGTATGCAAACAATTATTTGATTCTGTTTGAATTTGCGGCTGTTATCGTTTGCCATAGAAAACACCCTTGACAAAACATAAAACGTTGCTGGTAAACTACCCTATTCCATTAACCGATCTTCACCAATAACAATAGGTCTTGAGAACTCTACAATTCAGGGCTGTATGCAAAACATTAGTTGATTCTCTTTGAATTTACGGCAGTTATCGTTCGTCACAGAAAAAATACCCTTGTTAAAACAGAAAACGTTGCAGGTAAACTACCCCTTTCCGTTAACCGATCTTCACCAAAAACAATAGGTCTTGAGATCTCTACAATTTAGGGCTGTATGCAAATAATCATTTGATTATGTTAGAATTTGCGGCTGTTATCGTTTGCCATATAAAATACCCTTGTTAAAACATAAAACGTTGCAGGTAAACTACCCCTTTCCGTTAACCGATCTTCACCAAAAACAATGGGTCTTGAGAACTCTACAATTTAGGGCTGTATGCAAATAATCATTTGATTCTGTTAGAATTTGCGGCTGTTATCGTTTGCCATAAAAAATACCCTTCTTAAAACATAAAACGTTGCAGGTAAACTACCCCTTTCCCTTAACCGATCTTTACCAAAATCAACAGATCTTGAGAACCCTACAATTTAGGGCTGTATGCGAAACATTATTTGATTCTGTTTGAATTTGCGGCTGTTATCGTTTGCCAAACAAACAAAATTACCCTTGATAAAAAAAAACCGTTGCAGGTAAACTACCCCTTTCCCTCAATCGATCTTCACCAAAAACAATAGGTCGCGAGTACTCTACAAATCAGGGCTGCATGCAAAAAATTATTTGATTCTGTTTGAATTTGCGGCTGTTATCGTTTGCCATAGAAAAAAATCTACAGACACACAGACACTTTTCGAAAATATCGGTATGGAGAACCATACATGACTTCCATATTCTAAGATTTATATTTAAAATCATTTTCAGCCAAACAGCCAGGCTGTGTCTTACCTGCCTTTTTATTGCTGTATTAAATGAAAAATATTATATTACATTAAAATGAAAAAATTATAATTTTATTGCCTGGCAACAAAATTATTTTATTTTTAACAATTACCATTGTTTCAAAAAGTTTAAATAAATTTTCAAGTACTTTACTCTTGTTAAAACGTAAAAGGTTGCAGGTAAACTACCCCTTCCCCTTAACCGATCTTCACCAAAATCGAAAGTCATTGAGACCTCTACAATTCAGGGACGTATGCAAAAAATTATTTGATTCTGTTTGAATTTGCGGCTGTTATCGTTTGCCATAGAAAATACGCTTGATAAAAAAACGTTGCAGGTAAACTACCCCTTCCCCTTAACCGATCTTCACCAAAAACAATAGGTCTTGAGTACTCTACAAATCAGGGCTGTATGCAAAACATTATTTGATTCTGTTTGAATTTGCGGCTGTTATCGTTTGCCATAGAAAATAAAACGTAAAAGGTTGCAGGTAAACTACCCCTTCCCCTTAACCGATCTTCACCAAAAACAATAGGTCCTGAGTACTCTACAAATCAGGACTGTATGCAAAACATTATTTGATTCTGTTTGAATTTGCGGCTGTTATCGTTTGCCATATAAAATACCCTTGTTAAAAAAACGTTGCAGGTAAACTACCCCTTTCCCTCAACCGATCTTCACCAAAAACAATAGGTCTTGAGAAATCTACAATTCAGGGCTGTATGCGAAACATTATTTGATTCTGTTTGAATTTGCGGCTGTTATCGTTTGCCAAAAAAAAAAATTTCCCTTGATAAAAAAAACCGTTGCAGGTAAACTACCCCTTCCCCTCAACCGATCTTCACCAAAAACAATAGGTCGCGAGTACTCTACAAATCAGAGCTGTATGCAAAAAATTATTTGATTCTGTTTGAATTTGCGGCAGTTGTCGTTTGCCATAGAAAATACGCATGATAAAAAACGTTGCTGGTAAACTACCCCTTCCCCTCAACCGATCTTCACCAAAAACAATAGGTCTTGAGTACTCTACAAATCAGGGCTGTATGCAGAAAATTATTTGATTCTGTTTGAATTTGCGGCTGTTATCGTTTGCCATAGAAAATACCCTTGTTAAAAAAACGTTGTAGGTAAACTACCCCTTTCCCTTAACCGATCTTCACCAAAAACAAAAGGTATTGAGAACTCTACAATTTAGGGCTGTATGCAAATAATCTTTTCATTCTGTTTGAACTTGCGGCTGTTATCGTTTGCCATAGGAAATACCCTTGTTAAAACATAAAACGTTACAGGTAAACTACCCCTTTCCCTTAACCGATCTTCACCAAAAACAATAGGTCTTGAGAACTCTACAATTCAGGGCTGTATGCGAAACATTATTTGATTCTGTTTGAATTTGCGGCTGTTATCGTTTGCCAAACAAACAAAATTTCCCTTGCTAAAAAAAAACCGTTGCAGGTAAACTACCCCTTTCCCTCAACCGATCTTCACCAAAAACAATAGGTCGCGAGAACTCTGCAAAACCGGGCTGTATGCAAAAAATTATTTGATTCTGTTTGAATTTGCGGCAGTTATCGTTTGCCATAGAAAAAAAATCTACAGACAGACAGACAGACAGACACACAGACACACAGACAGACACACAGACACTTTTCGGAAAACGACTTTTTTTCATGTTTTGAGTGTAGTAGAATCAGAATCTGCAATAATCTCGAACACGATTTTTTTTGCCATCACCATACTTCCATTCCTTAAGGAATATGGAAGTAAAATGACTTTTTTACTTCCATATTCCTTAAGGAATGGAAGTATGGTGATGGCAAAAAAAATCGTGTTCGAGATTATTGCAGATTCTGATTCTACTACACTCAAAACATGAAAAAAAGTCGTTTTCCGAAAAGTGTCTGTGTGTCTGTGTGTCTGTCTGTCTGTCTGTAGATTTTTTTTCTATGGCAAACGATAACTGCCGCAAATTCAAACAGAATCAAATAATTTTTTGCATACAGCCCGGTTTTGCAGAGTTCTCGCGACCTATTGTTTTTGGTGAAGATCGGTTGAGGGAAAGGGGTAGTTTACCTGCAACGGTTTTTTTTTAGCAAGGGTAATTTTGTTTGTTTGGCAAACGATAACAGCCGCAAATTCAAACAGAATCAAATAATGTTTCGCATACAGCCCTGAATTGTAGAGTTCTCAAGACCTATTGTTTTTGGTGAAGATCGGTTAAGGGAAAGGGGTAGTTTACCTGTAACGTTTTATGTTTTAACAAGGGTATTTCCTATGGCAAACGATAACAGCCGCAAATTCAAACAGAATGAAAAGATTATTTGCATACAGCCCTAAATTGTAGAGTTCTCAAGACCTTTTGTTTTTGGTGAAGATCGGTTAAGGGAAAGGGGTAGTTTACCTACAACGTTTTTTTAACAAGGGTATTTTCTATGGCAAACGATAACAGCCGCAAATTCAAACAGAATCAAATAATTTTCTGCATACAGCCCTGATTTGTAGAGTACTCAAGACCTATTGTTTTTGGTGAAGATCGGTTGAGGGGAAGGGGTAGTTTACCAGCAACGTTTTTTATCATGCGTATTTTCTATGGCAAACGACAACTGCCGCAAATTCAAACAGAATCAAATAATTTTTTGCATACAGCCCTGATTTGTAGAGTACTCGCGACCTATTGTTTTTGGTGAAGATCGGTTGAGGGGAAGGGGTAGTTTACCTGCAACGGTTTTTTTTATCAAGGGAAATTTTTTTTTTTTTGGCAAACGATAACAGCCGCAAATTCAAACAGAATCAAATAATGTTTCGCATACAGCCCTGAATTGTAGATTTCTCAAGACCTATTGTTTTTGGTGAAGATCGGTTGAGGGAAAGGGGTAGTTTACCTGCAACGTTTTTTTAACAAGGGTATTTTCTATGGCAAACAATAACAGCCGCAAATTCAAACAGAATCAAATAATGTTTTGCATACAGCCCTGATTTGTAGAGTACTCAAGACCTATTGTTTTTGGTGAATATCGGTTAAGGGGAAGGGGTAGTTTACCTGCAACGTTTTTTTATCAAGCGTATTTTCTATGGCAAACGATAACAGCCGCAAATTCAAACAGAATGAAATAATTTTTTGCATACGTCCCTGAATTGTAGAGGTCTCAATGACTTTCGATTTTGGTGAAGATCGGTTAAGGGGAAGGGGTAGTTTACCTGCAACCTTTTACGTTTTAACAAGAGTAAAGTACTTGAAAATTTATTTAAACTTTTTGAAACAATGGTAATTGTTAAAAATAAAATAATTTTGTTGCCAGGCAATAAAATTATAATTTTTTCATTTTAATGTAATATAATATTTTTCATTTAATACAGCAATAAAAAGGCAGGTAAGACACAGCCTGGTTGTTTGGCTGAAAATGATTTTAAATATAAATCTTAGAATATGGAAGTCATGTATGGTTCTCCATACCGATATTTTCATGTTTTGAGTGTAGTACAATCATATTCTGCAATAATCTCGAACAAGATTTTTTTTGCCATCACCATACTTCCATTTCCTTAAGGAACATGGAAGTAAAATTACCCTTGATAAAAAAAAACTGTTGCAGGTAATCTACCCCTTTCCCTCAACCGATCTTCACCAAAAACAATAGGTCGTGAGTACTCTACAAATCAGGGCTGTATGCAAAAAATTATTTGATTCTGTTTGAATTTGCGGCTGTTATCGTTTGCCATAGAAAAAATCTACAGACGCAGACAGACAGGCACACACACAGACACTTTTCGAAAAACGACTTTTTCTCATGTTTTGAGTGTAGTACAATCAGAATCTGCAATAATCTCGAACACGATTTTTTTTGCCATCACCATACAGTAGACTCTCGGCTATCCGACTCCCGACTATTCGACCTCCAGCCTATCCGACCCGCTCTACTAAAAAAAAAGGTATTTTTTGAGTACGGTACGTATGGAGTATTTCCGATCCGATTACTAGCGCCTTCAAACGTAATGTGAGCAATCCCGCCATGCAGGTGAAGGCGCTTACGCGTGAATCACCAGTTACCAATACAGTACGCCAATTGATTATTGTTGTGACAGGAAAGTTTCGTGTTCCTATTTGAGTGTGTACCAGGTGCATCAGTCAGTCTGTATCCAGAAGTCAGTCCGTGCGGTTCAGTCGTTCGTGGATTGTTAATTTGTTATAAAGTGTGTATACAGTATTGTTGGTGGCTTTTATTTTTAAGTGAAATATGGGTGACAAACGAAAGAAAGTGGTAGTAACTTTGGAAGAAAAACTGCAAGCAATAAAAAGAATGGATTCTGGTGAGTCGGTAAACAAAATTGCACTGGAGTTAGGAGTTGGAAAAACTACTGTGGGTGATTGGCGAAGAAATCGCGCAGAGATTGAAAAATGGTGTTCTAAGCAAGCAAGTGGCAGTGGCGTGAAAGTTAGAAAAACTATGCAAAAAGGAAAACGTGGAAGTTGAAGAGGTTTTATATCTGTGGTATGAAAATGTGAGGGGGAAAGGATTGACGGTTTCAGGCCCCTTGCTCCAAGAAAAAGCGATTCAGTTTAAAAAACAGATCGAAGGAGACGATGGTGAGTTTACTGCCAGTGACGGGTGGCTTGATCGCTGAAAGAAACGTTTTGGTGTTCGTCAGATGACGATTAGTGGTGAAGCATTGTCTGCTAGTAAGGATGCTGTCCCTGACTTTAAAAAACACTTTTTTGACCTGCTTGATAAGGAAGGTATTTCCGGAGAACAAGTGTACAACTGTGATGAGACGGGTTTGAATTATCGTATGTTGCCGTCTAAAATACTAGCGTCTAAACAGGAAAAGGCCACACCAGGGTTCAAGAAGAACAAGGACCGCGTTACAGTTTTAGCTTGTAGTAACGCAACTGGAAACCACAAGTTGAGACTGACCTTGATTGGAAAATCTCGCAAGCCTAGGGCTTTTAAAAATCTTAAAGATTTAAGTTCTTTGCCCCTGCATTATACCCATCAAAAAAAGGCATGGATGAATGGAGAAATTTTCAAAAATTGGTTTGAACAGGAATTTGTGCCACAAGTTGAAAAACATTTAGCTGAAAACAATTTAACAAGGAAAGCAATCCTAGTTTTGGATAACGCTCCTTCACATCCAGCAAATGACCAATTAAAGATGGAGACATAAAAGCTTTGTTCTTGCCTGCAAATGTTACATCTATGTGTCAGCCAATGGATCAGGAAGTGCTCCAAGCTTTGAAAAAGAAATATCGACGTAGGCTACTAAGCTATATCATCGCGACAATTGATAATACAGAAGTTGCGATGGCACTATAGTCAGTAGACATGCTTGACGTCATCAGATGGGTGTCCGAGGCATGGGATGAAATTCCATCTTTAACACTTGTGCGATCGTGGAAAATTTTGCTGGATCACAGAGCCAGTGATAAGTGGGAAGAGGTAGAACAGCAATGTGATGTGGAAAATGCAACTGATAACACTGCGCTTGTATCGCTGTTAGAAAAAGTTCCCGGATGTGAGGAAGCTACATTGGAAGACATCACAGAATGGTTGGCAAAGGACAAAATCGAAGAAATTGCAGATGTAGCGATGGTATTAAATGAACAGCCGACTGAAGAGGAACAAGGTGATGAACCCTCCGATCGTATAACCCACTCCGAAGGCCTGAAGGCGATCGAGACGGCAGTGGAATACATTGGCCAGCAAGAAGAAGCAACACCAGCAGACATCATATGTTTACGTGTAAGTGGAAGGATATAGTGGCGAGGAAATTAATGCGAGGAAAGAAGCAGGTCTAAATTACAGACTTTTTCAAACCTTAGACAATGTAAGTTTCACTTGTTCTTTCATTATACAGTACGTAGTTTTAGGTTATTATAATTTGATTTATATTAACAACTAATTAGGTTGAAAGCTTTCGTATAAATTAAAACTCATAGTAAAACTCATTCAACTTATTGTTAACTACACATTGAGACTTTATTAATTATGGACAAATTATATAATACTCGGGTCCCTAGTTCGGGGCCAATGTAACTTTATTTATTTACTGCAAATATATAATATCTTACTCTTACCTTTCGAGATAGGGTCCAAAGTCGTTCAGACGAAACCAGCTACAGAAATGATCATTTGGGTTTGAGTGGCGAAATAATTATGCTTAACACATGGCTGCTCTAGTAATTAATCTTATTTATTTCTATTGGTTTAAATTCACTATTTGAGTTCACTATTGAACAATGATTTACACAAAGAACTCACTTAACACGATACGGATATTCAAAGTTACCAGAGCTACCTTTAATTCATTAACTTATAACCTCCAAATTATGTAACGAAAATTTCAATTGATTAATTGCTACACTATAATTCCGGAATTTATTTTATCAAAACCAGTACTTTGATCTTGCACATACATATCCTCGCTTACGCTCTCTCTCTGTCGTTCTTTCTACATTACATTTTAAAATTTTTTATGAGATCTCATTGTTGGATTTAAACTCCAAACTTTTACTTTAACGGGACGAATCATGAATGGTCAACGATTCTTATTTAAACTTCTGACTGTTGACTGTTACTTATCTGGATCAGATATCCGCTCAATTTCACCACCACCTGTTAGTCACTTTTTAAGTCACACTCACAAAAACTTCAGTTCTGAATGTTGAAAACTCGTTACTATTGTTGAATGTCCGTCATTATTTACTGCACATGTGTTTGAAACTCACTCCCGTAACATTTTTAGTCGGCCGACTTTAATTGATTTGAGTACTCATTTATGTGTGACTGACCGGTCAGAAAGTTGAGTGTCGACTTGGTAATTACTCGCACACTTTGGTGATGACCGCGCGGTCAGAGTTGCAGTTGAACTGGCGTTAGTTCGCTAAATTGCATACAGTGTTTTTTGGTCACGTGATCGTGCATATGTGCTCCCATTGGTGCTATTGAAAGAGCGCCTTAGCGTAGGCGGGAAGGTTAGCAATGTTTTGCCGCCTGATGCAATTCATAACTTGGCGTTATTTTCTCCGTGATTCATGGCTGATGCGAAGTTGGATGTTATTTCACAATCGGTCTACGTTGCTTGAGTACGGAGACAAAACATAGACGTTTTATTCTGTAATAAACACAGCCTATCTGGTTGACTAACTCGGGGTTCTACAAGGGTGAACAATGACTGTATGGAAAATATAATTTTTAAAATGTTACCTTGGCCCTACAATTTCGTACCGTTACAACATTTTGTTTCGTCCTTCAAATAAAGGTTTTGTGAAAGATACTGTAGTTGCGAATTCTTATTTCATTTCTTTCTAATTCATTTATTACTGTACGTCATTTATAAGGACAAACTGATATGATGTACACATCCAAATAGCAACAAGTACATTCAACGCAATAGGGTGTACATTGACCTTACAGAGGCTGGTATGCCTACGGCTCCGGTGTATCCGACTTTTTTGCTATCCGACCCGGCTGACCGCAACATTAGGTCGGATAGTTGAGAGTCTACTGTACTTCCATTTCCTTAAGGAATATGGAAGTAAAAAATCTACAGACAGACAGACACACAGACACTTTTCGAAAAACGACTTTTTTTTATGTTTTGAGTGTAGTACAATCAGAATCTGCAATAATCTCGAACACTATTTTTTTTGCCATCACCATACTTCCATTTCCTTAAGGAACATGGAAGTAAAAGCGCTCAATTAAATATGGTATGTGTATGAATGAGAGAATGTGCAGATACTGGGCTGTCTTTATAGGTATATATAATATACATAAATGTTAGATTAAGGTAGAATATTTACCATGTCAAATAGCATAAATGATTGTATTTTTTTATTTAAAAGAAGAATAATTAAGCTCAACAGTATATATTTGAAAAGAAAATAAATATTATATTAATTAGGTATAAAAGAGAATGAAAACGTTCACGTGGCCTAAAGGTTTATTTTGTAAAATTTTCTAATAAAAGATGATTCACATGAACAGTAATAATTTTGAGATATAAAAAGAATAAAAAGTAAATTTAAACCAAATATTGCAATTGATGAATAAACAACTAAGTACTATGGTCAATGAGTGTAGTTATTGCTATACACAACCTTGAATCACGCTTGTACTTCACAGTTCGTGTGACGGACCTGGGCTTGTAAGGTAAGTTTAACATGGTTTATTAATAATTTAAATGTGTCAGAGTAGAAAACTGTACAATTGGCGCCCGAACAGGGACTATTTATAAAGTAATTTATAAATCACACCTACAAGTGAATATAAGCGTGATTTGGAGGTTAAGCAATAATACGTACAAATTACGTAGCATACATAAAATAGTACGTCATTGTTAGGTTAAATGTAAGATGTTTTATATGTAAGTTAAGAGAATCATTTAACCGAAAATCAGTAAATTTATAATTTAAAAATGGCAGGAAATAACAAATACGAGATAAATGAAACAATCGATTTTAATGAATCAGTTATCAGGAGTGACCTAGGAGTTCATTCAACTCCGAATGTAGATCAAGAAAATAAAATAAAAGAATTAGATATTACAGACGAATCAAGCATCACAGATGATTCAGGGATTCAAATAACCCCAAAATTAACTAGGGAAAGTGATCAATCTGAAAATAATATGATGAAATATTTGTGTAGCACGCTGTGCAGCCTAAATAATAAATTTGATAAATTGAGCAGTGACGTTAGTGAAGTCAAGAGTAGTTTCGATGTACAGAACAGCAAATTTGATGTTATAAATAGTCGTTTTGATGAAATAAATACGCAAAATGTTAAGTTTGAGGTTAATATGAATAAACGTCTACATGAGATTGATGAACGTTTTAAACAACTAACTACTATGGTCAATGAGTGTAATTATTGCTATACACAACCTTGAGTCACGCTTGTACTTCACAGTTCGTGTGACGGACCTGGGCTTGTAAGGTAAGTTTAACATGGTTTATGGTAATGACCTTGGTAACTTATGAAATGAGGTGTGGTAAACAGAAAATTAATGACAAAGAATTGTTCAAAATATTTAAAATGTCCATTCACTGAATTTTTTATTTAACCCCCATCATATATTAACCTGATGTATTTATAACATAACTCATTTTTATCTACATACATTACATTATAATTATTATCGTAATGACTACTTTCGTTAATTATATTGACACAGTAATTAACTACATATTTGTCTCCCATTATTTCATAAAGCTCGTCTACATTGGTAATTTTAGTCCAGTCTCCATCAGTATTTTTGGTTAACATAAGGTACATTCTATCAGCATATTCCTCCACTATATCAATTACATCATTAGGTAAGCGTTTATCATCTACAACAGTACCATCAAAATAATCATCCATCTCTATTTCACAAGGTAAGTCAATTTTCTCTCCTCTCTCAATATCTAAACTCTGCACTAACATTTCATAACCTCTATTAATCTCAAAAATCTCTATCTCTCTCTTTCTCTCTCTATCATCACAATACCTCTCACAACCCCCCTGAACTATCTCATTCCATGCAAAGGGCAACATAAAATCACTAAAATACTTCCTGGCTTTACCAGATACATCAGTACAAAAACTTAAGGGACCATTTGGAGACACCATGTCTCTCACATAACCTCTGTAGGAACCTTCGTCCTCATAAAACACATGTGGAGTCTTTACTCCACTCATACCACAGGGAAAATTTGCCCTCTGCCCTCCATACTCATCTAACTTCCCTTCACGCTCTCTCTCACTCTCATTTACAACTACTACCTCATCACTAATTTCTACTCCTACTAAACTCTCATCGTCACTATCATTATTCAATGTATCACTCTCTGATACCACATTTTCAATTACATCACCATTTTTGAAAGTTTTAAACAACTAATTACTATGGTCAATGAGTGTAATTATTGCTATACACAACCTTGAGTCACGCTTGTACTTCACAGTTCGTGTGACGGACCTGGGCTTGTAAGGTAAGTTTAACATGGTTTATGGTAATGACCTTGCTAACTTATGAAATGAGGTGTGGTAAACAGAAAATTAATGACAAAGAATTGTAAATAAATTTATAGTGAAATTAATTGTGTTTATATTGTAAAAGGTATTTGATGTAAACAATATGTGTATGCAGTAGAAATTGATTTAATAACAATAATAATATTTTGGCAGACTAAATAAATAATGAGAGTTTGTAATAAATGAATTGTAATTGTTTTGGAGTAAAGTCATTAAAATAACTTGTGTTTTCAATAATTGATTGAATTAAAGAATTTGAGATTAATTAATTAATTAATGTACACATAAATTTTGATAATGAATTTAAATGATTTGAACTTGATAATAAATAGTAAATGAATAAATATAAAATGTGTTTAGTTGTGGAGTCATATGACTGTTAAAATGTTTCAGAAGATACATGGAGTTGTGTACATGATTTGGTGGTGATGAGATGTTTATAATTTTGTGTCAATAACAGGATCATGTGTTTTGAGTGATGTACTGTAAGTATGAAGTTTATAATGCGATTTAAATAAAATAACATGTTTAATGTTTGAATGGTAAATTGTATATGAAGCTCACAGATGTTAAATGAAATAATAATATAACCAAACATATAAGGGTTTGCCATCTGTGAACTGTAGTAACAGTGTAAGTGTAAACCTTGTATGTCTTTTAGTAGTTTCCCCAACTTTCGGGCAGTCACGGCTTCACCGAACCCTGACCGTGGATTTATAATGTAAATATATTCTAAATTTGTGAACTTAGAAATTAACCGGGGGGGTAAGACAAGGTAATCTACATAACTATGGAACAGCGGCTATCATCGAAGGTGGTGGTAGTGCCGTATTAAGGGTGTGTGAATCGTTATAGTAGGATTACTGGTGTCCTCGGACATCAGTAATGCCGAATTTTTATATAACGCTGAAGCAAGAACGGGGTAGGCAGCTTCTACCCCTAAAAAACTTCCGTTCTTGTGGAAGCAACTGGGCGCCACAGTCCAGTGTGGGGTCATAGTGTGTGTGGTAAGGAGGTTACTCAGGGGAGTAACGAATTGAAATCTTAAACTGACATCAACTAAATGAGCTAATAAGCTCATTAAATAATTTTATTTTGATTCAAGAGATGAGTACAGTAGATAATTTGTACAAAAGTAATTGATTTAAATGTTTTGCTCCATATGATAATTTTATAAATGACTTTACTGATTTTGAAAAGATTATGTTGAGTAGAGAAGGTGTTTATTATGTTTTGTCTAGTATGTTTTATTATGTTAGTATTTTACTATGTTAGGGTGTAAGAATTATAAACATGTGTCATGCATTTTACATTGTATAATTGTGAAGTGTATCTAGGGTAAGGTCATTCACCTGACTATGAGATATCAGCTGATGACTGGTGTTATATACGTAGTATGTCCCTTAGAACTGATTTGCAGATTTTTTTTAGCAATATAATTAAATGTGTGAATAATAAATTTTCAATGTGTTTAAGAGGTTTTAGGTTAAATGATGAAATCAATTTGACATAGTTAGGAATTTTCAATGGGTAATAAAAGTTAGAATTGGGTGATAAATATTTAAATAAGACATTTGAATCAGTCAGAGTTGACTTTAAATGGGTCTTCCACATCTCCTCCTAAACCACTGGACCGATTTCAACCAAACTTGGCACAAATATTTTATGCAACGGGAGAACCAACATAGGATAGGTGTTTTCTTCGATGGGGTCCTTTGGGGTCTTCCACATCTCCTCCTAAACCACTGGACTGATTTCAACCAAACTTGGACAAATATTTTACGCAACGGGAGAACCAACATAGGATAGGTGTTTTTTCGATACGATCCTTCGGGGGGTCCTTTGGGTCTTAAAAAACTATTAGATATGGTTACTATGGCAACCCAATAGAATAGATTCTGGTTACCACGGCATCGGTGGAAGTCTCCCGCTTAGGAAATAGCGCGGGAGTCGTCCGACGGACCTTCCCCGGAGTTCATCCACGGAACCCGGGGAGTCTTAGGTCGGATCCCGCGAAAGACGGCAGGGCCAGAGTCGACGGTTTTTATAAATAAAGATATAGGTTATGCTATCAAAGGTGGTGTATGCATCTTAAGAAACTTCTTAATAGTGTGTGAATTCAGAATTGTTTCAGTTTGAATTTAAAAGTGGATAAGTTAAGATCGAAGTAAGTTATAAGCGAGTGTAAAAAACAAAGTTTTGATAGCGAATGTATTCAGATCATAGTGTTCAGACAATATAAATGCACTTGCTTCAGTTTGAATTTAAAAATTGATAAGCTGAAATCTATAGAGGTATTGTATTGTTAGCATAAGATTAGGAGACACTAATTTAACAAATGCCTTATTTCAACATTAACACAATGAATTATAAAACGACAGTTAAATACGCAGCGCGTGCAAGTACTGTCGACATTTTACTGAAAACTAATTTAGCTGTTCGCCCTCTCCCACAGTTAGAAATCGAGCAGGAGCATCACGCGCAACAGAATTCTTCTCCAGATATAAGAATACAGTTTATGACAAGGTCTTAAACAGGTGCGCTACAGAGTATTCCTCCAGTGAGAATGCGAACGTAACAATATAAGGAAGATTATACAATATACAAGTAGGCCTAATATAACGTTAGAACAAGAATAGATGCCTATGAGCCTATGAATAAATTATGAACCCGAGGAACGCTGGGTAAATCGGCTAGATATAGATATTGTAAAGAAACCACTAATGGATTACTTTTCTAGTGTATACGAGTATGTAACTTTGTTAACTATATTTGAGGATGTTTAAAAGCCCCACTGTTGGGTTCGCCAATTTGTAAAGCACCAAGTGAATCTGGTTTAGGGTTTAATCAAGCTCCACGTTGGTATGCGCCAATTTGTAACTTACCTACTGCCAATGTATCTTCACTTCTTTATATGTGTGACTCCCGTGTATTAACGTTAAGTCCCACCTTGGATGCGTCAATTTGTTATCAATATATTATATTGTTGGTATTTCTTATTTAATTACTGTTACGGGTTTATAGTTAATTTAAAAAATTTAAATTAACAAATTCAATCTGTTTATATGGAAAATATTTATTATGTTGTGGCGGATGAGACCTCCTGAAACTCAATATTAATTTATAAAAAAAAAACAATTATTTATTATATGATTTCTACGACTCGTATGTTGAACATAAATCTGTGTTAGTTAATTGCCATGTGTTTTACCATAGAATAACGCTATATTACGGGTATTATAGTTAATAATTCGGTAATTCTCTCCATCCCTATTCGGTCTGTATCATTTAAATTGACCCAAGTTTGGCGAAGAGAATACGTTAGTTCTGCGCTCTCCCGTATTCACCAGCTGTCTGCAACGAGCGCTGTTATTACTAATTGACTCGTTCTTATAGGTTAGTTTGCTTCACTTGACGGTTTTATCACTTTCTTTCTCTGTAAGTTACTCCACAATCAAAACACAATAACTATTCTACAATAACACAGAACATCATCACATACAAGAAGGATTCTTTATTTATATTATTTTTTAAATTTCAACATTCGTCTTCATAGGTTATTGGATCGTAATATCGATCGTACAATGCTGAATCGATTTGTTAGTGGACTAGTGATGTATAATACAATTTGAATATAATTTTCTATTTATCTCTTATCCCAGGGTACATGTGATTCTTTTAACGATTAGTAAGGCCAGGTAATGCAAAATTAAGGTTACTAAGTATTACAATTGTTATTAATTCTTAATATATAAAATTAAATATAAGCAGGTTTGTTACCGTACAAGACGATATTCTAAGTGGCTATGTCTGTTTATAACTGAGTGGAAATGTAATGGTGAGGTTACTCTTGACTCAAAAACTGCGTCCAGATTATAAATAAAGGTTGAAAGGTGATGTCCAGGAGTGTAACAGGAGTTCAGTTCTGTTCTTCGTTCTGCTTCGCGATCCTAGTAGTTTCCGGTCCCAGTGGAATTGGTATAGTATTACAACTTCGTCAGTCTCTTGAAAGTGAGGTTTAGTACTTCAATGCCAACAATTCTTCGTGTATGTTTGGTTTATATTTGCATTAATTTTGACTTCTTGTCCATTCAAGAAGAATCTTGGTTTAATTGTAAATCGAGTTCATCATCATTCCTTTACTGGAATTAGTTTGAAGAAGGATTTATTAATTCCGTAAACTTTGAGGATGTGTAGAATTCTATTTCCTGAAATCTAGTTCAGGAGTTATTACTCAGTTCTTTTTTTAATGGATTGGCTTTTAGACATTTGATTTATTAAATTTTATTCATTTCATTTTATCTTATTTTTAAATTTGTCTGCTGAACTGTTCCCAATAGCATATAACAATCGAAATTAAGGTTTTTTTTAAAATTCTTTTCTGGATTTGTATTAATTCAACTTAACCCATTCACATGTAACAATTGAATGTTGAAATCAACAAAATTTCTTGCATTTTAGTTACCCTAACAACCATTACTTTTCCTGTCATTGGATAATATTTGATATCCTAGAGCCAGAATTAGAAAATATTACTACTCTTATTTAATAAAATACTCCATGCTTGGAGTTACACCAAATCACATAAAACTCTCACTTAATCTGCCTTATTAAACCATATACATTTTACTACATTTTCATCTGAATGGACTTATTAAAAAGGTATTAATTTCCTTTTACAAATATTAAATTTAGGCCTATTGGTTTTATTACACATGTTATAATTTTGCTTTGTTTTTAATTTAATTTTTCTTTACCTGACCTACTGTACAAATAGTCACTGGCTTATGGCCACTTATATCAATTTCAATTTCCTGGTTTCAATTCATTATATTATTTAGTTCAGCATTGAACCCTTCATTGGTTTTTAACATAATTATAAGAACTACTTGCCAACTTATTAACACTTATTGTCTTCCTGGCCAAGTTTACAAATACTATTTTAAACATCTTCATTAATCAATTAAAGTAAATACATTTAACATAATATCATACCTAATAAATGTACTTGTATTTAATTATTTAAATACAATTTTAACATGAATAAAATGAGTACCTATGACTTAGTACTTCTTTAAAGCAACAGCTATACACTTACTACACACAAAACATAAAATAAATATCCTGTAAACACTATATCATGATACAGTACAACACCAAATATATTTTATAACACATTAAATATTAATTGAACAGTATATTATACTCAACTCCTACACATTAAACTCATCCCACTAGACACAATGTTTATATTTTACATCTCATACTACTCATTACATATTTTAGATTTAGGTACACTTTTGATGTTTTATTACTTAGTAACCTTACTAGGTACCTTCAATGCATTCTTTAGGTGAGATGGGCCCTCTTGTTTTTAATTATAACATACTTTGGGCATTGTTTTAAGTCATGTTTACAAAGTTTTTTATGTAACGTCGGGAACCTCAACTCTGTTACGTTACATAATACTCCCCCTTCGAAAGAAGTTTATTTTGGCTGAATAAAGTTTAGTTAAAATAAACTTATAGTTCGTCTATGATAAGGTTTTCTTCTCTTTCTATTCTTCAAACTTTTAATTGCACCGGAAAATTGTGTTGACACTCCTTGTGTATCTGGTCATTAATTCTCTACTGGTACCTCCCTCAGTTGTAGACCTGTCCTCTTCTATGGAACTCATAACTTCTTCTAGCTTTTTACGCTATCATTTCTTATTATATTTATATTTAATTACCTCGCTTGGTGTATAATCCCTAAAATACTATATTTCCCTAACATTTTTCCCTAATATCATAGCTGGTACGGAATCAGAGGGGCACTATTGGCTTCCATTACTCTGCTGTTTCCCTAACTATATCTTCTGAGATCAGAGGAACTTCATCTCTGCCCAGAAAAAAAAAATAAAGTTGCACTATCACAACACAATACACTTAATTATTATCTATAAGGTAGCTCCTTCGCTACAAACTTGTATTCAAGGGATGATTACTATTATTTCTGAGGTATCCTAATACTTTTCTTAAATTATTTATCTCGTTGTTCTGTAGTTCCATTTATCATATTATTCACCAGTATATTAGTTAAAGCTGTTCAATATTCATTTTAAATTCTTCTTAGTTCCATGCTGTCAATTAATTATTCTTTAGCATACGCATTTTACTATTTTTTAATTCACTCCCATTTACTTCTGCAATTAAACACTGAATCTCCTCCTTATCATAAATTGTATTGGCATATTCTTCCTCCATTTAACTCATTTCTAACCCTTCTTTCTCTTCTTTCATGTGTATTAGTTTAAAATTATTTCTTCTGAATTATATAGTAAGGTGTTCTTACTTATTTTTGAATTTTTTGGTTTCTTTTTTTTTTTAAATTGATTCCACATAATTTCTCTGAAATATCGTGTAATTAGTTTATTTCATTTAATAGTTATTTTAAAATATTTTACTTAGTTTCTCATTATTTTCCTTTGATTTGCTTGATTCTGTATCCATAAAATCCGTCCCTTTTCTCCAATGGTTGGTTTGGAATCTGTTTAACCGTGGTCCATTATTTCCTCTATACTGGTTGTTCGGATCTCTCTAGTGTATAGTTATTTCTGTCCTTGTGACATATCTCACTATCATGTAGTTCCGCCATTTTGTTGTTATAAAATTTTCATTCATGCTGAAGTCTACCATCGTTTTTCGAGCTGATCCTTCCGTACCGTTTCTTAATCTTTTGAATGGTTCATACATAATCTCCAGAAGTCCTCCATGCTCCTCGGTTAGTTTTGGCTTTTTCGGTCCTTCTAATCTAACTGGGAATTCAATTGTGGTTCGTTTAAAGTTTCTAAATTGCCTTACTTCTCCTGGTTCCGTAATTGGTATATTATGTAGCTGAACTAATCCCCTTTTAATCATCTCCAATCCTTCCCGTATATTTATTAATTTCCTTTTACGCGTTTGTCTGATTTTCATTGTCTTCATTTCACTGTGAACCCGTTCTATTCTTCCGGCTATGTTGATTCATACTTCGTTTAATTTTTCTTGGGTTTTCGCTTGTACTTCCGTTATTCTAAGTTTGTTATTGTTTTCTACTTGATTTATTTTGGCCTCTACTTCCACTCTGAGTTGTATGATGGTTTCATCCGTCCTTTTTAGACCTACCTTAGTTTCAGTTATTTGCTGTCTTACTTCCTTTTCGTAATTATCCACTCTTTTACTAAGTGTTTCATCGACAATTGCATTACTTTCATTGATGACTTCCCTCAACGCTTGGTTTTGTTCCTTGATGATTTGCCGCAACTCCTTATTATTGTTTTCAATTCTTTCGTCTATTTATTTGTAATTTTCCTGAATCTGCTTTAAGCTCTCGTCGTTCCTGTCAAGCCTTTCATTAAATTGGTTTAATCTTTCATTTATCAGCCGGTTATTCTCATCAGTTTCCTCTTTATTTTTGTCAAACTTCTCATTCATTAGTTTGATTAAATTCTCACTCAAAATTTCGTTTTGTTTCTTTGAGTTTTCGTTAATACTGTCTATTTTTTCATTAGTTTGTCTATTATCTTCTTTGATACTGTCTATTTTATTTTCTAGCTTTTCTGACATTTGTTTGTTATCCTCCTTCATACTACTCATTAATTCCTTATTATCCTTCTTCATACTACTCATTAATTCCATTAATTTTTCCCAATTTAGTCCTCCTCTGGCTTCCTCTTTATCACCCGCCTGTTGTTCCATTTCGGTGTCTGTAATTATCTCTGCTTCTTCTTCCCGTCTATCTTCTTCCGTTTCCTGGTCCTTCGCAATCCTTTTAGAAACACCTCTCGTATGCATTCCTGTGTCTCTAATAGTTGCCTGCTCCAGTTAAGTAATAGCCTAATATTTTACTTAACTAAAGCCCACTCGTTGAGCGCGAATTTGTAAAGAAACCACTAATGGATTACTTTTCTAGTGTATACGAGTATGTAACTTTGTTAACTATATTTGAGGATGTTTAAAAGCCCCACTGTTGGGTTCACCAATTTGTAAAGCACCAAGTTAATCTGGTTTAGGGTTTAATCAAGCTCCACGTTGGTATGCTCCAATTTGTAACTTACCTACTACCAATGTATCTTCACTTCTTTATATGTGTGACTCCCGTGTATTAACGTTAAGTCCCACCTTGGATGCGTCAATTTGTTATCAATATATTATATTGTTGGTATTTCTTATTTAATTACTGTTACGGGTTTATAGTTAATTTAAAAAATTTAAATTAACAAATTCAATCTGTTTATATGGAAAATATTTATTATGTTGTGGCGGATGAGACCTCCTGAAACTCAATATTAATTTATAAAAAAAAACAATTATTTATTATATGATTTCTACGACTCGTATGTTGAACATAAATCAGTGTTAGTTAATTGCCATGTGTTTTACCATAGAATAACGCTATATTACGGGTATTATAGTTAATAATTCGGTAATTCTCTCCATCCCTATTCGGTCTGTATCATTTAAATTGACCCAAGTTTGGCGAAGAGAATACGTTAGTTCTGCGCTCTCCCGTATTCACCAGCTGTCTGCAACAAGCGCTGTTATTACTAATTGACTCGTTCTTATAGGTTAGTTTGCTTCACTTGACGGTTTTATCACTTTCTTTCTCTGTAAGTTACTCCACAATCAAAATACAATAACTATTCTACAATAACACAGAACATCATCACATACAAGAAGGATTCTTTATTTATATTATTTTTTAAATTTCAACATTCGTCTTCATAGGTTATTGGATCGTAATATCGATCGTACAATGCTGAATCGATTTGTTAGTGGACTAGTGATGTATAATACAATTTGAATATAATTTTCTATTTATCTCTTATCCCAGGGTACACGTGATTCTTTTAACGATTAGTAACGCCAGGTAATGCAAAATTAAGGTTACTAAGTATTACAATTGTTATTAATTCTTAATATATAAAATTAAATATAAGCAGGTTTGTTACCGTACAAGACGATATTCTAAGTGGCTATGTCTGTTTATAACTGAGTGGAAATGTAATGGTGAGGTTACTCTTGACTCAAAAACTGCGTCCAGATTATCAATAAAGGTTGAAAGGTGATGTCCAGGAGTGTAACAGGAGTTCAGTTCTGTTCTTCGTTCTGCTTCGCGATCCTAGTAGTTTCCGGTCCCAGTGGAATTGGTGTAGTATTACAACTTCGTCAGTCTCTTGAAAGTGAGGTTTAGTACTTCAATGCCAACAATTCTTCGTATATGTTTGGTTTATATTTGCATTAATTTTGACTTCTTGTCCATTCAAGAAGAATCTTGGTTTAATTGTAAATCGAGTTCATCATCATTCCTTTACTGGAATTAGTTTGAAGAAGGATTTATTAATTCCGTAAACTTTGAGGATGTGTAGAATTCTATTTCCTGAAATTTAGTTCAGGAGTTATTACTCAGTTCTTTTTTTAATGGATTGGCTTTTAGACATTTGATTTATTAAATTTTATTCATTTCATTTTATCTTATTTTTAAATTTGTCTGCTGAACTGTTCCCAATAGCATATAACAATCGAAATTAAGGTTTTTTTTTTAATTCTTTTCTAGATTTGTATTAGTTCAACTTAACCCATTCACATGTAACAACTGAATGTTGAAATCAACAAAATTTCTTGCATTTTAGTTACCCTAACAACCATTACTTTTCCTGTCATTGGATAATATTTGATATCCTAGAGCCAGAATTAGAAAATATTACTACTCTTATTTAATAAAATACTCCATGCTTGGATTACACCAAATCACATAAAACTCTCACTTAATCTGCCTTATTAAACCATATACATTTTACTACATTTTCATCTGAATGGACTTATTAAAAAGGTATTAATTTCCTTTTACAAATATTAAATTTAGGCCTGTTGGTTTTATTACACATGTTATAATTTTGCTTTGTTTTTAATTTAATTTTTCTTTACCTGACCTACTGTACAAATAGTCACTGGCTTATGGCCACTTATATCAATTTTAATTTCCTGGTTTCAATTCATTATATTATTTAGTTCAGCATTGAACCCTTCATTGGTTTTTAACATAATTATAAGAACTACTTGCCAACTTATTAACACTTATTGTCTTCCTGGCCAAGTTTACAAATACTATTTTAAACATCTTCATTAATCAATTAAAGTAAATACATTTAACATAATATCATACCTAATAAATGTACTTGTATTTAATTATTTAAATACAATTTTAACATGAATAAAATGAGTACCTATGACTTAGTACTTCTTTAAAGCAACAGCTATACACTTACTACACACAAAACATAAAATAAATATCCTGTAAACACTATATCATGATACAGTACAACACCAAATATATTTTATAACACATTAAATATTAATTGAACAGTATATTATACTCAACTCCTACACATTAAACTCATCCCACTAGACACAATGTTTATATTTTACATCTCATACTACTCATTACATATTTTAGATTTAGGTAAACTTTTGATGTTTTATTACTTAGTAACCTTACTAGGTACCTTCAATGCATTCTTTAGGTGAGATGGGCCCTCTTGTTTTTAATTATAACATACTTTGGGCATTGTTTTAAGTCATGTTTACAAAGTTTTTTATGTAACGTCGGGAACCTCAACTCTGTTACGTTACAATATCTATATAACCCAAATACCACTGACTGAGTCACTGATCACGATATCTCTGAAACCACTGAATGGATATCAATGAAGCTTTGAACATAGCTTCATCATAGGTCTTAGGTGCTCACTAAGAAACGGTTTTAAAAACTTTCACTCCTAAGGGGCAAAAAACCAAAATTTATCGCGGGAATTGCATACTTTGTAAATGAAGTGGTTGACATCTCAGTTTACTGGAAACCCCGAATACATTTAGTCCTGAGTTTTTAATCAATGTTTTAAATTGAAAAAAACTTCGTTGTTTGCAGGTTCTTATAGTCGAGAAAATTTCAAAGTTCAATTAATTAATAAATGTATGTCCTTTTTATCTCGGAAACGGCTCTAACGATTTTCTCGAAATAAATAATAAATAGCTGTTGCTATGAATGTAAATAAACAAACTAAGAGTTGAGAATTTGTACACTCTATCTAATCCTATACTATTAAGCGAGCAATAATTCTACAATTACGTACAAAGTGAAACTCCGTAGCGAAGCACGGGTATTTTGCTAATATATATATTGAAACAATTGAAATATATAGAATGTCCTCGTTTTCGTTTAAGCCCCACGTTGCAGGCGGCAATTTGAAACAGAACTCGATATCTCTCCTTAAAGCCTCACTGTTGTAATCAATTTAGTAACGAACTGCTTGTTAATTATGTGAGGACGTATGTTATAATGTATGATACCAGCTGGAGACGTCAATTATAAAGAAATCTTGTCTATGAGTGTAATTAGTTATAAGAGATTCCGGTGTAACAAACGCCAAGTAGTACGTTGTAGGTGGTGATTCGTAACAATTAAAATGCTGTTACCTGGTTTAATTAATATGTTATTAACTAATATACCTTGCGGTTGTGACCAGTGAAACCCTCAGAACACAGATTATTAAGTCCACAAACTTAGAAGTATGTTCCTGAATTTATAATGGTATTATTCTGTAGACTTAATTTAATTCTCTGTGGTTGTTTAATATGAGCAATATATATGGAGTATTTACTGAATGTAAGTGGTTTTTGTCTCAACCCTAGTCCCTCAACGATAAAAATTTCATTCAAATTTAGTATGAAAAAACCGGTTAGTTCAGCAATCTCCCGTCCCACCAGCTGTAAACTTGGAGCGCTATTACTAGAAATAAGTGTACTTATAGGTTAGTTATTCGGAGTGTTTGTATCAATCTGTTAATAAATTATTACACCAATTACATATAGTATTTTCTCTGCAATGATTAAAACGTTGTCTCATACAACAAATGTACTTTATTTATTTTTCTCTGGTATTTAACAAGTTACGTTGTCTCAGACAAACAATAAGACGATCCAATCGACTATCCCAACATATATCGATTCTTAATTATTCAAACTCTAAAACATATATACTTGAAAATAATGACAAATAATTCTTATACCAGGGTTCGTGTAGTTCTTTGAACCATTAGTAAGGCCAGGTAAAACGCATAATTAAGGTTGTTCAATTTACAAAAAAGAATAAAATTATTTACTTAAAATACAATGATATGAAAATAATTTGTTTTTTTACCCAAACGACGAAAGCTTCATTAGGCGGTGAATGTTTGTCAACAACGGTCAAAATGCAGTTTATATCGTCTTCACCCAGTAAAACTGCTCTGGTCTTCAATGAATGGATGATGATAATCCCACAGGAACTCTTGTGCTTCGATTCTTCTTTTGCGTCTTCACAATTCTTGGTCCCAACGAACTGGAATCAGGATCTCAGCTTACGCTGTCAATGAAGGTTATTTCGTCAACCGAATCTTCTGTATTTCCAAATATTTCCGTTAATTCAGGCTTCAACTCTTTATTGGTCTTCAATTTATAGCATGAATTGGTTTGATACCAAATTCAGCGGAATTATTTAGTGAATGAGGTGAGACGCTTTCAGTTCTTTTTTATTGTATTCATTGATAATTTAGAGGGTTATTTAATTTGTATGATTCATTGACATTCCAGTATAATTGTTTTGCAAAAATGCTTTTTCAATTTGGATATATATTTTCATTATATTTATTCATATATTTTAAATATATCGGTTCATCTCAACCTAATAGCTTGTAACAATTAGTACCATCTATTCAAAATCAACAACTTACTAAAAATCAGTTGCCTTAACAACCATGTTTTCTATATATCCTTGAGCCGGCATTATAGAATATTACTACTCCTTTCCAATAAAATACTCCATGCTTGGATTAATATTGAATCACATAAAATTCTCCCCTAACCTTCCTTATTAAACAGTAAATGTTTTACTAGAGTTTCGTTGGACTGGGTTTACTAAAAAGGTATTAATTTCCTTTCACTAATATGGAATTTAGGCCTATAGATTCATTTACAACCATTATAACATTATTTGGTTTTTAATTTAATTTTCTTTTTACCTGACCTACTGTACAATTAATTATTGATTACATAGTTAATTACATGAATTTTAATTTACTGGTGGTTAGTTGTTTTTACATTAATTAATTGGTTCTGGAACCCTTTATTAATTTATGACATAATTGTCAGAACTAATTGTTAGACTTGAAACACTGGTCACACTCCTGATCCAGTTTATAAACATTAATTAGAACAACAGTATCTTTCAAATTTATACAATACTGACAACTTAGTACAGTGCCTAACATTGGTAACTATACTGTGCTGTATAAAAACAAATCTAATATAAAATATAAACATAATTATTGAGTAAGTATTATTATCAAACAACATCATTTCATTTTTAACACATTCAACATACAATATAAATATTCTGTAGACCTTAACATGTCACAGTACAAAACAAATATTTCATTACATCCAATCATTCATTGGTCTGGCTCTTTTACATTTAATATTAGTCATTGCCTCCTTTTTACTTGAGGTCCTTCTCAAACACATGAACTATCGAACAACCTTAAGTCAGGGTATGGTCCTTGACCATATTTCATTCAGTCTTTTATGTAACGTTGGGGAACCTCAACTATGTTGCGTTACAATATATATATATATATTTCAATCACTTTCTGCTACAGTCCGTTTCTTGATGTATATAATACTATAATACTTATAACTATTTTACCTCAAGATGTATTTTTTCCTTTAGGGGCATGTTTCGGGAGATCCTGTTCTCCCATCTTCAACCTTCGCCATCTTGCTTCTGGTGCAGTATTTGTGTGTTGGCTTCTGGATGTTATTATGGTGGTTTGTTGGTCTTTGGTCCTTCAATGTTGCATTATTGTGTGTGGTTGTGGTATCTGTTTTTGTATTTTGTGTATTTTCGATGTTGAGTGCTTTGAATATTGTGTCATGTTTTGTATTGGTTTGTATTTGTTCTGGTATTAATTTGTTTTGTGTTTTATGTTTGTAAATCTGTAAATTTTCCCAAATGTTCATTATGGTGCCTTTGTGTGGTATATGTTTTATTAGTGTTACATTGGTTATGTCTGGGAATTCATGTCCTGTGTTTATTGCATGTGTGGCTAAATTGGATTTATATATGTTTGGTTTTTTGTATGCATTTAGGTGTTCAAAATAACGTTTTTTTCAGCTGTTTTTTTGTTTGTCCTATATAACATTTATTGCAATCTTGGCATTCAATTTTGTATATACCGTTGGTTGTTGTATTATCTTTGTTGTGCGAGTTATTTAGATTTTGTAATTTATTTTTATTAGTTTTGTATGCTATTTTTATATCTGTGTTTTTAAATAGTTTTGTTAGTTTTGACATTTTATTATTTAAATATGTGAATGTGGCCCATTTTTTGTTGTTGTTATTATTTATGTGTTGTTCAGTTTGATTAATTCTTAATTGTTCAGTTTTTATTTTGTATTTGATTTTATTTTCTATTTTGATCATAGTATTTTTATTGTATCCATTTGCATAACCAATTTGGTATATTATATTTCTTTCTTTGTCAGTTTCTTGTTTGTTTAGGGGTATTTTGTACATTCTGTTAAATAACGAATAAAATGCTGCCATTTTATGTTGTGGTGGGTGGTCAGAATGAATAAATGAATAAATGAAAATACATTTTTCACATCATATGATTCAAAAAAGCTCCTACATACAAAATAGAAAGAATAATAGCACAAAAACTAAAAAAAAAATAACCATCTAACAAATAACCATCATAACATAAAAAATACATACGAATTAATAGTCAAACTAAAAATAATAAATATAAATGAAAATACATTTTTCACATCATATGACATAACAAACATGTACACTAATATCCCAGTAGAAGAAACAATTGACATAATAATAAACAAACTTATAGAACAAAATGAAAACAAACAATATATAACCGAAATAAAAAATAGTCTCCAACTAATACTAAAACAAAATTACTTTGAATTTAATAGCAAAATTTATCAACAGAAAGAAGGTTTAGCAATGGGATCACCATTATCAAGCATAATAGCAGAAATATTTCTACAACATATAGACACCAAAATACAAAATATCATAAAAACACATGACCCAGATGGCATATGGATAAGATATGTAGATGATGGACTATATGTATCAAATAACAAAAACACAAATGCAGAGAACATACTGAAACAAATCAATAACATACATCCCAAAATACAATTCACAGAAGAAAAAGAAAAACATAACAAAATCAACTATTTAGACATAACCATCACAAGATACAACAAACACATACAATATGCAATATATAGAAAACCAACTTCCACTAACATCATTATACCTAACCATTCTGACCACCCACCACAACATAAAATGGCAGCATTTTATTCGTTATTTAACAGAATGTACAAAATACCCCTAAACAAACAAGAAACTGACAAAGAAAGAAATATAATATACCAAATTGGTTATGCAAATGGATACAATAAAAATACTATGATCAAAATAGAAAATAAAATCAAATACAAAATAAAAACTGAACAATTAAGAATTAATCAAACTGAACAACACATAAATAATAACAACAACAAAAAATGGGCCACATTCACATATTTAAATAATAAAATGTCAAAACTAACAAAACTATTTAAAAACACAGATATAAAAATAGCATACAAAACTAATAAAAATAAATTACAAAATCTAAATAACTCGCACAACAAAGATAATACAACAACCAACGGTATATACAAAATTGAATGCCAAGATTGCAATAAATGTTATATAGGACAAACAAAAAAACAGCTGAAAAAAACGTTATTTTGAACACCTAAATGCATACAAAAAACCAAACATATATAAATCCAATTTAGCCACACATGCAATAAACACAGGACATGAATTCCCAGACATAACCAATGTAACACTAATAAAACATATACCACACAAAGGCACCATAATGAACATTTGGGAAAATTTACAGATTTACAAACATAAAACACAAAACAAATTAATACCAGAACAAATACAAACCAATACAAAACATGACACAATATTCAAAGCACTCAACATCGAAAATACACAAAATACAAAAACAGATACCACAACCACACACAATAATGCAACATTGAAGGACCAAAGACCAACAAACCACCATAATAACATCCAGAAGCCAACACACAAATACTGCACCAGAAGCAAGATGGCGAAGGTTGAAGATGGGAGAACAGGATCTCCCGAAACATGTCCCTAAAGGAAAAAATACATCTTGAGGTAAAATAGTTATAAGTATTATAGTAATATATATATATATATATATATATATATGTACAGTAGAGTCTCGGTTATCCGCCCTTTGATTATCCGCCGTTCCGTGTTATCCGCTGCCCAAGCGGCGTAAAAAAACGTAAACGTAAAAAATATTTTCTTTAATTACTGCAACGAAAATAGTGTGCCAATAGTTTGCGGGGGTGAGTGTATGTGCTCTCTTTGTGATTGCTCCTGACTGTACCGCAGGAATTTGGCCTACTGCCCATCGCCTATTATAGCCTAGCTGTGACTCATGTGTCATTCACCCCACCCCACCCCAACATCCAACGCTATCGCTCACATGCTCATCCTTAGTAGACTGCAGTTTCTTGTTGTGTGCTGTAGTGAGCAGTGACGCTATTTTTACGCGGTGTGTCCGTGAGTGACTAGTGCAGTTTTGGTGAAAGTGTCGTAGTGTAGTCTTGTTAATAGTGTTGCGATTATGGCTACGAAAAGAAAGAAACTTGTTTTATCAATAAAAGACAAGCTTGAGGCATTAAAAAGATTGGATAAAGGGGAAACGCTGCAGAAGGTGGCTGACCACTATGGCGTCGGTCATCGCACAGTTGGAGATTGGAAGAAGAGACGATTAGAATTAGAAAAATGGTGTTCCTCACGAGTTACTGAGACTGCTTTTAAAGATAGAAAAACTATGAAAAATAGTGATTATGAAAACAGCGAAGCGTTGTACATTTGGTTTACACAGTTCAGGGAGAAAGGGGTGCCTATTTCGGGACCTATCTTAAAAGAAAAGGCGTTGCAGTTTCAAAAAGAATTTAACGAAGGTGATGCAGATTTTACAGCAAGCGTTGGCTGGCTTGATAGATGGAAGAAGCGTTATGGAATCCGTCAGTTGAATATTTGCGGCAAGAAACTATCATCAAACTTTCAAGAAATGGAGCAGTTTAAGAAAAAATTTCAAGACTTTGTTGAAACTGAAAGCTTAACAGGAGATCAAGTATTTAATTGTGATGAAACAGGCCTTAATTTCAAAATGTTACCGAGTAAGAGCCTTGCAGCTAGAACTGAAGCTGCAGCCCCTGGCTATAAACGTAGTAAAGAGAGAGTGACTATTTTAGCATGCAGTAATACCACAGCAAACCATAAAATGGACCTGGCAATGATTGGAAAGTCCAAAAACCCTAGGGCTTTTAAAACCATTTCAAAACATGCTCTTCCAGTAAAATATTTCAATCAAAAAAGTGCATGGATGACTAGTGAAATTTTTAAGGAATGGTTTTTAAAGAGTTTGTTCCTTCTACAGAGAAGTTTTTAAAAGACAACCTACCCAGAAAAGCAGTTTTACTGCTAGACAATGCCCCAACTCACCCTGATCCAGACGAACTTAGAGATGGGGACATAAAGGCTATGTTTTTGCCACCAAATGTGACTGCCATTTGTCAGCCTATGGACCAGGGTGTTTTGGAAACACTTAAACGAAACTATCGAAGAAAGCTTCTGTCAACAGTCATACAAGAAATTGAAGATGGGCAAAACTTGATTAAGAAGTTGAAAAGTATAAATTTGAAGGATGTCGCTTATTGGGTCGCAAGGGCCTGGGCCGACGTCGGGGCACAAACAATTGCGAAGTCGTGGCATAAGCTGTTGGGCAAGGACGAAAATATGGTTGAAAGCATGCTGGATGAACTTCATGAAAGTATTTTGCCCTTGGTGCAACGTATCCCTGGATGTGAGGATGCATCGTTGGATGAAATAAGGAATTGGCTTTCAGGAGACGACCAATATGAAATAACTGACGAAGAAATTGTAACACTTGTTAATAGCGATGATGTTGTTGAAGATCAAGACTCTGAAACTGTTGAGCCCCAAAAGATCACACACAAAGAAAGGGTTAAAGCTCTTGAAGCAACCATTCAGTACGCTGAGCAGCAAGAGGAAGCCAGGGTTGTCAACATAATGATGCTCCAAAGATGGTGAGACTTGGCAGCAAAGAAGCGGGAATAATCAGGGAGGCAGTCGAAGATCACTAATTTTTTTCACTCATCATGAACTGAACTCTCACTTCCAACATTTCTGACAGTGTAAGTCAATTTTATTACGTACACATTAGTCTGATTCTATATTTATTTTTAGTAAATTTTTCTTGTTAAAATTTACTGAATTCTTAAACTTGAAGCGTGAAGTACTAAAGTAGGCGTAATTGTTTTCTCTGTTTTTGTAAGTGTATAACTTTAATATTGTTGCTTGTTCTCTAAAATGTTTTACTATAATTTTGTAATATAATTGTACAGTACTGTATTGTTTTCTCTATTGATTTGTTGTAAAACGTGATGTTTATTAATTACATTTACAAAATTATAACGTAATTTTATGATAAATCTGCGTTTTATTTAACTCTCCCTATTATCCGCCATTCCAGCTTATCCGCCCTTCTGCCAGCCCGTTTATGGCGGATAACCGGGACTCTACTGTACATCCTTACTCCAAATTATGATTTTATTTCATTTGCTTTAAAAAAATTTTATTAATAAGGAAAAGTAAGTAAAATTATTAACATAAATATTTATAATTTGTTGTGAATGGTTAAGATCAGCATTATACCTGTAACATTATTGGAATAGCTTGCATCTGTATAGGTGTCGGTTCTGTATAACCAGACGAAGTTAAATTATTTATGATAGTCTGTGACACATTGTATCTATTGGTAAGCTCCTGGAAAGTCTGAACTGGTGCAGGTACATTGTTGCCAACCACCGTTATTCGGTGGGTATTCCGTAAGCGATTCACCTAAAATTGAAAACATAAATCAACTTAAAAAATTGCTGTAAAATTTAAATAACTAAAAATCTATATTACTTCATATATACCCCAATAATGATAAAACTTACATATAATTACTGAGTTAAACCAAACAACTTATATAATTTTTAATGTAGTTTAAATGCTAATAAAAATTTACCATTTCCTGTTTTAATTCACTTTTCTTTTGCCGATTTGTTTTCTCACTCGCCTTCTTTTTCCTTTTTTTCACATGTTCTGTTTCACCCCCTGTTTTCATATTTCCAAGCAAAGTTAATTCATCATCTTCGCTCACTGGTTCTTCCTTGTACTTATTTAATAATTTGCCTTTTTTTGGTTTTATGTCTTGATAGACTTCTTCCAATTTTGTCTCCTTTGGCGTATTGTCCTATTTAAAATTGAACAAAACATATTAAAAAAATAACCATGCACTGTATCAAACAAAGTATTACGACTAAAAAAATATTTTGACATGCACTTAAAAAGATAACAACAAACACTTAAAAAGATAACAACAAAGACATTCATGGAAAAGTAACTTTATAGTTTTGGCACACCAATTAAATTCCTTACTCTTAAGTTAATAATTATTTTGGTACTTGTGCATTTACCCCCCCCCCCCAATATTAATGACATTGATTATAAACAAAGTAAAATAAACAATTTAGGCCATTACACGGCACAATAGCACTTAGATTTTAGAAAATATGTTGTCATGCAGTAGCCATGTGGTTAGGAAAAGCAGTATTGGTTCCATTCATTTATGTGACCAAATCTGGTATGTTGTATGGGTTAATGTAGGCCTATGTTGATTTGCATGGGGTTGGCTGCAATGGTTTTAATTATTTATGTTTTGAGATACTTTTCTTAAACTGCACTAAACCTTTCACAAATTAGTTCAGGCAACCGTAGGTTTAATATCCAGCGCTGCATGTATCAGTGATCGACAACAGGTCTGTGGAAGGTATAAGGCACAAGCCTCATCATCTATATATAGACCTGTACTCAAACTCAAAATATGAACAATATTGTTCTCTCTCTCCGACATTAATGTTAACTGCACAAGGATCTTCAGATTTAATAAGTAAACTGCTCATTCATTTATAAATTATATCTGATCTGTAATTGAATCATTACTTGTAATTTACTTCAAACAACATAGTCAAAAGATAAACTAAAAAAATTTGTTATAAGTTACCTCATCTTCAAATGTCAGCTCATCATCTTCACTTAGTGGTTCTTCCTTGATCTTACCTAATAATTTATCGACTTTTGGTTTTATATCTTGATCTTCTTCTTTACAATTAACAAGTGTCGATTTTGGTTGCTTTGTCTTTGTATCCTTAAACAAAAACCAAGCAAACGATTGTAAAACTGTACAAAGTGTGATAGCAAAATTAAACAAAGGTTTTTAAAAATATATAAACACTTGGTACGTTTCGCAGTTTTTATTTAACTCTGACAGCTGTTTCAGCTTATTAAGCTATTGTCAAAGAGATTTTTTTTGTTCACTGATCTCTTTGACAATAGCTTGAGAAGCAGAAACAGCTGTCAGAGTTAAATAAAAACTGTGAAACGTACTAAGTGTTTTATATATTTTTAAAAACCTTTGTATTACTATGTTTCACCAAGTGCCCAACAAGTCATCAATTAATATCGGGCAAAATTAAAGAGTTATTAAACTGAAAATTGTAAAAACAATCCTATACTACAGTTATATATACTGTTTCTAAGAGTAGGTAACCTAAAATAAGGATATGAACTAGCTACTTTTTGGAACTGTATCAAATCAACCAAATACTACCAACACTTTTAAATATAATATATAATATAATTTACAAAAAAAGTTAAAAGGTGAATATCTGAAAACACCATTTGTCTTCCCTTCTTTCATGAAAATGGCCCTCAATTAATACTTTCAGATGATAACTGATAAAACATTCTTGGATTTTGTTGTCCATGACATATCTGTTGGTTAACTAAAGATAAGTATATCACTACCAACTTGGAAAACAAAGTTTTTTATTGGTAAAAACAAGTTTTACCTTATAGCCTGAACCAGATTTTGCTTATTATAAGTGACTTGTTGATACATCCTCTTCATTCACTTATTTAATATTATATATATTCAAACTTTCACTATGAACACTTACTTTTGGTTTTTGTCCCAAACGTTTCAACGTGGTGTCCACCTTCGTCAGTGGGATTTGAATACAAATACCACATCGAAACGTTTGGGACAAAAACCAAAAGTAAGTGTTCATAGTGAAAGTTTGAATATATACTTATTATAAGTTTCGTCAGAGGCTGCCACTGGGAGCGCTGTCCATCTTGTTCTTGGCAACGGCGCCGTCTTTTGAAAGATCGATGTTCTAATAATGAGGTGTGATATGTTCGAATAATACGTGTGATTTGAATTGTGTCTGTTCATTTAGGATGTCGTTTTTATGTCTTTTTTGTGTGTTTGTATATTTCTAGTTGTTCAAGAGTGTCTAGTTTTCGGTCTTTTGTGTGTATATGTACAATATCCATGTTGCTGTCGATGTTTGTGTATGTGTGGTTTGCTTCAATGCGATGGTTTGCAAAGGTGGATTCGGTAGTGCCTTTGTGTGTTCAATGTATCTGTTTGATTACAATGCCGTAGCTACAAAAAATTTTGGGGGGGTTGTTTGGTTACCGAGAGGTTTGGGGAGTATGGATATTCTTCTAGGAGTAGGAGTCAGACCTCCCAGATGCCCAGGAGTTTCCACTGGAAATAGGTATATTATTAAAAAAATAAGCAAACTCTCGATTATCTAGGCTAATCACTGGACAAATGCGCACGGATAGCTAAAAACATGGATAATGCAAGTTTGTGCTTTTTAATGCACAACGAAACTTTTAATAATAGGGAACATACAATACTGTTTGAAAATGCAATAATGTCAAACATTTAACACATTCAATTATCACTGTTATCAATAAGGTAAGCCGAAATAAAATTGTTTACATCTATTGTTGGTAAAACACTTGAGGTACAAAAACTATACAAGACGTCACTCAGCCATGACTGTTATTACAGAACAGCAACAAAGAACTGCTACACAGTACATTGTTTGGTGTTTAATTCTTGAACAAAGCATGCCGCCAGGTCACTTGCAGACGAGAGAGCGCTCGAATTTCAAGCGTGCAGTTCACATTATTCAAAATGCCGTGACAAAAAAAAAAGGAAATAAAATAATACAATAAACATCGGGGATGCACAGATAACCAACAAACCGGATAATCAGCACACGGATAATCGAGTTTGCTGTAGGTCTTTTCGTGTTTTTAGCAAAAACATTAATTTTATTTGCAGAGTATAGGCTACTGTTCAAAGGTTTATATTAAATTTGTTACAGCAGTGGCATTAATACATTGCAACAGTCTCTTCAAAGAGACAAACTTATAAAACAAAGTCCAATCTTCTATCTTTTTTCGATGCAAATTTATTTATGACTTCATCTGTTGAAATGTCCCTGTTTCTGTGCATGGACATCAACGCTAATCCACTGAGGCGACTCTGTCCACAAGAGTTTCTCAAGTAGGTCTTCAGTCTTCTTAATGTGGAAAAGGTACGTTCAGGTGTACAAGTGGTAACTGGCAAAGTGGAGAACATATTTAACAGAATGAAGATATTCGGGTAAAACTCCTCGTTACATTCTCCTAAAGCTTCGATAGCACAGGATGGGCGGTCAATCTCATCCCTCTTCTCCCAAAAAATTCTCCATAGGTCAAACTCTGATTGTAACAGATCCAAATTAACTTTGTTTTGGTACAACTTCAAGCTTTCAGTGTCTAAAAAAGTAGTAGGCTTATAGCAAACGGATGGTAAAAGAGAGTTTAAATTTGCAAATACTTCTTTGTGATCAAGAAATCTTATTTTTAGCTGATTGTTAAAATCATCGAGAAGTGGAATGGCCATAGAGATGTGAAAATACTTTTCTGGGTCTTCCGTTTGTATGTTACAACGGTTACGTTGTGATGGAGTTAAATGGGGAAGCGTGATTTCTTTGCCAACATCAGCTAGTAAGGATTTTGCAGACTTGTATATAATGGAGAATTCACACTCAATATTCATGCGAATATTCTGAAAGAGGTCAACAATATTTTGAACGTGATCAGTTGCTGATTTCAAATCACAGAGAGGTGACTGCAATACCTTACACAAAGTCAAGGTATAAGAAAACACTTTGGCTAAGAAACAGAGACTAAGAACAAACTCTCCATTAAGCAGAGCTGTTACTAAAGATGAGGCTTTGGATGAGGTATCCATGTCTGGATCATCGCTTAAATCTTTTAATGTGGTGAGAATGGGTTTGAAAAGGTCCTTGAATTTCAAAAGACTGCTATGATTTTCAACCCATCTGGTCTCGCACATGGATGTTAAAGTTTTCCACTGGGAGTCAGATTTATTTGATTGCAATACACTCATTCTTTTAGGAGAGCTCTTCAAAAAAGTGATCGTAGTCTTAACTGTACCAACACAGTTTCTTACACTTTGTAAATTGCACGAGTGGCATAAAGCTAGATTTAATGAGTGGGAACAGCAATGGACATACAGAGCTTCTGGATAATCTTTTCTGATTAGTGCTTGCACACCTTTGAATGATCCTCACAGAGGCACCATCATAGCCTTGCCCAACTATCATTTTGCAATCCAAACCAAGATCTTCCAAATATGAAGTTATATTCCTAGCTATATCTTGTCCGGTAGTATGATGAAGACGAACAAAGCCTAAGAAGTCCTCTTTTGACACATAATAATTATCTTCTTTTTTTGTATATCGTACACAGAGAGATAGCTGTTCATGTCCAGCAATGTCTGCAGTTTCATCTACTAAAATGGAGAACATATTAGCTTCAGTTATATCATTGACAATTTTCTTCTGAATAATTTCTCCACATATCTGAATAAGATCGTTCTGGACTGTTGGACTCATGTAAGAGGCATTTAAAGACATACTCTCTGTGTGATTGATCAATTTTCGGTCACCACATAGTATTCTCATCCTTAATAAAGCCTTAAAATTGCCATCATTATGAAAAGGTGTGATGGTACAATTCTGGTACAATCTTACATTTATAAAAATATGGTCCAAAAAACCATAATTATTGTATTTATTTCCCAACAATTATTTGGTAATAAATTTTGTAATATTTCATAATCCCTATAAAGTTTTGGTGAGTGGACTATATAATATTTTATACAACGCAGATTGGAATTGACAGGATTCCGATCGCTTTCATTGTAAAACGGCAAACATAGCAAAAAACCGTGTGTCACAGATAGAGATAATGAGCCTAGCCCTGATGACGTCAGCTGAAGGAATGCATATTTCTTAAATACATTTTATGTGACAGTAATTTGTAGCATCACAAAGGCTCTTCATCTTTTAGCGATATGGGTCCTGAATCTTTAGTTCCCCTGAGAGCAAGTTCTTGTCGACCACAAAACTTGATAGTTTCAACTATGGAAAATAACTTGTCTCGATTTTCTTTTACCAGTTTCTTCCTTGTTGAATCAATGATGTTTCTTATGTCACGGTTAGGCTCTTTGGAGACACTTAAGAAGTTGCTCCCTGAAATCATTGCTTCTTTATGGTATGTATTGGATTCATGACTTTTAAATAATTCTAAAGCATCTTTCCAATTTTTATAGGGTTCTTTGACTAACGATTTCAATTTCTGATGACCACCTTTACCAGCTGTATCTTTTGAAAATAGCACACAATATTTACACAGAGCCCCGTCAGTTTTTATGTGGGCAAGCCAGGGAAAACGATGTAACCACTGTCTTCGAAATCTTAGATTTCTTTTCCCACTAGGTGGGAATTCAAATTCCATTTTAGGAACCCATGGATTTTTCAGAACATTAAGTTCGGTTTCCCGATCAATTTTATCACCAGGAGTGTGCACATATTTTCCTATGTCAACATTATGCCAATCATCACGCTCAGGATTTGTTTGTGAATTTACAGTAGGATAAAAGTCGAATTCTGATATTACTTTTTCATTTACAGTAGAAGTACTTGCAACAGGCTCTGCAGGTTCTTTGGGCTCTATGTCACTGGTTTTCTTAGCCTTGGCAAGAAAGTTCTTTATCGACAGTTGTGAGCCTGGATGTTTAGCCATTATAGTTTATCGTCTCCTAAAAATAAATAAAAGAAACTAGAAAAAATAATTTCGCATGGTAGAGAGCATTGTTGAAAATGATTGCATAGTATTTGTATTCCACGAAGGTGTAAAAGTTGTTTTTTATATCGACGGTGTTTTGGTAAAAGGCTGTAACCCTTATATTTTTGCTGTCATTATCTGACATTACTGACTTTTATTCTAATTCCATACACTCCCATCACGTAAAACTTTCCATACTGCATTACTCTATGTTTGAAGCATTATTATCATTATAAAAGTAATTCCGTTTTTTTTATAAAAGTTTAATAAGGTACCTTATTGTCTTGTATGGTGTCAATAATGAGGCTTACAGCATTATTGCCCGAAAACCTGGTTCAACTGTGTGTAGTTTCGGTTAAGAAAAAGGCATCAAGTGGGTTACATCTAAGGAGTGCTGCCTATGTACTGATTAGTAAAATGCTGTAACCCACATTTTCCCCTTAATTGTAACATAAACATTTTAAGTACACTTTATGTATGAAAGAACATAACAAATGTGTGTAATAGAACCGTAGGCAATAACCTGAAAAGTTTCAAATATTATATGCACTATGATTTTTGTCTCTCCTGAAAAATAAATTTTATAAATTAGGGTTACAGCATTTTACCAAAACACAGTCAATATATTTTGCATGTCACAATTCGCCACTGCTTAAGAGTGTAATCAATTAAATGAATTAACCATATTTCCGGGATCAAAAATCCTATCAATAAGATTCTTAATTAAATTAAGCATTCAAGAACATTTTTTTATATAATTACAAATCTTTATAACCTACGGAGGAAATTCGTAAAGTTAATAGTCATAACCCCAGTTCTAATTAAATATAATACAAAAAATATAATACTAGGCCTATACATTGATATCTCTAGCACAACTGTATGACATGTAGACTAGACATATAACGGAAAGATTCGTAAAAATGCAAACATTTTACTTACTTTATGTCTCTTTCTTGTACGTCCCTCTACAACTAAAGCAAGCACAATAATTCACTAATTTACTGAAGATGAAGAGCACGTCATTACCAAATGGCAACACACAAACTGTAACCCACGTGGTCAAGATATTCACAGAGTAAGTTCGGCACCTTCACTTTCCATTGTTTGAAGGTGGGCAGCAAACAATGATGAGGGCTGTCAAGTGTTAGCCACGTGGTTTTCCAAGAAACTAGTGGTTTCCTTCCTACAAAGGCAGCTATGTACTCATGGAAGGAAACAAATGCACAGTTTGCTTTTTGTAGATGCAGTACCAGAAACACAAAATAACTGAATTATTGCACAGTTCCTTTTTTATACGAGCATTTTTCATTATATTTTTATTTACGTTTGTTTTTATCCTAAAAAATTTCTATTTTTACCTCAACATTTCGGGGGGGAGTCTCCCCCCCCCCCCCGCTGGCTACGGCCTTGTGTTTGAAGCAACGTCCTGTCTGGCCTATGTAGAATTTGTTGCAATCTGACCAGCTTAGTTTGTACAAAAAGTTTACATTTTTACCAATAAAAAACTTGTGTTCCGAGTTGGTAGTGTTATACTTATAACTAAAATAAGGATATGAACTAGCTACTTTTTGGAAATGTATCAAATTAACTAAATACTAACACTTTTAAATATAATATAATTTACAAAAAAAGTTAAAAGGTGAATATCTGAAAACACTATTTTGTCTTCCCTTCTTTCATGAAAATGGGCCTCGATTAGTACTTTCAGATGACAACTGATAAAAATATTGTTGTATTTCGAATTAGCTGAAAATACATCTTGACATTATTCAAATTAATCACTGCTTTGTCAATATTTTCAAACACAAACAATACTAACATTTTTGTTTCATCAAAAAAGTATTTTTTGCAAACATCTCAAAAATCCTTACTACAAATTTCGACTGGCTACTTAACGATATGTAACTGTGTTAAACACAACTAAAACATGATCGATCAATTTCATTCGCCTACAGTCAGCAACTGGCTGTCAAAATAATATGAACTGTCACAATAGTGTGTCCGTGTCAGTTCATACAATAACTAATTTGGATTGCACAGTTGCAAACATGTTCAACCCAGTAAGAACATAATTAAATTTGCAGATGCATGACTACAGATGGTGTTGTCTGGTAATCAGACAATAGCATTTCAAATCTCAACACACTGAACAATAATGAACATCACAGTACTGTTAGGCTTACACATAAACGATTGTAAAACTGTACAAAGTGTGACAGCAAAATTAAACAAAATCAATTGATAAAAATAACAAAATTAATAAACTTCTTCTGATAGTTCCTATCCGTTTCGGATGTTGGATATCATACAGAATATTTTAACTTTCTGTACTGCTGCACGGAATAAGTTAGTTGTATTCATGGCAAACCATGTCCTTAAATTTCTCAGCCATGATATTCTCGGTCGCCCAACTCCTCTCTTTCCAAGTACTTTTCCCTGTAGTATGGATTGCAATAAGTAAAATCTCTGTTCATTTCTCATGAGATGTCCCAGATACTGAAGCTTTCTTATCTTCACTGTGTTAATAACTTCCCTTTCTTTCTTCATCTTTCTAAGAACTTAAACATTAGTTATATGCGCTGTCTATGAAATGCTTAGTATTCTACAGTAAAGCCACATTTCAAAAGATTCCAATTTTTTTACGAAGAGAACCGAGAATACTTAGCAGCGTACAAGCCATGCCTTTTTGTATTGTGTAGTAGGGGGGGGGGCACTTAGTAAGTAGTTTAGTACACAAGAAAGGTAACCACGCTATGCTTCACTAAGCTTATAGTCAGTGCTATGCTTCACTAAGCTTAAATAACAGCTGCCCATTATTAGCCCAGGAGGAATTCATTTTGACAGGCTGGGTTAACCTTGCTCACCTTGACTATATGCACCTTGCAATTTGATTTTATGGTACAACCTTGACTGACAAAAGGGAAAAACTACAACGCACAGAAATTTGAGACTTGTTATAACTAATATATGAAAACAGTATTCACTAATATTAAAATCAACCAGGCTGTTAGGTTGTGGTCCACCATGTCGAACATAATATTCGCCAGACATTTTGTCCATGTGCCCACAATGGCCATCTTCAGTGGCCCAAGAACAGAGATTATACTCATGTAGGACTAAGTTGAGATAGTCTGAACAACTCACTGAAGATGACTGTTACAGGCACAGCCAAAATCTGTGGTAGATATTATACTGGACACAATGGACAACAGCCAAACAGCCTGGTTGATTTTAATATTAGTGACAACTCCAGCCCTGAGACCTTACGTGCTATAATTAAAATGAGGTATTCTTATATTAAAATGGGCATTCTCCTTCTGAAATCAGTCAGTGCTGTTCTTTCCTTGAAAAATTTGATAGCTTTAGAACTAGTCAACAGCTGTTCGTCGCCACACTACCTTCTTCACTCAGAGAATTAGATGAGATTAATACTATTTCAGTAACCACTCCTGTCTTATCAGTTATCTTGGGTGTTTAAGGAGGAGGAGTAATTTACTGATACTACAAGTAATCTATTCTTTAAGACTTCTATACCATGGGGGAACATCATCTGGTAAACTTCCTGCTAGACTACTTCTATCTAGTCAATTAATTCTTTTACACTATGATACCAAATATCTGAGGAACTGTGCTGCATTGCATTGTTTCCCAATGTCAGAATCAAGCCAAAAAATAATATACAGGCAAAAAGATGACAGGGTTGATTTTGACTAGTCGGATGCTGCTATATCATTTGTTGAATGGTATGTAAGCAGACCTGCATCCATATTGCTACGACAGCATAGAACAATCTACGCGTTTATCGAATGCACCAGAAAGATCTCGATGTAAGCGTGTGGTGTGCGTGCTACTAGACGCATGTTGCGAGAATTTTCTCGACTGTGCCGGCCTTCGCTCGGGCGCTCGGACTGTGTCAAGGGCGTAGCAATTACGTAGTTCGCGAGAGATAAGACGCAGTTTGGAAGCTTCTGGTGTGTGAGCGTGACTATAAATATATCGGGTAGGGGCCTTAGTAGTTCAGTTCAATGCGAGATTTTTGACTGTGCGGTTTGAGAGTATTAGTGCGATATATTTACAGAGCGGTTCGGGTTATTACGGTGTACGTTCAAGTAGTTATTAGTGAAGTGTTGCGTTTTATATTCGGACGGTATAATTGTAATACAGTTGAGTTTTAATATTAGTGGACATTTTATTGCGTATGAACAATTTCATTTGATTTGTTGTAGACACTGTGTGGTTAATTACGAACTGTTTTACTATAACAATTAAAGGTGTGATTAGTGACTTAATTGGTGTCTTGTATTTATTTTGTTTCCACTGTACCTACAACGAGCGTGTAGACCGTCGTAACAGTGGTGTCAGAACTGGGATAGAACAGTTAACAGTGGAAACAGTGGATACTTTGTACAAGACGAGTGTAATCCGTAATTAATCGAAAAACAATGGATGCCAGTCAGATGATGGAAAATTTACAGGCGCTGCTGTTGCAGACAGAAAAACGACAGGATGCAAAACGCAGACAGGAGGCGGAAGAAGCAGAAAAACGACAAGACGAGAAAGCGGAAGCGAGACAGAAAACTCTCCTGCTAGAGACAGAGGAACGTCAGAAAGCACTAATGCTAGAAACAGAAGAAAGACAAAAAGATAAAACAGAAGCTCTCTTTGAAACTATGCAGAAACAGTTGCAAGAACATAGTACCGCAGAATTGGGTCTCCTACGAGGTGAGCTTAATAAACAAGTTAATAAAATATCGGAGGTACAAGAATCAATTACATTAAAAATAGCTGAAGTAGAAAAATCTGTCTCGAGTGTTGAAGAATCGATGTCTACAAAAATATCTGAAGTAGAAAAATCCGTCTTGACTGTGGAAGAAACTATGTCAACAAAAATATCTGCAGTAGAAAACTCGATTACAAATATAAAAGAGCAGATTAAAAATGAAGTCGAGCAGTGTCTGAAATTACAACCAAAACAACTTTGTGAACAGACTGTACCAATGATAAAGACAGAAAAAGACGCAGAAAATAAGTCAATAGAGAAAGTAACTTTGCCTTCAGTAGGGACAGTTCATGTCAAAGCTCCAAACTTTGACGGAAGCAGTCACTGGGCAACGTACCTCCGCCAATTTGAAGCTGCTGCATGCACAAATAATTGGACAGAGAAAGATAAGGCAGTCTCACTCGTTCTCGCATTAAAAGGACCCGCGGCAGAATTACTACAGAAAGTGCCACCTGACAGCCAGAACATTTATGCCGAGTTGATAAAAGCTCTAGAATTACGCTACGGTGATAAACATTTGCGAGAGGTGTACTACGCTCAGTTGAGAACAAGACGACAACGTTCCGGGGAAAGTCTGCAAGAATTTGAAGCAAGTATCGACAGATTGATTAGATTGGCCTATCCTGAAGCACCAGAAGACTTCCGAATAAGGTTTACGGTGCAGACATTTATTGATGGCATCGGAGATTGTGAACTTCAGCAAGTGTTACGAATGGCAAGACACCGAGATAGCTCAGAAGCTCTTGTTCACGCCCTAGAGTTTGAAGCTGCCAAGTCAGCGTCCCGCTACATTAATGGGTTTGTGCCATCACGTTGCAGTCAGAAGATCCCTGTATCACATTACCATTACGATGGGTGCAGAAAAACAGTGTTGTCGGACAAACAGTTCAAAAGTTCAAGAGAGTCGCAACGATTTGAAAAAGACAGAAGACCGAAATGTTACAACTGTGGAAAACGTGGTCATCTACAGGTAGACTGTTGGGAGAAGAAGATACAGAGAGAAGAAACTGATCGCACCAATTGGAGAAGTAAAGGCCCAGAACAGCACACAGTTTCCACGCTACATAAGATCAGTGGAAACTTGATTGTTAGTGGATTTGTGGATAGTAAACCAACATCATTTACAGTTGACACGGGCGCAACAGTGTCCATTGTGCGCCCTGACTTAGTCTGTAACCGCCATCCTCTAATTAGCTCTTGTACAATACAGACTGTGACTGGAAGCCCCGTCAAGGTGCTAGGAAAGGTAGACGTATGTGTACGCCTGGGTCTTCTTGAGTTTAGCCACCAAATGCTCGTTGCAGACATTGTCGATGAATTGATTCTTGGCACGGACATTATGAATGCCTACGGATTCGTTGTGGACTTAAGAATGTCCTGAAAGTTGGCCAAGAGAAGATAAAGCTTTGCATGGCTACAATGACAGGGTCTACCAACCATTCGATTAAGCGAGTGGCATTAGTCGAAGAAAAATTCAACAAGTCTGGTCAAGAGGAAACCTCCCTGTTGCAAGTTGAAATGGAGGCAGAACTAGCAGAGGAAGTACAAATAAGTATAACGACAAAAGAAGTGATTGGAGAGCCAACTATGGGTGTCGAGACAAAACTCTTGCTTGTTCCTGAGCTGATAGAAGCGGCCGAGGGTAAAGTGGCTGAAGATGAGGTTACGCAAGAGGTTGTTGACGAGAACCAAACTTGGATCAGCCAGTGGTATTTAGGTCATTAGTACATGACACAACGAGAGTGATTCCAGCGAAGCTAGTGGTTGCGCGAAAGATTCGCATTCCTGGGAACGTGATGTTCGGATCACACGAGACTGAATTCGAAGAACGGGAAAATTATCCTTCGCAAGGATGGCCACCTAGATCGCCTGGTCGAGTATTACTTCGAAGACGCTTTGCCAGTTCGGGACGAACAGGCTTAAGGAGGGGGCGGTGCTACGACAGCATTGAACAATCTACGCGTTTATCGAATGCGCCAGAAAGATCTCGATGTAAGCGTGTGGTGTGCGTGCTACTAGACGCATGTTGCGAGAATTTTCTCGACTGTGCCGGCCTTCGCTCGGGCGCTCGGACTGTGTCAAGGGCGTAGCAATTACGTAGTTCGCGAGAGATAAGACGCAGTTTGGAAGCTTCTGGTGTGTGAGCGTGACTATAAATATATCGGGTAGGGGCCTTAGTAGTTCAGTTCAATGCGAGATTTTTGACTGTGCGGTTCGAGAGTATTAGTGCGATATATTTACAGAGCGGTTCGGGTTATTACGGTGTACGTTCAAGTAGTTATTAGTGAAGTGTTGCGTTTTATATTCGGACGGTATAATTGTAATACAGTTGAGTTTTAATATTAGTGGACATTTTATTGCGTATGAACAATTTCATTTGATTTGTTGTAGACACTGTGTTGTTAATTACGAACTGTTTTACTATAACAATTAAAGGTGTGATTAGTGACTTAATTGGTGTCTTGTATTTATTTTGTTTCCACTGTACCTACGACGAGCGTGTAGACCGTCGTAACAATATTGAAGATCTGGATGATATACTGTACTAAATGCTTCATGTTCTATGAACTCTGGGAACAGCAACAAAGCACTGGATATGATTTTGTCTAAAATTTTAAAGTTAAATCATGGGATTGAATAGGATACTAAGTAACCAAGACAAGTCACATTGACTGCATGCATGCAGTTTGTATACAATTTCACTCTTTCATAGCCAGATTGGTATATAATAAAGTGCGGTTTCTTTCCTTCCGAAAATATAATTTATACAGTTAGAATTACTAAATAAAAGAAACGGTATCTTTTCTTTAACATGCTTGGATTTCGTTGTCCATGACGTGTCCGTTACTTAACTAAATATAATTAATTCACACTGATGTGAGTGCTCCCAATGGCAGCCTCTGAAGAAGCTTTTTAAAAGTGAAAACCGGTTTAAGAGCTTTTAAGAGCTGGGAATCTTGTGAACTGGAGATGCATTTCAAGAAATAAAGACTGCTTCTAGAAATCTCAAGCCTAATGATTATATTTCATCATTGTCCTGTCTTTCTATTATATTGTGTCTATTTCATTTGGAATGCCTATTAAGATATACTCAAATACACCACTTGTTTTCTTTGGTTCATATATTCTTGTTAATTTTGGACAACTGCTTTTAATTTTTCATCTGTCTAGGTATCCCTGCTGATACGTATGCTGTCACCAGTATTATTACTACTTTATACGTTCTTAATTTTTTAATTTTACTATTGCATGTTATTACTGAAGCAATGTCATATCACTTCTATCATTCTAGCATACCATTAACCATTATAGTATATGCCATTTTTAGTACATGATAACACTACCTTTCGTTAAAGCAAATATTTTTTATCACCTTATAAATTAGTTTTCTACAAAGAGGGGACTTGGGACTTGCAAACTGCTTATTGCACACATACCAGAATTTAGTAGCATGCTTATACCACAGTATCGCCAACGAAGTAACGGAAATAAACTTCTTCATAAAACTTATACTGAAACGATTGACGTCAGGTCATATGATTAAGAATTAAATTATTATGCAATGGAATTATAAGTCAATTCAGTTTTTCCTAAAATTTATGAATAATAAACAACACAGGTACATTTATATAGAATGGACGACAATAGGTTGACAAAGCAAATCTTCAAATATCTGTGGGGGAAGAAGTCAACATCAAGTTGGATTAAAGAAGTCCAAAAGGATTTAGAAAAAATAATATACATGCAGAAGAAGTAACTGAAGGAGTTTTTCGGGCAAAAGTGTTAAAAATGGAGGGAGTCCAGGGTAGGAGAGAAAAACGCAGGTTTAAAGTGGACTGAAGACAGGAAGAAGAGACACAGTGAGAAGATGAAAGAATATTGGAAAAAACAAAGAGTAAAAAACTGAAATTGGCATGTGGTCCTTAGATGGCCGATACGGAAAAAACAACACAGTTAAGGTTATAACGCTATATACTATATCAAAGCATATTCGCAGTTTACGTTGAAATGTAACAGCAAAAGATATAATGTTAAGTTTCGAAGTTTCTGATATATTCAACTATTTATATATAAAGTACAACACACTCAAAGAAAAATGATTCAAATCCCTAGTAAACATAACCAATACAAACCAATGTGTACTTACGTTTTTCAAAGATGGCTTGTGCCTTAGGTATTTATGTATAGTACCTGTTGTTAACTTTTTAAAAATGTCATGTGCATCCATTCTGGCAATAAAATCAAGTGTACTCTTACACTACATCCATATTTCACTTTACAGTCGCAGTAAACAATAACCTAAAAACAAATGCATTCATACAGGGGCGAGACACGTGACCTAACAACTTGAGTCTGCAGACTGACAACGGGCGTGAAGCCACTCGGGCAACTTCGTTACTTGGGTCTGCCCACGAGCCATAACATCGTGTTACGCCTGTAATCTGGCGCCATGGTGGGGCGAGAACCGAGCGTTTCATTGCCCGACATAAGTTCAGTAACAGCTGATCTGATTTTTAAAATTTGATCGCCACCGTGTTTCTTGAAGTTTGAGGATGGTTTTAGGCATAAATTTTAACCGATAGTTTTAACAATTTTCAAAAACAGAGTCTTCAGACGGTTCCACGTCATGAAGTTTTTTTTAATAATTTTCATGTAGTGAAATTTTCGGCATGCGACAAACTTTCGTTTTATGAGAGATCGCTATATGGTGTCAGCGAGTGAAAATTATAGAAAATTCCAAATGTTATTTTGGTTTTGTTTCAATAAAATCGGCTTTTTCGTTTTCCAGATATTGGCGTTTTTGTAAGACATTTAGTTGGCGGTTTTATAAGAAATTACCTACTTGGTTGGCACATGCAGCGATTTTTCTTGTAACGATTTTTCTTAATAAAAAATATTACCTTAACGTAATCATATTTTAACATTTATTATATTATTCTATTTAATAATAAAAATTTCAATTTCATGTAGTACCTTAATGTAATTTGATTTCCTGGATTTTGTTGTCCACTGATTATAAATATATCACTACTGACTAGGAACACTAATTTTTTATAAATGCTCCATGAAGTTTTAAGAAGACTGTTTAATGATGAAGAAACACATTCATTTTATGAATATTTTATAAAACAATATATTAATAAGAAACAATACAGATCATGGGCCTACTGTTATCGGTATCATTTAGGCATAAACACTAACATGTCAATAGAAAATTGTAATAAAATATTAAAATATTGTTATCTAAAAGGAAAACGGATTAAACGACTGGATAAAATAATCTGTGCCATATTATATTTGTTAAACGTATTAAACACTGCACATCATGTCATTTACAGTGCATACACTGTAACTCTTGCTTTCATGAGTTTGTGTGTTCGTGTATGGACAGTTGCCATACGAAACAATATGTGCAAACATATTCACCAACACTTAACAATAGGATCCCTGAGGAAAGGGAGAATGAAGATACACTCGTTATAGATATTCCGAATGACGGAGTCATATTAGAAGAAATTTTAAACAGTACAACTAAAGAAACAGAAAAGAGCGTATCTTCAAAAAAAGAAAAATAATGAACCTGTCTGCAGAATTTACAGAAATTCAGGAAAACATAGGAACTGTAGAATAGTTTGACTACGCAAAAAACAGATCAGACATTTTTTAATAACACTGACAGCGATGAAGTCAGCTGCTGAAAGGAGCTTACAAGTATGTATCTATATCTATAAAAATGAATGTTTGTTTCTTTCTTTCTTTCTTTGTCCCGTATGCGTTCCTATACCATTCATCCGATTGCGATGAAACTTCGGTGAGTTGTTGTGCGCACGCCCGCGAAGGTTTATGAATTTTTTTCGATGGGGTCCTATGGGGGGTTCTTGGGGTCTTCCACATCTCCTCCTAAACCACTGGACCGATTTCAACCAAACTTGGCACAAATATTTTATGCAATGGGAGAACCAACATAGGGTAGGTGTTTTTTCGATGGGGTCCTTTGGGGTCTTCCACATCTCCTCCTAAACCACTGGACCGATTTCAACCAAACTTGGCACAAATATTTTACGCAACGGGAGAACCAACATAGGATAGGTGTTTTTTTCGACGGGGTCCTTTGGGGTCTTCCACATCTCCTCCTAAACCACTGGACCGATTTCAACCAAACTTGGCACAAATATTTTACGCAACGGGAGAACCAACATAGGATATGTGTTTTTTCGATATGATCCTTCGGGGGGTCCTTTGGGGTCTTTCACATCTCCTCCTAAACCACTGGACCGATTTCAACCAAACGTGGCACAAATATTTTACGCAAAGGGAGAACCAACATAGGATAGGTGTTTTTTCAATGGGGTTCTTTTGGGGGTTCTTTGGGGTCTTCCACATCTTCTCCTAAACCACTGGACCGATTTCAACCAAACTTGGCACAAATATTTTACGCAACGGGAGAACCAACATAGGATATGTGTTTTTTCGATATGATACTTCGGGGGGGTCCTTTGGGGTCTTCCACATCTCCTCCTAAACCACTGGACCGATTTCAACCAAACTTGGCACAAATATTTTACGCAAAGGAAGAACCAACATAGGATAGGTGTTTTTTCGATGGGGTCCTTTGGGGTCTTCCACATCTTCTCCTAAACCACTGGACCGATTTCAACCAAACTTGGCACAAATATTTTACGCAACGGGAGAACCAACATAGGATAGGTGTTTTTTCCGACGGGGTCCTTTGGGGGGTCCTTTGGGGTCTTCCACATCTTCTCCTAAACCACTGGACCGATTTCAACCAAACTTGGCACAAATATTTTACGCAAAGGGAGAACCAACATAGGATAGGTGTTTTTTCGATGGGGTCCTTTGGGGTCTTCCACATCTTCTCCTAAACCACTGGACCGATTTCAACCAAACTTGGCACAAATATTTTACGCAACGGGAGAACCAACATAGGATATGTGTTTTTTCGATATGATACTTCGGGGGGTCCTTTGGGGTCTTCCACATCTTCTCCTAAACCACTGGACCGATTTCAACCAAACTTGGCACAAATATTTTACGCAAAGGGAGAACCAACATAGGATAGGTGTTTTTTCGATGGGGTCCTTTGGGGTCTTCCACATCTTCTCCTAAACCACTGGACCGATTTCAACCAAACTTGGCACAAATATTTTACGCAACGGGAGAACCAACATAGGACAGGTGTTTTTTCCGATACGATCCTCTGGGGGGTCCTTTGGAGTCTTAAAAAACTAACTTATTAGATCTGGTTACTATGGCAACCCAATGGAATAGATTCTGTTCTAAATATATTATCGCATTAAATTGAAGACCACGCGAACGAAGTCTTTATATATTATATATATACAAACACTTTCTTTCTTTGAGTGGCATTGCAACGCATGCCGGGTACTCGCTAGTGATTTTATAAAAATTAGTGTTCCGAGTCCTGATATATTTATAATTAATTCTGATTATTAAGAAGCAAATCCAAAGCAATTGCCTGGATTTGCTCCTTGGAGTTAGTGTCCTGTCTTTGACGTTTGTTTTTTTAGGTGAACCGTCTCTGTTTTTGTATATTCGTGTTATTTTCAATATTTTCAGTGACCTGCAATGCAAAAAAACTTATCAAACACTACAAGAAAAAAAATATAACTACATCTAGTTCTCGTTGCGTAGTTTAAAGTAAACATGTCCCGCTTGTAGTACACTCAAAACTAATTGTATTGAATTTGTCGACTGGTAAGTGTGGATTTACTTTAGGTAACAAGAGTTCACTTAATGATACCTACTTAACTGTTATTTTTTTGTAATTAATAAAATTAGTAAAAAAAGTTTTCAAAATTTGTTAAGCAAAAAACTGACACAGTAAAAATACAATCAAAAACATATTTTTCTTTATGCCCAGATTAAGTTTTGTGGCTGGTGTTAAGAGAAATTTATTTATTTATTTTAATCTACTGCTATAAGAACAATTTGGAAAAAATACATACGATAAGATTTTAGAATTATTTCAGTGAACTTAATAATTATAAATCTATTGTAAACAAACACAAAATCAGTACTGACTAGCAATTAAAGGATGGGTAGATGGATAGATAGATAAATAATTCAGTAAGTAGGCTACATGAGTAGATGATTAGATAAACAGGTATGTGAGTGTATATCTGAATAGGAGAGTAGGTGGATAGATATCCTAAGTAAAGCTATAGGCTAAAATTTGGATAGATGGGTGGGTGGATAGTTTGTGTAGGTGGGTGAGAAGACAGATAAGTTGATGAGTAGGTAGTTTGGATTAGACTGTACTACAAAATAAAATGGATAATCTGACTGAAAATTAATCTGACCTTTAAGCTCCTTTCAGCAGCTGACTTCATAGCTTTTATTGTCAGTAGTAAGTGTCCCATCTGTTTTTTTTTTGCGTATTGAAACTGTTCAACAGTTTGTAGGTTTTTCTGAATCTCTTGAAATTGTTCAAACAGTTTCATTCTTTCATTATTTAAAGATATGCTCTTTTCTGTGTCTTTACTTTTAGGATACTTGCTTCATTTACAACTGTTTCTTCTAACATAATATCCTTTGGAAGATCTATAATAAGCATATCTTCATTCTCCCTTTCCTCAGGGATCCTATTGGTTAGTGTTCTACAAACAAGGTGAATATGTTTGCACATATTGTTTCGTATGGCACTGTCCATACACGAACACACAAACTAATGAAAGCAAGAGTTACAGTGTATGCACTGATTTGCAATGTTTAATCCATTTAACAGTATAAAATTCTGTTTGTGTGGATGACAAGACCTGCCACTTGTCATCTAAAGTTGTCAAAACTTTCTCTGCGTCCAACAACATACTAGCTTTGTGACGATTTCTTAATACTTGCAATTTTTTCACAAGTTTCCTTTTTTCATTTTAATTATCAGATCACAAATTTTATCTCTGAGCAAATGTAATATGGCACAGATTGTTTTATCCAGTCGTTTAATCCATTTTTGTTTTAGATAACAATCTTTTAATATTTTATTAAAATTTTCTATAGACATGTTAGTGTTTATGCCTAAATGAATCCAATAAGAGTAGGCCCATGATCTGTATTGTTTCTTATTAATATATTGTTTTATAAAATATTCATAAAATGAATGTGTTTCTTTATCATCATGAAGTCTCCTTAAAACTTCATGGAGCATTTTGTTAAAAGCGTCTTCATCAAGTTCATATAACAGAGCCTGTAACATTTTAAACACGCTGTCTCGCTTTTCTTTTATTTTAATTTTTGTATTTACATTGGTCTTCCATGCCCTTAATACATGCCATGTACAATAAATACGATTATTTGAAGTCCCCATTGTTTTACACCATGCGGAATAGAATGTGTCTTCCATGTCAGACATTAATGTATGGGTTGTAATACATCCTAATACAGACTTTATTTGATCCAAAAAAATCATTATAACGGTTTCATCCCCTCTCTTCGTGCACATGAAAGTGCAAGGAAACCCCTCTCTGGTTTCGTCCATTATTAGAAGTGTGTATAACTGAAAGTTGTAGTTATTAAGGCCATGGGTGCCATCAATACATACAACGTCACTACTATACTTTTGTAGAATAGTTTTTTGTGCGTTGGTCATAAACAATAACAAAAATCTTCTTTTTTCAGTTGAGGAAACTCAAAACTATTTACACTTTGTGGTTTATAAAACACTAAGGCAGTGTCCTTTGATGTTTTAAGATCTTCAACCCAATTCTCGATGCTTACAGGGTCAAATGGATGTTTTGTGGCTTCATCATTTAGATTAAAGCTTTTCTCAATATTTATGATATCTTTTTTTGTTCACTAGGTGAATTCTTTGAAGATCACAATTTTATATCGAACACCTGATAAAAATTTAAAAAAATTAAAATTTCCTCATGGGTATTTTACTTGCTAATTAAGTTGCAATTTGGTTTCTCTCTTCCTTCGTCAAGTGAATATGTTTTAACTCATTTTTATGGCCGACATGTGTAGAAAGATATGACACATTCAAAGTATCATTTTTTAATTTTTTCACTTCATCATTGCTGGACAAAAGGCATTTATTTTACATGTGCCCATAATTTTTATGTGACGTTTGTTAACACCTTGTTTCCTGTAAAAACCACTTCTGTGACATTGGTAAACAGATACATTTCCATTTGACTTTTGTTTAACAAAAGAAGTTGTTTTTTTTTAATTTCTTGTTTCCACACGTTAAATTCATCGACAGAATCAAAACTGTCACGTTCAAACTTCATAAAAATGCCATGTACATTTTCAAAATGACTGTAAATATTCTCTTCATTATGTCGCTTTGGTCTCCTTGTTATGATTTTACAAATGGGACATTTTCTTTCAACCAAAAGTGAAGGTTTTTCAATGTTATGGTATTTTCTTTCATGCTTTATTAGGGTCTGTTTATGCTCGTATTTTGCACTACATAGAGTACACATGAAAGATCGTGCTAAGGATTTCTTGTCACTTTTATGTATTTTTAATATGTGACGTTTTAAACTACACTGGTAAATTGTTGTATAAGTGCACATATCACATTTATAAATTTGCTTTGGCTCAGAAGAATGGGTTGATTTGATGTGTCGCTGCAAATCCTTGTTTTGGGAATATTGTTTGTTACACAAAGTGCAAGTAAATTTATGTTTAAAAGGAATAAATCCCAATTTTAGTACCAAGCCACGTGTTGTTCAATCAAATATATTGCAACTCACCGTCTGCGGCTTTTTGAAACAACGTCTTCACTATAAAGTTGACATGTTTCAGGACACTTGTCCCATCCTCAGAACTTAAAATATTCGTGTATCATTTAACGTTGATACAGTTGTCAAATAATTAAAATATTAAAATCCAATATAAATGTTTAAAAACGAGCGCAACGGTTAAACGATGTACATCGTACGGTGACTGATGTTCACCGCAGAACTACCAGCCTTGAACACAAAACTGGTGTTTACAAATTGATATGTGACGATTGTGACGCCTTTTATGTGGGCCAGACAGGTCGTGGCTTTTTAAAAAGATTTACAGAACATAGGCTGCCTACACACCTTCACAGCTTGGACAATATCAAGTCAAAATTAGCAGAACACCTCATTTCCGAGAATCATAATTACACTAATTTTAAAACTAACTTGATACCTATTCACATATGTAAGAAAGGGCGATATATGAACGCCCTTGAAGAGTACAAAATTTATAAAGCATAAAATAATACTGATACCAAGCCGCGTGTTTTAAATGATCAACTGCTTTTCAAGTCGAATGTATTGTACGACACTGCCATGCGTTATTGTCGTGGTGGAAGCCAGACGTAATTCAGTGTGCGGTCAGTCACCGTACGATGTACATCGTTTAACCGTGGCGCTCGTTTTTAACATTTATATTGGATTTTAATATTTTAATTATTTGACAACTGTATCAACGTTAAATGATACACGAATATTTTAAGTTCTGAGGATGGGACAATTGTCCTGAAACATGTCAACTTTATAGTGAAGACGTTGTTTCAAAAAGCCGCAGACGGTGAGTTGCAATATATTTAATTGAAGTAAATTTAGTTGTTTCAATTTGCTCACCTTTGGCATTTCTTGTGTGAACAATTCTAATATGGTCTTTACAATAAGAACTCTTACTGAACTCTTTGCTGCAAAAATAACATTTTACAGCAGTAGTATTCATCTGAAAATAAACATAGCATTGTTTTCATAGAATTTAAATTTAATAAGCAAATTTCAGATGAAACGGTAACAACTAAAAGTTATTTAACAATCACAATTTATACTCCATATAAAGTAACATGGCATAGGCCTATATATAGACCTATATGTTATACCATATAAAGGCATACTGCAAATTCTAATTTGTACTTTTCTTCTGTGCTCATTTTGTTTTCCTGTTAATATCTCTAATAGTATTGTAAATGGAGAAATTTTGTAAGTTTTCTTACTTTATGAGTTTGTAAGAGGCAATTTCAGAAACTTTGCAACAGATTTTTACTATCTGACTTAGCTTATGTATCCAAACAGTTTTACTGTTTCTTAATGCCAGGCATTTAATTTACTTTTAAGTGACTAAGGGCTAACTCAAGCCGAATTAAAATATCAGTTTGTCTCTGTTGATTTTAATTTAAAACATAATTACTCGGAACATTTTGTCAATTGTTTACTGGTTAATGAGTTATTCACAACTTGGATGGACATGTGTATCTTTGCTTGAAAGATCTTAGAATAGTGACAGTGTTTGACAAGTGTAATTGTAAAATGTGTATAATAGGGTACCGGTACAATGCATAAATGATAGTAAATAGTACACTATAATAAGTAGTACTAGGAGCCTGGCAAAATCTTTCTCAAATGCAACTTACAGGTATCCCATTCCTTGCTTATATTCTTATAACTTTAAATTGTTTTGTTACTTTTAATTGCTTTTGTTTTTTATTTTTATATTACATTTAATGTTTAATTCTCTAATTTTTGCTATACTGCTAAGCCACTTACTAAATTACATTTATTATAGTACGCGTGCGCGCGTATGAAAGAATGTGTGCGTGTGCGTGCGTATTCATGAGAGAGAGAGAGAGAGAGAGAGAGAGAGAGAGAGTGAGAGAGAGGGGGTGGGAGAGAGAGAGGGGGTGGGAGAGAGGCGAGCGCGCGTTTGCTACACACCTGTACATATGCTAAAACAAAACTATATCAATACATCAAAACAATTATTTCTACTGGAATTTCAAAATCGTTTTTTTGTAAGGATTGCTTCGCCTGATATTAAAGAAGTAAAAATACGGAATTGTATTGGCTGCCGTAAAACACTCAAGATACGTTTTTTACCTACAGAAATTTAGAAAGTCTACCTACGTTTGAATATCACTTATTTTGTGCTAATAAAATAAAATTAATTATACACTCAAGATCTTGTTGATGGCTATAGTAAAAAGCGTGCTGCTTAACGGAGATCCATGCGGTGATCCATTTTCCAGCTCGTGTGAGGCCGGCCCGAACACAGAAAGCTCTGTCTCTGAGAAAACTGGAGATAAATTTGGACAGGTAATCCCTGAACCGCCAGTCATGTAGTTGTTGGATGATGTTAAACGTTCCACGTTTTGTCGAACGCTTTCTCCAAATCGAAGAATACTGCACCCATGTGTTTGCCTTCGATGAAACTGTTTTGAACTGCGTTTTCCAAATAAACCAGTTGATCAGTAGTAGACAGTACCCACACTGGTGTGCGGCCAGACACCAAGTGAGCCGGCTGTTTACCATCTTTTCCAATGACATCAACGATACTGGACAATAGTTTTTCTACTTTCAGGGGATCCGTTCCGGCATTCAGACGCGGGATGACGATCGCCTCCTTCCATGGTTTTCTGTACACCCGTTGTATCATATGGCGTTATAGAGCCATAGCTACATCCGGCAGTTGACGTACAATGCTGTAAGGAATACCGTCCAGTCCCGCGACAGCAGCGCGGTCAGCGGACTGTAATTCTCTGGTCCTGAAAGGCACGTCACAGGTCCTATCCTCTTCGCATTCGAAGTCAAGGTCGTGTTCGACTTCTTCTTTCCTTGCGAGGAAATTGAGAGGATAACTTTCCGCAGTACTGACTGGGGCATTTCTCGCATGCAATCTGTCACCAATTTCATCGGGGTTGCAAATCAGTTCATCACCGTGCTCTAGCATGAGATACACTGATAACACTGACGTGCCAGCGGTCAGTTACTCTGATGTTCAGTCACTGGGATCGGGATCGATCGTATTATGGTCGAGACGTAAGTTTCCCACCTCGATTGTTTTGCAGCGAGCATTGTTCTACAAGCGGTGGATCGAAATCGCTTAAAAGCAATGCGATTATCCTCGGCCGGCGCTCGTTTATACCTGTTTAGGGCTCATCCTTCTCTCTTATTGCATCTTTCACAGCATTTTTCCACCATGGTACCGGTAATCTGGATACGAACGACCACTGGTCCGTGGGATATGCTCCGAAGCTGCTGAGGTGATAGCAGCGGTGAAACTGTGTACCCCGTCTTCTATATTTACACAGACGTTCGTAGGTGTGCAAGCAGTCTGGAAGTCTGTCCAATCAGCACGTCCACGCGCCATCTTTTCAGCGTGCGTATAACGCTCTTTGGCGTTCTCCTTGTTATAAGCATAGGGAAGTGGTCCTCCCATGGAGATCCGGGAGCACTCTCCACGACAGACGTGGAGCAAGACTCGCGCTGCAGATCGAATGATCGATAGCCGAGAAAGTACCACTTCCAACGTTAAAATGTGTCCTCTCGCCAATGTGTTTAAAAACACAAACGCGTTGTTTAGCAAGAGATCCTCAGTCCTTATTCCAGCGCTGCTCGTCCTAAACAACCCCAAGTGGGACTATAGGCGTTAAAGTCTCCAACAAGGAGTAATGGGGACCAAATCCTAAAGATCTTCTGTTCGCCACTCAGAGTCTGGTAAGTATAAGCAGCAGATCGTCCTCTGAATGGCAACTGCTTGTAAAGTCGTAGTGAGCGGAATATGTGTTGCTAAGAAATATATCAACGCCTTCCCTAGCTCTGTCGTTTGGAGTCATACTTATTAGACGTTCTAAAATATATCTGTTACAATTATCTTGTTGTTGCATCCTCTTCGTTCACTTATTATTTAATAATATATATAATGCTTTCACTTATGAACTTACTGTTGTCAGTTCTCAACAGCGTGTTGAGTACACAACAATGTGTACTCAACCCACTGAAGAAGAGAAACAACATCTTGAAACGTTTGGGAATGACAACAGTAAGTTCATAAGTGAAAGTATTATATATATTATATCTGTTACGTTTGGAATTTTCATTATATTAATCTGTCGCTTGCTTAAATGCGTTACTCAATGAACAATCAATTCTTGTGTTGCCAAATTTTGCCAAAGCACAAACTGAAGATATAAGACTTTTTGAGTTCCCGTGATGAGAATAATTTGCGTAGCTACAACAGCTCAAACAGTCTGGAAGCTACTTGACCGAAACATTATACCTGTTCCGCTAACCGAGAAGCGTGTGCGTAACTGTCGTAGCAATGGGCCGTATGCATTAACAGAAGGAAAACCTTTAACTTGCAAAATCAGAAGCAAATCCTTCACGTAGTATGAATAAAAACAGAAGGAAAACCTTTTACTTGTATCAATTAGCAAATCCTTCTTCTGTTGACGTTTTGCTCAAGACAAAAGTAAATGTGTATGCATAAAACTTACCTTTTACTCAAAACCAAAAGCAAATCCTTCAAAAACGATGCATCTAGTCAATAGTAGACTCAAGTTCAAAGTGAGAGGTTGTGTTTATGCTATGGTGGAGATGGTTAGTGTGCAGAATGTGAAACTTTATAAACCTCGTTCAAGCCCACATGCTAAGGACTTCAAAAGTTTGTTTCGGTTTGAAGAAGACAATGTTCAGTGGTTACCAAATACGTTCTTAGGCGAATCTGTCGAATATCGAGGTGGTGCACTGACTTCATTACATAAAATGAAAATCTGTTTAAGATATCTTTCTGATCCGGGATATCAAAAAAGCATCGGCGACGAGCTAAGGGTGGACCAAAGTACAGTCTCGCGAGCTGTGTCCAGTGTTGTTGACAGTGTAATTGCACAAGCAGTTAAGTGGAATAAATTTCCGACTACCGAAAATGAAATAATTGAAACAAAAACCCTGTGGCAAAGTAAATACCGTTTCCCAACGACGATTGGTGTAGTAGACTGTACCCATATAGGCATTGAAAAACCTAAGGTCCATGGAGACGAGTACGTTAATTGTAAAGGTAAAACTACACTAAATATACAGGCAACTTGAGACGCGAGAGAAATCTTCACAATCGTTGATGTAAGTTGGCCTGGGCCAGTACATGATGCTCGTATATGGAAAAACTCACTAGTTAGAGAAACTGTATCTAGAACACAAAACACGGTAATTATTGCTGATGATGGATACGGAATTGAGCCATGGCTAATGACGCCATATAACGACCCTGAGGATGCTGCAAAAGTCACCTATAATAAACTACTAACAAAGGAAAGGGTAATAATAGAGCGTTGTTTTGGACAGCTGAAACGGCATTTCCCAATTTTAAAGTATGTTTGCAGAATAAAATTGGGAAAATATTCCAAAAATTGTGGTTGCATGTGTCATCCTACACAACATTGCTAAACTTTTAAATGATGGAGATTTTGAAGACCTAGAGGAGGAATCTGTCGAAGATGTAAATGGCTCTTTCACTGAGAATATCGTCGAGGGTGTTGTTGCTATTCGCCGTGCGGGTCAAAGAGTAAGAGAGCACTAGCTGTTATAATAAACAACTTTTAATGAAAAGATTTTAATTTTACAACATATTTTTCATTATTTTGATTTTACAATTACATTTGTAATACAGTTGTAATACCTGCTTTGTAATACCTCATATAAATGATACTGCTGTTAACAAAAAACATGAGCAAAAATATGAACATTGCTAAATTGTAATTAGCCTAGATGGGCATGTAATGGCTACATGGCTAATAAGTATCATTTCCTTGTTTAACTATGTTATCTGAATTACACATTTTCTGTTGTAAATATTTTAATTTTCTTTTAAAATACTGTTCTTGGACTTCTGCGGTTTTCAACAGTTGATTTGCATGACTCTATATGAACGATTTGTTAACATCTTTTACTCGTCGGTCGAAGGATTTGCTTGTAAGTAAAAGTAAATCATAGCCTATCAAACGAAGGATTTGCTTTTACCTCTACCTTTTCCTTAAAGCATTTGCTTTTACTTATACCTTTTCCTTTTCAGCAAATCCTTTTTTTATGCATTCGGCCCAATACGTTTGTACACTTGAAATAACTCAATTTACTCTGACGAAAATAAACAGCAAGTTAGGCTACTAAATCACAGCAGAAGGACTTATATCTCCACTTAAATAGTTCTTGCGGCCTCAAAAGCATTTCCTCCAGGCACACACACATCGGTGTATGTCTGGCCAGTAGCATTTTCAGTTCGTAATATGCAAAGTACAACCGTTGATATTCCACTGAAGGATGCTCTCCATGGTGGATGTTGAAGAATCTCTCCCTACGGTCCGTGCTTACATTCAGCCAGCCTTTCTTCTTCTTTTCTTGAGGCTTGCTGAGTTCCGCCAAGTCACTGAGGTCGGTAAAATCACTGACGCCGACAATCGAGCTGAACTCCGATCCGGAGCTCACCTCCTGGTCATGTCGGGGACAGGTCTTGTCCCCGGTATCGGTTTAAAAAGTTCTTCCTGGTGTTTTTGTGAGGATGGGGCGAAAGGACGGCAGTATTCTTTTCGCTCCCACTGGAGGTGGCTGCAGTCGCAGCAATAATATTTGGTATCGCCCTTCTTGGCGGGCGGACTGTGAGTCTTGTAGTAGACCCACTGAATGCCCGTTACCTATTACTACTGTACTTGCTGTCGGCTGAATTCCAGCTCGATGAAGCGCGTTACTTTATAGTTGTTGTCGTCATTGCCGGCGTAGCGTTGACAGTCAGTCCATAGTTTACTTTGCTCTGGTTTCTCAGTCAAACAACTCTTTTGGCTTCGAAGTAGCGGATTTTCTTTAAAGTGTTCACCTCCTGAATACCTACCGCCTGCTTATATATAGGGCAGTTGCATAACCACCGCAGTTAACGCACTTCACTTCGGCTCGCCACAAGGTTCATCGCCATGGGCCGACTTCCCACAAAAACAAGTTTTGACTCGGGCACATCTGGATAGCGTGTGCCCAAAACGTAGAAGTTGAAAGCACTACATGGTCTGAGGGATAAAAGGTCTCAGGGTCAGCCGATGGATACTTGCTCTTATTTTTGTCCAGCAGTGTTGTTTTGTTAAAAGTCAAGACGTGGGAGTCGGAAGGAAGTGTTTGTCCCTCCCTGTGTACGGTCAGCCTCCTGCTATATGCTATGACTCCCTGAGGTGCTAATTCACTTGTATTCTTCTCCTCAGCGCAGTTCAACAAGTCACGGCATACCACCACTCTCTTTCTCGTATTCAAGTGGCGAGCGGAATAGCTTCAACCTCTTTCTCACCGATCTTTTTCAACATGAGCAGTCCTTGCTCCTGGCTGGTCGTTTTGAGTCTCGATGAACAGACCTCCAGACATTTTCCTGGTATTGTAACATGACATAAGGTAACAGAACGATAAAAAAAAACAATGACCATTAGAAACAGATAAAAGATTTACAACCTTGAAGGAATAAAGAGAACTAATAGGCTACACTAAAGAATTGATGGACAGAATTATTAGAATATAGAACCAATACCGACATATGGACTAGACAATAACTATGACTATGACAATACCCAATTGATTGGAAGAGTGAGTGAGAAGCATATATAACATTATGATTATTACCCAACCCCTTTTCCCATAATAAGAGTATGATAAATATAAAAAAAATTGAAGTACAAAGCTGTAGGTGATAGTCTAAGTTAGAAAATAAAAATAGTTCCATATAAACGATAGGTATCTAAATGTAAACTAATTAATGATAATAACAATTATGTTAATAGAATATAGAAGGAATAGAACTATTATATAGTAAATGTACAATGTTTAATAGTATGATAAGGAATGTATGTTAGGTATTGAAGACTGGCATTTACATAGGATGTTAAAAAAGAGTTATATTATATTTTAAAATGATTATGAATAATCATTTGTTGTGTATTAGTTAATTTATTTCATTGTAATTATGTTTAAAATATTTAAGGTTCATAAAACTAAAAGGATATGTTATAATAAATGTATAATGAACATCAGATACACTAGGCCATAAAAGCCTATAGTAAAGTTAAGAAATTTGGAAAATTGGATATTAAAGCAGTAGAAATCAATGGTACCATGTATGTTATCATCTTAGGTTTGGTTGTATAATTTTAGGGAACCACAATGTATACAAAAGGATTAGTTTTGAATTAATTAATAATAGAAAACAAAATTGTTAAATATTGAACTTTGTAAGTACATGACAGAAAACATTCATGTTTGATTTCAAATGAATTTATGAAAAAAAAGCAACGTAAGCAATGATGTTGTTATCTTTAGGATTAAAGGTAGTATAAAAAGATTATACTAATTACAAGATATTTGGTAATTTTGTATAAAAAACAGTAGTCATGTCTAACAATGTAAAAAAATATTCAACCAATGGGAATTAGATACTTTTGTACCTTGACAACCCAAGATTTACACTGAAATTTGTTAGTTCATTATTAGATTCGGAGAAGAAAGGACTAAAACCTCCATACAACTAGATAAAATAAAAAGTGATATGATATTACATGGAAATGAAATGATGTTATGAAGACTATTAATCTAACATGAAGGAAATTGAAAGTGAATCATATTAAAATAGAAGAATAATTGTATAAACAGTGAAAAATAAGTTTAACATAATAATTGAAGGAAAGTGTTAAGTATAATTTCAGATTATAAAAAACTAATAAGTATAATAAACCATAATACACTTTTACACATTTTCAAACTATATTTCAATATTCACTTAATAAATAAACTTGTAATAATCAATTTATCTCACTATTAAATTATTAATCTATGGTGATAAACTTATTGGAAGTGTAATATTAGTCAGGATACACTTAACCTACAAGCACAGACTGTTGTTAAACAAAATATTTATAACCTTAATTTTAGTTTATTAATCACTTATATAATATTCAATTGTATTTTATGTGAAGTTTTGTACTTCTTGCAGGATGTTTTTTGTTAACTTTTCTGTAATCTCAAGAACCCAACAAATTGAAATCTAATAACCAAAAATTGTATGATATTAGATACTAAAGACCTGAGCTTTAGTGTCAACCGTTGAGTCTGTAAACATCGTAGCTGGAGCAATAATAGTATCATAAAATTATTTCATTTGTTTTAAAGGAAAGAAATAAGGAATCCAAAAGAAATAAAACCAGTATGGAAGATTTTCAATTGTATGTTTAATTTATTTTTAGGTTAACAATATTTTATTTCTTCATATAGCCGAATGTGGATTTTTTTATCACAAAGGAGAGGTTGGTAACAATTATTTTTAGGAACGGAATTCGAATTGAATTATAAACAAAAAAAAGGAAGTTGACTAAAACCAATGAAGAGAAAAGGAATAAATAAATAAAGTGAGTAATTTTAATTGTTTTAATGACAAAACAATTTGGCACCTAAAACGGGAAATAAAATAATTAATATCAGAAAGGAAGAAGAAACGGTTTTGGAACCTGTATTTGTATCACCGATTTACCATCATTTGTGTAAGAATTAAGAAAAATATACAAGATAGCGAGTTATCATCACTATAATATAATAAAATCATAATAGGCAAAAAGATTTGGTTATAAATTGACACAACCAACGTGTGGCTATTAACACACACGCACGTTATGATATAAGTTGACGCTTACAACGTGAGGATTAAAATAAATAATTTTCATTAGAAAATAATTAATACACAACATTTAGATCTTGATATAAATTGGCACCAACAACTTGGGGCTAACTAACATATATTTGGAATTTGGTATAAATTGACGCTTCCAACGCGGAACATATTACAACACAAAATACAGCAACGAGAGTTCTAAAAGTTGCTACAAATTGGTGCTCAAACGTGAGGCCTTCCATACTCATAGATTTTAAATGCTACAATATCTGTAACAAACGGTCCACCCCAAGCAGTAACTGATTTTTTCTATTAAAAACGTGTTCACTTTCATGAAGTTCCCTCCTTTCTTTTGACAATCAGATACTTGGGCACAGTAGGCGTACTGGCCGACGATGCCAACGTTTTCTGCACCTACAGTATTTGCTGGAGGAGGGTTTTTAAGGGATCCTTCAATCCTAGAATTAATTTATGGGCCTAAAATTTTGGTACCACGAGTACTGGGGAAGTGACAGACCACCGCAGCAGAGCCCTCAAGTACCATGGCTAGGACTAAATACAACAGGGTGCGTCCTGGTGCCCTGAGACCATCGTTCGCGACTCACTAACATAGAGCCATCCACCCACTGGCACGATCGGTTCCACCGTGGGTTACGGCGTGTTTTCGAGTGGTACACACAATCTTGCCAGACAGCTATAGACCTATTAGCCTTATCAGTGCTCTGTTAGCCAGCTAAAGAGTAACAGCTGTTGTAGGCTGGGCGTTCGTGTTATTCGACGCGGTCCATACCGGAAGATGACTTCAAAAACAGAATGGACTCCGGACGTGAAAACCTACGTGAGAAGAATTTTGTGGATAAGAAAAGCTCAGAAAGAACAGTTCTACTGGACATGACTAATTCAGGACGGCTGTATCGAAGCTGTTCTGTACAGCTGTACTAATATTGTTTTTTTGTGGAGCATGTCAGTGACGAAAACTGTTTCCTAGTTAAAATCTCGGACAGATCTTTCCCTATATTGCTGATCGCCTACATTATTATTATTTTTTTTTACACGAACAGGCCAGCCATGGACCAACGAATATCATTTCCTTTTCTTCTCCTGCCAGAAGACCCTCATTCGCACACTATGCGCCGCCTTCCTTTCCACTGTCCACCCCTTTCTCGTCTTCTTCTCAGTGCAGAGAACCTCAAGATTTTGAATTTTGTTTGTCTATGTATTTCTATCCACACAGTCGTTCAAAGAGATACCCAGTTTCATAATTTTCTCCTTGAGTTGTTTGATGTTCAGACTAGAAAGTTGCCAAATATATTTGAAAATTTGTTTATTTAATCTGGACCGATCCATTTGAACCATATGTCCAACGAATCTTAGTCTTTTCCTTCGAAAAGCCGTTTCCAGATCCCTGTACAGCTCTTCTTTGAGTCTATGCCTGTACCCATCTTTAGATTTCTTGGGGCCATAAATTTTCCGAAGAATTCTTCCTTCCATTGTAAGATGAAGTTCCAAATTTTGAAAGCACACTGTTTCCACTCCATACATGATCACCGACCTAATCACAGTGCTATAATGTTGGACTTTCGCACTTCTGGAAAGATTTTTCTTTCCGTACAGTTCCCGGGTTAGAGTAAAGGAATTTGCTATTTTGAGTTTCCTTATCTTAAAGGATTCTTTGTCTGAGGGATTATTATTATTATTAATGTAGTTATTTGAATAAATCCAATTATAGTTTTACTATTTCGCTGCATGACACGTCAACAGACAGAAACTGAGGTGACAACCGTATAATAATACAAACCACTATGTTGTCTTTGGTATTGATGAGCGCTTTCGGCAGTCATGCCGTCTTCAGGTCATTTACCAACAACAGGTTATTTGAGACCATTAACACTCCAATACAACAATAAAAAAAAAACCGTATAATAGTCAAGTGCCGAAAATACGTGTATATCAAAACAGATGTTTTCTCTTGAACAGTTGCTGAATTTCAATTTGTCCAGCACTGATGAGGAGAGTATACAGTTTGTAATTCTGCAAGTCCATTACAGACTCGTAATTTTTAATAATATATCAATATTTTATCTAATATCATTTTCAGCTACAGCGGTACCAAGTGCTGTTGAAAATGATTTCCAGATGGCTAGAAATTTGAGAGTAGGCCTATCAGCAAACGAGCCTCGTTACAGAATTATTGGTGGGCATTGTATTGTATTCTTCCACCGCCGTTGTACGAGTGTAGACAGCAGTTATGCTAACACAGCGGGTTTCGCAGTTGATCAAGTGATGATTGTAACACATCCTGTCAGCACAGTTGTATGATGCAGGTGTATATTATATGTAGGCCTACATCGAGTTCTGGATACGTGTTGTTCCATCAACTCAGCATTTCTCACGGCCGGACTGATCATAGTAGCTGCTGCCAGCGCTAGACTGAGTAGACGGATTGACCGTGGAATCGATCCCCGACATCCAGTTTGTATATCCACTGTGACTCGCACACTGTCATGAAGAAATCATTTTATAATATTGCCTAACCAGGGGCGTATTTGCGGGGGGCAAACGGGACCGTCCCCAGAGGGACGAAAAAGTTGACGAATTTTCTTAATTTTTAGACTGTTTTATTATTATTTTCACCTGTGTACGATTATATAGTAGTAACACTGTTTCTTTTTAAAAATACAAACAGATTTATTACACAGCATTAGCGTATACATATGAAATATAGGAAAATCAATTCAGTCAATAAGGATCTTGTAAACAATGTTTTAATAACACCCATTTTTATTGTATTATTACTGTTTACTTTAATGGGGCTGATTACTTTAAAGATAGTAATATTGATTAGTCTCAACTTGTTTTTTCTTTTATATGAAGCCGACCCCCCCCCCCACCTACAAAGGCCAGAAATTCTATATACGCCACTGTGGTGCCTAACACCTAAAGTAGTATAGTCTAAAGTATTCAGAATTAGATATTCATGTACTCTACGATGTAAATAATAGTGTTAGTACTAAAAAAAAGAACTGAGGAAGATTCAGTGGAACAACGAGCAGGGAAACAGGAAACAACTGTGCTAGAAGACAGCCTCCGAAGCAATTTGGGATTTCACAGTGTAGTGACCGTGTCTACTGTGATAATAGATCGTAAGTGAGTGATAGTGATAAGTGATTATAAGAAATCATTGTGAAGGAAGTGGTAGAGAGAGAGAGAGAGAGAGAGAGAGAGAGAGAGGGAGATTGGAAAACAACAGGAATACAAGGTGATTACCGAATTACAAGGTGAGTTTTTAAAGCTTTATAATAATTGTAGTAGGCCTAAACTTGATACAGGACAGGAACAGGAAACTGGTGAAAAAAAAATATTAATTTTCCTAGCTTTAAATTTTAAACGGTTCTATAAGAAATAATATGGCATATTTTATTATATCTGTTACTGATGTCTTGAAACAATTAATTTAACCGTTTATATCTATGACAATATTTATATTGTTTGGTCAATAAATATTTAAATACTTTTTGCTGTCTTTTTAAAAATAACTTCAGAGGAATTTTAGTAAAACTGTAATAATGTCATTATAGTATAAGCACAATTTGTTTCAAACATTATTTTTTAGTATCTTTATATTTTTAAAACATCATAACTCCATAGTTACTTTGATAATTCTTTCTACAAAATTCTCAGAAATCTATAGTACAGGTTTTTAAGGGAAGTATTCTTCATGCTCTTCAAAATAAATAATTCAGTTCTACAGAACACAATTTTTTAATTTAAAAAGAAAAATGTGATATATAAAATAATTTAAAATCTGAAACATTAAAACTTCAATTTAATTCCAAAATGTTATTTAATTAAAAATTAATTTTTTAATTAATTTGATTTGAAAAATTGTGTGTGTGTGTGTGTGTGTGTGTGTGTGTGTGTGTGTGTGTGTGTGTGTGTGTGTGTGTGTGTGTGTGTGTGTGTGTGTGTGTGTAACAAAAATACAGTACAGCATTATTAATCATGACCGACTGGTGTTCAATATAGTTTGTATTAAAATTTTAGAAACATCACTACTTTAAATGTAATGACAGACGGGGTTTACAATACCTCAAAATAAAACAAAATTGTATTAAAAATTGTGAAACTTAAACATATCATTGCAGGCAATATACGTTGTTTTATTAAATAGCATAGTAGGCTTATGTCTAATGATTATTGCGAGAGGGGGAGAGAGAGAGAGAGAGAGAGAGAGAGAGAGAGAGAGAGAGAGAGAGAGAGAGAGAGAGAGAGAGAGAGAGAGAGCAACTGACTAATTAGGAGTTCAATACTGCATTAACTAGTGGCTTAACTAGGAGCTTCTCCTGTAGGGGGGGGTATGAGACTAGCTTAAAGATTGGGTTCCCCTTTATTTTATTGATTTACGAATATTGAAATTTCTTCTATTCCACAATTATTTATAAGCCTTATTTTAACACACACACAACTGGCTTAAAATAGGCCTACGTTGATTATGGAATTTTGCTGAAATTTCTGGTAGCTCCTGGATGGGGGGGGGGTTATCCCCGTGCAATTACACTATTACTGTAACAATACTAAGATATTTTTTACGTTATATTACTGCGTCTTCAAGAGGTGTTTAAAACAGTCTGTTTGTTAGCCTCCGAAAACAAATATTGCTTTAGCCTTTTGCGACCCAATACATAATTTTGTCCCCAGATGGAGGCATTTGATTTTTATTATTTTAAACCGTGATATTATTTCAACTGAATTGAGACCAAATGTGTTCATATGAGGATATCAATATTATTTTTTACTATGTATGTCAATAAAAAATTATAAACAACTATGTTATTTTGGATATTTAATAATTTAAAAAAGAAATTTTTTTCGAATTTTTGTGGGTCTCAAGAGGTTATAAAAACGATGAGAATTATTATGCAAAGAAAAACTGTGTTGTAACTTGTCTATAGAGTTACAGGTAAAAGGTATGCATATTAATGGGTATTTAAAATCTCGTCAGACAGACGTGCTTTAGTAAAATCGAAGCGCTTATCTGCTGTAACGAATCGATGTAGTCGTTTCTGTTAAACGTGTATAGGTAGTGTGTTCGCCTCACACTGGTGTCGTTACTTCAATATTTTGTGCTAACGAAGTCCGCAGCGAGGTTTCAAATTACCAGTACAACGCGAGTGGAAACCTTACCTGTATGTTCATAAGGGTTTAATAATCCCGGGTGGCGCCAAATTTTTTATCTAAAACAATTAAATTAATGAATAATGTGACAAAATTTTTTTCAGCTATGACGGCCGGGAGTATTCGAATTTGTTCCCGCCTTCCTACGACCTATTGAATCAAGCAGGTAGTGTGTTGAGTTGCAGCGTGAGCGCTAGCCGTCAATTCTGGAAGTTCACTAAAATGCACAAATTGTACAACACATTTCCCTATGAAATAAAAACAATGGTTACACTCTGTACTAGTTTCTTTAATGTTTGATTAGTAATTATTCAGTTGACAAGAAAATTATATTTGATTATTCAATAAAGTTTGCACCGACAGATTATATGAGACAATTTCTCTAGGGTTTGCGAAATCGATTTTGAACGAATCGTCCAGTCCAGTATGGTGACTGTGTTTGTTGTTTTACAATTATTTCGTTCAAAGTAGGGAGTTCTTTTGATTATGAGAAAACGATTCCTTATGATTACAATAAAAAGTACACTACCTTACATTATTTGTACTCAAATAATATAAAGTGTAGCTACAATTTGTTCCTGCTATGTAGTAAAGTGTGTTTCAAAAGTTCACAGTTTAACATTAGGTTATTTTCTTAATTAATAAATTTTCAGTGTTTATTTATCTTACTTAATCTTTGAAAGAAATTATATTCAGTTTATAGTGAGAGTTCAGATATCTGCGAGAAATATTTAAAGTGAGTTTATTTCAGGAAATTGGGTAATTCAATTATACTTATCAAATCAGACGACTTGGAATAGACAGTCGTTCAGTTGTAATGTAATTGGGCAGCAATTGTATTCAGTTTTCAATAATCTTGGGGCTTAAGTATGTCTTGCATCTTTTTCATGTTAGTTGAAGTTATTTTTTCATTTAATGCTCAGGTAAAATGGTCCTTGGCATCAGTTAAGCATTATTGTCCCTCGTCTTCTTCTTACTGGTTCATGTTTATGAATTTAGATTACTTTTTATACGTTTAAAATGAAAATTTAGATCATTCAATATTTGGTGTCTAATCTTGACGAGCATCACTTTGAGAGAGTACTATAAATTAACGGAAAATTCGTAACCAACGGCCTGTTGTCATGGTTACGTGTTAATTCTGATTGGTTAATCTTGTCTTATTACCATTGTTATCAAATTTGAATTATTATTCAAAATAGCTGTATATCTTCTGATTGCTTATATTCTTCTGTCTTCCTCCCTACATATTAAATATTATCACTACTGTTATTATTTCCTTTCAAAGATTGTTTTGATACCCCATAAGGTTGGGTTCTATAAGATATTAATTTTTGTACAATTATGTCGCTATTTGTTAATTACATTTCTTTTTTAGTTTAAGTCCTTATTCTAACATTTTTCTTTTAATAAGATTTACAGATTATCCTTGGTTGGTTATTCCCCTTGGATTTGTTAATTTCTTTGTTGATTTCATACAATTTGTATTTATTTGTTTCTGGCAGTTAGGCATTTCATAGGCCTAAGTAGCCATTGATTATATTTACTTATTTTTTTAATAATATATATAACTTTCACTACTGAACTTACTGTTGTCATTTCCCAAACGTTTCGAGATGTTGTTTCTCTTCTTCAGTGGGTGTAATACTGACTGTCGATTACAGAATTACCGTTACGGAAAAATGGTGTGTGCGGTGGGGGTTGAAGGTGGGAAGGGAGTATGCATTTATTAAATTATTTATTTATTAATTATTAAATTAATAAAGTGAACGAAGAGGATGCAACAACAAGATAATTTTTACTTATTTTATACAAATTATATCTCATTTTATTCTAATGTGTTTTGTTTTGTTATGATAATTGATTGGTTTATTTGTTGGTGTGTTTTGGGTATGTTTTTATCCTATTTTTATGTTTCTATTATTTTCTACATAACTGATTTTCTAGTGTAGTTAGAACTGTATTGTTTCAACTTCTTATTTATCTATTTTGCCTTGGTTAACAACATGGCCATTACTTACTATTAAAACATAACATCTAGGCCTATGGTCTGTACAATTTATCCAGCCATATCCTATTCATAAATTGAATTAAACAATTTTTAACAGTTATTATGTAATGTTTGTTTACAATTCATTTCATTTCTTATTATTTTGTGTGTGATAAACATAAACATCATCACTCCTTTTAAACTTATTCCTTTAATTATCCCTTATAACTTAGGTGTTTATTGATTTCATTTCTAATTCCTTATTTCTACATAATCTCTATCTTCAATCCATGGTAACACCAATTGTTTACCTTTCATGGGATTCTCCCTTTTAAATACTAGAGTATACAATTTAACTTAATTTTATTATTACTAAGATTCTTATTTTAATAATAATGTCACCATCACTCTTCAGTGTTTATTTCATATTATTAAGTGCTTACATCTAATACTATCATTAATAACATTATTAATTATTAATGTGGTTCACTATTAATCATTTAGAGTTTGTTTATTGATTATTAAGTGTTTTTTCCTATTAATATTGTTTCTAATTATTTTGGGGTTTTACACTTTCATTTTTGCACTCCTTAAATGTTTATATTAAGTGTTTATTAGTGGGTAATCCCTATAATTACTTTTTCTTTGTCACTTAGTTGGTTTTATATTCTCACTATCTCTCTCATTACAAATACGATTTACATTATTAATAAGTTTATGTCGTTACAGAGTTTTTTTGTTACATCTAACTCTAATTCTGGGGTTAGTGTACTTTTATTTTTTCACATTACGTTATTTGGTTTTATCAAATCATTTACATTCATTTTTCAATTGATAATAATAATTATTCTGGGTATTGGTTAGTTATTGGGTTCGTTTCCAATATTACTTTTGAGTGTACCATTTCTCCTCTTCATATTCTATATTATTTGTCCGTGTTTTCTCATTCGGTTTCACTTTATTTCCTTTATACTTGGTTAGTTTCATTTTCATTTTCCTTCTTCACCTTCATATTATTTTGTTTCATTTTATTTGGTTTTCCCCTTCTCATTTGGTTTTATTTCATTTGGTTGTATGGAGTTATCCACTTTTTTCGATCGGTTTTATTCTTGTTTGGTTTCGTTTTCCCTTCTTCTTTTGGTTTCTTTTTATATGGTCAATCGCTTTCTTATTTGGTTTCGCCTTTTCCCTTCTTCTTTTGGTTTCTTTTTATTTGGTCAATCACTTTCTTATTTGGTTTCATCTTTTCCCTTCTTCTTTTTGTTTCTTTTTATTTGGTCAATCACTTTCTTATTTGGTTTCGTCTTTTCCCTTCTTCTTTTGGTTTCTTTTTATTTGGTCAATCACTTGGGTTAGGTCATGTCGTCGTTTGTCGTGTCATCGTCATTTTATTTTCTTTATATTAAACATTTTATTTTATACGAATTACTTTTTTATATTCAGATTCATCTTTTTTGTCCCTGGTATTGGGGTGGTTTATTTGTGTTGTAACACAGCAAACAACTGTTGTAGTGAATTGAATTTTTGTTTTGTTTATAAGCTACAATAAATCAGTGAACTACGAATTCTTTTAATGTACTGTTTTATAACACTGTAGTTTTAGTATCAAGGAATCAACAACATTAATGTATTTGTTAACACCACTTGTAACAAAAAGTTATTATGCGGAGAATGAGGAAGAGAAACAAACAGGCAAAAAGAGCCTGCTAAAAGAGAGCTGAGAGAGGGGAAGGGAAATTAAAAGGATGGGAAGGAAAAACAGAAGAGTGTGAAAGATAGAACACATAGGAATAAGTTAAGAGTATAAAGTCGAGTAAAAACTGCAATGAGGACAGTGAACAAAAATAAAATGTCGGATTGGTGAATCAATGAAAAACCCATGAATAAAGTCTTCTGTATATAGGTAGAAAAACGGACACATTGGGGGGAGAGAGAGAGTGTGAGAGGGGGAGAGAGAGAGTGAGAGAGACCGAGGGAGAAGAGAAATATGATTTCCCCATTTCAGTTATATTATTCTTTCAAATACGTATAGAGGAGTCAGTATATGCGTTACTGAATACTTAAACAAAAACTGCACACTAAGAATTTCTTACAATATGGCTCCATTTTGTCGAATTAACCCACTGGTTAGTCGGTGTAGATTTTTTGTAAGATGTACAATTTTTATGAAGATGCGCTTCTTATAGACTATATTTAGAAATTCAGTATTGTTCAGACCTAAAATGTGTTCAAACCACGATTCGCCTGTGACGTCGGCTGCATATCGCGTTATCGCCCGACGAGCTAAGGTGGTCCGCGCCCCTCTGCAATCTATCAGTCAGCTCACGGAGCTACAAGTAAAGAGGCAAGAGCCTGTTCCACGCGTGTTACGCAAATTTACTTTACGGCCGTCAATATGTTAACGATTTAATCAATTCAATTTCAATTAGCCTAAATTAATAGATATGCAGTTGTACGGGCATGCGCAGAATCGCATAAGTATAATTTAATCTGTTCTTTATTATAAACCGTTTTATACAGTCCACTTTTATCGTTTTATATTTTATTAAACCCAGCCTATGGTTTAAAGTGTGAACAGCCGTTAACCCAAAGCTACGCAAGGGGACAGCAGGTTCAACCGCAACAAGTATAACTAAACTTCTCTCAAATTAAATATTATTTTCTTCCTCCAGTTTCATTATTAAGGCCTGCTAAAATCACACGCACACACATCAGTATAACTAACAACACATGCTCCATCCAGCGAAAACGTTGCACAGACTCCCTCAACACGCCTGAAGATGCCGAAATTTATTGGGCACAGTTAAAAATAATCATCTTATACTTAAAAGAATTTTCTTACTTTCAGTAATAAGTTATATCAAAACAGTAACTTGAATCAGAAAAAATTACACTTTTTTTAGATACGGTAAATGAGAATAATAAACTTCACTATTTCTTTCTAATTTAGCACATATGTATATACACTATTTATAATTTACATATTTAATAGTTTCAATACACTTACAAGTATTAACCTCAAAATACTGAAAGAGTAAAATACGTGAAACAAATTTTTGGAGTGTGTAAAAATTAAAAAGAAATGTTTATAAACTTCATCATCACCATGAACTTCAACAATGATTAAATTAAAAACAGTTTGTTTCGTTTCCAAGCAGATAGACTAGAGCTGGTCACTCCAAAGCTTCTTCCGGACGTCCCACACCACTCCGTCTTTCGGCTTATAATTTAGTAGTTGTCTGGGGATGCGGCAGTCATCCGTTCGGTTAATATGTTCCAATCATTTTAGCCGATATTCTGCAATCCAATCTAGTAATGATATCTACTAATAACATTCAGTTCCTGCCGTATGTCTGTATTTCTTCTACGATCTTGTAGAGTATACACCGCCTCATGCCTAAAAATCTCATTTCGGCCGCTTGAATATGACTGGCCTGGGATTTGTTAAAAGTCCAATTTTAAGGCCCATAGAGAACTTGTTAAACTTCTAATCTTAATATCTTATGTGGGCCTCATAAACTGGCCACAGCATTAAGGGTCTTACAGCCCCATTAGTTGTATTTTTCACTGCGCGCGACACACACACACACACACACACACACACACACACACACACACACACACAATGTATAGGGTGTAACGGTGAAGGAGCATAAAACACCAAATAAAGTTGCAAAATAATGTCCTAAACATTTTTGAAGTACCTCGCTGCACCCCTATCAGCGTGTCGATCCCGGTTATTTTTGGATACCTCAAAACCATATTGGGCGCGAATCATTTGTGTGTGTATGTGAACGCGGCGTGTGGACTCAAATTATGTAATCTTAATAGTTCCTTTATTTGCCTAGTCAGAGATAGGTTATGTATTATTTAACTGCGTGATCCATCCCCAGACGAGGCAGTTCTGTCATCTCTCAGAGGCTACTGTAAAAGTACGACTCTTGTTAAGTTTGTAGCGTAAAAACATATTTCATCAGACGACAATTTATATTCCAAGACAAATATATTTCAGTGAGACAGTAAACTATGAAGAGTACAATTTCTGTGACAGTAGGCAGAGACGGTACAGTATACGACCTTGGATTGTGAGAGAGTTAGTTGTTCAGTAGACTCCTCTTATCACAAGATTATACACACGGGCGCCTTTGTGCGTTCTAGCAGCAATATGTGTAATGCCCCCATCCCCAACATAATGTTAACATGAACCGTTTTGTGAAACTTTGTTTAATTCGTGTGAGAACAAAAATCTGTCTATGGCGACAATAAGCGTATATTGTGCCTAAATTTAAATAACATGGACGTAGCAATCCAATGAGTCGTTTCTGTAGACAAATGTCATGAATACATGGGCGAACATTGTCGATCTTTGCAGGTATGTACAAATGAGCATAGGGTGAATGTTCAGGGAGGTAACACTTTTCCCTATCAAGTTTGGCTGAGCATGTATGGGACGCACAACATAGAATATTATTGTCACACGCTAAAATTATTGTATTAAGCAGTGACAAGAATTGGTTCAAACAAAGATTTTAGGAAGCTGTTTTTATCGTTACAAATAATAATGGCATTGGTCAGGTTAGCAATGAAATCCCGAATATCTGTTTTAGTTCGATTTGTAAAGAACTTTAGGTCGCAGTTTGTAAGGAATGGTGTCATTCGTGGAGGTCTTTGAATTCCTTCGCTCGCCGAAACTCTCTTTGCTTCTGCAGTGAGCTTCCTTACCTCAGGACCATTAGTACGACTGAACCACCTCCCCCTATCAGAGTCAAACGCCCTTGGACGATTCTAGATGACCCCCCATAAGTCAACCTCGTTGCACTATCTGAATAGACCCCAGCATCTTCCTTTTCTTTCTGTTACCTTCGCACTTCAGCGACATCCTTCCCCAAGCCCGTCTTAGCACACTGCTTGATTTAGTTACCGTTTGCCAATGCGGGCGACACCTGCCGTCCGCTTCACCCCAGAGGCAGTGTTAACAAGCAAAATGTCACCTAAATTTAATAAAATTATTGTTTCAAAAACATACGGCGCCTCTGCGGTTAACCGCGTCCTTCCCAGTTTTTAGGCCCCTGTCTCATGAAAGTTCAGCACTGTTATCATCTGGCAGTCATCGGGCACGTACCGGAAGCTGCAATCCAGCCGTGGGTGCAAAGACGCCCCACTACCAGAATGCAACCCTGTCGCAGTGTTTTGTTGACCATGTGGACATATACATTGTGTTTGTGTTGTTTTGTGTGTGATGTGTGTTTTTTCTGCTAAGTATAACAATACTTGTATTGTTTACCCTTTTTATCATACACTATGAGAACATTTGTTATTATTTCTTTGACTCTATCACTTGTTAATAGAGTATTATTTATTACTTATATTCATCATGTATCAGTTTATAGTTAGGCTGAAAATGGATTCCGATGGTTTGGTTGCCGAAACGTCGCTCTTATAATTTTTTCTGTGATGAAAAAAGCTCTTCATTTAGGTTCTAATATCTGTCATGCCAATCCATCACAGCCACTTTTAAAGAAGTCTGTTGATTAATTTATTTAAACTGTTGTGATACTGTTATGTACTCTTACATGAATTCTTTTTTCTTCTTCTTTGCAATTATAGGGCTCAAAGCCTATTCCATCGTTTGTTGTTACAACTGATCTCTCCATCTTTTCATTGACACTTATATTTTGCATTCACATGTGGTATTCTTGATTGGTCCATACATTCTACGTGATCAAACCATTTCTGTCTAAACTCCCTCACCTTATCATTCACTGGTCGGACAGTTAACTCAAGACAGATGTCCTCATTCCTTTTCCTATCTAACCTGGTATAGCAGGCTGCTGATCTAAGGAACCTCATCTCTGCACTTTGCAGTCGACTTTCATGTGCATTTGTCATTGTCCATGTTTCACTACCATATAGACAGCTTGGAATGGACAGCACTATGTAATTTTAAAACTTCTGTTGCCTAACTTTATTCCTTAATGCTTGATAGTCATATTCATTCTATTAAAGTGTTCTCTTACTCTATACATCAACCTCCCCAAGATGATATATTCCATCCTCAGAAGTTAAACAATGAAACTTGTTCAATAGTTCTGTTTGGGAACACTATTTTTGTTGTTTTGAAAATGCTCCACAATAATGCGTTACTTTAGATTTTTCAACAGGTAAAATGAAATTATATTTCTTTATTATTGTATGAACTTGTGCAGTGCTCTCTGCAAAGAATCTTCATACTTGGAATGTGTTAGTTTAAGTTGACCATCATCTTTTCATTCGGTTTTCAATTACTTCTATTAGTACGGACGGTTTGCTTGTGTAATTTTTTAATGTTTTTTCTTATTTTGGTTTTGGCATCTCTTTATATTTTACTTTTGGTTATTGGTTATTCATCGAAATGTGACTCTCTGCTACACGGAGTTGATCTGTTCAGTCTGAGATTAAACAATAGAGTAATTTGAAAAATCTGTTTAGCTAACGGCTACGACCACGCTTTTGTGAGCTCTGATTGGTCCATTTTTTCCTTGACCCTGGTCACGTGACGTTAATTATTCGAAATCTTTGAAATTTATATCTGTCACCTCAAATTACTCCCTGTTTATTTTTTGATTAATTTAAATTTGGATTATATGATGTTGTTGTTTGGGAAAATAGAAGTATTTTGATACCAAATGTGGCCCATTTCAGCCCAGTATCACTTATTTTAGCACATTTATAAATTTAAGTTTTTAGGCTTTACATATTTTTTTCTTAACATTTCTTATTGCCTTCTTTACTATTTAAATATGTTCTAATAGGGTTGTACTTACTACTAACAATAATTGTTAATACTTCTACATTATATATAACATTACAGTTTTAAATACCTATGCATCAGTTTCTTATAATAACAATAATATTGGCAACATGTCAGCTCCGTGGCTTGCCTGATGTGCTATTAATACTTTCTTCATCCATCTGGTTATTGCTATTGTGGGTTTTGACATATAATTTTATCAATAGCTTCCCTGTTTCATAAAGGTCAGGCTTCGGTTTAATTTTATTTGGTTTGATTAAGACTATTCTGGATATTTTAGTGTTGTTTAAGTTCAGCTCATCTCTTTTGGCCTATAGGCTTAGCATTTTGCCATTCCTTTACAATGATTTTTTACATAATATGATGTTTCACCATGTACCTGATATTAAGATTTATGAACAGCTTTTACAACTACTGTTCTTGAAAAATTAACAAATCTTTTAACAAGTAATTCAAACATAATAACATCCTGGGTATACAGTAGACTGGTCGAAAAAAATTAATATTTTTTTTTCGGAACGCTTTATTGTGGAAAAGTTGCCTATTGTAATAAGAAGAGAAACGGCATAAAGAAAATTAAAATCGGTTAACATCTTCCGTTCGCGCATCGTACTTAAAGTTTATGAAAAAATGCAAAAATCACGACATTTTTGTAAATTTTTTAAGTTAGTTAAAACTTTTAAAATAAACACGCTTTAGTTTTTTATGCTTGTTTTATGGTTTAAATAACCTAAATAAATTAAATTCTGATCAATAATCTAATTTTTTTCCGTTCGCGCAACTTCTTAGAAAAAACAGAAATTTACCAATATTTTGCAATTTTCACTGTGCAACTCTTCGCTCGTTTTGATAGAACAAAACCACCCAGAACTCACTTGAAGTAGATTGAACTGGTTTGAACTAGATAGAACCGTGGCGTGATCCCTCTCTACTCTGCCACCCCGCCCCCCCAACTTGGGCTTCAACTCGTCACCACGGCCTTCACTTCAGTCTTTTGCTGTCTGCTACAAGTGGTACAAGCAATACTGTGCATTGTTTTGTGTTACGTTTGTTTAATGTTTATTCTCACAACATTATCTAATGATGAATGAGTCACAAACTATACTCACTAGGAGCGTGATTGCCGAATCTAGACAGGAGTTTTATTGCCCTATATTTGGTGAACCACGAAGTTTCCTCCAAAATAAACTGCCAGCATATGAATGTGTTCTTAGATGCTGTTTTGAAGAGAGATACAATTTGTCACTCGTGACAAACAACAAAAATGTAAGTTTCTCTAAAGTAGCCTCTACGGTAGCGAAACAAATCAAATGCTTGTATGATATAGCATCCATTCCTTCATTGTCTGACTGCCGAATTGTAAAGCTTATTAATGTGTATCACGATTCCTATATTAAGATAAGGAAGTCATATAAACGTGATAAAGATAAGCCTTTATTTAAAGCTAGGTTAGAAGACTTTAAACTTAAAGCTAGATCACTTTTTGACGTCGCTGCTTGTAAATTCACAATGACGGTGAACTGTATATGCCAAAAAACACCAGATGCATGTCAATGTGCAATTCTAATTAAATGCTCATGCGAAAAAGCAAAGAAAATTCCTGTCCTCGAGTTGAGGTTCATGTTTCTTCAAAGGAATTACAATTTGGGGAAAATCGGATCTATTGACAAGACAGTTATAAAAAAGTTAAATGTGAAGGCCGAGCGGAAAGCTAGCGATCTTCAGCGAGCACTGAGTGGAAAAGAAGTTCCTAAAATAGGAGAGTACTCGGAAATTTATGAACACAGTTCTATTGAAGACTCAGAGTATGATGAAGATGAATACAAACCAAGTACATCGACTGAAAAGCCCCGATGGCAGATGAGAATTCAACTTAGCGCAACAGCGCTGAACAGTGATCGGTTCGGAGTTTCTGATCGGGCAACAGCTGTCATAGCATCCAGTGTTCTACAAGACGTTGGGATGATAACCAACACAGATTCTTCCTATGTGGTTGATAAGTGTAAAATAAGAAGAGACAAGAGTCGTGTTAGGACGGATTTGAAAAGTCAATTCACACCTCCTGAGGAAAGTTGGGGTCTTTTCTTTGACGGACGAAAAGATTTTTTTTTTTCATTTATTTATTACTACAACTAAGTTTGCACTTATCTAGTAGTTTTCATTTCATAAAACTATCACTTAATGTTAGGAATTATTCCACTGAATAACCCTAGTGTCTACACGCACTTTTCATGCGGCATCAATGCTTACTGCACCAGGTCCCAAGGTTTTGTCCTTTTAAGTCTCTGCACTACGCTACTGTTATCCAGCATTTGCAGCACAGCAATGTTGCCATGATTATTGTTCATGCTTCACTGCTGTAATTCTTATTTCTTCAAGGACAGTATTCATGTTAAGGTCTTTATGAATATTGTCATTACGAACATACCACGGTGCATTTATTATTTTGCGTAGTACCTTGTTCTGAAAAGTCTATATAATTTTAGTATTAGTTTTCTTGGTGCAACCCCAGATCTGCGATCCATACGTCCATGTTGGTTTCAGCACTTGTTTGTATAAGAGTAGCTTGTTATATATACTTAGCTCAGAATGTCGTCCTAGCACCCAATACATTTTCCTGTACTTAATATCAAGTTCTTGTTTTTTCTTTTTAACATGCACCTTCCAGTTTAGTTTAGTATCAAGCCACATTCCTAGATACTTAGCTTCATTTTCACTTGGGATCACTTGTGAATTGATTGTTATAGGTACTTTCGTCACTTTTTTATTTGTGAAAATTACATAGGTAGATTTACATTCATTGAGCTTCATGCGCCACTTTTTGGTCCAAGCGCTGACTTTATCCACAGATTTTTGCAGATTTACTGTTGCTACTTCAACAGTTTCTGCAACAGCCATAATAGCAGTATCATCTGCAAAGGTGGCCATGGTTGTATCTTCATCTTGTGGTATGTCTCTGGTGTATAGCAAGTATAACATTGGTCCAAGAACACTTTCCTGTGGGACACCAGCAGATATTTCCTTAAATTTAGAATAGTCGCTACCACATTTGACATGGAAGAGTCTCTCGTTCAGGTACGACTTCAAAATCTCACAATACTGTCTTGGAAGATATTGCTGTAGCTTGTAGTTGAGACCTTTATGCCACACTTTATCGAATGCTTGGGAGACATCAAGGAAAATGGTAGAACATACTTTCTTTTCTTCTAGTGCATCCTCAATTATTCCAGTTATCCTGTGGACCTGGTCTATTGTTGAATGTTTGGTTCTAAATCCAAACTGATGGGTGGGAATCAGCTCTCTCTCCTCTAAGATAGATTTCAAACGCTTAATTAGTAATTTTTCAAACACCTTGGATATTATCGGCAGCAAAGAGATGGGTCGGAAAGATTTCTTATCGTTTGGATCTTTCCCAGGCTTGACAATCATTATGACTTCTGCCACTTTCCACTGTCTTGGAACATATTTTAATCTAATAGCTGCGTTAATAAGGTGCAACAATTTAATAAAGCCTTTGTTAGGCAATTCTTTCAGTATCTGTCCTGTAATCAAGTCATATCCGGGAGCTTTCTTAGCACTCAAATTGCTTTTGATTACTTGTTTGAGTTCTGTAAGTGATACCTGACTGATTTCTAGACTTCTTGAACTTGGTACAATTCTTTCATCAGCCGTTTGCTTAGGGAGTGGTTGGAATGTATTTTCTAAATATTCTGCGAATATCTCTGCTTTTTCTTTATCGCTCCTTGCCCATTCATTATTATCTTTTCTAATAGGTGGTGAATGCACTTTAGGTCTTTTAATCCCCTTTGTAACCTTCCAGAGTAAATACTCTGTATCTTTTTCTGCTGTCAATTCCTGGAGATACATGCTAATATTTTGATTTTTAATATTTTTAAGAAGATCTTTGAGTTTATTACTCAAGCGATTCAGTATTGTCTTATCTTGTGGTGCACGACTTTTGTGCCATTTTTTACGTGCTTTTCTCTTTTCTTTAACCAGCTGATGTACTTCCAGAGGATAATTAAAGTTAACATTATTAAACTTCCTTACTTTATCAGGTGTATTGTGCCATGCTACTTGCTGTACATTATCTACAAACAGATTTACTTCCTTTTCTAGCTGTTCTGGTGACCAAAGAGGCACCTGGAGTTCAATAAGCCTTTCAAGCTCAAGTCTAAATCCATCCCAGTCAGTTTTACAAGTGGTCAGTCTGGGTTGTGTTTCCTTCTGTATCTGTGTTTCGCTTATTGTCAGGATGACAGGTGTATGGTCTGAAGTAAGATCACTGCAATCAGTAACCTCAATATAATTGTTGGAAAGCCCTTTAACGACAAAAAAGTCAACGAGATCAGGCACTTTCTTCAGGTCAGTTGGGCAGAATGTTGGTTTGCCTGACGAGTAAAAATCACAATTCGCCTCCTTACCTGCAGCATACAGCATTTTGCCTTTTGGGGTACTAAGTCTTGATCCCCAGTAGGTATGTTTCGCGTTAAAGTCACCACCAACAACAAAATGGCTGTTGAGCGACTGTAACAAATCCAGATATTTACTCTTCAACAAATTATAGCGTGGAGGACAATATATAGCTGAAATATTGATCTTTTTATATTTTGTTTGCACACATACTGTAGTCACTTGCATTGTTTCAGTATCAGTTTTTACATCTTCAATGTGCTTAACTGAATCCTTAATAATCACAGCTGATCCACCCCTAGCTTTATTAGAGGGGTGAGTGCTATGATATATTGCATATCCTCTTACTTTAACATGCGACTGTTTTGTAAAATGGGTTTCAGATATTAAACATATATCAATTTTTTCTTCCCTTAGAAAGAGTTCCAATTCGTAGATTTTATTAACGAGCCCATTGGCATTCCATATTGCAATTCTGAGGCAGTGGCTCATTTACTCCTGCTTACACTTTTCTTTCCCATATTCTTCTCCAGCTTATTCAGCCTGTCAAATATCATTTTATTCATAGTATGTTGAATTATCTATTAATACAAATACAAATAAATGAAATTATTGGTTTTTCCACTTACCTCTAAACTGTTCTTCTTTGTCAGGGTTACGTCACACGAACGTCGAGATGCAAGAGTGATTTAAGGTTATTTCAATAACTGACGCAACTCGCATTTTGTGAAGAGAAACTAAAATTTTATTCTATGCTATAAGCGGTTTTCAAGTTTTTATCTAAAATCATGTTATCAATTCTCCTTCAACAATTAAGACAAAACATTCTTTCGATATTCTATTATTGAAACAATCTGACAGAAATAAATTTTAAAATAGACATCTTATATTAAATAAAGCAGCCCAGCCTGCTCGCACTCACATTCATTCCATTTTACCCCTCCCATTTATTTAATTTAGCCAATCATTAAAATTTTTTGAGTGAATACGTTTACGTGTTGCAGCGGCGTCTCCCCTGACCTCGTGGCGCGTCCCGCACAAAGTCCTCTCTCTTAGTTGTCCAAAAGTCATGAGTTCATATTTTGTCTTCTTCTTTAATTAAATCAGATGCGCACGTTTGATTTTGAACTTGTTTCACCACTACACTGTTCTTTTACTTAATGTTTGAAAATTTTACTAATGGACCACGTTTGGTCCTCGCCTGGCCAGGCTAAGCGTGAGTGAAGACTGACTTTTTTACATGCGGGCGGAAATCACTGCCTTTCTTGCTACTAAATTTCGTCGCTGGTACACAGCCTTCGTTCTCAAAGTCTTGGTAGCTGCACACATGACACATGGGATTTTTGTATGTTGGACGTTGACGATATTTAGTGTTCACTGGTCGACGTCACAAATGTGGGCAGGACTTAATTTCGTTTCCGTCGTTTTGAGACCACGTGCGAACAAAACCTTCATCTCCAAGCCATTTTGTTTCAAACAACTCGGCGTCGTTTAGGCGCTCCGCAGATGTTGGTGCTTGTGCGTTTGTGTGTGTGGGTCACACAGTCTCAAAATTCTCAGAATGGTATGGCGTGATTGCACGTTCACGCATTCCAACGTATTGGCATCACCTCACAAGTCCTTTGTTCTAACTATGCTTTATTTAACACGTGGCTGTCCCCACAGATGAAACTGAATTTAAAATATTTTAATAAAATAAAAACCCAAATTTAATAAAATAAAAAGCCCCCCTTTTGCCCCGTTACAATACCCCCAATGAGAGATCTTCTGTCGAAACAGAAGAAATATCATTGCTAAACCCGTAAGAGGATCGGTGAGGATATGGTGCCAACAACCCCCCATTATTTCTAACACATCATGGGTAAACTACCCCCCTGGCTCGGCGACTATAGCCGCATCTGAACGAGATTACTGGACTTCTCTATACGAGATCCCAACACCATAAAATCGAACAGACACGCACCACAGCTCACCTAACCGTCTAACATGCCACCCCAAAATCCAAACCCCTGGTCTTATACCACGCCAGATCCTCAACCGATATGTCCCCCTTACCATGCACACTGGGCTGCCTTTAGCAGTTACTGGGCTCGTACATACTCTTATAATACCTTTTTCAAACTCAAAATATTTATCATTAAAGCAAACTCATTTAAGTGACCTTCTAAAACCAAAAATCTGTTACATAATTCATCGCTCTATTAATTCTCTCCACTATCACTCACAATCAGAAAAAACAAATAAATTGAACATCTAACTATACATGAACTCATTTATCCTAACATTTGATTATACATACCTACTAAACAATACAATTCAATAAAAAACACTAGTAATGCAACTAAACAATAATACACTTAAAACTCAAAACATCAATTAGATGGCAGGCACAGAAATTCAAAAAAATTTAAATTTATTAAAATATACTTTTCTCAATATTCAGAAAATTTAAAATTATTTAAATCAATCAAACAACAAAATTGGCATCACTTCATTGCCAAAACTGGTCTAGTTTACAACATCACCCATCAGCTGATCAAACTGGGTCAAGTCCACAACCTTGACCTACATAGGTTATACATAGGCTACATCATAAAATATATTAAACATCTTCAAAATTCTATCTTCAAACACAACAACATAATAAAATGTGACCTTTAAAATTAACATAGTATTATTATAATTAACAATAAAATTGACATTTAAATTACTCAAAATTACACATTTTTTAACTTTACCTTATTCTCAAATTCTATTAAAGTTTGTCACTTGTTTCCATTAAGTTTATATTTTTACTATGACTCTCTTTCTTTAACATTCTCAATCTTAATATTGATTAATTTTAATAATAAATTAATTCAATAACTTGATTGTATCAACTTGGCATTTATATATATACTCTTAATCCCCCTCTGACTTTAATACTAACAGCTCAAACTAACATGACACCCACCTCTATCAAAACATCTATCAAACAACCTCTAAACCCAACTTACTACTCAATTCCATTCGCATCATTCTACTCTTATAAAAAAAAATACTCTCTACCCCTTTGTACTCAGGATGTGTGTCCCCCCCCCAAAAGCTCATTCCCTTATCTGGTCACTGGATTCTACCTAGGCGACCCTTTCCGGCGCTAAACGGTCCCTTCCCGTCCCAACCCTTTTGTTGTGGACTCCTACCACACCACCCCCTCTTACAAAATTCCCATCAATTCTAATTACCATTCTCATTACATCACTTCAACTACAACAAAATATCTCCATTTACTTATTACATCAATATATCAATCATTACTCTACATATTTTACCCCATAGCTACTGTGTTACCATTACATCTCAAATTCTACATTACATTAATTCACAACAATATTATTCTCTCTAGTACCCCTTTAAACTCAACTTGGACTGATCTACATGTCCTAACAAAATATTAATCACCCAAAATCTACCTTTTTTTTTTTTTTTTACATCATTTAAAAATCTTAACTATATCAAATTACTTCCATCATTTACATTAAAATCTTTTAACACATTAAAATCATTATATTCAAACATCAGTTACCTTGGAAATTAGCAAACAATTCATAAGTGACATTCTACAGCGGACCAGCTGATTTTCTTAGCAAGGTGAATGACCTTACCATAAACACAATCCAAAATTATACAAATTACACATTTTATCAACACTTACCTCTAACACAATAAACTAATACACTTATAAGATAGAATAAACACAGCATAATAAACATCTAATGCAACTATTTCTCAAATCATGATACAATTATTTAATTACTTCAGGAGCGAGTCATCATCTTTAAGTCACAAAATTTTTATTTTGTTGCTCCCCTGAGAAACCACCCAGCCACACACTATTGCTTTTTTATGGTGGACTGTTGCGCCCATTTGCCTCCACAAGGACGGCATAGGTGGAGGAATTTAACCTCTCCATGTCCTTGCTTCAGCGTTACATTGGAAATTATTTATTTGGATATCATCATATCCAAGTTACAAATTTATACGCCCTTAAAACGGGTCTACCACCTGGCTTTGCTGTTCCTACGCGAACAGAGTGGCAGCCGCTGTTCCATAGTTTCCGGGGATTTCCCCTAATGTCACCCCCCATTAATTTCTAATGTAAACCAATTTCAAGCCAGCTATGGTCAAGGTTCTTAATTTATGGCCATAGCTGACCGCTAGCCAAAACCACGATTAGTGCTGGTAAGGCAGTAATCGCCCAAAAAGTCGGGGAAATCAACTCTACTTTCAGGCATGTTATCATCATCATTATTATACACGGCACGGCAATCTATCAGGATACAATATATATAAAAAGGTGTGCCGTGTATATTATGCCATTTTGGCCTCTGATGGAGGTAACACTCTCTCTTACCCCCAACACTTATCGCTACCTACGGTGGCACATGCCACCACCGTACTAGCCACTTAATAACTAAATTAAATCTTCCACATAACATCACTTCATTATTGCTCACTCATTACAATTATATTCCTAAAAAATTTCAAATTTTATTATTAACATTTACTTTACATCACCTTTCAGTTATTATTACCTTTTAATTATAGTTTCTATTTAGTACAATTATCTCAAATTATTTTCATTATTGAGTTAAACTCTTTGCATTTGAGTTAAACACCTGTAAACATTTTATTCTTATTTAACTTGCATTATACAATTTATACTTACAGTACATTGCTCATACACTGTCCTAAATACACAAATAAAACACCAAACACCCTGTACCTTCTGAAACAATAACAACAATGTTACTCCATACTAAACAATTTAACATTCATTTATTTGTTACTATCAAATTCACATCTCATAAAATAATTTAAACTCATTAGAAAAATTCAATTATACAACATTAAATCAATCAAAAATATTTAAACATCTCAAATTATTTTAATTAAATTAATTATTGAAAACACAACATTTTAATTACTTTCACCAATTACAATAATTACAATTCATTTGTTATCCTCTTCCAAATTATTTTTGTTATTTATTTAGACTGCAAAAATATTATTATTATTATCACAACAATTTCCACTACATACACACATTGTTTACCTAACATTTTACAATACACACAATTAATTTCACTATCAATTATTTACAAATTATTCGTCATTAATTGTTCAATTCTATCACACTTCATTTACAAAAGCAGCAAGATCAGAACCATAAATCAAAATATTTAAAATGTCCATTTATTAAGTTTATGTTTAGCCTCCATCATCAAAAATTAGTCTGGGTTTCACATAACATTTTTCAATTTTATTTACGCACCTCATATGGCTATCCTGTGTGTAATAACCATAAAGTTTTAGTTCATTCATTTTACCACAATAATCATACATAGGGTTACTTCCTATTATAATTATTTTATCATAAACCAAGTCAACATTATTTATTTCTGTCCAGTCTCCATCAGTAGTTACATTCAATATAAGGTCAGTTATTTTCTCATCATAAGGTAAATTATTATTATTATTATTTAAACAGGTATCATCAAAACAATTCTCAATCTCTACTCTACAAAGTAAATATTTCATATCATTTATTTTTACCACTTCTAACATCTCTTTCAACTCATTATAATCTCTCTTTAATTTATATAATTCTATCTCTCTATCAACACACAACTCTCCATCTAAATCTCTCTCATCATAACACCATCTCACACTTTCAACACCATTCCACACAGAGGGTACTAACTCATACAAAAAGGGGAAATAACTCAAATCTTCCACTAACAAGGGACTCTTGCCCTTCAACAATAACATTTTTGAACACCTTGGTTCATCATAAATATGGGGAAAATTTACCCTCTGCCCTACATACTCATCTACTCTCTCTTTCCACTCTTTCTCTAATTCAACAACACCAATTACTACTCCGTTACAACCTGTTACTCTCTCACTCTCACTAACTGTTTTCAATGTATCACTCTCTGATACTACCTTTTCAATTACATTACCATTCTCAATATTTTTTCTTATCATTTGTTACCTTATTTTCTAATACCACATTTTTATACATATCATTATAATTTTCACTTGTTTTACTCTTACCTGTATTTATCACATCCACTCCCATTCTCTCAATATTCTGTTCTAATTTATTCAAGTTATTTTTAAACATTTCATGGGTATTTTCTACATGCTTATTGGTCTCATTGATAAGGTTTTTTAACTCACTGAAATTGCTTTCGCACTTTATTTTTTGTTCATGTATTTTGCTTTTCAACTCATCAAATTTATCATTGAAATTATTATTTTGCACGTCAAAGTGATTATTTATGACACCAAATTTGTTATTCTGTACTTCGAATTTGGCATCAAAACTTCTTTGTACTTCATTAAATTTAATACTTTGTTGCTCCAAAATTAATTGCAACATATTCATAACTTTCTTATTACTATCTACCTCTTGTTTATTTTGGATAGGTGTTGACGGACTTTCTGTTTTATCGTCAGTGAAGCTGACTTCATCATTATTTTTATTTTCCCTACTTAATTTTGGGGTTGTTTGAATCCCCAAATCATGTGTACAATATGTTTCATCTGTACTATTTTTACACAAAATTTTGTCATCTTGACCTACATTCAGAGTTGAATGTACTTCAAGGCTACTCATAACAGCCGATTCATTAAATTCAGCCATTTCATTTACCGTACTTTCATTATTTTCTGACATTTTTGAATTATAAATTTATCACATTTATTTTATTATACTGTATTTTAAGGCTTCTTATTTTACATACCTTAGGTATTCATTAGGTTTTAGTTACATATAACCTAATTTTTCGTATTTTTTACGTATTCTTAACTCAACCCCAAATCATGCTTGCATCTGTTGTAGGTGTGGACTTTTAATACAATTCAGTCAATAAAATTCGTCCCTTTAGTGGCGCCATTGTTGAATTATCTATTAATACAAATAAATGAAATTATTGGTTTTTCCACTTACCTCTAAACTGTTCTTCTTTGTCAGGGTTACGTCACATGAACGTCGAGATGCAAGAGTGATTTAAGGTTATTTCAATAACTGATGCAACTCGCATTTTGTGAATAGAAACTAAAATTTTATTCTATGCTATAAGCGGTCTTCAAGTTTTTATCTCAAATCATGTTATCAATTCTCCTTCAAGAATTAAGACAAAACATTCTTTCGATATTCTATTATTGAAACAATCTGACAGAAATAAATTTTAAAATAGACATCTTATATTAAATAAAGCAGCCCAGCCTGCTCGCACTCACATTCATTCCATTTTACACCCCCCATTTATTTAATTTAGCCAATCATTAAAATTTTTTGAGTGAATACGTTTACGTGTTGCAGGGCGTCTCCCCTGACCTCGTGGCGCGTCCCACACAAAGTCCTCTCTCTTAGTTGTCCGAAAGTCATGAGTTCATATTTTGTCTTCTTCTTTAATTAAATCAGATGCGAACGTTTGATTTTGAACTTGTTTCACCACTACACTGTTCTTTTACTTAATGTTTGAAAATTTTACTAATGGACCACGTTTGGTCCTCGCCTGGCCAGGCTAAGCATGAGTGAAGACTGACTTTTTTACATGCGGGCGGAAATCACTGCCTTTCTTGCTACCAAATTTCGTCGCTGGTACACAGCCTTCGTTCTCAAAGTCTTGGTAACTGCACACATGACACATGGGATTTTCGTGTGTTGGACGTTGACGATATTTAGTGTTCACTGGTCGACATCACAAATGTGGGCAGGACTTAATTTCGTTTCCGTCGTTTTGAGACCACGTGCGAACAAAACCTTCATCTCCAAGCCATTTTGTTTCAAACAACTCGGCGTCATTTAGGTGCTCCGCAGATGTTGGTGCTTGCGCGTTTGTGTGTGTGGGTCACACAGTCTCAAAATTCTCAGAATGGTATGGCGTGATTGCACGTTGACGCATTCCAACGTATTGGCATCACCTCACAAGTCCTTTGTTCTATCTACGCTTTATTTAACACGTGGCTGTCCCCACAGATGAAACTGAATTTAAAATATTTTAATAAAATAAAAACCCAAATTTAATAAAATAAAAAGCCCTCCTTTTGCCCCGTTACAATACCCCCAATGAGAGATCTTCTGTCGAAACAGAAGAAATATCATTGCTAAACCCTTAAGAGGATCGGTGAGGATATGGTGCCAACAACCCCCCATTATTTCTAACACATCATGGGTAAACTACCCCTCTGGCTCGGCGACTATAGCCGCATCTGAACGAGATTACTGGACTTCTCTATACGAGATCCCAACACCATAAAATCGAACAGACACGCACCACAGCGCACCTAACCGTCTAACATGCCACCCCAAAATCCAAACCCCTGGTCTTATACCACGCCAGATCCTCAACCGATATGTCCCCCTTACCATGCACACTGGGCTGCCTTTAGCAGTTACTGGGCTCGTACATACTCTTATAATACCTTTTTCAAACTCAAAATATTTATCATTAAAGCAAACTCATTTAAGTGACCTTCTAAAACCAAAAATCTGTTACATAATTCATCGCTCTATTAATTCTCTTCACTATCACTCACAATCAGAAAAACAAATAAATTGAACATCTAACTATACATGAACTCATTTATCCTAACATTTGATTATACATACCTACTAAACAATACAATTCAATAAAAAACACTAGTAATGCAACTAAACAATAATACACTTAAAACTCAAAACATCAATTAGATGGCAGGCACAGAAATTCAAAAAAATTTAAATTTATTAAAATATACTTTTCTCAATATTCAGAAAATTTAAAATTATTTAAATCAATCAAACAACAAAATTGGCATCACTTCATTGCCAAAACTGGTCTAGTTTACAACATCACCCATCAGCTGATCAAACTGGGTCAAGTCCACAACCTTGACCTACATAGGTTATACATAGGCTACATCATAAAATATATTAAACATCTTCAAAATTCTATCTTCAAACACAACAACATAATAAAATGTGACCTTTAAAATTAACATAGTATTATTATAATTAACAATAAAATTGACATTTAAATTACTCAAAATTACACATTTTTTAACTTTACCTTATTCTCAAATTCTATTAAAGTTTGTCACTTGTTTCCATTAAGTTTATATTTTTACTATGACTCTCTTTCTTTAACATTCTCAACCTTAATATTGATTAATTTTAATAATAAATTAATTCAATAACTTGATTGTATCAACTTGGCATTTATATATATACTCTTAATCCCCCTCTGACTTTAATACTAACAGCTCAAACTAACATGACACCCACCTCTATCAAAACATCTATCAAACAACCTCTAAACCCAACTTACTACTCAATTCCATTCGCATCATTCTACTCTTATAAAAAAAAATACTCTCTACCCCTTTGTACTCAGGATGTGTGTCCCCCCCCCCAAAAGCTCATTCCCTTATCTGGTCACTGGATTCTACCTAGGCGACCCTTTCCGGCGCTAAACGGTCCCTTCCCGTCCCAACCCTTTTGTTGTGGACTCCTACCACACCACCCCCTCTTACAAAATTCCCATCAACTCTAATTACCATTCTCATTACATCACTTCAACTACAACAAAATATCTCCATTTACTTATTACATCAATATATCAATCATTACTCTACATATTTTACCCCATAGCTACTGTGTTACCATTACATCTCAAATTCTACATTACATTAATTCACAACAATATTATTCTCTCTAGTACCCCTTTAAACTCAACTTGGACTGATCTACATGTCCTAACAAAATATTAATCACCCAAAATCTACCTTTTTTTTTTTTTTACATCATTTAAAAATCTTAACTATATCAAATTACTTCCATCATTTACATTAAAATCTTTTAACACATTAAAATCATTATATTCAAACATCAGTTACCTTGGAAATTAGCAAACAATTCATAAGAAATTCATAATTCATAAAATTCATAAGAAAATCAGCTGATCCGCTGTAGAATGTCACTACATTCTACAGCGGATCAGCTGATTTTCTTAGCAAGGTGAATGACCTTACCATAAACACAATCCAAAATTATACAAATTACACATTTTATCAACACTTACCTGTAACACAATAAACTAATACATTTATAAGATAGAATAAACACAGCATAATAAACATCTAATGCAACTATTTCTCAAATCATGATACAATTATTTAATTACTTCAGGAGCGAGTCATCATCTTTAAGTCACAAAATTTTTATTTTGTTGCTCCCCTGAGAAACCACCCAGCCACACACTATTGCTTTTTTATGGTGGACTGTTGCGCCCATTTACCTCCACAAGGACGGCATAGGTGGAGGAATTTAGCCTCTCCGTGTCCTTGCTTCAGCGTTACATTGGAAATTATTTATTTGGATATCATCATATCCAAGTTACAAATTTATACGCCCTTAAAACGGGTCTACCACCTGGCTTTGCTGTTCCTACTCGAACAGAGTGGCAGCCGCTGTTCCATAGTTTCCGGGGATTTCCCCTAATGTCACCCTCCATCAATTTCTAATATAAACCAATGTTCGATATTTCGGATCGAACCGGTCATTCTTTTCATTTTCCGAGGTTGGCACTATGGCTTTTGTAGAGCTCGTACCTGCACGTAAACTTTTAGCTCTGTCATACGCCAGCCATCTAAGTGTCATTATCCACGAGTCGGGACTTCTCGGCAGGGTGAAATCCATGCATTTCACCCATCCTTTTCCCAACCAGTCTATCCTGCCTTGAGTGTCAGGATCACCCAGTCGTGAGGTACGGTAAGTCATTTTTTTATATTATTTATGTCTGATTAGCAATTCTGCATGCTGCTGCTTTCGAGCTCACCAGAGGCTATTAAATTATCATGTAAGAAAGCCGTGTTACTTTCCATCTTGTTAAACTATTATCTCACATATATTTACTACCAGAGGGTTTCATGAGGTTGCTAGCTTTTCAATTAAATTGCTTGCCGTCACGACTGGGAGCACGTGTTTAGTAATTCTGTGCATGTTACTGCTGGTGGGTTGATTTTCAGTAATTGGGTTGTAAGTCAGTTTTGGCTGCGTGATTTTTATTTTAATTACCAACGTGCCGTGCCGTTTCGCTTTTTTTTGCCTGCTCGTGGGTGTTTTTGCATGCGGTTAATTTTTTAAATTTCATGAACGTTTATCATTTGCATGCTTGCACGGAAGCACGTTGGTATAATACGTAGGCATGTGAACTACGAGTTTGCGTTTATGGCTATTGCTTGTGGTCAGCATCGGCATTGTGTCGATTGTATATTGCATTGTGTCGTCGCGTGTGCATCGCCAGGTGGGCAGATTTTGTGTCAAAATTTTGCACCTTGTTTTTTGGGGTAGTCATTTAATTACTGGGTCAAGTCTGGTAAAGTTTGTTTCCGTCCTGTTACGGTTTGCGTCCCACGTGAAATTGTGCGCTACGTGTGTGACTGTCATGCGTAAAGGGAACGGTTTTAGGTTATCCGGATTTCGGAGTAGCCTGCCTTTGTATTTAATTTAATTTTTTGGCATGACTATTACCTTTAGGTGCGATTTATATTTTGCATATGCGATATCTTGTCCATACACGACGCGTTGACCATCAATTTTGGCATTTAAGGTATCCCAGTTATTTGTGTTTGGTTCGGTAACTGGTGAAGTGTTGTACATTGTACTTTGCTGTGTTTTGTGTGTGTTTATTCTATTTGGTATCATACATGTTTGTTTTTGGGTGCACTTTTGTGTACCATTATTTTGCACCGTATGTGCTGTAGTCTTGTGTAACTTGTGTTTTTGTTGTCGTGCTTTTGCGCTGTGTAAATCAATTTGTTGCGTGTTTAATTTATTGTGTTTGGCATTATTTGCCTGTTGGATTGTGTAAGTTGTATTTTGCCGTGCACTAATTTACTTTTGTATTTTTCTTGCTCGGTATTGTTTATGCAAAGTAGTTGTGTCAGACGCCTAGTTATCTCGAGCACTGTTAGGCCAAGTCGAGTCGTGATTATTGTTCGGTTTCTAATTCTCTTATTAAGGGTGGTTGTCGGTTGCGCGATATTTTTTAATTCAGTATGCCTGCTAAATTGTCGCTGGCAGCTTTTGACCGGACCACTTCGGTGGGAATACTTGCGTTGCAGCATTTAATAAATAGGTTGGAAGGGTTGCCGCAATTAAGGGTCGTGGATCAACATGAAGCCGGTATCTTGGCCTCCAGGTTGGCCGAAAAATATCAAGATCTTCTAGGTAAGGTGGATCCTTACCTATCGGCCGAGTCATTGCCCGAGGGATTGGACGAGGACCACATTTTTCAGTGGTAGCGCAAATTGAGGATATTTATGTCCGGGGTAGCATTTTAGCTTCGAAACTAACAAAACCAGAGATACCGGTTGGTTCCGGTCGGTTCTCATCGGCAAGTGGCGGGCACTCAGGTGTTCTCGTTCATGAGTTGCCGAAGCTTTCGTTACCTTGTTTTGATGGCCAGGCCAAATGTTGGTCCGAGTTTTGGTCAAAGTTCACCACATTAGTGGACGAAAGTCCTGCCCTCACTCCGAAGCAGAAATTGTTATATTTATTGACTCATCTTAAGGGTGAGGCTTATGAGAAGGTTGCCGCGCTTCCCATAGTTGATGATAGTTATTCACTTGCCCTGTCAACTCTTAAAAGTCGTTATCACAATCCTCGTTTGGCCGCTCGAGTTTATTGTACCAATCTGCTGCAGTTACCAGCCGCTTCTATGCGATCAGCTGCGTCTATTAGAAAGTTGGTGGACAGCTTCAATGCTAACTTTTCAGCGTTGTCAGCTCTAAACATTGCTGATATATATCAAGCAATATATGCGTCTTTTGTATTGTCTAGGCTGGATCTATCATTGCGTGAACGTTTTGAGGCGTCTGTTACGGACAAAGAGAATCTCCCTGCCCTAACAGAAATTATGACATTTTTAACCGCTATGGCGGAACAGAAAGAACAGGCATCTTTGGAATCGGCGTTACCTGCTCTTCCCAGCACTAGCTACCAGAAAACCCAGAAGGTTTCTTTTTCTAAAGCTACTCCTCTTGCTGTGTCTACATTATCGGCGGAGGTTATGCAACGGGATGCATCTAGTTCACGTTGCCTTCATTGCGATTCCCGGACCCATGTGCTTCTCAAGTGTCCGGCGTGGCTGAGTAAGGACCCTAGGGCTCGATTTCAGAGTCTTAAAAATAAAAAATGTTGTCTTTCGTGCCTCCAACATAAACATTCGGGCTGGTGCAAAAATAGGTGCTAAACGTGTGGCTCTAAATACCACCACACTTTACTTCATTTCAAAAGTGCCCGTCCGTCTCCGTCTCGTTCACAGATTTCTGACACAGCTGAACTCAAAGCTTCGGAGTCATCGCTTGTTGATCTGTCTAGCACTACTCTGACCGTGTCTCTGCCCCATCCTGCAGGGGTTCTGTTAGCCACCTGTCTAGCAGTCTTGTCGTCTCCGAATGGTGGTTATATTGTAGTTAGGGCCATCCTGGATAGCGCGTCCCATGCTTCTTTCACAACCGAAGCATGTGCATCTCTCTTAAAGTGTGCTTGTTTTGATGCTTCAGTAAGTGTCAATGGGGTAGGTGATATTGCCACCAAAGCAAAAAAGGTGTGCCATCTGTCCTTGGGAACTTTAAAACGCGAGGTTGTGGCATCTAACCATGCCTTTATAATTCTTTCTAAGATCTCGTCGGACTCACCTAGGTTCCAGGTGTTGCCTGAAGTTAAGCAGGCGACAAAAGATCTTTTGTTAGCTGACCCTACCTTCGATGTAGCAGCCCCAATTGATGCGTTGTTTGGAGCCGATATTGTAGCGGCTATTCTTATGGGAGAGACTATTCCTTTGGGTGCAGGTTTGCCTGTTGCAGTTAGGACATGTTTTGGGTTTGTGATTATGGGTAGAGCCCCAATTTCACTTAATTGTGCATTGACTTGTGCTAGCGGTCTCACTGGCCTTCCGTTGGATCTGGTATCTGCACATCAGCTTCACTGTCATTTCCACCACTTTTATCCTTCCGTCACAACGTTATCTACGGATACAACAAACCTAATTGAGCAAGTTTATCATTTTTGGGAGGTCGAAGAGCCTCCAGCTGTACCCCACCAATTATCTGAAGAGGATCACTTTGCTGAAAGGTTTTACATGGAGTCAACAAGTCGGTTGCCGTCGGGTCGTTACCAGGTGCGCTTGCCGTTCTTCAAAAACTCTTCTCACATTTTGGGAAATTCCCTTAAGGGAGCCATGTCTCAGTTTTTTGCGTTGGAAAGGAAATTTGCGGCGAACAGTCAGTTTAAGAGCCAGTATGTACAATTTATAACGGATTATGTCGCTCAGGGGCATATGTCATTGGTGTCTGACCCCAGTTTTCCAAAATATTTCATTACTCATCATGGTATCTTTAAAGTTAGAGGTGATACTTCAAAAATAAGGGTGGTGTTTGACGCCAGCATGAAGACGTCCTCTGGGATTTCCTTAAATGATGTGTTATGTGTCGGCCCTAAGTTGCAGACCTTACTGTCCGACGTTTTGACTTTGTTCCGGCGGTTTAGCCATGTTTTCACCTGCAACATCGAACAGATGTACCGCCAAATTGCTATGCATCCTGATGACTCGGCGTACCTGTGCATTTTATGGCGTGAGGAGGTTACCGCTCCACTAAGGGTTTTCGCTTTGCGTACCGTTACTTACGGGCTGGCTTGCGCCCCTTTTCAGGCGTTGCGAACCTTGCAGCGGCTGGCTCAGGATGAGGCAGTTAATTTTCCTGCGGGAGCGGCGGTACTTAGCCGTAATATTTTTGTGGATGATATTGCTGCTGGCGCTGATTCAAAATCAGAGCTTTGCAAATTACAATGGGAATTAATTCTGTTGTTGTCGTCAGGAGGGTTCAATTTGAAGAAATGGTGCACTAATCAACCCGACTGCCTACCTGAATCAGCCGCTCCAAGTGATTCCGTCGTTGCTAAGGATAAGGATATTCTGGGTTTAAGTTGGGACCATTTTACCGATTGCTTCTCCTTTCCTCCTTTGGCCTGTTGCAGCAATGCTCAGGTTCAATTTACCAAACGTGTCGTGTTATCTCAGATGGCACAATTATTTGACCCATGTGGTTGGCTTTCGCCAGTGATTTTCAAGGCCAAGGCTTTTTTTCAAAAACTCTGGGCTGAGGGCTTGGACTGGGATGCTCCTCTAAGTGATGACTTAAACGAGTATTGGAGTCAATTCCTGTCCTCTTTGAATCATCTTCCGGTAATTACTATTTCCCGGCCATTCTTCCCTAAAGGTGGGCATATTGACAGGGTAATATTGCATGGTTTCTGTGATGCTTCCCAGTTGGGTTACGCGGCCGTCCTCTATCTGTCCATTTATACTGACTCTGGTCCTCCGGTGGTTTCGTTGGTGTCGTCTAAAACTAAAGTGGCACCTCTTAAAACTTTATCAATCCCACGTTTGGAGTTGTTGGGAGCTTATCTTTTAGCCAAACTTGTTCGTCATTATGTTGGCTTATTCTCATCATGTATTCAATTGAGTCAAGCTTTCTTATGGACGGACTCGACGATTGTCTTGGATTGGCTGAATATGCCTACTTTTAAATTGAAGACATTTAGTGCTAATCGGGTGGCTGCCATTACTGAGTGGACCGATACTAAATCTTGGCGTCATGTGCATGGTGTTTCTAACCCCGCTGATTTAGCCTCTAGAGGCACGTCACTCTCCTGCCTCCGGTCGTCGACATTGTGGTGGTCTGGGCCAGATTGGTTAAAGCTTGATGCTCTATGCTGGCCCCCTATTAATTATCGCCCGAATCACGACGTGCAAGATGTTGCCTTGGAAACCAAGGTCTCTTCGTTTCTCACTCAGGAGCCCCGGGTGGAATTGTTTGAGCACTTGTCCTCGTGGCCCTTAGTGGTGGGGGTTACCTCAGTCATCTTAAGGTGGGCTATGCCTTCGCGGATTGAAGCTTCCACAGCCATGGATTGGAAGAAGTTGGCTGTTGAGTATATTTTACGCTACATTCAGCGCAGCGTGTTTGGACAGGAGCTCGCGGCTCTTCGTTTAGGTAAGCGGCTCCCGGTCCGCATTCAGCGCCTGGTCCCGTTTATAGATGATTTTGGCCTCATTCGAGTACGCGGTCGCTTGACCAACTCTGCGGTTACTAGAAATCGTTTTCCGATTTTACTGCCCAAGCATCACCACCTAGTAGGGTTGCTAATTCATCACACCCATGTGTGGTTAGGTCATGCTGGGCCCTTGCAAGTTCAATTTCAGCTTGCCCAAAATTATTGGATTTTGTCCGCACGTCAGGCAATAAGAACCATAGTTTGGAAATGTCTTCCTTGTTTCAGGGCGCGTCCTCGCCCCACCAACCCGTTAATGGGGGATCTGCCAGTTCCTAGGGTTAATCCGGCACCTCCATTTTATTCTTCCGGCATGGATTATGCTGGCCCCTTTTTGGTACGGGCCTACGCTGTTCGGAAGGCACCTATAGTCAAAGCGTATCTCTGCATTTTCATCTGCTTAGCCACTAAAGCAGTTCACTTTGAAGTGGCTATGGATCTTTCAACGCCCCAGTTTATTGATGTGTTGAGGCGGTTTATTAGTCGCCGTGGGGCTCCGAAAACACTGTATTCGGATTGTGGTAGGAATTTTGTGGGGTCGCGCTCCGAACTGAAACGGGAGCTCCAAAATGTGCTTTCCAATCCTGACCAGTCAGCTCAGATAACAGCTTTTGCTGTTGACAATAACATCGAATTTAAATTTATCCCTCCGTCTGCCCCTCATCAGGGTGGCTTGTGGGAACGGGCTGTCCAGTCGGCCAAGTTTCACATGAAACGTATGATTGGGACCAGGTCGTTGAACCATAGCAGAATTTTCATCGTTATGCATTCGCATTGAGGGAATCTTAAATTCCCGTCCTTTGACTGCCCTATCCTCAGATCCGAGTGATTACCAGGCTCTAACGCCTGGTCATTTTTTGGTTGGCCACCCCATTACCGCGCCCCCGGAAGCTGAAGTCTCATTAAATGAAGGGACCGTCCGTCATTACAAACAAATCGCCGCTTTGCTCCAAGCCTTTTGGAAAAGGTGGCGTTTGGAATACTTGACGGCACTTCATGCCCGATCAAAGTGGTCGTCTAAGTCAAGACATTTAATGGTTGGGGACCTGGTGGTTATGGAGGAACAGAATTCTCCCCCCCTGATGTGGCCTCTTGGCCGAGTTTCAGCTGTGTTTCCGGGGAGCGACGGGGTTGTTCGTCGCGCTTCAGTTAAAACATCCACAGGTTCCTTTGAACGACCGGCTATTAAATTATACCGGTTGCCCATATCTTCTTAATTGGGTTTATCTTGTTTTTTCGGGTGAGCAGAATTAGTTTCAATGATTGTTGTGGACTTACTGGACACTTTGCTGGGATTTCCCAGGTGATTCCTTCCAGCTGTGGTCCGCAGTGAATTTCACATTGTGGAATGTTTCTGGCATGGCGTTGTGCCAGTTCATTGGGAGTTATGGATGCTCAACAAATCAACAACAACAAAAATAAGTAAAAAAAAAAAAAGGAAAAAAAGGGGGGAATAAAGGGAACAACAAAAAAATAAAAAAAAATAAAAATAAAAAAGGAAAAAATGTAAAAAAAAACTAGGGAACTAACTAAGTTGATTTGCTGAGTTTTACATTGGGTTTTGTCTGCTCTACCCGAACCTTTCGGATTGCTCGCCTGGACGATGCGCCCGCGGCGGAGTTATTCGGCATGGTTTTCTGATTCATTGCATGTTTTGCATGTTTTCTGTATGTTTGTGTTTTCTTGTGTTTGCGTGTGACCCCCTCCTAGGTTGGAGGGTAATTTTCAGAGAATGTTCCTGTTCACCAAAGGCCAAATTTTTGTACTGCATTCTTGGCCATGTCTTTTGGTGTAGTTGGTGGTTGACCCATTGCGGTCAACGGGGGCCGGTGTTCGATATTTCGGATCGAACCGGTCATTCTTTTCATTTTCCGAGGTTGGCACTATGGCTTTTGTAGAGCTCGTACCTGCACGTAAACTTTTAGCTCTGTCGTACGCCAGCCATCTAAGTGTCATCATCCACGAGTCGGGACTTCTCGGCAGGTAGAAATCCATGCATTTCACCCATCCTTTTCCCAACCAGTCTATCCTGCCTTGAGTGTCAGGATCACCCAGTCGTGAGATACGGTAAGTCATTTTTTTATATTATTTATGTCTGATTAGCAATTCTGCATGCTGCTGCTTTTGAGCTCACCAGAGGCTATTAAATTATCATGTAAGAAAGCCGTCTTACTTTCCATCTTGTTAAACTATTATCTCACAACCAATTTCAAGCCAGCTATGGTCAAGGTTCTTAATTATGGCCATAGCTGACCGCTAGCCAAAACCACGATTAGTGCTGGTAAGGCAGTAATCGCCCGAAAAGTCGGGGAAATCAACTCTACTTTCAGGCATGTTATCATCATCATTATTATACACGGCACGGCAATCTATCAGGATACAATATATATAAAAAGGTGTGCCGTGTATATTACGCCATTTTGGCCTCCGATGGAGGTAACACTCTCTCTTACCCCCAACACTTATCGCTACCTACGGTGGCACATGCCACCACCGTACTAGCCACTTAATAACTAAATTAAATCTTCCACATAACATCACTTCATTATTGCTCACTCATTACAATTATATTCCTAAAAAATTTCAAATTTTATTATTAACATTTACTTTACATCACCTTTCAGTTATTATTACCTTTTAATTATAGTTTCTATTTAGTACAATTATCTCAAATTATTTTCATTATTGAGTTAAACTCTTTGCATTTGAGTTAAACACCTGTAAACATTTTATTCTTATTTAACTTGCATTATACAATTTATACTTACAGTACATTGCTCATACACTGTCCTAAATACACAAATAAAACACCAAACACCCTGTACCTTCTGAAACAATAACAACAATGTTACTCCATACTAAACAATTTAACATTCATTTATTTGTTACTATCAAATTCACATCTCATAAAATAATTTAAACTCATTAGAAAAATTCAATTATACAACATTTAAATCAATCAAAAATATTTAAACATCTCAAATTATTTTAATTAAATTAATTATTGAAAACACAACATTTTAATTACTTTCACCAATTACAATAATTACAATTCATTTGTTATCCTCTTCCAAATTAATTTTGTTATTTATTAAGACTGCAAAAATATTATTATTATTATCACAACAATTTCCACTACATACACACATTGTTTACCTAACATTTTACAATACACACAATTAATTTCACTATCAATTATTTACAAATTATTCGTCATTAATTGTTCAATTCTATCACACTTCATTTACAAAAGCAGCAAGATCGGAACCATAAATCAAAATATTTAAAATGTCCATTTATTAAGTTTATGTTTAGCCTCCATCATCAAAAATTAGTCTGGGTTTCACATAACATTTTTCAATTTTATTTACGCACCTCATATGGCTATCCTGTGTGTAATAACCATAAAGTTTTAGTTCATTCATTTTACCACAATAATCATACATAGGGTTACTTCCTATTATAATTATTTTATCATAAACCAAGTCAACATTATTTATTTCTGTCCAGTCTCCATCAGTAGTTACATTCAATATAAGGTCAGTTATTTTCTCATCATAAGGTAAATTATTATTATTATTTAAACAGGTATCATCAAAACAATTCTCAATCTCTACTCTACAAAGTAAATATTTCATATCATTTATTTTTACCACTTCTAACATCTCTTTCAACTCATTATAATCTCTCTTTAATTTATATAATTCTATCTCTATCAACACACAACTCTCCATCTAAATGTCTCTCATCATAACACCATCTCACACTTTCAACACCATTCCACACAGAGGGTACTAACTCATACAAAAAGGGGAAATAACTCAAATCTTCCACTAACAAGGGACTCTTGCCCTTCAACAATAACATTTTTGAACACCTTGGTTCATCATAAATATGGGGAAAATTTACCCTCTGCCCTACATACTCATCTACTCTCTCTTTCCACTCTTTCTCTAATTCGACAACACCAATTACTACTCCGTTACAACCTATTACTCTCTCACTCTCACTAACTGTTTTCAATGTATCACTCTCTGATACTACCTTTTCAATTACATTACCATTCTCAATATATTTTTTATCATTTGTTACCTTATTTTCTAATACCACATTTTTATACATATCATTATAATTTTCACTTGTTTCACTCTTACCTGTATTTATCACATCCACTCCCATTCTCTCAATATTCTGTTCTAATTTATTCAAATTATTTTTAAACATTTCATGGGTATTTTCTACATGCTTATTGGTCTCATTGATAAGGTTTTTTAACTCACTGAAATTGCTTTCGCACTTTATTTTTTGTTCATGTATTTTGCTTTTCAACTCATCAAATTTATCATTGAAATTATTATTTTGCACGTCAAAGTGATTATTTATGACACCAAATTTGTTATTCTGTACTTCGAATTTGGCGTCAAAACTTCTTTGTACTTCATTAAATTTAATACTTTGTTGCTCCAAAATTAATTGCAACATATTCATAACTTTCTCATTACTATCTACCTCTTGTTTATTTTGGATAGGTGTTGACGGACTTTCTGTTTTATCGTCAGTGAAGCTGACTTCATCATTATTTTTATTTTCCCTACTTAATTTTTGGGGTTGTTTGAATCCCCGAATCATCTGTACAATATGTTTCATCTGTACTACTTTTACACAAAATTTTGTCATCTTGACCTACATTCAGAGTTGAATGTACTTCAAGGCTACTCATAACAGCTGATTCATTAAATTCAGCCATTTCACTTACCGTACTTTCATTATTTTCTGACATTTTTGAATTATAAATTTATCACATTTATTTTATTATACTGTATTTTAAGACTTCTTATTTTACATACCTTAGGTATTCATTAGGTTTTAGTTACATATAACCTAATTTGTCGTATTTTTTACGTATTCTTAACTCAACCCCAAATCATGCTTGCATCTGTTGTAGGTGTTGTAATGGGACAATTTTGAGGGGTTTTATTTTTTATTGCAATTATAAGTGTAACATAAGGTCTACCCAAACAGGGCCTCAGTTTTGAACAATTAACATTCCTTGTTTTACTTTGTCGGGGCACCAAGACGCACATTTTGTCAGAGCCCTGCAATAAGCACTGCTCCTTGAGGTGTTGGAATGCGAACCGGTGTGCGGATGATTGCGTTTTCCGTTGGAAAAAAGCACAAACTTTGTGGCGAGCCCCAGGACAGAACAAAAATACCCAAACTCGCTACCAAGAGCGTAATCTGTAATTTCACTAATGACCATGTCATGTGATTTTATCCACGAATCAGAGCGCAAGCTGGTGAACTGTGGCGGGAGTGACGCTCAGAGTAGCGCCAGTTAGTCGACTTAGAACTCCAGGCCTCGCGAGGTCACATAAAACATTGCTCGAGCTAGTTAGGGTCGGCCGACCAGTAAATCTGGCTATTTTAATTTAAAATATATTTAGAATTAAACACTTCGGCTTCAAATTCTGCCATCCCGAAAGCATTATTACTCTCGCCCGCTTCTTCGTCAGATAAATCATTATGTATATTAGTAATTAGTGACCCTATTGTTAGGTGATTACTAGACGGCTGGGGGCTTTCTTTTTCAACCGCCCTGATTAGTTTAACGGCATTGGAGGTGGTGGTTCACTGTAAACCCCCCTACTGTTTTGGTTATGAGCTGGTGCTTCCACGCCCCGACTTTCATTTGGGTTACTAACATATCCCCCTCTTCCTCTATGATTAAAATTTCCTGACACTCCCCGACTACTAGTAAAACCTCTCCCCCTATGATTCCCTCTAAATTGATTGCAACCCCTATTATAATTCTCCACTCTCCCTTGGGCACTACTCCTCGGACCCTGACACCGGTAACATTGATTCCGCGACCCATTATAATTACTAGCTCCACAACTAGGGTTTGGACACAACCATGCCCCCTCCCCTGATCTACTCACATTACTAATAAAATGGTCTAGTTGTCTTGTTTCAGTATTTATTTGACTTGATTCGTTGACTCTAAACTGGTATTTATTATCTTCTTCCTCTTTCATACTCTGGTATGCTTCTAGTATTTATTCTAATTCTGCGATATTAGCAAACTCCCGGGTTCTGATTGTGGACCGTATGTCCTTGGGTAAATGTTTACTAATGTATCTTATAAAAGATGAAAGAGGCATTGGTGGTTCTAAATATTTAACCTGACTATATAGTCTCGTCACATACGATGTAATACTCATGTGCTTAATATTAAAATTGCCCCATCCCATTATGGTACTACGTAACCCCTCTTGTTTCTCTTCCGACCAGTACTTATTTCTAAATGCTAGCTCAAACTCATTAAAATCTACCCAGTTATTGTTATGAGCATCCGCCCATATTTTAGCATCACCTTTAAAGTACTTTAAAATTCTTACTAATTTAATCTCCCAACTTTCTTGGTTATATTTATTAAAACTTTTTATAGAGTTCAAAAATTGTATGGGGTTCACTCCCCTACTTTCATTACTAAAATATCCTAATTCTACTTCCACACTCACTCTCTCACTCACATTACTTAATTTCTGGTTAATGGTTACACTCAAGTCTTCTCTGACTTTAATTATTTCACGCTCATGTTCTGCTTGTTTATTTTTTAAACTAGTTACATTAATTTTAATTGCATCAATTTGTTCAAAGTTACTTCTGAATTCATCATTTATATTTTCTTGTATTTCACTTGCTCGTTTGATTTGCTCACACTCATTAATTATACACTGAACATTACAGTCAATTTTGTCATTTTGCTTTTTAATTTTATCATTAAATTTACTTGTCAATGTGTCAAATTTTTTATTTGTCTCTAACATTTTCTCTTTTTGTTTTTCGTTAATTATCTTTATATCGTTTTTCATTTCGTTTTGTATCTTATTTATAACACTAGTCAGTTCATCTCTCACTCCAACAATAGTCTTATTCTGTTCTTCTAACTTATTGTCTATTTCTCTTAATTTTTGGTCTTGTTTGTTTATTTCTGTTTTCAATTCTATGTTACTAGCATTTATTTCTGATTTGATTTCAGTTTTTAAATTACTATTTTCTGATTTGATTTCAGTCTTTAAATTATTATTTTCTGATTTGATTTCAGTCTTTAAATTATTATTTTCTGATTTGATTTCAGCTTTCATTCCTGACATCATCTCCATTATTAACGCTAACTGATTAAATATATTTACATTATTGCTTATTTTTGCATCTACTGTCTCAATCGTTAATTCGTGTGTTGTATTGTCTACACTCTCATTAATATTTGTCGATATTAAATCGTCTTGCGTAACATTTAAAATTGACCCCTCCACAATATCTTCACATAATTTTGCACTCTCGCTTTTCTCTGCCATTTCGATCAGGTTGTAAATTAATTTATTTTATATTAAATTAAAAATTAATTTACAATGTCAACTGTTGCGGGCGCCAACTAAAGCAGTACGAGCTTAAAAATAAATATTAAAGTTATAAACCTGTTTATATAACTGAAACTCTACTTGCTTTTTAAATCAAAATATTCGAATTTGTCCCACTTACCTTCATCGCGAATAAACCAGGGTGTCGTCTGATGTACTTAGGCAGAGAAAAACAACAGGTAATGCAATGACACACACGTATTTTACAAACATAAATAAAATGGTATTTTATTTATATAGCATGACAATTTTTCTGTTTACCTTCCGGTTTAGATTTACTAAAATACGCCTTATGGCTGAATTGTGAAACTACGTCAAATTATGATTTCTACTGTAGTTATGCTTTTTCTACCAATAACCCTCCGAACAATATTTGATTCACCTAGCCATGCTATCAAGATTTAGTTATTACTGACTATATATATACTTACGACTAACTTATTTTCTACTCAAAAAACGACCCAGTATATGCTCACTCTCTCCCTCTCATACTGTAAAATTCCCCATAATTTAGATTTAGCGCTTTTTTATTGAATTTTCATCATTAATATTGGTGAATTGAAATTAATTAAAATTGAAATGTTTTGTCTGTTCAAACTGCTTAAATTAGGTACTCATCCCTTCATCCACGTGGTTATGCCATCACTGTTAACACTTGATTCTGCTGACACACTCCGAATATAAGTTTAGAATGTTATTATTTGTCGGTTACTTCTGTTCGATCACTATAACATGATTGACTTAAATTAGAAATAAGGATTACAAAATAGGATAATATTTTATAAAATAAGTTTTCAGTGTGTTTAAAGAATTTCAATGAATAATGAAATAAATTTGAAATAATTAAAAGTGTTCAATGGGTTGTAAAAGATAGAAATTGAGTAAAACGTTTGAATCAGTCCAAGCTAAAATTGTTAGTGGTATTAGAGAGAGAGGAAGAAAGATTATATACATATACCTGCCAAGTGGCATATCAAGCTAAAATAAATAATTAGATCACCCAAAGTAAGGGAAAGTGAGATTGTTAAATAAAGAAAGAGATTTAGAATACAAATATAAAGAATTTTTAATTGTAACCAGTAACAATTTTGATAGTGTTTGAAAATAATGTAAAGCTAGAAAGCGTTTATTTGAATAATTTGAATATCAATTTGAGTGTTATTTATAATAATATTTTGTTAATTTTAAATGTTGTATTTTATTATGTTTTTGTGTTTCAAGTTAGATTGTTACAGATGTTAAATGTATTTTCAGATAGAAATTGTACATAACATATGTAGGTCAAGGTTGTGGACTTGACCTAGTTTCGATCAGCTGACGAGGTCATATGCATACTAAGCTTGTATAGTAAGGAAGTTAATTTAACTTTGGTTTTGATCAATTTAAACAAATTCTAAATAATTTCTATATATAAAGGAAACATTTTAATAAAATTAAATTTTTTCTTGAATTTTAAAATTTTTTGGGAAATAGATTTTTGGAAAAAAAAGATCTTGATTTTTCGCCTGCCAGCGAATGAATATTTTAAGTATTGATTATTTTATTATTTGTGTGTTAACCATGTTTATTTTATTGATTTATTTTGTATTGCATTGTATTGTTAGACTCTAAGTGATTACATGTTAGGTTAAGGATATGTTCAATTAGAAGAAATGTTTAAATTAACTCATTTTAAATAAAAACAGAAAACTAAGGAAGAGAATTTTTTGATAAAATATTTTATTTTGAATTTTGAGTTTTTTTTTTGACGAAATAGTAAATTTTAAAGAATTTTCAATTTTCAAGATGTAATGTGAGGGTGTGTGAGCCCAGTATTTGCTGAAGGCGACCCAGTGTGCATGATAAGGGGGAACATATCGGTTGAGGATCTGGCATGATATAAGCCAGGGATTTGGATTTTTTGGGGAAACATGTTAGAAGGTGAGGTACGTTGTGATGCGTGTCTGTTCGATTTCTCGGTGTTGGGATCTCGTACAGAGAAGTCCAGTGATCTCGTTCAGATGCGTCCATAGTCGCCGAGCCAGGGGGGTCGTGTACCCATGAGGAGTAAGGACAAGGGGGTTGTTGGCACCAGTTCCTCACCGGTCCTCTTAGGGGTTTTGGCAATGAGATATCTTCTGTTTCGGCAGAAGATCTCTCATTGGGGGGGTATTGTAATGGGACAATTTTGAGGGGTTTTATTTTTTATTGCAATTATAAGTGTAACATAAGGTCTACCCAAACAGGGCCTCAGTTTTGAACAATTAACATTCCTTGTTTTACTTTGTCGGGGCACCAAGACGCACATTTTGTCAGAGCCCTGCAATAAGCACTGCTCCTTGAGGTGTTGGAATGCGAACCGGTGCGTGGATGATTGCGTTTTCCGTTGGCAAAAAGCACAAACTTTGTGGCGAGCCCCAGGACAGAACAAAAATACCCAAACTCGCTACCAAGAGCGTAAACTGTAATTTCACTAATGACCATGTCATGTGATTTTATCCACGAATCAGAGCGCAAGCTGGTGAACTGTGGCGGGAGTGACGCTCAGAGTAGCGCCAGTTAGTCGACTTAGAACTCCAGGCCTCGCGAGGTCACATAAAACATTGCTCGAGCTAGTTAGGGTCGGCCGACCAGTAAATCTGGCTATTTTAATTTAAAATAACAGTCAATCATGTTATAGTGATCGAACAGAAGTAACCGACAAATAATAACATTCTAAACTTATATTCGGAGTGTGTCAGCAGAATCAAGTGTTAACAGTGATGGCATAACCACGTGGATGAAGGGATGAGTACCTAATTTAAGCAGTTTGAACAGACAAAACATTTCAATTTTAATTAATTTCAATTCACCAATATTAATGATGAAAATTCAATAAAAAAGCGCTAAATCTAAATTATGGGGAATTTTACAGTATGAGAGGGAGAGAGTGAGCATATACTGGGTCGTTTTTTGAGTAGAAAATAAGTTAGTCGTAAGTATATATATAGTCAGTAATAACTAAATCTTGATAGCATGGCTAGGTGAATCAAATATTGTTCGGAGGGTTATTGGTAGAAAAAGCATAACTACAGTAGAAATCATAATTTGACATAGTTTCACAATTCAGCCATAAGGCGTATTTTAGTAAATCTAAACCGGAAGGTAAACAGAAAAATTGTCATGCTATATAAATAAAATACCATTTTATTTATGTTTGTAAAATACGTGTGTGTCATTGCATTACCTGTTGTTTTTCTCTGCCTAAGTACATCAGACGACACCCTGGTTTATTCGCGATGAAGGTAAGTGGGACAAATTCGAATATTTTGATTTAAAAAGCAAGTAGAGTTTCAGTTATATAAACAGGTTTATAACTTTAATATTTATTTTTAAGCTCGTACTGCTTTAGTGTGGACTTTTAATACAATTCAGTCAATAAAATTCGTCCCTTTCGTGGCGCCATTGTTGAATTATCTATTAATACAAATACAAATAAATGAAATTATTGGTTATTCCACTTACCTCTAAACTGTTCTTCTTTGTCAGGGTTACGTCACACGAACGTCGAGATGCAAGAGTGATTTAAGGTTATTTCAATAACTGACGCAACTTGCATTTTGTGAAGAGAAACTAAAATTTTATTCTATGCTATAAGCGGTTTTCAAGTTTTTATCTCAAATCATGTTATCAATTCTCCTTCAACAATTAAGACAAAACATTCTTTCGATATTCTATTATTGAAACAATCTGATAGAAATAAATTTTAAAATAGACATGATACATGGGATTTTCGTGTGTTGGACGTTGACGATATTTAGTGTTCACTGGTCGACGTCACAAATGTGGGCAGGACTTAATTTCGTTTCCGTCGTTTTGAGACCACGTGCGAACAAAACCTTCATCTCCAAGCCATTTTGTTTCAAACAACTCGGCGTCGTTTAGGCGCTCCGCAGATGTTGGTGCTTGTGCGTTTGTGTGTGTGGGTCACACAGTCTCAAAATTCTCAGAATGGTATGGCGTGATTGCACGTTGACGCATTCCAACGTATTGGCATCACCTCACAAGTCCTTTGTTCTAACTATGCTTTATTTAACACGTGGCTGTCCCCACAGATGAAACTGAATTTAAAATATTTTAATAAAATAAAAACCCAAATTTAATAAAATAAAAAGCCCCCATTTTGCCCCGTTACAAGTACTTTGCTCGTCCAACCTGCCAAGTATGAGATTAAGCATTTTAGCATTGAAGGAGTTATCATTTTCTTCATTTCCATTACTTGTTATTTGTGCATAAGTTTTTTGTTTGGAGGTACTTAGTTTACTCTCCTTATTGAAACCTGGTTCCTTTTCATTAACTGATCTAGTCTTTGTTGCCAATTGCTGCTTTTCTTTGAGTGGCTTCATAAGCATATTGCGCCTTTTTTGTAGTTCCTTGGCTACTTCACAACCCCTGTAATTAGCCGGATGTGCTCCTTGACAGTTTACGCATTTTGGAACAGATTTCCTATTAATGTTGCAATTTTTAGTTAAATGTTTCCCTGCACATTTTACACAACGTGGCTCCTTCTGACAGTATGCCTGTGTATGATTGAATCCTTGACACTTTTTGCATTGAGGTATCATTTTTGTGTTTTTCCTCACAGGTTCAATTTTAACTACCATATTTAGTATGGTTTTAATCTTATAAATTTCCTCGACATTCTCTTTGTTATCAAAGGTTAGCATGAAGAGCGGGAGTCCATGCTTGGTAATGACTTGTTCCCCCCGTTCATCTTCATGTTTTTGTTTCTTGATGATATTAACAGCGTCCAGTATTTGATAACCTCTATTACGTAGATCTTCTTGTACATCTTCTATTGTGCATGATGCGTGGAGTCCTCGCACCATTACTCGTATTGGACTTTCATTTTTATTTTCATATGAATACCACTGAATTTTTTCAGTATTTAGTTTCTGTGCCAATGATCTGTATGTGTCAGAGTCTGAGACGTTGATTTTCCAAACATTATTATTTAATGTTGTGACCTTGTGATCTTTTCCTGCGATTGATTTGAGGAGAGAGTGCAACCTGTTATAATCCGTTAGCCCAGTTACATTTATTGGTGGAGGCAGTTGCTCCTTTATTTGTGCTCTTTTTCTGACGTGTATTTTTGATTCACTCAGACTTGGTTGTTCTACTTCTGGAGAGAATTCAGCTTTTCTTTTTTTTTTTTTTGAACTGTTCACAACTCTTTCCTTTTTACCTTTTTTTAGTATCTAATCTGTTTCTCGGCCAGTTCTTCTTCATCTGTATAATAATCTATTTGGCCAGAAATAGTATTTGTTTCTCTCAGGTTCACAGCATGAGAACCTTTTTCTTCTTTTAGGGCTACCAGTTCTTCCTTAACTTCTGATAGCTCTTTTTGTAAAGAAGTAATAATAGCATACATTTTGTCACTCTGAACAAGTTGTTTTTTAATTTCCTCATACAATGCAAACTCCATCTCAGTTTGCAGATCATTCTCATCCAAGTTCAGCTGCTTCGATGGTTCTGCCCTTAGGATCTGTAGTTTCTGATTTATTTCAGTTTCTTTTGATGATGAGATCGATGCAGACCTAGGCCTTGGCGGTGACCTGCAAATGGTATCTCTTCTCTGAAATGGATTAACTTCTCCAGTAGCTAACCTGAACTTCACGGCCTGGTGATCCACCGTGAGTTCTGAGCAATCGCTGGCTGACGGTCGGCGGGAGCCCGCTCGCTCACTCCCTACTCCGACCGGTTCTGGGGTTCCGAGCCCCTGTCCCGTAATATTAAATTTATTATTTGTACTGTTCATCTTTATTAACAGATTGTGGTTTACTCAGGTTTCCTTCCTTAGACCAGTTGCTTTCTCTACAGCTAGTGAGCCCAGTCTGCCCATTGACAGCCGCCCGCTACGGGTCAGACGCTGCCATTTGCCAATTTTGGTCCGCGCCAGGTAAGGTGTCAAGAAATAGAATGAAAAACATGGAAGACACCGTAGCCCTCGAATACTCTAATAGCGTCGGGGTCGAAAAGAACAAGAGTTAGCCAAGGGAGGCTGATAGGAAAGATTAAAGACCAGAAAGATCTCACCCAAGACAAGTTGAAGCAAAGTGAGATCTGAAAAAGACGCTGGCGTTTAGTTTACATCCACTAGCTAGCTAGTAGATGCTATCCAAGGGCACGACGAGGACGAACCAGCTCACCCCCAGACGAAAAGATGATACTTTGTTCGTCTAAATTTCTGTTTATTCTAAGACGTTGCGCGAACGGAAAAAATTAGATTATTGATCAGAATTTAATTTATTTAGGTTATTTAAACCATAAAACAAGCATAAAAAACTAAAGCGTGTTTATTTTAAAAGTTTTAACTAACTTAAAAAATTTACAAAAAGGTCGTGATTTTTGCAATTTTTCATAAACTTTAAGTACGATGCGTGAACGGAAGATGTTAACCGATATTAATTTTTTTTATGCCGTTTTTATTCTTATTACAATAGGCAACTTTTCCGCACTAAAGCATTCCGAAAAAAAAATATTTATTTTTTTCGACCCAGTCTAGTATACAGAGCCCTTTTAACAACTAATCATAACATAACATCCTATGGGTATACAAAACCCTTTAAATAATTAATTATAACATAATAAATCCTGTGGGTATACAAAACCCTTTAAATAATTAATTATAACATAATAAAGCCTGGGTATACAGAACCCTTTAAACACATACTACTTTTATTTACTGGTTCTTAATGTGTTGTATTATTTTATACATAAGACCATTACTTTGCTTTCTCCCTTCCCCACTGGTTTATAACATGATCTCTGATCATCACTATTTCCTTCCTTGTACACTTATCACTTCACTCCCTTATAATATAAGTTTTTACAATTTTTCTTAGACTAATGCACATATTTCTTACTCTTATTTATACCATTGTATTGCATTTTCTATAACTCTACCTACTGTCTGATCTTTTCTCTTTAATTATTATTATTATTATTATTATTAATTTATGGAGTACTTTTTATTTATATTTTACCTGGTTATTAACATGTTTTTAGTTTAGTATCTTTTGTTATTTTTATTTTCAGTTCTTCATTCATTTGTTATTTTGTAATTGAGGTGGTCTTCACTGTCTTATTGCTTATTGTATGTCTTTATTTTAATTGGTTGTTTTCATCGTTGGACTTGTTTATACCTCTCACTTACCATATCTATTGGGTTTATCACGTTATTAAGTTCCCTTCTTCTAATTTTCATCATAATTATGACATTACATTTCTTTAACATTTATTTTTCTTCATCCATTGTTTTGTTTTAGCATGGAACCAGAATACTCTGCTTAATACACTTATTAGTAAGTTTCCTTTCCTTTATCATTTACACTCGTACTAGTTAACTATGGTTTCTTTATCTTAACAGTTCTTATATGCGTGGTGATGATATGTATCGTCACAATATATATATTGCAACGTTACAAGTATTATAAAAACTTACACATATACATTACCATGTACTCAACGCAACTATGAAGTGTATTACACTGGCCAGGTCGCAGGATTTTTTATTCTCATTGCGTCAAGTATATGTAGTTGCACAATAATAAAAAAAATAATTTTGAAAGAGGATTGAGATGTTGATGATATGAAATAATTAATTAAAACGGTTTCAAATAATCATTCTATGATTTATTAATATTAATAGAAAATATCCAAATATTAAAAATTCAAATCTTAGATAAATAAAAATATTCTCTTTTATAAGTTTTCACAAATACAATGTAACCTTCTATGCTGTTCATGACATATAAAAAAATAAACCACCATATAATCTTACTAGCTAAACAGACATGTTAAACAAATTATCTAAACACTTTTTATTTCAGTGTGTCTGACTTTGACTTAAATTTTAAATAATAATAGCAACTCATTTACAAACAAAATAATATTAAATCTCAAAAATAAAACTAATTGTTGCTATAAAAAAAATACAAAATATAACATTTACTTCCAACCTATTATTTATTTCTATTGACACACCCAAATGTTAACATATAACAGAAGTTAAGTATTTTTAAATTTTCTTGTTAAATTAAATTATTTTCTTTAACTACTATTTAAATTTAAAACTTTAAGTCTTTATTGTTCATATATAAGTTTTTTTTTAATAGTTCTTTTCACGAACAAAAATATAATTGTTTTGTGTGTGTGTGTGTGTGTGTGTGCGATGAATCCTGAGAGTTTGATGATGATGATTATGCTGATGCTGTGTTCTCTGTCTGTATGGGTTGTTGTTTGTGATGATCCAGAGTTCCTCCATAAGTCTTGATGTGTGTGGTAAAAATGTCGATCGGTCGGCAGACCAGCTGCGTGACGTTGTGTGAAGATATCTTGAGTCTGAGAGCGCCCCAAAATTGTTGGTGGTATTTATACTGGACTTGGCGATCTGACAAGTCCAGGACTGTTTTTGACCTGTTAGATATTGCCACTTTGTACAAAGCGTCCTTTCAATTACAAATCACTTTTTGGTTCATTTTTGCGATTTCGTAAACATACTCGTAGCCCGAGCTATATCATCCTTTGCATAATTTTTCCCAGGCCACTCACATATAACACACTTATTAATTACTATTTAATTACACTAGTAATTAACATTAAATTACATAGCGTCTTTATTATTGCAAATTTCTGCAATACTTTTACATCACTATATTCGTTAAAAATTCCTTAATGTAATGGTGTCTTTATAATTGGGGTAAGTCTTTGTTCACAGGTTTAAAATGTATTAATTAGTTTATTTTTATCTGGTTAAAACCTGATTACAGATGTACGCATCACCCCATCATAGACTTTTTCCTTTCGTAGCTTGCATTCACACACACAAACACACAAGCGTTGTTAAAATTATTATTGTGCGCTGTTCACACACAAATTATTGGTGCTGGAACGCATCAATCCAAAAGTTGTACAGACACAAATATACTTATATTTTATATTAGCGTTTAAGTTTACATCAGGTTATTACAAAAGGAGGTCTACATTTTTAAAGCCCTATAAAATGAGTAACATTCGTATAAACTTGTATCTAAAAAGAAAATAAAGTTATTATCTAAAAAGATAATTACTGTATAAGATAATGAAAATATCTGAAGGTACTGATATTTCTAAAGTGCTTCATCATCAGGTTAGACACAGATAATCAAAAACATGTCACTCATGATGCGTCATCCCGGAGCTTCAGTCCAGCGGCCGGGGAATACCTAAATTTGATGTGGGCAAGATAAATTTTGCGAGGCCCTCTGGTGGCGCAAGAGGATGGATTTTATATAGAGAAAAAACATTTTTGAAACTGTCAAATTTGTATTCCTAAAAATGCAAACATCTTCACTTTAACTAACATTATTAAGTAATAACTAACAGTAAAGAATTAAAGAAACAGAAATTTCCTGCTTTTAGCCTTACTGAACTCCTTAATAACTGTATCGTAATCCAGCTTAGATGCTGTATCTGCTTCAACAGATAAAACTGCCAAAGCTGAAAGTCTTTGCTGACCCATTGTACTTTTTAAATAATTTTTTATTAGTTTTAATTTTGAAAAGCTCCTTTCAGCGGAGGCTGTACTTACTGGTACTGTTAACAAAATTCGAATGACAATATAAATATTTGGGTAAATTTCTTTTAAGTTATTTTCTGTTACATATTGGAGCAGCTGTTTCACATCTTTAATGAAGTCGGGTAAATTTGGGATCATTGTTTGTAAGGATGGAACATTCTTCATATAATTCGTAAGGTTGGAAGTCACTGCTCTCACCCACTCGCAGAACTGTGTGTAAATCTTGACAGTTTTTTAATATATGCTCTTTTGGAATATTTTTTAACTTGCTTAGATTATAGAGAAAACCAAAATTTTCAAAATGTTGATTTAAAGATATAAATCTTGAATCCATATTGCTCACTATGGAATCAATCATGGTGTTAAAAAAATCTGTTTCGTACCGGCTTTTGGGAGACTGTATAGGTTCATCGCTGCTTTCATAATCGAACATCGTTTTCTTTTTGGCTACCCTTTTATTTTTAAAGTCTTTTGGCAGATCATAACTGCTTTTCTCAATAAATTGACGAGCGTCAGACAAGCATTGTTCGAACCCAGTTTGTCGATATTCTTTGATCCAGTCACAAAATGTATGCAAATGTTCAAGAGCAATGCTTAAATGGACTTGTACAGATTGCCATAATTTGCTTATGATATTAACACGCGATAATATCTCATACCATAAATGTAATGATATGATAAATTCTAAGCTGAGCATTTCGTTCAAAACCGTATCACAATCACTGAGTGCGTCTGATTGTTCTGTGTGATTTTTTAAGCTTTCAATGCATTCAACAATATCATCAAATTGCAATAATATGGCCTTCACTGCCTCGATTCTGCTTTCCCACCTTGTGTCTGATAAAGGCTTTATAGTAAGCTTTAATTTGCCTTTGATTAATTCCCAGCGTTTGCTGGATCTTGAAAATAGCAAATAATTTTTTTGAATAAAACCAAAAAATGTTTTTGCTGCCGCAGAAGAATTAGCTGCATCTACCAACAGCAGATTCCAACTATGACACCCACAAGGTGTAAAAAATGCCCTGGGATTAATATTTAATGTTCGAGTTTTAACTCCACTATTTATGCCTACCATATTTGCACCATTGTTGTATCCTTGGCCACGACAGTTTTGAATATCTAATCCATTTTTTTCTAGCTCTTCCAGTATTGCATTAGTTAGATATTCTCCAGTTGTCTCAGCGATAGCAAGAAATCTGATAAAGTTTTCTTCTATTGTGCCGGTTGATGTATTACAAAATCTTAAGATAACTGACATTTGTTCAACTCGACTATAGTCTATAGTGCAGTCGAGCAAAATAGAATAATAATTTGCCTCTTTTACCCTACGAATCACTTCATCGGTAATTGTTTTTGACATCAATGTAATCAATTCATTTTGAATATTGTGGCTTAGATAATGGTGTGCAAGTTGTTTGTCATTAATGTGTTTCATGTGTTCCTATAATGTAGGATCATATTTAGATATCAATTTAAACAAGTCTATGAAGCTACCAGAATTCCCACTGTCGTCGCCTATCTTGAAAGATTCTCTGTGATCTCTAAATGCCAGATTATGAGAGGCTAAGAAATTAATGATATCAATTAATCTCTCAAACAAATTGTGCCAATGTTTTTGAGATTCACGAATTAGCCTTTCGTTTTCTTGGTCTATTGTTTTTCCATGCTTTATTCCTTTCTCTAATGTCATCCATTGGAACATAAATGCCATATGTTCTTTGGTATTCTCATGTCTTTGTAAAATACTACTTAAGTGTTTCCTCTCACAGCACCCTCCGTGTACCATCTGAGTTTGTGAATTGCCAAATAGTCTGCATGGAAAACAGAAAATTTTATTTTGAGAATTTGAATAAACCAACCAGCGACGATGTTGAGTTTCACCATTAATTAGTTTTCTTGAGAAATGAAAATTAGAAAAGTGCCCATGATCATCGTCTTTGGGATAATCTTCATCACTGTTATTTAACTGCTGTGTAGGGCCGCTTTGAACTACATCATGACGCTGAGAATCCGTTATGGGAAACGTCCACATTCCCGGATCCGAACTAACAAATGCTTGTTTAACTACATCACTGGCATCGCTGCTAACTGGCGGAGAACCTATTTGTTCTTCTTGAATTCTACTGTTCAACACAGGAGTTTCAGTTTCAGATTCTGATTGGCTAGAGTTTGATCCTATCTCTATTTCTGACTGTGGTTCGGTACTCAGTGTGTCTGGAGTACTTCCCAAATTCAACGGAGTCTCGGACATGGCTATATCTTTTTTGGAAGTCGAAGCAATCGATTCAGATGATTCCGTACTACCAGATGCAGTTTTTTTGAGAAACTTCATCATATCTGAACTTAAAACCTGATTTGATACAGCTCTTCCAGCTTTTCTTTTTCTTTTTGCTGAACCAGATTCCCATTTTCTCCCTATATCTCTATCTCTCCTGGGGCCTGGGCCTGACATGTGTTACTAAACAGATTAATAAAGTCGATGATGTAGATATGTGTAGATATACTCAAGTCGAGTACTATTATTGTTTATGATTATTATGAGCGTGATTATTAATAGGAATCAGTGTGGGTGTTCACGTTTAAGTCTTTTAGTTTAAAAGAGTATTTAACACTTCACTGTCAACCTCCCCACTTACCATATGTGGATGTTTTCTATGTTCTTGTTGGTGACTTCTTCTGCTGCAAAAAACACTTGATACACATACATGGATATTCTGTTTGAATATCTTAAATAATGAACATGCACAATAAAGTAAATTAATAGTTGAACTACAATTTGAATGGTATTGAACATTCAAATCCTACCGCCACCTTATGATAGAACTGATCATAAAAATTAAACTATTTTTAAGAAAAAATCAAAACTCTGTTCCACTGGTAAACAAATTAGGGTTTATTAACAATTGTAAAATGCCATGAACTCTTTAAAAAAACAAAAACAAAAAACAATCAATTAATAATGTCTTTACAAAACAATAATTACTATAAACAATTCTTGAGCTCTTTGTATCTCAAGGCTGGTAACACTGGTGTCTGGTACAATAGTTTTAGTTAACGAGGTTATGTCCTCTTTATTCAGTTATATTACCAAATTCGTGTGTTCTTGGAAGATGCATGATACCAGAGTACAAGATGTTATCTTATTGAACAATATTTAATAATGAATTACCGTACTACAAAAACAAACAAAGATTTAAACTTATAAAAGTCGGTACCATAAACCGATATATATCGTACTATCGTACGGTTAGTAAAATGCATACAGCAGTTGTGATTAAAACACGTGCTCTGTGCTGCACTGTTAAAAATACTATTATTATTTATTCGTTAATTATTAAAAATATTTATTGGCAAGAGAACAAAATCTAGAATAAAAAAACTCTTGTTATAGCTTTCATTGGATTGAAATTATTTGAGAACAGAATCATTACTTGGTGACAAAGTTATCATTGTTATTTCTAGCTTAGTTACTTAACAACCGTAAGTAATTATTTTGAATATGCATATTATTCATTAAAATCTTAATACTATAAACACATACATTTTATTCATAGGTCATCTGATGTATAATTATCAGTCGTTTAGAATATTTTTCGCAATAAACTAGTTATTCGTTAATTCCAACAAAATTAGTCAAATGAGCGACTATTCATTATATATGGATGGTCGATATTTAAATTAATACCGATTTTCTCAATCACGATTAAAACGTAAAATATTTATTTTTTAAATTAATAATTGCGTTATAATTCATTTATTCAGTTCTGATAATTTTTCATCATGGGTTATGCACTTTTGACTAGTGCAGTCCCAAAACAATATCTCTTCGTTCACTAACGAAAGTTATTATTTTAATTCAATTCGTTAAAATAATTAAAATAGAGTACTCCCTGTTAAAAAAAAAAAAAAAAAACACAAAACACGACCTTTATTATACACTGGTCGGTTTATTATTTTAATTCACTTAAAGCACTGGACACTCGTTGTTATTCTGTTGTGTATAGGTTAATGTATGTAGAGTAACTCGTGTTGGTGACGCGCACATTTTAAATAATTCTGACAACTTCCTTTGTGAACTTTGCTTGTTGAGTGATACGGAACGAATGCTGGCTTCATCAAAGCGTCTCCTTCTCGTCTGGTTATTTTAAGCCATTTGATTGGTTTAAAGGGTCAAACTCTCAACCCCAAAACACTTTGGTTAAATAAAACTTTTAATTTTTTACAAATTATCGCTTGGGTTCGAGGCTACGGGTGACGTATGCATCGATATAAGAAATGACTGAAAAGTTTATAAGTGTCATAACTTTCTTATTAATTATCGTATCGTCGCACGGTTAGTGGCATTAAATTGCGGACACTTGTGGCTTTAATTTAAGTCTAAACAAGGATTAAATCCGTTCATTATTAACACACTTAGCCGTTTCACAAACTCATATGGTGTTTCTTAATGTAAATAAGTTTGTATCACCATATTTTGTTCCAATTACACTATAACACTCATTATTAAACGTCTCGAGTCCATTTCTCTTTCGTTTTAATACATAAAATAGTTGTAATTACCATTTGAACAATATTTGGTAATGGCGTCCTTAGCGACTATATTTGATTGTTTATAATTGCATGTAACGCTATTATTTCTTACCTAATTACATTTGTTTGGCATTCTAACAATAATATATACATTTATTCACATTTTATTTTATGAACAAGGTTATTTTTCATATACTAATAGTCTTATCAAAATTACCTTCTGTTCTCATTTCTTTAATTTGTCACTTTTTCAATTATTTTACCACATAAGGTATATAATGTTATACATTAAAATAGTGTACAATTGTAGTACCTCATTTGTTTAATGTATTTATCAGTCTTTCGTTATCTGAAAGCTTTCCAATTCTTAGTATTGTGTTTGTTTACATCTGGTTTTACAATGATAGTCAGTTAGTTTCTAATAATTTAATTATAAAACTACTACTGTTACATTTGAGATATGTGCTCATAGTAGTATCAGATCTTTCTCTAACTACTGATAACATTTTTAGTAATCTTTTAATAAGTTTTGATAGTGCATTTTGATTAACTATCTTGTCACATAGTGTTTCTGTTCTTTTGTCTATATGATGTCATATTTAATCTGATCCATTTGCTGTGTATTTCAGTACAAATGTTATTTATTAGTTTGCATTACTATTCATAATTAGTCTTTGGTTGAAACAATTGTTGATAGTTGCTTGGTTTAATTAATACACATGATCTTATGTTATAGGTGCACTTTCTATGAGGTTATGTGTCAGTTATCTGGTAACAATGTGCAACATATTCTTATGCAGTATTTGATTCTACTATTATCATTTCATTATGGTATTCTACTACAATGGTTTAATTATTAAGTAATACACATGTTTACACTATTCTTTGAAACAATAACACAAGTATTCTTAATCTAATAGTATTACATTTCTTTTTGTGTTGTACCTAGTTTTTGGTACATTGAGTGTTTGATACTTAACAAACTAGCTTATTAGTTACTATTTGTTCTGTATTGTCGTGGCATTTAGTTACATTTCATTTTAAGGTTTACAAGGCTTTTATTCTCAGTTCCTATGAACAATAAACTTAATGTTCTATCTCACATTTCTCTTGGTGGTCTTAATGATTATCTATTTTGGGTTACAATCTTGGTTAAACTGGTCACACTAATTGTCTGTGCATTTTAACTAGTTAATCTTGGATTCTTCCACTTATAATGGTAACTCATTTTCCTTTGTTATAAACATTCTCACTTGTATTGTCTGTGGTGTTTATTTGGGGTAAAATTGGTTAACTTGTTACAGGTTGTCACACTTATATTAAGTTTTCACTGTTATTGTTTGTGATTACTCAATTATGCTAAACACTGGTTTCTTTATAGTTGACCCTCGAATAATCATTACACTTCTTCCGGTCATCAATATAGTTCCTTGTACACTTGGTGAATGGTGATTTCTTGTATTGTCCATACATTATCTTCATTCTTCATGTTATGTTTCCTTTGCTCTTCTTCTTCTTCCTTTCTTCTTTTGGTTAATTGTTGTTCACTATCGGTGTTCTCCTGGGTTGTACATTCCTTGTGATAATCAATGTTCCCTTATTCTTGTCATATTCTTCAATATTTCCATCCGTGGTAGTCATTGTTCCATAGTATTTATATTAATAAATAAATTTGTTTGTTTTACCATCATAGTGGTTGTTCTTGAGTTGTCTCCTCTTCATTTTAATAGTTACTTTTGTTGTTTCCACTCATTGTTTGGACCCTGTTGGCTCCTCTTCATTTTAGTGATTATTTTTGTTGTTCCCCTCACTGTTTGGACTCTATTGGGCCTGGTTTCTAACATTTTATATTGGCTCGTTGTCATTTTCTCTCTCTTTGTACTCGATGATGCTATATTACTCTTTCTTCTTCTTTGTTGGATTTTTTCAATAATATATCTTTGTAGATACACACTTTGTCTACATTATTTTATGTACTTTTGAAATATTTTCATGATCTCCCGTCACTTGACGTAATAATTAGTTACTTTATGTAACTGCCAATTTGGTACGTTACATATGCCTTCCTATAAGAATTGATTAATTCTGAATTATTATATTTATTTGAAGAATTCATCAATTGTTGTATATTTCCATGTCGACTCTTATGCTTTTTTATATGTCCCTTCACTTTCTTCTATTTGAATCATAATTATTTCTTTTCTATGTAATTATCTCCCTTGTTTATTTAGTTCCCTAATTCCCTAACATAAGTTTAGCTGGGGCAGTTCAGAGTGGCTCACTTTGGCATACAACTCCACTGGCCATACTAACATCAATAAATACGGAGGCACATCATCTCCATCAATAATATAAATGATTGCTGGCATTTATCATCAGTCAATTCATCTCAAATTAATTCAAAAATATAAATTGGTCGTTCTTTCGACAAATAATAAATATCCTTGGGATTATCTCACGCATCTGCGGTTTATACATTGTTATACTCTCTTCTTGTTGATTCAACTTAACTAAATTCTTCACATTTTACAGGGATAGTTTGTTTTACATTTCATCACTGGTATACTCTCGTGATCATCTTCGTTAATATATTATTTTTTCATTCTTCTTTGTCATCAATTAATCTTTTCTCTTGGTATTACATTAAACATCATTTCATAATCTTCTTCATTTTCAGGATTCACTTCTCTGGATACAATTCATGAATATATTCTCATGGTGTTAAATGAAATATAATCCATTTGATATAGGCTCTCTTCTAGTGTCTTCTATTATCTACATTAATGATATTTATTTGCTTTCATTCCTCCAACTTCTTATTTTCTTCTTCTTCGATATATCATCTAGTCCGTTGTCTCTTTTTTTTTTTTGTACGGGTAAGTTGTTATTTACATGTTGACTTGGCTCTTGGAATTATTTTATATTATACATATATTTGTGCCATGGATCTTAGGTGTCGTTCTCGTATGGTTTTACCTTTTTTTTTCCTTGTATAGTACGGGTAAGTTGTTGTTTTACTTGTTGACTTGGCTCTAGGAAATTACTGTGCCGTAGATGTAGGGTGTCAGTCTCGTATATTTTTTCTTTCTATCTCTAGTAGTACGGGTAAGCTGGTATTTACTTGTTGACTTGGCTCTAGGAAATTACTGTGCCTTAGATGTAGGGTGTCAGACTCGTATAGTTTTACTTTTCTAGTAGTAGTACGGGTAAGTTGTTGATTACTTGTTGACTCGGCTCTAGGAAATTACTGTGCCGTAGTTGTAGGGTGTCAGTCTCGTATGATCATCTTGTATGTACGGGTAAATACAATTTTCTTTATCCTTTACATAACTTCTTTAGAACACAATTTTACATTACAAAATTACAATATAGTCAACATTTATTCTCACAGTAATATATTCACTTCTTATTTAGCATAAATAACAAATAGTCTTCATAGCAATATTTCACCCTTTCTTCGTATAGTCAACATTTATTCTCACAATTATATCTTCATCTTTTACTTAGTATCAATAACAAATAATCTTCATCGCAATATTTCACTTTCACTTCATAATTTAATTTTCAATATACCATTTCATGGAAGTTTGGTTGTATGTGCCCTTTATTTTCTTAGTTACAGGATCTTGTAATTCATAAGTGTTATTCATGTTGTTTTTGGTAACAGTATATGGGCCTGTGAATAGCAGTAGCAGTTTTTTAGCAATACCTTCAATTGCACTTGGGAGTTCTCGGTTTTTTATGAGTACCTTGTCTCCCACTTCGTATTTTATGATTTTAGGTTGTGACTTCTGGTATTTGGGCCTAAGTTTGTCAGCTCGTTCCACTGCATTATTGAAAAATTTGGTTTTATTAAATCTGAATTCATTTTCTGGTGGAAATTTTATAATTTCTGTAATTTCCCGGGGTGGTCTTCGCTCAAACATAGCCGTATAGGGTGTTTCATCTGTTGATTGGTGGCAAGCTAAGTTCAGGAAGTCTTCAGCCGGGGATAGATATTCTTCCCACCTCCTCTGCTGGCTGTGACAGTAGGTTCTTAAAATCCTTCCTACTTCTCTCAACACTCTCTCAGCAGGGTTGCTGTTGGGGTGATACACTGACGTTTTGTATGTTTTCACGCCTTGACTGATTTGGGTATCTCGCCATCTTCGGCCTCGGAATTGCGTTCCGTGATCTGTAATTACTGATTGTGGTTTTCCTATCTCGGGTATGTATCTGGATATTACTATGTCTAGAATTTTGTTAGTTGTTGCCCTGTTTATGGCATAAAGTTTTGTGAACTTCGTATAGTGGTCAAACATGATCACCACATATTTGTATTGGTGTCTGCCACCACTTCGTGGAAATGGTCCACAAATATCTAAGAATACTTTTTCTAATTTTTCTGCTGAAGTTATGGGTATCATTACCCCTTCTCTTTTCTCATTGCTACACTTGACTAGTTGGCACAAATGACAATTCTGAATATATTTTCTCACCCTGCGGTTCATGTCCTTGAAGTATACATGTTCCTGTAGTGCCTTGACTACTTTGACTGCTCCCATGTGACCATAACGCACATGGTAGTCAATTGCTAGTTCTTTCTCAATAGTTTTCGGTATGACAACCTTCCACTGTTCACTAGTCTGGTTTGTTTTAGTGAATAGTATTTGGTTGTGAGTACAGTAATATTGTATTATTTTTTCATCATTTTCTGCCAATCGTTGGATTATTTGTGAGATTTTAGGATCCTTATGCTGATGAATTTTTATGTCAGATAATATGTTGGTCAATTCAGACTTGTTTTTTAAGATATGGTAGACCTTGGCGACGGTTTCTTTTTCTCCCTCGAATGTTTGGGCTATGATGTTCACTCGGGACAACACGTCAGCCGCTATGTTGCTTTTCCCAGGGATGTATTCCCATTGGATGTTATATTCTTGGAGCGTCAGTGTCCATCTTGTCAGTCTACCGTGTTTTAGCCTACAATTCTTTAGAAAAGATATAGACTTATGATCTGTACATACCGTAATAGGGTATCCTAAAATGTATGTTCTAAATTTCTCACATGCAAATACTATACTCAAGAGTCCTTTTTCCGTCGTATGATAGTTTCGTTCGCATTTATTGAGTGTTCTACTCGCAAAACTAATCACTTGATGGTTGCCTTCCTGGTCTTCCTGATATAATACTGAACCGAGGCTAACATCACTAGCATCACAGTTCATATAAAAATGCTTGTCAAAATTGGGATGGTGTAGCATTACTGTATCGAGAAATTTTTCCTTTATTAGCTCAAAGGTTGTGTCTTGGTCAGGTCCCCATCTCCACTTTTCCTTTGACGATAACTGTTGTGAAAACCGAGCTGTTAATTCCGAATAGTAGTGCTGGAATTTCCTATAGTAATTACAGATACCAAGAAACGATTGTAATTGTTTCTTGTTCTTTGGTATCGGGAAACGCTGTATTGCTTCCATCTTTTCTTGGGCTGGGGTTATGCCAATTTCCAATAAGTTGAAACCCAAAAATTGCACTTCCTTGGCTATTAGTTTTGATTTTTCTAGTTTGAGCGTTATGTTATTTTCTTCTAGTTTATTTAATACTTGTGTCACCCGGTTACAGTGTTCCTCCCAATTATCTGATGCAATCAACAAATCATCTACATATACTGTAGTAAATTGCAGTGTACTATGTCCTAATATTTCGTCCATGCATTTAACGAAAACGGCCACAGAATTTACAAGGCCGAAGGGTAACCTTTTAAATTGATAGTTACGGCCTTCAAAAATAAATGCCGTAAATTTTCTGCTATTGGGGTGTAACTCCACCTGCCAATATCCACATACAGTGTCCCATATACTGATATACCGCGTGCCATACAATTTCTTTAATATCTCGTCGATTTCTCCAGGCGACGTCCTGTCATTAATTATGGACTTATTTATCTCCCTTGCGTCCAGACAAATCCTCACTGCGGCATTTTTCTTAGGTACAGCTACAATGGGATTAGTGTATGGGGAGTTGCTAATTTCAATAATATCATTTTCAATTAATCTCTGTATCTCTTGACAAACAGCTTCTTTAAGTGAAAAAGCGATCGGATACGACTTTCTCTTAAACTCCGTTTGATCCTTGAATTTTAACTCACACCGAAAGTTTTTTATTTTGCCTGGCGTATCAGAAAATACATGTCGGTAATGATTATAGATTTGTATCAGGTTCTCTCGTTGTTCATTAGTCAACACATGTTCAATGTTATCCGTTTGGAATGTTCTAATTTCATTAATCTTCTCCATCCATAATATATCTTGTGGATTACTGCGAACTTCTCTGTTGATGGACACTTTCTTCTGGTCATGGCCTTCCCGTATATAATAGATTACATGTTCTGGGGGTGCCTTCCTATTTTCTATAAGATCTGCAGTCCATTCAACTTCATTAAATTTTAATAATACTGTAGCTTTATCCATATCGATTATGGCTGCATACTTTCGCAGTATGTCGCATCCAATTAGTAGTGTAAATGGTAGCCCACTTGCTACAAGGAAAACCATCGGAATCGTCTCTCCATTACTCGATACTTCCAACTGTACTTGGTGTCGAATGGTTTTATTCTGGCGCCCAGTGGCTCCAATTAGTATGATATTATTAATGGGTAGTGTTGGTATTGTTGTTTTGTTTTCCAACTGTATACGGTTTAACTCTAATTTGTCAATTAAAGAGACATTCGCTCCGGTGTCTACCATAGCTGTTGTACTTATCCCATTGACCTTTACTGAGATATATGCTATCTCGTTATTGGTGGTGTCGCTGATACTATCTTCTTTTTCTTCCATTAGGTCCTGCCTAATGTTTTTGAGGTAATTATTGCGATGTATTTTAATAGATGCCAATTCATTCGCCAATATGTTAGACCCAATAGTCCGGTTCAGTGAGGGTGTTGTTATGCTTTTCACTGCCGGTTCCCATTTAAAGGCAGGTCACCATTTGTGTGCCTGTCTGTTGAGGTTGATGCTATCGGTTCCTGGGATCCTTGCCCATTCCCATTGTGATATATTTCAGTGGTTCTAGTGGTTGGTCGGTTACCTTCGCTGCTGTTACTTCTATTCGATCGGTAACCAGACTCTCGATCCTCTCCGTCACTGTGATGTTGATTAGTATGGTGATTAGGGAAACTTCTTCGACCTTGGTAATAAGTTCTCCTACCTCCCCCTCTGCTAGCATGAGTGTAATGCACTCTTCGGAACTGGTTGTTGTTATGGTTTCCATTACCCTGTCGATGCTGGTTATTTGGGGTTTGGTTATTATACGGTCGGTAATAATTATTACCTCGTTGATAATTACTGTCCCTCTGATAGCCAGTTGGTCTAGGATTATTGATATTCCCTCGGTCCGCATGGTCATTATGGTTACCACCTCCATTCTGTCTTGGTCCCTGTTGGTTACTAAAACGTGGAGGGTTGTTGAAATTTCTCCCATAATTATTCCTGTCATTGTTATTGGTGGGATTAACGTTTCCTGGTCCGCCCCGATCATACGTCTGTCCGGGACTCTGGCGGTTCCTCTGGTAATAGCGTTCTCTCTCGTGACTTTCCAACAGAGTGCACATACCTTGTATGGTTTTTATTTGTGAATTGAGTCTACCCTGTGATACTCCCTGACTGAAATGGTAAGCTAATTTCGTGACTAAACATTCCTCTGGGATGGCCGGCTCCAGATTTCTGGCCAAGCAGATCTTACCTAAAAAGTAAGTAGTCATGGATTGTCTGCCATTTGGGTCATATTTGCCGTTGGTGATGTCGTCCCTGATAATGTTTTGGGTAGAGTCAGACCAATATTTTAATTTGAATGCTATCTTAAACGCAGCATAGTTCTCCACTTCATGCCGGGTCGCTGTCCACCAGTTGTCAAAGGTGTTACGAAAGGATTCATCTAACATTCCTTTTATCATGGACCATCGATTTTCTCTGTTTCTACTGATTATTTCCTCCACCCTCTCTAGAAATTCAAGTGGATTCTTTACGTAGGCACGGAAATCTATCTGTTCCCTACCATCCAGGTGTGTCAGTCCAGATAAAACATTTGGGAATGTTCGCAGGCGGTTCATTTCATCTCGAATGTCATTGAACTCCCTTTGTTGCCTCTCCGTCAATTGATCTCGGTCACTGGTTACCTGGTGTTTGACTGCATCCACTTTGACTGAAATTTCCTCGCATCTCTCACCCAGTGTGGTCTGTGCTGTCATCATTTCTGTTTGCTTTCGTTCCACGACTCCTATCTGGTTGTTGTGGATTTTCTCAATACTGTCGATCCGGTGGTTGACATCTGTTTCTGTTTGTATAATTCTCTGTATGTTATTTTCTCCTTCTCTCCGTATCTCTGACACTTCTTCATGGATCTCAGTTGTTAAGATCGCGATCCTCTCCTCCGTTGCTTCTAAGTTCTCTTCTAATTTTTTGTCAACTATCTCAATTGTATTTTTGACAATTTCTTCCGCTCTGTCATTATTGTCGGCCATTTGTTGCCATATTTTCTCACTATCATTCTTCATTAACTCGATATCTCGATTGATTTTCTCATTGATTTCATCAATCTTCTTGTTGGTCTCATCAATTTTAATTCCCAACTCCGCAGACAAATTCTCTTTTATTGTTTCCATCTTTTTCTCTAACAATTCTTCAGTCTTTTTCTGTCCGTCTTCCATCCTCCTATTGGTTTCATTTATTTTGTCATTTAAATCCTACTTCAACAATTCTATATTTTTCTGGCTCTCCTTCTGGCCTTCTTCTATCTTCTGGTTTGTGGACTGACTGGTTTCATTTATTTTATTATTCAGGTCTTCCTTCAGTGACTCTATTTTTTGGTCTGTGGATTTCCGGCCTTCTTCTATCGCTCGTAATATTGCTAAGATGTTGGGATCCATTGGTGGCATTGGTCTCTGAGGTTGGCTTATTTCCGGTTGGACTTCCTGCGGTATGACTTCCGGTTCATCATCCGGTTGCTGAACCTCCTCCGCCGGTTCAGACTGCCTATCTTCAATCTCTAACAATATCTCCTCAACATCTTCTGCTGATGTTGCTTCTTTTTCTTCTAATCTGGCCTCCCTCTCTGCCTCTGCTGCTCGTTTTTTCGAAGTAGACCTCCTGTACATCTTGTTACCTTGGTAATGCACTTGCTGTCTTTTCGTCGAATTAGGTTAGGAAATTATTTGTTTAATTACCTAAATTGTTAAGTGTTTTCTTCCTAATTCGCGCTCAGACGTTGGGCGCCAATCTGTTACGAAAGAGTATTTATAAAATAGATGATGTAGATATGTGTAGATATATACTCAAGTCGAGTACTATTATTGTTTATGATTATTATGAGCGTGATTATTAATAGGAATCAGTGTGGGTGTTCACGTTTAAGTCTTTTAGTTTAAAAGAGTATTTAACACTTCACTGTCAACCTCCCCACTTACCATATGTGGATGTTTTCTATGTTCTTGTTGGTGACTTCTTCTGCTGCAAAAAACACTTGATACACATACATGGATATTCTGTTTGAATATCTTAAATAATGAACATGCACAATAAAGTAAATTAATAGTTGAACTACAATTTGAATGGTATTGAACATTCAAATCCTACCGCCACCTTATGATAGAACTGATCATAAAAATTAAACTATTTTTAAGAAAAAATCAAAACTCTGTTCCACTGGTAAACAAATTAGGGTTTATTAACAATTGTAAAATGCCATGAACTCTTTAAAAAAACAAAAACAAAAAACAATCAATTAATAATGTCTTTACAAAACAATAATTACTATAAACAATTCTTGAGCTCTTTGTATCTCAAGGCTGGTAACACTGGTGTCTGGTACAATAGTTTTAGTTAACGAGGTTATGTCCTCTTTATTCAGTTATATTACCAAATTCGTGTGTTCTTGGAAGATGCATGATACCAGAGTACAAGATGTTATCTTATTGAACAATATTTAATAATGAATTACCGTACTACAAAAACAAACAAAGATTTAAACTTATAAAAGTCGGTACCATAAACCGATATATATCGTACTATCGTACGGTTAGTAAAATGCATACAGCAGTTGTGATTAAAACACGTGCTCTGTGCTGCACTGTTAAAAATACTATTATTATTTATTCGTTAATTATTAAAAATATTTATTGGCAAGAGAACAAAATCTAGAATAAAAAAACTCTTGTTATAGCTTTCATTGGATTGAAATTATTTGAGAACAGAATCATTACTTGGTGACAAAGTTATCATTGTTATTTCTAGCTTAGTTACTTAACAACCGTAAGTAATTATTTTGAATATGCATATTATTCATTAAAATCTTAATACTATAAACACATACATTTTATTCATAGGTCATCTGATGTATAATTATCAGTCGTTTAGAATATTTTTCGCAATAAACTAGTTATTCGTTAATTCCAACAAAATTAGTCAAATGAGCGACTATTCATTATATATGGATGGTCGATATTTAAATTAATACCGATTTTCTCAATCACGATTAAAACGTAAAATATTTATTTTTTAAATTAATAATTGCGTTATAATTCATTTATTCAGTTCTGATAATTTTTCATCATGGGTTATGCACTTTTGACTAGTGCAGTCCCAAAACAATATCTCTTCGTTCACTAACGAAAGTTATTATTTTAATTCAATTCGTTAAAATAATTAAAATAGAGTACTCCCTGTTAAAAAAAAAAAAAAAACACAAAACACGACCTTTATTATACACTGGTCGGTTTATTATTTTAATTCACTTAAAGCACTGGACACTCGTTGTTATTCTGTTGTGTATAGGTTAATGTATGTAGAGTAACTCGTGTTGGTGACGCGCACATTTTAAATAATTCTGACAACTTCCTTTGTGAACTTTGCTTGTTGAGTGATACGGAACGAATGCTGGCTTCATCAAAGCGTCTCCTTCTCGTCTGGTTATTTTAAGCCATTTGATTGGTTTAAAGGGTCAAACTCTCAACCCCAAAACACTTTGGTTAAATAAAACTTTTAATTTTTTACAAATTATCGCTTGGGTTCGAGGCTACGGGTGACGTATGCATCGATATAAGAAATGACTGAAAAGTTTATAAGTGTCATAACTTTCTTATTAATTATCGTATCGTCGCACGGTTAGTGGCATTAAATTGCGGACACTTGTGGCTTTAATTTAAGTCTAAACAAGGATTAAATCCGTTCATTATTAACACACTTAGCCGTTTCACAAACTCATATGGTGTTTCTTAATGTAAATAAGTTTGTATCACCATATTTTGTTCCAATTACACTATAACACTCATTATTAAACGTCTCGAGTCCATTTCTCTTTCGTTTTAATACATAAAATAGTTGTAATTACCATTTGAACAATATTTGGTAATGGCGTCCTTAGCGACTATATTTGATTGTTTATAATTGCATGTAACGCTATTATTTCTTACCTAATTACATTTGTTTGGCATTCTAACAATAATATATACATTTATTCACATTTTATTTTATGAACAAGGTTATTTTTCATATACTAATAGTCTTATCAAAATTACCTTCTGTTCTCATTTCTTTAATTTGTCACTTTTTCAATTATTTTACCACATAAGGTATATAATGTTATACATTAAAATAGTGTACAATTGTAGTACCTCATTTGTTTAATGTATTTATCAGTCTTTCGTTATCTGAAAGCTTTCCAATTCTTAGTATTGTGTTTGTTTACATCTGGTTTTACAATGATAGTCAGTTAGTTTCTAATAATTTAATTATAAAACTACTACTGTTACATTTGAGATATGTGCTCATAGTAGTATCAGATCTTTCTCTAACTACTGATAACATTTTTAGTAATCTTTTAATAAGTTTTGATAGTGCATTTTGATTAACTATCTTGTCACATAGTGTTTCTGTTCTTTTGTCTATATGATGTCATATTTAATCTGATCCATTTGCTGTGTATTTCAGTACAAATGTTATTTATTAGTTTGCATTACTATTCATAATTAGTCTTTGGTTGAAACAATTGTTGATAGTTGCTTGGTTTAATTAATACACATGATCTTATGTTATAGGTGCACTTTCTATGAGGTTATGTGTCAGTTATCTGGTAACAATGTGCAACATATTCTTATGCAGTATTTGATTCTACTATTATCATTTCATTATGGTATTCTACTACAATGGTTTAATTATTAAGTAATACACATGTTTACACTATTCTTTGAAACAATAACACAAGTATTCTTAATCTAATAGTATTACATTTCTTTTTGTGTTGTACCTAGTTTTTGGTACATTGAGTGTTTGATACTTAACAAACTAGCTTATTAGTTACTATTTGTTCTGTATTGTCGTGGCATTTAGTTACATTTCATTTTAAGGTTTACAAGGCTTTTATTCTCAGTTCCTATGAACAATAAACTTAATGTTCTATCTCACATTTCTCTTGGTGGTCTTAATGATTATCTATTTTGGGTTACAATCTTGGTTAAACTGGTCACACTAATTGTCTGTGCATTTTAACTAGTTAATCTTGGATTCTTCCACTTATAATGGTAACTCATTTTCCTTTGTTATAAACATTCTCACTTGTATTGTCTGTGGTGTTTATTTGGGGTAAAATTGGTTAACTTGTTACAGGTTGTCACACTTATATTAAGTTTTCACTGCTATTGTTTGTGATTACTCAATTATGCTAAACACTGGTTTCTTTATAGTTGACCCTCAAATAATCATTACACTTCTTCCGGTCATCAATATAGTTCCTTGTACACTTGGTGAATGGTGATTTCTTGTATTGTCCATACATTATCTTCATTCTTCATGTTATGTTTCCTTTGCTCTTCTTCTTCCTTTCTTCTTTTGGTTAATTGTTGTTCACTATCGGTGTTCTCCTGGGTTGTACATTGCTTGTGATAATCAATGTTCCCTTATTCTTGTCATATTCTTCAATATTTCCATCCGTGGTAGTCATTGTTCCATAGTATTTATATTAATAAATAAATTTGTTTGTTTTACCATCATAGTGGTTGTTCTTGAGTTGTCTCCTCTTCATTTTAATAGTTACTTTTGTTGTTTCCACTCAGTGTTTGGACCCTGTTGGCTCCTCTTCATTTTAGTGATTATTTTTGTTGTTTCCCCTCACTGTTTGGACTCTATTGGGCCTGGTTTCTAACATTTTATATTGGCTCGTTGTCATTTTCTCTCTCTTTGTACTCGATGATGCTATATTACTCTTCCTTCTTCTTTGTTGGATTTTTTCAATAATATATCTTTGTAGATACACACTTTGTCTACATTATTTTATGTACTTTGAAATATTTTCATGATCTCCCATCACTTGACGTAATAATTAATTACTTTATGTAACTGCCAATTTGGTATGTTACACATGTTAAGATAAGAAGGTCGTATATTGTATCTGTAACCTGTAAACAATAATAACATTTTTATTTCTTTGCATAAATACACTCTAAACCTGAATGTAAGAAATCTGACGTGCCAATGTAGGAAACGAGAGATTCCTACGTTCGTAAAGTAGGAAACCAGCATTTTATACATTGTAATGTAGGAAACTAGCATTTCCTACTTTCATAAAGTAGGAAATCAGAATTTCCTACATTTATATAGATAAATTAAAAGATTAATCATCTTTTAACCATAGAGATAGAATAATTATATAGGTTCTATATAATTATTAATATACAACAGTCAAAAAGAAAATTAAATATATTAATGAAATTATAGATAGAATGTTTAACTAAATATCACTATTACTTTAACGACTCGGAACACTAGGTTTTTTTATAAGTAAAAGCAAAAAGTTTTACCTTACAGCCTTAACCGGTTTTCTCCTTAAAAAGGCTTCTTCAGAGCCTCTGAAGAAGCCTTTTAAAGGAGAAAACTGGTTAAGGCTGTAAGGTAAAACTTTTTGCTTTTACTTATAAAAAACCTAGTGTTCTGAGTCGTTAAAGTAATAGTGATATTTAGTTAAGTAACGGACACGTCATGGACAATGAAATCCAAGAATGTTTAAAGCGGTAGATGTCATTGTCTCAAGCGCCACGTGCTACTGTATGGAACGCTCATGAGGTTATGATCTTCATTATGAGCTTATTATTCAGACAGCTAATGATATGAAAAATTTGTTTAATGTATTTATTGTCAAATCATTTAGTAAATAAAATAAACTGTACTGAATTCCATTATTCTTATACATGTACAGTGAAGGCTCATTGGATAATTAATATAATTATAAATCTTTATTTCCTCACTTTAGATACCCACTTTTAAAAATTTTGGAGTGACCATATCCTACCAGCAATTTTTACTATCTTACTTATTTTTTTTATTTGTAGTAAGCCACATATATATAATTAAGCAAATTTTTTAAATTTGAAATGCAAATACATTTATCTAAACATACAATTTATAGTTGTCTTGATTATTCATCTCTTCTTTCACAGCACTAACACTTAACTAAAAATGAACTTTTTCATGTGAAAACTTACTAATTTTATTGGACGCGTTTCGGCTTAGTATCTGCCTTCTTCAGCTTTGGTAACAGACTGCCAGCATTTTGTAACGGTTGTGTGGAAGGTGAAGTGGGGGTGGTGTGTGGAGGAAGGGGATTGGCGCGGGGATTCAACTTACTGTTTGTTTTCTGTATAATTGTGTCAAAAAGTGTATGTGATTTATATTGTAATTGATCGTTGAGTATGTTGTTTGGTTGTGTTGTGTGGTGTTTATATATTTCGTATTGTTCAGTTGTGTTGAGTTTTTGACCTTTGGGTATGTAATGTAAAATTTCAAGATTGGTGTCTATGTTGGTGTAACTGTGGTTTTCTGTGTGTATGTGTGTGGCAAATGCGGAGTGTACATGTACAAATACAATTTATACATGGTCTCGAAGACTGACTTCGAATCATGGCTTCGACAAATCACCTTTGAAGACTTTAAGTTTTAAAATATAAGTGTTTATGAACTTATAAATGCCATTCAATTTGATTTCTACTAAGCACGTTATTTTAAACATATGAATCAATAACATTAATATATAAAGGTTATTGTAAATACTATGCGACAAAACAAATGTCAGGCATAGTAATAAATGGAACACATAAACAGTTATCTGGAGCATGGTTGTATTTTTTAAGATAAAAATTTTTATAAGCTTTGTAGTTCACAAATATTTATTTTGAATTCAAAATCGTCTCTGAATCAGGTTGATCTGATCTTAAAAGAAATGTCAATTTGTTACTTTAAATGTTGATTCCGTGGGTTGATACGTCACCAGCCAGTCCTGTGAATCGCCGCAATTCTGCACCTCGGATCGTCACCTCCTTTCTGCAAGTTCCGCTTCGCTGGGGCTCCTCTCGTACGCGCGCACGCCGTCACACCCGTAATCAGTCGAATCTAAATCTCAGGGCACAACTGGGTTACAATATAATCTCATTTATATTTTTGGTGCGTTGAGCATGCACCCTCCCGCGTCTTGAGGTGTCCTCGCGATCAAAAAAGGAATATCCCTGGTGGATACACCTTCCCTAAGCCGAAATCTTGATCCCCGCGATACTAGCACTTTTAAACACTATTGAATAGCTTAACATTATTTATAATGAGTTCGTTCCCTTTCAAAGTAACAGCAACGGGTAACTCGTCGCCAATTTAACCCTTATTACTCGTTCAAAATCACGTTTCTGCACGAGTAACTCGCGCAGAGACCACGTTTGAAAACTTCGAGCTGCAGGATAGAACTAACTTGATATTCGCCGGCGGAGACCCAATCTCAGTGGAAAATTGGGGCCGCTGATTGGTCGAAACAGCTTATCATGGGATTGATGGCTACAACTGATAGATGCTTACTTGCAACGAATTGCTGATTTTTGCAGCAGCAGGAATAAATTTTATCTATGAGCTATTCATCAAAAGACGATTTACACGCGCACTCGCGTACTCGCACCATTTTCACGCACATGACATAATCACAAATACAAATAAGGGCGTTTTAATACAAATAGTCTTTTGCCCAATCCTTATATTAATCCTTACATCTAATTTACATAATTGGACAGAAATCAAATATTATCATGTCTATAACGTCACAACCTGTTACAACAGCATGTAGACCTGGCTACATCTCCCCTTACTGCAATGTTCTATTGTAATATACCAAATTTTTTATAAACATTGAAAATCAAATTCTCAATTTCCAGACCTATCTATAAAAAAAATTTGGCATGCACTTATAATAACCTTTATGTATTGATGTTACAGTTTAATATATTTAAAACAAAGTTATTTATAAAAATAAGAAATCAAATTGAATTTCTATAGAGAGTTATATTCTTCGAACTCTTCGAAGACTTGTATGATTTGAAGTCAGTCTTCGAGACCATGTATAAATTGTATGTCTAGATAAATGTATTTGCATCTCAATTTAAAAAAATTTGCACACAAAAATTAAATTGCATTATTTCCCATATAAAATACACAGTATATAGTACATTGGTTTATGAACTAAAAAGAAACCTAATTTTTAAATTTTATTTTTAGACTTAGAATGTAGTAAGGACCATTTATAGATATAAGTAACATTCTAATGTATCTTTTATCAATATATTGCAAGAGATTAGTTTTGCAAAATTTTTATGTAATGCTAAATTGGGATGACCCACACTTTGTAGCGATAACTTATCTGCAACAACTAATGTGACACAGTTTAAAGGAGATATCAGGTGTATCTGTAATAATAACTCAATGTAACTTGTAACAGTATTTCAAATTTATTTAATAATAATGAAATTGTGCGCAAGGCACTTGATTCGATTTAAAAACATTCATTATTGCTTTGTCACTATGCCGTAAGGCTTATGCTGTATACATCCTTACTGACTAAATATTCTATTCTAATAATTACTTTATTAAAAATATCATTTCCTGACTACTCAGTCAATTAGTGTGCTTCTAAATATCAGTGCTTAAATATCTTTTTAGATATTGTAACGAAATTCAAAATATTAATAGCTACTGAATTTATCTTTCTTTTTCAGTACTGATTTATAAAATTCTAATTTTTACTTAAATGCTTTGCATTCTTTTCATTTCAATACTAATTTGAGCTCTTGTTTATGTTAATCTTACTTCAATAATATCTACCATTTTAACTCTATATTTGCAAGAAACATTGGCTCTTAACTTTAAAGTAAAACAAGAATGTCTTTAATTGTCTTTGAGTTAATTGTTCGATTAAGAGATAAATAAGATGTTTATCACCTTATTGATGCAATCATACTCAATCGCAATCGATCCATCTGTAATCGTCCTCGTCTTGAACTCCAGCATCAATTCCTCTTGTCCAGCGTTGCTTCCAGACTTCAGTACCATTCCTCTTGTCCAGCGTAGTCGCCTCTAGACTCCAGCGTCGTCTTGCTCTCTGGAACTAAGTCGTCAACTCTCTCGCTCTCCGGAACTTCATGTTACTTCTTCTCGTGCTGTTTCGGACGTCAGTTGATCATTTTATATGGATTTTCTTCTCGTGTAATTTTGTTACTATTTAAAAGTGATTGTATTTACAACTTAGTTCCATAGTTGTATGTAACTGGAAGAATGAAACTATTTACAAAAAAATAAATACGCCGTGCGGACGGACAGAAGCTCCCGCCGCAACTGTGGGTGATCAAAAGAGATACAACTGTAGCGTGTGTGTCCTATTTATACCCATGCCTTGGTTAACACCTGCAGTTGTATGAAATCGACATGTCTGAAATTGTCTGGGCTTTCTTCCCCCACTCCTCGTCAATTTCGCTATTTCTTATATTTCTGTGAATTGCAGAGTCCTGTGAGTATACTCTTATACCCATCTTATAACTATTTTCACTACACATGTTCACTGTACTTTTGGACATTGTAACTTAACTCTTGCGATCTGTACACAGTTTATTTCGCACTACCTCGTACGGTGTGTCCCTTTCACGTGGTTTTCGTACACACCATGTAGTTAATTTTATTACATTTTATTGTGTCTTTGGATTTTATTCCTTATTTATAGTTTATGAATAATTATGGAAAAACAGTAATTACACAATTATTCATACTGGGGTGGCAAACTCGCCTGCATAGACCTGCGTCACACACACATTTAAAATACTATTGTACACACTTTCAGTTACATCTGTGTGTGTGTGTGGACAAGTTGATTCAGGTCGAAACACCTGTCCATATTTTTGTCTGAGCCAAGCTTGCAATCCCTGAAATGCTTACTTCTAATACATTATTAATTATTTTACAAATTATTATGTATATTTACATTTTTATATTCAATGCACTTATCTGTACTGTCGCATTATTCCTCTGCTTGGTAACAAAAAATTTAATAAATTTATTTATTAAATTTTTTTTATTACTAGGCAGTCACCTTCTTCTCTCTTATATATATATTTTTTACAATTGTTTGTAAAAAAAATATATAACAAATAATAAAGAATAGTATTCGTCATTTCACCCTTAATTGGAGTATACACAATACGCCTTCCCTCCCCTCTTCACGCGCTCACGGCTCGTGACCTTGTAGGGTGGCTTCAACAACAGCTGATCTGACTTGTTTCATTGACCCCATTACTTTTATGTGTAGAACTTCCTAAATGACATTGCATGGAATTTACCAATTTCTTTCTTCTTTACCTCATCATATATGATGAAAGTGTGTCGTCCTACTCGCTGTCTTCACGTATACGGTCCATTATAAAGTCTGAAGAATTTCTTCGCCGTATTCTCGCTTCTTTTCCCAACAGGATTTGCTTTGAGTAGTACAATCGCTCCTACATTAAATTGTTGTAGTTTGTGAGTTAGATTAAATCTTTCTATTTGTTTGTTACCTCTTGCAATTATTCGTTGTTTCGCATACTCAACTTTCACACTTAATGGTACAGGAACATTAAAATTTGTAGGCTTATTAATGTAATTCATCCAGAATCTGGTTGGCATTCTATCTTCTTCCAACTCTATTGGAGTATAGCTGGTTGCTTCACTAAAATTTTCATTGATCGCTTTTTCAAAGAATGACAAATATTCTGTCCATTTATTATGTTGGTTATGGCAGTATATTCTTAAATATTTACCTAATTCTTTGTTTACTCTTTCTGCAAGATCTCCTTGAGGATGTCGAATGGATGTAAGTACAGGTTGTATTCCATTTTCTTTCAAAGTTTTCTCCTACATTTCACTTTGGAATTGTACACCCTGGTCACTGAGTATCTTCTTCAGCTTTCCATACGTTGGGATATACTTCTGCAACAGTATCTTAAGAACAACCTTAGTTGTGGGTCGCATAATTGGATACAGTCGAACTGCTTTGGAAAACACATCGATACATACCAAAATGTGCTTCACTCCCCGACTTGATCGCGGAAGCGGTCCCAAAAAGTCTACTGCAATTAGCTCCCTCTTGTTTTCTTTGTGTATACTTTGCATCTCCACATACGTGTGTAGATTTGGTCCTTTAGCTGTTTGACACTCGTAACATCTCTTCACCTCATTCTTGATTTTTCTAAACACATTAGTAATTGTGAAATCTTCTCGCAGACTCAAATAGCATTTCAAAGCTGCTGCATGTGCTAAGCTTTCATGCGCTGGTCGGATCAATTTATGCAACATTTTGTTTGTTAATACTATCTTCCTATCTTGTTTTATTAATTTAAAAAGAACTCCATTATGTACCATGTAGTGATCCGGTAGCTGCTCTCACTCTTTCATTTCTCTTAAGGTAACATCTAAGTTTTGTTGTTGTGCTAAATCTTTTAGCATTTGTTTCGTTTCATTATCAACTTTATATTTGATTGATAATAACTGAACTTTGGTATTGGTTTTCTCATACACATCTTCACATTCTTCTGTGATGTAACGGCTTAGTGTATCCGCTAAAACATTGTCCTTACCCTTGCAGTATTTAATGGTGAACAAGTACTCTCCAATGGCTAAAATCCATCTTAACAATCATGCTTGCGTTACCTTGCATTTTAATAGAAAAGACAATGCTTGGTTATCGATGTGTATTTCAAAATGAGTACCATACACATTGTAACGGTACATATAAGCCCGCCTAGGAATATTTCAGGGAAACATAAAAAGAAATAATAATTGTAAAATTTTATTCATAAATTATAATGATGTAATATGCAGTAAGTGAATTAGTGTCAAGGTCAATATCAGAATGAATGAGGAACAGTTATTTTTAGCTACATGACCTGTAACCTATGAAATCACGGGTCATACCATATGACGTCAGAGACAAACCCAACTTTAAATCGTTGCTGGAATGTAGATCCAAAATAACGATCCCATCAAAATCGACTTCAAAACTCATAAGAACAAAAGTTTGACATCACGTGACTTCCCTCACTACTTCGGAAATTGAGACATTAAATTTCGCCCCAGTCGACCATCATCCTTAGCGCTGTATAGTCGCAAAGTTCTGGAACAAAATCCCGCACGTAAAAAAATAAAATGTGAATTTTTATACTTTGTATTGTTTAAATTAGCAGCCATCCTTACTTTTCTTTTATAAAATTGCTAAACTGCTATAATTGTTTTTATTATTTAGACAAAGCTTTTCGTCAGGTTGTTTAAGACCTGAAGATGTCAGTAATGACGAAAAGCTTTGTCTAAATAATAAAAACAATTATAGCAGTTTATGAATTTTTATATTTTGTAATCTAATACAGTGTTTTATAAGCAAGGTAAATATAGTAACAAATTTAAACAAAATGACAGTTCAGCTATAAAGTAAATGGTAAAAACAAGGGGACAATAAGGTAGTGCGCATACAAGAGGAAACATCTCAGGAGTGTCCCTTCAACCATGATAAAAGGGAAGTAGCTTACAATAAAGTCAGTAAATCTTGCAATTTTAACATAAAATAAAATAAAATAACATAAAATGAGCTCTCAGGGGAATCTAAATTATGTACTGGGTGAGCGTGTGTGAGTGTATGGGTGAGTGGGAATTACGTATTCAACAGCACTGGTTAGCGTTAAGAAAAAATTTAGAATAATGTTTTTTCAAAGTCTGTTTTCCTTGAATTTTAATGTATTTTCAATTTTGGTAACTTCATAAAGAAGGGTAAATCTTAAATAAAAAATGAAACAAATTAATGTTCACAGAGTAGATGTGTAGAAGAGGGAGAGAAAAGTATTGTTCGTAATAATTACCAACTAAGTCAATTTGATGGCTTTAGTTGACTATGCAGATTTGAAATAAGGTGTTCAATAAAACAAACTCATTTAAAAATAAGTAGATTTGAAGCACTTATTTGAATAACCCATTCTGTTCTCCTGTTCACTTGTAAGAACCCAGGTGTGTAACAATTTTTATGTGTATAGTTGGCAATAGCAAGATGGGGTCCGGAATTTGAAGGTAAACATGCCTGCTTGTTAATATGTAAGGTAAGTTTGTTTTGGTTAAAGTAATTTAAACATTACAATTGGCGCCCGAACAGGGACGTTTATATAAATAAATTTTATATAAATATAAGCCTACTTGGGAGAACAGAATGGTTAGTTAAGGTAACCGAAACAAATATACGTGTAAATGTAAGTAGTAAGGTTATGGTATAATCTGTTTGTATATACTATAAGAGTTAGATAGTCAAAATGAATATGAATGAAGATAGCAACGAGAACGTCAGCTTCACTGACAGCAATAAAGAAAGTCAAGTAAATATTGAACTAAGCGAAACCGAGTCGAGAATAATGGAGATGTTGAACATCAATCAACGCCGGTCCAAAGTAAAAAATCTGATGATGATGATATGTTGAAACGTTTGTATAGCATGATGTGTAGCATGAAAGAAAGTTCAGATGAACTAAGAGTGAATATTAACGTAAAATTTGATGTACAGAATAGTAATCTAAATGAAAAGTTGAAAGAACAAAATAATAAGTTTGATGAACAAAAGAGTAATTTTAATGCTAAATTTGATGAAGTAAACACTAAAATGAATGATAAATTAAATGAACAAAATAATGAAATAAAGAGTAATTTCAGTGAAAAGTTGAACGAGATTAGAGACGAAATTAAACAACAGAATTTTGATTTTAATAAGCATATAAATGAAATTAATACACGTTGTGATAGTATTAAAGAACAAATATTAGAATCAGTAAACCATAAATTCGATGAACAAATAAGTGAAATAACAGAAAATCTAGAAAGTAAAATAAAGAATGTAAACGAACAAATGATAGATCAAATTAAAATAAAAGTTAAAGAACAGTGTGTAGAGATAGAAAGTAAATGTACAAGTAAGATTAAAGAAAGTAATGATGTTTAATGATGACATTAAGAATAAAATAATGGAGGTAGAAAATGTATGTAAACAATCGATACAAGAGAGTGTGGGGGTTATGAATAAATATAACCTCAAATACGAAAATAAATATGATAACAAATTTAGAGTAATAGAACAAGATATTGTAGAAATTAAAGATGAATTACATGTGGCAGTGAGCCAAAATTTAAATAATGTTGCGGAGCGAATATTGTATACTCGCGATGCAAAAGATGATATTGAACTTGAACAGTTTTGTTGTGATAACCGGAGAGTACACAGAGTACACCCGATGCAGTTCTTGAATAGGGTAAGGGAATTTAACCGGTTTAATAACAGTAGTTGGGATGTGAAATTATTAAAGATTTTTAAATGTTTCAAGGGCAGTTCTGAAATATGGGCTGAAGTACACAGAACAGAGTGGGGTAGTTATGAGAATTTCGAGGCAGCGTTCCGAAATAAGTATTGGTCTGAAGAGGACCAGGAAATATTATGCAGTAGAATCATGGGAACAGGGAACGTTGGGGGACACAACAACAACATAACCATGTACGTAATGAGGATATTTAACGAGGCAAAATACTTAGAACCGCCATTGCCGTTTCGGTCGTTTGTTAGGCATGTCAGTAAACACCTGACCAGGGAGGTACAAATTACATTAATGACGAGAGAGGTGGCGGATATAAATGAATTGGAGAAATATATTAGACGTATTTCAAAACATTAGGGACCGTGAAATAGGTAGACGTCCCAATCAACCAGGTACGAATAATAGCAGAAACTATACGCCACAGAGGGGGTCACAACAGAGACATGCGTACGTTAAACAAGAAAATCATAGTCGAGACGGGGGATGAAAATGTACGGGATGCTCGGGAGAGAATTACGCCGTCAGGAATTTTTGTTTCAGATGCAGGAAACCAAGGCCAAATCAGTGGAGTGGAACTACGTCGTCGCAGAACAATATACAACAGCGGGCAGGAGATGACCACAGGGGAGCATCAAGGAGCAATGGAAATAATAACCAGAACGAGAGGGGGTATAGGCAGAGCAGTACCACTGCCAGAACGGAAAACTGAGGCCGACAATGGAAGCAAGGACCCTACCATTGTCCACAGAGAACAACAGGGTCCAGGTAACCGACGAATATCATAGTAATGTAATACAAATGGATATGACGAAGGAGTTGCTGGAGGAACAGGACACGGGAATTATAGAGACGAAACCAGGATTGACGGAGTTAATCGTCACCATAGAAGGTAAGAGTTTTAAAACATTAATAGATACAGGAAGTGAGATATCAGTAGTTTCAGAAAATGTAATGGGAGAATTAAAAGAAATAAATAAAAATATTCTATCATTACCAGTTGCGGGCGTAACAGTAGTGGGGGTAACAGGAGTACGGAGTAAAAGGGTTACTAAACAAGTACAATTAAATATATTCATTGATGATCTGAGTTTGAAAATACCTTTCTAGTGGTTAAGGGACTAAGCTTAGATGTAATCTTAGGAAATGATTTTTTGGAGAGAAATAAAGCAGTAATAGATTTTAATAAACGAATAGTAGAATTTAATAGTGGGAGTGAACCAGTCAGGGTTAATTTTAAGCGGGTGTTAGATAAGATTAGAGTTACGGGAGTAAAAATGATACAAAAGCGGGTAAGCGATGGAGACATAGAAACAAAAGTGAATGTATGTCGAGAGAGTGAGATTGTAGAGATTGAAGAGGGAGAGATGCATGTGAGTGATGAGAGAGTATGGGAAAATAGGGCGGGTACATTTTTTAATGAGGGTGGAGTTGTAGGGAGTCCCCAACGACAAGGAGTTGTGGGCAGTTGTGGAACGTTTTAGAGAGATGTTTGCGGAGTTGCCTGGAAAAGCCAGGAACTATGTATGCGAGTTGAAGGTTTGGGAATACACACCCTACATGCAGAGGAGTTATCCAGTACCGTTTTCAAAGAGGAGAGCAGTGCAAGAGGAGTTGGATAGGATAATGGAGGGAGACATTATAGATAGATCGATATCGCCTTACTCAAATCCATTGGTAGTGGTAATAAAGAAAGATGGAAGGTAAGATTATGTTTAGATGCTAGGAAAATAAATCAAATTATAATACCTGACCGGGAGTCACCGGAACCAATAAATGAGATTTTTCAGAAGTTCAGCGGAGTCAAGTACATGACATCTTTATTTGACAGCAGGATACTGGCAAGTTCCGCTAGCAGCAGAGAGTCGAAGGTATACTGCGTTTCTCTTCAATGGTAAGAACTATCAGTTTAAGCATTTGCCATTTGGACTTACACTAGTGTAGCAAGTTTCATTAAATGTTTAGATATGATATTGCAACCTAAGGACTTAGATTTTCTAACAGTATACGTTGATGACATATTAATAGCGTCAAGAACATTTTCAGAATATTTAGAACATCTTGAGTATGTGTTGAATAAATTACAAAATGTGGGACTAACAATTAATTGGGAGAAGTCTAAGTTTCTACAAACTGAGATACACTTTTTAGGGTTTATTATTACTCCAGAGGGAATTCTAGCTAACCCCGATAAAGTAGAAGCTATAATGCGTTTCCCAGAACCGAAGAATATTAAACAGCTACGAAGTTTTTTGGGTCTGTGTAACTTCTATAGAAAATTTCAGAAAAACTACGCACAGACGACATGAAGGTTAAGTGCTGTTCTACAAAAGAATAAACAGTGGAAATGGGGAGAGAAGGAAAAGGAGGCATTCGAGGAGATAAAGCAAAAATTTTTGAATATGGTAATGATGAATCACCCTGATTTCTTTAAAACTTTTTATTTACAGACTGATAGCCGCAGCGTCACCCTGGGAGCAGAATTATACCAGGAGGATAGCGACAAAGAACATCACACAATAGCTTTCGCCAGCAGATCCCTTTAGGCAGCTGAGAGAAATTATACAACTACAGAAACGGAGCTACTGAGTATCGTGTTCGCTGTGGGAAAGTTCCGCACATACATCTTAGGGAACAGGACAGTCATCAGGACGGACCACAAAGCGCTATCATTTTTGAATACCTGCAGATTAACCCATAGCCATCTAACCAGGTGGGTACTAACATTACAAGAGTATAATTTCTCATGGGAGTATATAAAAGGGACAGACAATAAAGTACCAGACACTCTTTCCAGGGTAGATGTCACAGAATATAAAACAGAGAGGGATCTTAAGGAGATAGAAATTTTTTGTTTAACAAGGGAAGATAGACTTTTTGGCGAGGAGTTAAGGGATATTAAGAGTATGCAAAGAGCAGATAATAAAGCGGGTAAAATAATAGCTGGTTTAGAAGCGGATATAGATGGGTCTGAATATAATACACATTTACAGATATATAAGGGAATTTTGTTCAAAAAGTAGAAGGGGGTGACCGTGATTGGAGATTGGTTGTTCCAGAAGGATTGATAGATAGAATTATTTGGGATTGCCATATAAGGTATAGGCATTTTGGGGCAAAAAAGTGTACAAATGTTTTAAAAGAATCATGTGTTGTTAAGAATATGGAGAGACGAGTACGAAGGTTGTTACGGGTTGTTACAACACAAATAAGCCACCCCAGTACCAGGGATAAAAAAGATGATAATAAATGTAAATATACTTCATATTAAATAAAATGCTTAATTTAAATAAAATATAAAGACGGTGACACGACAAACGACGACATGACCTAACCCAAGTGATTGACCAAACAAACAGGAAAACGACAAAGAAGGGAAAAAACCAAAACCAAAGAAGAATAAAGACAATTGAAGGAAGTGAACGAATTCATACTACCAAATAATGTAAAACCAAACAAGAAGGGGAGAACCACATTAAAATGAAACCAATTGAAAATGAAGGAGAAGAAGAAGAAAAATGAAGAGGAAACAAAGTGAAACCAAGGGATAAGAAACACCACAAATATAAAAGGGAGAAATGGTACACTCAAGTATAACATTGGGAATAAAACCATTGATTATCCAATACCAGAAATAAAGATTATTCTCAATGAAATAATTCATATAACTGTTTTAACCAAAACAGTAAAGTAATATTATAAAAAGAAAAAGTACACTAACCCAAAAAATTAGAGATAGATATAGTAAAAATCTATAGAAAAATAACATTAACAATACTGTGTATAAATTGTAATGAAAGAAATAGTGAGAGAGTGAGAAAGTGACAAAGAGAAATAATTATAGGGATTACCCACTAAGAAACACTTAATGTGAACAGTTAAAAAGTGCAATAGTGAAAGTGTGAACCCCAAAAATGGTTAACAACCATAATAATGATAACAAAACGCTCAATAATCAATAAGAAACAATAATTGATTAATAGTGAATCCAATTATAAGTAAAAGTAAGGTTTTTAGGATAACATTAGATGTAAGCATTTCATAATGGGGAATAAACACTGAAGAGTGATAAGAAAACACTGTGTGAGTAAAAGTGATACAAATTAGTAATTAGAAATATAAAGTTTTAATAATAATAGTAAATGGAAACAATTAGTGATATGAAACGAACACTGGAAAGTGATAATAACATTGTCCATTAAGAGATTTAAGATTAGTTGTAAACGATTGTATTTAACAGGGGAGTATCCCATGTAAAGATAAACAGCTAGTATTAACATGGATTGAGAGTAGAGTTTAATTAGGAAATAAGAAAGTAATAATAAGTAAATAAATAAACACCCTAGATTGTAAGGGAAAACCAATTGTTCAAAAGGTGATGTTAGTTAACACCCAAAAAATAGTAATTAATGAATTAAGTTGTAAACAAACTTTATTTAATAATGGTAAAATAATTGTATAATTATATTTATGAATAGGGTATGACTGAAGAATTTGTACAGAGCATACGCCTAGATGTTATGTTGTTAATTGAGGAAGAATAGGGAGTGGTAGCCATATTATTAACAAAGGCAAAATAGATGATTAAGAAGTTAAGACAATACAAATCTAATTACAATAGAAAAACAATAAATGTAGAAAATAACAGAACCACTAGTCAAACAAAATACATTAGAATAAAATGAAACATCATTTATATAAATTCAGTAGATATAGTTAATGGCTACTAGTGCATCTGAAATGCCTAACTGTCAAAACCAATAATTACAAATTGTATAGAATCCACAAGGAAACTAACAAATCTAAGGCAAGTAACTAGCCAAAAATAATATATAAATCATTTTAAAAGAAAAATGTTACAATAAGAGCTTAAATTAAAAGAAATATGTAATTATCAAATGTCAACATAATTAGACAAAAGTTAATATCTAATATAACATGACCTTATGAGGTATTATTTTAATCTTTGAAAGGAAATAAATACAATAGTGATAATATCTAATACCCAGGAAGGAAGACAGAAGAATAAAATCAATCATAAAATATAAAATAAATTTGAATAAAAATTTCAAATATAATAACAATGCTTTTAATCTAGACCTTAACCAATCAAAGGAGTTCAGTTACCATAGAAACGGGCCATTGGTTACTAATTTTCCATTAAATTTGTTTACTCGAAAAATGACGCTTGGGTAGTAGGGACGCAAGACTTTGTAAAACCGAAATTTTACTTTAAAAAGTTCAAAAACTATTCAAAAGTCAGAAACATGTACCAGTGAGAAGGAGATGAAGAGGATTAACGTTTTACTGATGTCCAGGAACTAAATAAACGAAAATTAAAAAGCAGAAATTCCCAATAGTTAATGCTTGATGCCTTTACTTGGTGAAAATCCATTGTAAATTATAGTAAAAAATAAAACCATAAAAATAGTTTTAGTGATTTTCACTCGTCAATTTATTAAAATTATAAATCCATGACAGCTGTTTCGGCAGCACATCAGATGGTGTAAGCTGACTAATTTTCGTACAAACAATACAGAATATAAAATATAATACAAGTGCTGTTGTATAGAGAGCGATAGTAATCTCGTGTCAATAAGATTTAATACACATTACACAAACATATAACATAACAGAAACCAAATCTATTTATACAAATTAAGCAGAGGCGAGCTATTTAGATCTAACTGATCATTTAATAATACATTTAAATATTTGTGTTTATTAATTTCAAGGCTTTCTAATAAATCAAGCTTTGGACCCTTATCAGATAAATGTAAAATTTCAAAATTGTCATTATAACTATGGTCTTTTTCTAACAAGTGATTTGCATAATTTGATTTGCCATCATTATATCTAAAACTATAATTGTGACCATAAATTCTTTTTTCGAAAGATCTACCTGTCTGTCCGATATAAACTTTATTACAAGACCCACAGGATAATTTGTATACACCAGACTTTTGCGGTTTATCTGTTTTACTCTTATTACTTTTAATATATTTTCCCAAAGAAGACTGCGTCTTAAAAGCTATATTTACATTCCTTTGTATGAAATATTTACCAATATTATCAGAAGCAGAACCTATGTAAGTGAGAGTGTGATATCTTTTAATCTGTGTTGAGGGAGGGTAAACTAGTTTTAAAGCTTGTGAATAAAATTTTTTGTTTAACAAGTTGTAACCCCTCTTTAACTCTAACTTGTAAAAAAATTTTTTTTTGAAAATTTTTTTTGAAATTTTTTGAATTTTTTTTTTTTAAGAGGGGCCACAAGATAATTAAAACTAGGCCAAAGCCTAGAGAAGCCAAAAATGCGCTGGATCCAGTGAGATGGGACTTGCAATTAAACTCACAAAATTAACAACCAATAAATCTTTTTATTATAACTAAACTCATTATCTCCTTCGAAATTGTTACTTACAAAAATCAATAAATATGACATTTAGATTCTATGTTCTCCTTAAAAAAAATTAATTGAAAAAATTAATTCTCCTTAAAAAAATTAATTGAAAAAATTAATTCTCCTTGAAAAATATTAATTGAAAAAATAAATTCTCCTTAAAAAATATTAATTGAAAATTGATAGAGATAAAATCTATATTCTCCTTAACAATGTTAATTAAAAATAATAAATATATATAAAACCTATGTTTTATATTTTCTTTTTAGCCCTATATCTAACCCCCCAAAAATACACACGAATGTACAATACATATATAACCCCCAAAAATACACACGAATGTACAATACATATATAACCCCCAAAAATACACACGAATATACAATACATATACATGTTCCACAACACAGGACAATTATAACATCTATCTCTTGCCACGCCCTTTTCCACGCCATGAGGTACATAATTAACAATCTATAAATATCCATATTAGGTTATAATACTTAATATGTGTATAAAATATTACATGTGTATCTGATTATGTATGTAACACCAGTGGCCCCAGGACACACTAAATTCAAAAGTTGGCATAGTGCCTGATACTATTATAAAGTGCTGCCACATTGAGCACTTAGACTTGGAGTAATTATAAGTAGAATACAGTGAACACCCCAGTGATCATAATTAATTAAAAGAATTAAAATATTGATAAATTTAGTTAAGTCTTGAAAACAGGAACGTGTCATAAAGCCTTATAACCTTTTTAAAAGTAAGTTGGCCCAAAGGCCGACATGTTCCTAGGCAAGATAGTGCATAACTCAACCTGTCCCAAGAGCATGTTCAAGTCTGCATGAAAATGCACCTATACAGGATTAAACTGGTGACCCGGCTTAACTACCAAAGAAACTTCTATCCCTATATGATCCAAACTGAATTTAAAAATGAGAAATTAAAACATAAAATGAAAACTAAATTGAACCAGTGAAATTACATGTTGATTGAATGAATTAGTAGCACTAATGAAACCCTTATACTGAAAATAAGAAGGAAATTTACACGTCTGAATGGTGAGTAGCCACAGATATATGTCAACCTCTGGGCTTACAATTTATACAACAGATTTACAAAATGTACAAAAGATTCCCCCCCAAGTCCGCGCACTATTCTGTCCCGTTAACCGGGGACCCAATTAAAATATTTAAAGCTTAAAGTCATAGTTGTAGAGTGACTCTATGTCCACTGGTTCTAGTGGGTTACATCACACTGTGTAAAAAAAATAATATGGATTGATGTCAACTTATATATTGCATTGTGTGAAGCGGTGATCTCCTGGCCTACATGATAGGGTGTTTGTGGTTCGTCCTCGCTATTCTCCTCCGGCAGATGAAGTTGAGAGAGAGAGTCTGGATGTTAATGGTTCAGGATGGAGCTGTTCCCCGTCTTCCGCGAGTGACCCTATTTATACAAAATATTATCAGCGATAAGTTCTCACAACTAATTCTCCCAGAAACCTCACACGCACCAAAACCCATATATAATATTAACACAGCTGTAGGGCTACTTAAAATGATAGTTTTACACACTTTGCAACGGTTATATGGCCACCTGGCCCTATCTTGAAAACATTTAGTTTTGTTAAATTTCATATTATAAACTTTACCCCTGTGGGTTAACATAATTCAATTATGATTATATAACTATTCAGTTTGTTATAACATTAATAAAATTTACACCTAGTCTTACTGGCCACGTGGTGTGAAAGGTTACCTGATTACAATCATTTCTGTACATAATAAACAAATACCTTTTTGCATTTACATTATTCTTAATTCTGGTGCCTTAGTTAAGACTTCTGAAATTAATATAGCATTACTATAATTACCAATAAAAGTTACATTTAAATTACGCATTTCACAACTCACCATGTGGCATAATAGGTTAACTGAATTTACTTAATGTGGGCTTATTAAACAATTTTTTCTTTCGTATTACTTTAAATTGATGTATATAATCATATTGCCGTAACTTACCGCCGATCTGTATTTGTTTAGCCTGCCATAGGTAGTAGATGGTGCAACAAAAGCTCCTTTCTGTCGGAGGAAAATGCAGGCGAAGCGAACGCTTAGTCGGCCAGCCAGAGACAACCGTTTAGAATGTAATTCCAACTATAGTTTGCCCGCAATCAGTATCCTGCACCAGAGTGCAGCACCGATCAAGCGCTCTAATTATCACCGCTGCAGATTGATTATCACAGCTGCAGACTGTATACATATCTCACCCGCTAAATACAGTACCGTATTTTACGTCCTTTGGCGTTAAATGCCGAATACGCGCCGAATCTATCTTAGACTCGGCACACCCCCACCCCAAAAGGGCAACTTAGTTGCCCCACACTTAGACTGAGGAGCACAACAAAAAACTCCTCACAACTGCTACCATCCCCATGCGACCCTCTCCGCCATGCCAACCCCACTGGACCGCCCCAACACGTCACCCTCTCTGGTGACCACCACCTACTTCCACTGGTCCCACTCACATACTCGTCCGAAGACCTAACAAGGTATCACCCACCTTGGTATGTGAGTGACCGCACTACTCCTCGTCCATCTCCTGGACCGACCAGCCACATGCACCAACAAGGCATCTCCATCCTTGCCATATGGCTGGCCCACATCCCTACACTAGGGCGAACGGCCCCCCTTAGCCGGACAGAGAAAACCGCATAGAGGGCACGCGAACATTATCCCTTCTCTTACTCTTTAAATACTGCGTAACTAGCAAGGGAGGGGGTTTACTTCAGCACGTCATCGTCTAACAACCCATACTTAATCCAAAAATAACCTGCCAGGGAAATCAACCGGGGAATGCGGCATGGCCCCGACCCTACAATAATCAACAACAAACTACAACAAAGAAAAATGAAAACAACACCCAACAATCTAACACTAACATCACTACACCAACCTAGTCGCAACTTTTCAAACTAACTTCTTTTCTAACTCCTTTCTAATATTTTTCTTTTTTCCTTTTCTAATTTTTTTTCCTTTCTAATTTTTATTTGTTTTTATTTTATTTTATTTTGTTTTCTAGGGGGAGGGGTAGGAAAATTGGGAAGATGAAAAGGGCAAGGATCATTGAAAGGTCTTTAGCTAGGAATTAAGGTTAAGGACCTGGTTCCCTCCGAGAATAAGGATGGGTGGAGAAAACCAAGGCTCGCGGAGGCAGGGGCGCAACCCTGAAGTAGACGAACACCACTGGGACTGTGGGGAACATCTACCCGCTACCCGTTAACCGCTTCTTCTCACCTTTTTATGACGAACTTTAGGTACTCGTTCCTTTTGGACACCACTCTCTGAGAAACTATCTCGTGTTGAGCTGTACTGATTTGTTTCTCCTGAATTAGAATCAAGGTAACTTACCTGACTACTTTTACCCGGATTTGGATTATCCTCAACCTCTAACTCCTCTGCTTCTACCTCCCCTGGTTCTCTTTCTTCCACCTCTTCCTTTTCCTCCTCTACATAATCCAAATCACCATCACGACACTGCACATCTTCATCCTCTAGTTGCTCACCTGGTCCGCATGAAACTTCTTTCCATTCCTCGGAATCCTCAACACTACTTACAGAAAGCGTCTGCACATCTTCACACACTACATCATTCTCACTCACACACTCCACAACGCTGCCACCCAATTTCTCCTCAACTTCTACCTCATCTACTTCTACCACACTTGCAGCCTGGACATCCCCTTGTCCATCCGCAACCTCAGAAACACTTGTAGCCTCCCTAACACTTACACTTATACTCTCCTGCGCAGCATGTGCAGACCGCTCTTCTGCCTCTTCCTTCGATTCCTCTTCTTCACCACACTCAGCAAATACAACTTCCTCAATATTTCCCAACCTGGAATCCAGCTGTCCAGGTCCATGTGCAATGTCTAAATTAAATTCTACTGACGATGGTAAAGCTCCACCATCAAGTGACTTCTCATCTCCTGGCGTAGGCGATGATGAGGTTACCGGATCTGGATCCGTCATGAACCGAGATGGAGATACCGCAACAAATTCTGCGGCATCTGGATTCAACCATGATGTCCTCTCTGAGTTCTGTAATTCAATATCAACAGACGTGTTCTTGTCGTCTTGTATTGATCCACAGAAGTTACTTCGCTTTTCTTCTTTCTCCTCACCTTCTTCATCCACTACTCTATTAGGCACTGGTAATTCCTCTGGAACCTTTAAAGTTTCTTTTTTCTCCGAATAGGAATAATGCCTTGCTACAGGCTCCCTACTTGCCGATGTTGGTTTTCTAATATAACTTCTTCTTTCCCTGTTAATTTCGTACTTATTTCTTTTCTCTGCTGTAACCGTTGCTACCGTCTTCTCACTTGTCATCCCCTTGTAGCCTCCATTACTTCCGGAATATTCAGTTTTTCTGACAGTCTCTTATGTTCTTCTCCAACCGCCATGTTTGTCCTTCTTAGCTCTTCCTAACGGACCACTGGAGTATTGGACATCCGTAGCCGCTCTTCCCCGGGACTCGTCCCCTGCCTGGACAGTCTTAGAAACCACACACAACCGGTACAGATACGCGAAACAACGTGGACGTTCTGCGAATATCAAACGCGATCTCTCTTGGGGATTCAGTCCTTCCAGAATTGCTTGTATTACTTCCGTCTCGGGCAACCCTAATCTTAATACCCGGGCAGCTTTCCGTATGTCCTGCATGAAGTCCCCCAACGCCTCTCCGTTGGCCTGTAGGTGATAGAATAAATCTAACTTAAGCTGGGAACGTCGTCGATGGGGTATGAAGAAATCCAACACTTCCCCATGAAAAGTGTCGACACTGTCGCCCCGACGCAGAGTGTTGGTGACCAACCCTGCCAATGAACCCCGGCAATACGGGCATATAAGGGACAAGACCTCCCCATCAGACACCCCCAGGAAATCTGCCAACTGCAGGACAAGGTCCAAGAAGACCAGCAACCCATCCTCATCTATTCCATCTACCACCGAAAGTTTCTGGAGAACTGAAATGGGGTGGGGCGATTTCTGAAAACATACCGCCGCCAGAATTGCACAATTCACAATACACAATCAACAAAACATAATTCCCACAAAACACTTAACACCCTACAAAATAATGACAATAATAACACAGGAAATACTTAAGTACTGGTCTTCCTTTAAGCAGACTGCGGGTCCCCCTACCGTTGCGAGGACCCAGCCCACTTACCTGAACTGCTCTCAACAACCCTACACATTAAGGAACGCGACACACACACTAACACACAACATGACAAATTTACCGACCAACGACAAATTCTCAAAAAAATTTGTAATGACATCGGCTCCCGTATCTCGGAGGAGACCGCCTGCCGATCGGGCCATACCGCATAAATAAAACACCTCCCCTATTATGGGCAAGGTAATACGCGAACCCTATCTCCACCTAGGCACAGACCTGCGATAATTCGCGTTTCTAAGGAATTTCACCCTTTAAAATTTCACACCGCATGGCAACCTACCGTTCAACGATACCAACAGGCGGGCAAGTACATACACATATTATACACAAAACCTTAAACCTAACAAGACATAGTTACTTTTAGATATAGGGACTTTTAGAGATTCTTGTAAGTTCTATTCGAACCCCAAAATGTTTCCTGAGTTTGCAAGCCCCGTCACACCCAAATGACCCAAGGGTTGACCCTAATCTCAACCACGCTCTGCTACCAAAATGTAACCCCTCTTTAACTTTGACTTGTAAAAAAAAATTGGTTATTTTTTGAAAATTTTTGTTGAAAATTTTTTTTTTTTTTAAAGAGGGGCCACAAGATAATTAAAACTAGGCCAAAGCCTAGAGAAGCCAAAAATGCGCTGGATCCAGTGAGACGGGACTTGCAATTAAAACTCACAAAATTAACAACCAATAAATCTTTTTATTATAACTAAACTCATTATCTCCTTCGAAATTGTTACTTACAAAAATCAATAAATATGACATTTAGATTCTATGTTCTCCTTAAAAAAAAATTAATTGAAAAAATTAATTCTCCTTAAAAAAAATTAATTGAAAAAATTAATTCTCCTTGAAAAATATTAATTGAAAAAATTAATTCTCCTTAAAAAATATTAATTGAAAATTGATAGAGATAAAATCTATATTCTCCTTAACAATGTTAATTAAAAATAAATATATATAAAACTTGAATGTTTTATATTTTCTTTTTAGCCCTATATCTAACCCCCCAAAAATACACACGAATGTACAATACATATATAACCCCCAAAAATACACACGAATATACAATACATATACATGTTCCACAACACAGGACAATTATAACATCTATCTCTTGCCACGCCCTTTTCCACGCCATGAGGTACATAATTAACAATCTATAAATATCCATATTAGGTTATAATACTTAATATGTGTATAACATATTACATGTGTATCTGATTATGTATGTAACACCAGTGGCCCCAGGACACACTAAATTCAAAAGTTGGCATAGTGCCTGATACTATTATAAAGTGCTGCCACATTGAGCACTTAGACTTGGAGTAATTATAAGTAGAATACAGTGAACACCCCAGTGATCATAATTAATTAAAAGAATTAAAATATTGATAAATTTAGTTAAGTCTTGAAAACAGGAATGTGCCATAAAGCCTTATAACCTTTTTAAAAGTAAGTTGGCCCAAAGGCCGACATGTTCCTAGGCAAGATAGTGCATAACTCAACCTGTCCCAAGAGCATGTTCAAGTCTGCATGAAAATGCACCTATACAGGATTAAACTGGTGACCCGGCTTAACTACCAAAGAAACTTCTATCCCTATATGATCCAAACTGAATTTAAAAATGAGAAATTAAAACATAAAATGAAAACTAAATTGAACCAGTGAAATTACATGTTGATTGAATGAATTAGTAGCACTAATGAAACCCTTATACTGAAAATAAGAAGGAAATTTACACGTCTGAATGGTGAGTAGCCACAGATACATGTCAACCTCTGGGCTTACAATTTATACAACAGATTTACAAAATGTACAAAAGATTTCCCCCCAAGTCCGCGCACTATTCTGTCCCGTTAACCGGGGACCCAATTAAAATGTTTAAAGCTTAAAGTCATAGTTGTAGAGTGACTCTATGTCCACTGGTTCTAGTGGGTTACATCACACTGTGTAAAAAAAATAATATGGATTGATGTCAACTTATATATTGCATTGTGTGAAGCGGTGATCTCCTGGCCTACATGATAGGGTGTTTGTGGTTCGTCCTCGCTATTCTCCTCCGGCAGATGAAGTTGAGAGAGAGAGTCTGGATGTTAATGGTTCAGGATGGAGCTGTTCCCCATCTTCCGCGAGGGACCCTATTTATACAAAATATTATCAGCGATAAGTTCTCACAACTAATTCTCCCAGAAACCTCACACGCACCAAAACCCATATATAATATTAACACAGCTGTAGGGCTACTTAAAATGATAGTTTTACACACTTTGCAACGGTTATATGGCCACCTGGCCCTATCTTGAAAACATTTAGTTTTGTTAAATTTCATATTATAAACTTTACCCCTGTGGGTTAATGTAATTCAATTATGATTATATAATTATTCAGTTTGTTATAACATTAATAAAATTTACACCTAGTCTTACTGGCCACGTGGTGTGAAAAGTTACCTGATTACAATCATTTCTGTACATAATAAAAAAATAACCTTTTTGCATTTACATTATTCTTAATTCTGGTGCCTTAGTTAAGACTTCTGAAATTAATATAGCATTACTATAATTACCAATAAAAGTTACATTTAAATTACGCATTTCACAACTCACCATGTGGCGTAATAGGTTAACTGAATTTATTAAATGTGGGCTTATTAAACAATTTTTTCTTTCGTATTACTTTAAATTGATGTATATAATCATATTGCCATAACTTACCGCAGATCTGTATTTGTTTAGCCTGCCATAGGTAGTAGATGGTGCAACAAAAGCTCCTTTCTGTCGGAGGAAAATGCAGGCGAAGTGAACGCTTAGTCGGCCAGCCAGAGACAACCGTTAAGAATGTATTCCAACTATAGTTTGCCCGCAATCAGTATCCTGCACCAGAGTGCAGCACCAATCACGCGCTTTAATTATCACCGCTGCAGATTGATTATCACAGCTGCAGACTGTATACATATCTCACCCGCTAAATACAGTACCGTATTTTACGTCCTTTGGCGTTAAATGCCGAATACGCGCCGAATCTATCTTAGACTCGGCACACCCCCACCCCAAAAGGGCAACTTAGTTGCCCCACACTTAGACTGAGGAGCACAACAAAAAACTCCTCACAACTGCTACCATCCCCATGCGACCCTCTCCGCCATGCCAACCCCACTGGACCGCCCCAACACGTCACCCTCTCTGGTGACCACCACCTACTTCCACTGGTCCCACTCACATACTCGTCCGAAGACCTAACAAGGTATCACCCACCTTGGTATGTGAGTGACCGCACTACTCCTCGTCCATCTCCTGGACCGACCAGCCACATGCACCAACAAGGCATCTCCATCCTTGCCATATGGCTGGCCCACATCCCTACACTAGGGCGAACGGCCCCCCTTAGCCGGACAGAGAAAACCGCATAGAGGGCACGCGAACATTATCCCTTCTCTTACTCTTTAAATACTGCGTAACTAGCAAGGGAGGGGGTTTACTTCAGCACGTCATCGTCTAACAACCCATACTTAATCCAAAAATAACCTGCCAGGGAAATCAACCGGGGAATGCGGCATGGCCCCGACCCTACAATAATCAACAACAAACTACAACAAAGAAAAATGAAAACAACACCCAACAATCTAACACTAACATCACTACACCAACCTAGTCGCAACTTTTCAAACTAACTTCTTTTCTAACTCCTTTCTAATATTTTTCTTTTTTCCTTTTCTAATTTTTTTTCCTTTCTAATTTTTATTTGTTTTTATTTTATTTTATTTTGTTTTCTAGGGGGAGGGGTAGGAAAATTGGGAAGATGAAAAGGGCAAGGATCATTGAAAGGTCTTTAGCTAGGAATTAAGGTTAAGGACCTGGTTCCCTCCGAGAATAAGGATGGGTGGAGAAAACCAAGGCTCGCGGAGGCAGGGGCGCAACCCTGAAGTAGACGAACACCACTGGGACTGTGGGGAACATCTACCCGCTACCCGTTAACCGCTTCTTCTCACCTTTTTATGACGAACTTTAGGTACTCGTTCCTTTTGGACACCACTCTCTGAGAAACTATCTCGTGTTGAGCTGTACTGATTTGTTTCTCCTGAATTAGAATCAAGGTAACTTACCTGACTACTTTTACCCGGATTTGGATTATCCTCAACCTCTAACTCCTCTGCTTCTACCTCCCCTGGTTCTCTTTCTTCCACATCTTCCTTTTCCTCCTCTACATAATCCAAATCACCATCACGACACTGCACATCTTCATCCTCTAGTTGCTCACCTGGTCCGTATGAAACTTCTTTCCATTCCTCGGAATCCTCAACACTACTTACAGAAAGCGTCTGCACATCTTCACACACTACATCATTCTCACTCACACACTCCACAACGCTGCCACCCAATTTCTCCTCAACTTCTACCTCATCTACTTCTACCACACTTGCAGCCTGGACATCCCCTTGTCCATCCGCAACCTCAGAAACACTTGTAGCCTCCCTAACACTTACACTTATACTCTCCTGCGCAGCATGTGCAGACCGCTCTTCTGCCTCTTCCTTCGATTCCTCTTCTTCACCACACTCAGCAAATACAACTTCCTCAATATTTCCCAACCTGGAATCCAGCTGTCCAGGTCCATGTGCAATGTCTAAATTAAATTCTACTGACGATGGTAAAGCTCCATCATCAAGTGACTTCTCATCTCCTGGCGTAGGCGATGATGAGGTTACCAGATCTGGATCCGTCATGAACCGAGATGGAGATACCGCAACAAATTCTGCGGCATCTGGATTCAACCATGATGTCCTCTCTGAGTTCTGTAATTCAATATCAACAGACGTGTTCTTGTCGTCTTGTATTGATCCACAGAAGTTACTTCGCTTTTCTTCTTTCTCCTCACCTTCTTCATCCACTACTCTATTAGGCACTGGTAATTCCTCTGGAACCTTTAAAGTTTCTTTTTTCTCCGAATAGGAATAATGCCTTGCTACAGGCTCCCTACTTGCCGATGTTGGTTTTCTAATATAACTTCTTCTTTCCCTGTTAATTTCGTACTTATTTCTTTTCTCTGCTGTAACCGTTGCTACCGTCTTCTCACTTGTCACCCCCTTGTAGCCTCCATTACTTCCGGAATATTCAGTTTTTCTGACAGTCTCTTATGTTCTTCTCCAACCGCCATGTTTGTCCTTCTTAGCTCTTCCTAACGGACCACTGGAGTATTGGACATCCGTAGCCGCTCTTCCCCGGGACTCGTCCCCTGCCTGGACAGTCTTAGAAACCACACACAACCGGTACAGATACGCGAAACAACGTGGACGTTCTGCGAATATCAAACGCGATCTCTCTTGGGGATTCAGTCCTTCCAGAATTGCTTGTATTACTTCCGTCTCAGGCAACCCTAATCTTAATACCCGGGCAGCTTTCCGTATGAAGTCCCCCAACGCCTCTCCGTTGGCCTGTAGGTGATAGAATAAATCTAACTTAAGCTGGGAACGTCGTCGATGGGGTATGAAGAAATCCAACACTTCCCCATGAAAAGTGTCGACACTGTCGCCCCGACGCAGAGTGTTGGTGACCAACCCTGCCAATGAACCCCGGCAATACGGGCATATAAGGGACAAGACCTCCCCATCGGACACCCCCGGGAAATCTGCCAACTGCAGGACAAGGTCCAAGAAGACCAGCAACCCATCCTCATCTATTCGATCTACCACCGAAAGTTTCTGGAGAACTCCTGAAATGGGGTGGGGTGATTTCTGAAAACATACCGCCGCCAGAATTGCACAATTCACAATACACAATCAACAAAACATAATTCCCACAAAACACTTAACACCCTACAAAATAATGACAATAATAACACAGGAAATACTTAAGTACTGGTCTTCCTTTAAGCAGACTGCGGGTCCCCCTACCGTTGCGAGGACCCAGCCCAATTACCTGAACTGCTCTCAACAACCCTACACATTAAGGAACGCGACACACACACTAACACACAACATGACAAATTTACCGACCAACGACAAATTCTCAAAAAAATTTGTAATGACATCGGCTCCCGTATCTCGGAGGAGACTGCCTGCCGATCGGGCCATACCGCATAAATAAAACACCTCCCCTATTATGGGCAAGGTAATACGCGAACCCTATCTCCACCTAGGCACAGACCTGCGATAATTCGCGTTTCTAAGGAATTTCACCCTTCAAAATTTCACACCGCATGGCAACCTACCGTTCAACGATACCAACAGGCGGGCAAGTACATACACATATTATACACAAAACCTTAAACCTAACAAGACATAGTTACTTTTAGATATAGGGACTTTTAGAGATTCTTGTAAGTTCTATTCGAACCCCAAAATGTTTCCTGAGTTTGCAAGCCCCGTCACACCCAAAGGACCCAAGGGTTGACCCTAATCTCAACCACGCTCTGCTACCAAAATGTAACCCCTCTTTAACTTTGACTTGTAAAAAAAATTGGTTATTTTTTGAAAATTTTTGTTGAAATTTTTTCTTTTTTTAAAGAGGGGCCACAAGATAATTAAAACTAGGCCAAAGCCTAGAGAAGCCAAAAATGCGCTGGATCCAGTGAGACGGGACTTGCAATTAAAACTCACAAAATTAACAACCAATAAATCTTTTTATTATAACTAAACTCATTATCTCCTTCGAAATTGTTACTTACAAAAATCAATAAATATTACATTTAGATTCTATGTTCTCCTTAAAAAAAAATTAATTGAAAAAATTAATTCTCCTTAAAAAAAATTAATTGAAAAAATTAATTCTCCTTGAAAAATATTAATTGAAAAAATTAATTCTCCTTAAAAAATATTAATTGAAAATTGATAGAGATAAAATCTATATTCTCCTGAACAATGTTAATTAAAAATAATAAATATATATAAAACTTGAATGTTTTATATTTTCTTTTTAGCCCTATATCTAACCCCCCAAAAATACACACGAATGTACAATACATATATAACCCCCAAAAATACACACGAATATACAATACATATACATGTTCCACAACACAGGACAATTATAACATCTATCTCTTGCCACGCCCTTTTCCACGCCATGAGGTACATAATTAACAATCTATAAATATCCATATTAGGTTATAATACTTAATATGTGTATAACATATTACATGTGTATCTGATTATGTATGTAACACCAGTGGCCCCAGGACACACTAAATTCAAAAGTTGGCATAGTGCCTGATACTATTATAAAGTGCTGCCACATTGAGCACTTAGACTTGGAGTAATTATAAGTAGAATACAGTGAACACCCCAGTGATCATAATTAATTAAAAGAATTAAAATATTGATAAATTTAGTTAAGTCTTGAAAACAGGAATGTGTCATAAAGCCTTATAACCTTTTTGAAAGTAAGTTGGCCCAAAGGCCGACATGTTCCTAGGCAAGATAGTGCATAACTCAACCTGTCCCAAGAGCATGTTCAAGTCTACATGAAAATGCACCTATACAGGATTAAACTGGTGACCCGGCTTAACTACCAAAGAAACTTCTATCCCTATATGATCCAAACTGAATTTAAAAATGAGAAATTAAAACATAAAATGAAAACTAAATTGAACCAGTGAAATTACATGTTGATTGAATGAATTAGTAGCACTAATGAAACCCTTATACTGAAAATAAGAAGGAAATTTACACGTCTGAATGGTGAGTAGCCACAGATACATGTCAACCTCTGGGCTTACAATTTATACAACAGATTTACAAAATGTACAAAAGATTTCCCCCCAAGTCCGCGCACTATTCTGTCCCGTTAACCGGGGACCCAATTAAAATGTTTAAAGCTTAAAGTCATAGTTGTAGAGTGACTCTATGTCCACTGGTTCTAGTGGGTTACATCACACTGTGTAAAAAAAATAATATGGATTGATGTCAACTTATATATTGCATTGTGTGAAGCGGTGATCTCCTGGCCTACATGATAGGGTGTTTGTGGTTCGTCCTCGCTATTCTCCTCCGGCAGATGAAGTTGAGAGAGAGAGTCTGGATGTTAATGGTTCAGGATGGAGCTGTTCCCCATCTTCCGCGAGGGACCCTATTTATACAAAATATTATCAGCGATAAGTTCTCACAACTAATTCTCCCAGAAACCTCACACGCACCAAAACCCATATATAATATTAACACAGCTGTAGGGCTACTTAAAATGATAGTTTTACACACTTTGCAACGGTTATATGGCCACCTGGCCCTATCTTGAAAACATTTAGTTTTGTTAAATTTCATATTATAAACTTTACCCCTGTGGGTTAACATAATTCAATTATGATTATATAATTATTCAGTTTGTTATAACATTAATAAAATTTACACCTAGTCTTACTGGCCACGTGGTGTGAAAAGTTACCTGATTACAATCATTTCTGTACATAATAAAAAAATAACCTTTTTGCATTTACATTATTCTTAATTCTGGTGCCTTAGTTAAGACTTCTGAAATTAATATAGCATTACTATAATTACCAATAAAAGTTACATTTAAATTACGCATTTCACAACTCACCATGTGGCGTAATAGGTTAACTGAATTTATTAAATGTGGGCTTATTAAACAATTTTTTCTTTCGTATTACTTTAAATTGATGTATATAATCATATTGCCGTAACTTACCGCAGATCTGTATTTGTTTAGCCTGCCATAGGTAGTAGATGGTGCAACAAAAGCTCCTTTCTGTCGGAGGAAAATGCAGGCGAAGTGAACGCTTAGTCGGCCAGCCAGAGACAACCGTTAAGAATGTATTCCAACTATAGTTTGCCCGCAATCAGTATCCTGCACCAGAGTGCAGCACCAATCACGCGCTTTAATTATCACCGCTGCAGATTGATTATCACAGCTGCAGACTGTATACGTATCTCACCCGCTAAATACAGTACCGTATTTTACGTCCTTTGGCGTTAAATGCCGAATACGCGCCGAATCTATCTTAGACTCGGCACAAAGTGATCTATGAGGCTAGGTTGGTAACCATTGTTGACAGCTATTTGTTTAATAATGTTAAGTTCTGATTGGAAATTTGAGTCTCATAACGGAATACTAACTAGTCTGTGGATAAAACTGTGAAAAGCAGCCAATTTATGTGAGTATGGATGTGTGGAAGTAATGTGTGTTGTCATATCTGTATGTGTAGGCTTATGAAAAATACCGAAGTCTAATTTATTATTGCATTTTGTTATTGTAAGGTCTAAAAAACTGATACTATTGTTATCTTCTAATTCTAAGGTAAAGCTAATATTTTTATGTAAATTGTTAATAAAATTAAGAAAGATCTGTAATTGTCTAGGTGTACCTAGAAAAATTGATAAAATATCGTCCACATATCTATACCAAAAAATAAACAAGAAACAAGGGTGTGCTCTAATTTTAGTTTCTATGTAGTCCATAAAGATTTCAGCTGCCAAAGGGCTAAGTGGATTTCCCATTGCAAGCCCTTCTTTGCCAATGTAGATCTTTCCATTAAATTCAAAGTGGTTTTGATTAAGGCAAACCTTCAGTAAATTCAAGATATCCTCTCTCATAAAGGGGTTATTACAATTTTCATTTAATAATTTTTCTACAATATCTATTACATCAGTCGGTGGAATACTCGGAAACAAATTCTTCACATCAAATAATAATAAAATAGCTTTGTCTGGGATATGTGAATCTTTAATTCTGTTAATTAAGTCTAGTGAATTTTTAATACTATGTGTTGATTGAAATTTGCATTGTGTTTGTATAATCTTAATTAGTCTTTTAGATAATTTAACAGAAGGAGCAGTTACATATGATACCACTGGTCTAATTGGATAGTTATCCTTATGCAATTTAATTAAAGAGTAAAGCTTTGGTGGCTGAAGATTCATTACTGACAAAAAATCCAAATCTCGATTATCAAAGAAAGAACAATTCTTTATAGCCTGTTTAACATCTATTTGAAATTTAAAAGTCGGGTTAATATCAATGGGTTCAAAAGAGTTCAAACATTCAAGTGTCTTGTTTACATATTCGCCTTTGTCGATAGCAATAACAGTATTGCCCTTGTCAGCGCGGGTAAATATTATATTATTAACTACAGATTTTCTCTTAATTGAATTGATAGCTAGTCTATTTTTATTGTTAAATGGTAGAGTCTTAATTTGTTTAGCATAAAGAGAAGTTAATTTATCCGCTACAATGAATTTGTTCAATGGTATTGATTCGGAATTTTCATGAAATTTATTGTACTTATTACAAGCTAACTCACAATCCACACCTAAAATTTCAAACTCCTTTTTATAATTTGACGGTTGTATATTATATTTGAAACCCTTTTCGATCAGTTTAGTTTCAAAACTATTAAAGGTTACATTGGTCAAATTCATAAAACGTTGATAAAATATTATATGGTTAGAAAATTTGTTATTATGCCCGCATTGTCTATTATTATAATAATTACCGCTATTACTAACCTTAAACATTTTCAACTTGTTTAACTTACGTAACTGATTTAAGTATTTATTATGAATAATTCTTTGAACATCATTTCGCACTTTAAGGTATAGCAAGTCAAATTCTATATTGTAACCCCTCTTTCCTTTTATGCTTTTTATATATAGAAAACAAACTTCTTTTTTTTCTTTTTATTTTCGTTTTTTCTTTTTATTATTTATTTTTTTTGAAAGAGAGGCCACAAGTTATTTAGAACTAGGCAAGAGCCTAGAGAAGCCAAAAATGCGCTGGGTCCAGTATGATGGGACTTGCAAATGAAACTCTGCTCTAAGATAACAATAACAGGATTTATTGTATTCTGCTTTGTACAATATATGCGCCCTTGAAAAAGTAAGATCATATTACAAGTGTTTCATAATCAAGAATAGCTCACTTCCAAAACCCCCAATCGTTATCATAATTCCATTAGACATAGATATCGCCAAATAGTTCAGCTTGAATAATAATGGCGCATAAATAATAATAATGTAAAATGGCGCATAGTCTCGACCCTCCCAGTAAATTACATAAATCATAACATGGTATAAATATATATACATAATCAAGTATAACAATCTAACAATCACATAAGGCATAACACACAACATATAATTGACATCGATACACATTTACATATAAATGGCACACCACATGTTCACCCGTTAACAGCGTATATTTTGTCATCACACCCTCAACCCTCTTATTCAGATCACGTATCCGGCCCACCATAAATTTTCAATTAATAACTTCAAACCCAACCAATAAATCCCAAAAGAGTAAAGTAGACATGCCCCAAAATTCTAAGTGGATAAACAGCCAAGGTCAATGTGACTAAACAGTCCGAACGGCACACAAGTACCAAACAAAAGTTAATTATCAATTTCGGAACTCAATAATGATAATGATAATAAATGCCATCACGAGGTCAACATGGATGCCGGGTTGCATAACTGCATTTCTCATTTCCTTTATTTTCCTGACAAAGATTTGCAAAAACAGTGGAACGTGACCACCCATAAATACTTATAACTGGAACTGATTTGTCTTGCATTCTTTAACATTCATTAATTAATTGGTATTATGAGCCATGAAAGTGTAACAATTAGTGTGCTGGCTATGGCAAAATTTAATGGTTACAAAATTAGCTGAACAGTAAAATTGAATTCCGAAAAGCAGAATCTTTGCAATTAATGTACTAGAACATGCTTAAGGTGTTCATAAAAAAACTTGGCCTCAGGCACGGTCATGCGCTCGGACGAGATCCAGCAAAATATGACATGATATTGTCCTGTGTTGAACGGCACCAACAGTGTCGTCCACAGGTTAAAACACCTCCCCCGACCTTTAAATTTACTAATCCAAAACACAACCCAATTAAATGTAAAGCAATTAACCATAAAATTTCCCTACGGGGACAGATACATCCGTACATGCAGGCTTAACACAGAAATAATTTAGTGGCCGGAAATGCCGAACATATTTACAGAAAACTCATATCAACTCGGGTGACGCATGACCCTGGCTGAGTTTACAATTCTCTGAACGAGATAAACATTAACATGTTAATGAGGCGTAAGCCTTAATAAAAAACCCAGTGACAAAGCAACATGTAAGCCCAATTGTCCCGGAACTAAGTCCCCAAACTGGAGCATCTCCACAAGTGTCTCAAAAAGAGTTTATTGGCCACAAACATTTTGTTCAAAAAGCTTAAATGTCACCTGGTTAGCAGCATATGGGTAGAGGATCTGGTCGAGTGTGTGTCCGTCCATCCGGGCTGACAGCTGACGGAAATGGTTGAATCTATATCATGGAAAGCAGGTATTCGGCCTTCCTCTGGAGCGAGACAGATTATCGTCTACATCGGAAACCCTGCACAATTATATCGGTGATTACTTACAGGTTTAATAAACCACACTACCTTATTTACCCAGTTGACATTTCGTGACAAGCCCAGTTTACAATCTCCGAAAATTCACTTATGTATTGAACCCCATTGAATCAAATAAATTACTCCAAAACAACACCTTTAAATATTATAATCTATAATATATCCAAATATAGTCATTCAACATAATAATCATTTCAAATAAATAGTTATTCACAAGTTTTCGTGAAGCACTTAACCCCCATTGACAGGAACTAGCAAACTTTAACAAGTTCGTGATGTACAATCATTTCAGAAAAATAACTAACTTACTACGCCCCATTCTAATTTAATGAATTGAGTATTATTATTATTACATTATTAATGAGATAATGGATTAATATCTGTTAGCCAGCGTTAAGATTGAAACATACATAAAACAATTTAACCTGTTGCACGCCACATGCTGCTAAATTCCTGCAATACATATCGCCCTGCATCTGCGTTAATATTAAGTAATTACAAATTATTTTTATGAATTATTAAGTTATATATCTTAACACACTTACCGGAAGGTCGCGTAGACTTCTACTTATACATAGCAGCAGATAGTAGACAAAACTTTTACATCGATCCTGTCAGCCGGACGCAGACATTAATACGCTGAATGCTACAATTGAACTGAACTTTCCTGCGGCAGAAAAAATAGTAAGAAGGACTGGACACAGAGAGCGCGCGGATCGGCCCGGTAGTAAGATAATGCAGTGAACATAACTTATTACGACGTACGTAAATTCTTACGTAAACACTTGGTAGTTAAATACGTAATTTAATAATTCCGCTATATAAAAAGAACACCGCCGTGTTTTTCCCAAAACATGGCACAATATTATTCAATCTACGTAATAATTCTGTATGTATAAACTTAAGTTTGTACTGTATTTATTACTTAAGTATTAATTCTGTATCTAATATTTACCTTAAGTTTATACATACAGAATTATTACGTAGATTGCATAATATAGAATTTGACTTGCTAGACCTTAAAGTGCGAAATGATGTTCAAAGAATTATTCATAATAAATACTTAAATCAGTTACGTAAGTTAAACAAGTTGAAAATGTTTAAGGTTAGTAATAGCGGTAATTATTATAATAATAGACACTGCGGGCATAATAACAAATTTTCTAACCATATATTTTATCAACGTTTTATGAATTTGACCAATGTAACCTTTAATAGTTTTGAAACTAAACTGATCGAAAAGGGTTTCAAATATAATATACAACCGTCAAATTATAAAAAGGAGTTTGAAATTTTAGGTGTGGATTGTGAGTTAGCTTGTAATAAGTACAATAAATTTCATGAAAATTCCGAATCAATACCATTGAACAAATACAATGTAGCGGATAAATTAACTTCTATTTATGCTAAACAAATTAAGACTCAACCATTTAACAATAAAAATAGACTAGCTATCAATTCAATTAAGAGAAAATCTGTAGTTAATAATATAATATTTACCCGCGCTGACAAGGGCAATACTGTTATTGCTATTGACAAAGGCGAATATGTAAACAAGACACTTGAATGTTTGAACTATTTTGAACCCATTGATATTAACCCAACTTTTAAATTTCAAATAGATGTTAAACAGGCTATAAAGAATTGTTCTTTCTTTGATAATCGAGATTTGGATTTTTTGTCAGTAATGCATCTTCAGCCACCAAAGCTTTACTCTTTAATTAAATTGCATAAGGATAACCATCCAATTAGACCAGTGGTATCATATGTAACTGCTCCTCCTGTTAAATTATCTAAAAGACTAATTAAGATTATACAAACACAATGCAAATTTCAATCAACACATAGTATTAAAAATTCACTAGACTTAATTAACAGAATTAAAGATTCATATATCCCAGACAAAGCTATTTTATTATCATTTGATGTGAAGAATTTTTTCCGAGTATTCCACCGACTGATGTAATAGATATTGTAGAAAAATTATTAAATGAAAATTGTAATAACCCCTTTATGAGAGAAGATATCTTGAATTTACTGAAGGTTTGCCTTAATCAAAACCACTTTGAATTTAATGGAAAGATCTACATTGGCAAAGAAGGGCTTGCAATGGGAAATCCACTTAGCCCTTTGGCAGCTGAAATCTTTATGGACTACATAGAAACTAAAATTAGAGCACACCCTTGTTTCTTGTTTATTTTTTGGTATAGATATGTGGGCGATATTTTATCAATTTTTCTAGGTACACGTAGACAATTACAGATCTTTCTTAATTTTATTAACAATTTACATAAAAATATTAGCTTTACCTTAGAATTAGAAGATAACAATAGTATCAATTTTTTAGACCTTACAATAACAAAATGCAATAATAAATTAGACTTCGGTATTTTTCATAAGCCTACACATACAGATATGACAATACACATTACTTCCACACATCCATACTCACATAAATTGGCTGCTTTTCACAGTTTTATCCACAGACTAGTTAGTATTCCGTTATGAGACTCAAATTTCCAATCAGAACTTAACATTATTAAACAAATAGCTGTCAACAATGGTTACCAACCTAGCCTCATAGATCACTTGTTAAACAAAAAATTTTATTCACAAGCTTTAAAACTAGTTTACCCTCCCTCAACACAGATTAAAAGATATCACACTCTCACTTACATAGGTTCTGCTTCTGACAATATTGGTAAATATTTCATACAAAGGAATGTAAATATAGCTTTTAAGACGCAGTCTTCTTTGGGAAAATATATTAAAAGTAATAAGAGTAAAACAGATAAACCGCAAAAGTCTGGTGTATACAAATTATCCTGTGGGTCTTGTAATAAAGTTTATATCGGACAGACAGGTAGATCTTTCGAAAAAAGAATGTATGGTCACAATTATAGTTTTAGATATAATTATGGCAAATCAAATTATGCAAATCACTTGTTAGAAAAAGACCATAGTTATAATGACAATTTTGAAATTTTACATTTATCTGATAAGGGTCCAAAGCTTGATTTATTAGAAAGCCTTGAAATTAATAAACACAAATATTTAAATGTATTATTAAATGATCAGTTAGATCTAAATAGCTCGCCTCTGCTTAATTTGTATAAATAGATTTGGTTTCTGTTATGTTATATGTTTGTGTAATGTGTATTAAATCTTATTGACACGAGATTACTATCACTCTCTATACAACAGCACTTGTATTATATTTTATATTCTGTATTGTTTGTACGAAAATTAGTCAGCTTACACCATCTGACGAAGGCACTGTGCTGCCGAAACAGCTGTCATGGATTTATAATTTTAATAAATTGACGAGTGAAAATCACTAAAATTATTTTTATAGTTTTATTTTTTACTATAAGAAATTCCCAAGACAAATTAGAAAAAGACGCTGGCAGCCTAAGTCACTCCAAATTTGATAAATTTTCCATTACCAAAGAACAACGATCTATCACAACCTTCTGAACTGATAAGTATCATTTAAATACCCTAATCCCAGGAATAAAAGCACTTTATATATTTCTCATATCAATACAAACTCTCACTATGAATTAAAAATAATTTTCTTTCAAGGATTGAATAAAATAAACTTACGTAAAAAAACTTGTTAACTAAAAAATAACCTCGCACTAATTTGCGAACTTATGTAACAACTATTACTACACTGCCGAACAAATTCTAACCACACTTTATATTATTTAAGTACGGATAAGGTACGGTAGTGTACTTTTTATTGTAACCATATTTTATCTTTTCTTTATAATCTAAAGAACTCCAGATTTTGGGCGAGTTGATAAATAGTGTACAAACAGTAGCCATGTTGGCATCAGAATAACTCGTTTCAAAACTAATTTCGTCAGCTTGCAATTTTGTGTTTCATATTTTATGCCGGAGCAATTTTATTGAATACTAAATTATAATATTATTGTCACATTGATGAATTACCAAACTATAATTAAAGAAACAGTACAGAGTGTAACCATTGTTTTATTTCATAGGAAATTGTATATTATATGTGTGTGTTAGCGAATTCACTGAACAGACAACTAGCGCTCTTGCTATCTGTGCAATACAGTAAGCAGTACAGAGGCGGGAACCGATTCGAACGCTCCAGCCGTCACCACTGAAAACACCAAACTAACTTATTAATTCACAAATTTAATTGTTTTCAATAAACAATTTGGCGCCACCCGGGATTCACAAACCCCTATGAAATTACAGGTAAGGTTTCCACTAGGTTGTACTGATAATTGTGACAACGCTACGGACTTCGTTAGCAACAACCATTAAAGTAACGACAGGTGTGAGACGAACACACCACACTAACACTTTCTACATATAAAAAACTGGTGTACATTTTACTGAGATGCGACCGAGTCAACTTCGTTACAGATTGGCGACCAACGTAGTGAGTCTAGAAAAGGACGACTAGCGGCGATTATAAAAAGACATCATATGGTTACAAGATTCGACATTAAGAAAGGAACCAACCAGGAAGAAATGGAAGAAATTGAAGAAATGATTGGAGGATTGTTCGAAGAGGATCCCCAACAGGACCAACCAGAAAATCCAAACCAACCAGAACCGGAAATGGAAGTAGTAATTGATGTCCAACCAGTCAAACCAGCCCAATTAATGGACACCAATTTCCAAGAAATGATGAGAATTATGGTGGAACAATTAAACAGAAACAAGGAGCAAATTAATGGAAAAATAGATAACAAAATAGACCAGCTGAAGGAAGAAGCAAAAGAACAAAGAAAGGAGAACAGGGAATTCTTGAAGGAGAACATAGAACTTCTGAATAATAAATTGGAAAGCAACCATGAGGCACTGAAGAGAAGCCAAGAGACGTTAGAAAAGAAGAGTGAAGAACTGAAGAAACAGATCAAGAAAGATCTGGAGATAGTGAATAAGAAGATTGAAAATAGTAATGATACGCTCCAACGAAAATTGAAGGAAGACAGCGAAAAAACCAAAGAGGAATTGAAACAACAACTGGTAGAATGTCGGGAGGAAATCAAACAGACAATAACCGAAACAAATGAAACTGTGATACAAGTCCGGGAAGAGCTAAACAATAAAATCAGCAATGTCGAGGAAGAAGGCAGAATGAGAGTGACAGAACTTTATAAAGTCACCACCGAAGAATGCCAGGGAAATAAACAAGAGGTGCTTAAGAAGCTGGAGGAGAGGCATCAAGAAATACAAATGGATGTCAATGATCGTGTAGAAAAGGTATACACTGCCATCAACAAAGTAGATGGACAGACCAAAGAGAACAAGGAGAATATCCAGGGAATCAGCCAAAGGGAGAGGCAAATGCAGGAAGAACTGGACGCACTGAGGGAGAAACCTTGTCACAATACCCACATTATGACCAGCGAGAACCAAGATGTAATCAACTTTCGAAGTTACTGGCGGCATCCGATGGAATTCCTCAAAAGAGTAGAGGAATTAATAGAAAAGAATAGGGAAACCAGGTGGACAATCGTAAGAAGCCTCATAGATGAAATGTTCAGAGACACCCACGACAACTGGTGGACGGCAACTCGACTGGAGATAAATTGTACACAGGAATTTAAAAAACAATTCCGAGAAAAATACTGGTCTGAGTCCACCCAAAATGTAGTCAGGAATGACATTAGCAATGGGAGGTATGAACCACAAGCAGGACACACACTAACGTCTTACTTTTTAGGGAAGGTATGCTTGGCAAGAAACCTAGAACCCAAGATACCTGAGGAATCTCTGGTGATACAGCTTGGGTACCACTACGAGGAAGCAGTACAAAAAGCCAGGAGACAAGGGCAGATTAAGACAACCCAGGGAATGGCTAGCTTGTTAGAGGATCACGAGAACGATGGGCAATATAAGAAAAATCGGCTAGTGAACCAACAATATAATATGTGGAATGATAATAATAATAATGTACCCAATTACAACCTTCCCTACAATCACACACAAAACGGCAACCGGAACAATGGGAACCGGAATAATAACAACTATCATAATGATCAGCCATTCAACAGGAATATACCGAATCATCCTCAAAATAACCATCCATTTAACAGAGGCCCACCAAACAATCATCCGGGAAACCAGTCTAACAACAGGAACATCCCAAACAATAATCCACCAAACAATAGCTACAGGGGAGCAGAACTGGACCAACGCCCAAATGGCCACCCCAACAATAATAACTATTATGGCAACCTGTACAACCCTAATTATCAGTACAACCGGGCAACTGGGGGAAACCAAAATAGAGGCGACGGCGCCAAGTAAATTTCATTCAGGGGTGTAGACAAAATAACCACAGGAGGTATAGTCTGAACTGGCAGACAAACCCATGGTACCACGAATCCAATACTAACAACAATCAGTTCTCAGAGAGTAGAACTACAGAACCACCAAGGAATGAAGTAAACCATCAACAAGGACCGAGCAACGAGACGGATGACCAGTCGAATAGTCTGACCACAAATCAACAACAACCTTTAAACTAAAGAGGTCAGTGGAAAAACCTACATACCCTTCACATGACCAATCACTTGGGTTAATACGTCGTATAACGTCACAAGATAAACGCAAAGTCATTACGATAATATCTAACAACTATCTCAAAAATATCCGAGAAGAACTTCTCGAAGAAGAGGCTAACCAGTTACAACAAAAAACAGCGAAATTGTCCATATAAAGGCTACCATAAACGGAACTATAACAATAATCATGGTTGACACGGGATCTAACGTCTCTCTAATAAACCAACCCGAATTAGAGCGAATTCAAGCCAACTCTCGAACACCAATCCCCACACTGCCAATAAACAATATTATAATCATTGGTGCCACAAGCAAACAAAATAAGACGGTAAGAAAGCAAGTTTCATTAGAATTAGACAATCAAAACTCAACCATCCCTATTGTATTTCTTGTGGCCAATGGGTTGCCATTTAGCATGCTCATAGGATGTGACGTGTTGAGAAGATATTCGGCAGTTATCAACCTGCAAAAGGGAGTCGTATTGCTAACTTCTGAACAGGGAATCTGGTCTGCAAATATCATAAATTGTAATCCAACTCCAACCGCTCTGAATCAAGACCCCGGATTGAAAAGTTACTACTGTCAAACGCATGAACCGTCCATCATTGTGGCCGATGAAGAGGAAAGTAGAGGATTGTGGGAACAGAAAATAGAAGAAATAAGAAATTTCCAAAGAGAACGGCCTCAACAAGAAATCAGTAAACAACAGTCTGAAAACCTCATAGCCATTTATAACAAATACCAGCATGTTTTCTCGAATACTCCTGGAAAAGTTAAGGGGTACCAGTGCAAAATTAACTTCAGGGAACCTGTAGACTTCCACAGGAAATCATATCCCATAGCGTACTCCCTGAAAAATGAAGTCAGGACAGAGATTAACAGAATGATTGCGGAGGACATTATTGAGTATAGCCAATCTCAATATACAAGCCCAATAGTAGCTATACCCAAAAAGAATGGCAAAGTACGGATTTGCTTGGACGCCCGAGAAATCAATAAAATGATTGTCAATGACCGGACCTCACCGGGAGAAATTGAGGAAATTTTAAAAAGATTTCATGGTATAAAATACATTAGTACCTGGGATACTGTATGTGGGTACTGGCAGGTGGAACTGCACCCACACAGCAGGCAATACATGGCCTTTATATTTGATGGTAGAAATTACCAATTTAAAAGATTACCTTTTGGACTCATCAATTCTGTAGCAGTGTTCGTCAAGTGCATGAACCAAGTCTTAGGTCAAGAGGCACTGGAGTTCACAACAGTGTACGTTGATGACCTGCTCATAACGTCTTCAGACTGGGACGAACACTGCGAACGAGTCGAACATGTATTAAAAAAGTTGTCCAATAATAATATTACACTCAAATTGGATAAGTCAAAATTTATTGCCAATGAAGTGAAGTTTCTAGGGTTCAACTTGACCGAAAAGGGAATCTCTCCATCCCAAGAGAAAGTTGAAGCGATCCAAAAATTCCCCTCACCAAAAAACAAGAAGCAATTGCAGTCATTCTTGGGGATATGCAATTACTATAGAAAGTTTCAAACGAACTATTCCCATCTCACAGCAAAATTTTCTAAACAACTTTCATCAAAGGAAAAATGGACTTGGGAAACTGAACAAGAGGAAGTGCTAACTTTAATTAAACAAAAATTTTTCGAAACTGTCTTGTTACATCACCCCAATTTCGAACAACCTTTCTACCTAAATTGCGATGCTAGTGATGTCAGTCTAGGCGCAGAATTGTACCAGGAAGACAAAGAAGGAAACCACCTGGTCATTAGCTTTGCCAGCCGAATACTAAACAGTTGCGAGCGTAACTACAATGTTACGGAAAAAGAGCTGCTCAGCATAGTATTCGCATGTGGCAAGTTTAGAACCTACATATTAGGGTATCCTATCACCGTCAGAAGCGATCATAAGTCAATATCGTTTCTCAAACAATGCAAATTGAGTCATGGTCGACTTACCCGTTGGATACTTGCTCTGCAAGAGTACCATATTACTTGGGAATATATTCCAGGCCGGAAGAACGTAGTGGCAGACGTCTTATCCAGAATAAATGTTCAAACATCTAACATTTGAAGGAGTAGAGAAGAAAGACAACAAAGAGTGTAATATACAAGAGAAGGCAATAATAATGAAAGAAAAGGAGAAGATCAACTTACAAAAAAGTATAAATAAAAGGGCCTGTGTAGAGTACGATATATATCCCTATGTCATCACAAAAGATAATGGTAACAATACTTACCAAATAAGTAATATAAACACAAGAAAAATAAAAGGAGTTTACAATCAAGCTTCAATAAAAAACTTTTATGAAGAAAAATAAATTACTAGAAATGAAATAAACAAGTTTCAAAATTCAAAAAATTTGTAAGAGCAACTTACTACCTTATTTAGATGACATATGAGGAATGGAAAAAATAAAATAAATGAATAAAAATATAAAAACAAAGGAATAAGTACACAAATCCCTACCAAGTAAGATCAACTTACAGTCAAATAAAGTTGACATATGAAGTATAAGAATAAATAAATATGATAAGGAATAAGCTACAAAAATTCCTGTAAAAAAGTAAGAATCACAAACTTACGATAATATTTAAACAAAAAATACCTAAAAAGGAATAAGCTACAAAAATTCCTATAAAGTAAGAAAACTAACTTACAAAAAATTATCAAAAATGATATTTAAAACAAATTAAAATAAAAATAAAATCAAGCAAAAACTGCTAAAATAAATACCTGAAATTATAATGAATTTAATGTATTCAAAGAAAAAAAAAAATCTGAACTGGTACAAGGAAGAAAAAGAAATTATGTATAAAACAATATACAAAAAAATGGCTAAAGCAGAATATTGCTAAACAACCAAGTAAAAGAATAAAGATGTCTAAGATAATTAAAATGATCACAATAAGAATAGAAAACAAAATAATGAAAAGTTAGATATGATGAAATTAACATTGTAAAGAAAGAGAGTGAGACTTTTAGGTGGTATAGATGCGACGATGATGCCTCACGTTGCGAGCGTCAATTTGTAAAGAAAGAGACTAAATGGACGTCCTCGTTTATTTTTAAGCCCCACGTTGCAGGCGGCAATTTGTAACAAAATGAAATATATAGAATGTGTCGAGTATGTGTTTAAATAAGTTCCACGTTGTTATGTGCCAATTTGTAAAGAGACTAATATGTGCCGGTGCTAGCGAAAATGTCCGTCTTATTCAAACCCCACTGTTGTAATCAATTTAGTAACGAACTGCTTGTTAATTATGTGAGGACGTATGTAATAATGTATGATACCAGCTGGAGACGTCAAATTATAAAGAGATCTTGTCTATGAGTGTAATTAGTTATAAGAGACTCCGGTGTAACAAACGCCAAGTAGTACGTTGTAGGTGGCGATTCGTAACAATTAAAATGCTGTTACCTGGTTTAATTAATATGTTATTAACTAATATACCTTGCGGTTGTGACCAGTGAAACCCTCAGAACACAGATTATTAAGTCCACAAACTTAGAATTATATTCCTGAATTTATAATGGTAGTATTCTGTAGACTTAATTTAATTCTCAGTGGTTGTTTAATATGAGCAATATATATGGAGTATTTACTGAATGTAAGTGGTTTTTGTCTCAACCCTAGTCCCTCAACGATAAAAATTTCATTCAAATTTAGTATGGCAAAACCCGTTAGTTCAGCAATCTCCCGTCTCACCAGCTGCAAACTTGGAGCGCTGTTATTATAAATAATTGTGCGTATAGGTTAGTTATTCTGAGTGTTTGTATCAATCTGTTAATAAATTATTACGCCAATTACACATAGTATTTTCTCTGCAATGATTAAAACGTTATCTCATACAACAAATGTACTTTATTTATTTTTCTCTGGTATTTAACCAGTTACGTTGTCTCAGACAAACAATAAGACAATACAATCGACTATCCCAACATGTATCGATTCTTAATTATTCGAATTCTAAAAAGAAAAACATATATACTTTGAAAATAATGACAAATAATTCTTATACCAGGGTTCGTGTAGTTCTTTGAACCATTAGTAAGGCCAGGTAAAATGCATAATTAAGGTTGTTCAATTTACAAAAAGAATAAAATTATTTACTTAAAATACAATGATATGAAAATAGTTTGTTTTTTTACCCAAACGGCGAAAGCTTCATTAGGCGGTGAATGTTTGTCAACTACGATCAAAATGCAGGTTATATCGTCTTCACCCAGTAAAACTGCTCTGGTCTTCAATGAATGGATGATGATAATCCCACGGGAACTCTGGTGCTTCGAGTCTTCTTTTGCGTCTTCACAATTCTTGGTCCCAACGAACTGGAATTAGGATCTCAGCTTCCGCTGTCAATGAAGGTTATTTCGTCAACCGAATCTTCTGTATTTCCAAATATTTCCGTTAATTCAGGCTTCAACTCTTTATCGGTCTTCAATTTATAGCATGAATTGGTTTGATACCAAATTCAGCGAAATTGTTTAGTGAATGAGGTGAGACGCTTTCAGTTCTTTTTTATTGTATTCATTGATAATTTATAGGGTTATTTAATTTGTATGATTCATTAACATTCCAGTATAATTGTTTTGCAAAAATGTTTTTTCAATTTGGATATATATTTTCTTTATATTTATTTATATATTTTAAATATATCGGTTCATCTCAACCTAATAGCTTGTAACAATCAGTACCATCTATTTAAAATCAACAAGTTACTAAAAATCAGTTGCCTTAACAACCAGGTTTTCTATATATCCTTGAGCCGGCATTATAGAATATTACTACTCCTTTCCAATAAAATACTCCATGCTTGGATTAATATTGAATCACATAAAATTCTCCCCTAACCTTCCTTATTAAACAGTAAATGTTTTACTAGAGTTTCGTTGGACTGGGTTTACTAAAAAGGTATTAATTTCCTTTCACTAATATGGAATTTAGGCCTATAGATTCATTTACAACCATTATAACATTATTTGGTTTTTAACTTAATTTTCTTTTTACCTGACCTACTGTACAATTAATTATTGATTACATAGTTAATTACATGAATTTTAATTTACTGGTGGTTATTTGTTTTTACATTAATCAATTGGTTCTGGAACCCTTTATTAATTTATGACATAATTGTCAGAACTACTTGTTAGACTTGAAACACTGGTCACACTCCTGATCCAGTTTATAAACATTAATTAGAACAACAGTACCTTTCAATTTTATACAATACTGACAACTTAGTACCGTGCCTAACATTGGTAACTATATTGTGCTGTATAAAAACAAATCTAATATAAAATATAAACATAATTATTGAGTAAGTATTATTATCAAACAACATCATTTCATTTTTAACACATTCAACATACAATATAAATATTCTGTAGACCTTAACATGTCACAGTACAAAACAAACATTTCATTACATCCAATCATTCATTGGTCTGGCTCTTTTACATTTAATATTAGTCATTGCCTCCTTTTTACTTGAGGTCCTTCTCAAACATATGAACTATCGAACAACCTTAAGTCAGGGTATGGTCTTTGACCATATTTCATTCAGTCTTTTATGTAACGTTGGGGAACCTCAACTATGTTGCGTTACAACATATGAAAAAAAAAATTCAACTGTATGAGTAGATGACAGTATATAGCAAAGGTACAGCGGAAGGAAGAATGAGTAAAAGGCCAAAGTGATCTAAAAACAAACCACAAGGTGGACAATCCCAAAATATATTATTATTAATAATTTAAGTCACAAGTTGACAAAAAGGTATTTAAGATTGACTGTTGAAAAAGTCCAGCAATCAAAATAAACAGCAGAGATGATGTTCCTCTGGTCTCAGAAAAAATGAGTAGTAATGGAAGAAACCAGCTACTAAAAAGTTAGGGAAAAAATTGTATAAGGGAGAACACACTAATGGAAATAAAGAAAAACAGATCCAAATAAAATGGAATGAATCAAGTAAGAAGAGAAATAAAGAATGGAGAAACAAACAAGAGAGAAAAGGAAAAAATAATATATGACTGATAATTTCATAAAAAACTATGCTAGTGTTTTATTAAAATGATCAATTCTGAAGGAGAGGCATTATGTTACAACACAATTAAGCCACTCCAGTACCAGGGATAAAAAAGATGATAATAAATATAAATATACTTCATATTAACTAAAATGCTTAATTTAAATAAAATATAAAGACGGTGACACAACAAACGACGACATGACCTAAAAATATAAAGACGGTGACACGACAAACGACGACATGACCTAACCCAAGTGATTGACCAAACAAACAGGAAAACGACAAAGAAGGGAAAAAACCAAAACCAAAGAAGAATAAAGACAATTGAAGGACATGAACGAATTCATACTACCAAATAAAGTAAAACCAAACGAGAAGGGGAGAACCACATTAAAATGAAACCAATTGAAAATGAAGGAGAAGAAGAAGAAAAATGAAGAGGAAACGAAGTGAAACCAAGGGGTAAGAAACACCACAAATATAAAAGGGAGAAATGGTACACTCAAGTATAACATTGGGAATAAAACCATTGATTATCCAATACCAGAAATAAAGATTATTCTCAATGAAATAATTCATATAACTGTTTTAACCAAAACAGTAAAGTAATATTATAAAAAGAAAAAGTACACTAACCCAAAAAATTAGAGATAGATATAGTAAAAATCTATAGAAAAATAACATTAACAATACTGTGTATAAATTGTAATGAAAGAAATAGTGAGAGAGTGAGAAAGTGACAAAGAGAAATAATTATAGGGATTACCCACTAAGAAACACTTAATGTGAACAGTAATCTAGACCTTAACCAATCAAAGGAGTTCAGTTACCATAGAAACGGGCCATGGTTACTAATTTTCTGTTAAATTTGTTTACTCGAAAAATGATGCTTGGGTAGTAGGAACGCAAGATTTTGTATGACCGAAATTTTACTTTAAAAAGTTCAAAAAATATTCAAAAGTCAAAAACATGTACCAGTGAGAAGGAGATGAAGAGGATTAACGTTTAACTGATGTCCAGGAACTAAATAAACGAAAATTAAAAAGCAGAAATTCCCAAGACAAATTAGGAAAAGATGCTAGCAGCCTAAGTCACTCCAAATTTGATGAATTTTCCATTACCAAAGAACAACGATCTATCACAACCTTCTGAACTGATAAGTATCATTTAAATACCCTAATCCCAGGAATAAAAGCACTTTATATATTTCTCATATCAATACAAACTCTCACTATGAATTAAAAATAATTTTCTTTCAAGGATTGAATAAAATAAACTTACGTAAAAAAACTTGTTAACTAAAAAATAACCTCGCACTAATTTGCGAACTTATGTAACAACTATTACTACACTGCCGAACAAATTCTAACCACACTTTATATTATTTAAGTACGGATAAGGTACGGTAGTGTACTTTTTATTGTAACCATATTTTATCTTTTCTTTATAATCTAAAGAACTCCAGATTTTGGGCGAGTTGATAAATAGTGTACAAACAGTAGCCATGTTGGCATCAGAATAACTCGTTTCAAAACTAATTTCGTCAGCTTGCAATTTTGTGTTTCATGTTTTATGCCGGAGCAATTTTATTGAATACTAAATTATAATATTATTGTCACATTGATGAATTACCAAACTATAATTAAAGAAACAGTACAGAGTGTAACCATTGTTTTATTTCATAGGAAATTGTATATTATATGTGTATGTTAGCGAATTCACTGAACAGACAACTAGCGCTCTTGCTATCTTTGCAATACAGTAAGCAGTACAGAGGCGGGAACCGATTCGAATGCTCCAGCCGTCACCACTGAAAACACCAAACTAACATATTAATTCACAAATTTAATTGTTTTCAATAAACAATTTGGCGCCACCCGGGATTCACAAACCCCTATGAAATTACAGGTAAGGTTTCCACTAGGTTGTACTGATAATTGTGACAACGCTACGGACTTCGTTAGCAACAACCATTAAAGTAACGACAGGTGTGAGACGAACACACCACACTAATACTTTCTACACATAAAAAAACTGGTGTACATTTTACAGAGATACGACCGAGTCAACTTCGTTACAGGGTATGTGATTTGTGTCAGAGGTCTAAGGTAGTGAATTATAGGGTAGAAGGGGAGTTGAATTATATTAAGGTGGAGAGGCCGTTTGATTTAGTTGCTGTAGACTTATATGGGCCATTGCCATGGGCAGGGGTGGAGTAATGTATGTTTTTGTTGTTTTGGACATTTTTTCTAAGTTGTTAAGTTATATAGTGTGAAGAGAGCGACAAGCAAGGTGCTGAGCGAAAAGATAACGAGAGATTACATGGTAAATATAGATAAGCCGAAGATAATTTTATCCGATCACGGACCCCAATTCATCAGTGGTAGGTGGAGACAGACTCTTGGATGGGAAGGCATCATACCCAAGCATACGGCAGTATATCATCCACAGTCCAACCAAGCAGAGCGGGTGATGAGAGAGATTGGTAGGATATTTCGGGCGTATTGTCACACCAAGCACAGTGAATGGACATTATACGTGAAGAAGGTAGAAGAATGGTTGAATAGTACCACAAACGAATCCACCAGGTTTACGCCATATGAATTAATAAAGGGAACAAGGCCACCTAGAATATTGGAACAACGTTTTGAGTATCCACCAGAAAATCAGACCATAGACATGAATGTGAAAAGCCAACTAGCAAATGAAAGTTTACTCACCAAAGGGGAAAGAAGAAAGCGGAGGCATGATGAAAAAGGTAAGTGGACTAAATATGAGGTAGGACAGTTAGTATTGCTAAGGAGACACGATTTGTCTAGTGCACAAGATAAAGAGATAAAAAAGTTTTTCCTGTTATACGAGGGACCCTATGAAATTATAGAGGTAAAGATGAACAACGCATACGTGTTGCAAAACCAAGTAACGCAGGAGATAGTAGGTACACGGAACGCGTTGAATTTGAAGTTATATTGGTCACAGTAAGTAAATGAATGTTAATCTATTTTATTTGTTTTCAGAAGGTTAGGTTAGAGGTTAGATTAGGTTAGGTTAGGGTCTCTTTCACCCTATTCATCCCCCATTTTTGGGTGGTCATGGCTTCACCATCCCTGACCGTGGATTTTGGCTGTTTGGAGGTAACCTCAACTAGGGGGTGAAAGCAATAATGGTCCTACTCCACAAATTGGTGTAAGTAGAAATTTAATATTTTGTTGTTGAACAGGGAGGGGGACCCCTAAAGTTCACGGAATGTTTAAAAAAAAAAAAATCAATTGGCAATTGTCCACAAACAAATAACGGTTTTATTTTAAATAAAACATCCAAAATTAATGTGAATAACAAGTGCAACTCGTTAGGAGTTATCTCGTTACCTAACAAGATGGTCGGAAATGAGTAACCATCTTGTTCGGTAACGAAATACACATAATTCATAATTATAAAACTTGTGCCGAACACCTTAGCTATGTTTAAAGAAGTAGTTGTAATTTAGATTTAAAGTTAGGAAGGGTCAAGGTGACCAATTAGCATTATAGTATACTTGTTGCACTTGTTAGAGACTATTGTTAGAAAATAAGTTAGAATGTTTGCGTGTGTACCTAGTTTAACTCCATGGTAGATAGTAGCTTAAATATAAAAATATAAAGATAGCAGACCAGTGTCTGGTTGTAGTTAAAAGGAAAATGATGTAATATGTGAATAGATCAAATGTTGAGTGTAATCTCTAATAGAAGCAAAGTAGTTCCAAGGACATAGTAAGGCTATGGTGATAATATAGAACTGATCAATGGACAGTGAAATATAAATGATAACGTTTGTGAAATATGTTGTAACAAATAATGATTTCTTTTATCTTTTGTGAATTGTAGTAATAATGCAAATTTAAATGTATAATATGTTTTTTTTAATACGATTCCCCACTTTTGGGCGGTCCCGGCCTTACCAGCCCAGACCGTGGTTTTGGATGACAACTAGCTGTGGGCAGACTTATTGTAACCTGACCATGGTTGGTTGCCTATGAAATTGGTATAACTTGGAAATTGATGGGGGGTTTTCATCAGGGGAATCCACATAACTATGGAACAGCGGCTGCCACCGAGAGGGGTGGTAGTACCATATTAAGGGCGTATGAATCATTATAGTAGGATTACTGGTGTCCTTGGACTCAGTAATGCCGAATGTTTATATAACGCTGAAGCAAGAACGGTGTAAGCAGCGTTTGCACCCTAATAAAATTCAGTTCTTGTGGACGCAAATGGGCGCTATAGTCCAACATCATTAAGCAATAGTGTGTGTGGAAAGGAGCTGGCCATTACAAGCCAGTGGCATAAATATAGCATTTATGCAACAAGGTATATACCAAAACCGGTGTACCCGTGAGCTTATTTACCTAATTGTAACTGGGTTATGGGGGGATATTAGATAATGATGAAGAAGGAGGTTACTAAATTGCTAGTAATGAATTATTGAGAATAAAAATGAGTTATTGAATATTAAACTGAATTAGGTTAATGATGTAGAAGGTGTAGTTGCTTTTATGATGTAATTAAATGATTTGATGTTGATTTAAGGAGTATTATGAAGATGATTAACAATTGTTAAATAAATGATTTGTTCTGATGTAGTTGATTTATAGGTGTTTTATTTTATTAATGAATTTAATTATTTTGAAATGTGAATTATATAATGGAAGGTATTTGTAATGTTGTAATTGTAAGGGAAATATTTTGAACTTTGGAATGAGAATTAACAAAAGAAGGGCATTCAGAATGTTGGTTTTGAAGTTTAAATGTTTTGTCATGTATATATATATATATATATATATATATATATATATGTGTGTGTATGTATGTATATGTATCCATGCATATGTTAGAGGTTAAGAGCAAAACCAGTGCTTCTTAACGCAAACCAGCACAGGTAAGGGGAACCAGATCAGTTAGGGATATGGTATTATCCAAGGCCACTATTTGATATTTTGATTTGATTTTTCAGTGTCTGGTGATGCTGTGGCAGTGGTCCTGTGCTGGCCTGCGCGTCAGAACAGGGGCGTCAAGTGCCTGTCTGGCCTTGCGGTGTTGGGATCTCGAGAGAGAAGTCCAGTAAGGTCATTCAGGTGCAGTCACAGTCACTGGACCAGGGGGGTAAATTACCCATGATTTTTGATAAAACGTAAAGGGGGTTGTGGCGACATATCCTGGCTGATCCCCTTAGGAAGTATGAGAGTGTCAATGAGAGTTTTTATGCTTCGGCATAAAACCTCTCATTGAGGGGGTATTGTAACGGTACATATAAGCCCACCTAGGAATATTTTGGGGAAACATAAAAAGAAATAATAATTGTAAAATTTTATTCACAAATTATAACGACGTAATATGCAGTGAGTGAATTAGTGTCAAGGTCAATATCAGAACGAATGAGGAACAGTTATTTTTAGCTACACGACCTGTAACCTATGAAATCACGGGTCATACCATATGACGTCAGAGACAAACCCAACTTTAAATCGTCGCTGGAATGTAGATCCAAAATAACGATCCAAAATCGACTTCAAAACTCGTAAGAACAAAAGTTTGACATCACGTGACTTCCCTCACTACTTCGGAAATTGAGTCATTAAATTTCGCCCCAGTCGACCATCATCCTTAGCGCTGTACAGTCGCAAAGTTCCAGAACAAAATCGTGGGCGCCCGCACGTAAAAAAATAAAATGTGAATTTTTATATTTTGTAATCTAATACAGTGTTTTATAAGCAAGGTAAATATAGTGACAAATTTAAACAAAATGACAGTTCGGCTATAAAGTAAACGGTGAAAACAAGGGGACAATAAGGTAGTGCGCATACAAGAGGAAACATCTCAGGAGTGTCCCTTCAACCACGATAAAAGGGAAGTAGCTTACAATAAAGTCAGTAAATCTTGCAATTTTAACATAAAATAAAATAAAATAACATAAAATGAGCTCTCAGGGGAATCTAAATTATGTACTGGGTGAGCGTGTGTGAGTGTATGGGTGAGTGGGAATTACGTATTCAACAGCACTGGTTAGCGTTAAGAAAAAATTTAGAATAATGTTTTTTCAAAGTCTGTTTTCCTTGAGTTTTAATGTATTTTCAATTTTGGTAACTTCATAAAGAAGGGTAAATCTTGAATAAAAAATGAAACAAATTAATGTTCACAGAGTAGATGTGTAGAAGAGGGAGAGAAAAGTCTTGTTCGTAATAATTACCAACTAAGTCAATTTGATGGTTTTAGTTGACTATGCAGATTTGAAATAAGGTGTTCAATAAAACAAACTCATTTAAAAATAAGTAGATTTGAAGCACTTATTTGAATAACCCTTTCTGTTCTCCTGTTCGCTTATAAGAACCCGGGTGTGTAACAATTTTTATATGTATAGTTGGCAATAGCAAGATGGCGTCCGGAATTTGAAGGTAAACATGCCTGCTTGTTAATATGTAAGGTAAGTTTGTTTTGGTTAAAGTAATTTAAACATTACAACATAATACCTGAATTGTTTCAGTGCATATACTATTGCAAGTATTTCTTTCTCTGATGTGGAGTAGTGTTTCTCTGCTCCTTTGAAGATTCTGCTGGCGTAGGCGATGACTCGATGTTCTGTAGCATCTTGTTGATAGAGTACACTCCCTACAGCGTAGTCACTAGCATCAGAGTATATTACAAATTTACCTTCTCTTCGAGGATGGTGTAGCATAATATTCTCTACAAATAACATTTTACTTGGTCGAAGGCATCCTGATGTTGCTTCTCCCACATCCATTTCTTTCCTTTCCTTGTAAGTTCGAGTAAAGGTTGAGTTTTCTCAGCATACAGTGGCGAAAACCTTCTGTAGTACCCTGTCAATCCTAAGAATGCTCTCAATCCTTTTATATTTTTGGGTATTGGGAAATTGGTTATGCTGGATATTTTTATAGGATCAGGTTGAATACCAGTGGATGAAATAATATGACCTAGGAATTGAATAGAGGATTTTATGAATTCACATTTGTTTAGGTTAAGGGATATGTTAGCTCGCCTAAACTTGTGGAATATGGTACTAAGATGTTCTAGGTGCTCTTCTAGTGTTCTAGATATTACAAGGATGTCATCTACAAAGATTATGGTGAAAGGTTCCACTTCAGGTCCTAATGCTTTTTCTAGACATTTTACGATTGCTGCCAAACTCGTGCTTAGTCCGAAGGGTACTACCCTATGTTGGTAGCATTTACTTTTATACAGGAAGGCTGTGTATTTTCTGTCTTCTTCACGAATTGGAATTTGCTAGAAGCTTGAGCGTAAATCCAACTTGGTAAAATATCTAGCTCCTTCACACTTAGCAAATAACTCGTCCGCAGTAGGCACACAGTCGTACTCTTTCAATACAATATTGTTCAGCTCCCTCATGTAGGCCTAAAGGCACAGACGGATATCCCCGCTCCCTTCTTCACAACCACTAGAGGATTCAGAAAGTTGCTGTTCGATCGCTCGATGACTCCATTTTCTATCATGCGTCTTACTTCATTGGGATAGGTTCTCCTGACGAATTTCGTAGTCTAATACAATTATAGAGTGTTCATATACTGTCGTCTGCGTCTGTACTTCACTGAATATTTCACAGAATTCTTCAATTACTTCGTGCAGTTGTTTTTCTTCCTGTGTTGTCATCCCTTCATCTGCTGTATGCACAGGGTAAGTTGGATCACAACGTAATAGTGGTTTAGATATACTAATAGGCATTTTACCTACCTCACACTCCTCTTCGGTCCTATTTAAATCTAATTCATGTTGAACATCCATATAATTACACATAATTGTAACGGTACAAATCCACGAGATTTTGCAATTATAATTTTCAATTTTATTCAACAAAGGTTATTTGGTGAATGAACTATATCTTCGCGGCTGATACGCATCGGCACAGGAATGTGAAGTTACCCACTAGGGTGCGTATTCACCCGTGAGAGCGTGCTCAGGTAGCCAACGTTCTCATGGTTTGGTCACGCATGAATAAATACCTCAGCGCTGTGTGCGCAGACAACAAGGCAGTCGGCAAATAACATCTGAAGGTAACGGACGCAAGCAGTGGTGTGCGTCGCCGGCTGGGGACAGTTTCCATCTCGCCCGCATATGAGAATGTGAATAAAGAACAGTGTTGGTTGTACGTAGCGGCGGCTGCGGTGAGGTTCTGTATATAGGCTCGCTAGCCGAAAATTATGTAAACTTTTAAAAATGTTGTTTACATGATAATGTAAAATTACATAATATTGTGAGAAGAAGTACGATTCAGTGACGTTAAAATTAAAAGTGGGCGAAATAATTTCGGACAACAGTGAAACAGTAATAAGTCGTCAGTGCTAAAAATTACACCCATAAAAACATCTTTCGGCAGATAATGTGATCAAGAGACAGAATTCGGGAGTGTTGCCACCACGTATCGGATAAAATCAGGAAAGTAACTGCTTCAAAACTAATTAAAAAAAAATAAATAAAAGGGGAAAAGGTATGAAAGTGTGTGCGAGCAAATGCTGGGTTGCTTTTAGATATGTAACATAGATAGTAGTTAAGACATAATATGCATTAATTCTTATCGTTTGTTGAGTCGTAAGCCATATTCCATTTAGTTAGTTCAAAAAGTTGTTATTATACAAATTCTAAGAAATGTAGCAGAGATAAAACTAAACAGAATTTTTTTTTATAAAGAGATTAAAACAAAAAGAAAAGTATATAAAAGAAATGTTGAATAAAACGCAACTATATAATACTGCAATGAGAGTATAATTTATTAAAAGCGCAACCCTAAATCACTTATAGGTCGAGTTCACGTGAAGACCCTGGGACCCGAGACAAGGTAAGAGATGTAGAAATGTGTCTGTTTATTGAATATTATGTTGTCATAATTGAGAAACTTCTCATAATCTTATTACTACTTATATCAATTTTAGCATTTAGTAGTTTCAACAAATCAATTCATATTATACCATCATATATTAATTTATTTAGAATTATTATTGGGTATGTGACTTCTAAATTTTTATGTGCTAAAGTCACATAGGCTTGTTGCTTTACCCTTTCTTTTTTCTTTGTGTCAGTTGTAATATTCTTGTTATTAATTGGTAACATGGCTGTACTTTTAAAATATTTTTTATTTTTATTTTCTTAACCTATTCAGCATTCAAAACTGACAGTTGGCTTCCAGTGTCAATTAACATTTCTATATTGCAATTATTAATTTGCATTTTTATAACTGGACATTGTACGTTGCTGTCGGTTTGTTTTATATTTTGATCAGTAGTCAACAATTCATCACGGATGTCGTTCGGGTGTATATTGTTTGGAGTGTAGCATTGTTCCTTACCCTCCGACGGTCATTGTGTTGAACTAGATGTTTTACTCTGCACTTCCGCCGACACATTCTTTGAGTTTTTACCGCTCCCCTTCAGTGCACTAACTGCTTTGCTGTCTGGCTTGGAGAAATATTTCTGTTTGTGTTTCTCCTTCCTCGTGTGACATTTATTAGTTGTACACACCTGTGATTGACCCTTTCCAGCTGTTTTATTTAGTGGAGTTAAGTGTCGTGCGTGTTGTGCTTGTAGCTTATAATTACGGTTATAATTATCATAATTATAATTTGCTTGTGGCGATTGTGCATTTTTTTTCATATGCTTATTGTGTGACATATTTTCCACTTGTGTAATTAACACTAAAAATTCTTCAATTGTTTTAATACCTTGGGTATACACAGCTAGTTGGATATCACTATTAAAATGATAAGACAACTTGGAGATTATTTCATATTCAGAGAACTTAGGCTTAAGATGTTTAACTCTTTCAATTTGTGATATGGTATGTTGTTCCATACTCTGACGATTATACATACTGTACCTACCATATTCGATTTGATCTCACACTTGCCTTTGGACATGTATATTCCAATATCGGTTTTGAAATGCATCAAGAAACTGTTGATATTACGTATTTATGTTGTCTCGTATAATAGCATACCATTGTTTTGCAGAGTCTCTAAAATACCGAGTGACTAAGTCAATCTTCTCGTCATCGTCAATAGCACTGCCTATTTTCTCCATCTCCTTCTCAATATTTGCCAAAAATTCCATGCTGTTTTCCCCTTTATTTCCAGCAAAGGTTATTTTACTTCTGTCTTCGTTTGGTGTGGCGAACATTATTGTCTGCATGGGCAGTATACGAGGTTCTTCTCGAAGCTGCTGCATTTCACCTTGGATTTCTTCCTTCATATGTGATACTTCCCCAGAACGGTCTTTTGCAGTCTCTTCAACCTTGTGCTCAATAACTACTGTACGCGCTTCGATATCTCTAATTTTACTAGTATCAGCTAGCAACGTATCATTAACAGTTTGAATCTTCTCTGTTAGCGAAGTTAATAAATAAAGTTAATAATTCTCTGTTAGCAAAGAAATAAAGCGAGTTAATAAAAGTGTTGAGAAAACCAATGAGAAATTTGCCAGTAAATTTAACGAATTAAAACGAGGTATTGAGAAAATGGGAGAGTGGAGAACAGATATAGGTAAGTGCAAAATAAATGAAAATAACGGAAATATAAGTGTTAATAGTGATGGTGTTAGTTTAAATGAAAAACAGGTGACGGTAGACAAGGTGAGTAATAGTGATAAAATAGTGGAAAACGAGCTATTTAAAAGTGATATAATGAAAATAAATAGTGATGAGGTAGAGATAGGTAGAGAGATAGTTAGTGAGAGTAAGAGAATAATGTGAGTAGGGGGTTGTAAAGGGGTAGAAACAAGTGTTTATCAATTAGAGAGAGAGTATGAAGAGAGTTTACAGGTAGAGGGGTTGCAGAGGGTAAAATTTGCCCGTGGTGTTGTGGGGGGTGAAGAAAGGTCTTCACGAATGTATTGGGTAGATAAGTGTTCTACCAATAATTGTCCTTTGAAATTTTGTGTTGTTCCTGGAGGAACCAGGAGGTGTTTTAATATAGTAGTACCCTCTGTATGGGATGGTAAAGAAAGTGTGATATGGCGTTATGGTGAGAGATATTTAGAGAGAGAGTTGTGTGTAGATAGGGAGATAAAGTTGTTTGAGGTTGGGAGGAGTTATACAGAATTAAGAGAGGGAGTGAATAAAGAGAGAATTGATAATTATAGTGAGTACTTACCTTGTGTTGAAACTGATGTAGCAGCAGTAGTTGATGATAAAATAACTTACCTTATGTTGACAAAAAATACTGACAGAGACAGGACCAAAATTACCAAGGTAGATGGGTTTTATGAATTAATAGGCAATAATGGTGTCAAATACTATGATTCAATAATTAATGATAATGGTCGTTACAATAATAATTATAACGTAAGGAGTGTAGTTAAAGACGATAATTGTTATATAAAAGTAAGGCTATTATATGATGATGGGGGTTAAATAAAAAATCAGTGTATGGGCATTTTAATTATTTTAGTTTATGGTGATGACCTAGCTAACTTATGAAATGAGGTGTGGTAAACAGCAAATTAATGATGAAGAATTGTAAATAAATTTATAGTGAAATTAATTGTGTTTGTGTAGTAAAATGTATTTTATGTAAACCATGTGTGTATGTAGTAGAGATTGATCTTAATAATAATAATATTTTATCAGACTAAATAAATAATGAGAGTTTGTAATAAGTGAATTGTAATTGTTTTGGAAGAAGGTAATTAAAGTAATGTTGTGTTTTAAATAATTGATTGAATTGAAATAAATTGTAGATGAATTAATTGATTAATTAATGTTGTATAATTGAATTTTGCTAATGAATTTAAATGATGTTATGAGATTTGAACTTGAGAATAAATAGTAAATGAATAAATGTAAAATGTGTTTAGTTGTGGAGTCATATGATTGTTATGTTTCAGAAGATATATGGAGTTATGTACATTATTTGGTGGTGATAAATGTTTATATTTTTTGAGTCTATGACAGTAATCATATTTTTATTTAAGTGAATAATTGACCATATGTAAATATGAAGTTTATAATGCAATATAAATAGAGTAAAATGTTTAAATGTTTGAATAATAAATTTTAAATGTGTTTAAAAGGGTTTAAATTAAATGATGAAACTAATTTGAGGTAGTTATGAGTTTTCTAATGTAATTTTCAATGAGCATATTAACGTAAAATGTTGTAAAAGTTAGAGTTTGGGTGATAATAATTGTTTCAATAAGGCATTGGGTCAGTCAGAGGTAACTTAAATGGGTATTAGACAAAATACGATTTTTGGAAGAAAAGTAATACAGAACTGGATTGATAGTAGGGACACAGTAGATGAGAGTAATGAGAGTGATGTAATCGGGGAATAAACAGGTGGTGGTGAAATTTTGTGAAGAGGGTGGTATGATAAGGAGTCCTTAACAAAAGGCGTTGTGGCGGGAGCTGAATAGTTTTAATTGAGGTTTGGCGGAGTTACCTGGGAAAGGGCCAGGGACTAATAAGGGAATGAGTATAGGGAGGGAACACACATCCTAGGTATAAAGAGGGTAGCGGGTATTTTGTTATAAGAGTAGAATGATTCAAGGTGAGTTAGAGTAGTAAGTTAATTGAGGTAAATATTTTTTGAGAGATTGGTGTCGCCCTATGTAAATCTGTTAGTGATTGTTAGAAGGGAAGAAGGGGGTAAAGTTATATTTAAATACCCATTTTATAAATCGAATCATTATGAATGACTGGGAATCATCCAAACTAATTAGGAATGAAAATGTTAAATAGAATTTCATATACATAATGGAAATGTAATAATAAAATGTAACAGGGTAAAGCGTTAATAGAAGTTGAAACTAAACTTAAATTTGAAATGTTGTAAATTGTATTCAGATGTAGATGAGATTTTTTTTTGTAATGAAATGAGTTTTGTATTATTTATAAATGTTTATGTTTTATTATGTTGTACTATGTTAGTGTGTAGGAATTATGAACATATGTTATGTATTTTACATTATATGATTTTTTAGAGTGTGTCTAGTGTAAGGTCATTCACCTGACCATAGGGTATCAGCTGATGACTGGTTTTAGAAATGTAGTATGTTCATTATAATTGATTTATAGATTCTTTTGTTCATCAATTTAATTAAATGATTGAATAATTATTTCTATTGACAAAATACTTTTTTTGGAAATTAAATTTTTTTATGAAAAAAAATTTTTAGTTTTGTTCTTTGCCGTAAAGGATTCTGTTTTAATTTTTTATGTTCACTATAGGTAGAGAAGGTATCAGTTGATATATGATGTTTATGTTATGGTATATTGTATAATCATGTGTAATTGTTTTCGAATAAGTGGATAGGGACAAGTTGTTTATTTTATTTTGTGTAACAGGCTTGGTAACAGGTAAATTAAGAGGAGTGGTAAAGAAAAAATAAATGCATAAAGACTTTGAGTTTTGAAAATTATGTTTAAATTAATTGAACCAAATAATGTAAAGTAACATCCAAGTAAATTTTTTATATGGTACTTAGATTTATTTAACTGTTTGAACAAAATTTTAATTTTATATTAATTTTATATTATAATAATTAATGTGCAGATAGTGTGTAATGTAGTAATGAATATGTGTACGCACCCAGTACCTGCTAAAGGCAACCTAGTATGTACGTAAGGGGAGATATATCGGTTGAGGATCTGGTATGGTATAAGGCCAGTTTTGAAATTTTATTCAGAATGTTACAAGGCTAGGTGGTACTGTGGTGGATAACTGTCCGACTTTACGGTGTTGGGATCTCGAACAGAGAAGTCCAGTAATGTCGTGCAGGAGCTGCCATAGTCGCCTAACTAGGGGGTAGTTTACCCATGATGTGTTAAGAAATTAAAGGGGGGTTGTTGGCACCATATCTTTGCTGATCCTCTTAGGGTTTACTAATGAGAGTTTTTCTGTTTCGGCAGAAAACCTCTCAGTGGGGGGGGTACTGTAACGGTACAAATCCATGAGATTTTGCAATTATAATTTTCAATTTTATTCAACAAAGGTTATTTGGTGAATGAACTATATCTTCGCGGCTGATACGCATCGGCACAGGAATGTGAAGTTACCCACTAGGGTGCGTATTCACCCGTGAGAGCGTGCTCAGGCGGCCAACGTTCTCATGGTTTGGTCACGCATGAATAAATACCTCAGCGATGTGTGCGCAGACAACAAGGCAGTCGGCAAATAACATCTGAAGGTAACGGACGCAAGCAGTGGTGTGCGTCGCCGGCTGGGGACAGTTTCCATCTCGCCCGCATATAAGAATGTGAATAAAGAACAGTGTTGGTTGTACGTAGCGGCGGCTGCGGTGAGGTTCTGTATATAGGCTCGCTAGCCGAAAATTATGTAAACTTTTAAAAATGTTGTTTACATGATAATGTAAAATTACATAATATTGTGAGAAGAAGTACGATTCAGTGACGTTAAAATTAAAAGTGGGCGAAATAATTTTGGACAACAGTGAAACAGTAATAAGTCGTCAGTGCTCAAAATTACACCCATAAAAACATCTTTCGGCAGATAATGTGATCAAGAGACAGAATTCGGGAGTGTCGCCACCACGTATCGGATAAAATCAGGAAAGTAACTGCTTCAAAACTAATTAAAAAAAAATAAATAAAAGGGGAAAAGGTATGAAAGTGTGTGCGAGCAAATGCTGGGTTGCTTTTAGATATGTAACATAGATAGTAGTTAAGACATAATATGCATTAATTCTTATCGTTTGTTGAGTCGTAAGCCATATTCCATTTAGTTAGGTCAAAAAGTTGTTATTAAACAAATTCTAAGAAATGTAGCAGAGATAAAACTAAACAGAATTTTTTTTTATAAAGAGATTAAAACAAAAAGAAAAGTATATAAAAGAAATGTTGAATAAAACGCAACTATATAATACTGCAATGAGAGTATAATTTATTAAAAGCGCAACCCTAAATCACTTATAGGTCGAGTTCACGTGAAAACCCTGGGACCCGAGACAAGGTAAGAGATGTAGAAATGTGTCTGTTTATTGAATATTATGTTGTCATAATTGAGAAACTTCTCATAATCTTATTACTACTTATATCAATTTTAGCATTTAGTAGTTTCAACAAATCAATTCATATTATACCATCATATATTAATTTATTTAGAATTATTATTGGGTATGTGACTTCTAAATTTTTATGTGCTAAAGTCACATAGGCTTGTTGCTTTACCCTTTCTTTTTTCTTTGTGTCAGTTGTAATATTCTTGTTATTAATTGGTAACATGGCTGTACTTTTAAAATATTTTTTATTTTTATTTTCTTAACCTATTCAGCATTCAAAACTGACAGTTGGCTTCCAGTGTCAATTAACATTTCTATATTGCAATTATTAATTTGCATTTTTATAACTGGACATTGTACGTTGCTGTCGGTTTGTTTTATATTTTGATCAGTAGTCAACAATTCATCACGGATGTCGTTCGGGTGTATATTGTTTGGAGTGTAGCATTGTTCCTTACCCTCCGACGGTCATTGTGTTGAACTAGATGTTTTACTCTGCACTTCCGCCGACACATTCTTTGAGTTTTTACCGCTCCCCTTCAGTGCACTAACTGCTTTGCTGTCTGGCTTGGAGAAATATTTCTGTTTGTGTTTCTCCTTCCTCGTGTGACATTTGTTAGTTTTACACACCTGTGATTGACCCTTTCCAGCTGTTTTATTTAGTGGAGTTAAGTGTCGTGCGTGTTGTGCTTGTAGCTTATAATTACGGTTATAATTATCATAATTATAATTTGCTTGTGGCGATTGTGCATTGTTTTTCATATGCTTATTGTGTGACATATTTTCCACTTGTGTAATTAACACTAAAAATTCTTCAATTGTTTTAATACCTTGGGTATACACAGCTAGTTGGATATCACTATTAAAATGATAAGACAACTTGGAGATTATTTCATATTCAGAGAACTTAGGCTTAAGATGTTTAACTCTTTCAATTTGTGATATGGTATGTTGTTCCATACTCTGACGATTATACATACTGTACCTACCATATTCGATTTGATCTCACACTTGCCTTTGGACATGTATATTCCAATATCGGTTTTGAAATGCATCACGAAACTGTTGATATTACGTATTTATGTTGTCTCGTATAATAGCATACCATTGTTTTGCAGAGTCTCTAAAATACCGAGTGACTAAGTCAATCTTCTCGTCATCGTCAATAGCACTGCCTATTTTCTCCATCTCCTTCTCAATATTTGCCAAAAATTCCATGCTGTTTTCCCCTTTATTTCCAGCAAAGGTTATTTTACTTCTGTCTTCGTTTGGTGTGGCGAACATTATTGTCTGCATGGGCAGTATACGAGGTTCTTCTCGAAGCTGCTGCATTTCACCTTGGATTTCTTCCTTCATATGTGATACTTCCCCAGAACGGTCTTTTGCAGTCTCTTCAACCTTGTGCTCAATAACTACTGTACGCGCTTCGATATCTCTAATTTTACTAGTATCAGCTAGCAACGTATCATTAACAGTTTTAATCTTCTCTGTTAGCGAAGTTATAAATAAAGTTAATAATTCTCTGTTAGCAAAGAAATAAAGCGAGTTAATAAAAGTGTTGAGAAAACCAATGAGATATTTGCCAGTAAATTTAACGAATTAAAACGAGGTATTGAGAAAATGGGAGAGTGGAGAACAGATATAGGTAAGTGCAAAATAAATGAAAATCCATGAGATTTTGCAATTATAATTTTCAATTTTATTCAACAAAGGTTATTTGGTGAATGAACTATATCTTCGCGGCTGATACGCATCGGCACAGGAATGTGAAGTTACCCACTAGGGTGCGTATTCACCCGTGAGAGCGTGCTCAGGCGGCCAACGTTCTCATGGTTTGGTCACGGATGAATAAATACCTCAGCGCTGTGTGCGCAGACAACAAGGCAGTCGGCAAATAACATCTGAAGGTAACGGACGCAAGCAGTGGTGTGCGTCGCCGGCTGGGGACAGTTTCCATCTCGCCCGCATATGAGAATGTGAATAAAGAACAGTGTTGGTTGTACGTAGCGGCGGCTGCGGTGAGGTTCTGTATATAGGCTCGCTAGCCGAAAATTATGTAAACTTTTAAAAATGTTGTTTACATGATAATGTAAAATTACATAATATTGTGAGAAGAAGTATGATTCAGTGACGTCAAAATTAAAAGTGGGCGAAATAAATTCGGACAACAGTGAAACAGTAATAAGTCGTCAGTGCTCAAAATTACAACCATAAAAACATCTTTCGGCAGATAATGTGATCAAGAGACAGAATTCGGGAGTGTTGCCACCACGTATCGGATAAAATCAGGAAAGTAACTGCTTCAAAACTAATTAAAAAAAAATAAATAAAAGGGGAAAAGGTATGAAAGTGTGTGCGAGCAAATGCTGGGTTGCTTTTAGATATGTAACATAGATAGTAGTTAAGACATAATATGCATTAATTCTTATCGTTTGTTGAGTCGTAAGCCATATTCCATTTAGTTAGGTCAAAAAGTTGTTATTAAACAAATTCTAAGAAATGTAGCAGAGATAAAACTAAACAGAATTTTTTTTTATAAAGAGATTAAAACAAAAAGAAAAGTATATAAAAGAAATGTTGAATAAAACGCAACTATATAATACTGCAATGAGAGTATAATTTATTAAAAGCGCAACCTACTGCAATGAGAGTATAATTTATTAAAAGCGCAACCCTAAATCACTTATAGGTCGAGTTCACGTGAAGACCCTGGGACCCGAGACAAGGTAAGAGATGTAGAAATGTGTCTGTTTATTGAATATTATGTTGTCATAATTGAGAAACTTCTCATAATCTTATTACTACTTATATCAATTTTAGCATTTAGTAGTTTCAACAAATCAATTCATATTATACCATCAGATATTAATTTATTTAGAATTATTATTGGGTATGTGACTTCTAAATTTTTATGTGCTAAAGTCACATAGGCTTGTTGCTTTACCCTTTCTTTTTTCTTTGTGTCAGTTGTAATATTCTTGTTATTAATTGGCAACATGCTATCATTAACAGTTTGAATCTTCTCATCCTGTTCTCGCGTAATAGTAATTAATTTATCATTTACACTTACATCTATTTGTTTCTGTACCTCCTTCATATCTCTTCTCCACTCAAGACGTAATTCTTTTTGCTTATTTTCAATCCTTACTACTTGTTCATGTAAGGCTTGTTTAAAATTATTTTCAAGAGCATCAATACGTGAGTTTGTATCAACAATCTTTTCTGTTAATTGTATATTACAGTCGATTATACTTTTCTTTAATTCTATGTTGTCGTTTTTCAACTGTAAATTATCGATTTTGAACTCTTCTAAACTCTCCGTAATTTTTATAGTGTCTTGTCTAAAATTTTCAGTTTGTTCTTATAATTTATTTTTTAAACTTTCTGTTTGTTTCTCAAGTTTAGCATTTAAATTTTCTGTCTGTTTTGTACTTAATTCATCTAACCAGGCACGCATCATAGTTTGAAATGGTTCCATATCCAAACTTCCTGGTGTTGCCATGTTGAATTATTTATTATTTAAATATTTAGTAGTTATTCTTTAACAATTATTATTGATAACCATTCCCTACTTATTTATTTATTTCTTTATTTTTATTAATAGTTATTATTAATACTCATTACAGTTACACCTGTTACATAGACAAACAATATTATTTGCGGGCGCCAGCTGTGTTATACACAACAAAATGAACACATATAAACATTGAGCTACACATGCTATATGAGCATTTACAATTTTAGTTTTTAAAGCACAGTATACAATAGAGCATACATTTATATATATAGTATTTAAAATTTATAATTATATTACCTCAAGATGTTCTTTTCCTTATTTGGAGCATGTTTTGAGAGTTCCTGTTCTCTCATCTTCAGCCTTCGCGATCTTGTTTCTGGTGAAGTATTTGTGTGTTGGCTGCTGGATGTTATTAAGGTAGTTTGTTGGTCTTTGGTCTTTTAAAGTTGTATTATTGTATTGTGTGTGATTGTGGTATATGTTTTTGTATTTTGTGTATTTTCGAAGTGAGTGCTTTGAATATTGTGTCAAGTTTTGTATTGGTTTGTATTTGTTCTGGTATTAGTATCAATACAAAACATGACATAATATTCAAAGCACTCAACATCGAAAATACACAAAATACAAAAACATATACCACAATCACACACAATAATACAACTTTACAAGACCAAAGACCAACAAACTACCTTAATAACATCCAGCAGCCAACACACAAATACTTCACCAGAAACAAGATCGCGAAGGCTGAAGATGAGAGAACAGGAACTCTCGAAACATGTTCCAAATAAGGAAAAGAACATCTTGAGGTAATATAATTATAAATTTTAAATATATATAGATATATATATATATATATATATATATATATATATAGTTTTCTCCCTCAATCATTTGTTGATTTTGCGGTTATTTTTTACCTTACAATGTGGCACAAAAAGAAACACTTCTATTGTGGCTCTGTGGGGGGAGAGATCAACGAAGGATGGATACATTTTTATATATACATGTCAGTGGCTGTATCTCAGTAAATCGATTGTGGCTCCAGATACTTGTATATATATTGTAAAAAATATACAAAGTGTGTCGTGTGTTGTATTAAAATATTTAATGTTTGTGTATTTGGAAGTTTTATCGAACATAAATTGTGTCGTTCGTAAGCGTCTGGTAGCCTGCGTGCCTTACCTGTCCCTTCCCGATAGGCGCCAAATTGTTTTACGAGAAAACAATTAAAAGTTTTTACCTGTATGGTTTGACAGTGCACTAGTGTAAATTTGAATCGTTCGCCGACTGGCATGAAACCGATTCTCGTTTGAGTGGGGGAAAACGTGTTGCCAACTTGAATAATGTTGGTTATGTTGACTCACTGCTATTAAACAAAACATACATAATATTCTCTGTAAATAAATACTGGACAGTTATTCTCGGTGCACACTTTTTTATTTAGGCTCTGAATTATTAGTTCTTGTTAACGTTTTATACAAAATAATAATTGATATAATAATTTTAGCCTCGGCAAAATATAGTCGTTCAGTCAGCGGATTGCTGGGTTGGCAGTACAATGTTTCTATTAGATGCAAGACAGCGTTGGTTATTATTTACAAAATTAAATCTGCCTATAGGGTCCTTTTAAGTACGATACAGAAGTTTTTATAACAAGATAACAAATTAGAACATATCATTTAAAGTTTGTGATCATTAAAATTACACAAGGTTTGCTATAAATTAAATATTATGGTGTTGAAGTGTGACAGTGTCGTTGTGTAACATAGGTTATCATGTGTTCATTCAATGTTTACAAAGTTATTTCTTTATTTTATCAATCCTTGAAAATATATTCAGTGATAGTGAGAGTTTTATTATATCGTTAGAATTTTTGAAAGAGAATTTGTTTTATAATAATAAAATAAATTCAGCAATACTCAACATTAGTAGATATGATGGGTATTGTCAGTCGTCCATGTAAAGTAATGGGTCGATGTTGATTCTTCCTACTTGAGTCTTGGGCTCAAAAATTGGTTGTCATCTTCTTCAAGTCGAATTACAGGTATTTTCCGGTCATCTGGATTAATTCCGAGCTGGTCCTTGGTGTAGGTTAGTTGTAATTAGGGATGGCAATGTTGTACAATATATCGATATATCGGTTAACCGATATATCGTTAGTAATATATCGATGCCTTCGATATATCGGTGAAAATATGTTGATATATCGACAATTACCGATATATCGATGATTTTTATAAACAATGACAATAATATCGAAATTATACCTATTATTTCTGCTTTTGAGTGGTTAATTTAATCGTAGTTCTTGTTCTAGGATTATGAAAGAGATATTTATGTTAAAATTAATTGGAAAAAGGATTTGTAAAAATAAATAAATGCTCCAAAATAATTGTTATTTAGAAAATTTACAATTAAAATAATTATTACATTGTCTACACCTACATTAGAATAATGCCCTTGTCAACATAATATATCGTTTATTCGTTTTAATTTTAAATATTTTCAAATTCTTCTGGTAAAGACCCCAAAAACAATAATTTTCCCAACATTTTTGGCCTTAGCCTATTTCTGTTCAGAGTAGCTGTGGCCCCAGCTTTGGAAAATAGCCTCTCTGAAGGCACCGAAGTGGCCGGAATGGTAAAAACTTTTTCAGCCAGTTTAAACAGATTGGGATATACGTTTTTCATATCTTCCCAAATTATTAATGGGTCCTGGTTTAAGCTTGCGACTGACATATCCAAATATTGGGTAATTTCATCAGCCTTGTCTTTTTTTTTAGATTTGTGGGCGACATTTTTATGATGTGCCCACAAATCTATCGTGGCAGGTTCGAAGCTGCCGGCATCTGAATCAGAACTTGAGTGTGAGTCAGTTTCTTGAATTTTGCTAATTAAATTTCTTAAATGACTGAATAGTTTTTCTGTTGCCATCAGGTTCTTTAGGTGAATGTTTTTAAATCTTGGGTCCAACACTGTGGAAAAAGCCCACAAAAAATTGTCTTCCCTTTTAGAAAAACGTTTGTCCATTTCTTTTAATACATTGTTTTTCAAAGTTATACCAATGCTGCTGGTGACTATCATGTTGGCATAGATTTCCAATGAGCACTTCAGCATTGGTATAACTTTGCTTAAAGTGGTGTATTTCTCACCACTAAACTCAATAGTAATTTTCTCAATAGGTTGTAAAATCTTAATTATTTCTTTTAAGGTCTCTACCTCAACCGCGCTTGTCATAGTAGGCAAATCTACCAAGACAAGTGATGTGTGGCGAACTGCAGGGAGCATCTCCACAAATCTACATAACATATAATATGTGGAGTTCCATCTGGTTTTAATATCAAGGATCATTTTCTTAATGTTTCCCTCCGGAATTTCCTCTTTCTTAAAATACGTTCGCAGCTCATCACTTGCCTTGGTAGATCGTTTAATCCAAACCACAATGGATCTGACTTTTGTAATTAAATCATTAAGAAGCCCCTCAGTATTTTTCAACACATTTTCACACACTAAATTTCACATATGGGCAAAACATCTTATGTGGCAATCAGTGGAAAAAGTATCTGTTATTGCTTTGACAATATTGGCGCCATTGTCAGTAATAACAGCAACTATTTTGTCATTAGTGATTTCCCATGGATTTAAAAGGGATTGCAAACATTCAGAAATAAATCTGGACGTGTGAGATTCCTTTAGGTGAATTACTCCTAAAGCACACGCTAATACTTTGTGATTAAATATCACTATAATATTGACGTATCGGAACACTAAGTTTTTTATAAGTAAAAACGTAAAGTTTTACCTTACAGCCTAAACCGGCTTTCACCTATAGAAGGCTTCATCAGAGGCTGTCATTAGTAGCGCTGCTCGTCTTGTTGTTGGCGATGAGATAGTGTTTCGAAAGATTGAAGCTGTGTGTGTGTGTGGTGAGATGTGTTCGAATAATGCGTGCGATTTGAATTGTGTCTGTTCGTTTAGGATGTCGTTTTTATTTGTTTTTGTGCGTTTGTATATTTCTAATTGTTCTAGAGTGTCTAGTTTTCGGCCTTTTGTGTGTATGTGTAGTATGTTCATGTTATTGTCGATGTTTTTATATGTGTGGTTTGCTTCAATGAGGTGGTTTGCGAAGGTAGATTCTGTAGTGGTGTGGAGTGCTTTTGTGTGTTCAATGTATCTCTGTTTGAAGCTACGTCCTGTCTGGCCTATGTAGAATTTACTACAGAATCTACCTTCGCAAACCACCTCATTGAAGCAAACCACACATATAAAAACATCGACAATAACATGAACATACTACACGTACACACAAAAGGCCGAAAACTAGACACTCTAGAACAATTAGAAATATACAAACACACAAAAACAAATAAAAACGACATCCTAAACGAACAGACACAATTCAAATCGCACGCATTATTCGAACACATCTCACCACACACACACAGCTTCAATCTTTCGAAACACTATCTCGTCGCCAACAACAAGACGAGCAGCGCTACTAACGACAGCCTCTGATGAAGCCTTCTAAACGAAATCCAAGAACTTTGTGATTATAAATGAAATGAACCGTCACACCCAAAAAACTACGCATTTGAAAATCAGTCCATATGTCAGTCGTTAAAGATAAATGTCTGAGATTTTTTAATACATTTTTAAAAGCTAAGCTAACTACGTCATATTTTTTTTCAATTAATATCTTAATTGTATTTCTTGTCGGCACCTTGTACCTTGGGGAAACAGTCTTCATTAATTTTAGAAAGCCACATCCTTCCACTGCTGAAAATGGCAGGTTGTCTTTGTATATAAATTGAAGTATGGCATCAGTTATTTTGGTGTTCTGATATCCTCCTTCTGAAAGCAAAAAAAATCAATCAGTTCTACCTCATCTCATATACATACATAGCATAGGTATGCAATGAAAATAGAACAAGGAAACACAAACAGGTAAGTACATAATTATTAACCTGCAAATGAAGACGCTGGCATAAACAATTTGGCTATTGTCGGTTGAACTATTGATGTCGATGGCATTTTGGTTTTGCTGATGTTGCTGGTTTGAGTTTCTTGAGTTTGAGGTTCTTTGTGTTCGTCTTGAGATGTAGAGGTAGTAGTAGTAGAGGAGTCCAAACCCAAAGTGCTCGCGGTCGTGTCTAAAACGTCATCCTCTTTCTCCTTATCTTCGCGGGAAGAACTTGTACTCTAATAGCCAGAGAAACAGAAAAAGCATTAATTTTGTGAAATTAATTTTCATCATCATCAATATTATTATTTTGTTTTTACTAAAACTATGTTTCTATAGGAATTAGGAACTGTATCTGTATGTAGCCATGTAGGTTAGGTACAGACTACAGACCTACAGTATTATGTACACGGAAAAAATCCATAAATTTAACAGGGAGTTTAGTTCGTAATATTTACAAAGTCATTTTCCGTTAATTTAAGAATATAATAGCTCTTGTGTTAAAGTTAAAAGTCAGGGATTATATTAGTAAGATTATACTCAGCGTAAATAATAAACGGCGAACTAGTGTTTACAGTAACTACCTTATTTGGTAAACACAATAATAGTTGCATCGAATACGGAAATAAGGAAATGAAATAATAATGTAAATACAAATTCAGGACATAATGGTTTTATGAATTCAAATTAAATTATTCTCGAATATTCTGTCAATTTCCATGAATTTGTATTTTAGGCGATAATTTCAATAAAAAATTGTAATTCGCTAACATTTCTATAAAAAAGGTAATTACATACTTTCAATTTGCAATGTGTAATATTGTTTAATAACTTACCGGAAAACCTATTCTTGGTTTCTTGATTGCTTGCGGTAGCGAAGTGGGCGTTGAGGATGAAGATGTCGATTTCATCTCATTAAACAAAACGGGATGTTTTTGCTTTAAATGGGCGACCATGTTAATGGTATTCCCCGATGTTTTCAACTTTTTACCACACGTTTTGCAAATGGCAACGAGATTATCTACCCCACCAGACTTCTCAAAAAACATCCATACAACACTTTTCGGAAGCATTTTTAATGGATAAAACGTCGAAACTCGAAAGCTGGAATAAAGACTTTAACAGGTTAACACGTGAACAACGGACTAAAGCGTTGCGTGTGACGGTCGATGGACGAGTGACGGTGACGACTGACGACTGTGTGGTGTGAGTTGTGACCTGTAGGCAGTGCCAGTGTAGGTGCGAGGCCGTAGAGTCCTAGGGAGTCTGCGTGAGCGAGACCTCTCGAAAGGCCTACGGTCACGAATCCGTGTGTTAACACTGTTAACGTGTTATTTTGTTAAGTTGATGTCTGAACCGATATATCGGTAAAATATATATCGATATATCTACGATATATCGTACCCACATATATCGATATAATATATCAATATATTCTAAAATATACCGATATATTTAAACATATCGATATATCGTTGCCATCCCTAGTTGTAATGGCCTCTCATCTGTTGTCCTGGTACTCCATCTCAAAATTGTGGGCACTTATACTGTTTTTCTGTTGAAAATTTGGGCCCTTCACGGCGTGGCGTCCCTCCAGTTTAGCGTCACTACATAAAGTATTGTTCCTAACTGAAATTAGTCAATATTCGGTTGTTGTCATGGTTACTCAAAGTTTTTGATTGGCTGAAATTGGCTAAAGAGTATTGTTAGGGTATTTGAATTTTTATTTAAACTGGTTACAGATCTTCTAAAATGTAATTAATCTTCAGTACTCCCTTTTTAGTAGTAAATATTATCACCACTGTTCATATTTTGGCTCAAGGATTAATTTGACATCCAATATTATAGTGTTCACTTAGGTATCAACATTTTGACAGTTTTGTGAATTTTATTTAATTATACTGTTTTCTTAATTTACATTATTATCATAATATTTCTGCCTTAACAAGATTGTCTATCTGTATTTCATAGTTTATGTGGTTTAGTCTTCCTAATGTCAGTGTTTAATTCTATAAATTGTAGTTTTTTGTAGTTGACAGTTGGGAATTTGCCTGGGCTTAAACAGCAATTGACTATTTTCTTTAATTACTGATATTACATTTTATTCTCCTTGTAATGGGTCCTGATTGTTTTAATACAAGATTCTGTTCATTTGTTCAATGTTTAAGTCGGTTCTTGTAATTGTGTGTAATTTTATTGTTTCCCTATATTAATTTGTCTACTGTCATAACTCACTTTTAGTGTCATTGTATCTGAATGTATTTTTTGTTTCTTGTTTACTGGTTTCTGTTGGTTTTAAAATCTTATTTCTTACAACATATAACATAACATCTAATGGTTTTAACAATTCCCATTGCTATAATTCTTATCATTTAAACATAATTATTTGGAACATAAACCTTAGTCATTAAAACATAATTCTTATTCATTTAACACATACTTATTTGAAATATATTATCCACTCATACTCTTCGGTGAGTAATAATTATTTTACAGTGTCATAAAAGGAAAACAAACATATAAACATTGATCAATCTTTTAGATTGTAATAGAAAATCCTTACCATTAAACTTATTTGACCTTGTGTCATTAATTATGTAACCTTATCCTATTTCACTATCTCTTACTAAATCATATAATGATTATTAATTGTTTTTTATAATTTAATCTTATAGAAACTCTCTATATGGTGATTTAACACACTAGTAGTCTTATGTTGCTTAACTTTCCTAAAACTATGAATTGTCCCTTAGGCCTACAATATTAATTAACACACATTTAAAAACCATAGTAGTTAGTGATTACTAATACTAACTTAAGTTTAATAATATTAGTTTGTGTAGTTACATTTTGGGTGTCCACTAATATTGGCATTTCCACTATCACAGTCCTTCCTGTGTTTGGCCAATATTAGATCTCACTCACATATAACTTATCACTTATAATTTAGTTTATTCACTTATAAACTTTGGACACTGCTTTATCAGTGTTTTTATCACTTTTTAATGGGGTTTTGTTGTCACTTTGGGGTATTAACACTAACACCTTACACTCAATCTTCTTTTACTGTTACTGGTGGGTTAATATTATTGTATTGCTTACTAAAAAATTCTCTTTCTTACATCTATTTAGAAAATGTTCACCATCATTACAATTTACTACTCTCATTCTATTGTGTTTTATTGTACCACTGATATGTTAGTATCGTGCTAATGTGATTTGTCCTAGTTTACTCTATCTGTTTGGGTTATTGTGCCCTTCTATATCTTAAGTACTTAATAATTAGTATTTCTAACTTGTCTGTCCTTACAATTATTAATATTATATACAATTTTCATTAGTGAGTCTATTTCTTTGGTTTAACACAAGTTTTGTATTCCTCCTTGGTTCACTTTATTTTGTCATACTTTATACGTCACTTCCTTAGTGTTGTGGCTGATTGTATCATTACACTTCCATGCTAATTGTTTGTTAGTCACTATTCTTCTTATTTACACACTTATGTTGGTGCGGTGGCTAGTTCTAGTCCATTTGCAGTTGTCATTATTTATGTTATTCTTGGTCCTTTGGGGCTAGTTCTACTCTCTCACTTACCATCTATTGGGCTATTCAGGTTAAATCGCCTTATTTCTGTATTTACAATTTTGGTTTGTTTGTTTGTTACTACTTTATTAATATAAGTTACTGTTTTGACTACCTTGATATGTCTGATCGTTTTATTATTCTGATTCACCCATTCTTCAATTCTAATTCATCCCTTTTTATTCTAGTGTTAATGATTAAATAATTTATCTTGTCATGTTTTCTTCATTATGGTTAGGTGAAGATATGTACCATTACATATTGCCCTGCCACTAAAATTGATTATTTCAACAAATATCGTTCAGTTTTTTTTATTGGATTTATCAATCATTATTTCATTTTATTTTCTCAATCACTTGTTATTTTAGAGCAATAGGTTCTTTTTATTTTTGAGTGTCAATATTCTTCTTGATCTTTGTATCGTATTTTAGTTTAATGTTCTTATCCCTTTGATATCTAATTCCCTAACATTTTTCCCTATCATTATATGGGGTATTTTTGACTCCATTGCTCCGCCGTAAAATACACATTTGATTACTGGACTTATCTACAGTCAATCATTAAAAAATTATACAAGTAGTCTTAGTGCGACTATTAAATAAATATCATTTGTAGGATTCTTCACATTATTATTATTTAGTTTATACAATACATTATTTCAAATTATATTCTTTTTCTTTTATTCACACTCTCTAGCTCTTCGTGATTCGATATTATTAGTGGGTATGGTATACATGATCTTTTTATTATTATTTGTTTTGTTTATTTTTCTTACTGTTTAACACTAGTTATTTATTAATTGGTTTCGGATGTTTTTTTTTCTCGTTTTTCATAATATATTTTCATAGAGGTTTGGTTAAATGTCCCCTTTCTTCTTTGTGTTTTTGGGTCTACGATCTCATATGTATTATTTTGGTTGTCTTTGCTTACTATGTAGGGTCCTGTGTACAGTAACAATAGCTTCTTGGCTATCCCTTCCATGGTGCTTGGTAATCCTCTGTTTTTGAGTAATATTTGCTCTCCAATCTGATATTGTATGGGTTTTGGTTGCATTTGCTTATATTTTTGTCTGATCTTGTCCGTCTTCTCTAGTATCTTATAGTGAAATTGCACGTCATTGAACTGATATTCTTCTCCATCCGGAAATTGGATTAGGGAAGTAATTTCTCTTGGTGGTGGTCTTTGGAATATTGCAGTATATGGTGTTGTTTCAATAAATTGGTGGTGCGATAAGTTTATTAAATTTTCAGCCGCTGGTATGTATTTAGACCATTCATTGTGTTGCTCATAACAATATGTCCAGAGAATTCTCCCCACTTCTCTCAAGACTCGCTCTGCAGGGTTGCTGCTGGGATGGTACACTGATGTCTTGTACGTTTTTATTCCATGATTTAGTAAAGTGTTCTTCCATCTATTTCCCTTGAATTGCGTTCCATGATCCGTAATGATGCATTTGGGCATTCCCACTTCACTAATGTATGGCTCTAGGATTATTTTTAAAATTTGTTGGGTAGTGGCACGATTGATGGGGAAAAGCTTTGTGAACCTTGTGTAGTGGTCAAATACAATGATGAGGTATTTGTATTGGTGCCTTCCTCCACTACGCGGAAATGGTCCGCATATGTCAACGAAGACTTTCTCTAATTTACAAGATGTAGTTATAGGTATCATGGTTCCCTCCTTTCTGTTATTGTTGACCTTCACTAGTTGGCATATGTGACATTGCTTTATACATTTCCTTACCTTTCTGTTAGCATCCTTCATGTATACATGCTCTTGTAAGGCTTTTACCACTTGTAATGCGCCCATGTGCCCATATCTCTCATGGTAATCGAGAATTAAGTCCTTCTCTGTGGCTTGAGGTATTGCTATTTTCCACGTTATGAATTTATTTTGTGGTTTTATGAAAAGTATCCCTTGGTGTTTGCAATAATATTGGGATATGTGGTCATCTTTGTCTGTTAAGCGTGATAGAATTTTGCTTAGTTTGGGATTTTGTGCTTGTTGTCGTTCCATTTCTTTCATAATGTTGGCCAAATCAGTTCTGTTTTTAATTATGTGGTATATTTTGATAACAGTTTCCTTTTCTCCTTCGTACGTCTGCTCTTTAATGTTTATTCTGGATAGGGTATCTGCTACAATGATTTCTTGCCTGGGATGTATTCCCAATTTAGATCATACTCCTGCAATACCAAACTCCATCTAGTCAATCTTCCATGACTTAACTTACAATTTCTAAGGAATGATATGGACTTGTGGTCAGTCCTCACTGTAATCGGGTATCCCAATATGTAGGTTCTAAATTTTCCACATGAGAACACAACGCTCAGTAATTCCTTCTCAGTAACGTTATAATTTCTTTCACTGCTGTTTAGCACTCTACTTGCAAAACTTATCACACAATGATTTCCCTCTTCATCCTCCTGGTACAAAACGGATCCAAGGCTAACGTCACTGGCGTCACAATTTAAATAGAATGGTTTAGTGAAATTAGGATGACGTACATTACTGATTCAATGAATTTATTTTTAATCAGTTGGAGTGTTATATCTTGTTCGACTCCCCACGTCCATTTGTTCTTAGATGACAGTTGGTGTGAAAATTTGGCTGTCATTTCAGAATAATTCTTTTGGAACTTTCGGTAATAATTGCATAAACCGAGAAATGATTGGAGTTGTTTCTTATTTTTTGGTGTTGGAAACTTCTGTATGCACTCCACCTTTTCTTGTGATGGTGTTATCCCATTTCCAGACAAGTTGAACCCTAAAAATTGCACTTCATCAGATAGAAATTTGGATTTTTCCAGCTTGAGGGTTATATGGTTATTTGATAGTTTTTTCAGCACATATTCTACTTGGTGACAATGTTCGTCCCACACATTTGAAGTTATTAACAAGTCGTCTACATAGACTGTTGTGAACTGCAACGCATCTGGTCCAAGTATCTGGTCCATAATTTTTACAAATACTGCTACCGAATTCACCAATCCGAAGGGTAATCTTTTGAATTGGAAGTTCCGTCCTTCAAATATAAACGCCATGTACTTTCTGCTGGATGGGTGTAATTCAACCTGCCAATAGCCGCAGACAGTGTCCCATATACTGATGAATTTGGTCCATAGAATTTTTTCAGGGTCTCATCTATTTCTCCTGGGGATGTACGATCATTTATAATGTACTTATTGATCTCACGGGCGTCTAGACATATTCTCACCTTCCCGTGTTTCTTTGGAACTGCAAGGATAGGGCTGGTGTAGAGTGAGTAGCTTGGTTCAATTATGTCTTCAGCTATTAATCGATTGATTTCTGCTCTCACCGCCTCCTTTAATGAGAATGCGATCGGGTAAGATTTTTTTATCAAGTTGACAGGCTCTCGGAATTGAATCTCGCACTGATAATCTCTGACCTTTCCAGGTGTATTTGAAAATACGTGCTTGAAACGCTTATATACTTCGATCAGTTGTTCAGCTTGTTGAGCTGTTAATTGAGCGCTCGTTTTCTCTCTCTGGAAAGTTCGGATTTCTTCGAGTTTTTCTTGCCATAGTTCTTCATTGTCGGTCTCGTCATAAATCCCATTATTCAGTACATGTTCTCCAGTATTTCTGTACTTTTGGATATGGTACATTGTTTCATGTGGCTGTATTTCTTCACTATTGGTCAGTTCAGCTACCCATTGTATGTCATTTTTCTTCAAAATAAGTTTGTATTTGCTCAGGTCAATTATGGCTGAGTACTGGCGCAGCATATCGCAACCAATTAGCATCCGGAATGGCAATCCACTGGCTACTAAAAACGTCATCGTCACGGTTTGTCCATTGCTTGTCAGTTCGAGTTGCACTTGTTTTCGGACGGTTCTGTTTTGTCGTCCGGTCGCTACTACAAGGACAATGTTGCTGATGGGTAGCGTAAGTATGACTGTTTTACTTGCTTCTTGAATTTTCTGAAGCTCAATACTGTCGATTAACGAGATATTGGATCCAGTGTCTATCATAATTTGTGCTGGTACTCCGTTGACTTGCGTTGAAATATAAGCAGTCTCGTTATGTTTACTATCAGATTGGTTGTTACCTTCTTCGAGGAGTTCCTCTATAATATTCTTCAGATAATTATTGCGCACGATTGTAATTGTGCGTTCGCCGTTGGTTTGAGTAACGATGCGATGTAACCCAATAGAATGGTTCAGTGAGGGTACAAGTAGTTTTTTCACTGCCGCTCCTAGTTGAACGTCATCTCGGACTGATTGTTACGATCGTCTTGCTGATTTGTTGGCGGACTTCCGCTCGTTGACGGTCGGTGTTCAGGCTGGTTGTGATCCTCTTCGTACCGGTCACGCCTGTACACTTCTTGGCTTCGACTCCGGCCCGTGTTGGTTCTGGTGTCACGTCCGTAATTACGATAATTACGATCACTGTATCGGTGTACCTACGCATTCCGGTCGGCACTTCGTCGTCCTTGATAGTATGATCTATTTCTACCGTCACTTTCGGCCCTCACGTAATGCACTTGATGATAGTTGCGATCGTTATTATTTCGATTTCTATTGTCACTCGGGTTGTTATTGTAATTTGGCCGGTTGTATGGATTTTTTGTGTTGTTTGGCCTATTATTATTGTTATAATTGTTATTTTGTTGGCTAGCCGGATTATTGTTATTTCTATTCTGCGGCTCGTTAGGCGGGTTATTCACTTGGTTACGGTTATTATAATTAAAACGGTAATTGTTGTTATTGTTCGGGTAACCGATGTTAAAATTTTTGTTCTCGCCCCTGTCGTCCCGCTGTCGGCTCCTACGATAATAACGTTCTCGCTCGTAATCTTCCAACAGGGCTGCCATGGACTGTATAGTTTTTATTTGGCTTCCTAGCCGCGCTCTAGATACACCCTCTTCGTAATGGAAAGCAAGCTTCGTTACCAAACTTTCTTCTGGGATCTTCGGTTCTAAGTTTCTTGCTAGGCATACTTTACCGAGGAAATATGCAGTAAAAGTTGTCCCTCTGGTGGCGTCGTATCTTCCGAAACATATACTGTCCCGCACTATGTTCTGTGTGGCCTTCGACCAGTACTTCCTCTTGAATACCTCTTTAAACTGTTCATAATCCGTCAGGTCGTGTCTTGTGGCCGTCCACCAATTATCGTTGATATCTCGAAAATATTCGTCTAAGTAGCCTCGGATAATTGTCCACCTGTTCTCCCGAGTTTTGGCCAGCTGCTCGTCTACTCTTTCCAGAAACTCCATCGGGTTCCGCCGGTATTGTTTAAAGTTTATCACTTCCCGGTTGTCCACGTGTTGGTACTGCGTCATTATTGGTGGTCTGTTATTAATTATTTCTAACTCCTCCCTGATTTTAGCAATCTCCCGTTGCTGGATTTCTTCGATTTTATTTTTATTTTGCTGGCCTTGTCCGCGAACCTCGCTCACGGCTGTGTCGATCTCCCGGCACTTCTCGCCAAAATCTGTTCGTACTTGTTTTATGTTTTGGTCGGTTGCAGTTTTTATCGACTCTATCCGGATCTGGCTGTCTTCTTCCAGGTTGGTCATCCGTTCTCTGAAATCTTCCTTCGTTCGTTGTATTTCACGGCTCGTGTCTTCCCATTTCCCGTGCATCTCGGACATTTCCTCCTCGATCTTCTTATTGATTCGCTCATTATTATTTTCGATGGTTCTGCTCAATTCTTCCTTCAACTTCTCCATGTTTACTGCCATTTCTTTATTATTTTCGGCCTTTTGCTGGCTGTTCTGGTCAAATTTCTCATTAATTTCCTCCTTATTTTTGTCCAATTTTTCATTTAATGATGCTATACTTTCGTTCGTTTTTTCCATTTTATCTTCCATCTTCTTCCGGTTATCTTCCATCAGTATTTTCATCATTTCCATGAAATTTACATCTCCTAGCTGTGTGGGTTTCTCTGGTTGATTTTCTGGCTGCACAGGTTTGACTGGTTCCATTGGAGGTAACATTTGTTCGGCGTCTTCTACCGAAGTCACTTCCTTCTCTTCCGCTCGAACTTCCTTTTCGGCCTCCTTCGTCCGCCTTAATGATGATGCTCTCTTCATCTTGTTGACCTTCTGTCGTACCTGCCGCTAGATATTCTATCGTAATTCTAGCCCCACGTTGGGCGCCACTTTGTAAAAAATATACAAAGTGTGTCGTGTGTTGTATTAAAATATTTAATGTTTGTGTATTTGGAAGTTTTATCGAACGTAAATTGTGTCGTTCGTAAGCGTCTGGTAGCCTGCGTGCCTTACCTGTCCCTTCTCGCACTTTTGTAACTCCCGATAGGCGCCAAATTGTTTTACGAGAAAACAAAAGTTTTACCTGTATGGTTTGACAGTGCACTAGTGTAAATTTGAATCGTTCGCCGACTGGCATGAAACCGATTCTCGTTTGAGTGGGGGAAAACGTGTTGCCAACTTGAATAATGTTGGTTATGTTGACTCACTGCTATTAAACAAAACATACATAATATTCTCTATAAATAAATACTGGACAGTTATTCTCGGTACACACTTTTTTTATTTAGGCTCTGAATTATTAGTTCTTGTTAACGCTTTATACAAAATAATAATTGATATAATAATTTTAGCCTCGGCAAAATATAGTCATTCAGTCAGCGGATTGCTGGGTTGGCAGTACAATGTTTCTATTAGATGCAAGACAGCATTGGTTATTATTTACAAAATTAAATCTGCCTATAGGGTCCTTTTAAGTACGATACAGAAGTTTTTATAACAAGATAACAAATTAGAACATATCATTTAAAGTTTGTGATCATTAAAATTACACAAGGTTTGCTACAAATTAAATATTATGGTGTTGAAGTGTGACAGTGTCGTTGTGTAACATAGGTTATCATGTGTTCATTTAATGTTTACAAAGTTATTTCTTTATTTTATCAATCCTTGAAAATATATTCAGTGATAGTGAGAGTTTTATTATATAGTTAGAATTTTTGAAAGAGAATTTGTTTTATAATAATCAAATAAATTCGCAATACTCAACGTTAGTAGATATGATGGGTATTGTCAGTCGTCCATGTAAAGTAATGGGTCGATGTTGATTCTTCCTACTTGAGTCTTGGGCTCAAAAATTGGTTGTCATCTTCTTCAAGTCGAATTACAGGTATTTTCCGGTCATCTGGATTAATTCCGAGCTGGTCCTTGGTGTAGATTAGTTGTAATGGCCTCTCATCTGTTGTCCTGGTACTCCTTCTCAAAATTGTGGGCACTTATACTGTTTTTCTGTTGAAAATTTGGGCCCTTCATGGCGTGGCGTCCCTCCAGTTTAGCATCACTACATAAAGTATTGTTCCTAACTGAAATTAGTCAATATTCGTTTGTTGTCATGGTTACTCAAAGTTTTTGATTGGCTGAAATTGGCTAAAGAGTATTGTTAGGGTATTTGAATTTTTATTTAAACTGGTTACAGATCTTCTAAAATGTAATTAATCTTCAGTACTCCCTTTTTAGTAGTAAATATTGTCACCACTGTTCATATTTTGGCTCAAGGATTAATTTGACATCCAATATTATAGTGTTCACTTAGGTATCAACATTTTGACAGTTTTGTGAATTTTATTTAATTATACTGTTTTCTTAATTTACATTATTATCATAATATTTCTGCCTTAACATGATTGTCTATCTGTATTTCATAGTTTATGTGGTTTAGTCTTCCTAATGTCAGTGTTTAATTCTATAAATTGTAGTTGACAGTTGGGAATTTGCCTGGGCTTAAACAGCAATTGACTATTTTCTTTAATTACTGATATTACATTTTATTCTCCTTTAATGGGTCCTGATTGTTTTAATACAAGATTCTGTTCATTTGTTCAATGTTTAAGTCGGTTCTTGTAATTGTGTGTAATTTTATTGTTTCCCTATATTAATTTGTCTACTGTCATAACTCACTTTTAGTGTCATTGTATCTGAATGTATTTTTTGTTTCTTGTTTACTGGTTTCTGTTGGTTTTAAAATCTTATTTCTTACAACATATAACATAACATCTAATGGTTTATCAATTCCCATTGCTATAATTCTTATCATTTAAACATAATTATTTGGAACATAAACCTTAGTCATTAAAACATAATTCTTATTCATTTAACACATACTTATTTGAAATATATTATCCACTCATACTCTTCGGTGAGTAATAATTATTTTACAGTGTCATCAAAGGAAAACAAACATATAAACATTGATCAATCTTTTAGATTGTAATAGAAAATCCTTACCATTAAACTTATTTGACCTTGTGTCATTAATTATGTAACCTTATCCTATTTCACTATCTCTTACTAAATCATATAATGATTATTAATTGTTTTTTATAATTTAATCTTATAGAAACTCTCTATATGGTGATTTAACACACTAGTAGTCTTATGTTGCTTAACTTTCCTAAAACTATGAATTGTCCCTTAGGCCTACAATATTAATTAACACACATTTAAAAACCATAGTAGTTAGTGATTACTAATACTAACTTAAGTTTAATAATATTAGTTTGTGTAGTTACATTTTGGGTGTCCACTAATATTGGCATTTCCACTATCACAGTCCTTCCTGTGTTTGGCCAATATTAGATCTCACTCACATATAACTTATCACTTATAATTTAGTTTATTCACTTATAAACTTTGGACACTGCTTTATCAGTGTTTTTATCACTTTTTAATGGGGTTTTGTTGTCACTTTGGGGTATTAACACTAACACCTTACACTCAATCTTCTTTTACTGTTACTGGTGGGTTAATATTATTGTATTGCTTACTAAAAAATTCTCTTTCTTACATCTATTTAGAAAATGTTCACCATCATTACAATTTACTACTCTCATTCTATTGTGTTTTATTGTACCACTGATATGTTAGTATCGTGCTAATGTGATTTGTCCTAGTTTACTCTATCTGTTTGGGTTATTGTGCCCTTCTATATCTTAAGTACTTAATAATTAGTATTTCTAACTTGTCTGTCCTTACAATTATTAATATTATATACAATTTTCATTAGTGAGTCTATTTCTTTGGTTTAACACAAGTTTTGTATTCCTCCTTGGTTCACTTTATTTTGTCATATTTTATACGTCACTTCCTTACTGTTGTGGCTGATTGTATCATTACACTTCCATGCTAATTGTTTGTTAGTCACTATTCTTCTTATTTACACACTTATGTTGGTGCGGTGGCTAGTTCTAGTCCATTTGCAGTTGTCATTATTTATGTTATTCTTGGTCCTTTGGGGCTAGTTCTACTCTCTCACTTACCATCTATTGGGCTATTCAGGTTAAATCGCCTTATTTCTGTATTTACAATTTTGGTTTGTTTGTTTGTTACTACTTTATTAATATAAGTTACTGTTTTGACTACCTTGATATGTCTGATCGTTTTATTATTCTGATTCACCCATTCTTCAATTCTAATTCATCCCTTTTTATTCTAGTGTTAATGATTAAATAATTTATCTTGTCATGTTTTCTTCATTATGGTTAGGTGAAGATATGTACCATTACATATTGCCCTGCCACTAAAATTGATTATTTCAACAAATATCGTTCAGTTTTTTTTATTGGATTTATCAATCATTATTTCATTTTATTTTCTCAATCACTTGTTATTTTAGAGCAATAGGTTCTTTTTATTTTTGAGTGTCAATATTCTTCTTGATCTTTGTATCGTATTTTAGTTTAATGTTCTTATCCCTTTGATATCTAATTCCCTAACATTTTTCCCTATCATTATATGGGGTATTTTTGACTCCATTGCTCCGCCGTAAAATACACATTTGATTACTGGACTTATCTACAGTCAATCATTAAAAAATTATACAAGTAGTCTTAGTGCGACTATTAAATAAATATCATTTGTAGGATTCTTCACATTATTATTATTTAGTTTATACAATACATTATTTCAAATTATATTCTTTTTCTTTTATTCACACTCTCTAGCTCTTCGTGATTCGATATTATTAGTGGGTATGGTATACATGATCTTTTTATTATTATTTGTTTTGTTTATTTTTCTTACTGTTTAACACTAGTTATTTATTAATTGGTTTCGGATGTTTTTTTTTCTCGTTTTTCATAATATATTTTCATAGAGGTTTGGTTAAATGTCCCCTTTCTTCTTTGTGTTTTTGGGTCTACGATCTCATATGTATTATTTTGGTTGTCTTTGCTTACTATGTAGGGTCCTGTGTACAGTAACAATAGCTTCTTGGCTATCCCTTCCATGGTGCTTGGTAATCCTCTGTTTTTGAGTAATATTTGCTCTCCAATCTGATATTGTATGGGTTTTGGTTGCATTTGCTTATATTTTTGTCTGATCTTGTCCGTCTTCTCTAGTATCTTATAGTGAAATTGCACGTCATTGAACTGATATTCTTCTCCATCCGGAAATTGGATTAGGGAAGTAATTTCTCTTGGTGGTGGTCTTTGGAATATTGCAGTATATGGTGTTGTTTCAATAAATTGGTGGTGCGATAAGTTTATTAAATTTTCAGCCGCTGGTATGTATTTAGACCATTCATTGTGTTGCTCATAACAATATGTCCGGAGAATTCTCCCCACTTCTCTCAAGACTCGCTCTGCAGGGTTGCTGCTGGGATGGTACACTGATGTCTTGTACGTTTTTATTCCATGATTTAGTAAAGTGTTCTTCCATCTATTTCCCTTGAATTGCGTTCCATGATCCGTAATGATGCATTTGGGCATTCCCACTTCACTAATGTATGGCTCTAGGATTATTTTTAAAATTTGTTGGGTAGTGGCACGATTGATGGGGAAAAGCTTTGTGAACCTTGTGTAGTGGTCAAATACAATGATGAGGTATTTGTATTGGTGCCTTCCTCCACTACGCGGAAATGGTCCGCATATGTCAACGAAGACTTTCTCTAATTTACAAGATGTAGTTATAGGTATCATGGTTCCCTCCTTTCTGTTATTGTTGACCTTCACTAGTTGGCATATGTGACATTGCTTTATACATTTCCTTACCTTTCTGTTAGCATCCTTCATGTATACATGCTCTTGTAAGGCTTTTACCACTTGTAATGCGCCCATGTGCCCATATCTCTCATGGTAATCGAGAATTAAGTCCTTCTCTGTGGCTTGAGGTATTGCTATTTTCCACGTTATGAATTTATTTTGTGGTTTTATGAAAAGTATCCCTTGGTGTTTGCAATAATATTGGGATATGTGGTCATCTTTGTCTGTTAAGCGTGATAGAATTTTGCTTAGTTTGGGATTTTGTGCTTGTTGTCGTTCCATTTCTTTCATAATGTTGGCCAAATCAGTTCTGTTTTTAATTATGTGGTATATTTTGATAACAGTTTCCTTTTCTCCTTCGTACGTCTGCTCTTTAATGTTTACTCTGGATAGGGTATCTGCTACAATGATTTCTTGCCTGGGATGTATTCCCAATTTAGATCATACTCCTGCAATACCAAACTCCATCTAGTCAATCTTCCATGACTTAACTTACAATTTCTAAGGAATGATATGGACTTGTGGTCAGTCCTCACTGTAATCGGGTATCCCAATATGTAGGTTCTAAATTTTCCACATGAGAACACAACGCTCAGTAATTCCTTCTCAGTAACGTTATAATTTCTTTCACTGCTGTTTAGCACTCTACTTGCAAAACTTATCACACAATGATTTCCCTCTTCATCCTCCTGGTACAAAACGGATCCAAGGCTAACGTCACTGGCGTCACAATTTAAATAGAATGGTTTAGTGAAATTAGGATGACGTACATTACTGATTCAATGAATTTATTTTTAATCAGTTGGAGTGTTATATCTTGTTCGACTCCCCACGTCCATTTGTTCTTAGATGACAGTTGGTGTGAAAATTTGGCTGTCATTTCAGAATAATTCTTTTGGAACTTTCGGTAATAATTGCATAAACCGAGAAATGATTGGAGTTGTTTCTTATTTTTTGGTGTTGGAAACTTCTGTATGCACTCCACCTTTTCTTGTGATGGTGTTATCCCATTTCCAGACAAGTTGAACCCTAAAAATTGCACTTCATCAGATAGAAATTTGGATTTTTCCAGCTTGAGGGTTATATGGTTATTTGATAGTTTTTTCAGCACATATTCTACTTGGTGACAATGTTCGTCCCACACATTTGAAGTTATTAACAAGTCGTCTACATAGACTGTTGTGAACTGCAACGCATCTGGTCCAAGTATCTGGTCCATAATTTTTACAAATACTGCTACCGAATTCACCAATCCGAAGGGTAATCTTTTGAATTGGAAGTTCCGTCCTTCAAATATAAACGCCATGTACTTTCTGCTGGATGGGTGTAATTCAACCTGCCAATAGCCGCAGACAGTGTCCCATATACTGATGAATTTGGTCCATAGAATTTTTTCAGGGTCTCATCTATTTCTCCTGGGGATGTACGATCATTTATAATGTACTTATTGATCTCACGGGCGTCTAGACATATTCTCACCTTCCCGTGTTTCTTTGGAACTGCAAGGATAGGGCTGGTGTAGAGTGAGTAGCTTGGTTCAATTATGTCTTCAGCTATTAATCGATTGATTTCTGCTCTCACCGCCTCCTTTAATGAGAATGCGATCGGGTAAGATTTTTTTATCAAGTTGACAGGCTCTCGGAATTGAATCTCGCACTGATAATCTCTGACCTTTCCAGGTGTATTTGAAAATACGTGCTTGAAACGCTTATATACTTCGATCAGTTGTTGAGCTGTTAATTGAGCGCTCGTTTTCTCTCTCTGGAAAGTTCGGATTTCTTCGAGTTTTTCTTGCCATAGTTCTTCATTGTCGGTCTCGTCATAAATCCCATTATTCAGTACATGTTCTCCAGTATTTCTGTACTTTTGGATATGGTACATTGTTTCATGTGGCTGTATTTCTTCACTATTGGTCAGTTCAGCTACCCATTGTATGTCATTTTTCTTCAAAATAAGTTTGTATTTGCTCAGGTCAATTATGGCTGAGTACTGGCGCAGCATATCGCAACCAATTAGCATCCGGAATGGCAATCCACTGGCTACTAAAAACGTCATCGTCACGGTTTGTCCATTGCTTGTCAGTTCGAGTTGCACTTGTTTTCGGACGGTTCTGTTTTGTCGTCCGGTCGCTCCTACAAGGACAGTGTTGCTGATGGGTAGCGTAAGTATGACTGTTTTACTTGCTTCTTGAATTTTCTGAAGCTCAATACTGTCGATTAACGAGATATTGGATCCAGTGTCTATCATAATTTGTGCTGGTACTCCGTTGACTTGCGTTGAAATATAAGCAATCTCGTTATGTTTACTATCAGATTGGTTGCTACCTTCTTCGAGGAGTTCCTCTATAATATTCTTCAGATAATTATTGCGCACGATTGTAATTGTGCGTTCGCCGTTGGTTTGAGTAACGATGCGATGTAACCCAATAGAATGGTTCAGTGAGGGTACAAGTAGTTTTTTCACTGCCGCTCCTAGTTGAACGTCATCTCGGACTGATTGTTACGATCGTCTTGCTGATTTGTTGGCGGACTTCCGCTCGTTGACGGTCGGTGTTCAGGCTGGTTGTGATCCTCTTCGTACCGGTCACGCCTGTACACTTCTTGGCTTCGACTCCGGCCCGTGTTGGTTCTGGTGTCACGTCCGTAATTACGATAATTACGATCACTGTATCGGTGTACCTACGCATTCCGGTCGGCACTTCGTCGTCCTTGATAGTATGATCTATTTCTACCGTCACTTTCGGCCCTCACGTAATGCACTTGATGATAGTTGCGATCGTTATTATTTCGATTTCTATTGTCACTCGGGTTGTTATTGTAATTTGGCCGGTTGTATGGATTTTTTGTGTTGTTTGGCCTATTATTATTGTTATAATTGTTATTTTGTTGGCTAGCCGGATTATTGTTATTTCTATTCTGCGGCTCGTTAGGCGGGTTATTCACTTGGTTACGGTTATTATAATTAAAACGGTAATTGTTGTTATTGTTCGGGTAACCGATGTTAAAATTTTTGTTCTCGCCCCTGTCGTCCCGCTGTCGGCTCCTACGATAATAACGTTCTCGCTCGTAATCTTCCAACAGGGCTGCCATGGACTGTATAGTTTTTATTTGGCTTCCTAGCCGCGCTCTAGATACACCCTCTTCGTAATGGAAAGCAAGCTTCGTTACCAAACTTTCTTCTGGATCTTCGGTTCTAAGTTTCTTGCTAGGCATACTTTACCGAGGAAATATGCAGTAAAAGTTGTCCCTCTGGTGGCGTCGTATCTTCCGAAACATATACTGTCCCGCACTATGTTCTGTGTGGCCTTCGACCAGTACTTCCTCTTGAATACCTCTTTAAACTGTTCATAATCCGTCAGGTCGTGTCTTGTGGCCGTCCACCAATTATCGTTGATATCTCGAAAATATTCGTCTAAGTAGCCTCGGATAATTGTCCACCTGTTCTCCCGAGTTTTGGCCAGCTGCTCGTCTACTCTTTCCAGAAACTCCATCGGGTTCCGCCGGTATTGTTTAAAGTTTATCACTTCCCGGTTGTCCACGTGTTGGTACTGCGTCATTATTGGTGGTCTGTTATTAATTATTTCTAACTCCTCCCTGATTTTAGCAATCTCCCGTTGCTGGATTTCTTCGATTTTATTTTTATTTTGCTGGCCTTGTCCGCGAACCTCGCTCACGGCTGTGTCGATCTCCCGGCACTTCTCGCCAAAATCTGTTCGTACTTGTTTTATGTTTTGGTCGGTTGCAGTTTTTATCGACTCTATCCGGATCTGGCTGTCTTCTTCCAGGTTGGTCATCCGTTCTCTGAAATCTTCCTTCGTTCGTTGTATTTCACGGCTCGTGTCTTCCCATTTCCCGTGCATCTCGGACATTTCCTCCTCGATCTTCTTATTGATTCGCTCATTATTATTTTCGATGGTTCTGCTCAATTCTTCCTTCAACTTCTCCATGTTTACTGCCATTTCTTTATTATTTTCGGCCTTTTGCTGGCTGTTCTGGTCAAATTTCTCATTAATTTCCTCCTTATTTTTGTCCAATTTTTCATTTAATGATGCTATACTTTCGTTCGTTTTTTCCATTTTATCTTCCATCTTCTTCCGGTTATCTTCCATCAGTATTTTCATCATTTCCATGAAATTTACATCTCCTAGCTGTGTGGGTTTCTCTGGTTGATTTTCTGGCTGCACAGGTTTGACTGGTTCCATTGGAGGTAACATTTGTTCGGCGTCTTCTACCGAAGTCACTTCCTTCTCTTCCGCTCGGACTTCCTTTTCGGCCTCCTTCGTCCGCCTTAATGATGATGCTCTCTTCATCTTGTTGACCTTCTGTCGTACCTGCCGCTAGATATTCTATCGTAATTCTAGCCCCACGTTGGGCGCCACTTTGTAAAAAATATACAAAGTGTGTCGTGTGTTGTATTAAAATATTTAATGTTTGTGTATTTGGAAGTTTTATCGAACGTAAATTGTGTCGTTCGTAAGCGTCTGGTAGCCTGCGTGCCTTACCTGTCCCTTCTCGCACTTTTGTAACTCCCGATAGGCGCCAAATTGTTTTACGAGAAAACAAAAGTTTTTACCTGTATGGTTTGACAGTGCACTAGTGTAAATTTGAATCGTTCGCCGACTGGCATGAAACCGATTCTCGTTTGAGTGGGGGAAAACGTGTTGCCAACTTGAATAATGTTGGTTATGTTGACTCACTGCTATTAAACAAAACATACATAATATTCTCTATAAATAAATACTGGACAGTTATTCTCGGTACACACTTTTTTTATTTAGGCTCTGAATTATTAGTTCTTGTTAACGCTTTATACAAAATAATAATTGATATAATAATTTTAGCCTCGGCAAAATATAGTCATTCAGTCAGCGGATTGCTGGGTTGGCAGTACAATGTTTCTATTAGATGCAAGACAGCATTGGTTATTATTTACAAAATTAAATCTGCCTATAGGGTCCTTTTAAGTACGATACAGAAGTTTTTATAACAAGATAACAAATTAGAACATATCATTTAAAGTTTGTGATCATTAAAATTACACAAGGTTTGCTACAAATTAAATATTATGGTGTTGAAGTGTGACAGTGTCGTTGTGTAACATAGGTTATCATGTGTTCATTTAATGTTTACAAAGTTATTTCTTTATTTTATCAATCCTTGAAAATATATTCAGTGATAGTGAGAGTTTTATTATATAGTTAGAATTTTTGAAAGAGAATTTGTTTTATAATAATCAAATAAATTCGCAATACTCAACGTTAGTAGATATGATGGGTATTGTCAGTCGTCCATGTAAAGTAATGGGTCGATGTTGATTCTTCCTACTTGAGTCTTGGGCTCAAAAATTGGTTGTCATCTTCTTCAAGTCGAATTACAGGTATTTTCCGGTCATCTGGATTAATTCCGAGCTGGTCCTTGGTGTAGATTAGTTGTAATGGCCTCTCATCTGTTGTCCTGGTACTCCTTCTCAAAATTGTGGGCACTTATACTGTTTTTCTGTTGAAAATTTGGGCCCTTCATGGCGTGGCGTCCCTCCAGTTTAGCATCACTACATAAAGTATTGTTCCTAACTGAAATTAGTCAATATTCGTTTGTTGTCATGGTTACTCAAAGTTTTTGATTGGCTGAAATTGGCTAAAGAGTATTGTTAGGGTATTTGAATTTTTATTTAAACTGGTTACAGATCTTCTAAAATGTAATTAATCTTCAGTACTCCCTTTTTAGTAGTAAATATTGTCACCACTGTTCATATTTTGGCTCAAGGATTAATTTGACATCCAATATTATAGTGTTCACTTAGGTATCAACATTTTGACAGTTTTGTGAATTTTATTTAATTATACTGTTTTCTTAATTTACATTATTATCATAATATTTCTGCCTTAACATGATTGTCTATCTGTATTTCATAGTTTATGTGGTTTAGTCTTCCTAATGTCAGTGTTTAATTCTATAAATTGTAGGTTTTTGTAGTTGACAGTTGGGAATTTGCCTGGGCTTAAACAGCAATTGACTATTTTCTTTAATTACTGATATTACATTTTATTCTCCTTTAATGGGTCCTGATTGTTTTAATACAAGATTCTGTTCATTTGTTCAATGTTTAAGTCGGTTCTTGTAATTGTGTGTAATTTTATTGTTTCCCTATATTAATTTGTCTACTGTCATAACTCACTTTTAGTGTCATTGTATCTGAATGTATTTTTTGTTTCTTGTTTACTGGTTTCTGTTGGTTTTAAAATCTTATTTCTTACAACATATAACATAACATCTAATGGTTTATCAATTCCCATTGCTATAATTCTTATCATTTAAACATAATTATTTGGAACATAAACCTTAGTCATTAAAACATAATTCTTATTCATTTAACACATACTTATTTGAAATATATTATCCACTCATACTCTTCGGTGAGTAATAATTATTTTACAGTGTCATCAAAGGAAAACAAACATATAAACATTGATCAATCTTTTAGATTGTAATAGAAAATCCTTACCATTAAACTTATTTGACCTTGTGTCATTAATTATGTAACCTTATCCTATTTCACTATCTCTTACTAAATCATATAATGATTATTAATTGTTTTTTATAATTTAATCTTATAGAAACTCTCTATATGGTGATTTAACACACTAGTAGTCTTATGTTGCTTAACTTTCCTAAAACTATGAATTGTCCCTTAGGCCTACAATATTAATTAACACACATTTAAAAACCATAGTAGTTAGTGATTACTAATACTAACTTAAGTTTAATAATATTAGTTTGTGTAGTTACATTTTGGGTGTCCACTAATATTGGCATTTCCACTATCACAGTCCTTCCTGTGTTTGGCCAATATTAGATCTCACTCACATATAACTTATCACTTATAATTTAGTTTATTCACTTATAAACTTTGGACACTGCTTTATCAGTGTTTTTATCACTTTTTAATGGGGTTTTGTTGTCACTTTGGGGTATTAACACTAACACCTTACACTCAATCTTCTTTTACTGTTACTGGTGGGTTAATATTATTGTATTGCTTACTAAAAAATTCTCTTTCTTACATCTATTTAGAAAATGTTCACCATCATTACAATTTACTACTCTCATTCTATTGTGTTTTATTGTACCACTGATATGTTAGTATCGTGCTAATGTGACTTGTCCTAGTTTACTCTATCTGTTTGGGTTATTGTGCCCTTCTATATCTTAAGTACTTAATAATTAGTATTTCTAACTTGTCTGTCCTTACAATTATTAATATTATATACAATTTTCATTAGTGAGTCTATTTCTTTGGTTTAACACAAGTTTTGTATTCCTCCTTGGTTCACTTTATTTTGTCATATTTTATACGTCACTTCCTTACTGTTGTGGCTGATTGTATCATTACACTTCCATGCTAATTGTTTGTTAGTCACTATTCTTCTTATTTACACACTTATGTTGGTGCGGTGGCTAGTTCTAGTCCATTTGCAGTTGTCATTATTTATGTTATTCTTGGTCCTTTGGGGCTAGTTCTACTCTCTCACTTACCATCTATTGGGCTATTCAGGTTAAATCGCCTTATTTCTGTATTTACAATTTTGGTTTGTTTGTTTGTTACTACTTTATTAATATAAGTTACTGTTTTGACTACCTTGATATGTCTGATCGTTTTATTATTCTGATTCACCCATTCTTCAATTCTAATTCATCCCTTTTTATTCTAGTGTTAATGATTAAATAATTTATCTTGTCATGTTTTCTTCATTATGGTTAGGTGAAGATATGTACCATTACATATTGCCCTGCCACTAAAATTGATTATTTCAACAAATATCGTTCAGTTTTTTTTATTGGATTTATCAATCATTATTTCATTTTATTTTCTCAATCACTTGTTATTTTAGAGCAATAGGTTCTTTTTATTTTTGAGTGTCAATATTCTTCTTGATCTTTGTATCGTATTTTAGTTTAATGTTCTTATCCCTTTGATATCAATTCCCTAACATTTTTCCCTATCATTATATGGGGTATTTTTGACTCCATTGCTCCGCCGTAAAATACACATTTGATTACTGGACTTATCTACAGTCAATCATTATAAAATTATACAAGTAGTCTTAGTGCGACTATTAAATAAATATCATTTGTAGGATTCTTCACATTATTATTATTTAGTTTATACAATACATTATTTCAAATTATATTCTTTTTCTTTTATTCACACTCTCTAGCTCTTCGTGATTCGATATTATTAGTGGGTATGGTATACATGATCTTTTTATTATTATTTGTTTTGTTTATTTTTCTTACTGTTTAACACTAGTTATTTATTAATTGGTTTCGGATGTTTTTTTTTCTCGTTTTTCATAATATATTTTCATAGAGGTTTGGTTAAATGTCCCCTTTCTTCTTTGTGTTTTTGGGTCTACGATCTCATATGTATTATTTTGGTTGTCTTTGCTTACTATGTAGGGTCCTGTGTACAGTAACAATAGCTTCTTGGCTATCCCTTCCATGGTGCTTGGTAATCCTCTGTTTTTGAGTAATATTTGCTCTCCAATCTGATATTGTATGGGTTTTGGTTGCATTTGCTTATATTTTTGTCTGATCTTGTCCGTCTTCTCTAGTATCTTATAGTGAAATTGCACGTCATTGAACTGATATTCTTCTCCATCCGGAAATTGGATTAGGGAAGTAATTTCTCTTGGTGGTGGTCTTTGGAATATTGCAGTATATGGTGTTGTTTCAATAAATTGGTGGTGCGATAAGTTTATTAAATTTTCAGCCGCTGGTATGTATTTAGACCATTCATTGTGTTGCTCATAACAATATGTCCGGAGAATTCTCCCCACTTCTCTCAAGACTCGCTCTGCAGGGTTGCTGCTGGGATGGTACACTGATGTCTTGTACGTTTTTATTCCATGATTTAGTAAAGTGTTCTTCCATCTATTTCCCTTGAATTGCGTTCCATGATCCGTAATGATGCATTTGGGCATTCCCACTTCACTAATGTATGGCTCTAGGATTATTTTTAAAATTTGTTGGGTAGTGGCACGATTGATGGGGAAAAGCTTTGTGAACCTTGTGTAGTGGTCAAATACAATGATGAGGTATTTGTATTGGTGCCTTCCTCCACTACGCGGAAATGGTCCGCATATGTCAACGAAGACTTTCTCTAATTTACAAGATGTAGTTATAGGTATCATGGTTCCCTCCTTTCTGTTATTGTTGACCTTCACTAGTTGGCATATGTGACATTGCTTTATACATTTCCTTACCTTTCTGTTAGCATCCTTCATGTATACATGCTCTTGTAAGGCTTTTACCACTTGTAATGCGCCCATGTGCCCATATCTCTCATGGTAATCGAGAATTAAGTCCTTCTCTGTGGCTTGAGGTATTGCTATTTTCCACGTTATGAATTTATTTTGTGGTTTTATGAAAAGTATCCCTTGGTGTTTGCAATAATATTGGGATATGTGGTCATCTTTGTCTGTTAAGCGTGATAGAATTTTGCTTAGTTTGGGATTTTGTGCTTGTTGTCGTTCCATTTCTTTCATAATGTTGGCCAAATCAGTTCTGTTTTTAATTATGTGGTATATTTTGATAACAGTTTCCTTTTCTCCTTCGTACGTCTGCTCTTTAATGTTTACTCTGGATAGGGTATCTGCTACAATGATTTCTTGCCTGGGATGTATTCCCAATTTAGATCATACTCCTGCAATACCAAACTCCATCTAGTCAATCTTCCATGACTTAACTTACAATTTCTAAGGAATGATATGGACTTGTGGTCAGTCCTCACTGTAATCGGGTATCCCAATATGTAGGTTCTAAATTTTCCACATGAGAACACAACGCTCAGTAATTCCTTCTCAGTAACGTTATAATTTCTTTCACTGCTGTTTAGCACTCTACTTGCAAAACTTATCACACAATGATTTCCCTCTTCATCCTCCTGGTACAAAACGGATCCAAGGCTAACGTCACTGGCGTCACAATTTAAATAGAATGGTTTAGTGAAATTAGGATGACGTACATTACTGATTCAATGAATTTATTTTTAATCAGTTGGAGTGTTATATCTTGTTCGACTCCCCACGTCCATTTGTTCTTAGATGACAGTTGGTGTGAAAATTTGGCTGTCATTTCAGAATAATTCTTTTGGAACTTTCGGTAATAATTGCATAAACCGAGAAATGATTGGAGTTGTTTCTTATTTTTTGGTGTTGGAAACTTCTGTATGCACTCCACCTTTTCTTGTGATGGTGTTATCCCATTTCCAGACAAGTTGAACCCTAAAAATTGCACTTCATCAGATAGAAATTTGGATTTTTCCAGCTTGAGGGTTATATGGTTATTTGATAGTTTTTTCAGCACATATTCTACTTGGTGACAATGTTCGTCCCACACATTTGAAGTTATTAACAAGTCGTCTACATAGACTGTTGTGAACTGCAACGCATCTGGTCCAAGTATATGGTCCATAATTTTTACAAATACTGCTACCGAATTCACCAATCCGAAGGGTAATCTTTTGAATTGGAAGTTCCGTCCTTCAAATATAAACGCCATGTACTTTCTGCTGGATGGGTGTAATTCAACCTGCCAATAGCCGCAGACAGTGTCCCATATACTGATGAATTTGGTCCATAGAATTTTTTCAGGGTCTCATCTATTTCTCCTGGGAATGTACGATCATTTATAATGTACTTATTGATCTCACGGGCGTCTAGACATATTCTCACCTTCCCGTGTTTCTTTGGAACTGCAAGGATAGGGCTGGTGTAGAGTGAGTAGCTTGGTTCAATTATGTCTTCAGCTATTAATCGATTGATTTCTGCTCTCACCGCCTCCTTTAATGAGAATGCGATCGGGTAAGATTTTTTTATCAAGTTGACAGGCTCTCGGAATTGAATCTCGCACTGATAATCTCTGACCTTTCCAGGTGTATTTGAAAATACGTGCTTGAAACGCTTATATACTTCGATCAGTTGTTGAGCTGTTAATTGAGCGCTCGTTTTCTCTCTCTGGAAAGTTCGGATTTCTTCGAGTTTTTCTTGCCATAGTTCTTCATTGTCGGTCTCGTCATAAATCCCATTATTCAGTACATGTTCTCCAGTATTTCTGTACTTTTGGATATGGTACATTGTTTCATGTGGCTGTATTTCTTCACTATTGGTCAGTTCAGCTACCCATTGTATGTCATTTTTCTTCAAAATAAGTTTGTATTTGCTCAGGTCAATTATGGCTGAGTACTGGCGCAGCATATCGCAACCAATTAGCATCCGGAATGGCAATCCACTGGCTACTAAAAACGTCATCGTCACGGTTTGTCCATTGCTTGTCAGTTCGAGTTGCACTTGTTTTCGGACGGTTCTGTTTTGTCGTCCGGTCGCTCCTACAAGGACAGTGTTGCTGATGGGTAGCGTAAGTATGACTGTTTTACTTGCTTCTTGAATTTTCTGAAGCTCAATACTGTCGATTAACGAGATATTGGATCCAGTGTCTATCATAATTTGTGCTGGTACTCCGTTGACTTGCGTTGAAATATAAGCAATCTCGTTATGTTTACTATCAGATTGGTTGCTACCTTCTTCGAGGAGTTCCTCTATAATATTCTTCAGATAATTATTGCGCACGATTGTAATTGTGCGTTCGCCGTTGGTTTGAGTAACGATGCGATGTAACCCAATAGAATGGTTCAGTGAGGGTACAAGTAGTTTTTTCACTGCCGCTCCTAGTTGAACGTCATCTCGGACTGATTGTTACGATCGTCTTGCTGATTTGTTGGCGGACTTCCGCTCGTTGACGGTCGGTGTTCAGGCTGGTTGTGATCCTCTTCGTACCGGTCACGCCTGTACACTTCTTGGCTTCGACTCCGGCCCGTGTTGGTTCTGGTGTCACGTCCGTAATTACGATAATTACGATCACTGTATCGGTGTACCTACGCATTCCGGTCGGCACTTCGTCGTCCTTGATAGTATGATCTATTTCTACCGTCACTTTCGGCCCTCACGTAATGCACTTGATGATAGTTGCGATCGTTATTATTTCGATTTCTATTGTCACTCGGGTTGTTATTGTAATTTGGCCGGTTGTATGGATTTTTTGTGTTGTTTGGCCTATTATTATTGTTATAATTGTTATTTTGTTGGCTAGCCGGATTATTGTTATTTCTATTCTGCGGCTCGTTAGGCGGGTTATTCACTTGGTTACGGTTATTATAATTAAAACGGTAATTGTTGTTATTGTTCGGGTAACCGATGTTAAAATTTTTGTTCTCGCCCCTGTCGTCCCGCTGTCGGCTCCTACGATAATAACGTTCTCGCTCGTAATCTTCCAACAGGGCTGCCATGGACTGTATAGTTTTTATTTGGCTTCCTAGCCGCGCTCTAGATACACCCTCTTCGTAATGGAAAGCAAGCTTCGTTACCAAACTTTCTTCTGGGATCTTCGGTTCTAAGTTTCTTGCTAGGCATACTTTACCGAGGAAATATGCAGTAAAAGTTGTCCCTCTGGTGGCGTCGTATCTTCCGAAACATATACTGTCCCGCACTATGTTCTGTGTGGCCTTCGACCAGTACTTCCTCTTGAATACCTCTTTAAACTGTTCATAATCCGTCAGGTCGTGTCTTGTGGCCGTCCACCAATTATCGTTGATATCTCGAAAATATTCGTCTAAGTAGCCTCGGATAATTGTCCACCTGTTCTCCCGAGTTTTGGCCAGCTGCTCGTCTACTCTTTCCAGAAACTCCATCGGGTTCCGCCGGTATTGTTTAAAGTTTATCACTTCCCGGTTGTCCACGTGTTGGTACTGCGTCATTATTGGTGGTCTGTTATTAATTATTTCTAACTCCTCCCTGATTTTAGCAATCTCCCGTTGCTGGATTTCTTCGATTTTATTTTTATTTTGCTGGCCTTGTCCGCGAACCTCGCTCACGGCTGTGTCGATCTCCCGGCACTTCTCGCCAAAATCTGTTCGTACTTGTTTTATGTTTTGGTCGGTTGCAGTTTTTATCGACTCTATCCGGATCTGGCTGTCTTCTTCCAGGTTGGTCATCCGTTCTCTGAAATCTTCCTTCGTTCGTTGTATTTCACGGCTCGTGTCTTCCCATTTCCCGTGCATCTCGGACATTTCCTCCTCGATCTTCTTATTGATTCGCTCATTATTATTTTCGATGGTTCTGCTCAATTCTTCCTTCAACTTCTCCATGTTTACTGCCATTTCTTTATTATTTTCGGCCTTTTGCTGGCTGTTCTGGTCAAATTTCTCATTAATTTCCTCCTTATTTTTGTCCAATTTTTCATTTAATGATGCTATACTTTCGTTCGTTTTTTCCATTTTATCTTCCATCTTCTTCCGGTTATCTTCCATCAGTATTTTCATCATTTCCATGAAATTTACATCTCCTAGCTGTGTGGGTTTCTCTGGTTGATTTTCTGGCTGCACAGGTTTGACTGGTTCCATTGGAGGTAACATTTGTTCGGCGTCTTCTACCGAAGTCACTTCCTTCTCTTCCGCTCGGACTTCCTTTTCGGCCTCCTTCGTCCGCCTTAATGATGATGCTCTCTTCATCTTGTTGACCTTCTGTCGTACCTGCCGCTAGATATTCTATCGTAATTCTAGCCCCACGTTGGGCGCCACTTTGTAAAAAATATACAAAGTGTGTCGTGTGTTGTATTAAAATATTTAATGTTTGTGTATTTGGAAGTTTTATCGAACGTAAATTGTGTCGTTCGTAAGCGTCTGGTAGCCTGCGTGCCTTACCTGTCCCTTCTCGCACTTTTGTAACTCCCGATAGGCGCCAAATTGTTTTACGAGAAAACAAAAGTTTTTACCTGTATGGTTTGACAGTGCACTAGTGTAAATTTGAATCGTTCGCCGACTGGCATGAAACCGATTCTCGTTTGAGTGGGGGAAAACGTGTTGCCAACTTGAATAATGTTGGTTATGTTGACTCACTGCTATTAAACAAAACATACATAATATTCTCTATAAATAAATACTGGACAGTTATTCTCGGTACACACTTTTTTTATTTAGGCTCTGAATTATTAGTTCTTGTTAACGCTTTATACAAAATAATAATTGATATAATAATTTTAGCCTCGGCAAAATATAGTCATTCAGTCAGCGGATTGCTGGGTTGGCAGTACAATGTTTCTATTAGATGCAAGACAGCATTGGTTATTATTTACAAAATTAAATCTGCCTATAGGGTCCTTTTAAGTACGATACAGAAGTTTTTATAACAAGATAACAAATTAGAACATATCATTTAAAGTTTGTGATCATTAAAATTACACAAGGTTTGCTACAAATTAAATATTATGGTGTTGAAGTGTGACAGTGTCGTTGTGTAACATAGGTTATCATGTGTTCATTTAATGTTTACAAAGTTATTTCTTTATTTTATCAATCCTTGAAAATATATTCAGTGATAGTGAGAGTTTTATTATATAGTTAGAATTTTTGAAAGAGAATTTGTTTTATAATAATCAAATAAATTCAGCAATACTCAACGTTAGTAGATATGATGGGTATTGTCAGTCGTCCATGTAAAGTAATGGGTCGATGTTGATTCTTCCTACTTGAGTCTTGGGCTCAAAAATTGGTTGTCATCTTCTTCAAGTCGAATTACAGGTATTTTCCGGTCATCTGGATTAATTCCGAGCTGGTCCTTGGTGTAGATTAGTTGTAATGGCCTCTCATCTGTTGTCCTGGTACTCCTTCTCAAAATTGTGGGCACTTATACTGTTTTTCTGTTGAAAATTTGGGCCCTTCATGGCGTGGCGTCCCTCCAGTTTAGCATCACTACATAAAGTATTGTTCCTAACTGAAATTAGTCAATATTCGTTTGTTGTCATGGTTACTCAAAGTTTTTGATTGGCTGAAATTGGCTAAAGAGTATTGTTAGGGTATTTGAATTTTTATTTAAACTGGTTACAGATCTTCTAAAATGTAATTAATCTTCAGTACTCCCTTTTTAGTAGTAAATATTGTCACCACTGTTCATATTTTGGCTCAAGGATTAATTTGACATCCAATATTATAGTGTTCACTTAGGTATCAACATTTTGACAGTTTTGTGAATTTTATTTAATTATACTGTTTTCTTAATTTACATTATTATCATAATATTTCTGCCTTAACATGATTGTCTATCTGTATTTCATAGTTTATGTGGTTTAGTCTTCCTAATGTCAGTGTTTAATTCTATAAATTGTAGGTTTTTGTAGTTGACAGTTGGGAATTTGCCTGGGCTTAAACAGCAATTGACTATTTTCTTTAATTACTGATATTACATTTTATTCTCCTTTAATGGGTCCTGATTGTTTTAATACAAGATTCTGTTCATTTGTTCAATGTTTAAGTCGGTTCTTGTAATTGTGTGTAATTTTATTGTTTCCCTATATTAATTTGTCTACTGTCATAACTCACTTTTAGTGTCATTGTATCTGAATGTATTTTTTGTTTCTTGTTTACTGGTTTCTGTTGGTTTTAAAATCTTATTTCTTACAACATATAACATAACATCTAATGGTTTATCAATTCCCATTGCTATAATTCTTATCATTTAAACATAATTATTTGGAACATAAACCTTAGTCATTAAAACATAATTCTTATTCATTTAACACATACTTATTTGAAATATATTATCCACTCATACTCTTCGGTGAGTAATAATTATTTTACAGTGTCATCAAAGGAAAACAAACATATAAACATTGATCAATCTTTTAGATTGAAATAGAAAATCCTTACCACTAAACTTATTTAACCTTATGTCATTAATTATGTAACCTTATCCTATTTCACTATCTCTTACTAAATCATATAATGATTATTAATTGTTTTTTTATAATTTAATCTTATAGAAACTCTCTATATGGTGATTTAACACACTAGTAGTCTATGTTTCTTAACTTTCCTAAAACTATGAATTGTCCCTTAGGCCTAAAATATTAATTAACACACATTTAAAAACCATAGTAATTAGTGATTACTAATACTAATTTAAGTTTAATAACATTAGTTTGTGTAGTTACATTTTGGGTGTCCACTCATATTGGCATTTCCACTATCACAGTCCTTCCTGTGTTTGGCCAATATTAGATCTCACTCACACATAACTTATCACTTATAATTTAGTTTATTCACTTATAAACTTTGGACACTGCTTTATCAGTGTTTTTATCACTTTTTAATGGGGTTTTGTTCTCACTTTGGGGTATTAACACTAACACCTTACACTCAATCTTCTTTTACTGTTACTGGTGGGTTAATATTATTGTATTGCTTACTAAAAAATTCTCTTTCTTACATCTATTTAGAAAATGTTCACCATCATTACAATTTACTACTCTCATTCTATTGTGTTTTATTGTACCACTGATATGTTAGTATCGTGCTAATGTGATTTGTCCTAGTTTACTCTATCTGTTTGGGTTATTGTGCCCTTCTATATCTTAAGTACTTAATAATTAGTATTTCTAACTTGTCTGTCCTTACAATTATTAATATTATATACAATTTTCATTAGTGAGTCTATTTCTTTGGTTTAACACAAGTTTTGTATTCCTCCTTGGTTCACTTTATTTTGTCATACTTTATACGTCACTTCCTTAGTGTTGTGGCTGATTGTATCATTACACTTCCATGCTAATTGTTTGTTAGTCACTATTCTTCTTATTTACACACTTATGTTGGTGCGGTGGCTAGTTCTAGTCCATTTGCAGTTGTCATTATTTATGTTATTCTTGGTCCTTTGGGGCTAGTTCTACTCTCTCACTTACCATCTATTGGGCTATTCAGGTTAAATCGCCTTATTTCTTTATTTACCATTTTGGTTTGTTTGTTTGTTACTACTTTATTAATATAAGTTACTGTTTTGACTACCTTGATATGTCTGATCATTTTATTATTCTGATTCACCCATTCTTCAATTCTAATTCATCCCTTTTTATTCTAGTGTTAATGATTAAATAATTTATCTTGTCATGTTTTCTTCATTATGGTTAGGTGAAGATATGTACCATTACAATATATATAAAAAATATTCATCTAAAGGCAATTTACGTTGATCACATTTTATACAAACCTTATTTTAATACAAAAATACAAAAGTAACACGTCTATAATGAAGTTTTTGTTTTATTTTATTGAAAATTATTTTGTTTTTAGTTTTGTTTCATTGTCAAATGTTCAAAAATTATTACAGAATTAATCTATTTGAATTTGAGGTAAGACGTGTTATCTGAAGCGGGATGTAGGCTTTTTGGAATGGTTTTCATGAAATTTTACGTTATCAGGTTAAGTAAAACACCTTTTGTAACATATTTATATATTATTTGTAGGGAATCTATAATCTTAAGTGTGCTACAATTATGTAAGAATGAATGAAAGGTTTCAAAAACCTGTCAAATGTCTATACAGCTTTTATTAATAGCAGTGTTGAAATTTTTTTTTTGTAAATTGAATTGGTTATTTATTTGAGTTACAATCGTAATGAATGTCTCTTGGACTTTGTTAGGTTAGAACGTTTCAGGTTTTTTACGGTCACTGTTAATACTGTCAATTCAGCTTTGCCTTGATTACATAACCTAATATTTCACATTTAGGCTTAATGATAAAAAAAGAAGTTTAGAACTGTTTAATTAAGCATTTGTCATGGTAGCTTAATCCAAGTGTATTTTTGAAATTTATTTATGTAACTTAACCTAGTGTTCTTTGAATAATCAATTTCTGGTGAATTAAAATTCACTGCAGTTTAAATATATCTATACTGAAACAGTATTAAGATTGGTACATTGTTTTTCTTTTAGAGTTAAATTAATAATAGAATCAATTAAAATTATAATTTTTGACAGAAAAATTTTATTTTACATACATAACCTATTTCATTATATTGTTAGGATAATATTTTTACAGACCTAAATAAGCTTACTGATTGGTTTAATTTAAACTTTTCCATTTCAGAATCATTATATTTATAATGAAAAATTGTTTTTGCACATTAATTTTTAGAGTTTTCCTTTACTTGATTTTATAGACAAAGTCTGTTATTTTTCTGTTTTTAACTGTTATTTTTATGGTTTTATATGGGAAAGAATGACTCCACACTTTGGTAAAATCTCTTAATAAATCTGGAAAGGAATGAAATGCATACCTGTGATCTAAGCATATAACGACATGAGTTATGCTTTACTTTAGTTGGCCATGTCAAGAGTGTTTCTTTAGTTTATTATTTCTGTAGCGAGCAATGGCCTATATGACAATTGATCCAGATAAACAGTAGAATCAGTAAAACCTAATCAAGGAATAAGGTCTTGTTTAATCTGTTTCTTCGGTCTACTCAAATTATCGGGTCAATAGGCCCATTGTTCTCTTCGGCAAACTAAACTAATGAATCCCTCTTGTCATAACCAGATTAAATAAAACATATCTCATTATATGTATAGATCGCTGTTTTTCGCATCATAATACATAATAATGCTTTTCCATGGTGCCGGGTTTATAATGGATTTAAACCCACCTTTTAATTGGTAAAGAGATAATAACAACAGAACTTAAAGGTTTGTATTAGAAAATCATATCAATATTTGATTAATAGTTGTCTGAAACTGTTTGTATTGCAACCACTCATAATGCAAACTCAGTAAACCAGTATGCACCAGATATCTGATGGTAATGATGTTTCGTGGTTCAAGTTTGCAATATTAAATTGTACTAATGAAAAATATATTATTATTTGGGAGGCTCTGCCCCCAAAATTGTCTGATGAATTGATATTGTCATCATTCATGGGAATATTAGTTGAACATCGATATTATACGTTTAAAGAAAATAATACATCTTTTGAAAATGTTCAGTCTAAGGCTAGGTTAGGTTTGCTTAAAAAAGGGGACCTCGCTGCAATTTTTTAAGACAAGGAAAATGTAAGGTGATTATTACTTTTAGTAGTCTAAATGATAAATTAATTGTTGATATGCAGGAATATTTTTCTTTTTAATTTATTTTAAATTAAGTGCAGAAAATTATTTACTTAAATTTTCTATACTTTTCAGATTTTTCTAATTTCAAAATAAAATAGGCTATGTTTCAAACAAGAGGGCACAAAATATTAAATGCTGTTGGGATTCGTATTGGTGGTGAGTAACTGAACAAATATTTTCAAGTTGAGTTTTTTCTTGTTAACCTTAGTGATAGCTAAAGGTTTAGGAGAGCTGAAACTAGTATTTCTTCAAAAATCACTAAAATTAGCTTGTGGCTATTAAGAATCAGAGTTCAGTGAGTAGAAAAATTATTTTCAATTTTTGGTGGAAAGTCCAAAATGTTTGTAATTTTTTGGCTTCATAACCTCAATTTTATAGAAAGTCCTATTATGCTGTGACGCTTCAATTTGTTATGTGTGAAAATTAATTACAGATCCATAACAGCATTAACTGGTCAACTGATCTGTACTTCTACACACAGAACTTTCTGTGTTCTGTACTTTTAACTTATGTGTTGAAATTAAAAATAAAACAAATCCCCAAATAGTTTCAAATAATTTACACAGTAATGTTATTAGATTTAACTGACCAAAAAATGTTAAGATATTAATTTACCTTAAGAAAATCAGGTAATATTTTTATAATTTTAGGCTTATTTGTAAAAAGTCGAGCAAGTAAAAACTTACATTTAAAATTTATTAGGTTATTAAGAATTTACTGAACTTTATTGTTCATTATATAAATAGATGTGACTTGGGCTATCTCAGTCGTTTTTAAGACTATATTTAGTATTTTAAAATTTTAGTCATGTTAAAAGTATTGAATTATTTTATTTAGGTCTAAAAAAATAATTGAAATAAAAATTGGTTTTCCAATACCTTTGTGAATTAAAAATAAGTTTACACAAACCAAAATGGATTAAAAAGATACACTCATAACCTTACTTTTATGAGTGATGTACTTGAATTTGAGTTCTAATTTTAATTTAAGTTTCAAAGCAGGGATGAGAATCGGATACTTGTCTCCTTTTCAAACCTGTTTCACTTAACATTATTAACAAACCTCTTTCCCAAGTGAATGATTGTTATATTAATAATTGCTGTAATATGTTATATAATTGTCAAATAATAATGTCATTTAATTTGATTTGTGCTAAATACATGTAGCATGTAACTGATATGCTATATAGAATATGTAGTTTTATTGTTTTTTAAAGAAACTTCTTCAGCTTTTATCCCATACTTTATTTTGTTTCAGAGTTTGATAATCACAATGAAATGAATAATGGTTTGTCTAAAATTTTACAACAAACAATTCCTAAAACAAAAGGTGGCATTACGCATTATTACGTTTACCTAAAAGAGACCTCCATATCACTTTTTTCTGTACATTTGTCATAAAATGTGTTTTTGAAAAACATATAATTGTATAATATGTACACATCAAAATTATATTGTAGGAATCTCATGAATTTATATTTTCAGTCTTGAAGTCTTGATACATAGTAGATGAGCAGAATGTTTACATTTTTATAATCACTAAAATTACAAAAAGAATCATTATTAAATTTAAATATTAGGTATTTATTACTTCTTTTGGAGTGAAAATTCTTTACTCCAACTAAGACGTTTCATTTCTTCTAGTGGGGTAAATTATTAAACACTGTATTTTAACCCTTTAGATATAAATTGGCTACAGTATGGGCTCAGTTCAAAAACCCATAGCATCTGCTCAAATTTCTAAATATAATTTTATATTAAAAAAGAAAATAATGAAACTTTGTAATTAATTTTCATTACTCCTAATATGTTCATTGTAAATATGTTATCAGTTGCCAGTGTTATTAAAGGGTTTTCACTTATTAGCGGTCGTAGAAAAGGTCTACAAACACCATTAATTATTTTATTAAAATATTATTACAGATGGTTAAATTTGAAAAGTATAAATTAGACCAATAAACTCTTCCCAGTTCATGTTAATTCTTAATATTATAAATAATTCAAATGATAAGTTGTGAATTAAATTAAGTTAAAAGTTAATTTTTAGCACTTTTAGCTTGTGCTGTAATAAAGGAGCTTTTATTATACACCTTTTTCTTTATTAAATTACCATTTTTTTATGTTTGTAAATAAATTGATGTTTTTTCAGTTTCTTGCCATAGAAAGTTATTTCAAACATCAGCAAATGAAACTACCCAATCATTAGCCAATGAAACTGGAAAATGAAAAAAAATATTTGAAGATTTAAATAAAGACTTGATTGCACATAGTATAAATTTAAGTCGTAGACGACAAGGAGAAATTGTACGAGCTACTTTAGAAAATTATTCACGTGTTGCAGATAATGATGAAATTGCTGCTGTTAAAGAGAACATTCTTACTGAGGATGAGAAAAGAACCTGTTCTGAGTTACATGTTTTCCATGTTCCTGGAAAGAACACACGTAAAGTCCCTTGTTTATTAACAGAATTATCACTGTTGCACACCACTATAAAAGAATTATTCCGGTTAGTGCTTTCAAGCTTCTCAGCTCATCGTCAGATCTGAAATCTGATTGGATTATTTCCGATCTGATGATGAGCTGAGAAGCTTGAAAGGACTAATCGGAATAATTTTTCTATAGTGATAATTCTACAGTGATAATTCTGTTTGTGATTATAACCACTAACACAACTTTCTTAATTAAAAATCCCTTGTTTATTGACTAATCAAATGAAAGATACATTGGATCTCTTACTAGAAAGTAGACACAGTGTTGGTGTTCCTGAAGAAAATAAGTTACTTTTTCCTCGTTGCAATTGTTTAAATACTTATGACGGAACAAAAATCATTGAAGATATGAGAAATAAATTTCAGTTATAAAACCCAAAACACTTTACTGGAACTGGTCTTCCACACCATCCTGCAACATTTTCTCAATTAAATGACCGTGATGATACTTAGACTGAAAATTTGGCTAACTTCATGGGACATGATGTAAATATCCGTAAATCAAATTATAGATTACCTTTACCTCTGATTCAAAAGTCTCAAGTTGGTCATCGCATGTTACAGATGACACTTCCCAGAGATAAAAATATCCAATCTGAATCTACCATTAAAATTTCACCATCATCTTCATCCAGAACTAATAAAAGCTCCAGTTTAAGTCATACTTCTGCAAAATGTTCAAAGGACAGATCAATTTGTGAGGAAGGTGATTTAAGTTATGAACCATCTTAACTTAAATTTGTGACTTTCCACTGGAGAAGAAAATAGTACAGATTCTTCAGTCAAAAAATCTAAAGGAATAACCCTGGTGAGGTGGAACGAAGAAGAAAAAAATGTTATTTATAAATATTTCGGGACACTTCTTCTAAATAATACTCATCCTGAAAGAAGAGATGTAAAAAAATGTATGAAGCAGAAAATATCTTCATAAATAGAACATTACCCCAGTTGTGTTCTTACATTAATAGTGTGGCCAATAATAAGGTAAAAATTCCTCCAGCTATAAAATTGCAAATAGGAAAGGGTTTGATTTGATTTATCAGTGCTTACACAAATTATTAATTTTTATCTCCATAGGCTTTTTATTTTACAGCTATTGTTTTATTAATGTATTTCATAATTTTCTTCTTAATTCCATTTTGTTATTTAAATGTGTGTAAGTATCACGTACAGTCGTATGCGTTGAATGTTTCTGCTGTGTTGGTCACTAGGTTTGCCCTTCACCTGTCTTCAGGCCAAACTTCATCCTCAGTAGATAATCATCACATTTTATAAGTTTTGTATTTTCTCACTTAATAATAAAAGTTTACACATGACAATGTGCTATAATTGTTTTATAACTTTACATGGTCATAATTTTATATTATTTTTATTATTATTGTACTTTATTGTAAGACAAACAAATCTTTTCTTCTAAACTTTGTCTAGTACAATACTTAAAAAATGACAGTGCAGCTAATTGTCTCAATTTATGTGTTTTACTTGAAAGAAATTTTAAAAATAACTACTATAAATGGATTCAATTAGTGATTAGAAGGATCATGTATTATGACCAAGGTATTGAAAGTAACTAATTGCCTATAGCGAACCTATTTGCCATATTGTGTTATAAAAAGTGTGTAGGATTAAGATATAGGCCAAACTATTTGTTACCTATTAAATAAGAGCCAGATCTATCATACTAAATGGTAGAAAAATGTGTATGGTAAACCAAATAATTTAATGAGAAGAAAGATATCTATTATATCATAAAGAACCCAAAGTAGCATATAACAAAAAGTATACCTAGGATAATGACATAAAATTATTCTAATACTCCTATGTTTGATTAATTTAAAGAGGAGATACTACTATTTTATAACTAAAATTACTATGCTATATTTAAGAAAAAAATAAAATAAAATGTTTATCAAATGAATATTATATATAACAAAAATCTTTATCAAATGAATATTATAAACCTCTCATAAAACTAAAATATTATATAAAACCATCCAGAATAAGTGAAAACCACCATCACTTGAAGGAGTAGAGAAGAAGAAAACCAAAGAGAGTAACATGAAAGAAGGATATTATTATGGAAAGTAGAGAGAGAGAAAAATGTTTATTAAATGAACCATGTAACCCCAAGAATGTCTATAAAATTAGATATTAATATGTTGTTATTATATTATCACATTGTATTGTAATTATCGAATATTGTATACTCCATAAACAAGAATTAAAACCATCCAGAATAAGTGTAAATTATCAGACACTTGAAGGAGTAGAGAGGCAGAATAACAAAGAGAGTTATAAAGATGGCTATTATTATTGTGGAATGAAGAGAAAGAAAAATGTTATTTAATTACCAAATATTGTATGGAACAAGATATGTCAGAGAACATCTAACAAAAACCATTTAGTATATGAATACTGTAAACCCTGATAATTCAGGATAAGTATAAATTATTAACAAAAAAAGAAAAAACTTGTAAACTATTGTGAGAATAAAATATTGTAAACTCTATATGTAAGAACCAACTGCATAATTATATAAGCGTCAATGTAAGTGTGTAATTTTAAGAATACTCAAGTAAACCAAAACAAATTGTCAACTAGTATAAAAAGGTAACAATGCGGCTAATAAAAAGCATGGCCGAGAATGTCAAGTCTGAAAAGAAATAATTACCTGTGAAAAGGAAGTAGGTTAGAAAGTATAAAAGAAGGAAATGTGATACAAATGAAAACCTCTGGTACCTTGAATATTATATTGAAGATGTTATATTATTGAAAATGAATGATATGTGATATTTTATGTGTTGTGATAGTGCAACTATTGCCAGGTGCAATTTTTATTTTTTCTCAGACAGAGATGAGTATGCCTCTGAATCTGAGTATGTGTAATGAGGAACGGCAGAGAATGTAAGCCACAGTGGACCACTCTGATTCCGAACCCACTACAAAAGTTAGGGAGTTATATAGTAATGTATCAAGGACTATTATTAAAGAATCTGTGAGGTAAGAAAAAAAAAATGAAAGAACCATTGAGATAATCACAAAAGTAAAGATATGTAATGAGAAAGAAAAGTGTATATAAGACAGGAAATTGTTAATTTAAGTAGTGAAATCTATTGTAATTAAATGACTTAAAATGTGAGAAACTTGAAAAAATACTAGTAAGCTAAGAATTATATCACTAGCCAAGAACTCAAGCTAGTGTAACACACTAAGAGTATGTTAAAGGTCAATGTAAAGAGTACAAGACAAAAAACGGTAGTAATGTACTAAAAATTGAAATGAAATGATAATTTTATCAAAAATCAAATTTTCTCTCAAATTATCAATTTTGAGGGGGGAGTATATGTAACATAACCAGGTGTTACATAACCTAGACTTATGACATCAGATTTAATAAATGCATAACGATAATGTAAATAGATAATGTAATGATAAGAGTAACCAAGAAGAGAGGAACCATGGAAGAAGAAAGAAGAAGAAGTGCCGCAAGAAGCAGTAAACCTAAACACTGCTTGACACTACAACCATACTATAACTGACACCAACTAATGGACAAATTAAATTCACTTTAAGCTGTCAAGCGAGTCAGTGAATAACTTAAATGGAATATGACATGTTAATAAAAATGATTAAATAAGAATCTGAATAATGTGATATCAGAATCAGCAGTGGGCTGAGAATTAATCAACTATAACTAGTAATTATTAATGCCAAGAACTAAGATTAGATATGGCCACAATATGAGAATGAAGCTATATTACAGTTTCGAATATGCTTATGACAAGTAAACATGTTTGTAAGAGGGAACCTTATACGAATAAGCTACCTCATCAAAGTACCGAATTGTGAACTAATAAATGTTATTAAGGCAGAAATCCGATACAAACGGTATGCATCAGCAATGCCTAAAACCAACAATCATCAGTAAGGTGATTAGTAAAAAGTACTAGAAGTGTAAATTACATACACTGAATCGTCTTTATGTCCAAACATAGCGATAAGCATTATTAATATGTTATATAATTAATGGTTCGATTGTCAATTAATAGAATGGAGCAAAATAAGGTGAAACGAAATGTCATAGTGAGTAAGTGTAGTTAATAGCAATGTATAAGTAAGGGTTTAATCATAATGTTCAGTGAATAAATATCAGTACAGATATAATAGTGTTCTAACATAAACGTTCAAGTGAACAAACGCGAAGTGGAACACAAACAATGTTAATAAGCATGTGTAATCGCCGGCTTCGATTAGCAGACGACGGCGCAAAACCGAGTGCCTGAACATTGTTTATTAAAACAATGTCAGTAAAAGTGTAGATAAACCCGTGTCAAACTATATCAAATTGAAGAGGACAAAATATCCTTTAATTTGATAGCGATACAACCCCAATCGCAACTATAATAAGTGCGTGAAAAGCGTTAGCATCATTTGCAAAAAATGCATAAGAAATCTGTTTATCAACACCAACAACAACGTCAGCTGTCAATCATTCCGGCGAATGTCGGTTAAAAAACCGTTAGTGACAGTTGAGGAGACAATACGTCACTTTCATGACACCTGGCTAAGCCAATCAGAAATTAGCTTAGTAATTAAAACAATTACCTAAGGCTGATCAAAGCATTGGGTATATAAGGAGCGGTAGCGTTTTACCGTTAGACACTTTTGTACTTTCATTCAGCGTGGAAGGTGCGCTCGCCCCATCAAAATTTCTAATAACTGATAGCGTCATTGTAACAGTGCATCGATGAAACCTTTTCGGCAACAACAACATCTAACTACAAGATATTCTACGAAGAACCAGTGCGTTTAAGTGCAGTATTATTTTATTTAGTGCGGGAAAATCACGAACAGAAGAAATAATTAAATAATATTATATAAGGTCCTTTAAGTTAGAAGCGGACCAATTTTCTCTGTTCGTGTGCGAGTGGAGTGAATAACGATGATCATTATAATCCGATCATTGATGTGTAATACAATTTTAATCGAAAGATTAAAACACAAAGGTAACAGTGTAACAATTTATTCATTACTCCGAGCGCCATAACCTGTATGTTTTGATAAACAAATCTGTACTGACGCATAACACTGAAACATTTTCTGTACTACATCATGTCTCAATTTATTTAATGAATTTGTAAATCTAGTTAAGTTGGATGTTAGTCATAAGTGATCTCAAAATATAACTTTGTAAATCATGAATCAAGCGCTACGAACGCATAACCTATAAACTAGGTTATTTCTATTTTTATTTTTATATTAGTAACCTCAAAGGCATTACTAGTCAATATTATATCAGAAAGTAAAGTAGATATTGTGTCGGCATGAGCATTCTTTTTTGTGTTTCAAAGAACTTACGCCTGAGATTTAAATAATATTAATGTTTAAAGTAAAAAATATCTGGACTTAACCAGAATCATTGTATATGCTCTGAGCCAGTTATATAGGGTATGTAACAAAATCTTTGCAATTGTACTTCAATGTATTCTTTTAATTATATTTGTTTGAATTCTCTATCAAGGGTATGAATAAAACCCCATTATTAACAGCATAACTCGACTTAATTTATTTCTAAAAAGTAGATAAATAATTCATTCAGAAAAACTCAAAACAACCTTCAGTTGTGATTGAATATGGTTGAATTGCATTGCCATAAGGCAATAAACAATTATTTTAAATTTCTTAAAAGTATTATCTGATTCTATTAATGGGTTTTCCACAGGATTTTCCCGAAATAAACCTGTGTGGCGCCCACTATTAAACAAGGTAACCTAACCTTGTAGATACAGTGAGTTGATATTGTAAACCGCCTTGGCAGCTTATTGATTTATTGAACTTCTGAACTTCCAGAAAACACGAACAGGTACGTGTAAGTGCATTTTATTAATCTTATTGTCCAGACATTACTAGACTTAACGTACTTAGACGACTATCAACCTGGAGGAGGAGTTCTGCTGCTTGCATCAGAAAGACGGTCACCAACATCAAGCAACCAGCTAGTACACTTTATTTTTAAATTTAAGCAACGTTAGTGTTTAAATAATATTAACGCAATTATTTTATTTTTTTTATCTAAGGGAATTCTTTTCAGACAATTATAATTCTACAATTGTAAAGACACTTTTCATAACCTCGAATGCTACTTTTTAATCACTTTATAAAATTAGTAACTTTCAAGTTTCAACAAATACAACCTTTAAGATTTCAAATAATAGTTTAAAAATAAACACTAAACTTTTTGATTCATTACAAATTGACGAACCCAACGCGGGGCTTAAAGGAGAGGAGATTTTGATTCATTACAAATTGGCGGTCAGCAACGTGTGGCTGAAAAATATTAAACGAAAATTTTTTTTAAAATTTAAATCAGCCCGGCAGACACAAAAGAACAAACATGCCACACGCACATCAGTACGACACAAGATATAGAACGAGAAGGGAGAGAGAAATGGACTACTATAACCAGGAAGTGGACATGGATCTAGTATACAGAGCACTAAACATAGACAGTGAGAAAATACGCAGACAAATGGAAGAGGAGCAGAGACAAATACGAGAGGAATCAGACGAATTAAGACGCAAGATAGAAGCAGATTTTGCGAAGTATGGCTGCGGGGGTTTTACACAACCAGGGAGGAACCGGAATACAAGATGGTATAATAACCAACCAGCATGGCGAAACGGAAGGAAGAGGAATTACCGTAACCAGAGATGGGAAGACGGGCGTAGTAGAAAAGAAGCAGTTGAAAGAGAACTAAGAGACAACAAGATAAGACAAAATGAAGAATTATTCTATAGCCGAGCAGCACAGCAGGAGGAAGAGGAAACAAGACGCCAGAGTAAGAGACGGGAAGAAGAGCGTAAACGGAGGGAAGCGTTCGAAGAAGAATTGAAGAATGCCAAGAAATTAAAAAACGAGAAGAGACAGATAGGTGAAGACTTAATGAAGAATGGGAAAAATACTAACGACAAAATTGAGGACGACCATAGCCAGAAGGAATCCATGGAACCACCACAAGAAAATATGACTAAAGATGTCCCAGAACCAGACGTCAATAATGATGAAAAAGAGGAGGAAGTATTAATAGCTGACCCAGAGACCGAAACAATACCAAGGAAGGACCATAATGAACTATATGAATCTCAAAGTGAACACAGTGAAGTCACTAACGAGAACATAAAAACCCCCTACCAAAAGGTGAATAAAGGTAATGACACGACGGAAGAGAATGATGAAGCAGTCCAAGAGATGGTAAGCGATAACGCACCGACCGTGAACTTCGAATATACAAATATAAACTCAAAGACAGAAAATAAAGAAGTAATGGAAACGCCGGACACAAAAACGCCTGAAGGGGAGGTAAATGCAAATGACACCATAAAAAACCAACCTAAGGAAATAGCATCGACGGAGCTGCTAAGTTTCCAGAAGATGATGATGGAACGTAGGAGGGAACAGTTTCCCCAACCGGTAGAGAATCGCTTTGAGAAGGCAAGAGAAGAAATCGTGAACGATATCAGACTATGGAGAGAAGAAATAATCCAACAATGGAGGGAAGAAATGGAAACCAATAATGAACAAGCAAAGATCGAACAAGGCACAACGACATTATCCTATGAAAATGAGCTTGACAGAAACGAGGAAGATATTCAATATAAGGAGATCGATGCCGAAGGTATAAAGGAGACTCAGGTAATTGAAGAAGCGGAAGAGTTAGTAGCCGAGAAGGAAGAATTAGAACAAAATAATTTGCCCATGTGTGATGATCAAGTGGAGACAAAAGAATTACCCAGAAATCCAACTACCGAACAAGTGAATTGGAAGATTAAAATTCATGAAGAAAGGAACAAAATAATTAAGAAAACGGAAGAAAAAGAGGCGAAGATAAGAAGAATAATACGCCCAAAGAAGACTAGGGTAACAAAGGAATTAATCGAAATGACTCGAAGTGGTCTAGTTAATATGATTTATTTCCCAGTCATCAACCGTAAAGAAGGGACCTATAGGAAGGAGTATCGAAGGAGCTTCATGAAGATGAACGAAGAGAAGAAATGTGTTACAACAAAGAAGACTATAACCAATAACATACTTAAAGCAGATATTTCCAAAGGGAGAATAAAACGTTTTAAGAAAAGGAAGGGGTATCAAGAACAACTGGACCGGATCATTGAAGGGTATGCCCAAGAAATAAAAGAATTGCGAAGGAAGAGGGACCAATCAATGGAAAAATCCAACCAGGAAACTAATGATGATCAACCAGAGTTAGAAGAGATACTGGAAGTCAGTAATAACAAAGACCAGGGGTACACTGGACACATGGATACCAAAGGTGATGAGAAGAAGAAGGCAAGAAAACGGGAAGCCAACGACTATCTGGTAGCCGCGAAGTGGAAGAACCGCATGATAGGGATAGGGTGCCAAATACCACAAACATGTAGTACTAGAGACAGATATGAAAAAGGACACCTGTGAAACGTAATTATACCAAACAATAAACCCAATAGAGTGGAAAAGCACATTGTAACCCCAAATATGTAGACCATAAATGTGATTATTGTTAAGAACAGAATAAATTATAGTGGTAGACAACACTTACCACCGGAATATTTAGTGTCTAAGAAATTTTAAAAATAACTACTATAAACGGATTCAATTAGTGATTAGAAGGATCATGTATTATGACCAAGGTATTGAAAGTAACTAATTGCCTATAGCGAACCTATTTGCCATATTGTGTTATAAAAAGTGTGTAGGATTATGATATAGGCCAAACTATTTGTTACCTATTAAATAAGAGCCAGATCTATCATACTAAATGGTAGAAAAATGTGTATGGTAAACCAAATAATTTAATGAGAAGAAAGATATCTATTATATCATAAAGAACCCAAAGTAGCATATAACAAAAAGTATACCTAGGATAATGACATAAAATTATTCTAATACTCCTATGTTTGATTAATTTAAAGAGGAGATACTACTATTTTATAACTAAAATTACTATGCTATATTTAAGAAAAAAATAAAATAAAATGTTTATCAAATGAATATTATATATAACAAAAATCTTTATCAAATGAATATTATAAACCTCTCATAAAACTAAAATATTATATAAAACCATCCAGAATAAGTGAAAACCACCATCACTTGAAGGAGTAGAGAAGAAGAAAACCAAAGAGAGTAACATGAAAGAAGGATATTATTATGGAAAGTAGAGAGAGAGAAAAATGTTTATTAAATGAACCATGTAACCCCAAGAATGTCTATAAAATCAGATATTAATATGTTGTTATTATATTATCACATTGTATTGTAATTATCGAATATTGTATACTCCATAAACAAGAATTAAAACCATCCAGAATAAGTGTAAATTATCAGACACTTGAAGGAGTAGAGAGGCAGAATAACAAAGAGAGTTATTTATAAAGATGGCTATTATTATTGTGGAATGAAGAGAAAGAAAAATGTTATTTAATTACCAAATATTGTATGGAACAAGATATGTCAGAGAACATCTAACAAAAACCATTTAGTATATGAATACTGTAAACCCTGATAATTCAGGATAAGTATAAATTATTAACGAAAAAAGAAAAAACTTGTAAACTATTGTGAGAATAAAATATTGTAAACTCTATGTGTAAGAACCAACTGCATAATTATATAAGCGTCAATGTAAGTGTGTAATTTTAAGAATACTCAAGTAAACCAAAACAAATTGTCAACTAGTATAAAAAGGTAACAATGCGGCTAATAAAAAGCATGGCCGAGAATGTCAAGTCTGAAAAGAAATAATTACCTGTGAAAAGGAAGTAGGTTAGAAAGTATAAAAGAAGGAAATGTGATACAAATGAAAACCTCTGGTACCTTGAATATTATATTGAAGATGTTATATTATTGAAAATGAATGATATGTGATATTTTATGTGTTGTGATAGTGCAACTATTGCCAGGTGCAATTTTTATTTTTTCTCAGACAGAGATGAGTATGCCTCTGAATCTGAGTATGTGTAATGAGGAACGGCAGAGAATGTAAGCCACAGTGGGCCACTCTGATTCCGAACCCACTACAAAAGTTAGGGAGTTATATAGTAATGTATCAAGGACTATTATTAAAGAATCTGTGAGGTAAAAGAAAAAAAAAATGAAAGAACCATTGAGATAATCACAAAAGTAAAGATATGTAATGAGAAAGAAAAGTGTATATAAGACAGGAAATTGTTAATTTAAGTAGTGAAATCTATTGTAATTAAATGACTTAAAATGTGAGAAACTTGAAAAAATACTAGTAAGCTAAGAATTATATCACTAGCCAAGAACTCAAGCTAGTGTAACACACTAAGAGTATGTTAAAGGTCAATGTAAAGAGTACAAGACAAAAAACGGTAGTAATGTACTAAAAATTGAAATGAAATGATAATTTTATCAAAAATCAAATTTTCTCTCAAATTATCAATTTTGAGGGGGGAGTATATGTAACATAACCAGGTGTTACATAACCTAGACTTATGACATCAGATTTAATAAATGCATAACGATAATGTAAATAGATAATGTAATGATAAGAGTAACCAAGAAGAGAGGAACCATGGAAGAAGAAAGAAGAAGAAGTGCCGCAAGAAGCAGTAAACCTAAACACTGCTTGACACTACAACCATACTATAACTGACACCAACTAATGGACAAATTAAATTCACTTTAAGCTGTCAAGCGAGTCAGTGAATAACTTAAATGGAATATGACATGTTAATAAAAATGATTAAATAAGAATCTGAATAATGTGATATCAGAATCAGCAGTGGGCTGAGAATTAATCAACTATAACTAGTAATTATTAATGCCAAGAACTAAGATTAGATATGGCCACAATATGAGAATGAAGCTATATTACAGTTTCGAATATGCTTATGACAAGTAAACATGTTTGTAAGAGGGAACCTTATACGAATAAGCTACCTCATCAAAGTACCGAATTGTGAACTAATAAATGTTATTAAGGCAGAAATCCGATACAAACGGTATGCATCAGCAATGCCTAAAACCAACAATCATCAGTAAGGTGATTAGTAAAAAGTACTAGAAGTGTAAATTACATACACTGAATCGTCTTTATGTCCAAACATAGCGATAAGCATTATTAATATGTTATATAATTAATGGTTCGATTGTCAATTAATAGAATGGAGCAAAATAAGGTGAAACGAAATGTCATAGTGAGTAAGTGTAGTTAATAGCAATGTGTAAGTAAGGGTTTAATCATAATGTTCAGTGAATAAATATCAGTACAGATATAATAGTGTTCTAACATAAACGTTCAAGTGAAAAAACGCGAAGTGGAACACAGACAATGTTAATAAGCATGTGTAATCGCCGGCTTCGATTAGCAGACGACGGCGCAAAACCGAGTGCCTGAACATTGTTTATTAAAACAATGTCAGTAAAAGTGTAGATAAACCCGTGTCAAACTATATCAAATTGAAGAGGACAAAATATCCTTTAATTTGATAGTGATACAACCCCAATCGCAACTATAATAAGTGCGTGAAAAGCGTTAGCATCATTTGCAAAAAATGCATAAGAAATCTGTTTATCAACACCAACAACAACGTCAGCTGTCAATCATTCCGGCGAATGTCGGTTAAAAAACCGTTAGTGACAGTTGAGGAGACAATATGTCACTTTCACGACACCTGGCTAACCCAATCAGAAATTAGCTTAGTAATTAAAACAATTACCTAAGGCTGATCAAAGCATTGGTTATATAAGGAGCGGTAGCGTTTTACCGTTAGACACTTTTGTACTTTCATTCAGCGCGGAAGGTGCGCTCGCACCATCAAAATTTCTAATAACTGATAGCGTCATTGTAACAGTGCATCGATGAAACCTTTTCGGCAACAACAACATCTAACTACAAGATATTCTACGAAGAACCAGTGCGTTTAAGTGCAGTATTATTTTATTTAGTGCAGGAAAATCACGAACAGAAGAAATAATTAAATAATATTATATAAGGTCCTTTAAGTTAGAAGCGGACCAATTTTCTCTGTTCACGTGCGAGTGGAGTGAAGAACGATGATCATTATAATCCGATCATTGATGTGTAATTGAATTTTAATCGAAAGATTAAAACACAAAGGTAACAGTGTAACAATTTATTCATTACTCCGAGCGCCATAACCTGTATGTTTTGATAAACAAATCTGTACTGACGCATAACACTGAAACATTTTCTGTACTACATCATGTCTCAATTTATTTAATGAATTTGTAAATCATAGTTAAGTTGGATGTTAGTCATAAGTGATCTCAAAATATAACTTTGTAAATCATGAATCAAGCGCTACGAACGCATAACCTATAAACTAGGTTATTTCTATTTTTATTTTTATATTAGTAACCTCAAAGGCATTACTAGTCAATATTATATCAGAAAGTAAAGTAGATATTGTGTCGGCATGAGTATTCTTTTTTGTGTTTCAAAGAACTTATGCCTGAGATTTAAATAATATTAATGTTTAAAGTAAAAAATATCTGGACTTAACCAGAATCATTGTATATGCTCTGAGCCAGTTATATAGGGTATGTAACAAAATCTTTGCAATTGTACTTCAATGTATTCTTTTAATTATATTTGTTTGAATTCTCTATCAAGGGTATGAATAAAACCCCATTATTAACAGCATAACTCGACTTAATTTATTTCTAAAAAGTAGATAAATAATTCATTCAGAAAAACTCAAAACAACCTTCAGTTGTGATTGAATATGGTTGAATTGCATTGCCATAAGGCAATAAACAATTATTTTAAATTTCTTAAAAGTATTATCTGATTCTACTAATGGGTTTTCCACGGGATTTTCCCGAAATAAACCTGTGTGGTGCCCACTATTAAACAAGGTAACCTAACCTTGTAGATAAAGTGAGTTGGTATTGTAAACCGCCTTGGCAGCTTATTGATTTATTGAACTTCTGAACTTCCAGAAAACACGAACAAGTACGTGTAAGTGCATTTTATTAATCTTATTGTCCAGACATTACTAGACTTAACGTACTTAGACGACTATCAACCTGGAGGAGGAGTTCCGCTGCTTGCATCAGAAAGACGGTCACCAACATCAAGCAACCAGCTAGTACACTTTATTTTTAAATTTAAGCAACGTTAGTGTTTAAATAATATTAACGCAATTATTTTATTTTTTTTATCTAAGGGAATTCTTTTCAGACAATTATAATTCTACAATTGTAAAGACACTTTTCATAACCTCGAATGCTACTTTTTAATCACTTTATAAAATTAGTAACTTTCAAGTTTCAACAAATACAACCTTTAAGATTTCAAATAATAGTTTAAAAATAAACACTAAACTTTTTGATTCGTTACAAATTGACGAACCCAACGCGGGGCTTAAAGGAGAGGAGATTTTGATTCGTTACAATATATATATATATATATATATATTATAACATTGCCAAACCCTGATCACATTTGATATAAATAAGTATGTAAAAAATGCCAAGAAACAATATATTTTGATAAATAAATGATAACGAGAATGAAAGTAGTAAATATAATCAATAGTGACGGAGGAAGAATACAACCAAAGGTGGTTACAAACAAGAAAATACGAACTAGACTGACAGACAACTGACATTGACCCAACCCCAGAGATTGGCCAGATATTAACCAAAGTAAAGCGAGACAAGAAGACAGTGAAGAAAAAAGAAAAAAAAAAATTACATGGCCATAACAATTAACTCACAAGATTGTTTTAAAAGAGCATAATTTTTTATTATTGTTAATAATTTATGTTTAAATTTTTATTAGTGGTAACTTGTAAATGACAGTATCTCAGCAATTGTTATACATAAAAAACCATGTGTAGATATGATTGTATGTATATCCTTATCTATAGGTGATGTGTCAGCTGTTATGTTTAAAATTACACTCATACAGACAGGGAATAGAAATGTGAGCGTGGTTCAATCAGAGAACAAATTGTATATCCTACTATATACTTTGGAACTTTTACTAAGATTATTTCAGCAGTATGTATATTATTTCAGCATTATGTGTTTGAAAGTATAAGGTTTTGGAGAGTTTATTTATTCGCTAATATTATTGCTGTTGCTACAGATGTAGTATGTTTCAATTAACACAATATATTTTAACATTATTAAATTGTTGTTATTATTACTAATTATGACATTTCAGACCAATTTTTATCACTTTAATGACAATGTATACAAAGTTATGTTTTATTTGAAAGATGCATTTACAATACCATGTTGTTTGCATATTATAAAATGATATGTGACAGTCTGAAGTTAACAAAAGAGACATGAACTCATTAGATACAAAAACTTTGTAATAATAGTGAGATCGTGAGAAATATAAGGGTAATTAGAGATAGGTAGGGAGTGACAAAGATAAACAGTGAAGTGATAAGTGTAATAAAATAAACAGCATATAATCTTAAGAAAAAAGAGTTAAACAAGTGTGACAAACCCAAAACATAAGCACATGTTAAATGAGCAATTAAGTTAAGTATATTAGACTGAAAGACACAGAATAATTGTGAATGTAAAAAACAGAAAAAATATTATCTCAGTATAAAAATCACCAGGGTGATTACTGTTATAAAAGAGATGGTGTAGGTATAACACTCACCAAATTTGTTCATTTGTTAATTTAAAGAAAGAAGTTATTGGCTTAATGTTTAAGGCAATAAATACCAGAAGAAATAGTTTTACAGTAATATGTTAGTATGTTTTAAGTAAGTAAGGAATTTATAAAGAAAATAATAGCAATACCTTTATAAGAAATAATAGGCAAAATATAATAATTATGTGTAACGAAAGGGAACATGGCAGAATTATATTAAAACTTAGAAATAAGTAAAATATGTATTAACATAGTATTATCAATTTTGGACTAAAACATTAATACATGGCTTAGACCAATCTTGTAAGATATCAAACTAATCTTTGAAAGAAAATAGAGACATCTACGTAAAGATTACAACCATTGAAATTATCCCCAAGTAAATATAGCCATTATAAAATATTTATTCAAATTAAACAAAAAATTCAAAGTTTGATAACAATGTGTTTATTTTGAGATCGACCAGGTAGAATAATTACGTTACCATGGAAACTGTGGAATAACAAGCAAAAATACCGTTAGATTTTTGTACTGAATGTATGATGCTTTAATGGTATAGACGCTAATTTTCGAGTGACCAAAATTGTCAATTAAAACATAGCAAATATCAGAAAAAGTTACTACTAAGTGTATACCAAGACATAAGACAAAGACTGGAACCATATTATTGAAGTTGAGGCCAAATTAACGAAAAAAGAAAATAAATTACTACCAATTAAACTGGAAAAGATGCCTGATGTCCTGAACCCAGCAAATTAAAGAAGATTATAGTATAACCCATGAATAACAGATCGTATGAATTCGCCATAACTACGGAAGTGATAAGTACCTCTTAAATTATCCAAAATATATAAATAAACTCACGCTAATTATCTCACTAAAGGTCGAAATCTCACTGAACTGAAATCAATTACTTTCAAAGATTAAAAAGAATACTAAGTCACTGACAATTTATAAACTAACCAACATAAACTGTTGTTAATGATCCATAACGTGTAAACACTTTTACTACACTGCGCTAAACAAATTATACCTACACAATATGTTAGTTAAGTTTACTTGATGTAAGGGTGTGTATTTTTATTGTTTTAACATTTGTAATCCTTTGAACGTAACCTCAAGAACCTATGACAAACCAACATTAATAACTTGTATACAATTTTCAACAGACGCCATCATTAAACGTCTGGTTATCAATTCAAATATCGATTGTCAAACCCTGTAATTGTCTCATATAAACAACCGGAGCATTTGTATTAGAATAATTTGTATTAAATGAATAACAATCACTAATAAAAAATGTGTAAGTATTGAGTGTAACCACGGTGTTATAATTTCATTAGGAGGTGCACAATATTTTATGTACATTTTAGCAGATGACTAACGATTTACACAGCCCACGCATCGAACTGCTGTGCGCTACAGTGGGCCTAGCTGGCGGAAATATTTGAATTATTCAAACCGCCTGAGCTGCGCTGGTCATACGCCTTTGAATTTTATTTTAATTGTTTTAAGAAAACAATTTGGCGCCACCGGGAATTTCATACCCCTAATGAACATCAGGTAAGAACATCAAGACCTGGTTATTCATACGTTCGCAACGAACGAAATCTACAGAAGTTGCATGCATTTGAACTACGGATCGAGAAGACACGTACACCCATTACACACAAATTGTACATTATTCACATTTTACAGAGTAAAACGGTAGCCGTACTCACGTCGACATTACAAAGTGGCTTCCATCGCGGGGCTTGAAAGAGGCGGACGTCACGACTATATTACAAAGTGGCGCGCCAACTAGTAGGGCTAGAATAATAAAGAAATTATACAATTAAACCCTATAAATTCTAGCGGCGATTACGAAAGGTTACAATATGCACACCAGAGGATTGTCGAAAAAGTTGGCAAAGGAGAAGGAGATGGAAGGAAACAGAGGGGAAGAAGAGGAAGGAACACCGATTGAAGAAGTGGAGACAATAATAACCACAACAGAACCAAGCCAAGACGAAGAAATGGAATTACAGGCGGGCGACAAGGGAGAATTTAGAGGAGACCCGAACATACTAAAATTAATGGAAATGATGAACAATAATTTGAAGGAGATGAACAATAAATTCGACAAGAATGAGGAGAGCTTGAAGGAGATGAACAATAAATTCGACAAGAATGAGGAGAGCTTGAAGGAGATGAACAATAAATTCGACAAGAATGAGGAGAGCTTGAAGGAGATGAACAATAAATTCGACGGCATGAAGAAAGAAACCAGTGACAATTTGAAACAGATCAATGAAAAAATAGTGAGTACTAAGGAAGAATTGAGGAAAACAGTCAACCAAAATAATGAAACACTACAACAACGATTGCTGGAGGAAATTCAGCAAAGAAACGAAGAATTAAAGGAAGAATTGAAGGGACAGCTGAAGATGGACCACGAGAAAAATAAAGAAGAAATGAAGCTGCAGATGGCACACCAATTAATGGAGTACCGAGAAGAAGCAAAACAGCAGGTTACGGAAATCAATGACAAATTAGAGGAAACGTTGGAGAAGCTAGAGAAGACCAACGAAAATGTTTCTGGAGTCCGCAAGGAAGTACTCGATAAAATGAACCGTCTCAAAGGAGAAAATAAGAGAAGAATTGAGGAAGGTCATGAGGAAACAGTCAGAAAATGTACCCAGATAGACCAGGACATACACCAAGTCCGGGAAGAAAACCAGAAAGAGGTAGCAGCTGTACGAACAGACTTGGGAGAACGAATGGAAGGAGTTTACAGTAACTTAAATAAAGTAGATAGCAAAGTAGACAAAAACCAACAGAGGATTGACGAAATGCGCAGAATAGAAGAGTCATTACGGGAAGAAGTGGATGCCTGGCGTGACCGACCATGTAATAATAATCATGTCATGAACACAGACAACAGAGATACTATTAATTTCCGTAATTATAAAAGAAACCCTATTGAATTCTTGAAGAGGGTAGAAGAGTTAATCATCAAGAATCGAGAGACTCGATGGACTACAATAAGAGGGATGTTGGACGAAATGTTCAAGGAGACATACGACAACTGGTGGACTGCCACTCGACCAGACATCCAAAACCTTCAAGACTTTAAGACTCAATTCAAGGCTAAATACTGGTCTGAGTCAACTCAGAATATGGTCCGCAATAACCTGAGCAATGGAAGGTATGAAAACCAGAATGGACAATCCCTTACCTCCTACTTCTTGGGAAAAATCTGCATGGCCAGGAATTTGGAGCCACGTATACCTGAAGAGTGTCTGGTAATACAGTTATCTTACCACTACGACGACGCCATCCAAAAGGCACGGATGTACAGCCAGGTAAAGACCATCCAAGATATGGCTAACTTACTAGAAAGCCATGAACATGAGTGGCAGTACAGGAAAAATAGAGGGTACAGTTTCAGAAATAATAGAACCAATGAGGGACAATTGTCACAGAATCAACAGGGAGATAATAAGCCACCGGTAAATAACCCTAACAATTACCAAGGGAACACATGGGGCAATAACGTACCCAGAAATTTTAACAGAAGTGGAAACCATAATAATAACAACTTCAGGAACAACCACAGGGGTAATTTCCCGTCGAATGGTTACAACAACAATTATCGCCCTGGAAACAACAGTAATCAGAACAATAATCCAGGATACCGGCCACAGGTAAATTACATAAGGGGGCAAAGACAAAGGAGCCCAAGAAGAAACTATCCCTCATCTAACTATCGGCGAACGTACTATAACCAGGTACCCGATACGAGAAGTCACCCATTCGAAGAAGATCACAGGCACAGCGTGTATAACCGGAATAATCAACAGGAGCCGAACGCTAACCAACCATCAAACACTACTGATGTTGGGGGCAATGAGGTCAACCCTCATTTAAACGCTTAAGGCCAGTGAAAACTGCGGACAGCCCATCACTGGACCAATCTCTGGGTGAATATAAGACAACACATGACAAGAAGATCACAATAATATGTACTAACTATTTGAAAAATATAAGGGACGATTTGATCGAAGAATAACCAAAACTACTGAAGAAAGAAGAATAATCAAATCCACTGAAGAATTTATAAACTTAGCTTACCACGACTTTACGGAAGCTACCCCATACACAATGATGTTTGAGCGGCCACCGCCTAGAGAGATAACCGATATGATCCAATTCCCCACCAACACCGAATATCAATTCGAGAAAAAAAGATTCTATAACAGAATAGCCGAAAAGGTAGAGCAACAAAAGAATAAATACGCTAAGAACCAGAAAAAGACTATTAAGTACGAGGTAGGAGAAAGGGTACTGTTAAAAAACAGAGAATTACCCAGCTCCATAGAAGGCATCACTAGAAAGTTACTATTATTATACGTGGGACCATACACTATAACAAAAGACAAGGGCAATAACACTTACGAGATCACTCACCCCGTCACCAAGAAAATAAAGGGGGTATACAATCAAGCCTCAATTAAGAAATATTATGACAATCAACAATAACTGTAAAAAAAAAACAATTTAAGACAAAAAACCAACAAAAATACTTTAAATAAAGAAAAAAAAATAACGTGACAAACAAACAAGTCTGCCAATGTCATAAAGAAAAGATCTCTAAAGAATGTCAAAATTTCAAAACATTCGTAAGTACAGCTTACACTAAGCATTAGAGAAACCATTATGATGAATAAAAAATTGTAAAAAATCAAAAAGATATGTAAGAAAAGCTTACCCAAATATCTCAATAATATTTTAGAACAAGTAAAAATGGAGAGATAAAAGTCACAAGGCATTCAGATAAAGTAAGAGCAACCAACTTACTACAATATTTAAATAAAAATTAACAATTGAGGAGTGTAGTTACGAAACATTCCTACAAAATAAGATTAAATTACCATAATGTTTAGCCAAAAAAATGAGGCATGAAAAGCATGACATACTATGAAGGAATAAGCTACAAAAAATTCCTAACTAGTAAGAAGCAATAACTTGCTATGATATCTAAAAAATTATGAAAAAAAAAATCAATCAAAATGATCAGCTTCCACAACTATTTAGAAAGAGGGGAAGTAAAATTACCCAAACCAATGATCACAAAACAATATAAATGAAATAAACGTTCTAAGAGTTATAATGTGAAATGAGATGAAACAAAGAGTAATTAAAAATGAATAAAAATGTGAATTGTATCAATAAAAAACAATGCTTCGAATAGTATCAAATAGTATCTATAAAGAAAGATGGAACAATATCTGATTCGAACTGAGCAATAATGAAGTATAAAAGTAAAAGATTCCCAACAAATATTATGATTATGATTATTATTATTATTATTTTGAGTCACGAGTTGACTATATTTAAGAATTATTAATTGAGATTGTCTGTGGAATGAACCAGCAATCATTTTACTGAGCAGGGATGATGTTCCCCTGATATCAGTATAAGAGTAGTTTTGATGAAAAATAAGATTTATAGGGAATAAGTTATAATAAAAAAATTCAATAAGCCAGTTCGCAATATGAGAAGATAATGAAGAAAAGACTAAGAAGAATAGAAATAAAAGATACCGAATTAATTATAAAAAATGAATGAGAAGCAGAAGAATTTGAAAAAAACAAAAAAAAAAAAAAATTTTTGATACGATACAATTGATAATTTCATCAAACTTAAATTCACGTTTTATAAAATGATCAATTTTGGTGGAAGGGCATTATATAACATTGCCAAACCCTGATCACATTTGATATAAACAAGTATGTAAAAAATGCCAAGAAACAATATATTTTGATAAATAAATGATAACGAGAATGAAAGTAGTAAATATAATCAATAGTGACGGAGGAAGAATACAACCAAAGGTGGTTACAAAACAAGAAAATACGAACTAGACTGACAGACAACTGACATTGACCCAACCCCAGAGATTGGCCAGATATTAACCAAAGTAAAGCGAGACAAGAAGACAGTGAAGAAAAAAGAAAAAAAAAAAATTACATGGCCATAACAATTAACTCACAAGATTGTTTTAAAAGAGCATAATTTTTTATTATTGTTAATAATTTATGTTTAAATTTTTATTAGTGGTAACTTGTAAATGACAGTATCTCAGCAATTGTTGTACATAAAAAACCATGTGTAGATATGATTGTATGTATATCCTTATCTATAGGTGATGTGTCAGCTGTTATGTTTAAAATTACACTCATATAGACAGGGAATAGAAATGTGAGCGTGGTTCAATCAGAGAACAAATTGTATATCCTACTATATACTTTGGAACTTTTACTAAGATTATTTCAGCAGTATGTATATTATTTCAGCATTATGTGTTTGAAAGTATAAGGTTTTGGAGAGTTTATTTATTCGCTAATATTATTGCTGTTGCTACAGATGTAGTATGTTTCAATTAACACAATATATTTTAACATTATTAAATTGTTGTTATTATTACTAATTATGACATTTCAGACCAATTTTTATCACTTTAATGACAATGTATACAAAGTTATGTTTTATTTGAAAGATGTATTTACAATACCATGTTGTTTGCATATTATAAAATGATATGTGACAGTCTGAAGTTAACAAAAGAGACATGAACTCATTAGATACAAAAACTTTGTAATAATAGTGAGATCGTGAGAAATATAAGGGTAATTAGAGATAGGTAGGGAGTGACAAAGATGAACAGTGAAGTGATAAGTGTAATAAAATAAACAGCATATAATCTTAAGAAAAAAGAGTTAAACAAGTGTGACAAACCCAAAACATAAGCACATGTTAAATGAGCAATTAAGATAAGTATATTAGACTGAAAGACACAGAATAATTGTGAATGTAAAAAACAGAAAAAATATTATCTCAGTATAAAAATCACCGGGGTGATTACTGTTATAAAAGAGATGGTGTAGGTATAACACTCACCAAATTTGTTCATTTGTTAATTTAAAGAAAGAAGTTATTGGCTTAATGTTTAAGGCAATAAATACCAGAAGAAATAGTTTTACAGTAATATGTTAGTATGTTTTAAGTAAGTAAGGAATTTATAAAGAAAATAATAGCAATACCTTTATAAGAAATAATAGGCAAAATATAATAATTATGTGTAACGAAAGGGAACATGGCAGAATTATATTAAAACTTAGAAATAAGTAAAATATGTATTAACATAGTATTATCAATTTTGGACTAAAACATTAATACATGGCTTAGACCAATCTTGTAAGATATCAAACTAATCTTTGAAAGAAAATAGAGACATCTACGTAAAGATTACAACCATTGAAATTATCCCCAAGTAAATATAGCCATTATAAAATATTTATTCAAATTAAACAAAAAATTCAAAGTTTGATAACAATGTGTTTATTTTGAGATCGACCAGGTAGAATAATTACGTTACCATGGAAACAGTGGAATAACAAGCAAAAATACCGTTAGATTTTTTTACTGAATGTATGACGCTTTAATGGTATAGACGCTAATTTTCGAGTGACCAAAATTGTCAATTAAAACATAGCAAATATCAGAAAAAGTTACTACTAAGTGTATACCAAGACATAAGACAAAGACTGGAACCATATTATTGAAGTTGAGGCCAAATTAACGAAAAAAGAAAATAAATTACTACCAATTAAACTGGAAAAGATGCCTGATGTCCTGAACCCAGCAAATTAAAGAAGATTATAGTATAACCCATGAATAACAGATCGTATGAATTCGCCATAACTACGGAAGTGATAAGTACCTCTTAAATTACCCAAAATATATAAATAAACTCACGTTAATTATCTCACTAAAGGTCGAAATCTCACTGAACTGAAATCAATTACTTTCAAAGATTAAAAAGAATACTAAGTCACTGACAATTTATAAACTAACCAACATAAACTGTTGTTAATGATCCATAACTTGTAAACACTTTTACTACACTGCGCTAAACAAATTATACCTACACAATATGTTAGTTAAGTTTACTTGATGTAAGGGTGTGTATTTTTATTGTTTTAACATTTGTAATCCTTTGAACGTAACCTCAAGAACCTATGACAAACCAACATTAATAACTTGTATACAATTTTCAACAGACGCCATCATTAAACGTCTGGTTATCAATTCAAATATCGATTGTCAAACCCTGTAATTGTCTCATATAAACAACCGGAGCATTTGTATTAGAATAATTTGTATTAAATGAATAACAATCACTAATAAAAAATGTGTAAGTATTGAGTGTAACCACGGTGTTATAATTTCATTAGGAGGTGCACAATATTTTATGTACATTTTAGCAGATGACTAACGATTTACACAGCCCACGCATCGAACTGCTGTGCGCTACAGTGGGCCTAGCTGGCGGAAATATTTGAATTATTCAAACCGCCTGAGCTGCGCTGGTCATACGCCTTTGAATTTTATTTTAATTGTTTTAAGAAAACAATTTGACGCCACCGGGATTTTCATACCCCTAATGAACATCAGGTAAGAACATCAAGACCTGGTTATTCGTACGTTATAGAAAAACAAGTATTGGGTGTAAAGTAATGTGTATGTGTTGTAAACTGTGTCGGGCGTTACCTCCGCGCACTTTTGTTACTTACCCTGTTGACTGGATCCTCTGCAGTGATGTAGTCCTGTAACACAACTTAAAACTATGCTTTTGTGGGCGCCACTTGGAAACGTTTGTTCCAAGAAAAATTAAATGATTGATAAAATTTTTAAATCTACGAAAAAATTTAAACAAGTCAGTTTAGCTTTGAAAAATCAGTTAAGTTTAATGATTCTTTAAAAACAACAAACAAATCATCTGAAGGACTATCGTTCATAAAAATTATAAAATTGCAGAGAAAAAATTTTACAAGTTATTATTATTGACAATTTTTTTTTTTTATATCCAATCAAGTATCGGCTAGTATTTCAGATTCTGACTCAGTTGACAAGCATGAGTTTAATATGTGAAAAATCTTTACTCTCAGGACGTGACTCCTTTGAACTACCAAGACATATCAATTAGATGCCTTACAAGAAAAAACTAAGTGATTTGAAGATGTATGTGTGGCGTGTAAAGTACAACTGTGTGATAAATGTAACCAGGTAACAAATGATTTTAATTTTGCTAACTCACGTTCCAATGGTCGTTTATTCTCTCACTGGACACTTCCTTCGGGTAGTTTCTCGATCTCGCCTCTTCGGGTGTACACTGAATCTATTTAAAGTCAATTTTTGCGATCGTTACTTTTTCCGCACTTTTTGTCAAAACGTTTGGCAGTAAAATCTCGTTCAAACGCCGCCACTACGAATCATCTGTTTAGCGTTGATTCAGAAATCTGCCACCGCAGCGCTGATTCTCATGCAGTTTTGAGGAAGGCTTAGATGTATTGTTTGTTTACGTTCGGGGGAATTATTTGTCACGTTAGTCAGTCAATGCGAACACAGCAGAATTCGTTCTCTATTAAATGTTTGGGACCCTCCTGGGCCGTCGACGTTCTGGCTGCGTGCTTTCTATTAAAATTTGCCGTATCGCTGCTCTATTTCAGCGATATTTTTTGGCGTATACTCTCGTTGAGGTTAAGTCAGTCGGGTATGTCTATGTACGGGAAAAGCCTTCCTGCCGTGTCTTGTCGATTTCTCGCTTCTCGGTTTCGCCTTAGCTGCGTTGATCAGTGTTGTGTGAGATGCATCAGTTCTGGAGTTCAATCTTCAAGTGTTTTTTGGTCAAATTTTGTCTCGCTTTTATACTAAATCGGGATGACTGTTTTCGTCGACTTCCGGTATATTTGTGTAAAAATTCTTTCTAGATTGTTCGAGAATAAACGAAATGGAATGTCATAGAACAATTTTCACTTCCGTAGAAGCTTTTAGAACGAATTTCTTATTCTTCATACAATGGATATTTCAAAATTTACACTGGTATTTATCAAACAGTTTCACATTAGTACTTACAATTTGTATGCCATTAATGTATTTAGATTCCTTGTTTTTTACTGAATCTAGCGATACTAAATATGATTGGTATCTAATTAACTTAAGTCTAACAAACATTACAATTTACAACCCTCACCTTGAGTTGTAGTCATTAAAAACTCAATATTTATAATAAAAATTGTTGTGGAGTTATAAAGTTCCCTTCACAAGCTGGACATCTACTACTACTACTCTCCTACAACAAAATAAACAAAATTTTAACATCAATAAAACACAAATAAATACAATTTTATATGGCCTCTGCTCATGGCCTAGGTTCTTGTCAGTTTTCTAATACAATGATTAGTCTTTTTCCTTAATATATGTGTTATTTCACCACTATACACACAGAGTTTATTATTTTGTCTATCTTTTGTGATACCTGGTTACTTGGTACATATATTATATTTATCACAAGATGACATAGCATCATTGATTGGTCTTGAGATGTCATTTTCTATGGTGTGACAAATCTCACTCTAATTAGTTAAATTCTTTTAGAATTGACTTTACTTTCAACTGAGTTTATTTCTTATTAAGGTATTTTGATGTATTGTACCTTTCTACCTTATTTTTGTTAGTATTATGTAAGTATTTTAGCCAGATCTGATTATTTTTGTACTGGATAATTGGCTTCAGCCATACATGGTATAAGTAAATATTTTGCCGACTTGACTATTACAATGTTAAAGTTGGTCAGGTATATTAGTATAGTTGCTTTATATCATATTACAGCTTTCTAATACAGTTTGGTTGCATTTTGGCAACATTAAATTCATAAATTATACAATATTAGATGCCTATTACATGTTTTTAGTTAACACTGTTTTTGGCTATTTTGGCTGCTTTTTATTCATTTGACAGCTTCCTTTATTTAAGATAAATTGTTCACTATTGTCTGCTTGACAATTACATATAGTTTTTATTTAAATCTGATAATAATTAATTTTTTCATGAAATCTTGGTGTATGGTCTCAAATCCAACACATTAATATTTTTTTGTCATTGCAAATATACAATTTTTATTTCAACTTAAACTCTTTCTAATAATGTATTTAAATCATTTAATACATTTATTTTATTTACATCACATAATATAATAATGGATCATGTCCATTTATTCACAAAAAATAGTTTTTAATACTATATTCATAGTTATAAAACTTAATAATTATTGACTTTATTCTGGTGGATTCTGACATTATTTCTCTCTCTTATAGTGTCTTATGGTTTTTTCACTCTTATTCACTTTAATAATATGTATGGGGTTTTGTCTTAGTCATAGTTTGTTCGTTTTTTTCAAGTTGATAGAAATAATTATTATACAAAATTACACAATTTTTTGAGACTACTTGGGTTCGATACTGTTCACTTCACTTTCCTCCTATGCTAACTTACTATATAAATGATTTCTTTTTATGGAACGTTCTGTGACGTTACAACGTTCGCAACGAACGAAATCTACAGAAGTTGCACGCATTTGAACTACGGATCGAGAAGACACGTACACCCATTACACACAAATTGTACATTATTCACATTTTACAGAGTAAAACGGTAGCCGTACTCACGTCGACATTACAAAGTGGCTTCCATCGCGGGGCTTGAACGAGGCGGACGTCACGAATACATTACAATATATATATATATTGTACTGCTGTTAAAATGCACACAGTACATAATAGGGAGATAATAAATTTTAAAAGAGAAAGGATGCAGATTTTGTATTGAATGTAAACAGAAAACATTGGGAATATCAACTTACTCAGTCAACATAGAGGTCGATTCCTATATGATATAAAACCATATTTAGTTATATGTTCAGAAAATAATATATGAAATTGGAATGAATATTATAAGAAGAGTAAAGAGTAATAAAATTATAATTTAATAAATAACCAATAGAATTTCAAATATTAGAGTTAAAATAAATATGTTTAATAAGAAATAGAAAAATTATATATGTTTTAATAGGTATATGATAAACAGATGTAAAGAAATTAGGGAATTATCATGGGGGCAATTTTGTAAATTGTTAAGAAAATTGTTTTGTATAGTGAGGAAGAAAATGTTTATTAGTCTAAAATTAAATGCATTAAGAGTAACGTTATTAGTCTTAAATTAAATTCATTAAGAGTAACGTTATGAGTCTAATTATATATCTAATAGTAACTACATGAAGAGTCTTAAATTATATTAAATAACATTTGTACATCATCAAGTTAATGTAACAAGGAAAAGAAAATACAGTAAAGGAATTTAAATTGTGATACCAGAGTTTTGATTATAATAATTTAATAAATAAATAATAATACGAGAAACATAACAATATCCTTGATAGAACGATGACAGAAGAGGAAAACCTTGGACTGAAGAAGAGTTTAAGTGGCCATAAAGGATAGTTAAGTGTTCCGAGGAGACATCTGTGTCGCAGTAGTCCTGGAGAGCGGCATTCAGTGGTGAGAGCAATAAGAAATTTGTGTAAAGGAACATAATATTAGATTGCCAAGCCTAATATTGCTTTTGAAAAAAAGTAAACAACAACCAGAAGTGAAGCCGTGGCAGCTGGAAGAATTCAGAGTCGGTTAAGTTACATTAGTTTATTATTTATTTCTTACATGGTTAATTATCAAAATACTACATATTAACTGAATCTGGTTTGGTTTAAAGAAAAGAAAATAATAGATACAATCGTAAATACGATCAAATAACTTAATAATCATTAACCCTGAGATAAAGAGTTTCTTTACATGTACTGGTAAATAAAAAAAAAACATAATAACAGTAGGTATATTTCTTAATTACCATACGTATAAATAACTACAACACATAAATGGCTGATCCAACGTGGAGCAGATCTTAATTACAATACCTGTAATTAATTTACAGTACAACAAATGACGCAACCAACGTGGTGCATATAATATTATATTATACTAGCAGAAAATAAAGTACAGCACATTAAATGGCGCCCATACGTGAAAGTAAAGATTTTCTTTAAACCAGCACCAAATAACACAAATTTGTTAAATTTAATTAGCATAAAAAATTTTTTCCTTGTAATTAAATTAAGTTAAAGATTGTAAAATGGCTAACAAACCAGAATAACGATATGAATTAAGGAGTAATAGTGCTGAAGAGGAAGAAACTGAACTGGAAATAATTGTAAGGGATGCCCATGGGGACCAACCAAAGAAACCAACCCAACCAATGGATGTAAATTTCCAGGAAATTATGAGAATTATAATGGAAGGGAATAACCAAATTAATGAAGCATTGAAACAAAATAAGAAAGAAACTAATGACAATTTTAAGAAACAGGAAGAAAAAATCAATGAGAAATTGGACAAAAACAAACAGGAAATGAAAGAGGATAATAAACACATGAAATTAGATAATGAAAACTTATTAAAACAAAATATTGAAGAACTCAAGAAACAAATGAGGGAAGATAAGGAGGAATTAAAAGGACAATTGAAGGAAGAGAGTGAGAAAAATAGAGAGGAATTGAAACGACAGTTAGAAGAGTATAAGAAAGAAATAAGGAGTGATGAAAACCAGTCAATAGAAACAGCGATAGAAGACGACAAGCAAAATGTGGAAACATTGAATAAGATAACGGAGATAGAAATAATACCAAACGATCAAATCAGAGATCCAATAAATCAGAAAATAGAGAGTAGTAAGGAAATAGAAAATAAAGAAGATAAGAGTATATTATTAGATAAGAATAACTATAGCAGAAACAAAGAGAATAATAAGAATATGGTAAAGAAAACAGAAGAAAGAAGAATAACACATCCTAAGAAAATTAAAAATACACACTGTTTTCCTTTTTTTTTTTCATTTATCATTTATCATTTCCATTTAGTATCAAATATATGACAGTATTTCTCCTTCTTTTCTCCTTTACTAAGTGTCCATCTTGTAATATTTATTTATAATAATCTCTCTCCTTCTCTAAGTACGGGTAAGCTGGTAAATATACGTTGACATGGCTATTGGAAATAAATCTATATTTTATATATATCTTTATGCCTTTGGTGTAAGGTGTCCTTCTCGTAATATTTATTTATTAATAATCTCTCTCCTTCTATAAGTACGGGTAAGCTGGTAAATATACGTTGACATGGCTATTGGAAATAAATCTTGCCTATGGTGGAATGTGTCCATCTCGTAATATTTATTAATAACAATCTCTCTCCTTCTCTAAGTACGGGTAAGCTGGTAAATATACGTTGACTTGGCTATTGGAAATAAATCTATATTTTATATATATCTTTATGCCTTTGGTGTAAGGTGTCCTTCTCGTAATATTTATTAATAATAATCTCTCTCCTTCTCTAAGTACGGGTAAGCTGGTAAATATACGTTGACTTGGCTATTGGAAATAAATCTATATTTTATATATATCTTTATGCCTTTGGTGTAAGGTGTCCTTCTCGTAATATTAATTTATAATAATCTCTCTCCTTCTCTAAGTACGGGTAAGCTGGTAAATATACGTTGACATGGCTATTGGAAATAAATTTTGCCTATGGTGGAATGTGTCCATCTCGTAATATTTATTAATAACAATATTTATATTTATTTAAAAAATTTCTACCTCCCTTCTAATTATGGCTAAGTTAAAAAATTCACGTTGACATGTTTAGTCAAGGTACCTTTTCTATGATGCTGTATCTGACTTGGGTCTTTGGTCATGGTACTTGGTCACTGATTGAGTATTCGACTTGCGATTTTTTAATCATGGTACTTTTTTAATGAAGTCTGGTTATACGTTCCTTTTACCTTGTTCCTAATTGTGTCAGTTACCTCGTAGGTATTGTTTTTATTATCTCTGGTTATCGTGAAAGGCCCTGTATATAAGAGTAGCAATTTCCTCGTTATGCCTTGTATAGCACTGGGCAATTCTCTATTTTTAACCAACACCTTTTCACCTACCTCATATTTAATTGCCTTAGGCTGTGATTTGATATATTTTTTCCGCTGCTGTTCCGTTTTTTTCTAACACCTTATTATAAAATTTTGCCCCTTCAAATTGGTATGCGGGTTCGTCGGGAAAATTAATAATTTCCTTTATCTCTCGTGGTGGGGGTCTTTCGAACATAACCGTGTATGGCGACATCTCGATGGTATTGTGATGCGAGAAATTGAGAAAATCCTCGGTAGAGGCTACATATTCATGCCATCTTTTCTGCTCGTTATGGCAGTATGTTCTTAGCAACCGTCCTACCTCCCTTAACACTCTCTCGGCTGGGTTACTATTCGGGTGATATACGGACGTCTTGTACGTTTTTATTCCGTGTTCTCCCAAGCTTTCCTTCCAAAGTTTTCCCCTAAACTGAGTGCCGTGGTCCGTAATTATAGAATACGGTCGGCCCACTTCCATTATATAACGCTTGATTATTATGTCTATTATTTTCCTGGTCGTTGCCCTAGTTATTGGGTATAGCTTTGTATACTTGCTAAAGTGGTCGAAAATGATCACGATGAATTTATATCGGTGTCTCCCACCGCTGCGTGGAAAGGGTCCGCAGATATCGAGAAATACCTTTTCCAATTTTTCGGTAGATAATATGGGTATCATTACCCCTTCCTTCCTCTCGTTATCACACTTTACTTTTTGACAAATATCGCACGACCGTATTGCCAGTTGCACCTTCTTATTCATCCCCTTGATGTATGTTTGCTCTTCCAATGCCTTCCTTACTTTAAGGGCACCCATATGTCCGTACCTCTCGTGATAGTCGATCATTAGCGGTCTCTCTATCGCTGGTGGAATCACTAATTTCCAACTCTCCTGGTGCGGGGTATTCCTAATAAACAAAGTGTCGTCGTGTATACAATAAAATCTGTTTATGACCTCATCGCCTTCCTGTACCCTTTTCCTAATATCTCCTAATTTCGGATCGGCCTCTTGTTGTGACTTTATTTCGTGCAAAATATTTTTTAAATCCTCCCTGCTCTTAATAATGTGATAAACCTTGGCTAATTGTTCCTTTTCGCCGTCAAAGGTTTGGTCTGGTATATTGACGCGAGATAAGACGTCGGCGGCTACGTTCTGTTTGCCGGGTATATATTCCCATGTGATATTGTACTCTTGCAAGGCCAAAACCCATCTAGTCAGCCTTCCATGGTTCAGTTTACAATGCTTTAAAAATGATATAGATTTGTGGTCGCTTCTAACTGTTATGGGGTACCCTAATATATATGTCCTGAATTTACCGCATGCGAAAACTACACTCAACAGTTCTTTTTCGGTAGTATTGTAGTTTCTTTCGCAACTGTTCAGCACGCGGCTAGCAAAGCTAATTACTAAATGGTTACCGTCCTGATCTTCCTGATAGAGGGCTGCACCTAAACTCACGTTACTGGCATCGCAGTTTAGAAAAAATGGTTTTGTAAAGTCGGGATGATGCAACATTACGGTTTCTAAAAACTTTTCCTTTATGATATTGAGCACTCCATCTTGCTCTGGTCCCCAAGTCCATTTGTCTTTAGCTGATAACTGCTTTTGGAACCTGGCAGTTAATTCTGAGTAATTGGACCGAAACTTTCTGTAATAGTTGCAGATTCCTAAAAATGACTGCAGCTGTTTCCTATTCTTTGGGGTGGGGAACTTCTGTATGGCCTCTACCTTTTCTTTGGATGGAGTAATCCCTTGTTCTGTTAAATTAAATCCTAAAAATTTCACCTCATTTGCAATGAATTGGGACTTGTCTAATTTGAGGGTGATATTATTCTCCGATAATTTCTGTAGCACCTGTTCAACCCTATTACAATGGTCGTCCCAATTCGCTGAAGTCACCAGTAGGTCGTCGACGTACACTGTCGTAAACTTCAGTACTTCCTGCCCCAATATTCTGTCCATTATCTTTACAAACACCGCCACAGAATTTATTAAGCCAAAAGGTAACCGCTTAAACTGATAGTTTCTGCCCTCGAATATGAATGCCATATATTTCCTACTATCAGGGTGGAGTTCTATCTGCCAGTATCCGCACACCGTATCCCATGAGCTAATATATCTGATTCCGTGGAACTTTTTTAATATCTCCTCTATCTCCCCAGGTGAAGTGCGGTCGTTAACAATCATTTTGTTAATCTCCCTAGCATCGAGACAAATACGTACCTTTCCGTTCTTTTTTGGCACCGCTATGATTGGGCTGGTAAAGGGCGAATGACTATACTCGATTATGTCGTCCTCTATCATCCTGTTCAGTTCTTCCCTGACTTCGTTCTTTAGCGAGTATGCGATCGGGTACGATTTCCTGTTAAATTCCACCGGAGTTTTAAATTTTATGGTGCATTGATAATCTCTGGCTTTACCTGGAGCGTTCGAGAATATGTGTTTATAATGGTTGTATACCTCGACCAATTTTTCCGCCTGTTTTTCGCTGACCAGACCCCTTGCTTTCGTCCTTTGGAAATCCCGTATTTCTTCTAACTTTTCTAACCACAACTCTGGGTTTTCCTCCTGATATAATGGCATATTGATCGGACGATCGGTACAATAATAATGGTTTACTATCGCTTGATAAGGTGTATCGTCTGTACCACTTCCTTGGACATCGATCAAATTATTGGTCCAAATCCCCTTGTTAGTCTTAAAAGTTATCACCTTACTTTCCAAATCTATCACAGCATTGTATGGCCTAAGTATATCGCAGCCTATTAGTATACTCATGGGTAAATTACTCGCCACTAATAACCCTATCGGTATTGTTACCCCATTACTAGTCATCTCTAATGACACCTGTTTCTTTATTGATTTATTTTGCCTCCCCGTTGCTCCGACTAAAACAACGTTATTTATCGGTAGAGTGGGTATTGGTAAATTACTATGTTGCTTAATCCTCTCTAACTCAATGCTATCAATAAGTGACACATTTGACCCCGTGTCAATGAGTAGTATCGCTTCTATGCCATTGATATATGCTTTAATCTGCACGATACTATTGTTCCCTTGGTTGCTATTTTTAATGATATCGTCACCTTCTTCTAATAACTCCTCTCTAATATCCTTAAGGTAATTATTTATTCTTAATATAGTCCCGTCTTTGTCCTGTCTATGTTCGTCGTTTGTCACCCCATAATATTGGTTCAGTGAAGGGCGGTTTTCCTTTTTCACTGCCGCGTTTAGTTTAAATGAGTCACTGTCTCATTGGCCCGGTCTCCCGGAACATTGGGTTGCTGACCCGTCTGTGTTTCCTGCCTGACCTCGGGATTACCGTTAATAGGTTGGCTATTCGCCGTGTTACCCTGGCTAGCTGGCGCCTGTTGTGGGTAAAACATGTAAGTGGGTACATTAGGTGGATATGGCCGTCGGTTATTGGCCATTGTATAATTTACCTGGGGCCTGTACTCATTTTGGTTTCTCCTATCGCTTCCTCCTTGGTTTCCCCCGTTGCGATAACCATTACGTTGACCAAAATTACTTCCTCTATAATTATTCCCGCGATAATCGCTTCCCTGGTGGAAGTTCCTACCGTAGTTATTCCCGGTGTAATTACCTCTGTTTGGTCCCGGATAGTTGCGGTTAATTGGGCCCTGAGTGGTATCATTTCGGCCATTTGGTGGGATATTATTATTCTGATTATTGGTGCTTAGATTATTACCGTTCCCACCTCCATTCCGGTTTGGTCCGTTATTATTGTTGTTGTACTCTACCTTGCGATTGGGGGGTTGGTAATCCTGGAACCTTCCTGTGGATTCGCAATTTTCCAATAATTTGGCCAGATCGGCTATTTTGCCAATTTGTTGGTATAGTTGGGCATCCTTGATCCCATAGCTGTAATGTCCAGCTAACTGCCTTACCAAACATTCTTCTGGGATTGGCGGTATCAACTTCCGTGCTAAACATACCTTTCCCAGGAAATAAGACGTCGGGGACTGTCCATAGGACGCGTCGTATTTGCCATAGAAAATGTCCATTCTTACCCTGTTTTGTGCGGTCTCTGACCAATACTTTTCCTTAAACTGGCGTTTAAACTCTGCTAAATTCGTTATTTCTGGTCGTACCGCTATCCACCAGTTATCCTTAGTATTTTTAAACGTCTCGTCAAGCATCTCTCTTATCCTGTCCCACCTTGTTTCTCTACTTCTCCCAATAACCTCCTCCATTCTTTCCAAAAATTCCATTGGGTTTCGTCGGTAGTCCTGGAAGTTGATTACTTCCCTGTTTTCACCATGACACGTATGAGTGTTTAGCATTGGTGTGTCTCTCAGCGCCTCTAATCTTTCCTGCAGGTTTTTCTCTCTCTTGTCTATTTCCAGTATGCTATTTTTGTTAGTTTTTATTTGTTCGTCCAGCCTGTTAGCGATGTGCTGGACTTCTCCTACCTCCTGCATGATGGCGTCTTGGTTCTGCCTTACCTTGTCTTCGAGATTTCTAACATCTTGTTTGGTCTCTACTGTTTGCTCCTCTATACTTTCGAAACGTGTATTGTTTCCCTCCCGTAACCTTTCCAACTGTTTCTCCATATTCTCGACCTTCCTGTCACTATCGATTTTATTATCATCGATCCTTTTGTTTACTATTTCGTATTTTATGCTAATTTCTTTTTTCAGGGACTCTATGCTTCCTTTTATTTCCTCCTTATCTTCCTGTCTGTTTTTATTCAGGGATTCTATATTTTTGTTCATACCCTCCTTTAAAGATTCTATGCTTCCTTTTATTTCCGCCTTGTCTTCCTGTCTATTTTTATTTATATCCTCTTTCAGAGATTCTGTATTTTTGTTCATTTCTTCCATTTTTTGGAACATTTGCTCATTACTTTTTTTAGTTTCCTCCTTATCTTCCTGTCTCTCTTTTATCAGCGTTTGGAACATCATCATTATTACGTTCGCGTCAACGCTCTCTGTTATTTTTTCTGGTTCGGGTTTCTCTGTCTGTTCTACCATTTGTATGGGTTCTTCTCCCGTTCGTTCTTCTAATTCCTCTGCCGTTTGTACCGGTCTTTCCACTTCTAGTGTGGGCGGTTCTAATTCCGTTTCCTCGACCTGTACTGCCTCTCCGTCTTCCACACTTAACTCGGGTTCCGCAGTCTTCTTCACCTTCTTTCCCTTTGGTTGCGGCATTTTAATATGTTGGTAGTTGCCGGGCTTGTTCCGTCTTTTTCAAGCCTCACTAGTTGGGCTGCCAATTTATAGAAAAACAAGTATTGGGTGTAAAGTAATGTGTATGTGTTGTAAACTGTGTCGGGCGTTACCTCCGCGCACTTTTGTTACTTACCCTGTTGACTGGATCCTCTGCAGTGATGTAGTCCTGTAACACAACTTAAAACTATGCTTTTGTGGGCGCCACTTGGAAACGTTTGTTCCAAGAAAAATTAAATGATTGATAAAATTTTTAAATCTACGAAAAAATTTAAACAAGTCAGTTTAGCTTTGAAAAATCAGTTAAGTTTAATGATTCTTTAAAAACAACAAACAAATCGTCTGAAGGACTATCGTTCATAAAAATTATAAAATTGCAGAGAAAAAATTTTACAAGTTATTATTATTGACAATTTTTTTTTTTTATATCCAATCAAGTATCGGCTAGTATTTCAGATTCTGACTCAGTTGACAAGCATGAGTTTAATATGTGAAAAATCTTTACTCTCAGGACGTGACTCCTTTGAACTACCAAGACATATCAATTAGATGCCTTACAAGAAAAAACTAAGTGATTTGAAGATGTATGTGTGGCGTGTAAAGTACAACTGTGTGATAAATGTAACCAGGTAACAAATGATTTTAATTTTGCTAACTCACGTTCCAATGGTCGTTTATTCTCTCACTGGACACTTCCTTCGGGTAGTTTCTCGATCTCGCCTCTTCGGGTGTACACTGAATCTATTTAAAGTCAATTTTTGCGATCGTTACTTTTTCCGCACTTTTTGTCAAAACGTTTGGCAGTAAAATCTCGTTCAAACGCCGCCACTACGAATCATCTGTTTAGCGTTGATTCAGAAATCTGCCACCGCAGCGCTGATTCTCATGCAGTTTTGAGGAAGGCTTAGATATATTGTTTGTTTACGTTCGGGGGAATTATTTGTCACGTTAGTCAGTCAATGCGAACACAGCAGAATTCGTTCTCTATTAAATGTTTGGGACCCTCCTGGGCCGTCGACGTTCTGGCTGCGTGCTTTCTATTAAAATTTGCCGTATCGCTGCTCTATTTCAGCGATATTTTTTGGCGTATACTCTCGTTGAGGTTAAGTCAGTCGGGTATGTCTATGTACGGGAAAAGCCTTCCTGCCGTGTCTTGTCGATTTCTCGCTTCTCGGTTTCGCCTTAGCTGCGTTGATCAGTGTTGTGTGAGATGCATCAGTTCTGGAGTTCAATCTTCAAGTGTTTTTTGGTCAAATTTTGTCTCGCTTTTATACTAAATCGGGATGACTGTTTTCGTCGACTTCCGGTATATTTGTGTAAAAATTCTTTCTAGATTGTTCGAGAATAAACGAAATGGAATGTCATAGAACAATTTTCACTTCCGTAGAAGCTTTTAGAACGAATTTCTTATTCTTCATACAATGGATATTTCAAAATTTACACTGGTATTTATCAAACAGTTTCACATTAGTACTTACAATTTGTATGCCATTAATGTATTTAGATTCCTTGTTTTTTACTGAATCTAGCGATACTAAATATGATTGGTATCTAATTAACTTAAGTCTAACAAACATTACAATTTACAACCCTCACCTTGAGTTGTAGCCATTAAAAACTCAATATTTATAATAAAAATTGTTGTGGAGTTATAAAGTTCCCTTCACAAGCTGGACATCTACTACTACTACTCTCCTACAACAAAATAAACAAAATTTTAACATCAATAAAACACAAATAAATACAATTTTATATGGCCTCTGCTCATGGCCTAGGTTCTTGTCAGTTTTCTAATACAATGATTAGTCTTTTTCCTTAATATATGTGTTATTTCACCACTATACACACAGAGTTTATTATTTTGTCTATCTTTTGTGATACCTGGTTACTTGGTACATATATTATATTTATCACAAGATGACATAGCATCATTGATTGGTCTTGAGATGTCATTTTCTATGGTGTGACAAATCTCACTCTAATTAGTTAAATTCTTTTAGAATTGACTTTACTTTCAACTGAGTTTATTTCTTATTAAGGTATTTTGATGTATTGTACCTTTCTACCTTATTTTTGTTAGTATTATGTAAGTATTTTAGCCAGATCTGATTATTTTTGTACTGGATAATTGGCTTCAGCCATACATGGTATAAGTAAATATTTTGCTGACTTGACTATTACAATGTTAAAGTTGGTCAGGTATATTAGTATAGTTGCTTTATATCATATTACAGCTTTCTAATACAGTTTGGTTGCATTTTGGCAACATTAAATTCATAAATTATACAATATTAGATGCCTATTACATGTTTTTAGTTAACACTGTTTTTGGCTATTTTGGCTGCTTTTTATTCATTTGACAGCTTCCTTTATTTAAGATAAATTGTTCACTATTGTCTGCTTGACAATTACATATAGTTTTTATTTAAATCTGATAATAATTAATTTTTTCATGAAATCTTGGTGTATGGTCTCAAATCCAACACATTAATATTTTTTTGTCATTGCAAATATACAATTTTTATTTCAACTTAAACTCTTTCTAATAATGTATTTAAATCATTTAATACATTTATTTTATTTACATCACATAATATAATAATGGATCATGTCCATTTATTCACAAAAAATAGTTTTTAATACTATATTCATAGTTATAAAACTTAATAATTATTGACTTTATTCTGGTGGATTCTGACATTATTTCTCTCTCTTATAGTGTCTTATGGTTTTTTCACTCTTATTCACTTTAATAATATGTATGGGGTTTTGTCTTAGTCATAGTTTGTTCGTTTTTTTCAAGTTGATAGAAATAATTATTATACAAAATTACACAATTTTTTGGGACTACTTGGGTTCGATACTGTTCACTTCACTTTCCTCCTATGCTAACTTACTATATAAATGATTTCTTTTTATGGAACGTTCTGTGACGTTACAACGTTCGCAACGAACGAAATCTACAGAAGTTGCACGCATTTGAACTACGGATCGAGAAGACACGTACACCCATTACACACAAATTGTACATTATTCACATTTTACAGAGTAAAACGGTAGCCGTACTCACGTCGACATTACAAAGTGGCTTCCATCGCGGGGCTTGAACGAGGCGGACGTCACGAATACATTACAATATATATATATATTGTACTGCTGTTAAAATGCACACAGTACATAATAGGGAGATAATAAATTTTAAAAGAGAAAGGATGCAGATTTTGTATTGAATGTAAACAGAAAACATTGGGAATATCAACTTACTCAGTCAACATAGAGGTCGATTCCTATATGATATAAAACCATATTTAGTTATATGTTCAGAAAATAATATATGAAATTGGAATGAATATTATAAGAAGAGTAAAGAGTAATAAAATTATAATTTAATAAATAACCAATAGAATTTCAAATATTAGAGTTAAAATAAATATGTTTAATAAGAAATAGAAAAATTATATATGTTTTAATAGGTATATGATAAACAGATGTAAAGAAATTAGGGAATTATCATGGGGGCAATTTTGTAAATTGTTAAGAAAATTGTTTTGTATAGTGAGGAAGAAAATGTTTATTAGTCTAAAATTAAATGCATTAAGAGTAACGTTATTAGTCTTAAATTAAATTCATTAAGAGTAACGTTATGAGTCTAATTATATATCTAATAGTAACTACATGAAGAGTCTTAAATTATATTAAATAACATTTGTACATCATCAAGTTAATGTAACAAGGAAAAGAAAATACAGTAAAGGAATTTAAATTGTGATACCAGAGTTTTGATTATAATAATTTAATAAATAAATAATAATACGAGAAACATAACAATATCCTTGATAGAACGATGACAGAAGAGGAAAACCTTGGACTGAAGAAGAGTTTAAGTGGCCATAAAGGATAGTTAAGTGTTCCGAGGAGACATCTGTGTCGCAGTAGTCCTGGAGAGCGGCATTCAGTGGTGAGAGCAATAAGAAATTTGTGTAAAGGAACATAATATTAGATTGCCAAGCCTAATATTGCTTTTGAAAAAAAGTAAACAACAACCAGAAGTGAAGCCGTGGCAGCTGGAAGAATTCAGAGTCGGTTAAGTTACATTAGTTTATTATTTATTTCTTACATGGTTAATTATCAAAATACTACATATTAACTGAATCTGGTTTGGTTTAAAGAAAAGAAAATAATAGATACAATCGTAAATACGATCAAATAACTTAATAATCATTAACCCTGAGATAAAGAGTTTCTTTACATGTACTGGTAAATAAAAAAAAAACATAATAACAGTAGGTATATTTCTTAATTACCATACGTATAAATAACTACAACACATAAATGGCTGATCCAACGTGGAGCAGATCTTAATTACAATACCTGTAATTAATTTACAGTACAACAAATGACGCAACCAACGTGGTGCATATAATATTATATTATACTAGCAGAAAATAAAGTACAGCACATTAAATGGCGCCCATACGTGAAAGTAAAGATTTTCTTTAAACCAGCACCAAATAACACAAATTTGTTAAATTTAATTAGCATAAAAAATTTTTTCCTTGTAATTAAATTAAGTTAAAGATTGTAAAATGGCTAACAAACCAGAATAACGATATGAATTAAGGAGTAATAGTGCTGAAGAGGAAGAAACTGAACTGGAAATAATTGTAAGGGATGCCCATGGGGACCAACCAAAGAAACCAACCCAACCAATGGATGTAAATTTCCAGGAAATTATGAGAATTATAATGGAAGGGAATAACCAAATTAATGAAGCATTGAAACAAAATAAGAAAGAAACTAATGACAATTTTAAGAAACAGGAAGAAAAAATCAATGAGAAATTGGACAAAAACAAACAGGAAATGAAAGAGGATAATAAACACATGAAATTAGATAATGAAAACTTATTAAAACAAAATATTGAAGAACTCAAGAAACAAATGAGGGAAGATAAGGAGGAATTAAAAGGACAATTGAAGGAAGAGAGTGAGAAAAATAGAGAGGAATTGAAACGACAGTTAGAAGAGTATAAGAAAGAAATAAGGAGTGATGAAAACCAGTCAATAGAAACAGCGATAGAAGACGACAAGCAAAATGTGGAAACATTGAATAAGATAACGGAGATAGAAATAATACCAAACGATCAAATCAGAGATCCAATAAATCAGAAAATAGAGAGTAGTAAGGAAATAGAAAATAAAGAAGATAAGAGTATATTATTAGATAAGAATAACTATAGCAGAAACAAAGAGAATAATAAGAATATGGTAAAGAAAACAGAAGAAAGAAGAATAACACATCCTAAGAAAATTAAAAATACACGAGAAGAATTGGAGGTGATGAACAATGGACTGATTAATGTACTTAACATCCTAAGTACTGACTACAGAAGAATAAGTAATTTTAAAAGTAATAGAAGGAACTTAATAGAATATTTCAAAGGGAATCACAATAAAATAGTGAGAAAAAACGTCAGAAAGTCTATAGGTAAATTAAATATCACAGAAATAGAAATGTGTAGCAAACTGTCAGTAATGTCATCAATAATTCAAATACCATTAAAATACCTGTTCAATAAAATAAATGGGAAAGTGATTGATGTAGGCATAGATACAAAAGAACATGTAGTATTAAAAGAATGGGAGTACAGGGTGACAGAGAGATATTTAATAAAACAGAAATCATTATGGACACTGTAGTAATCTGAACAACAAGGGTAAATGAAGTATTTGACAAGGGATGAACTAAATATGAAAAATATGGAAAGAAGGGACTGATTTTCTGGGTATTGACCAAGCAAACTAATTGAACAAAGATTAGATTAATTATTAATACAAATGACATAATATGAAAGTTATTACTAACAAAAAAAATTCTATGAATTAAGATGAAATAACCCACCAAATTCTAAAATAAGTAAGAACATCTTACCGGATAGTTAAGAGAAATTATTTTGAATCAATTAAGAAGAGAAAGACAGTTAATAACCATAATAATTATTTGAATAACCATTTTAATCAGTATAATAACAATGATAAGAACAATTAAGACTAGTTACTATTTAAGAAGGGTAGAAATGAGTTAGATGAAGAAAGAATAGACAAATACAACTGACGATAATGATGAATTCAGTACTTAACTGCATAATTAAAGGTGAATAAATAAATAAAAATGAAGATGAAGATAGAATCTAAAATATCATTGATTGACAGCACCAAGATGGAAATAATCCAACATGTATGTCGAATAATGTTAACCAGTTACCTGTGAATGATAGAATATTAATTGAAGTGATAAAACACCAGAAGTGAAACAGTAATGGAATAAAATGTGAAGAGACCTCAAAGAAATCATGTAACAATCCCTTGAATATAAGTTTGTAGCGAAGGAGCTACGTTATAGGTAATAATTATATGTATTGTGTTGTAATAGTGCAACTTTTATTTTTTCCTGGACAGAGATTAAGTTCCTCTGATCTCAGATGATATATTTAGGGAAAACGGCGGAGTAATGGAAGCCAAGAGTGCCCCTCTGAATCCGAACCCATGTATAGTATTTAATGTTAGGGAACTATGGTATTTTAGGGATGATACAAACAACGAGGTAAAGAAATAAAAAATAAATATGACAACATGACTCGAGGTGTGAAAAGTGAGAAGAAATTAAGTGTTCCAACATGAAAACAGGAATATAATTAAAGGTAACCAAATGGAATAACCCAAAGTGTATGAAGAATCGACATCAATTTTTATGTGCTAAGTTACTATATGATATTTGTCAAAAAGCCAAGTTAGCCAATGTCAGATATGAGGGAAGGTGGATAAATAATCAAGCATTGAGAGCGTTAGAGCAAGTTTTGTTGACATTTGTGGACCATTCCCAACTAGTGGTAGGAGACGTATTAAATATGTACTGATTATCATGGACAGTTTTATTAGGTTTACAAAGTTATATCACATCACTAAAGCTGATACCCATATTATAGTAAAAATAATTAAAAGAAAAATCATTCTGAAATTAAGAACACATGAAATTTATGACCAGGATTGGGAAGGTGAGATTTAAAAGAAAAGTAAAGTTTGTATTCATGTTTTTGAGTTTTTTAGCCATGAAACTAGGCACAATTGTTATTTTATACTTATTATTTTTGATGTAAAGCCAGTTGGTTTGATTAATGTTATTTTAAGCCATAAATGAGTGTGTAAGATATGGTGATTTGTGATAGTGATGATCCATACTTGTTATGTTAATAAGAGAAAAAACTAATTTGTTAAAAGAATTTTATGAGGTACAAATACCTAATTAATCAGATGTTTAAATGTTAAGTTTACACTATGTTGGTTATTTCAAAATTTCATCTAAAATTGTATCTGAAATTATGAAATAAGGGAAGGTATTATGTTCTGCTGTTAAAATGCACACAGTACATAATAGGGAGATAATAAATTTTAAAAGAGAAAGGATGCAGATTTTGTATTAAATGTAAACAGAAAACATTGGGAATATCGACTTACTCAGTCAATTCTACTACTATTCTACTCGGTCGATTCCTATATGATATAAAACCATATTTAGTTATATGTTCAGAAAATAATATATGAAATTGGAATGAATATTATAAGAAGAGTAAAGAGAATTTAATAAATAACCAATAGAATTTCAAATATTAGAGTTAAAATAAATATGTTTAATAAGAAATAGAAAAATGATATATGTTTTAATAGGTATATGATAAACAGATGTAAAGAAATTAGGGAATTATCATGGGGGCAATTTTGTAAATTGTTAAGAAAATTGTTTAGTATAGTGAGGAAGAAAATGTTTATTAGTCTAAAATTAAATGCATTAAGAGTAACGTTATTAGTCTTAAATTAAATTCATTAAAAGTAACGTTATGAGTCTAATTATATATCTAATAGTAACTACATGAAGAGTCTTAAATTATATTAAATAACATTTGTATATCATCAAGTTAATGTAACAAGGAAAAGAAAATACAGTAAAGGAATTTAAATTGTGATACCAGAGTTTTGATTATAATAATTTAATAAATAAATAATAATACGAGAAATATAACAATATCCTTGATAGAATGACGACAGAAGAGGAAAACCTTGGACTGAAGAAGAGTTTAAGTGGCCATAAAGGATAGTTAAGTGTTCCGAGGAGACATCTGTGTCGCAGTAGTCCTAGAGAGCGGCATTCAGCGGTGAGAGCAATAAGAAATTTGTGTAAAGGAACAGATTGCCAAGCATAATATTGCTTTTGAAAAAAAGTAAACAACAACCAGAAGTGAAGCCGTGGCAGCTGGAAGAATTCAGAGTCGGTTAAGTTACATTAGTTTATTATTTATTTCTTACATGGTTAATTATCAAAATACTACATATTAACTGAATCTGCTTTGGTTTAAAGAAAAGAAAATAATAGATACAATCGTAAATACGATCAAATAACTTGATAATCATTAACCCTGAGAGAAAGAGTTTCTTTACATGTACTGGTAAATAAAAAAAACATAATAACAGTAGGTATATTTCTTAATTACCATACGTATAAATAACTACAACACATAAATGGCTGATCCAACGTGGAGCAGATCTTAATTACAATACCTGTAATTAATTTACAGTACAACAAATGATGCAACCAACGTGGTGCATATAATATTATATTATACTAGCAGAAAATAAAGTACAGCGCAATGTATATTGTAACGATAATTACAAATATATAATTTTGTTTATATTTATAAATGTTTGAGTAATAAACAAATTTTTGTTGTTTATAAATTTTTTTGTTTTGTTTTAAAATTAATTAATTAATTATGTTCTGTGGTGTTCCGAATTTTTTGTTAATTGTTTTAACGCTTTTTCTGTATTTTAAAATCCTCTTGCCAGTTAATAAGATTGTCTCCAATAACAATTGATAGGTGTTCTTTCCTATTTGGAGGTTATCTTCCTTCTCATTGGTGAAATTCTGGTCGTTTCTGTTTAATTAAAGTTATATTTTATACTAATTATTAAGTAGGAATAAATGAGATTCAATTTTATAGTAATTACTGAAGTTTATTAACAAATATTTATTTCATCGACTCTTTATCGATTTATAAATCGATTCTCAGGGTTTATCAAAATAGTTTACAATTATTTTATTATCGGGTTCTTCTAACAGTTATTTTAGGTATAGTCAGAGAAAAAGGGCAAAGTATGAAAAGTATAACATTACAATATATATCAGCTTAAAAATTAAAAGTACATATATGACATTTAATATATAATGTTAAGTAAGAAATTGTCAGACCATGCAGCTTCACGGCAGAGTCGCATTGAACTGTGGGAAATCAATGATGGCCGCTCCTCGTGTACAGTTGAAAGACGATCACACCTCGCTGTTTCTGAGTTCAATAAAGATGCTTTTCCTCTGAATTTTCGTCCCTGTAGCTGCAATTCTTCCTTCTTGGGTTGGTGGAGTGTTTCTGGTTCAGTGTTAGTGTTCTACTTCAAAAAATGGTGTAGTGTTAAGTTAATTTCACTTTTTTCATTTAGGTCGAAAATTGCACTTTTGTATTGTGATGTGTTATTACTGTTTTAATCGTTCAAATGTTATATTCACTGGTGTTCTGTTCTGTATTGTATTAATTTAATGTCCGTAGGTGTTTGTTTCACTGATTTTCCATTTAAAATGTGTTTTCACAAAACTCGCATTTTTCGTCAAACTAGGCTTATTGAAACATGCGCCATTAATGTATTAGCAATTAGGTTAAGATTGACTAAGTGCTCGCATCGAGTGTACTATTCAACGTCTAATAATCAACTAATTTACTTCCTTCGTCTTCGATTAAAGTCTTAGCCAAATTAATATTATTCAATACATTGTTTCAAAATTATTTGCATCCTGTGCATGTGAGAAAGTTACATTATATAACTGATTATATTTTTACTATTATTCAGATTTAGTAACTAGTAAATACATAATCTTCTTCTTCAGTTCATTCTGCTTAATTTGATACCAAATAATGTAGTTTTATTAAGTTTTTGATCTACAATAGTATTTTTACCTCATTTTGAAAATTATAAGTTTTAAAATCACTTCCTGTGCTTGTATTCAAAATGATGCCATTTTACAAGTTATATTAATGATTGTATTAAATCTCAGATTGCAATAAAAGGTTTATCTTCCCTTAATTTCTTGCAATTAGATTAATTGGTTATGTTTTAAAATATTATACAGTAATATATGACTCCCCTCTCTGAATTCTGAGTTTTTACATTTCCATTTTTAACAATAATTCTGGCTATAATTTTACAGAATCGTTCTTAACTATATTTCCAATTACATGACTTTATTACTGATTTACCTTATATAAATTCCTTCAGTTTAATTGTATTTTCTGTACTTATTTCCCCATTTTGATGATGTTTAGTTTTTAACATTTGGCCTAGATTTCTAACAGTTTTTACATACAAAGTTTTTTTTTAAATAATACATATTGGTTTATACCCTCTCTGACTTTCTTTGCTATTCTGACATAAATTAACATTTTCTTTTTTTAACAAAATAACAATTAGTATATGGTTTATACTATTAATACATAACACATAATTCAAATTAACATTGGTCTTTCAAAATCAGACATTTTATACTTATTGATTAACAGTAATACATAATAGATATATTATAAATAAAGGATGTTGTTCAACTCTGACATCTTATACTTAATTATTAACAATAATACATAATAAATATTTCATATTTTTCTTTTATAAAATTGCTAAACTGCTGTAATTGTTATTATTTAGACAAAGCTTTTCGTCATCACTGACATCTTCAGGTCTTAAACAACCTGTTTAAGACCTGAAGATGTCAGTGATGACGAAAAGCTTTGTCTAAATAATAACCAGTTTAAGACCTGAAGATGTCAGTGATGACGAAAAGCTTTGTCTAAATAATAACAATTATAGCAGTTTAGCAATTTTATAAAAGAAAAGTAAGCATGGCTGCTAATTTAAACAATACGAAGAATAAAATATTTCATAATTAAAGAATGTTAGTTGATTCTGACATTTTAAACTTGATTATTTCTAATACCTTATTCTACATAAACAAAACATAATTATTATAATCTTATACTCTATTTCTTATTAGGTTCTACTTTCAGTTTTTTTCTGTTTTTTATTTATGGGGTAATGACTCTTTGTCACTTCACTTTTATTATGTGTTGTGAGTAGTACCGTAAGTTATAAGAGTGGGGATACGCCATGACATATGTATAGCGGGGCATGTGAGTGGGTCACAGGGCGATCGCCATAAGAGCAACACGCTCTCGATGTATTCACTATTGTAGCTGTATAATAAATCTTTTATTATATTTAATAACCGTGTAACTGTACATTTATTCACACATATAACATTATGTATGCCCTGCTCTTGTTTTATTTTGGTCATTCTAATGAATGTTATATAAAAAGAGTGGCAGTTATTTAAAAACACATGTATTATCGGTCATGATAATACTTTATTTTACATTATTCATGGACACAATATAAGCACTTCAAAGTTGTAATATTTCACCATTTACTTAGTTTGTGAACTTCAATATTGAAACATAAGGTTTTTATTTTTTATAACACAAAACTTGCACTGATTCTCTTTTTATTCCTTGATTTTATTTCTAAATAGTTATATAGTTTTATTAAAATCAAGAAATCTATTTATAGAATATAATGAAGGTTTGTTTTTTGGTATTATATAATTATTTCACATTGGTTCACTTTCAATTCTACTTTATACACTTTTTGGCTTACATTTATTTACATGTGGTTTCTACATTTGATATTTTGTTATACTTTCATTTATTATTATTATATTTATCAGTTTCTTTTGGGGTTTGGGTTTTTTTTATAAGAGCACTCCTTCTTCTTGTGGATGCTGTCTTGTTCTTGTTTCTTCATTGATTCCTCCTCTTCTTCTTGTTTCTTATAAAATTATTTCCTTCATCTTCTTGTGGATGTCATCATGTTTTGGGTTTCTTCCTCACCTACTCTTCTTGTTTCTTACAACATATTTTCTTTGCTTGTTGTGGATTTCGTCATTTTCTGGGTTTCTCCTTACCTACTCCTATTCTACCTGGGTATTACCTTTTTTCATATTTAGTTTTTAAATTTATTTTGATGATTCATCACTCATTGTACCAATTGTTTTAAATGAACTTTTGCTTTAATCTATGATTGTACTTCACAGTGGTTCTTAATTAATTCTTTATTTTGCTTTCTCGGATTTAACAATGTTATTATTTTATCTTTATGATCATTTTACCATTCATTATTATGGGCATTATCTGTCATGCTACAATATATATATATATATATATATATATGTATTTTTTTTAATGTAGGCGTTTCGACCCACGTTCAGAGCGAAAATTTGTCCTGAACATATTATTTATTTTACGCAAATTTAATGAAATTTAATTTGCATAATCCCACGCTTTTTGGGCGACAATTTATCTGCGACAGATTAGTTTTGCTAAATTTTTATGTAATGCTAAATTGGGATGACCCACAGTTTGTAGCGATAACTTATCTGCAACAACTAATGTGACACAGTTTAAAGGGGATATCAGGTGTATCTGTAATAATAACTCTATGTAACTTGTAACGGTATTTCAAATTTATTTAGTAATAATGAAATTGTGCGCAAGGCACTTGATTCGACTTAAAAACATTCATTATTGCTTTGTCACTATGCCGTAAGGCTTACGCTGTATACAACCTTACTGACTAAATATTCTATTCTAATAATTACTTTATTAAAAATATTGTTTCCTGACTACTCAGTCAATTATTATCCCGAGTACGGGAGAAGTCCGTTGGGATGCAGCCAACGAGGTGAGAGCGCAGCGTTGTCAAGTGTATAGTAGTTGTCTTCATAGAAAACTCCAATTATTTAACTACCGGTAAATAAATAACTAATAAAATAAATTATAATATTATCATAAAGTATATCTTTTATAATAATAAATAAAGTATTTATACTTTATATAAATAAAGTATAATAAAGTAATCAAAAAATAAATAAGTATAATTATAAATAAATAAAGTAATAAAGTATATTATAATACTTTATAATAAATATATATCTATTCTATTTTTCGCTCATCTATTATCTATCACAGTGTTGTTATTAAAGACAGTAATGACATTTTTAATTTACAATAATTAATAAGTAATGTATAAAACGTTTATAAAATTATTGTTTCTTATTGTAATCTAATCTGATGTAAAGATGTTTATAATGAAAAACAATTTAATTTTTAAACTGGTTTTATTAAGTCACAATTATTAACAGAATAGTGACATTATATTCTACATTAAAGAAATACTTATATTCTAATTTGTAAAAGAGTGGACATAGTATTTTATACTATTGTATTTTTATGCCAAGATATCTTTGAGTTACTCTTATTGTAGTTGTTTATTAACGTGAAAATGTGCTTTGAAACAATTTATTTTGTTATTTTGATTTATTAATTTAAATGACAAAATAATTGTCATGTTATTAATGAAATTAAGTTAGACACGTTATATTACACTCTAGCGACACGCCGACAATTTGGGTGTGTGCTTTGCTACAGATTGTAGCGCTGATATAGAATGCAGTGTGCCAAAATTCTCTTATCGACACATTTTATGTAATAATTTGAATAAAATATTATAATTTTAAGTTAAATATTATAAATAAAAAATTATTAGGTTTTGACAGCATGACACTGAAGTGAATCTAACTTAAATTGCTGTTAGTGTGTCGGCAATATCTGCATCATCATCGAGGGGGTGGCTAGCACTTCTGACACACTGTCGTTGTTGTCACACTCAATATCTGAATAATTGCTGTCCGTCTATCAATTACCAGATTGATCACTATTTTATCAAGGTTATCCGCCCTTGCACATTCTTTGTCAACATCATCTTCTTGTAGTTTTTCAGCATGTTTAATGCGCGATTGCCAGTCCTCTTTGGTCACTCGGTCAAATGCTTCACTGACAAGCGTTTCGACATCAGACAACTTAAATGTCTTGTTATTTTCAGTAGCGTCCCTCTTAACCTTTGCCCAAATCAGCTCGATCGGGTTATACTGGCAGTGATATGGTGGAAGTCTAACCATTGAATGACCCATTAAACTGGCAATAACATCCAGTTCATAAGTTTTTTTCTTTAACTAAATATCACTATAATATTGACGACTCGGAACACTAAGTTTTTTATAAGTAAAAACGTAAAGTTTTACCTTACAGCCTAAACCAGCTTTCACCTATAGAAGGCTTCATCAGAGGCTGTCGTTAGTAGCGCTGTTCGTCTTGTTGTTGGTGACGAGATAGTTTTTCGAAAGATCGAAGCTGTGTGTGTGTGGTGAGATGTGTTCGAATAATGCGTGCGATTTGAATTGTGTCTGTTCGTTTAGGATGTCATTTTTATTTGTTTTTGTGTGTTTGTATATTTCTAATTGTTCTAGAGTGTCTAGTTTTCGGCCTTTTGTGTGTACGTGTAGTATGTTCATGTTATTGTCGATGTTTTTATATGTGTGGTTTGCTTCAATGAGGTGGTTTGCAAAGGTAGATTCTGTAGTGGTGTGGAGTGCTTTTGTGTGTTCAATGTATCTCTGTTTGAAGCTACATCCTGTCTGGCCTATGTAGAATTTATTGCAATTTGAACAATTTTTTTCTTTGTTCTTAAATGGCTTTACCTTTTCTAAGAGTTCCACCTTAGTTTCATTATGACAAAAAGCAATACATTTTTCGGTAAGCCATTTCTGAATTTCTTCTTTTTTCCAGTTAGTGGCTGGTATTTTTTCTGCCAGCACCGAGTGATAAGGGGCATTGTCCATTACTATTACGGAACCTTCCTCTAGTAGGTTGAGGAATGAGATGAACCATTCTTTGAAAGACTGAGTATTCATCTCGTCATGATAGTCCTGGCTGTTAGTCTTCGATTGGAAACCCCATTCACAGTCTTTCATAAATCCCTCATTTGAGCCAACGTGGCATATTATAAGCCATCTTCCCTTACCAAGGGGTACTTTAACGCCAAATGATTTGTTGTTATCTTGCCACCGTATTTCAGACTATGGTGTTCGTTGACCCATGTTTCGTCGAAATAATAAACAGGGCGTTTATCTTCCGACTTCTTTAACTGGTGCATTGTCCTTAAAAATCTTAAGCGTGATGCCACGATGTCACTTCTCTCCATTAAAAATGTCCTTCCGTCATTCATTTTACGATATTTGAAACCAATTTTTTTTAACAGTCTATGAGTCGACCAAACTGAACCCTTATAGCCTAAACTGTTTCTTAAATCTGTAGTTATTTTTTCTGCTGTTGGAAATTCTCCCTTATCATAATACGAAATTATTGTTCTTCGTACAACGTCCTCATCAAATTTGTCCATTTCAGTCATTTCACATTTTCTTTTTTTTCCAGGGGTTGTTGAAAATGTTTTATCAGATGGATCTTCATTCACTGTTGTATTAGCCTCCTTGCAAACTCTGTTTACAGTCTTTTAGTCTTTTTACTGATATTGCAGGCTAAACTACACAATTTTGCACATTGATTAAAGTTAACAGTTTCCCTAAACTGCGGATTCAAAAGCTTTTTAAAAAAATTGTATACATTCCAAACAATGTTCCTCTCACCACTATGCAGGGTTTTTCCTTTTTTTCCTGTACTTCTAAAAGTATTGGCGTTAACACCTGTAACTTCCATGATTACACAAGGTAAAACACTTTTAAACGCTTAAAACTTCACTTCAAAATCGGATAGCACTTGTCACAAACTGAACAGTTCGAACGCTCCCACTCAACTGAATCATAACAAGGAAAAAAACGTTGGTACAGGATGTGTTCAGTCAAGTCACCTTTCCCAGGAATAGTCTAAAATTAGTACGCGATCAGTGTGGCAACACCGCTCCGCACTGATTTGTTTGTTCAAGGTTGTGTGCTCAGTAGGCTCCGCCCTCAACGGACTTTAGCTGTGCTCTTGAGATTGGTGTGCTTCTAAATATCAATGCTTAAATATCGTTTTAGATATTGTAATGAAATTCAAAATATTAATAGCTACTGAATTTATCTTTCTTTTTCAGTACTGATTTATAAAATTCTAATTTTTACTTAAATGCTTTGCATTCTTTTCATTTCAATACTAATTTGAGCTCTTGTTTACGTTAATCTTATTTCAATAATATCTACCATTTTAACTCTATATTTACAAGAAACATTGGCTCTTAACTTTAAAGTAAAACAAGAATGTCTTTAATTGTCTTTGAGTTAATTGTTCGACTAAGAGATAAATAAGTTGCTTATCACCTTATTGTTGTCAATCACACTCAATTGCAATCGATCCATCTGTAATCGTCCTCGTCTCGAACTCCAGCATCAATTCCTCTTGTCCAGCATCGCTTCCAGACTTCAGTACCATTCCTCTTGTCCAGCGTCGTCTCACTTTCTGGAACTTCATGTTACTTCTTCTCGTGCTGTTTCGGACATCAGTTGATCATCTTATATAGATTTTCTTCTCGTGTAATTCCGTTACTATTTAAAAGTGATTGTATTTACAACTTAGTTACATAGTTGTATGTAACTGGAAGAATGAAACTATTTACAAAAAAATAAATACGCCGTGCGGACGGACAGAAGCTCCCGCCGCAACTGTGGGTGGTCAAAAGAGATACAACTGTAGTATGTGTGTCCTATTTATACCCACACCTGCCTTGGTTAACACCTGCAGTTGTACGAAATCGACATGTCTGAAATTGTCTCTGGGCTTTCTTTCCCCACTACTCGTCAATTTCGCTATTTCTTATATTTCTGTGAATTGCAGAGTCCTGTGAGTATACTCTTATAACCATCTTATAACTATTTTCACTACACATGTTCACTGTACTTTTGGACATTGTAACTTAACCCTTGCGATCTGTACCCAGTTTATTTCGCACTACCTCGTACGGTGTGTCCCTTTCACGTGGTTTTCGTTCACAGTATGTAGTTAATTTTATTACATTTTATTGTGTCTTTGGATTTTACTCCTTATTTATAGTTTATGAATAATTACGGAAAAACAGTAATTACATAATTATTCATACTGGGGTGGCAAACTCGCCTGCATAGACCTGCGTCACACACACATTTAAAATACTATTGTACACACTCTCAGCTACACCTGTGTGTGTGTGGACAAGTCAATTCAGGTCGAAACACCTGTCCATATTTTTGTCTGAGCCAAGCTTGCAATGCCTGACATGCTTACTTCTAATACATTATTAATTATTTTACAAATTATTATGTATATTTAAATTTTTATATTCAATGCTCAGTACAGCACTTATCTATACTATCGCAATATCATTTGCTTTTTACATTGACAATTTTTTTTAGGTTTTTATTTTTTCCCATTTAATTTGCATAGGAAATCAACTGATCGTCATTACACCGCAGGTGGGGGAGTACCGATCAAAGCCCATTTTTTACTTTTTCTGCAATAAGAAAAGCCCCTTTCAACTTTAATGCTGACAATGTATAACTAATAATCTGCTCTGTTATATCAACAATTTTTTACATTTGTTTTTAACTTTTAGCCAATTCTTCAATTTTTTATCGAATTTCTCCCTTAGGTGATCGGGCTACCCCACTCTCCCCTACTCCACGTTGAGTACTCCATATGTTTAAACTGACCACTCATTAGCACTGATTTTACTGTTCTAATAAACTTTTAATCACTTTCTACATTGTTCGACTTATATGATGTTACATTTTAATTGATTAGGTGGTGGGCCCACCTGGATTTTCGTCCGCGGACTTATATGGCTGTACAGCACCAGAGTATAATTTTGACTGGCACGGCTGAAACTGTTCAGAAATCTGAGATGAAGGGGGACCACGTGGTCTCATTTCATTGTGTTATTATTATGACGTCGCCAGATCTTAAGGCGTTGTTGACTACACCTTGCATTCCAATGTTATATATATGGGGGCTAGGCTACTGATGTCACCTAGCGTGATCCCAACGGTGCATAGTTCATAGGTCATGTGGTTAAATATAGCTGTCTCCAGCACTCAATTGACGACCTTGATGTTAATTCATATATGTTGTTCTTCCATAACATTTTCCAATACAATTTAAAACTTTACTATTACAAAAATATCCCTGGGTGGGTTTGCCCCATTACAAGAACAGTCAAGGATAAATCAGCAGAAGGGATACACAAATGTATAGAAGAAGAAATTGATCCTATAATTATAGAAAAACCACAAAAGTAAATCGCTCATACATACGATGGGGCAAATGTAATGAGTGGTGGTACAAGTGGTGTTGAAAGTTATATTAAGAAGAAATATCCTTACGCTAATTACATACATTGTTATGCTCACCAGCTTAATCTCTTAATCCAAAATGCAGCATCACAGCATGCTAAAGCTCGAGTGTTTTTAATAATTTATCAGCAATTCCCACGTTATATTCAAATTCTTTAAATAGGTGCAATATGTTAGAAGAAACAGTCAAGCACAGGTTACCAAAAGTAGCAACAACCAGATGGAACTATAACAGTCAATTGTGTTCAAGAAAAGAGAGAAGCTCATAGAAGTGTTTGATGAGATTGAAGATAAATGCCTAAGAAGCGCTACTTCTAATGAAGCTTCTGGTCTCAGACGAGCTCTAGATGACCCAGAAGTTTTGTTTAGCTCACATTTTCTCACAAACTTTTGCCTCATGTTGACATTCTTTATTATCAAATCCATTCAAGAAATAAGGATTGTATCCAACTTCAAAGTGATATTCAATATTTTGAGATTTGAGTTAAAAACATTAGAAACGAGACTGACACTATTCAAAGCAATATTTAAGAAAATTTTCATTCAACAAAGAGGAGAAGAAAAGAAGATAATTTACCAAGAAATGCAGTTGCCAAAGAAGTGTGTGAAGTAATTATTTTACAGATGAAAGACAGATTCTCATATCGTGGCCATTTGCAAGCAGCTCAGTTGTTTAAGTCAGAATCAATACCAAAATATTCAAAAGAATTTCCAGTGGGCATTTTGGATACCTTGTGTTCTTCGTATCCATTTCTAGACCTGTTGCGTGTTAGACGCTCTCGATGAAATCTTGAGTTGGTCTTAGAACGCTGGTTGTTGCGTTAGCTGGTAAATAAGTGAAATAATGAAGTGGACTGTATATGTTCTTGATATAATTGTTTATTGAAAATTATTTAGAAGATAGTTGCTGGCGTGTGCAGTTTAGTGCGGCATAATGCCTGATAATTGTGATAGAAATTAAATACTGAATGACATAATCGTGCGTAAGTTGGCTTGGATAGCCCGAGTAACTATCGCATGATGATCATGCTAAAATTTAGAATAATGAGAATAATGTAGCCGCGGCTGGCAAACTGAGGCAAGTTGCCTGCTCGGAGTCTTGCAAGTAACTAAGTAAAAATTGACTGCTGCGAGCTTGGATGCAAGCCGGTAGCAGATCGCGTGGGGAGAAATGACGTAATTGCATGCGACTGCAATGCGGTATTTTACAGTACAAACTTTACATAAGTACAAAGTTTAACCATACTGCCCGCACAAAATCGGGGTGATTTTGCAACTTACTTCATTGTGTGAATAGTACATAATAATTGATATTACATGATACCAAAATTCAATAATAAATAACAAATGATAATACAATAACAAAGACAATAATTGACATGCATAACAATCAAGCAATAACACACAGGAAGTTATAGTACATAACAATATGATTGACATACCAAATTCATGTAAGGATACATAATACATAATGATTTGCGTTACACATTAATAGAATAATGATACTAAAAATTCCATAACACATAATAACATGATGATGATAAGTAATAATACAATAATCAGGCAGACATAATAGTTGGCAGTACATAATAATAGGATAATGATCCCAAAAAATTCAAAACTACATAACCATAGTACAATAGTAAAAAACATATAATTCATATGCATAATATTAGAATAATAATCCCCAAAAAATTCAAAAATACATAACCATAGAATAATACAATAGAAAAAAACATATAATTCATATGCATAATATAGAATAATAATCCCCAGAAAATTCAAAAATACATAACCATAGAATAATACAATAGAAAAAAACATATAATTCATATGCATAATATAGAATAATAATCCCCAGAAAATTCAAAAATACATAACCATAGAATAATACAATAGTAAAAAACATATAATTCATATGCATAATATTAGAATAATAATCCCTAAAAAATTCAAAAATACCCAAAAACATGATAGTGATACAAAATAGTACAATGGACATAATAATAATGTAATAATCATAACAATGTAAATCATGTGATCGCCAGAGGAATGTACCGGGCGTGAAGCACGATAATGCGATAAAGTTCGCATTACTGATATGTGTCGCATGAATGCTCATGCGATTAGTCTAAGGCCACCGGAAGTGGACATAATTTATGAACGGGTCGACGTAGGATACCATTTGCGGTGCGAACATCCGCGACGCGCACTATTGAATCCTGACCCGAATAGACATTCGTGACTACCCCGCGCTTCCAGTGAAGTGGGGGGGGGGGGGAATTGTCATCTAGAATAAGGACGAGTTGTCCAGGAGTCAAATTTTTTGACGGAATGCGCCATCTGTTGCGCTGTTGCAACTGGTGCAAATAATCTTTCGACCACCTGTTCCATATAGACTGGGTGAATCTTTGGACCAGCTGCCATCTGCCCAGACGACTAATATTGACTTTGGAATAGTCAGGTTCCGGGAGTGCAGTGAGCGGAGAACCAACCAGGAAGTGCGCTGGAGTTAAAGGTTCGGGGTCCCTGGAGTCATTTGATATGGCGAACAAGGGGCGTGAGTTAAGGCAGGACTCTATTTGAGTTAGGATAGTGTAATACTCCTCGAACGTAAGGATGGTTCCGCCGACAACGCGCCGCAAATGAAACTTGACGCTCTTGACTCCGCTTTCCAACAGGCCACCGAAATGAGGTGCAGAGGGGGGGATGAAGGACCATTTGATGCCTTGGGCACTGGTAAAATCCTGGGTGGTCTGTTCAAATCCGTCAGATTGAAAAAGTTTGTATAATTCGTGAAGTGTGCTACTAGCACGACGAAAATTTGTACCATTGTCGGAGAATATCTGATCAGGGATACCTCTACGCGCTATAAACCGTTTTAAGGCTGCTATAAAGGCGTCTGATGTAAGATCTGAGACTAGTTCCAGGTGAATGGCCTTAGTGGACATGCATATAAATAAAGCAATATAAGCCTTTGACGTCGATTTTGAACGCTGCCCGCCATGACGTATAAGTACCGGACCGGCATAGTCGACTGCAGATTGAGAAAATGGCTTAGCAGGCGTAACCCGGGAAGGGGGTAATTGTCCTAATAATTGGCTTGCGCCCCTAGCACGGAATCGGAAACAAGTGATATATTAATGTATTACTGACCGTATATAAGATTTATCATTAATTATCCAATATTTCTGCCATAGAGAATACTGAGTCAATTGTACACCAGCGTGTAGTAAACGAAGATGCTCGCTTTCTATGATTAATTTGCTAAGATGAGAGTGCGGGTGGAGTATGATTTGGTGTTTGCTCTCATAGGTAAGCTGGGAGTGCTGAAGGCGTCCCCCCACACGTAATATTCCTATCTTGTCCAGAAAGGGGTTAAGTGAAAGAATTTTACTATTATTAGGGATGCAGCGTTGTGCCTCAAGTTCCTTGATTTCGATGCTAAAGTGCGATTTCTGGGACTGGCGAATAAAAACTAAAAGTGTACCATGTAACTCATGGGCAGTTAAAAAGGAAGTGTCCCTATCAGCTATGGGGGGCCTAGAGTTCCGAATGAATCGACGGCAGTACGAAAATACACGAAGGAGTTTTGAAAGCGAAGAGTAGTTTTCAAAATAACTAGACGTAGATGAAGCTACAATCAATGACGTTTGGACCTGATTACGTTGTTCCTGCTCAAGATCGGGATGAGTGCAGGGAGAATGGGCATCGAAGGCACTGGTGGGCCACGATGATTACTCATGGGACAACCAAGATGGACCATGCCACCATTGTGGGTGACCGTGTATAACCCAAGGGAGACAACCACGCGATAGAATGTATTTCCGCAACGTGGTTGGCGACAAATACCTTCCATCTGGAGAATTGCTGGTGGATCCAGTGTAAGGCTATCATCGAGTCAGAGTAAAAATATGAGTCGTCGAATTTGTAACTCATGGCGTTTATAACCTTGGAAGCCAACAAGAGACAGGCGCAAAGTTCAAGTCTGGGTAATGTTATCTGCTTCAAGGGAGCGACTCTAGACTTAGAACATATCAAGTTTGATGAGATGACGTAGTTTGAATAGACCGTATGCACATAAATACAACACGCGTAACCTTTTGCTGACGCGCCGGCAAACCCATGAAGCTGGAATGAAATGATTTGTGAATTATTTATACTCTTTACAGACCTTGGAATTTTAAAGTAAGTGTCTGAAATCAGCTGAGAATAAAGCTCTACCCACTGATTAGATAAGGAGTCTGATAAGGGTTCGTCCCAACTTGTACCTGTTAACCACAATATCTGCATAAAATGCTTACACCATAATGTAACCGCGCCAATGAGTAAAAGGGTCATAAATACCTGCGATAACTGATAATACACTTCTCTTGTTGAATACATCTACATTGACATGTCTTTGGACACTATATACAAAATTATCTTCGTCAATGTCCCATTGAATTCCCAGAGTACGCACAGTTTGATTTTTGCTGAAGTCGAGGGAAGAATTGCCGTGTGAAGCTATAATGGTTTGATCATTGGAAAACCATTTGTGCAAGGTAAAACCGTATTGGCTTAATAAATCTGTAATGTCGGATTTCATTTTAGATAAGATGTGCGGGTCATCTGAACCGGTCATGAGATCGTCCACATAAAAATCGTTTGCGATGGCTGAACAAGCTATAGGGTGTTTAGTTTTATTTTCCTGGGCTATTTGAGCCAGACATCTTGTAGCAAGAAATGACGCACTTGCAGTCCCATATGTGACTGTCCTCAAGGCGTAATGTTGGAGTTCCCTATGGGGGGCGTCGCGCCAGACAATTCGCTGCAAATTAGAATCCTTGGGAATGACTAAAATTTGACGATACATCTCCTCAATGTCCGAAATGAGGACATATCGGTGAGTGCGAAACCGAGACATAATAGAGAAAAGATCCTGCTGAACCGTGGTACCAATCATCAATGTGTCGTTCAAGGATAAATTATTTGTCGTTTTGGCAGAGCCGTCGAAAACAACTAGCAATTTGGTAGTTATACTAGAGCCCTTAAAAACCGAGTGGTGCAGCAAATAAAAGGTGTCTGACTTGTCAACTGACAAATCGTAAGCATCAAGCAAAGACATGTGACCAAGAGTTAAATATTGTAAAAAGAGAAATAATTAGGTGTTAAGATGAGACGATGATGCCCCACGTTGCGAGCGTCAATTTGTAAAAAGAGAAATAAAGATCACCTATGATTATGTTTGAAAACCCCACTGTTGTAATCAATTTAGTAACGAACTGCTTGTTAATTATGTGAGGACGTATGTTATAATGTATGATACCAGCTGGAGACGTCAAATTATAAAGAAATCTTGTCTATGAGTGTAATTAGTTATAAGAGACTCCGGTGTAACAAACGCCAAGTAATACGTTGTAGGTGGCGATTCGTAACAATTAAAATGCTGTTACTTGGTTTAATTAATATGTTATTAACTAATATATCTTGCGGTTGTGACCAGTGAAACCCTCAGAACACAGATTGTTAAGTCCACAAACTTAGAATTATATTCCTGAATTTATAATGGTATTATTCTGTAGACTTAATTTAATTCTCAGTGGTTGTTTAATATGAGCAATATATATGTAGTATTTACTGAATGTAAGTGGTTTTTGTCTCAACCCTAGTCCCTCAACGATAAAATTTCATTCAAATTTAGTATGACAAAACCCGTTAGTTCAGCAATCTCCCGTCCCACCAGCTGTAAACTTGGAGCGCTATTACTAGAAATAAGTGTACTTATAGGTTAGTTATTCTGAGTGTTTGTATCAATCTGTTAATAAATTATTATGCCAATTACATATAGTATTTTCTCTGCAATGATTAAAACGTTATCTCATACAACAAATGTACTTTATTTATTTTTCTCTGGTATTTAACAAGTTACGTTGTCTCAGACTTCGATTTTTGTTTTGCGTCTTCACAATTCTTGGTCCCAACGAACTGGAATTAGGATCTCAGCTTACGCTGTCAATGAAGGTTATTTCGTCAACCGAATCTTCTGTATTTCCAAATATTTCCGTTAATTCAGGCTTTAACTCTTTACTGGTCTTCAATTTATAGCATGAATTGGTTTGATACCAATTTCAGCGGAAATATTTAGTGACTGAGGTGAGAAGCTTTCAATTCTTTTTTATTTTACTCATTGATAATTTAGAGTGTTATTTAATTTGTACGATTCATTAGCGTTCAAATATAATTGTTTTACAAAAAAAGCTTTTTCAGTTTGGATATATCTTTCCTTTATATTTATTCATATATTTAAATATATCGGTTCATTTCAATCTAATCGCTTGTAACAATCAGTACCATCTATCTCAAAATCAACAACTTATTAAAAATCAGTTGCCTTAACAACCATGTTTTCTATATATCCTTGAGCCGGCATTATAGAATATTACTACTCCTTTCCAATAAAATACTCCATGCTTGGATTAATCTTGAATCACATAAAACTTTCCCTTAACCTTCCTTACTAAACAGTAAATGTTTTACTAGAGTTTCGTTGGACTGGGTTTACTAAAAAGGTATTAATTTCCTTTCACTAATATGGAATTTAGGCCTATAGATTCATTTACAACCATTATAACATTATTTGGTTTTTAACTTAATTTTCTTTTTTACCTGACCTACTGTACAATTAATTATTGGTTACATAGTTAATTACATGAATTTTAATTTACCGGTGGTTATTTGTTTTTATATTAATTAACTGGTTCTGGAACCCTTTATTAATTTATGACATAATTGTCAGAACTACTTGTTAGATTTAAAACACTGGTCACACTCCTGATCCAGTTTATAAACATTAATTAGAACAACAGTATTTTTCAACATTATACAATACTGACAACTTAGTACAGTACCTAACATTGGTAACTATACTGGGTTATATAAGTACAAATCCAATATAAACATAAACATAATTATTGGTGAAGTATTATTATCAAATAACATTATTTCATCTTTAGTATAGTCAACATACAATATAAAATACTCTGTGACCTGAACATGCCACAGTACAAAACAAACAATTCATAACATTCAATCATTCTTTAGTCTGGCTTTTATACATTTAATACTAGTCATTGCCTCCTTCTGGTTTGAGTTACTTCTCGAGCACATGACCTATTGAACAACCTTAAGTCAGGGTATGGTCCTTGACCATATTTCATTCAATCTTTTATGTAACATTGGGGAACCTCAACTATGTTGCGTTACATAACACCCCCCCTTCGAAATAAGTTTATTTTGGGTATAAACAAAGTTTAGCAAGAAATAAACTTCTAATTTGTATCTGGCCAATTGGTTTCCTATTTATATTACTTTTATATTTCACAATTATCCGTTATTTTATTATCATTTCTTCGTTCCTTCTTAAAGTCAATTATTTCCCAAGTTTAAATCTTATTTCTATAATCATTCTTGTGACATTCTTCATTAATTATACATTTTGGATCTGGTTTTATTTAATTCTCTATATTTATTTGTGAGTTTTCCCTCTAATATTTAATTTTCCTAAACCTCCCTAACATTATAACTGGAATCGAATCGGTGGTGCTCTATCGGCTAACCAATTACCGTCGTCCGTTACATACTTTCTGGGATCAGAGGAACATCATCTCTGCCCAGTCAAATGATTGCTGGAATATTCTACAGTCAAGCTTCATTAATAAACCTCGTAAGGTAGTCATCATGTGACCTTCAATAAAATAATAAATAATAATCATATTCTAGGGATTATTCACTGTACTTTAACTCAGATCATATTATTTCTTCATATTAATTCTTCCTTCTATTATACACTTCTCATCTCCAATACTTGGCTATTTTATTGACATTTATTAATTGGGTTTTGTTTTCGGATAATTTTTAAATATTTGTTTTTTCTTTTCTTGTGATCCTTTTGAGGGTTCCATTTTGGCTTCTTCATTCTCTTATCTTCATTGGCTCATATTCCTTTGTGATCAATACAGCTGGTTACAAGATTTTGGTCAGTACTATACATTACATCATGTAGCTATATTCTTCTGGCACAATCATTATTATTTCTTTTACATTCTAAATTATATTTCTCGCTATTATATTATATCAGATAAACTCATCTTGTTTTTTGGTTTTGATGATTTTTATTAGGTTGAATTAGTGTAAAATTTTTTTTTTTTTTTTCATATCAGTTTAAAGCAATTTCTTCTAAATTGTATAGTAAGGTGTTCTTACTTATTTTTCGACTTTGGTTGTTCTTTTTATCTTCAAAATTCTCTTTCTTATATAACTCATAAATTGTTTTCTTAGATACTTGTTTGTAAGTTGAGCTTACTTCATTTTTTGAATTTTGGGGTATTTATTCTCTTTATTTTAAATCATACTGTTTCTGAATAATTACGAGTAAGTTGTTCTTACATCCTTTGGAATTTTGGGTTTTAGTTTCTTCATTTTAAATTATATTGTTCAAAATAAGTTGAGTAAGTTGTCCTTACGTCTTTTGGAATTTTGGGTTTTAGTCTCTTCACTTTAAATTATACTGTTTCTGAATAATTATTGAGTAAGTTGTTCTTACAGTTTCTTTAGAATTTTGGGTTTTTCATTAAATCACCTTGTCTGTATTAAGTTTATGTACATTTTTTTTTTCATATTTTTTCTGTCCTAGTTATCATTGTTGTATTTATTTTGTCATCAACCATTTCATAGTATCGCTTAATTGAGGACTGGTTGTATGTACCCTTCTTCTTTAGTGTATGGGGATCCAATATTTCATAGGTATTATTTCCGTTATCTTTACTTACAGTATACGGTCCCGTGTACAATAGTAACAACTTCTTAGCAATGCCTTCCATCGTACTGGGCAATTCTCGATTCTTCAATAGTATCTTGTCTCCCACTAAGTATCGCTCCGGTTTTGGTTGAAATTGCTGGTATTTTCTTCTCGTTCTCTCGGTTCGTTCTAGTATATTCTCGTAAAATTTTACACTGTTAAATTTATATTCATCTCCGCTAGGGAATTGTATTAATTCCGCTATCTCTCTGGGTGGTGGTCTCTGGAACATTGCTGTATAGGGGGTCATTTCGATAAATTGGTGGTGTGATAAGTTTATGAAATCTTCTGCAGCTGTTAAATACTCGGACCATTTTCTCTGTTGGTTAAAGCAATACGTGCGTAGGATCCTCCCTACTTCCCTTAATACTCGTTCGGCCGGGTTGCTGCTTGGGTGGTATACAGATGTTTTATACGTCTTGATTCCCTTTTCCCGTAGAGTGTCTTTCCACTTGCTCCCCTTAAATTGTGTTCCATGGTCAGTAATAATGGATTTCGGAGCTCCTACCTCACTAATGTAATTTTGACATATAATGTTTAATATCTTTTGCGTCGTCGCCCGGTTGATCGGGTATAGTTTCGTGAATCTGGTATAATGGTCGAATAGAATTATAAAATATTTATACTGGTGCCTCCCCCCACTTCGCGGGAATGGGCCGCAAATATCGACAAATACTTTTTCTAATCTATTTGATGATGTGATTGGCATCATTGTGCCTTCCTTCCTGTGATTGTTAACTTTTACGAGCTGGCATATGTGGCAACGTTTAATCTGGTTTCGCACCTTTCTGTTAACATCCCTGATGTATACGTGTTCTTGGAGTGCTTTGACTACCTTCAATGCCCCCATGTGGCCATACCTGATATGGTAATCCATTATGAGATCCTTTTCTATATTTTGTGGTATAACAATTTTCCAGGTGTTAAGTTTGTAATGCGTCTTAATGAATAGTATTTGTTGGTGTTCGCAGTAAAATTGTGTTATGCGGTCGTCTTGTTCTCCAAGCCTGTCAAAAATTTTTTTCAATCTGGGGTCCTGTTTCTGCTGTTGTTCGAGTCCTGTTATTATATTAGTCAGATCAGATCTATTACTGATGATATGGTATAGTTTAATTATGGTTTCTTTTTCCCCCTCAAACGTCTGGTCCCTGATATTGATCCGTGATAATGTATCTGCAATGATGTTTCCTTTTCCAGGAATGTATTCCCAATTTAGGTTATACTCTTGCAGTGTCAGGCTCCACCTGGTCAATCTTCCATGATTCAACTTACAACTTTTTAGAAATGAAATTGACTTGTGATCAGTTCTGACGGTCGTCTTGTATCCTAAAATGTAGGTCCTGAACTTGTTACAGGAAAATACAACACTCAAAAGCTCTTTCTCCGTTACATTATAGTTTTTTTCACAACTATTCAGGACTCGACTAGCGAAACTGATCACTTGATGGTTCCCTTCATCATCCTCCTGATAAAGAACAGATCCCAAACTGACATCACTGGCGTCACAATTCATAAAAAATTGTTTATTGAAATTGGGGTGGTGTAACATTACTGACTCCAAAAATTTAGTTTTAATTAGTTCAAGCGTGGCATCTTGCTCTTCTCCCCACGTCCACTTGTCCTTGGATGATAATTGGCGTACAAATCTTGATGTTATTTCCGAATAATGTTCTTGAAATTTACGGTAATAATTACATATGCCAAGGAATGATTGGAGCTGCTTCCTGTTCCTTGGTTTTGGGAATTTTTGAATTGACTCAATTTTTTCTTGGGATGGGGTGATCCCCTGCTCCGACAAGTTAAATCCTAAAAATTTCACTTCGTTCGCTATCAATTTTGATTTCTCCAGCTTTAATGTAATATGGTTCTCCGACAGCCTTTTTAGCACTTGCTCTACTCGTTGACAATGGTCATTCCAATTGGTCGAAGTTATCAAAATATCATCCACATAGACTGTTGTATATTGGAGTGTTTCCTGTCCGAGGATTTGGTCCATGATTTTTACAAACACGGCTACTGAATTAACCAGTCCGAATGGCAACCGTTTAAACTGGTAATTTCGTCCTTCGAAAATGAATGCCATGTATTTGCGGCTCTCTGGATGGAGTTCGACTTGCCAGTATCCACAGACGGTATCCCACGTGCTGATGTATTTGATTCCATGAAACTTTTTAAGTATTTCCTCGATTTCCCCCGGGGATGTTCGGTCATTCACTATTACTTTATTGATTTCCCTTGCATCTAAGCAAATTCTTACTTGGCCACCTTTCTTCGGGACAGCGATGATTGGGCTGGTATACGGTGAATAACTGGGTTCAATGATGTCCTCGTCTATTAATCTATCAATTTCTGCCCTCACAGCTTCCTTCAGTGAGTAAGCGACTGGGTATGATTTTTTGTTGAAATTTACAGGTTCTCTTTTTAAACTCTATTTTGCATTGGTAATCTCTTACCTTGCCAGGTATATTTGAAAATACATGGCGATATCTATTGTACACTTCAACTAACTGTTCCCTTTGCATGTTAGTTATTCCACATTCAAATTTACGGATCTCATTAATTTTGTCATGCCACAGTTGCTCATCGTCCAACTCGTAAAAGATATTATTACTTGGTGATTGTTCCTGTTGATCTAAATTTCTTTGTATATGATATGTTACTCGGGTTGGTGTCGTACTGTCGCTGTTAACTAAGTCAGCCGTCCATTCTGTTTGATTGCTTTTTAACAATAATTTTGACCTGTTCATGTCAATGATAGCTGAGTATTGTTTCAGCATGTCACAACCGATTAACATGTTAAATGGTAAGCCACTGGCTACTAGAAAAGTCATTGGGATTGTTTTATTGTTACTCGTTAACTCCAACCTTGCTTGTTTCCGGACCGTTCTATTTTGACGTCCCGTTGCCCCTATCAGTACAATGTTGCTTATTGGTAACGTAAGTATATGCTTCTTCCCTTCTTCAATTATTTTGTTTAGTTCTATTGCGTCGATTAGCGACACGTTAGCCCCAGTGTCTATCATAATTTTGGTTTGTACACTGTTGATCTCTGCCGTTATGTAAATTATTTCGTTACTATTCTTTCTTGGATTTCCGTCTTCTTCTTCCAACAACTCGTCCCTTAAATTTTTCAAGTAGTTACTACAAATAATCGTGATACATTTATTATTTTTACTGTGGTTCCTTATGTCGTTAAACCCGATAGAGTGGTTCAGTGAGGGTCCTGCTGGTGTTTTCACTGCCGTGTGATGTTTAAAATCGGCTCGGATTCTTCGTCTCCTCTGCCGGTTTGGTTCGTTTGACTTATTTCATTTTCTGTTGACCTGGGTTCCGGCCGTTGGCGGTCTTCTTCGTAATTAATCCGGCGGTAGTCCTCCTGACTCCGACTTCTGCCCCTATTAGTTCTAGTCTCCCTTCTATCGTTATTACTGTACTGGTTCCAATCGGTGTCCCTATCAAAACTTCGACGTCCTTGGTAGTATGTCCTCCCGTTATAATTGTCGTACGCCCCCACATAATTAACTCTTCTGTAGTTTTGGTTTTGGTTATTCGGGTTACGGTTACTATTATCATAATTTCGGTTGTTCGTGTTCCGATTCTGGTAATTTGGGTTATACGACCGGTTATATTGGTTGTTCGGAATACTCTGTCTATTCCCGTAATTGTTTCCGTTGTTCCTTGGGCTGTTGTTGTTATTTTGCCGTTGGTACGCCTCATTACCATAATTACCAGGCCTGCCATTATAGTTCGTCCGGTTATTCGCCTCATGACTGTTATGGTTATTGTTTCTATTGTTATAGTCTGGGAAATCCCTGTTCCCGTACTGGTCGTTTCTCTGACGACTCCTTCGATAATGTACCTCACGCTCGTGCTCTTCCAATAGCGTTGACATGGCCTGTATAGTTTTTATTTGTCCACCAGATCGTGCTATTGATATACCGTTATCATAGTGGTATGCTAACCTGGTGACGAGAATTTCCTCTGGGGTTTTTGGTTCAAGATGTCTTGCCAAACATACTTTTCCCAGGAAGTAGGCGGTAAGTGTTGTTCCCCTGCTGGCGTCATATCTTCCATAACTGATGCTCTCCCTTACTACGTTCTGGGTGGCGTCTGACCAGTACCTGGCTTTAAAAGCTATTTTAAATTCTTCGTAGCTTCGTATCGTGCCTGGTGGCTGTCCACCAGTTATCATAAGTTTCTTTAAAATGTTCGTCTAAATAACGACGAATTATTGGCCACCTGTTTTCACCAGTTCTCATGATTTGTTCGCCGACCCGTTCCAAGAATTCCATTGGATTTCTCCTGTATGTCTTAAAGTTGATGGTCTCCCGGTCGTCTATATGTTGTGTATATGGGACAGTGATCGATCGGTTGTCAACTGACCGTTGTAGGTTCTCGATTCTATCCTGGTTACGTTGTCCTTGCTCCTGTACTTCGTTCATGATCGTATCTAAATTTCGATGCTGGTTTCCGCAATCAGTTCGTATTGATTCCACTTGAATTCGGTTTTCTTCTTCTATATGGCCTAGCTTGACCTCTAGTTCAGCTCTATTTCGTGTAATAACTTCATCGGTCGCTTTCAGTTTTCTATTTGTTTCCGCGATCTCCTGTTTTCTTTCGCCGTCGTTCTTAACTACCTTCTGGCTGATTGCCTCACTAGCGTCCTCAATTTTCTTATTGATAACTTGTCTTAATACTTCATTCTGTTTATCAACATTTTCCCTTATTTCCTTGTTAGAATGCTCAATTCTCTCATCGATTCGTATTAGATTATCCTCATTGATTTTCTCAAGATCTGCTTTCATTCGTTTATTGTTTTCCTCAAGTTTTTCGTTCATTAATTTGTTATCGTCTTGAATCCGTCTCAGATTCTCATCATTCCTGTAAAACTTTTCGTTCATTTGTTTGATTAAATTTTCGCTCAAAATTTCGTTTTGTTTTCTTGAGTTCTCATTAATACTGTCTATTTTATTTTCCAGCTTTTCTGAATTTTCATTTATACTGTCTATCTTTTCATTGATTTGTCTAAAATCGGCCTTCAATCGTTCATTATTTTCATTTATGGTTTGCCTTAAAAGTTCACTAGTACTTTCCTTAATACTGTCTATTTTATTTTCCAGCTTTTCTGACCTTTCATTTATACTGTCTATTTTATTTTCCAGCTTTTCTGACTTTTCATTTATACTGTCTATTTTATTTTCCAGCTTTTCTGTAGTTTGCTTTGAGTTTTCCTTAATTTCCTCTTTCATTTGTCTATTGCTTTCCATTATTATCCTCAACATCTCCTGCATACTCATGTCTTCCTTTCGGGCAGATTTATCTGGTTGATCCCCTTGAGCATCTTCTTCCACTATTTCCGTTTCCGTATCCATAACTATTTCGGTTTCTTCTGTATCACCTGTCTGTTGATCCATTTCAGTATCTGTACCTACCTCTGTTTCTTTCTCCCTCCTATCTTCTTCTGTTTCTTGTTCCTTCTCCATTCTTTTCGTAATAGCTCTCGTATGCATTCCTGTGCCTCTAATGGTTGCCTGCTCAAGTTAAGTAACAAATAATATGAGTTTTGACGTAACTAAAGCCCACTCGTTGAGCGCCAATTTGTAAAAAGAGAAATAATTAGGTGTTAAGATGAGACGATGATGCCCCACGTTGCGAGCGTCAATTTGTAAAAAGAGAAATAAAGATCACCTATGATTATGTTTGAAAACCCCACTGTTGTAATCAATTTAGTAACGAACTGCTTGTTAATTATGTGAGGACGTATGTTATAATGTATGATACCAGCTGGAGACGTCAAATTATAAAGAAATCTTGTCTATGAGTGTAATTAGTTATAAGAGACTCCGGTGTAACAAACGCCAAGTAATACGTTGTAGGTGGCGATTCGTAACAATTAAAATGCTGTTACTTGGTTTAATTAATATGTTATTAACTAATATATCTTGCGGTTGTGACCAGTGAAACCCTCAGAACACAGATTGTTAAGTCCACAAACTTAGAATTATATTCCTGAATTTATAATGGTATTATTCTGTAGACTTAATTTAATTCTCAGTGGTTGTTTAATATGAGCAATATATATGTAGTATTTACTGAATGTAAGTGGTTTTTGTCTCAACCCTAGTCCCTCAACGATAAAATTTCATTCAAATTTAGTATGACAAAACCCGTTAGTTCAGCAATCTCCCGTCCCACCAGCTGTAAACTTGGAGCGCTGTTACTAGAAGTAAGTGTACTTATAGGTTAGTTATTCTGAGTGTTTGTATCAATCTGTTAATAAATTATTACGCCAATTACATATAGTATTTTCTCTGCAATGATTAAAACGTTATCTCATACAACAAATGTACTTTATTTATTTTTCTCTGGTATTTAACAAGTTACGTTGTCTCAGACAAACAATAAGACGATCCAATCGACTATCCCAACATATATCAATTCTTAATTATTCGAACTCTAAAAAAAAAACATATATACTTTGAAAATAATGACAAATAATTCTTATACCAGGGTTCGTGTAGTTCTTTGAACCATTAGTAAGGCCAGGTAAAACGCATAATTAAGGTTGTTCAATTTACAAAAGGAATAAAATTATTTACTTAAAATACAATGATATGAAAATAATTTGTTTTTTACCCAAACGGCGAAAGCTTCATTAGGCGGTGAATGTTTGTCAACAGCGGTCAAAATCCAGTTTATATCGTCTTCACCCAGTTAAACTGCTCTGGTTTTCAATGAATGGATGATGGTAATCCCACAGGAACTCTTGTGCTTCGATTTTTGTTTTGCGTCTTCACAATTCTTGGTCCCAACGAACTGGAATTAGGATCTCAGCTTACGCTGTCAATGAAGGTTATTTCGTCAACCGAATCTTCTGTATTTCCAAATATTTCCGTTAATTCAGGCTTTAACTCTTTACTGGTCTTCAATTTATAGCATGAATTGGTTTGATACCAATTTCAGCGGAAATATTTAGTGACTGAGGTGAGAAGCTTTCAATTCTTTTTTATTTTACTCATTGATAATTTAGAGTGTTATTTAATTTGTACGATTCATTAGCGTTCAAATATAATTGTTTTACAAAAAAAGCTTTTTCAGTTTGGATATATCTTTCCTTTATATTTATTCATATATTTAAATATATCGGTTCATTTCAATCTAATCGCTTGTAACAATCAGTACCATCTATCTCAAAATCAACAACTTATTAAAAATCAGTTGCCTTAACAACCATGTTTTCTATATATCCTTGAGCCGGCATTATAGAATATTACTACTCTTTTCCAATAAAATACTCCATGCTTGGATTAATCTTGAATCACATAAAACTTTCCCTTAACCTTCCTTACTAAACAGTAAATGTTCTACTAGAGTTTCGTTGGACTGGGTTTACTAAAAAGGTATTAATTTCCTTTCACTAATATGGAATTTAGGCCTATAGATTCATTTACAACCATTATAACATTATTTGGTTTTTAACTTAATTTTTTTTTTTACCTGACCTACTGTACAATTAATTATTGGTTACATAGTTAATTACATGAATTTTAATTTACCGGTGGTTATTTGTTTTTATATTAATTAACTGGTTCTGGAACCCTTTATTAATTTATGACATAATTGTCAGAACTACTTGTTAGATTTAAAACACTGGTCACACTCCTGATCCAGTTTATAAACATTAATTAGAACAACAGTATTTTTCAACATTATACAATACTGACAACTTAGTACAGTACCTAACATTGGTAACTATACTGGGTTATATAAATACAAATCCAATATAAACATAAACATAATTATTGGTGAAGTATTATTATCAAATAACATTATTTCATCTTTAGTATAGTCAACATACAATATAAAATACTCTGTGACCTGAACATGCCACAGTACAAAACAAACAATTCATAACATTCAATCATTCTTTAGTCTGGCTTTTATACATTTAATACTAGTCATTGCCTCCTTCTGGTTTGAGTTACTTCTCGAGCACATGACCTATTGAACAACCTTAAGTCAGGGTATGGTCCTTGACCATATTTCATTCAATCTTTTATGTAACGTTGGGGAACCTCAACTATGTTGCGTTACAATATTCATGCATGAATGCGCTATAGTCTTTGTGAAGGGCAGGGTTCTGCTTGAACTTGAGTTCCAGTGATTGAAACCTGCGGATAGCTCCGTGAAGAGAATCGCCCAAATGAGAATTGTATAACCTGTGTGGTATAGGGATACCACAAATCTACCATCACTATTGCGGAAAGTATTAGATACAAAATGACTTTCGCATTCCGAGTCCTCAACGGAGGGAGCACGAACAGCAACGTCCTCTAACTTCCAGAAGTCCTTTAGTTGCGAGGAAATAGCATTATTATCTTCACATGCTATGAATGATGAGACAGGTTTTGTCATGTCGACATTAAAGGGCAAGTTACCCGCGAGAATGAATCCCAACTTTGTCTCCTGTATTATGGAAAAATGTGGGGTACGAATGAATTTGACAGGTTCAATTAATTGTAAATAATACTGGGCACCGAGCAATATGTCGATTTGCGAAGAAAAGTTCAGCTGCGGGTCAGCTAGGAACATGCCTTTTGGTATATTTAGGGATGAGATATCAAATGATTCCGCAGGGAGATTATTCGTGATGCTGGGAAGCACAGCGCAATGTACGTTCAAACTAAAATTCTTATAATGGGAATGCAACCTTACCCGAGTACTGAAATCAGCTTGAGATAATGAATTGTTTATACCGGTGATGGGTAATTGAGATTTAGTTAGTTTTAGACCCATGCGACGTGCAAAATTCATGGTGCAGAAGTTAGCTTGCGATCCTGAGTCCAATAAAATCCTTACTGGGTGCTTCCTACCGGCATGGTCAGTTGTCATGCAGACAGCGGTGGATAATAAAATAGATTTATTTGTTTGCAGTTTTAGTGAAAATTGATTGTTGCCTCTACCCGAGGGGTTATTGCCTGACATGTGGATCATTGTGTGGTGGCGTTTAGCGCATGTCCTGCAAGCAAATTTGGAAGGACAGTGTGCGAGATCATGACCTGGACGTATGCAATTTAAGCAGAGTTTATTATTAATTACAATATTTTTTCGTTCCGGGGGAGATATAGCCACGAATTGTGGGCATTCAGATAGGCGGTGTCTACCTCTGCACAGCTGACAGATGTTGTTGCTGATATGAGAATGGAATGTCGACCTAGTAATATCAACCGGTTTAATAGCTTTGCGATAGGGAGTCTTATCGCTAACGTGTATTTTGCTTACTGAGTTGGTCGCGCCGCCGACGTTTTGCAATAATTGCCTTCTATTATTTAAGCATTTAATAAAGTTATTGAAATTAGGAAATCGCTCGTCGGACAGGCTTTCTTTCCAGAGCCGACATGTCTGATTATCGAGTTTTTGCGTTAAGTATTGAACGAAAATGATTTCAAAGGTATTTACCGGTAAACTCAATGAATTTAAAGCATTTATATTCGCGGTGATCTCGTCAATGAATTTAGAAATGCCAACCATGGACTCCTGCTGAATGGACTTCATGCCCAAGACATTCCCTATATGATAGGCTGAGACAATTAATTTGCTGTCATACCTGGCCCTTAATAGATCAATGGCTACCGCATAATTTTCATGAGTGATTGGGAGAGATTTTATTACATTTAAAGCTTCGTCTTTTAATGAAGGGTGTAAATAGTGTAACTTCTGAATGTCCGTCAGGTCAGTTCTGACGTGTACCAGTTCCAAAAACATATTATAATAATGCTGCCAATCAGTAATGCTGCCTGAGAAGCAGGGCAATTTAATTGGCTCTAACTGTATAGGGGGGGGGGTTAATTGGTGTGACCTCAGCTTGAATCAATGCTTTCTTGTTCACCTCCTCTACTTGTTCTAATAAATGGTGTAACTTGCACTCAATATTACACAGATCATCCTCTGAACTCTGCCACTGACTGATGTGAAATCGGAATCATCAGCCTCAATTTGAGTCTGAATTTCGTCATACTTCGCGGACAATTCCATCAAATGGCGGAGTTTAATTTTTAAGGCATGGTGATCGCTTATGTCCGGATCGAAATTGTCAGCGAAGGTATTCACACGGGATATAGAAGCCTTAATTGTGCCCCGTTTTTTAATTAGCGCCTTCACATCAGCCATGACTAAAGGCAAATGTGATTCGAAAACGATAGTTAAATATAGCAAGTGAACAATTGTTGTAATTATAATAATTTGCTAAATTCTGATATGATGCGGGAGCCAGTGATCGGTGTACAACTTAATATATTGCTTACTATAATAGGTACTTCATTTGTTTAAAAAATAGTTATGAAAATTATTGAAAACATGAATCATTCACAATGACAATATACGTATAGCCTTATCACATCACTTAAATTTCTGAATGTATTATAGTACAGCTATATGTATATGCTATGTACATATGTAAATCTAGATAGAAATACAAGTTTATGGCCACTTGGCACTAATATCTGTTTATGTAAAAATTATTAATGATGTTATATTAAATGTTATTAAATCTGTGCTAAAATACTACAGACTTTGCTGTACATATCAATTATACATTAAAAATTATAAAAAATGAAATTTTATAGTCACGTGGATATTGAATCCTGGCGTGTTCAAGATGGCTTCGATCCCGTTGTTTCAGTGGTGATCCTGTTCGGCAATCCTTAGAAGTTGGCACAACACTTGTTTCAGCTGGTCGAGTGACGCTAGAAGCTGTAGCTCTCCGTTTAATTTTGAATTTCTAGAATTTCGCTGCTGTGCGACGATGATGATGACTTGTAGTGTCTTGCTGTCTCAGATATGATGCTCTGCAGAATCTTGCAATGTCAAGTATGAAGTTCTTTTTGAGAAGAATGAAGGCATGCAACGGCCAGCAATCTAAAGGTTGAAAGTATTTGGGGTTGAACCAAACGTTGTTTGGACCCTTTAAATGAAATATGTCTGAAATCCCAGTCCGAATCACGATTCGGATCCGGCCGTGGTGAACCAAAAGCTGTACCTTAGGACCAAAATGCGGTCGCGGAGGACCAAAATCCGGCCCGGAGGACCAAAATGTTGCGTGTTAGACGCTCTCGATGAAATCTTGAGTTGGTCTTAGAACGCTGGTTGTTGCGTTAGCTGGTAAATAAGTGAAATAATGAAGTGGACTGTATATGTTCTTGATATAATTGTTTATTGAAAATTATTTAGAAGATAGTTGCTGGCGTGTGCAGTTTAGCGCGGCATAATGCCTGATAATTGTGATAGAAATTAAATACTGAATGACATAATCGTGCGTAAGTTGGCTTGGATAGCCCGAGTAACTATCGCATGATGATCATGCTAAAATTTAGAATAATGAGAATAATGTAGCCGCGGCTGGCGAACTGAGGCAAGTTGCCTGCTCGGAGTCTTGCAAGTAACTAAGTAAAAATTGATTGCTGCGAGCTTGGATGCAAGCCGGTAGCAGATCGCGTGGGGAGAAATGACGTAACTGCACGCGACCGCAATGCGGTATTTTACAGTACAAAGTTTACATAAGTACAAAGTTTAACCAAGACCAGACTTATTTAAAAACAGAATTAAAAGTTATTTACTCACGACTGGACTTTAGTCAAATAATTGGAGCCACAAACTTCTTTACATTTCTGCTGCACCATAATCTTACTGATTTTTTCCCCGAAACTATAAAAATATTAAAACTAATTTTAACAACACCAATAACAACTGCAGAATCAGAGCGTTGTTTTTCAACTCTTAAAAGAGTCAAGACATTTTTGCGAAATGCTATGAGTAATGATCGTTTAAATTCGTTGACAATGATGTCCATAAATAAAAATGTAGTGCAAGATATTGACAGTTTTGATGACAAAGTGTTGGAAAAGTTCATATCTATGAAAAATAGAAGGGCGGAATTTACTTTTAAGATACAATTGGCTTCATTCAATTCACTTTCCATTTCAGGTAAGATTTTACATTGTTACAATTTTTTATGATTGCGCCCCTCCGGATAAAAAGTCACCAGCCGCCACTGCTCTCTCGTTGAAAACAATGATTTAGTCATTAAACAGTCATTAAATTTGTTCGTATTTCTGTCATAGGACTACATAGATTTCCACAGGCATGTAACTTTCTGCTTACCGTCTCCACCCCCAGATTTTGTCAATAAAAATTGTGTCAAATTACTGACTGAGTTTAAATTTCTTATTTAGTTGATATCTTTTACCAACTGCCAACCAAGACTTCAGTTAATACAGTAACATAATTTTTGTTTTGGACACTGTGTCCACATGATCTGATTTTAGAGAATACTTATTTCTTAGTAAGTAAATAACCTGTGTGCTCACTGCTTAATTTTGTAGGTCTATAATGCGATTCAGTTTAAAAGAGGCACACTTCTAAGATACTAGAGGCTGATCCAAAGTGGGGGGAAATATGATTTAATTTATTAGGGGTGGTTATCATGAAAATTTCCCCTCCACTCATCTTAAAGACATTTTCTACAAACATGCAAAAAATTATTTGTTCTTTTTTTAATATGTAGTTTTATTTTTAACATGTTGAAAAAGAATCATATTTGTATTAATAAACTATATGTATAATACTACTGACTCGGAACACTGTTTTGTAATCAGAACCAGTTTTCGCTTAATATAAACTTCGTCAGAGCATGGTTCAGGCTAAAATAAAAATTTGGTTAATCAATGGAAACATCATGGACAACAAAATCCGAGAATGTATTAATAACTAATAGTTATCAGAATTTGTATTTAAAATTTTGATTCAAAGAGAACTGACACCTTTCTGTAATATCTCTCCAGAAACCTCACCTCCTGCCCAAAATATTCTCTCACTCTCTCTCTCTCTCTCTCTCTCTCTCTCTATATATATATATATATATATATATATGTGTGTGTGTGTGTGTGCCATCAGATTTAGCCTTGTTTGTGAAGGGAAAACATAATATATTTCACTTAGTGTCAGATAATATTTATAATATTTCAAATGTTTGTCCATTGTGTTTCAGTAGAGTAACAAAGCCTAATGAAGTGTCATGTCAAACAAGCATGAAGTTCAAATAAATACAGAGTAAAAAGGATTGACATTTGACTATAGGTAAATGATTTGTAATGACACACAAACAAAAGCCCTACATGAAACAAATCCGACCATCAGCCCCTACCCTCCAAGCGCTTCCCAAAATCCATAAAGAAGAAATTCCGATCCGCCCCATTATCAATTACAGTAATGCCCCTGCATACAAACTCGCAAAACATCTAGACAAAATTACCAGACAACACACACAACTAGACAACAACATTGCAGTAAAAAACAACACAGACCTAGTAACAAAAATAAAAGACATACACATCCCCCATAATGCCACGTTAGCCTCCTTTGACATTAAAAACCTGTACACAAACATCCACATCTCTGAAACAATCAACATCCTACAAAACAAACTCAAACAGAACAACACACCAGACGAACTTATCAACGAAATAACAGAAACTCTGAACATTATCACAAAACAAAAATACTTTACATATAACAATAAATTTTACACTCAGAATGATGGTCTACCCATGGGCTCACCCATATCCAGCATTCTAGCAGAAGTCTTCCTCCAACACTTAGAAAAAACGAAAACCCTCACAAACAATGACAGACACTCACATAAAATACTATATTGGCACAGATACGTTGATGACATTCTAATACTATACAGGGGAAACAAAAGACAATGTGAACAACGCACATAAACAAAATACATATAAACATAATCTTTACTGCCGAATACGAACACAACAATAGCATAAACTTCTTAGACCTGTCCATCACAAAACTTGAACACAGGCACAAATTCAGTATATATACAGAAAACCGACTACAACTGACACACTAATACACAACTCCTCCAATCACCCAATACAACACAAACTAGCTGCCTTCAGAACCATGATACAACATCCCCCTAGATGAAAAAGACTACAAAGACGAACTAAACAGGATAAAATAGATCTAGCAGAATCCAACGGATACGACAGAACAATAGTCAATAAACTCCTACACAAAACGAACAACAGACAAAGACAGAAAACAACAAATTCATAACACTAACATACATCAACAAACAAACTGAAAAAATAGCCCACAAATTCAAAAAAGCAGGATACAGAATCGCTTACAAAATTACTAACAAAACAGAACACACACTATCAAAACACACACACAAAGCACAAAACAAATTCGATCTACCTGGTGTTTACAAACTAAATTGCTCAGATTGCAACAAATTCTACATAGGCCAGACAGGACGTAGCTTCAAACACACAAACACAATACGTTGAACACACAAAGGCACTCCACTTCACTACAGAATCCACCTTTGCAAACCACCTCATTGAAGCAAACCACACATACAAAAACATCGACAATAACATGAACATTCTACACGTACACACAAAAGGCCGAAAACTAGACACTCTAGAACAATTGGAAATTTACAAACACACGAAAACAAATAAAAACGACATCCTAAACGAACAGACGCAATTCAAATCACACACACATTATTCGAACATATCACACCTCAAATTAAAGGGGCATCTCTCTACTTAATACAGAATATAAGGTATTGTCCAACATCATATTTTCTAGGCTGGTTTCCTACGCTAAGGAAAACATAAAAGAATATCAATGTGGATTCACTAGGAATAGGTCAACAACAAACCAAGCTCGAGTACTAAGGCAAATCCTGGAAAAAACGTTGGAATATGGAATGGCCACTCACCATCTCTTTGTGGATTTCCAGTCGGCATATGATTCAATCAACCGGAAAATGCTATATAGAGCTATGAAGGAGTTGAATATACCATCTAAGTTGGTGCGTATGGTTGGAGTAGTTATGTCCAATTCTAAGTGCCAAATCAGAATACAATCAAATCTATCTAACTCCTTAAAAACATTGAATGGGCTGAAACAAGGAGATGCCTTAGCATGTCTGTTGTTCAACATAGCTCTAGAAAAGGTCATCAGGGATTCAGGAATTCAAACTAGCGGACACATATTTCACAAGGAGGTACAGCTTCTCGCCTATGCCGATGACATTGACGTCATAAGTAGGTCTGAGTCTAGCTTAAAGGAACATCGACAATAACATGAACATTCTACACGTACACACAAAAGGCCGAAAACTAGACACTCTAGAACAATTGGAAATATACAAACACACGAAAACAAATAAAAACGACATCCTAAACGAACAGACGCAATTCAAATCACACACATTATTCGAACATATCTCACCCCACACACACAACATCGATCTTTCGAAAATCGATTCCGTCGCCAACAACAAGACGGACAGTATACTACCAGCGGCAACCTCTGAAGAAGCTTTTTAAAAGTGAAAACCGGTTCAGGTTGTAAGGTAAAACTTTACGTTTTTACCATAAAAAACTTTGTGTTCCGAGTCGTTAGTGAAATAGTTGTATTTAGTTAAGTAACGGACACGTCATGGACAACGAAATCCAAGAATATTATTATTATTATTTATAGCATTAATTTTTATATAATTTTCACTAAAATAATTACTTTTATAAAACAAGTATAACTTTAAATAGATTTGTTTTTAATTCCCACTTTCCAATTAATTGTGCATGGAAGTTGTAAAGGTATTACTAGATTTTAGTATTCTAAGCGAATAATAGATGTTTAATGAAACTTTAGTAAACTATATAGTAGAGGGGGGATAAGTTGACGAATCGCTAATTTCTCTCGAACCGGATAGATGACAAACCAATCGTCAGAATTGGTCCCAAGAGGTCGCAAAAGAGGCAATTAGCCAAGTACAAAATGGAATATCCACCAATGCTGCCGCCAAACAGTATGGGATTCCTGAGGCCATGCTACGCCGATATATTAAAAATAACCCATACGTAAGTATAATCACTCTACCAGGCCTTTAGTTGCAGATCAAGGGGGCTACTAAAAACTAACGAATTCTTTGTTTTACCATTTTGTTTGAGGAACTGCCAAAAAATGCGGGAAGATTTAAATGTACATTCACAGAAGAGCAAGAACTTAACCTTAAAGTATATGTGACTGAACTGGATAAAAGAGCGTTCAGAATCACGAGAAAGCAATTTGCTAGAATCGTCTATGACTTTGCTGAGGTTGAGAACATTCCTCATAGGTTTAACAATGCAAAAAAGGAAGCCGGTAGGTAAGGATTTTATTACAGGTTTCATGGAAAAACATCACTTCTCTTGTAGAAAACCTGAGGCCACATCTGTGGCACGACTAATGGCTTTTAACAAGACAAATGTGGAATCATTCTTCCACATATATATAAACAAGTAAGAGAAAAATACTGCTTTCAACCTAATCAAATTTATAACGTGGATGAGACCGGTTGTTCCACTGTACCCACCAAGACACCTTCAGTTCTCAGTCCCACAGGTGCAAGAAGAGTCATCAAAATTTCTTCAGCTGAGTGTTGCTTGTTGTGTTAGTGCTACTGGTCACTTCATTCCCCCATTTTTTATTTATTCGAGAGTAAGGATGCAGTCAGCGTATCTTGAAGGTGCGCCTCCGGGCTCAGTTGGAGTCAGTTACGAGTCAGGATGGATGAACGCCGAGTCCTTTGTTAAGTGGCTAGAGCACTTCATCACACATGTAAGGCGATCAGAGACCAATCCCATTCTTCTTTTGATGGACAACCACACATCACATATCACTTTAGATGCAGTTGATTTATGCCGAAAAAACCATATCGAAATGCTAGGATTTCCACCTCATACGAGCCATCGTATGCAACCTCTGGATGTTTCTTTTTATGGTCCCCTAAAAACAGCTTACAGCCAAGCGTGTTCTGATTTTCTGACTAGTCATCCAGGCCAGACCATAGGGTTGAAAGATGTCGCAAAACTGTTTGGGATCGCATTCGCTAGAACTGCAACTTTCAATAACGCCATTAAAGGGTTTCAAGCAACTGGAATTGAGCCACTTAATTATCAAATCTTTGATGAAAACGATTTTGCACCATCAAAAACGACAGATAATGAGCAGGTAAAGGAGAGTGCTACTCCTGCCACATCGACGTCATCTTCCGTGCCTGGGACATCAGCCAGCCAAGAATATGAAACAATGTCGGGAACATCAGAGTTACCACCGATGCCTCACGCAGCACCAAAAGAACGGAAGGTACGGAAAAAAATTTCCCTCATATCATATTACGAGTTCTCCGGTAAAAAAAATCTAGAAGAAAAAATGAAAGAGAAACACTTGAAAGAAGCGAAACAAAAGAAGACACAAAAGGAAACAATTAATAAGCATAGGAAGACAATGGCCACCAAAAAACAGATGGTCGCTAAAAAAAATTGATGTTTACGAAACAATTGAGAAATGGACCAAAAGAAGATGATGAAACTTCAACTGACACATCTGTCATTTTCAAGAGAGTGACAACAGCCTTTCCAACGAGGAGCGGGAGTGTATCATTTGCGGAGAGTTAGGAAAGGAGGAACAGTGGTTCAGATGCTTCCTCTGTGGGGAATGGGCGCATGCCGAATGCACTGGGTTCGACGAAAAAGGAGCCAAAACCAAGCCGTACATTTGTGATTACTGTTCAACCTAAATGTGTTCAAGATTGATAAACTGAATAAACAATAATGAACTTTGTAAAATCATTAACAAACTGACAATCATTAATAAATTTAATAATAACAATAGTGATTATATATTATAAAAACAACAATATTAATAATGTATACTAAAAAAATAATCAATCTTTACATTTTATAAACAAAATTAATACTTCATCATCTTACCCAACCCCAAAAGTCATCTTACCCGCACATGAGGGTAAGATGACTAAAAGTACCAACCTGCAAACATGTTTTTTTTCGAGTGGCTATTTGTTTTCAACAAAGTCTGACTAGCCCTTATTTAAGCTTACTAATGGTACATTAAATGTAGAAAAAGTCAGAGTTCCAAGAGCAAATTCTTGCCGTTTACGTAACCTTTTAGCTTAAGTTCGCCATCTTACCCGACTCTCTCCTAGTGAAATCATTGATTTAAGAAATAAAACTAACCAAATAGAAAGAACGTAAAAGTTAAATTAACATACGTTAGGATTAGGTTGTGACGATTTAAATGGTAACCATTATTAAAAAAAGAAAGAAATAAAAAAAATTAAGGTTGCGAGCCATTAACCATTTAAATCTCACAATAATAATAAAAATATGTAGGTACTAAGTGTAAATGGAAGAAGTAATTAATAAGGGCAAAGAAACTGTAATAAAAAGGCACATTGTAAATAATTATTATTGTCGTATTTAACCCTTGCTTGCTATCAGGCGCCTACCTGTTGATTCCGGACTCGACATGTTTTCCGAGTCTTCTGTAATTAAGAATAAAATAAAAAAACTAATGTTAATAATTAAAGAATCTGAAGACACAGATAGTCACTAAAACAACTCATTTAAATTATGTATTTTTATCTAGGGATAGTTTGTATAATGAAAAATGTTTATTTAGAGAGAGACAGGGACTATATTCTCGCGGAATAAACACCCCACTACCCCGTGCAGTACCAGTGGAAGCGGGCAAAAAATCTCTCTCGCTATGAAGACTCCAAGCAGTGCACACGCACGAGCAAAAGCTCTGTTGGAATGTTGTGTGATTTGTTGCTAGTTTGGCTTATTTCAAATGTAGTTTATTAACTGCTACACTAAAGAGTGTAACATGTAACATTAATTAAAAATCAGAAACGTGGTAACAAGAAGAAATATGTGACAACAAAAGTACGAGTATTAATAACGATGACTGCTAACTTCACCAACTGACGACACTTTTCAACATCCTACCTGGAGATATGAACTACCAGAATTTACAACTCTAGTAGACCCGACAGAAGATGCAGTTCGACACATCAAAGAATCTACGCCTACCATCGTAGAAGGTTCGACCTAGACTGCAGACGTTTAAGCCTTTAATGACTAAGACCAGACCTAGATGAGGACGACGCTTTTAAGGATTCCCAAGACGGACACTCCCGGAGGAAATTTCTACATACCAAATGAAAGGTGACTCGATAGCACGTCTATCGAGGAATAAATAATAATTATAATTGTAACACAATACATTTTAAAGGAGAGACTTTTCAGAGACGATTAAACTTGTAAAGATTAAAAAAAATTAACTCTAAGAATTTAATGTAACTATTCAGACATCATACATTGTAACAGTTTAAATCTTAATGTATCGTAGTATAATTCATACCATTCTTCAAATGGGATAATAACGAAGCATAAAATTAAAGGTCTTGCAAGCTAATATCATGAATTGAATATAATTAAAAGTTTGATGACTAAATACCTAAGGTTACCCGGATCCGTGGTATAGCTAAATAAAATCTGTTGTGATCCCAAAGTTTAAATAAAGAATTCAAATAACTTCAATAATTCAATTAGTAAAGTCATGGGATCTATCTTTTGAGTAAATGTTATTTTTTCAAATGTTTAATAAAGAGAAGTCTTCTTGTTACACACATATACTGAGTACATAAATCAACAGTTTTCCCCTCCCCTGATTCCTTTTATTTTTACTCTGTGTTGTTCTGATTAAATTTCAGCTCGTCGAATAAGGCAGCCTGAATAATTGGCAGAACCAATTATTTCGGGTTCCCTAAGTTATAACACTAGAGAAGATGTTATAAGGTTACTTAGGCCTAAATTAGTTACATTTCCGCTAGGATTACATACATTTGGAATGAATCTATTCCTGGTTTATTATTATTTTGAATGATCATCACTTCTTTCACAGCACTTTAACAATTAATAATTAAATACACTTTCACTTGTGAAAAAACCTGGTTTATTGTTTTCAATTTAACTGGGAAGTAACTATTATTTACAAGTGTAAGTTATTATTATTTCATGTAATATAATGAATTGTTAGAGCGATTCCTCTCATGTTTTGCTAACAAAAATTTGTATCATAAACTTAAAAATACGTAAAATTAGATGAAAACTGAAAACAACAATTCACATTAATAGAATATAAAGTTACTATTCATAAAATTAGTGCACAGCTCTGCTATGGCGGGTATTAGGCCTATACATCGTATTAAATCGTATCTATTCCAGAGGTACAGAGATATTCCGACGACAAGCTCGATATTGAACTTAACAGAAAAGAAGAAAGTTTATAGATCAAAATGCATCGTGAAATATTATTTTGCAGAGATGCAGTTTCAAATTCAAATTAGGCCTACATGTTAAATAACGTAACAGATTAAAATGAATTAAAACGGAATTTTACTTACCGGATTTAACTTTATCAATTTAAAATCATACGTGATTTACGTCAATTAAACGTAAACATTGTTACAGGCTCTATCTTTAGAATCATTTATATATTCATTAATGCGTCTTAACTACTGTTATCGTGGGTACGAGTCTGATGAAATACAAACTCTGCATCACGTTTTAAAAGTGTCTTAAATACAACTCTTTAAAGTTAAAATAATACCTCTTGAGGAAATTCGGTACTACGCCAATAAGCGTACCCGCACTCTTTTTCAATATTTCGATTATTGACATCGATATGTAGTGAATACCGCACATAATTATAGCTAGATGAAAGAATTCGTTAAAATATATGTGTATAAGTTATGAAATATATTGTTGACAATTAAAATCGTTTTCCTTTGTCATATTTTTTATGAAAGATGTTTCTAGCACTAATATAACACCGATTTGCGGCTGTGACGCCAAAAGTTGACGTTGTTATGTTAACATGCATATTGAAATTACACACGAAAACCAGTACACCTATAATGGCCTACTCGTCTTCTTTTTTGTAAAAACCACTTAAAAAAAAATAACTCGAAGTAAGGCGGGGTGGCCCTTGCCTGTTACTATACATGTCTCCCTTTTTGTGACAGAACACGTTTTCCAGTAATACTGTACTCGGTTTTTGTGCAGATCACTGGAAAAGTAACCAACTCGTAGTGAGACGGGGTGCTTATACATGTCTCCCATTTCTTTTTTTTTGCGTTTCACACAAAATTCGCTTCCATGAAGTTTTCGAGAAGTTTACTGAATAACATTACACATTACTGAACATTAGTCACACAACGATAACAAATCCTATTTTCATTTGTTGTATTAATCTTAATATTCAGAAATAATAGTATTTTTCACTTTACATTTTCTGTTGTTGTTTTTGTTAAAAATCATTAAGTTCTTTATTTTAAATGTTACTCTAATATAAGCATTGTATAGGCTATGCACATTAAACGTCATATTTTTTTCAACCATGGCATTTACTTGTTTAAACAGTAGGACTACAACCCAAAAACAATTATTACCTAACCTCACAAACAAAAAAATTCCGTATTTTCACTTTACATTAATAAATACAATAATTTACAATTAGTAGGCTACACTTTTTATTCTTCACATCGTGGTATATCTATAAAATCGCATAATCGACATATCGAAAATATAGTGCGGGTACGGATATTGGGAGAGTACCAAAAAATAGTTATCAATTCAATTTAATATAGTGGCTGTTAAAGTTTCAAGTCCAACAACAGCTCAAATGAAATTGCAATGAAATACTTGTAGTTTTTTGTGTAGACACTAGTGGAAGTCATAATTTTATAGTCCCTATAAACTCAACACACGACGAAATGTTTTATGAATGGGTCATCAAAGGAAATGAGTGGGATTCACAGTGGGGAAGCGTGACAAAATAATTTGGGTAGACATAAAAATACCAGTCAACAGCACCCTCCTATTAAGATTGTTGATATTTTTAATGAACCATTAAAAATGGTTTCATTTCATTAATGCAAAGATTTACATCACTGCCAGATTTTGCCTGGAGCACGTTAAACAGATGTTGAGTAAATACAAAAATTCGATCATATACGCACAAGTAAAACAAGAAAGATGTCGACTTTAAAATATTTAGGAGACCAATTTCACCACTCACAGACTCAGGATCCCAGTCATCACACTCGATAATGTGACAAACCGCACAATATAGTTCTTTCTAATGTTCTTTGATTGTTGAAACTGCCCGCGAATGGTAATTCCAACGGGTTGATGTTGGGTGAGGAAGTTTAAATCCTTGTTCTCGGAGTAAATCAGATCTAGCAGCAGATCTACTGAAGAAACTATCAAATGCAGTTAAATTACAAATAAACAATTTAACTTCTTTAATATTTTTTGCACTGTGTAACAAGACCAAATTAAGTTGGTGAGCATAGCAATGCACAGATATTGCCTGTGAACACTGTTGACGAACAAGGGTTTGTACTCGAGCTTGATGACCAGCCATCACAGAACAGAAGCACCCTCATATGTTTGGCTTACTAATTTATTTTGAATGTTATATTCTTTCAAAGCTGGAATGATTTTATTAGCCAACCCTTCTGCGCTTTTGTTAGAAGAAACATCAAAAAAGCCTAAAAAGGGTCCCTCAGTTTTCAAACCACGAACATATCGCACATTTATACTTAGTTGTGCTTTAACAGGTACGTCGGTTGTTTCGTCAGCTTGAACGGAAACAAAATCAGCCTTGTTTATTTCATCACGAATTGTTTAATTAATAGCGATGGAAACAGACTCGATTAAATCATTCTGAATTTCAGGAGATGTGCCTTTAAATACAGTGCTGGTTTCTATGTGTTCCTTCATGAAAGACTCTCCCATTCCCAGTAAATTTGAAGTTTCTAAATAATTGCCCTTATTAAAAGACTGCTCATTTTCCTTATGGCCCCTAAAAGCTAACTCTTGCCTCCCTAAATAACAAACATCATCTATCACACGGCCTACTATCCTTCGATTTTGAGCCACATTTTCATTGTGCTGCTCTGCTTGAATTCTAGCTGATTCGGATAAGCAATGTTCTATTCTGTTACGTCCTAGCATGTGAAACATCTCAGAATTTTTTATATGAGTTTTGCTACCAGCATGTTTAGCGGCTTTAGCTTCAAATTTTTTTTTTAGTACCTACTCCAACTTTGCTCTATGGTTGCTCTCCATTAAACACCAAACAATAATAGAAGTGCAGAGTTTTGTTTCGCTTACAACCAGAGAGCCATCTATATTTACTATACCAAACTTTCTGAAATTTTCTGACAATTTTTCCATCCTTCTGCGACAAATCTAAAGGTGGCCGAGATATTTTTGACTTTAGCAATACCTTTTACTCTAAAGGTAACGTACTGATTTCGTATTTTAACAAAAATTCTAGTGAATCAAAGTTGTCAAAGTTCATATCAAATACTTCTGGGACAGAACTGGTATATACTAACTGTATTCATTTGCTGCATTAAATCAATTAAACAGCATGCTTAAAACACTTAAAGGACGACACTTCTTAAAAATGTTTATTAATAAATAATTAGTACGTAAATGATCACACTTCTTAGTCTATAACACTATATAAAAAATTAAAAATAATTTGTAAACTCAACAAAAACAAATATTCACTACGCTCGCATAATGAAACAAACACAGGCGGCCAGGTGAAAATTCTGACTTGCGTCTTCAGAGACGCAACTTCGCCTGAAGCGAATAGTGGGGATGGAGGGTTGATGTGGTGGGAAACGAGTTCCCGCCAGAATACTTTCATTTGTGAGAAAAGCGTGTTAAGGTAAGACATCTAACATTGTTTATTATGCAAATTACATGTAATTACCCAGTGAAATACCCCAAAACGTTTTATGGGTAAAAACGTAAAAGCTTTACCTTACAACTTGAACCGGTTTTCACTTTTAAAAAGCTTCTTCAGAGGTTGCCGCTGGTAGCACTGTCCGTCTTGTTGTTGGCGACGAAATCGATTTTCGAAAGATCGATGTTGTGTGTGTGAGGTGTGATACATACATACATACATCCTCGGCGCTACAGCCCAGTCCGGGCCCTGGCCTCCAAAAGAAATTTTCCCCACTGGTCTCTACTCCCGGCCAATGTCCACCAGTTTGCTAGCACCCAGCCTCACTGCCTCCTTACCAACCTGGTCCAGCCATCTTGTACGCGGTCTTCCTTTCCTTCTCCTTCCCATCGGCAAATAATTCATAACTCTTTTTGAGATTCTATCCTCCGCCATTCTCTGCATATGACCAGCCCAACGCCTCTGTTAATTTGTATGAGTGGCACGATCGGAAGATCTTTAAACCTTTCGTACAACTCTCGATTATGCAGTCGCCTCCAAATGTCGTTTTCCTTCACAGGGCCATAGATTCTCCTCAGTACCCTCCTCTCAAACACGGATAGTTTCTGCTCATCTAGTTTTTTTTTAGCACCCAGCATTCCGAGCCATACATCAGGACTGGTCTGATCAAGGTCTTGTATAGGGTGGCTTTTGAATCTTTACTTATTAATTTTGACTTAAAATGTTTCACCAGTCCGTAGTAACACCTATTAGCAGATAATATCCGTTTTTCAATGTCTCTAGAGGAGTCATTTCCAGAGTCCACATATGACCCGAGATATGGAAAACCCTGAACCTTTTCAAATTCACAATCATTAATGCGCAGGGACAGGGCACGAGTGTTGGCACCTACAACCATATATTTGGTTTTGCTTTGGTTTATAACCAAGCCCATAGCCTTAGCGGACAACTCCAGTTCCTGAAAGGCTTCCTTTAAGCTAGACTCAGACCTACTTATGACGTCAATGTCATCGGCATAGGCGAGAAGCTGTACCTCCTTGTGAAATATGTGTCCGCTAGTTTGAATTCCTGAATCCCTGATGACCTTTTCTAGAGCTATGTTGAACAACAGACATGCTAAGGCATCTCCTTGTTTCAGCCCATTCAATGTTTTTAAGGAGTTAGATAGATTTGATTGTATTCTGATTTGACACTTAGAATTGGATATAACTACTCCAACCATACGCACCAACTTAGATGGTATATTCAACTCCTTCATAGCTCTATATAGCATTTTCCGGTTGATTGAATCATATGCCGACTGGAAATCCACAAAGAGATGGTGAGTGGCCATTCCATATTCCAACGTTTTTTCCAGGATTTGCCTTAGTACTCGAGCTTGGTTTGTTGTTGACCTATTCCTAGTGAATCCACATTGATATTCTTTTATGTTTTCCTTAGCGTAGGAAACCAGCCTAGAAAATATGATGTTGGACAATACCTTATATTCTGTATTAAGTAGAGAGATGCCCCTTTAATTTGAGGTATGATATGTTCGAATAATGCGTGTGTGATTTGAATTGCGTCTGTTCGTTTAGGATGTCGTTTTTATTTGTTTTCGTGTGTTTGTATATTTCCAATTGTTCTAGAGTGTCTAGTTTTCGGCCTTTTGTGTGTACGTGTAGAATGTTCATGTTATTGTCGATGTTTTTGTATGTGTGGTTTGCTTCAATGAGGTGGTTTGCAAAGGTGGATTCTGTAGTGGAGTGGAGTGCCTTTGTGTGTTCAATGTATCTTTGTTTGAAGCTACGTCCTGTCTGGCCTATGTAGAATTTGTTGCAATCTGAGCAATTTAGTTTGTAAACACCAGGTAGATCGAATTTGTTTTGTGCTTTGTGTGTGTGTTTTGATAGTGTGTGTTCTGTTTTGTTAGTAGTTTTGTAAGCGATTCTGTATCCTGCTTTTTTGAATTTGTGGGCTATTTTTTCAATTTGTTTGTTGATGTATGTTAGTGTTATGAATTTGTTGTTTTCTGTCTTTGTCTGTTGTTTGTTTTGTGTAGGAGTTTATTGACTATTGTTCTGTCGTATCCGTTGGATTCTGCTAGATCTATTTTATCCTGTTTAGTTCGTCTTTGTAGTCTTTTTCATCTAGGGGGATGTTGTATCATGGTTCTGAAGGCAGCTAGTTTGTGTTGTATTGGGTGATTGGAGGAGTTGTGTACTAGTGTGTCAGTTGTAGTCGGTTTTCTGTATATACTGAATTTGTGCCTGTGTTCAAGTTTTGTGATGGACAGGTCTAAGAAGTTTATGCTATTGTTGTGTTCGTATTCGGCAGTAAAGATTATGTTTATATGTATTTTGTTTATGTGCGTTGTTCACATTGTCTTTTGTTTCCCCTGTATAGTAGACTATTAGAATGCCATCAACGTATCTGTGCCAATATAGTATTTTATGTGAGTGTCTGTCATTGTTTGTGAGGATTTTCGTTTTTTCTAAGTGAACACAGGCACAAATTCAGTATATACAGAAAACCGACTACAACTGACACACTAATACACAACACCCAATACAACACAAACTAGCTGCCTTTAGAACCATGATACATAGACTTAACAACATCCTCCTAGATGAAAAAGACTACAAAGACTAACTAAACACGATAAAATATCTAGCAGAATCCAACGGATACGACAGAACAATAGTCAATAAACTCCTACACAAAACAAACAACAGACAAAGACAGAAAACAGCAAATTCATAACACTAACAAACATTTTTGCGAATTTGTGCAAACAAATTTTTTTGCGGATTATTCGCTTCCGCACCTATTTTTGGTCTGTAGTTTACGTAAAACCTGCAAAAACATCGGTTTCGTGACTTTTCCAGACAAGGGTGTCAATCGGAACTACAGTATTACCTAAGTCTCAATGGGAGCTGAAACGTTTTGTAAAATTCTCAGTTGGCAGAGTAAGTAGTAAATTCTGTTGACAAACAATTGAAGTATGGAGTAAAACTTTTTCACCTCTGAAAAGTTTAAAACGTTTGAAAGATAAACACATGTAATGTGAATTTTACAAAAAAACGTAGTTAATCGGGTTGGGTTCTAAGCGCCTCATATGATGAAGTACTATGAGCCTATGACCATTTCTAGCTAAATGGAGTCAAGGATACAAAAATATGTTTGGAAGAAGTTATCTTTGTCTTAATTAAGACTAAATCTAATGAAATCGGTACCAATTTTTCAGATTCCTACTACAGGAAATAGGGAATACGACCTCAAAAAAAGTATACACAAAGATTGCCATCTTATGTCTTTCAGTTATACATATTTCTCCGGATTACATTCAAAACAAAAATTTCCATGAATATAAAAACATAAGTTAAACTAACTTAGTCTTGTTTTTTGGAATGAGCAATGCACTTTATTTTGTAATTACGTTACAAATTTGTTGATGGTGGGGGGGGGGGGGTCAGCCAAACTCATAGTTGACCTTGAATCAAACTCAAAGCACTGCATGTTGCATAATGAACGAATGTCACGCAGACAGCTCCTTAGAAGTAAGGTGTGACGTACATTATAATGATATATTAAAATTTGGAATTTTAAAATGTTAACATAGCATAAAAGTATATTGAATAGCAAGCATGCAAAATGGGACCTTGTGGCATCCTTTTACATTGCTTTTTACTGAATGTTTGGAAATTGATGGAACAATATCAGTTTATATCATTTTAGACACTAAAAAATATATTGTTATAAAAATAAAGATGATACAATGATGTAACCTACGTATCTAATTAAGATATGTAAACCTTCAATTTTTACCCAATTTGATGACGGTTTTTCATATTTTAGGAATATGTTTCACGATTTAATTCAATGTCCCTAAAGAAATCAATGTGAAAATGTGAAAAATTGAAATATACAAAATACATACACAGCATATAAACGTAAAATCTCAAATAAATGACAAATAAATAAATGACAAAAATTAAATATTGAATAATTTTAATGTCATGCAAGTATTTAATATTTACTGTTGGCAACTCCGAAGTGATTTTTACCTCTTTGCGGCCGTGCAATATGAGGTGACGAATGGATGTGGTTCTGTCGGTTTTGCGTTCTTCTGTAATGATGGCGAGCGGTGTGGTAGCTCTTGCCGGTAAATTTTAGATTCGCAAAATCTCGGTTTCAAGTAATTGTGAAAGACGATGTCGTTTCTCAAAAGAATTATGAATTAATTCTTGCCACATGACAGTGGTATTGTGTAAGTACTCATTTTATTAGATAATTTAGTGAAAATGTGTTGCACATTACGATGTGTGTAAACTTGAGATTGGAGCGAGAATTTTTCTAGCGATTAGAAAGAGGTTCTAAAACATCCGATGAATTTAGAATGTAGTTTATTAATGGCTTATCCAGTTTGCTTTACTGTGTCCAGATTACTTTTGATAGTTTCAATTACAGAGGGTTGACCTTCATAGGCTGTTGCAGGTGGCATGGACACATGTTTAGTAGACGCTTTCGTTAAGTTTTGTTTTGCTTTTATTTTTACGTTGAAAATTATTTTCTGTTCATTTATTAAAATTATTCGGCATTATTTGATCGTACTGTGCTGGTATTAAATTAAATTTAGGACAGGATCTATTCGCTTCATTGGAAGCGTCTACCAGTACCGCCATGACACCTCATTGCATCTGCACGTTCACTCATAGTTGAGAGTAGTCGCGCAACAAAATACCAATTTTGCATCAGTACCGTGGTTATTGTACATTTTCATTATGTGTGAAGTTAAAAGATCATTTTGTCTGTTATCCTCTGTGACTATTGGAGTGTAATTCTGAGTAATTTTTGTATAACGTAAGTTTTTTTGAATATCGAAATACATTTACGGTGTTGTAATAGTAATTTCTAACAATACTAGAGGGGCTAGAAAGGTAATTAAGCAAGTTACAGGTTTGCTCGAAGGCTACTTGTACAGGGTTTAGAATCTGTACTTCATGAAACGCTGTTTTCATTGCTTATTTTTTTTTTTTAACATGATAATGTTTTTAGGCTGGGGGTCATTCCACAAAATGTGTAACGTCATCGAAAAATGTAATGCTTCTGGTGATTTTAACACTATATTTTTTTCCACACTTTCGATTCCCCACAGTCAAGAAATCTTCGGTCTCTGTTGTTTTTAACATGATGTTTGTTATATAGTAAATATATTTGTTATATAGTTATATAGAAATCGTGATGTTTTCCACAAAATGCGTGATGCAAAACGTGTAACGTCACCGAAAATTGTAACGCTCCAGGTGATGTTAGTAAAATAAATAAATTTGGTCACAGTGAAATAAGATGCATATCAGTGTATATTGTTCAGTGTTAGTCGTGATGTCTTCCACTGAACGTGTGCGACGCCTGCGTCAATTATGCTTCCATGTTTCGATTTCATCGAAATTCTTTTTTTTTTTTTTTAAATCAGTTATTAGTTTAATGTGAACGCCTCATTTGATTCACACGACCATTCTTTTCCTTGTTTAGATCCTAATGAATCACCATGTGATTGCGTCAAGATATAACTGCCCACCATGGGAATTTTTATGACATTGAGTAAAAGGTTGTTTTTGCCCATAACAGTAAAACACTTTTTAATCATTAACTACTTTCGCTATTTAGACTTACATGAGTGGCTTCGTGGGGTAAATCTCTACCCCAGTCAAAAATTGCAAATAATTTTAAAAGCTTGGCGTTATGAAAATGTTTTATCAAAAAATAAACAAAGGGCATGTCTTTCATCAAAACTAACTTGATTATACAAGAATTGTCCGTTTCTTTACAAAAATGACACTTCATTTACCAGTCCTCACTTTTAAAAATGTAAAAACTAGTTTTATGCAAGTACATAGAAATTTGCCTTAAATTATTGCGTTATAAAAATTTAATATAATATGAAATTCTTGAAGGTACAAATTTTCAGCAAATTTCTTTACTTTTATAGAAAAATTCTTACATATGGTCTTTTGGTTCTATCATTAGTATACACTAATCAACAATAAGTGAGTCTATAAGTGAAGAAGGCACATATTTTCAATCATGACAGCTTAGGCATACTCTTTTTTTCTATGGAATGAGTCTTACAAATAAATTTCCCACATTTTGAACGTGTCCTGGTTGTCTTTGTGTCTTTAATACACGGACATATATAGCAACGAGAAGTCTTTGGTTTCTTTGGTTGACTACATCCAGGCAACACTTCAATGGGGCATAGTGTTTCAGTCTTTTCTCTGAGAAATTGATCAATTATGTTCTTCAAATCTCTTGAGGAATTTCTAGATTTAATTTTTCTCTCCTCAACATGAGATTTGACTAATGATATACGTAGTTCTTTTACAAAGTCATGGCAAAGCAATTTATTTTACTGTTAAAAGGCCTTTGATACTGGGTAAATGTAAAACGATATTGTGCGACCTAGTTCTTGAATGTGCTGGTGGAAATTTCAACCATTTATAATGATATTTCAACCATTTCGATACTTGTGTAGTTATAACAGTTTTAATTATGTTATTTGTAACAGTTTGTGTGTGTGTGTGTGTGTGTGTGTGTGTGTGTGTGTGATATTTTCGCCGATGATTCCTATATAATAGGAGGTTAAAAAAAAAAAATCATCTGAAGATTGGAATTTATTCCCGAAACATGTAGTGTACAAAAGAACTACAAGATCGCAAGACGGATTACAATAAAGTTATATTATAAATTTTAAATTACCGTAAATCTTAATGCGATCTGGAGACTGTATATAATGACAAATCATTTATAACGGTTTCTCCCATAAAAATAACCAGACTCTCTCACTATTTTTTGCTCTCCTCCATTTCCATTCTCTTCTTCTTGACCATCATCTTCCATTTCACTTTCTGTATTGTGCCCAGACACTTCAGTAGGAGCATTCACTAAATTCACTGTCATCTTGAAAAAATTAGTATGGTATAGCCTATCTGGTTGCTCTGACACATCATCTTCCAATAAGTAAATAATTTCTTTTTCAGTCAAATATTGATCCATTTTATCTAATTAAAATAAAAAACAAAGAAATATAATAGTAAAAAAAGTTAACGTAAGTGGCTTCGAGGGTACATTTCTACCCCACTACATACCTACCTCCGATACTATTGGTCACAGCACACTTGGCTTCCGCTCAGTGCAAGAGCACAGTCACTACTAGAGGTGGGCTGATATTCCTGTAACAGGTATTTTGGAACAATATTTTTGTGTGGAACGGATGTAACATTGACTGAAAAGTTGAAATACCTGTTATTCGTGGCATCGCTGTTCCGAGTCGAGGGAAGCCCCTACGCAACTAACGAATACACAGGTAACAAGTAAACGAGTACTTCAAATACTAGGCGTATCACTGGTACACAAGGAACAACAAGTAAACAAGTATTAAAAATACTAGGCGTATCACGAGGGACACTAGGTACACAAGGAACAACTAGTATTTAGGAGTATCAGTATTTCGAGTACACTAGTACGAAGCCACTTTTTGGTCCTGAATACTTCATTCTGCGTAAAGAGATGAAACTGTTTTTAATAAATAAACAAAATTCATACTGATATTATATTTATTCTCATGTGTTATGCAGATATATAATACAGATTATAAATTATATATTATACTAGTAAACTTGGTAAATTTTGAAAAACAAATTATTTTGTGTTATAACGTACAGAGTGGCTGATAATAGTTGATAGGCCACTAAGAGCAGATATCTAATTAAATTTTACTGTAAACTGTTTAGGTTATGTTTTTAAGGGAAATCTGTTTAAATCATGTTTATTCTCATTCACTCTTGTAGCTTACTGTTATGTTTTTATTATGTTTTTGATGTTTTTTTTCACATTATTTGTTGTATTATACATTATACTTTTGTTAATGTGATTTTAACTTCACTGTACATCTCACATAAATGATGAGATTGTTGTAACGGACATTTATGCACTGTATCTAGTCCTGATCATTAAATCTTTACTGATCTGATAAGGCTACCCTAAAACACAAGGTGTTTTCATAAATTTGTTTCTTTTATATAAACTGCTGATTTTGAATTTTTGTCTATCACTTTACTTATTATTTGACTAATAGTAGTTTCCACTTAGTAAAGAAATAAAAATAACAAACTCCATAACAGTTAACACATTTAGGTGTAAATGGTCAAACTGCAGCCTAAGATAAATACACGATCTGATGAAGATAAGAATTTACTTATTAGAAGGCCATCAGAAGCTACAAGTTTATCTGAATTTCTTGTAGACTCTAAAACATTAATGATTGATTTATGATATGGCTGGAAGTTTCCATTATTTGCCCAAATTGTGCTTTTGCCAGGACCTATCAGTTGCACAGTTGATCTACTAGCAGTGGTTCCCAACCTTTCTGGGCCTGCGTACCACTTCGGTCTTCCGCATTCTTTTCTAGTACCACCTGATAAGAAAATAAAATAAGATAAGAGCAGATATCTAATGAAATTTGTATCGCAAACTGTTTAGGTTGTGTTTTTATAAGGGTAATCTGTTTAAATCATATTTCTTATTCAATCTTGTAGCTTGCTCTAAATTTCATTGCTTGAGTTTTGCAATTGATTTGTCTAACCAATATTAGTTTCTTGGGTTTTGTTGTCCATGACGTGTCCGTTGATTAACTAAATATAAGTATATCACTACCGACTTGGAACACAAAAGTTTTTTATTGGTAAAAATGAAATTCATCAGAGGCTCCGACGAAGCTTATAATAAGTGAAAACTGGTTCAGTCTATAAAGTAAAACTTTTACATTTTTACTAATAAAAAACTTAGTGTTCCGAGTCGATAGTGATATACTTATATTTAGTCATGTTAGTTTGTTTACTCTTAGTGAAAACTTAAATTAGTATTCCCAAAGGGAGGAGGCCTATAAATTCTCTTTCTTATTTTTATTAACCTTATCTTATTAACCTTGTTTCTTATTTTCTTTTAAACAGTAATAGTTTAATAAAGTCACAGTGTAAAGTAACACTGTTAATACTTTTAGTTAAAATTTATTTCTTATAACAAATTATATAATATAGGTTATATAATATCTTCAAATAAATACACTGCAAGTAAGTTTATTAATATATTAATAGGTTTATCTAGGTGAAAATAAATATACTGCAAGTAGGTAAAATAAACCTACTTGCAGTATATTTATTTGAAGATATTAAATAGGAGACCTGCAGGAAACTCAACGAGTTACTTACAAAGAAATAATATAGGTTATGTATAAGTATATAATAACAGGTATTTGTACCGGTTATTTTTTTGTAACGGTATTTTCGTACCTGTTGTTTTAAAATATTAGTATAGCCCACCTCTAGTCACTACTGAGATTACATGGAAGGGGAACAGCAACGTTGCAGTAGGGCTACAATAATAAACAAAAGTGTACCACGTGGGTTTATCCCACAAAGATACTTACGGGTTAAGCAAGTTGAAGGTTCGTATTGCATTGCTCAAAGGCTACTTGTACAGGGTTTAGAAGCTGTACTTCTTGAATGAAATGCTGTTCTTCATAGCTTATTAGTTATTTTTTGCTTATTTTTTTAAATCGCTTATTAATTTGATGTGAAAGCCTCATCTGATTCACATGACCATTCTTTTCCTTGTTTAGATCCTAATGAATCACCATGTGATTGTGTCAAGACATAACTGCCCAGAGCATGGGAATTTTTTTGACATTTATTAAAAGCTTGTTTTTGTCCATAACGGTAAGAAACGTTTTAAAAAGTGTAATACGTTTTTCAAAAATATATGTGGTTTCCAAATAATTTACCATGAGAAACAATTTCCCTGCTTGTATCATTTTGGTTATTATGCTAAATTCAAGCACAAAAACAGGCTAAATTAGTTACCCTTTGGTATGGAAAGTTTTTTTTTACCATATTGGTTTTTTGATGTGTCAAAGGTTTTTCTGGATTGGCTACTTTTACATTTGTTCCTTTCTTCTGTAAGTTTAAAGTTCTCCTTTCATCCAAATTCTGAGAAAATAACATCTGGTCAGAAACATCTACAATCCCATATAATCATTGTATTTTCTAATTACTTCAGGTTTATTTGTCGTTTTTACTTGATTTCCCCTCTTTCAGGTTCTCATTTCACTCTCTGCTTTAGCTTTGGTAGGTAACAACAAAACCTCTTATTTTTGGGCCTTTTCTCTCTCTGGAACCTAACATCAGCATTTCCACATTTTATATTTTGCACAGGAAATTGTCACTCACATATTCATATTTAACAAGTTTTTATATTGAATTTTTACTAAGAGATGATAGGGAACGCTTCATTTTCATTGTAAAACTACACACACAACTCTAATATATCGAAAACTTTGCATAACTGTACAACACACAAAAACAAATATCTGTTTTGTCAAAATATGAACAACCAGATCAACTGAACAAATAATTGATACCATCGAATATTTATCTATTTACAAATTATACATTAGATAGAATGGGCCTTCCTAATATGTTTAGTATAAAGAAACAATCAGAAATAAAATTTAATATTATGGATGTTGACATTTATCATGAAAATTGCTGACATCCATAATAAAACTGGATATTGCCAATTCTTGCATATAATGATTATGTCCGTAAAACTGGATGTTTGCATGAAAAGGGTTAATACACTTTTCAGATTTTATACAAGTCTCAACTTTACTGCAGCCATAAAAGAATATTAGTAAAAATGGCATCTCAGAAGGCGAGGAATCCTGGTACCCATTTTACCTAGTTTTTGCTTTCTGGGTTAATCCATACCAAGTGATCTAGAAAAAAAATAATTGGTTGCCTGACCATTCCAGAAAAAAATCATTTATTGTGTATCCATTCCCTTAGGTTTTGGTAGTTCAAAACATATTTTTTAAATATAAGTATATCACTACCGACTCGGAACACAAAGTTTTTTATTGGTAAAAACGTAAAAGTTTTACCTTACACCCTGAACCAGTTTTCGCTTATTATAAGCTTCATCAGAGACTGCCGCTGGGAGTGCTGTCCGTCTTGTTTCTGGCGACGGCATTGACTTTTGAAGGATCGATGTTATGTGTGTGGGGTGTGATATGTTCGAATAACACGTGTGATTTGAATTATGTCTGTTAGTTTAGGATGTAGTTTTTATGTGTTTTCGTGTGTTTGTATATTTCCAGTTGTTCAAGAGTATCTAGTTTTCAGCCTTTTGTATGTACATGTAGAATATCCATGTGTTTGTCGATGTTTGTGTATGTGTGGTTTGCTTCAATGAGGTAGTTTGCAAAGGTGGATTCGGTAGTGGAGTGTAGTGCCTTTGTGTGTTCAATGTATCTTTGTTTGAAGCAACGTCTTGTCTGGCCTATGTAGAATTTGTTGGAATCTGAGCAATTTAGTGTGTAAACACCAGGTAGATCAAATTTGTGCTTTGTGTGTGTGTGTTCTGTTTTTTGTTTGTAGTTTTGTATGCGATTCTGTATCCTGTTTTTTTTTAATGTGTAGGCTATTTTTTCAGTGTGGTTTTTGATGTATGTTAGTGTTATGAATTTGTTGTTTTCTGTCTTTGTCTGTTGTTTGTTTTGTGTTTTGTGTAGGAGTTTATTGACTATTGTTCTGCTGTATCCGTTCGATTCTGCTAGATATTTTATCGTGTTTAGTTCGTCTTTGTAGTCTTTTTAGTCTTTTTCATGTAGTGGTATGTTGTTTAGACATATTTTTTGTGTTTTTATTGTATCTGGTTTACGTGGCCTTTTGTTGTGGCATGTGGACATTTACAGTATTCTGAATTTCTCAGGGCCTGGGTTTTCTAGGCTTTTTAAATAAACTTCACTGTTTTCAGTACATTCTAACTTAGAATTTGGAGCACTGTTTACTCTGACCTCTTTATGTTTTTGTACATGGGATGTTTGTATCGGAAGTTGTTGAACAAGAATGAATAAAATTCAGTTTTCATAATGTAATTTAATTTTTCGAGGAAGGAATAATACATTAGCCTGAATTTTTTGTTTGCTTATTAATGTAGGACTAGTTAATTTATTAAATGTATCAATGTTGATAATGTATTCTGTAGAAATTTGTCTTGAAGATTAAAAATTTTCGTTGTTTCAAATATTATGCTTTGATATGTTTGTTGGGGGGCCAGAGAAAAAAATCTGAAAATTGCACACATAAAAGGTCTGTGTGGTAGGAAACATCAATATAAATTTCAACTTTGAGATTCAACTGAGAGCAAAGAAAAGAAATTTGGAAAATCAAGTAGATATCTTTTTCCACAAAGGAATCAATGGGAGTAAGCAGTAATTCAACCATTTAGGCTTGTTAAATTAATATAAGTATGTTATATACATAAAGTTTTTTACATTGTTGCACACCACTATAGAAAAATTATTCCGATTAGCAGTTTCAAGCTTCACATCAGATCGAAAAAAGCTCATTTTTTCTGATCTGATGAGCTGTGAAGTTTTAAAGCGCTAATCGGAATAATTTGTCTATAGTGGTGTGCAACAGCGTTAAATTTGTTTTTGATTATAACCACTAACACAACTTTATTAATTGAAATTAAGTTTTTGTTCTATATAGCCATACAGTACTATAGAACCAAAAAATATTTTAGATACAAAGTTAGTTCTAAATACTCTAATGAAATGCAGATTTCAAAAAGGTGGTCAGAAACAGTAATCAGGTGAATCCGAAACAATTTCCCTAATCATTTTAACATTGAATCATTAGATAATACACTAACAACCATAGATTGTGTACTCACATTAGCTTAATGTTCATTAACAGCAGTGAAATTTCGTCAAAGTTTGTAGCGTCCAGATACAGTAGTTAATTCCAAGGGAGTAGGTTTCCTTAAAACATTTTTCAATGTAACCCAGACCTGATGCTTTTCTTTTTTCTGAAACAAAGTTCTTGGCCAGGTGGATAGTATAACATAACCTGAACATTTTTACTTCCATGTTCCATAAGGAAATGGAAGTATGGTGATGACTTTCCATGGTTTGAAAAAAATCATGTTCGAGATAAAGGCTGATTCTGATTGTACTACTCTCAAAACCTGAAGAAAAGTCAATTTCCGTAAAGTGTGCGTGTGTCTGCGAATAGAATTTTTTTCAATGGTGATGATAACTGCCATAAATTCAAACAGAATCAAATAATTTTTTGCATATGTGCCTGAGTTGTAGAGGACTGAAGGTCTATTGATTTTGGTGAAGATCGGTTAAGGGGAAAGGGTAGTTTACTTGCAACATAATATGTTTTAACAAGAGTAAAGTACCGGTACTTAATTTTGATAAATAGGTATCCTGAAAAGAAGGTCATAATAATCCACTGTAGAAAGGTAGATGAAATATCTATAAATGAAAAGGGTAGTTGAAAGGAGAGGGGGTAATTTTCTATAAATGAACATGATAGTTGAAGAGGGAGGGGATAATTTTTTATGTGTACGATGTTATCGGCAACAAAGAAGTAGTTTGTTGTAAAAATTCCTTCCCGGGTTTTTTGGCTGTAGTCCAATGTTTTCTGCAAAACCAGACATTTCGGCAGTGCCATTGACTGCCATCGTCAGAGAAAATCAAGTGCGCTAATGTGAGGTGGCATATATGTTAGTGACCACAGTACTATGGTTAATGCTGAAGAAAGAAGTAGTTTCTATGGAAGTATTTAATTTTGAAAATGATTTTAAATATAATTCATAGAACATGGAAGTCATGTATAGTTCTACATACCGATATTTATTTTGGTCTTTTATGTCATTAAATTCAGTGAGCCACTATTGAAATTGTGTTTTTATTGTGGAGTGTTAATGTCATAGCTTTGACAGCTTGATGTACCTCACATTCATATTATTATGTGTGATAACATTTTAATGTACTTTCTGGATCTGGTGCCTTTAATTTTCAGGTAACTGTGGTACCTTTCCTTTAAGAAATTATAACTGAGATCTAGGATTTCTTCAGTTTTCACAAAAGCATAGGCAATTTCCTTAGTATTTTCTTTGTAAAATGTAAATTTTAGAGCTGTAGCAGAAAATAACGGTTATGATAAAAGAATAATAGACTCCTTAATTAAAAACAAAAAACAAGAAAATTATTTTAAAAGAATTTTATTCCATAGATCAGGGTAACAAAAAATTTCATTTAACAAATTACATTCCGTTTATAACAGGTACCATTAATAATAAGTTAAAAAAGCATGGTCTTAACATGGTAATCTCAGCAAACAAACGTAATCTTTTTTCATAACTAGTCAACAATAAAGAAAATCTAACACACTAGAGAAAAATGGAGTTTATGAAATACACTGTGCAGAATGCGATGCTATTTATATCGGCAATGTGGCCGTGCTCTGTAATATTGCATTTCTGAACATAAGGCGATTTCAACCAATACAGCCAATACAGGTTTTGCAGATCATTGCTTACAACACAGTCACTTCATAGATACAAAAAACATAACACTACTGCACAGCATACAAAAGGAAAAGCAATGGATTTGTTAGAAATTCTAGAAATTAGAAAAGCAATAAAAAGTAACAAAAATTTAACAAATGAACAAACTGAATTCTGTGTACCCCCTTTATTAAAAGTTGTTATTTAGTTTAGTTAATTTTTATATTTTGCATTCAGATTATATTTAGTTTTTACAAACACTTGACCTTCCCTTAGCCTCCTAACCATCTCCATCTTCACACATGTCTGAAGATCATTTTCCACTATATTTTTCCATATGTTAACTTTTTTAACAAAACTATCAATTTTATATTTTAACATAAATAAGTTACAATTATTTCCTTGAAGTGATACGTTTAAAGCATTCAATTTTTCAAAAATGTCTGACATAATATAGTTTTAAAAGCCATAATTCATTGTGAAAAAAATCAACAAAATCAGATTTATGCTCAGTTAAAAATATAGTCATCTTTCAACTGTAATAATATGTATAAACTTAATCCTCTTGAGAGCCACTGTATTTCTCCACGTGGCAATAAGGTTTGTCAATCGGAATTCATGTCTTTGCAAAGGTTTGAAAATATACAGCTGTTAAGGGCTTGGCTTTTTATGAAATTAATGATTTCGATAGCATCGCAAAGTACAGCATTTAAATCTTATGTTTTTGGGCTACGAGTGTTCCTCGATGGATCATGAAGTGAGTAAAACTGATATGTTCATTGCCATCAGCTTTATCTAAAATTTCTGCGACCTCCAAATTTAGTTGTGCAACTCCATATGGCGTCGCAAACCACACGTTGAGAAGCCTTGGTGTACAGGATACTATTTTATTGTTTCATTGTTTATATTGTACAATAAATATGTATTTTCATAGAGATTTAAATATTTATTGGATAGTAAACCTGAGAGTGGTGATCCCATAGCAAATCCATTCTCCCGAATATAATAAACACTAATGTTGTGGCACTAATGTGTGTGCTGTGTGCTAAGCGTGTTCAGTGTTGCAGCACGGAAAGTTTTTAGTATTAACATTACTTTTACGTACATTCAGTACTGGTTAAGAATATTGTATTAATCATATGAACAATTAAACAAGTAATACAAGGTGTGATAAAAAAGTAATGAGAATTTTCATTTGTTTATAAAATTATTTATTTACTAGCAGGTACCCACGGCTTCGCACGTGAATATTTGTATATGATTGTTGTGGTAACTGTCTAGTTGGTAAATTGCTAATGGTACATCTATATTAATAATATTCGTATATTGTAAGTTATGAATATCTAAAAAGTGTGAAGCAATAGATCCATCATTCATGTTTGTTCGATATGTAAAATAAAAGTTTGATAATTTAGTAGATATTTTCAAACATGCAGTAACATTATTAAAAAATGTTCTCCATTGAATAATGATTTTAATGGTTCTGGATGAGGAAGTATGGGATCTAATCGCACTTTTCCTGCAGAGCAACATAATCCATGTGATTTCATTTTTCCACTTTAAAGCTTTGCAATGAGGGCAAACCATACTCTGTAACTTGATATCTGTTTCATTCGCGTAGTTAATAACTGGATTATAATTGAAACCACTATTTAATTTTGCATTCCATCGTAAAGTAGGACCTCATGATCTGAGAGTCGGTTGCCTGCGTCTTTGTGCCGCTAATCTATTTTCACGATTCGTAGGACTTTCAACTCGGGAGACTTCTTCTAATCCAGATCTTTCTGAAGAGTTTCCAGGAGCTGATTGCATTTCGTCTCCTTCGACATCATTTTCAGATGCTCTAAGAAGCCTCTTTCTTTCCGCAGCAGCAATAGATCTTCCTAAACATGATCGTCTTTTTGGCATTGCAAAGCTAAAAAAAGGGAAATTTATTTATTTGATCTATACTAATAAATCTGTAGGGGGCAATTAATAATTTATACAATACAATGCATATTGCACATATTACTTACCGATGACATAAAATGAACGAAAAAAGGCACCGATACTACATCACTGACGCTCATCGCATAATTCTTGATGAAGTAGGTTAAGTATAATTCTCGACAATTAATTATTCCTACTGCACATAGGCGTACTGAATATTCAAATGTCGAAGAGTATGGTTTGTCAGAATCAACGTGTACTATATAATCAACGTTACAATATAATCAAACAATGAATTATTGTATTGTTTATACGAATTCCATATGCTGATAACAATTCCATAAGAATATTATTAATACAGATGTACCATTAGCAATTTACCAACTCGACAGTTACTACAACAATCATATATACAAATATTCGCGATCGAAGCCGCGGGTTTAAAAAAATGAGTTTTTTTTTTGCTATAACTTCGGTTCTTTTTAACCTATCGTTATTCGCGATCGAAGCTGCGGGTTTAAAAAAATGCGTTTTTTTGCAATAACTTCGGTTCTTTTTAACCTATCGTTATCAGATAGTGGAAAACCTTCCATTGGGTACTTACTATCAGCGTGCAAAGTTTCATTGAAATCGGTTCAGTAGATTCTGAGATTATATTCGATGCCGGTAAATATCATTTGTTTATTTACTTGTTACTATGGTAACATACCGATGACGGACACACTACCTAGCGCGTTATATTATAGATATAATTCGTATCTGATATTTTCTTCACAATCTCAGCTGGTCCCGACCACTGAACTGCTAACTTATGTGCCCGAGAAGGTATTAAAACAAGTACTTTATCTCCTTTTTCGAATTTATGGATTTTAGCCTTTTTGTCATAATATGTCTTGCGACGGTGTAATTCTTTGCAAAGCTGAAAACAGTGGAAATTATTTATTTTATCTATACTAATAAATCTCTAGGGGGCAATTAATAATTTATACAATATATATTGCACATATTACTTACCGATGACGTAAAATTAACAAAAAAGTCACTGATACTACATTGCACTGACACTCATTGCATGACTGAGGTGAAGTAAGTTAAGTATAATTCTCGAAAATTAATTATCCTTACTAGACATACTGAATATTTAAATGTCGAAGAGTATGGTTTGTCAGAATCAATGTGTACTATATAATCAATGTTACAATATAATCAAACAATGAATTATTGTATTGTTTATATGAATTCCATATGCTGATAAGAATTCCATATCCCTACTAAAATGTAAATATGCAAATGGACTAACTGATATCAATATACTTATGAGTACACTGTTTGTATTATTCTATACGAATAAATATTTCATCTAATTGTGTTACTGCATGTTTGTAAATATCTACTAAATTATCAAATTTTTATTTTACGTATCGAGGAAACATGAATGATGGATCTATTGCTTCGCACTTTTTGGATATTCGTAACTTACAATATAAGAATATTATTAATATAGATGTACCATTAGCAATTTACCAACTCTACAGTTACCACAACAGTCATATACAAATATTCACGTGCGAAACCGCGGGTACCTGGTAGTAATATAATAAGATAGGTTAGAATCTGATGTAAAGTCTACCTAATTGATTTGTAAACAACTTTAAGATGCGTCATTTATGCAATTGGGCGGAGTGGGTAATGCGGCACACTGTTGGAATGTTAGTAAAAATTGCTTTGCATGACCCATACGATACATCAACTTGCCCACAGTTTCGGTTATAGTGATCCGGTGATTACTGAGGACGATACCCGTAACTTCTCCACATTTTCTTTGGTGGTTGATGTGGTAGGACGTCCAATTCTTATCATCTTCAATGTCATCATCAGGGGTGGACTGGCCAGGTCGGGTGGTCGGTGATCGCCGAGGGCCCTGGGCCTCGAGGAGGCATGAAAATTTTATTTTGAGAAAAAACGAGAAATATATTTTTACCGGTATTAAAAACATTTCTCATCTAAATATTGTTGGAAATAAAGCTTCAGGATTTATTTTGGTCAGATTGAAAGTGATCACTTCTCAGCCTTGTTTATATACAGCCTATTTAGTATTTACTAATGGAGGAAATTGAAGGAGGTTACTGTAAAGGTACGCCATATGGCAACTGACTGACATGACGAGCAGTAGGCTATTGTCATTGCAATTTGACATTTTTGTTTGAATGTCATTACAGCATTCAGGGTTGGGGAGTCTTATGTCAAGATTCGAAAGGGGGCCCACAGCATAAACTTGCAGGTTAAAAAAAAGTTATGCTACTTTGAGGCTATGGATTGGTGGGACGGAGTGACAATGGACCGGGCGCCGAGCTCAAGGGGGCTCCACTGCCCTAATACACTATGGAATATTTTCAATTGGGATTTTTTGTAGATTTGTAGGGTATAAGTGTTCTTTACAGTAGAAACATTTATAGTAGGTAATTATGGTTTTAAAGCTGGTTATGTTAAAGTCTAAATAATCAAACTCCTGTATGTTTTGTATTAAAACGTTCACTTACCTAAATACAGTACATACCATGTATCTATAAAGAGTAAATAAATAATTTAAAAAAGTATACCCACACAAATACACTCGTGCGCGTTTGTGTGTAGCTGCAGGAGGCCCCTTGACTGCTTCCAGCCGAGGGCCCCCAGGGATGCCAGTCTGCCCCTGGTCATCATGGTCATCTTGTAAACATTCGTACCACTCACAAACCCTTGATTTGACGCAGCATTCTTGCCAAAAGCTTCCATCTTTTGTACTACTTCTGTGCACTTGATATTATTCTTACCACAGAATGTAATACACGTTCTTTGTTCTGTCATTGCGAAAATACAAAAATTGCCAAGCATGCTAAAATGTGTCAATGTTTACTTGTTAAACACAAACTAAAATGTAGTATTCCCCAAAATTGACGTATACATAATGGAGAATGGTGCCAATGTGAGAATAAAATATATTTTAAATTGAAAACGTATAGCATATGAAATTAAGAAATTCTCATTACTTTTTGATCACACCTCCCTGATAATTAAATACAGCATACATCATGGAGAATGGTACCAATGTGAGAATAAAATAATTTTAAATTGAAAACGTATAGCATATGAAATTAAGAAATTTTCATTATTTTTTGTATCACACCTCCCTGATAATGAAATACAGTCACTGATAATTATTAATTTCTGTTACAGAAACATTGAAGGGCGAAAATGTTTGCACATCATGAAGTATTACAACACATCATATCAGGCTTGCCAATGTCTTTTCAAAACTACTGGCAAAAATATTTTTGTTCTTTTCATCGTCTTACTTTGAGGAAAATGGATGGAAGAGAAAGGACGCTTTATCACACAGTTCTCTCTACATTAATTCCATTCATAGAAATCTCAGGATCAATGTGAAACTTCTTATCTACTTAAACAGATTATCACTTTGTTAATACTGTAAGTCTTTTGTCGATACTATTAGTATAGAATACAATTATCTTGTTTTTGTGGCATGACAAACTGTTTTCTTTTAATATAAAATCAATGTTGTTGACGTTAAAGAAACATGTATTTTTTATATTGGTAAATTAAATGGATTGTAATAATTTTTACTTGACACTGTTTTGATTGTGGAATTGATTGTCGAATTCCATGATAATCTGAAAGTAATGTATGAAGTTACTATAATACTCCACACTGTTTCAATTTGTACTGTTTTGTTTTGGTTCCCAACTTATACTCATGTAAAATAAACAAAACATTTTATGACATTACTAAGTCAGTGGAATGGATTTTATTTAATTTTTAGTATATAGTAGACTAAAATTAATTAGTGAACTCTCTTTTTGAATTTGACTTACTGTTTTTGCTATCATCATGTCGTTGATAAGTCATTGGGCTCTGACCATGTGACATGATGTATAAAATAAAGAAGTATAATGAAACACAGTTATCATAATGCACTTTTGCTGAACTCTGCAAGTTAACTCTGGATAATCCAAGGTGTGGACAAACCTATAATTCTAATATTTAATATCTTATGTAATGATATCATTATGTAATGTGATGTACTTTATTATAAACATAACAAATTAAAAAAGTACATTTTATGTCAGTAAAATAAAGAATTGTACAGTTCAATATGAAAAAAAAGTACAACAATAACGAGAAAACATTCCGAAAGAATGGTAAGGATTAGAGTTATTCAGTAAAAGTGATAGACTATTAAAAAAATTTTCTCCCAAGAGTTCATAAAATTATTGTATACAAGAAGATCGATTCATAAAAATTTGCAGCAGTTTAGAAATGTAAAAAAATATTGTTTTAAAAATGTTTTGTCACCTTTTTAGTTCAATAATTGAGACTTGATATTGTTTCAATTAGAAAATTATAATTTAAAAAAAATTGAAAGTAAGAAAATTTCACACAGAAAATTACAAAACATTAAAATCTCTTAGCATTGTCATGTATATTTGCATTAACTTTGTATAATTTTCTCTGCAAAAGTTAATTTTATAACAGGCAAATTTAGTCCTTTTATATACAGTAGTGTGAATTGAAAAAGTGCGTAGGTTTACGATGATGTCTGTAATAAAAATATTAGTGCTGTTATTTACTTTTTACGATTTAAGAATCTTTAAAAAAACAAAAAAAAAAAGTTTATGAAAATACTTTAGACTTACTATTGTCTGCTGCAGTGTTGGGAATCCATATTATCGGTATCCTTCTTAAATCTAACAAAATAAATATGTATAAATCTATTGCAAAAGTTGATGCATTGTACTATAATAAATATCATAAGTTAGTATAACATATTAGAACAAATTTTATGTGTCATTTGGTAGTGTTGAAACATCTGTTTGAACTGTGTGTAATAGCAGCACTACATACGCATATAGGGTTATATATAAGTCATAGTTGAGTAATGTTAGTAGACAACATTGTTGCCAACTTTAAGTCTACTGACATGGCTTGAACAATTTGTTGTTGAGTCATGGGCAGATAGATTTCTACACTGATCTATCAGGTTTATAAAGTTTGTGACTTTATGTTACTTCTGTACATATAGGATATAGGATATAGGCTCTGTCTCTCACTAGAAGTATGTCAAGACATCTTAACTGTAGTGATTCTTGTTTGTTCAGACGTTTTTCCTGACGGAGGACAGACCTACTTCAGGAATAGTGACCCTGCCCACGTGAGCTCTTGGTTTTCCCTCATTCCCTATATTCCAGGAAAATCATGTCCCAACCTGATTCCCCCCCTCCCCATTAAATCCTCCTTATCTCCTATCTTAATATTCTCAACAGTTAGATTCGTATAACCTTTTTGTTGAACTAGTAATTATAGTTGTTTTGATAGTTCCATCTTTTTTTTCACAGCACTAAATTAATATAGATCATTAAACTTTCACTTGTGAATCTATAGTTTTGTTCTTTATAAAATATGCATTCCAGTGTTCAAACTGGTCTTTTTGGGCCTGTAATTAAATTATAACTGATAATGGTCGACTTTTATAACATGACTGCAGAAGTGTCGTTACTATTTAAAAGTCCTGAAATTGTTTGTAGCACTCAACAGGAAAAGATTGTAGGTCAGGAAAAGATTGTAGGTATTACAAGAATTTTGTGATTACAGGCTTGTGAAACACAATAAAGTGGCAGAATTCTGTAAATCCAGAAACCAGGCTTCTTAAATTTTGTCGGGTTCTGTTACATCTCTCTAGTGCGTCACATTTTTATCTGTATATTTTAACAGTAGTTGTTCAAAACAGTTGGAAACAATGTTATTTTCACGACTTTTTTGTTTTTAATCTTTAAGATGAGATATCGGGACTTAGTTCATCATACATTTTTGAGTGCAGGTGTAGTATTAGTATGTGAAGGTTTTTGGGATTTATGTGGAGATAGTAACATTGCAACATTATGTTTCTTGTACTTTGAAATGCTCATTATGCTAGTTTGGTCTGTCTGATCCCTGTCTTGCGCACTTCATGTTTTCCCAAACAGGTGGAAAGTCTATACTCTTTCCGTTCTTAGTTAAATCCTGATGTAAACAATCCCACGTGGCAAATCTGAAACGCTATTGGTCAGGGGCATTTACACTGTTCACACAGTATGTGTTACGCGCATGTGCAGAATGTCTGTATAGTCATGTGAGAGATATCTTGTCACTTAAATAGGGGCACATCATTTTAAGACTTCCTCCTTATCACTATTCTGAATCGTATTGAATTAATATGGAGCCAGTTGAAAAAATATGTTGCCCGTCACAATACAACATAAGTTGCTTGTTATAAAACAATTTATTGAGAAGGCGGTAAATGAAACAACGGCGGACAAGTGGAGTCATTGTATCCATCATTCAATCAAGAAAGATAATAAAGTATGGCAACTGTCCCACATTATCGATGTCGTGGACAATGGACAATCTTATCAATAATGCTGACTCAAGTGATGATACAAGTTCAGACACAGATATGGAAGGCATTGAATTAATCTTTGACAGCAACTGATAGTATTCAGTACACTCGTTATTATCACAGCTTTTATTTTCGTTTTAAATAAACTTTACTTTTTTGTTTGTTGCAATATTTAAACTGTTAATAAAAAAAGCCATTAACTGGTGTTATAAAATATCTCGCTGTCCATCTGACACAGTTGCACAAATTTTACTTTGATTATGACAAATTATTACAATTGTAATGTGATTATACAGTATCAATATTATAAGTACCCTGTCTGTACTCCTTCTGTCAGAGTGACACGCCTCTAATTCAAGTAGGAAATAGCATTTCAGATGTCTCACGCATGTTTGTTTACATCAGGATTAAGCTAAGAACGGAAACAGTATACATTTGTAATGTGTAGTGTAAATGTGAACTGGTGTTGTTGGATGAAGTTATTCTGGGCAGTTTATGTTGGGAAAGCAAAGTGGTTTGATTGTCCTGCACATTCTGACCGAGAGCTAAACTCGATGTTACAGTGCTTACCTTGTGAAAACTTACTGTTATATACAGGAATAGGGATACATGAAATGGAAGCATTATTATTATTATAATTAGCTTATGTGTGAGTTTTGATAAAAATGACTTTAAAATAGGTTACCATTAAGTTTTATGTAAGCTATAGATAATCAGTTTTATATACGTGTCTGTATGAATGTATGCAGTTATGCCAATAAAATTAAATGGAATCCATTATAAGAACTTTCCACTGGAAACAGTGTGTTTCTGAATGAGAACTAGTTTTGTCCCCTCAGAGTTTTACAGATCTGTTATTGTTCTTTCAGTTTGTATTTGGTGTTACGGGATTTATTATTTTTTTTTGTTAGCAAGAAATGCTTAATTATTATCAATTATAAATTATTTATTTACTACAAAATGAAATGTACAAATTAGGAGATTTGTGTGTGTGTGTGTGTGTGTGGGGGGGGGGAGGGTGTATGTATGTGTGTTTTGTAGTACAAGGTTTTTATTGCCATTTCATTTTTTGTTATTTTTAGGCATGGATTTTATTTGAAATATACAGCAGTAGTAGACGTAGGGTACTGGTGTTAGATGTAGTTATTCCGGGCAGTTTATGTAGGCAAAGTAATGTGGTTTTATTGCCCTACATGTACTAACCGAGAGCTGAACTCTAATCTTCCAATGTGTTTAGCTTATGAATACTGTTCCTGTTACATACAGGCATAGGGATTGATCTTCATATAGATTTTTAAGGTGTGTGTGTGTGTGTGTGTGGGGGGGGGTGCACATTCTTTTGAAATTCATAATTCAGTGGTCGTTGAGAATACCCTGAGATTCACCAAATACAAATTCATCAGCCTTACAGATGCTGTAAATAGAGAAATAGCTATTATCTTCACATATTTAACTGACATATTTTATCCATGTTTTGAGGAGTTCTGCTTGTCGAACTTCTTCCGGTGTGGGTCATCATTATGAACCAACATTTGATAGGTTTCATAGCGTACTGTTGAAACTTCCAATCATTCAAGTGCTTATACACTAAATTGTTGTAGAATCATGGTTAAAGTTTCTGTTGAATCATTTATAATTCTATTTCATAAAAAAAAAAAAAAAAAAAAAAAAAAACAGTTGTAGCCAAAATACTTTTAATTTTTGATATACTAACAAAAATTGTCGTGGGCAGGAAATATAATCAGCACACTAACTCACTAGAAACAACAAAATGTGTACGTGCTGTATAAGCATTGCCTCATTAACTCACAAGACGTGTTCCTCCACAACTGCTTATTGGTGCATCATAATGGTATAAACTTGAATGCAATGAGAAATCAGTGTGGTTACAGAATACAGTGTTGACAAACATAACACAGGTTTGTAATATCTAGATACTTTGTGCACCTTTAACACTTTGAGTGCGGGCGTAGTAATATTACTAAGGCAGTGGAATTGGGATTTGTTTGGGCGTAGTAATGTAACGATAGCCTGTTTGTCTGTGTTTAAACGCAATCTGTAGTAATAGTACTATGATCTGACAAAACTGCTGTCGCCTGTTAGTATTGTAGAACAAATTTTTGTCACTAGATGTCAGCATGGTACAGGTACAAGTCGCTGAAACATCGTAATCAAGGTTGCTGTACACAGCCACTGGTACTTGTTTGTTGTGTAGTTACTAAAGTCATGTGCTGTTCAGTTAGCTTCGTTCTGTCATTTACATTTACTTAGGCTACAGTGTTTTGTAGATTTTTTAATTAGAAATAATACTTCTCTTAAATATTCATTATTTTTTTTAGTTTGAATCTCTATTATAGAATGTTTATCCAAAATAAAAAATTGCAGAATAAGGAGAGCAAGTGACAGCACTTAGGAATAGATGAATTCTGATCCTGACTTTCCAATCAGTGTATCTTACATTTTAGATTGTTAATTATAGAAAGTATAAGGAAAATAAGTATGTAATTTATTTTAGGATAACATAAGAATTAAAATTTTTATACACTTTTAAAAACAAGCAGTTTTATGAAAAAGTAGACTGTTTCATAGTATGGAACTGTTCCTATGGTGACCGCACTCAAAGTGTTGAGCATCCCCTTTCTCTCATTGTTGCAAGCAGCAGTGGTTAGACACACAACAATGAGTATGCAGTATTACTATATATTGTGTGTGTGTGTGTGTGTGTGTGTGTGTGTATGTGTGTGTTTGTGTGTGTGTGTGTGTGTGTGTTTTTGTGTGTTGAAATAGAACTTGGTTTATGTTAGGTATTAGCGAAACGTCCGTCTTATTCAAGCCCCACTGTTGTAAGCGCCAATTTGTAATAGAACTTGTTTTTAAAAGGGTGTAATTAGTTATATGAGACTCCTGTGTATCAAACGCCAAGTAATACGTTGCAGGTGGCAATTCGTAACAATTAAAATGTTGTTACCTGGTTTAATTAATGTGTTATTAATAAATATATCTTTCGGTTGTGACCGATGAAACTTCCTGAAAATATGTTATTAGACAAATATAATTATAATAATGTTTTTTTTTAACTTATAATCGTACTACGATATAGATCCAACTGAGTATTAAGTAGTTGGGTAATATTAACGATATGTATCGTATATTAACTGAATGTAATGAATATTCGTGTCAACCCTAGTCACTCGCCGGTAAGAAATTCTGTTCAAAATTTGCACTGAAAACACGCTAGTTCCGCGATCTCACGTTCCACCAGCTGTAAGTATTTAGCGCTGCCACTTGTAATAAGCGTACTTATAGGTTAGTTGTTCATCGGGTTTGAATAAACCTTTTATTGTAAATTATTACAACCACTACTTATAGTATCTATTCTGCAATAACTTCAAATATTATCTCATACAATCAAGATCCTTTATTAATTTTATCTATTAATTCACAGTACCCGTGATTTCCAAAATAACAATATAATCAAGTCGATCACACAGAAATATATCGATTATCAATCAATCCAACTCCATAGACTTATACAAATGAAACATAATAATAATTAATTCTTATCCCAGGGTTCGTAAAGTTCTTGGAACCATTAGTAAGGCCAGGTAAAATGCACAATTAAGGTTACTCAAGTATTACAAATCAAAATTATTTACTCTAAATATAGTGAAATTAAAATAGGTTGTTTTTTTACCGAGCCGACGAAAGCTTCGACTGGCTGTGGACGTCTGTAAACAGTTGCCAAGATTCAGATTAATTTGTCTTCATCCAGTAAAAGTGTTCTGCCTTTAATAAAATTGATTGTGGAGAGGAATGGGAAGCTCTCAGGAATTCTTCGGACTTCTGATCTTCTTCTATGATCTTGTTAATTCTCGGTCCCGGTGAAATGAAATTAGGATCCCAGCTTCTTCTGCTGCCAGTGAAGGTTATCTCTGCCAAACTAGGTCTTCTGGTATTTTCAATAATTCCGTTAGTTCAGGCTTTAATTCTTTTAACTGATCTTCTGTTTATAGAAGGAATTGGTTCAATACCGAATCCAGCGGAATTATTTGGTGAATGAGGTGAGAGGCTTTCAATTCTTTTTAAATGTATTCATTTACAATTTGGAAGGTTATTTAATTTTATTACTCATCGGCATTAAGTTATAATTATTTTTCAAAAAAGGGTTTTCAATTTTGATTCATATTTCTTCCAGATTTATTATTCATATTTTTTAAATATATCGGCCCATCTCAACCTAATAGCTTGTAACAATCAGAACGAATGATTCAATATCAACAACTCATGTCCATTTCAGTTGCCTTAACAACCACCTTTTCTAGATATCCTTGAGCCAGCATTATAGAATATTACTACTCTTTTCCAATAAAATACTCCATGCTTGGATTAATATTAAATCACCTAAAATTCTCCCCTAACCTTCCTTCTTAAACAGTAAATGTTTTACCAGAGTTTCGTTGGACTGGACTTCTTAAAAAGGTATTAATTTCCTTTCACTAATATGGAATTTAGGCCTATAGATTTTCTTACAACCGTTATAACATTATTTGGTTTTTTAACTTGATTTTCTTTTACCTGACCTACTGTACAATTAATTATTGGTTAAATGGTTAATTACATTAATTTTAATTTACTGGTGGTTACTTTATTACATTAATTAACTGGTTCTGGAACCCTTCATTAATTTATAATATAATTGTCAGAACTACTTGTCAAACATGAAACACTGGTCACCCTCCTGGCCCAGTTTATAAACATTAATTAAAACAACAGTATTATTCACCTTTAGACAATACTTAGAACTTAGTATAATGCCTAACATTGGTAACTATACTTGATTGTCTAAAGACAAATCTAACATAAATATAAACATAATTATTGATGAATTATTTCTATTAACCACATCAGTTCATTCTTGCCATACTCAAAATATAACATAAATATTCTGTAAACCTCAACATGTTACAGTATAAACACAAGCATAATTTATTATATTTAACTATTCATTGGTCTGGTTTTTTTTTTTTATATTTAACATTAGTCATTGCCTCTTTTAACTTGAGGTACTTCTCAGATACATTAACTACTGAGCAACCTTAATTCAGGGTATGGTCCTTGACCATGTTTCATTCAATTTTTATGTAACGTCGGGGGACCTCAACTCTGTTGCGTTACAGTGTGCGTGCGTGTGTGTGTGTGTGTGTGTGTGTGTGTGTGTGTGTGTGTGTGTGGTCTATTTTGTTTAGGATGTGCAAATTAAATTCTGTTCATTCTGAGTTAGTGTGTTTTGTGGTTGTATGTTTATTATGTTATTGAACAGTTGAGGTGTAAGAAAATTTTGTATTTATTTAGGGGTGTAGTTATTCCGTGATTTCATATTTATTAGGGGATTTTATTTGATACATTAGTACTGTTTTGTTATTTTTAGGTATGGATTTTGTTAGTAATATAGTAGTAGACATAGGATACTGGTGTCGGATTGTAGGCAAGGTAATCCAGTTTGATTGTCCTACATGTACTGACCGAGAGCTGAACTCGATCTTCCAATGTGTTTAGCTGATGAATACTGTTCCTGTTATTTACAGGATGAGGCACACTCGAAAGGGGTTGATCTTCATTTAGATTTTAGGTGTGTGTGTGTGTGTGTGTGTGTGTGTGTGTGTGTGTGTGTGTGTGTGTGTGTGTGTGTGTGTGTGTGTGTGGTGTGGGGGGGCACATTTTGATATTCATAATTCAGTGGCCATTGAAAATGCTCTGACATTCACCAAATCCAAATTCATCAGCCTTACAGATGCTATAAATAGCAAAATAGCTATTATCTTCACATATTTAACTGTCATATTTCATCCATGTTTTCAGGAGTTCTACTTGTTAAAGATCTCCCAGTGCGGGAGAGTCATCATTATCAACCTACATTTGATAGGTTTCGTAGTGTACTATCAAAACTTCCAGTAATTGAAGTGCTTGCTTGTTCTCTTAAAATCATTTCTATTTTTTGTCATACAAAATAATTTGAATACAAAATACTTTTTATTCTTGATATACCAAAAATTGTCACTAGAAACAACACAATGTCCACTGCACTCGGGAGCACATATAAGGCAAAAAGTGAAAGTGCATTGCGTGAAACAATTGACTGGCTGTTATTGGCTGATACATCACGTGATACTATGCTCTTGCCTCTGCCCATCTGGCAGCTCTCGCTTTATATGTGCTCCCGAGTCTAGCTGTATAAGCATTGCCCCATTTACTCATTAGACTAGACGTGTTGCTCCACAGTTTCCTATTATAATGGTGCAAATTTGAACGCACTGCTTAGAAAAAATCAGTGAGGACACAGAACACAATGTTCACAAACGTAACAGGAGTATAGTCTAGATGAGTGGTTGCAAAACTTTTCAGTCCCCCACCCCCAAAAAAAAATAAAAATTTTGCGGATCCCGTCTGAGTTCTGAAATAAAACAGTAAATACAATACAAACTCTTATAATTTAATTAAGATTTATTAAAATCAAAATTCTTTCAACTTGAAAAATTATAATATTAATGATATCAAATATAGGTTTTGTTGTGAACAATGAGCTTTACTTCATCACTCAGTTCAAATAATCTGTTCCATTACTGTTTCCACGTGAAAGCCATCTTACTTTACAACAACAATTGCATGTAGATACTCCCCATTTCTTCACATATTATAAAGAAAGAAATGTGGCGCTCTAGTCAGTTCAGCTGACAAACAGATCTGCTACGCGACATGATTTAAATACATTATTAAAGCCTTTAGTTTGAAATTACTTTTACAATTACAATTATTTTGAATCAAAAATAAAATATGATGGAATCTTGTACTAATTGTTTTAAAATTCTAAAATGTAGATTTTAGAGCATAAAATATCGGAGAAAATTACGGTATATTGTGCTTTTTATTAAAAGTGTCTGGGGGCCCCCTGAAACATTGTTGCGGACCCCACTTTGGGAACACTGGCCCTTTCTCTCATTGTAGCATGCAGCAGTGATTACACACAAAGCAATATTCATCCAATATCACGCTATTCAGTGTGTGTGCGTGCATGCACGCACGCAAGCATAGCATTGTTTTTGCTGAATATATTGTCTGATCTTCATATGAGAGAAGTACAATTTCTTTGAATTGAGAATCTTATAATTAAACAGTAACCTATTAGGCTTGCAATTTTAGTGCTATCTTTCCAATGAAAGATAAGAGTCAAGTTTATAAGAGTCTTTGGTCATGAACATAATCTGTAGATTGCATTGTTATTGATATTACCTAAGAAACTTGTGTACACTAAATACTAGATTGGGTTAAATGTAATACCCGACCTTCAAAACGTCTGCGAGCCATTATGGAGCCACTGCAAATTCTGGCGATAATGTAATTTTTATTATCTAGAAAAGGAATGTAGTTCCAGAAGTATAAATTGGGTCAAATGGTAGAGTTAAGTCTTCAAACATGACATATTTAACTTTTCTGGCCATCACAACACAATTTTTGCAATAAGAAATTACATTTGTCATTTCACAGAAAATCGGGTTTATAGATTATAAAATATTATTGTTCTGAGGCTTCCACGGCCGGTGTCAGTTATATTTTTGAAGTATCTACCAGGCTGTTTGGCCGTGGTCCAGGGTTTACAAAGAAACCAAACATTTCAGCAGCACCACTGGGTGTCATCTTCAGTGGAATTCAAGTCTACCTAATGCGGGGTGTCAAACGTCAGGGCCACAGTACTGTAGTGAAGGCTAAAGATGTCCCGCGAATTCACTGAAGATGGCAGCCAGTGCTGCTGCAGAAACGTTTGGTTTGTTTGTAAACCCTGGACCACGGCCAAACAGCCCTGTAGATATTTCAAATATAATTTATAAATATTATTCATATTTAGTCACAGATTTTATTTGTAATATTTTAGTAGAGTTAGTGTAATGTTGTTGGATGCAGTTATTCCGGGCAGTTTATGTAGGCAAATTAATGTGGTCTGTTTGCCCTGCATGTATTGACCGAGAGCTGAGCTCATGTTGCGATGTGTGTAGCTTATAGCTTATGAAAACTGTTCCTGCTAGATACAGGAATACAGGGACTGTCAGAAAGGACTGTGTGCCACTAAGATAGGTTAAAATTAAGTTCTGTGTAAGCTTTGGTTATCAGTTTTATAGATATATGTTTGTATGCATGTATGTTAAACGGAATAGTATAAGAACGGTTTTTCCATTGGAGTGTTGACCAACAAATTACATTTTCCTCAGAGTTTTACCGATCAACAACAGGTCTTGTTTCTCTACTTATTACAATATGTTTGTTTTAATGTTTGTCTATATACGATATTTTATATGACTTGTTCAGAAATTACTTTCTGGACTCTATTATTTTTGTAATGTAAGTTAAGGTTTTCATATATACAAACATTTTTTAAATCTTGATTTTGGATTTTGTTTGTTGTATTGTAGTAGAGATAGCGTAGTGTTGTTGGATGGAGTTATTCCGGGCAGTTTATGTAGCCAAATTAACGTGGTCTGTTTGTCTTGCATGTACTGACCAAGAGCTGAACTCATGTTGTAATGAGTGTAGCTTATGAAAACTGTTCGTGTTACATGCAGGAACAGGGATACTTGAAACATACCGTGTCTAATACATAGATTTTACTGCGTGTGTGCGTATAGTTATTGATTTTAAGTAGTATGAGGACTGTGTGAAATTGTGTAGAATGTGACATTATAATTTGTATACATCAGTTTACTGCTGGTTGCAGTCTGGTCTATGTCCTGATGTTTGTGATAGTCCAGTGTATTCTGTCAGTAGGCTTTATTTGTGTGTATTTGTATTTACATGTAACCCAGACTACAATTTACATTGTATGTACGGTTATGTGTAGGCCTAACGGTACTGTGGTGTTCACTAGTGTTCACTGTGTTGAGATTTGAAATGCTATTGTCTGATTAACAGACAACACCATCTGTAGTCACTTTTTCCTGAGAGTTTTACTGTTCAACAATGGGTCTTGTTTCTCTACTTATTACAGTGTCTTTGTTTTAATGTTTGTGTATACGGTATTTTATATGACTTGTTCAGAAATTAGTTTCTGGACTCTATTGTTTTTGTAATGTAAGTTAAGGTTTTCATATATACCATCATTTTTTAAATCTTGCCCGAATTTGGATTTTATTTGATGTATTGTAGTAAAATTAGTGTAGTGTTGTTGGGTGCGGTTATTCCGGGTAGTTTATGTAGGCAAATTAATGTGGTCTGTTTGTCCTGCATATACTGACCGAGAGCTGAGCTCATGTTCCAATGTGTTTAGCTTATGAAAACTGTTCCTGGTAGATACAGGAAGAGGGACTCTTGAAAAGGATTGTACACTGCATTAGATTTGTGTGTGTGTGTGTGTGTGCGTGTGCGCGTATAATTGTTTTCAGCCTGCAAATTAATATCTGTTCATTCTGAGTTAATGGTTTTTCTAGTTGTATGTTTAGCATATTATTAAACAGTTGATATGAGAGAAAGGAAGTTGAGTATTTATTTAGGTGTAGTTATTCTGGGAAGTTTGTGTTTATTGATTTACTAGTACTGGGTTCCGGCAGATTTATGTTTTGAACACTGTTTTTGTTACAATCATTAAGAGGCTGATCTTGTTTTATAAGTAAACAGTAGTATTTTGAAAACAGTTGTATTTTTCCCAAGACTATTTTACTATACAAGGTGTGTTCAAAACATATCAGACCTTTGCTCAGGAAAATGCATTTATTTATCTACAGGTTTTAAACATTTATCCCCTTCAAAGTACTCCCCTTTAGATTGCACACACTTCTTCCAGTGGTCCTGCCGCTTTTTGAAACATGTCTGGAAGTCATCTTTTGGTATGGAGTACATATGTCTCGTCGTATTTTGTATGATGTCTTCTCTTGACTCAAATCGGGTCCCCTTCAGTGACATTTTCAACTTGGGAAATAAACAAAAATCACAGGGAGCCATGTCAGGAGAGTAGGGAGGCTGGCGCAGTTGAGGAGTGTTGTTTCGCCAAGAAATTCTGAATTAGCTGAGAAGAATGGGCAGGTGCATTGCGTTGTCGTGATGGAGTTGCCAAGTTTGCGCTGTCCACAGGTCTGGCCTTTTGCGCCGCACAGCATCACGGAGGTGATGCATAACCTCTAAATAGTATTCTTAGGTTACTGTTTGACCTTGTAGTGCATACTCATGATGGACTATCCCACATGAGTCAAAAAACATAATCAGCATGAATTTGATTTTGCTGCGCACATGACTTGCTTTTTTCAGCTGCGGGGATGATGAATGTTTCCATTGTGAAGATTAAACTTTGGTTTCGGGATCGTACCCATACACCCATGTCTCATCGCCAGTGATCACATTGTTGAGGAAGTTTGGGCCAGTTTTTACACAGTCCAACATGTCCTGCAAACATTCTAAATGGAGCACCTTCTGCTCCATCGTTAACAGCTTTGGCACAAATTTTGCAGACACTCTTCGCATAGCCAGATTTTCGGTCAAAATAGAATGTACTGAATCAATGCTTATTTCCACCTCTGCTGCAATCTCTCAATTCAATTAAATCTCTCTTGTGTAACATACTTTAATCTCCATAATGTTTTACAGTAGTTGTTCAAAACAGGAGGAAACATAGTTATTTTTACAACTTTATTGTTCTTTATCTTTAAGATGAGGTATCAGCACATCTTCTCAACTTGTTGAGTGCAGGCATTGTAATATTACTATTTGGGATGTATATGGAGATCGTAACATTGCAATATTGTGTTTCTTGTCTTTTCAAATGCTCACTGTAGTAGTTTATATCCAACTTGTTCCCTGTCTTTCACAGCTCATGTTTTTCTGATAAGTAGAAATATCTGTATAGAAATTTGAATTATTTACAAGTGGAACTGGTTTTCTGTTGAATTCTATCACAGTTTACACATTGCGCTGATATGTTGCTGCAGTTATTCTGGAAAGTTTGAGAAAGCAATGCAATAGCTGTGCATGTACTGAGCAAGAGTGAAACTCAATGTTTAATAGAGTGTGGTTTATGAACACTTGTCCTGTTACGTACAGTAATTGGGATAAGTTAAAAAAAGGTGTTAATAGCTGTTTTGAGTGTGTGTGCGTGCAAAATTACAGTTCGTTTAATTTATTACAACATTTGTATGTTTATATTCTCACGTAGGCTTCCGCAGCTGGTGTCCATTATGTTTCTGAAATCTTCTTCTGGTATCGACCATGCCAAAAATGTCTTGTATGACGTTTCACTCATATTACAATGAGTACCCTCAGGTCTAAGCGACAAAACTGGTGGCAAGCAGACTCAATTATGTAGTGTAGAAGTAGTGGTGGGTGGGTCCAGTAAGTGGACCCTGCCCTGTAGGCATTACGCTGTGTGCATTATTTGTACGGTCAGTCAGCCCACGGGCAGTCAAACCAGAAAGTAAAGGGTACCAAGTCGTACTAAGCATGGTGGTTTCCTGTAGATATTATCCTTGTGTTTATTAATTTCTAATGCTTCTAGGATCAACCTGTCATAATACCTATTACATGACTTTATTACAGATGCGTCTTTGAAGTTTACCATATGATTAGTTAAGGCTGAATGCTCAGCAATTGCAATCTTTTCAACTGCCGAGTCGTTCTTCGTATGTCTGAAATGTTCTTGGACTCTTGTGGAAATGAGTTGGCCCGTCTGGCCAATGTAAACCTTTCCGTAACTACATGGAATTTTGTAGATACCTTCAGTGTTGAACGCGATTCTGTCTTTGATTGGTTAACACAGCAGGGTCCACTTACTGGACCACCCACCATTACTTCTACACTATATACCGTAACTGAGTTCGGTTACCGGTGGTTTTGTCACTTAGACCTGAGGATACTCATTGTAATATGAGTGAAACATCATACAAGACATTTTTGGTGCGGTCCATACCGGAAGAAGATTTCAAAAACTTAACATTTGTATGGTTGAAATATTTTTGCATGTGAGCACATACCATGAAACACTGTGCAAGACTGGTCTGCACATGTGAAGTAAATGAAAATTTAGTTGGCCTCTCAGTGAGGTGTTTATCCACGGTGCATCTTGAAACCACCATACAAAATCTATTGGCAGTTCTACACTGGAAGTTTAACAGCTAATATTTAAAACGTAGTCCGTATTGTGGTAATACATAACTGAGACCAGTCCATTGTTTAAGCAGATGTTAATTCATAATTACAAAGGTGAATTATTTTGTTTTTTGAAAAGTAGATGGACTATCCAAGTATTAAATTCATTATTGTTAGTTCAAAAATGTTCCATGAATTATGGCATATGGTCGGTATTGGAGGTCGCCTGAGATTCTGTACAATTCTTGTTTATCTTATTTATTACTGACAAGAGTATTATACTTTGTAAAGTTTCTTCAAGTATTTCATACCTCACTACTATTTTATTCAAACACAAAACTTAAATAAACGATTGCTATTTAGCATCAGTATTGCATATTGCTCAATCCTTTGTCACCTTAGAAGGAAAAGCTCCTGCTTCAGGTAGGAGCAGATGTGAATTCGAGTTCTGCATGAAGTCTCAAAAAAATACGTTTATCCATAATCCAGCATGGTAATTCAAGTTATGTAGTTGATATATGTGCAGTTTCTCTGTGAGCAGAAGTCAAGAGTTATGCCTTTGCAAATATAGTATCTGTTTGTCGGTCTATCTCATAAAAAATTGATATGTTTAGCTACACTGTTTCCATTCTTAGTTTAATCCTGCTGTAAACAAACCCACATAGCCAATCTGAAATGCTATTGTTAAGGCGTGTTGACACTGTTCACAGAGTAATGTATTACTAGCATGTGCAGATTGTCTGTACAGTCATGTGAGAGTTATCTTGCCATTCAAATTGGTGCAAGTCATTTTAAGATCTCCTCGTTATCACTGTATTCTGAATAATACTGAATTAATGTGGAGCCAGTTGAAAGGATATGTTGCCCTTCAGGACACAACATTAACTGCTTGATATAAAACAATTTATTGAGAAGGCAGCAAATAAAACAATGGGGGACAAGTGGAGTCATTGTATGCAGCATTCAATCAAGGAAGATGATAAGCTATGGCAACTGGCCCACATTATCAACTTCGTGGACAATGGACAGTCTTGTCAATAATGCTGACTCAAGTGATGATACAAGTTCAGACACAGATATGGAAGACATTGAATTAATCTCTAACAGCAACTGATAGTATTCAGTACACTGGTTATTATCACAGCTTTTATTTTCGTTTTAAATAAACTATACTTTTTTGTTTTTTGCAATATTTAAACTGTTAATAAAAATGCCATTAACTGGTGTTATAAAATATCTCACTGTCCGTTTGACACAGTTGCACAAATTTTACTTTGGTCATGACAAATTATTACAATTGACATGTGATTATAAAGTATCAATATTATATGTACCCTGTCTGTACTCATTCTGTCAGAGTGACACGCCTCTAATTCAAGCAGCAAATAGCGTTTCAGATGTACCACGCTCGTTTGTTTACATCAGGATTAAGCTAAGAACGGAAACAGTATACATTTGTAATGTGTAGTGTAAATGTGTACTGGTGTTGTTGGGTGAAGTTATTCTGGGCAGTTTATGTAGGGAAAGCAAAGTGCTTTGAATGTATCTGCACATTCTGACCGAGAGCTAAACACGATGTTACAGAGCTTAACTTGTGAAAACTGTTCCTGTTACATACAGGAATAGGGGATACACAAAATGGAAGCATCATTATTATTAGTATTATTATTAGCTTTAGTGTGAGTTTTAATAAATGACTTTAAAATAGGTTAGCATTATGTTCTATGTAAGCTATTGATAATCAATTTTATATGTGGTCAGTATGAATGTATGCAATTATGCCAATAAGATTAAACGGAATCCATTATAAGAACTTTCCACTGGAAACAAAGTGTTTCTGAATTGAACTGTTTTGTCCCCTCAGAGTTTTACAGATCTGTTATTGTTCTTTCAGTAGTATTTGGTGTTACGGGATTTATTATTATTATTTTTGTTAGTAAGAAATGCTTAATTATTATCAATTATAAATTATTTATTTACTACAAAATGAAATGTACAAATTAGGAGATTTGAGGTTGTGTGTGTGTGTGTTTTGTAGTATAAGGTTTTTATTGCCATTTAATTTTTTGTTATCTTTAGGCATGGATTTTGTTTGAAATATACAGCAGTAGTAGACTTAGGGTACTGGTGTTGGATGGAGTTATTCCGGGCAGTTTATGTAGGCAAAGTATTGTGGTTGTATTGTCCTACATGTACTAACCGAGAGCTGAACTCTAATCTTCCAATGTGTTTAGCTTATGAATACTGTTCCTGTTACATACAGGAATAGGGATTGATTTTGTATAGATTTGTAAGGTGTGTGTGTGTGTGTGTGTGTGTGTGGGGGGGGTGCATATTCTTTTGAAATTCATAATTCAGCGGTCGTTGAGTATATCCTGAGGTTCACCAAATACAAATTCATCAGCCGTACAGATGCTGTAAATAGAGAAATAGCTATTATTTTCACATATTTAACTGCATATTTTATCCATGTTTTGAGGAGTTCTGCTTGTTGAACTTCTTCCAGTGAGGGTCATCATTATGAACCAACATTTGATATGTTTCATATCGTACTGTTGAAACTTCCAATCATTCAAGTTGTTGAATCATCCAATCAATACACTAAATTGTTGTAGAATCATGGTTAAAGTTTCTGTTGAATCATTTCTAATTCTGTTTCATAAAAAAAAAAACAGTTGTAGCCAAAATACTTTTAATTTTTTATATACTAACAAAAAATTGTCGTGGGCAGGAAATATAATCAGCAAAATAACTTGCTAGAAACAACAAAATGTGTACGAGCTCTATAAGCATTGCCCCATTGACTCACATGACGTGTTCCTCCATGACTTCCTATGGGTGCATCATAATGGTATAAACTTGAATGCAGTATTTAAAGAAATCAGTGAGGTTACAGAATATAATATTGACAAACATAACACAGGTTTGTAATATAGTCTAGATACTTTGTGCACCTTTAACACTTTGAGTGCGGGCGTAGTAATATTACTAAGGCAGTAGAATTGGGATTTGTGTGGGCGTAGTAATGTAACGATAGCCTGTTTGCCTGTGTGTAAACGCAATCTGTAGTAATAGTACTATGATCTGACAAAACTGCTGTCACCTGTTAGTATTGTAGAACAAATTTTTGTCACTAGATGTCAGCATGGTACAGGTACAAGTCACTGAAACATCGTAATCAAGGTTGCTGTACACAGCCACTGGTACTTGTTTATTGTGTAGTTACTAAAGTCATGTGCTGTTCAGTTAGCTTCGTTCTGTCATTTACATTTACTAAGGCTACAGTGTTTTGTAGATTTTTTAATTAGAAATAATACTTCTCTTAAATATTCATTATTTTTTTTAGTTTGAATCTCTATTATAGAATATTTATCCAAAATAAAAAATTGCAGAATAAGGAGAGCAAGTGACAGCACTTAGGAATAGATGAATTCTGATCCTGACTTTCCAATCAGTGTATCTTACATTTTAGATTGTTAATTATAGAAAGTATAAGGAAAATAAGTATGTAATTTATTTTAGGAAAACATAAGAATTAAAATTTTTATACATTTTTAAAAACAAGCAGTTTTATGAAAAAGTAGACTGTTTCATAGTATGGAACTGTTCCTAAGGTGACCACACTCAAAGTGTTAAGCACCCCCTTTCTCTCATTGTTGCATGTGGTAGTGGTTACACACACAAAGCAATGAGTATCCGATATATATATATATATATATATATATATATAGTGTGTGTGCGTGGCGCACATGTGTGTGTGTGTTTGTTTCTATTTTGTTTAGGATGTGCAAATTAAATTCTGTTCATTCTGAGTTAGTGTGTTTTGTGGTTGTATGTTTATTATGTTATTGAACAGTTGAGGTGTAAGAAAATTTTGTATTTATTTAGGGATGTAGTTATTCTGTGATTTCATATTTATTAGGGGATTTTATTTGATACATTAGTACTGTTTTGTTATTTTTAGGTATGGATTTTGTTAGTAATATAGTAGTAGACATAGGATACTGGTGTCGGATTGTAGGCAAGGTAATCCAGTTTGATTGTCCTACATGTACTGACCGAGAGCTGAACTCGATCTTCCAATGTGTTTAGCTGATGAATACTGTTCCTGTTATTTACAGGATGAGGCACACTCGAAAGGGGTTGATCTTCATTTAGATTTTAGGTGTGGTTTTGTGTGTGTGTGTGTGTGTATGTGGGGGGGGGCACATTTTGATATTCATAATTCAGTGGTCATTGAGAATGCTCTGACATTCACCAAATCCAAATTCATCAGCCTTACAGATGCTATAAATAGCAAAAAGCTATTATCTTCACATATTTAACTGTCATATTTCATCCATGTTTTCAGGAGTTCTGCTTGTCAAAGATCTCCCAGTGCGGGAGAGTCATCATTATCAACCAACATTTGATAGGTTTCGTAGTGTACTATCAAAACTTCCAGTAATTGAAGTGCTTGCTTGCTCTCTTAAAATCATTTCTATTTTTTGTCATACAAAATTATTTGAATCCAAAATACTTTTTATTCTTGATATACCAAAAATTGTCATGGGTAAGAAACATAATTCAGTACAATAACTCACTAGAAACAACACAATGTCCACTGTACTCAGGAGCATTAAAATGCGAAAAGTGAAAGTGCATTGTGTGAAACAATTGACTGGCTGTTATTGGCTGATACATCACGTGATACTATGCTCTTGCCTCTGCCCATCTGGCAGCTCTCGCTTTATATGTGCTCCCGAGTCTAGCTGTATAAGCATTGCCCCATTTACTCATTAGACTAGACGTGTTGCTCCACAGTTTCCTATTATAATGGTGCAAAATTGAACGCACTGCTTAGAAAAAATCAGTGAGGACACAGAACACAATGTTCACAAACGTAACACAGGAGTATAGTCTAGATGAGTGGTTCCAAAACTTTTCAGCCCCCCCCCAAAAAAAAAAATAAAAAAATTTTGTGGATCCCGTCTGAGTTCTGAAATAAAACAGTAAATACAATACAAACTCTTATATTTTAATTAAGATTTATTAAAATCAAAATTCTTTCAACTTGAAAAATTATAATATTAATGATATCAAATATAGTTTTTGTTGTGAACAATGAAGCTGCTTTTGAACAATTAGCTATGCTATATTGGGTTTAATGTCAGATAATTTCAATATTAAGTCACTCTCAATATTAAGTTTATTTCTTAACTTTGACTTCAAGTACGTGACCTGGGAGAATGCGGTTTCACACAAATAAGTAGAGCGAAACACAGTTAAACACTTCAGAGCTTTTTTATGAGTTCAGGGTAGTCAGTCATTGCATACAACCAGAACTCAGCTAGCTGTAATTGCGAAAACTGTAATTTTAATCAACTGTCAGTTGAAAGTTCTGGTAATGAATATTCTTCTTGTAGTGTATGAGAGAGGTTAGTTGACAGCCCATCAGCAAATGGATTCCTTATCCACATGTCACTATCATCCGTTACAAGAAAATATTCCCGTGGCTGCAAATGCAGTAGTGCAGTTGCTCCAGATGAGACTTAATAATGTTGATGATCTCCTTTGGAAAATTTTTTCTAGACATCTGAACGAAATTTGCCATGGAAGGAAATTGTTTGAAGATTTTAGAGTCTAATCTCTGAATCCACAGCTTCAGTGTTTTTATCAAACCTCGGTTAATCTCGAAAATGGAAAATAGTGATGCTAGATGCCTGCAGGCTTAAAGTGAGTCCATTTATGTGACTGAAGACATCAAGATACGGTATATGGTACCAAGGTACAGATACGGTATGACTGAAGATATGGTAGCTTCAAAATCCAGTTAAAGTCATGGAACCTGTCTTATAGGTTGAAGTTGGAATCAAATAGAAAGAGCTTTACTTCATCACTCAGTTCAAATAATCTGTTCCAGTACTGTTTCCACGCGAAAGCCATCTTACTTTACAGTGGATCAACAATTGCATGTAGATACTCCCCATTTCTTCACATATTGTAAAGAAAGAAATGTGGCGCTCTAGTCAGTTCAGCTGACAAACAGATCTGCTACGCGACATGATTTAAATACATTATTAAAGCCTTTAGTTTGAAATTACTTTTACAATTACAATTATTTTGAATCAAAAATAAAATATGATGGAATCTTGTACTAATTGTTTTAAAATTCTAAAATGTAGATTTTAGAGCATAAAATATCGGAGAAAATTATGGTATATTGTGCTTTTTATTAAAAGTGTCTGGGGGCCCCCTGAAACATTGTTGCGGACCCCACTTTGGGAACACTGGCCCTTTCTCTCATTGTAGCATACAGCAGTGATTACACACAAAGCAATATTCATCCAATATCACGCTATTCAGTGTGTGTGCATGCATGCACGCACGCAAGCAAGCATAGCATTGTTTTTGCTGAATATATTGTCTGATCTTCATATGAGAGAAGTACAATTTATTTGAACTGAGAATCTTATAATTAAACAGTAACCTATTAGGCTTGCAATTTTAGTGCTATCTTTCCAATGAAAGATAAGAGTCAAGTTTATAAGAGTCTTTGGTCATGAACATAATCTGTAGATTGCATTGTCATTGATATTACCTAAGAAACTTGTGTACACCAAGTACTAGATTGGGTTAAATGTAACACCCGACCTTCAAAACGTCTGCGAGCCATTATGGAGCCACTGCAAATTCTGGCGGTAATGTAATTTTTATTATCTAGGAAAGGAATGTAGTTCCAGAAGTATAAATTGGGTCAAATGGTAGAGTTAAGTCTTCAAACATGACATATTTAACTTTTCTGGCCATCACAACACAATTTTTGCAATAAGAAATTACATTTGTCATTTCACAGAAAATCGGGTTTATAGATTATAAAATATTATTGTTCTGAGGCTTCCACGGCCGGTGTCAGTTATATTTTTGAAGTATCTACCGGGCTGTTTGGCCGTGGTCCAGGGTTTACAAAGAAACCAAACATTTCAGCAGCACCACTGGATGCCATCTTCAGTGGAATTCAGGTCTACCTAATGCGGGGTGTCAAACGTCAGGGCCACAGTACTGTGGTGAAGGCTAAAGATGTCTCGCGAATTCACTGAAGATGGCAGCCAGTGCTGCTGCAGAAACGTTTGGTTTGTTTGTAAACCCTGGACCATGGCCAAACAGCCCTGTAGATATTTCAAATATAATTTATAAATATTATTCATATTTAGTCACAGATTTTATTTGTAATATTTTAGTAGAGTTAGTGTAATGGTGTTGGATGCAGTTATTCCGGGCAGTTTATGTAGGCAAATTAATGTGGTCTGTTTGTCCTGCATGTACTGACCGAGAGCTGAGCTCATGTTGCGATGTGTGTATCTTATAGCTTATGAAAACTGTTCCTGCTAGATACAGGAATACAGGGACTGTCAGAAAGGACTGTGTGCCACTAAGATAGGTTAAAATTAAGTTCTGTGTAAGCTTTGGTTTATCAGTTTTATAGATATATGTTTGTATGAATGTATGTTAAAAGGAATAGTAGAAGAACGGTTTTTCCATTGGAGTGTTACCCAACAAATTACATTTTCCTCAGAGTTTTACCGATCAACAACAGGTCTTGTTTCTCTACTTATTACAACATGTTTGTTTTAATGTTTGTCTATATACGATATTTTATATGACTTGTTCAGAAATTACTTTCTGGACTCTATTAGTTTTGTAATGTAAGTTAAGGTTTTCATATATACAAAAATTTTTGTAATCTTGATTTTGGATTTTGTTTGTTGTATTGTAGTAGAGATAGTGTAGTGTTGTTGGATGGAGTAGCTTATGAAAACTGTTCGTGTTACATGCAGGAACAGGGATACTTGAAACATACCGTGTCTAATACATAGATTTTACTGCGTGTGTGCGTATAGTTATTGCTTTTAAGTTGTATGAGGACTGTGTGAAATTGTGTAGAATGTGATAGATTTTACTGCTTGCGTGCGTATAGTTATTGATTTTAAGTAGTATGAAGACTGTGTGAAATTGTGTAGAATGTGACATTATAATTTGTATACATCAGTTTACTGCTGGTTGCAGTCTGGTCTATGTCCTGATGTTTGTGATAGTCCAGTGTATTCTGTCAGTAGGCTTTATTTGTGTGTATTTGTATTTACATGTAAGCCAGACTACAATTTACATTGTATGTAAGGTTATGTGTAGGCCTAACAGTACTGTGGTGTTCATGAGTGTTCACTGTGTTGAGATTTGAAATGCTATTGTCTGATTAACAGAAAACACCATCTGTAGTCACTTTTTCCTCAGAGTTTTACTGTTCAACAATGGGTCTTGTTTCTCTACTTATTACAGTGTCTTTGTTTTAATGTTTGTGTATACAGTATTTTATGACTTGTTCAGAAATTAGTTTCTGGACTCTATTGTTTTTGTAATGTAAGTTAACGTTTTCATATATACCCTCATTTTTTAAATCTTGCCAGAATTTGGATTTTATTTGTTGTAGTAAAATTAGTGTAGTGTTGTTGGGTGCGGTTATTCCGGGTAGTTTATGTAGGCAAATTAATGTGGTCTGTTTGTCCTGCATATACTGACCGAGAGCTGAGCTCATGTTCCAATGTGTTTAGTTTATGAAAACTGTTCCTGGTAGATACAGGAAGAGGGACTCTTGAAAAGGATTGTACACTGCATTAGATGTGTGTGTGTGTGTGTGTGTGTGTGTGTGTGTGTGCGCGCGCACGCGAGTGCACACACGTGCGCGTATAATTTTTTTCAGCCTGCAAATTAAGATCTGTTCATTCTGAGTTAATGGTTTTTCTAGTTGTATGTTTAGCATATTATTAAACAGTTGATAGAGAAACGAAGTTTAGTATTTATTTAGGTGTAGTTATTCTGGGAAGTTTGTGTTTATTGATTTACTAGTACTGGGTTCCGGCAGATTTATGTTTTGAACACTGTTTTTGTTACAATCATTAAGAGGCTGATCTTGTTTTATAAGTAAACAGTAGTATTTTGAAAACAGTTGTATTTTCCCAAGACTATATTACTATACAAGGTGTGTTCAAAACATAACAGACCTTTGCTCAGGAAAAATGCATTTATTTATCTACAGGTTTTAAACATTTATCCCCTTCAAAGTACTCCCCTTTAGATTGCACACACTTCTTCCAGTGTTCCTGCCACTTTTTGAAACATGTCTGGAAGTCATCTTTTGGTATGGAGTACATATGTCTCGTTGTATTTTGTATGATGTCGTCTCTCGACTCAAATCGGGCCCCCTTCAGTGAAATTTTCAACTTGCGAAATAACCAAAAATCACAGGGAGCCATGTCAGGAGAGTAGGGAGGCTGGTGCAGTTGAGGGGAGTGTTGTTTCGCCAAGAAATTCTGAATTAGCTGAGAAGAATGGGCAGGTGCATTGCGTTGTCGTGATGGAGTTGCCAAGTTTGCGCTGTCCACAGGTCTGGCCTTTTGCGCCGCACAGCATCACGGAGGTGATGCATAACCTCTAAATAGTATTCTTAGGTTACTGTTTGACCTTGTAGTGCGTACTCATGATGGACTATCCCACATGAGTCAAAAAACATAATCAGCATGAATTTGATTTTGCTGCGCACATGACTTGCTTTTTTCAGCTGCGGGGATGATGAGTGTTTCCATTGTGAAGATTAAACTTTGGTTTCAGGATCGTACCCATACACCCACGTCTCATCGCCAGTGATCACAGTGTTGAGGAAGTTTGGGCCAGTTTTTACACAGTCCAACGCGTCCTGCAAACATTCTAAATGGAGCACCTTCTGCTCCATCGTTAACAGCTTTGGCACAAATTTTGCAGACACTCTTCGCATAGCCAGATTTTCGGTCAAAATAGAATGTACTGAATCAATGCTTATTTCCACCTATGCTGCAATCTCTCAGTTCAGTTAAATCTCTCTTGTGTAACATACTTTAATCTCCATAATGTTTTACAGTAGTTGTTCAAAACAGGAGGAAACATAGTTATTTTTACAACTTTATTGTTCTTTATCTTTAAGATGAGGTATCAGCACATCTTCTCAACTTGTTGAGTGCAGGCATTGTAATATTACTATTTGGGATGTATATGGAGATCGTAACATTGCAATATTGTGTTTCTTGTCTTTTCAAATGCTCACTGTAGTAGTTTATATCCAACTTGTTCCCTGTCTTTCACAGCTCATGTTTTTCTGATAAGTAGAAATATCTGTATAGAAATTTGAATTATTTACAAGTGGAACTGGTTTTCTGTTGAATTCTATCACAGTTTACACATTGCGCTGATATGTTGCTGCAGTTATTCTGGAAATTTTGAGAAAGCAATGCAATAGCTGTGCATGTACTGAGCAAGAGTGAAACTCGATGTTTAATAGAGTGTGGTTTATGAACACTTGTCCTGTTACGTACAGTAATTGGGATAAGTTAAAAAAAGGTGTTAATAGCTGTTTTGAGTGTGTGTGCGTGCAAAATTACAGTTCGTTTAATTTATTACAACATTTGTATGTTTATATTCTCACGTAGGCTTCCGCAGCCGGTGTCCATTATGTTTCTGAAATCTTCTTCTGGTATCGAGCATGCCAAAAATGTCTTGTATGACGTTTCACTCATATTACAATGAGTACCCTCGGTCTAAGCGACAAAACTGGTGGCAAGCAGACTCAATTATGTAGTGTAGAAGTAGTGGTGGGTGGGTCCAGTAAGTGGACCCTGCCCTGTAGGCATTACGCTGTGTGCATTATTTGTGCGGTCAGTCAGCCCACGGGCAGTCAAACCAGAAAGTAAAGGGTACCAAGTCGTACTAAGCATGGTGGTTTCCTGTAGATATTATCCTTGTGTTTATTAATTTCTAATGCTTCTAGGATCAACCTGTCATAATACCTGTTACATGACTTTATTACAGATGCGTCTTTGAAGTTTACCATATGATTAGTTAAGGCTGAATGCTCAGCAATTGCAATCTTTTCAACTGCCGAGTCGTTCTTCGTATGTCTGAAATGTTCTTGGACTCTTGTGGAAATGAGTTGGCCCGTCTGGCCAATGTAAACCTTTCCGTAACTGCATGGAATTTTGTAGATACCTTCAGTGTTGAACGCGATTCTGTCTTTGATTGGTTAACACAGCAGGGTCCACTTACTGGACCACCCACCATTACTTCTACACTATACACCGTAACTGAGTTCGGTTGCCGGTGGTTTTGTCACTTAGACCTGAGGATACTCATTGTAATATGAGTGAAACATCATACAAGACATTTTTGGTGCGGTCCATACCGGAAGAAGATTTCAAAAACTTAACATTTGTATGGTTGAAATATTTTTGCATGTGAGCACATACCATGAAACATTGTGCAAGACTGGTCTGCACATGTGAAGTAAATGAAAATTTAGTTGGCCTCTCAGTGAGGTGTTTATCCACGGTGCATCTTGAAACCACCATACAAAATCTATTGGCAGTTCTACACTGGAAGTTTAACAGCTAATATTTAAAACGTAGTCCGTATTGTGGTAATACATAACTGAGACCAGTCCATTGTTTAAGCAGATGTTAATTCATAATTATAAAGGTGAATTATTTTGTTTTTTGAAAAGTAGATGGACCGCCCAAGTATTAAATTCATTATTGTTAGTTCAAAAATGTTCCATGAATTATGGCATATGGTCAGTATTGGAGGTCGCCTGAGGTTCTCTACAATTCTTGTTAATCTTATTTATTACTGACAAGAGTATTATACTTTGTAAAGTTTCTTCAAGTATTTCATACCTCACTACTATTTTATTCAAACACAAAACTTAAATAAATGATTGCTATTTAGCATCAGTATTGCATATTGCTCAATCCTTTGTCACCTTAGAAGGAAAAGCTCCTGCTTCAGGTAGGAGCAGATGTGAATTCGAGTTCTGCATGAAGTCTCAAAAAAATACGTTTATCCATAATCCAGCATGGTAATACAAGTTATGTAGTTGATATATGTGCAGTTTCTCTGTGAGCAGAAGTCAAGAGTTATGCCTTTGCAAATACAGTATCTGTTTGTCGGTCTATCTCATGAAAAATTGATATGTTTAGCTACACTGTTTCCATTCTTAGTTTAATCCTGCTGTAAACAAACCCGCATAGCCAATCTGAAATGCTATTGTTAAGGCACGTTGACACTGTTCACAGAGTAATGTATTACTAGCATGTGCAGATTGTCTGTACAGTCATGTGAGAGTTATCTTGCCATTCAAATTGGTGCAAGTCATTTTAAGATCTCCTCGTTATCACTGTATTCTGAATAATACTGAATTAATGTGGAGCCAGTTGAAAGGATATGTTGCCCTTCAGGATACAACATTAACTGCTTGATATAAAACAATTTATTAAGAAGGCAGCAAATAAAACAATGGGGGACAAGTGGAGTCATTGTATGCAGCATTCAATCAAGGAAGATGATAAGCTATGGCAACTGGCCCACATTATCAACTTCGTGGACAATGGACAGTCTTGTCAATAATGCTGACTCAAGTGATGATACAAGTTCAGACACAGATATGGAAGGCATTGAATTAATCTCTAACAGCAACTGATAGTATTCAGTACACTGGTTATTATCACAGCTTTTATTTTCGTTTTAAATAAACTTAATTTTTTGATTTTTGCGATATTTAAACTGTTAATAAAAAAAGCCATTAACTGGTGTTATAAAATATCTCACTGTCCGTTTGACACAGTTGCACAAATTTTAGTTTGGTCATGACAAATTATTACAATTGACATGTGATTATAAAGTATCAATATTATAAGTACCCTGTCTGTACTCGTTCTATCAGAGTGACACGCCTCTAATTCAAGCAGCAAATAGCGTTTCAGATGTACCACGCTCGTTTGTTTACATCAGGATTAAGCTAAGAATGGAAACAGTATACATTTGTAATGTGTAGTGTAAATGTGTACTGGTGTTGTTGGGTGAATATATTCCGGGCAGTTTATGTAGGGAAAGCAAAGTGCTTTGAATGTATCTGCACAATCTGACCGAGAGGTAAGCACAATGTTACAGCGCTTACCTTGTGAAAACTGTTCCTGTTACATACAGGAATAGGGGATACACAAAATGGAAGCATCATTATTATTAGTATTATTATTAGCTTTAGTGTGAATTTTAATAAATGACTTTAAAATAGGTTAGCATTATGTTCTATGTAAGCTATAGATAATCAGTTTTATATATGGGTCAGTATGAATGTATGCAATTATGCCAATAAGATTAAACGGAATCCATTATAAGAACTTTCCACTGGAAACAAAGTGTTTCTGAATTGAACTGTTTTGTCCCCTCAGAGTTTTACAGATCTGTTATTGTTCTTCAGTAGTATTTGGTGTTAACAGGATTTATTATTATTATTTTTTGTTAGCAAGAAATGCTTAATTATTATCAATTATAAATTATTTATTTACTACAAAATGAAATGTACAAATTAGGAGATTTGAGGTTGTGTGTGTGTGTGTGTGTGTGTGTGTGTGTGTGTGTGTGTGTGTGTTTTGTAGTATAAGGTTTTTATTGCCTTTTAATTTTTTGTTATCTTTAGGCATGGATTTTATTTGAAATATACAGCAGTAGTAGACTTAGGGTACTGGTGTTGGATGGAGTTATTCCGGGCAGTTTATGTAGGCAAAGTAATGTGGTTTTATTGCCCTACATGTACTAACCGAGAGCTGAACTCTAATCTTCCAATGTGTTTAGCTTATGAATACTGTTCCTGTTACATGCAGGAATAGGGATTGATCTTCATATAGATTTTTAAGGTGTGTGTGTGTGTGGGGGGGGGGCACATTCTTTTGAAATTCATAATTCAGCGGTCGTTGAGAATACCCTGAGATTCACCAAATACAAGTTCATCAGCCGTACAGATGCTGTAAATAGAGAAATAGCTATTATTTTCACATATTTAACTGACATATTTTATCCATGTTTTGAGGAGTTCTGCTTGTCGAACTTCTTCCGGTGAGGGTCATCATTATGAACCAACATTTGATACGTTTCATAGCATACTGTTGAAACTTCCAATCATTCAAATGCTTATACACTAAATTGTTGTAGAATCATGGTTAAAGTTTCTGTTGAATCATTTCTAATTCTGTTTCATAAAAAAAAAAAAAAAAAAACAGTTGTAGCCAAAATACTTTTAATTTTTGATATACTAACAAAAAATTGTCAAGGGCGGGAAATATAATCAGCACAATAACTCACTAGAAACAACAAAATGTGTACGAGCTCTATAAGCATTGCCCCATTGACTCACTAGACATGTTCCTCCATGACTTCCTATGGGTGCATCATAATGGTATAAACTTGAATGCAGTGTTTAAAGAAATCAGTGAGGTTACAGAATATAATGTTGACAAACATAACACAGGTTTGTAATATAGTCTAGATACTTTGTGCACCTTTAACACTTTGAGTGCGGGCGTAGTAATATTACTAAGGCAGTCAGTGGAATTAGGATTTGTGTGGGCGTAGTAATGTTACGATAGCCTGTTTGTCTGTGTTTAAACGCGATCTGTAGTAATAGTACTATGATCTGACAAAACTGCTGTCACCTGTAGGTATTGTAGAACAAATTTTTGTCACTGGATGTCAGCATGATACAGGTACAAGTCGCTGAAACATCGTAATCAAGGTTGCTGTACACAGCCACTGGTACTTGTTTGTTGTGTAGTTACTAAAGTCATGTGCTGTTCAGTTAGCTTCGTTCTGTCATTTACGTTTACTTAGGCTACAGAGTTTTGTAGATTTTTTAATTAGAAATAATACTTCTCTTAAATATTCATTATTTTTTTAGTTTGAATCTTTATTATGGAATATTTATCCAAAATAACAAATTGCAGAATAAGGAGAGCAAGTGACAGCACTTAGGAATACATGGATTCTGATCCTGACTTTCCAATCAGTGTATCTTACATTTTAGATTGTTAATTATAGAAAGTATAAGGAAAATAAGTATGTAATTTATTTTAGGATAACATAAGAATTAAAATTTTTATACACTTTTAAAAACAAGCAGTTTTATGAAAAAGTAGACCTTTTCATAGTATGGAACTGTTGCTAAGGTGACCGCACTTAAAGTGTTAAGCATCCCCTTTCTCTCATTGTTGCAAGCAGCAGTGGTTAGACACACAACAATGAGTATCCAGTATCACTATATTTTGTGTGTGTGTGTGTGTGTGTGTGTGTGTGTGTGTGTGCGTGCGCGCGTGCGCGTGTGTGTGTGTGGTCTATTTTGTTTAGGATGTGCAAATTAAATTCTCTTCATTCTGAGTTAGTGTGTTTTGTGGTTGTATGTTTTGTATATTATTGAACAGTTGAGGTGTAAGAAAATGTTGTATTCATTTATGGGTGTAGTTATTACGGGTAGTTCATGTTTATTAGGAGATTTTATTTGGTATATTAGTACTTTTTTTTGTTATCTTTTGGCTCGGATTTTATTAATAATGTAGTAGTAGAGTTAGGGTATTGGTGTCAGATGAAGATATTCCGAGCAGTTGATGTAGGCAAGAAATCTGGTTTGATTGTCCTACATGTACTAACCGAGAACTGAACTGTATGTTCCAGTGGGTTTAACTTATGAAAACTGTTTCTGTTATATCGGTCTTGAAAGGTGATGATCTTCATAGTGCGCAGCACCAAATAAAAATTCATCAGTCTTGCAGAGGCTGTAAATTGCCAAATAGCTATTATCTTCACATATTTGAGCATCATATTTCATCCATGTTTTCAGGAGTTCTGCTTGTCAAAGATCTCCTAGCGAGGGTCATCATTATCAACCAACATTTGATAGGTTTCTTAGTGTACTATTGAAACTTCCAATCATTGAAGTGCTTGTTCTGTTAAAGTCATTTCGAATTCTTTTTCATACAAAATAATTTGAATCCAAAATACTTTTTATTCTTGATATACCAAAAATTGTCATGGGCAGGAAATATAATTAGCACAATAACTGACTAGAAAAAAACACAATTCCCAATAGCTGTATGAGAATTGCCCCATTGTCTCACAAGACGTGTTGCTTCACGACTGCCTATTGGTGCATCATAATGGTACAAAATTGAACGCACTGGAAAGAAAAAGTCAGTGAGGCCACAGAATACAATGTTCACAAACGTAACACAGGATTATAGTCTAGATGAGTGGTTCCCAAACTTTTCAATCCGTGGACCCCCAAAAAAAAAAATTAAAATTTCATGTACCCCATCCGAGTTCTGAAATAAAACAAACAGTAAATATGATACAGACTCTTATATTTTGATTAAAATTTATTAAAATCAAAATTCTTTTAACTAGAAAAATTATAATATTAATGATATCAAACATGTTTTCATTGTGAACAATAAAGCAGTTTTTGAACAATTGGGTTTAATGTCAGGTAATTTCAATATTAAGTCACTCTCAATATTAAGTTTATTTCTTAACTTTGCCTTCCAGTATGTGGCCTGGGAGAATGTGGTTTCACACAAAGTAGAGGGAAACACAGTTAAACACTTCAACGCTTTTGTTACGAGTTCAGTATAGTCAGTCATTGCATATAACCAGACGTCAGCCAGCTGTAATTGCAAAAACTGTAATTTTAATCAACTGTCAGTCGAAAGTCCTGCTAACGAATCTTCTTCTTGTAGTGAAAGAGAGAGATTAGTTGACAGCCCATCAGCAAATGGATTCCTTATCCACATGTCACCATAATCCGTCTTGAGAAATTATTCCCTTAGCTGCAAGTGCAGTTGCTCCAAATGAGACTTAATAATGTTGAGGATCTCCTTTGGAACATTTTCTCCTGACATCTGGACGAAATATGCCATGGAAGGGAATTTTTTGAAGATTTTAGTGTCTAATCTCTGAACCCACAGCTTCAGTTTTTTTATGATCCCCTCGGTTTTATCTTGAACATGGAAAATAGTGATGCTAGGTGCCTGGAGGCTTAAAGTGAGTACATTTAAATGACTGAAGATATCAGCAAGATATGGTAGCTTCAAAATCTAGTTAAAGTCATGGAACCAGTCTTTTAGGTCGAAGTTTGAATCAAATAGAAAGAGCTTTACTTCATCACTCAGTTCAAATAATCTAAATACCATTCCACGCAAAAGCCATCGTACTTCACAGTGGATCACCAATTGCATGTAGACACTCCGCATTTCTTCACATATTATAAAGAAAGAAATGCAGCACAGTAGTCAGTTCAGCTGACAAACAGATGTGCTGCATGACATGATTTAAATACATTATCAAAGCCTTTAGTTTGAATTCACTTTTACAATTACAATTATTTTGAACCAAAAATTAAATATAGTAGAATCTTGTACTTATTGTTTTAAGATTCTAAAATTTAGATTTTAGAACATAAAATATCAGAGAAAATTATGGTATATTCTGCTTTGGATTAAAAGTGTCAGCGGACCCCCTGACTTTGGGAACCACTGGCCCTTTCTCTCATTGTAGCATGCAGCAGTGGTTACACACAAAGCAATATTCATCCAATATTGCGCTATTCAGTGTGTGTTTTGTGTGTGTATGTGCATGCACGCAAGCAAAGCATTGTTTTTGCTGAATATATTTTCGGATCTTCATATGAGAGAAGTACAACAATTTATTTAAATTGAGAATCTTATAGTTAAGCAGTAACCTGCTAGTCTTGCAATATTAGTGCCATCTTTTCCAGTGATAGATAATTTTATAGGAATCATGAACATAATCTATGTGGATTCCATTGTGATGGATATTACCTAAGAAACTTGTGTACACCAAATAGTAGGTTGGGTTAAATGTAACACCTGACCTTCAAAACGTCTGCGAGCCATTATGGAGCCACTGCAAATTCTGGCGGTAATGGTTCTTAATTTTTATGGCATAGAAAACGAATATAGCCTAGTTGTAGAAATATCAATTGGGTCAATTGGTACAGTTAAGTCTTCAAACATGACATATTTAACTTTTCTGGCCATCACAACAAAATTTTGGCAATAAGAAATTGTTTGTCATTACACAGAAAATCGGATTTATAGATCATAAATATTTTTAAATATTATTATTCTAAGGCTTTCACGGGCAGTGTCAGTTATATTTGAAGTATCAACCGGGCTGTTTAGCTGTGGTCCAGGGTTTACAAAGAAACCAAACATTTCAGCAGCACCACTGGCTGCCATCTTCAGTGGAATTCGAGTCTACCTGATGCGGGGTGTCAAAGGCCAGGGCCACAGTGCTGTGGTGAGGGCTAAAGATGTCCCGCGATGCTGTCCTGCAAATTGGTTTGTTTGTAAACCCTGGACCACGGCCAAACAGCCCTGTAGATACTTAAATGTAATTTATAAATATTATTCATATTTAGTCACAGATTTTATTTGTAGGATTGTAGTAGAGTTAGTGTAGTTTGGTTGGGTGCAGTTATTCCGGGCAGTCTATGTAGGCAAATTAATGTGGTCTGTTTGTCCTGCATGTACTGACCGAGAGCTGAGCTCATGTTTCGATGTGTGTAGCTTATGAAAACTGTTCCTGCTTGATACAGGAATAGGGACTGTCAGAAAGGATTGTGCGGCACTAAGATAGGGTAAAATTAAGTTCTATATAAGTGCTGGTTTATCAATTTTATAGGTATATGTTTTTATGAATGTATGTTAAAAGGAATAGTATAAGAACTATTTACCATTGGAGCTTTAAAGTGTTGCCCAACAAATTACATTTTCCTCAGAGTTTTACCGATCAACATGTCTTGTTTATCTACTTATTACAATATCTTTGTTTTAATGTTTGTGTATACGGTATTTTATGACTTGTTCAGAAACTAGTTTCTGGACTCTATTATTTTTGTAATGTAAGTTAAGGTTTTCGTATATACCAACATATTTTAAATCTTGAATTTGGATTTTGTTTGTTGTATTGTAGTAGAGTTAGTGCAGTGTTGTTGGATGGAGTTATTCCGGGCAGTTTATGTAGGCAAATTAATGTGGGCCGTTTGTCCTGCATGTACTGACCGAGAGCTGAGCTCATGTTGTAATGAGTGTAGCTTATGAAAACTGTTCCTGTTACATGCAAGATACTTCCATACTTGAATGATACAGTGTCTAATACATTAGATTTTACTGCATGCGTGCGTCCGTATAGTTATTGATTTTAAGTTGTATGAGGACTGTGTGTGTGAAAGCATATTGAATGGACATTGTGTTGTGTATGCATCAGTTTACTGCTGGTTGCAAAGTATTTGAAGCCCAGTCTATGTCCTGATGTTTGTGATAGTCCAGTGTATTTTGTTTGTAAGCTTTATTTATATGTATATGTATTTAAACTGGTTTTGTGTTTAGTGTGTTTGTTTATGTGTAAGCCTAACAGTACTGTGGTGTTCATTATTGTTCAGTGTGTTGAGGTTTGAAATGCTCGATTACCAGACAACAACATCTGTAGTCGTGCATCTGCAAATTTAATTATGTTCTTACTGGGTTGAACATGTTTGCAACTCTGCAATCCAAATTAGTTATTGTATGAACTGACACGGACACACTATTGTCACAGTTCATATTATTTTGACAGCCAGTTGCTGACTGTAGGCGAATGAAATTGATCGATCATGTTTGAGTTGTGTTTAACACAATTACATATCGTTAAGTAGCCAGTAGAAATTTGTAGTAAGGATTTTTGAGATGTTTGTAAAAAATACTTTTTTGATGAAACATAAATTTTAGTATTGTTTGTGTTTGAAAATATTGACAAAGCAGTGATTAATTTAAATAATCTCCCAAGATATATTTTCAGCAAATTCGCAGTTCTACAATGTTTTTATCAGTTATCATCTGAAAGTATTTATTGAGGGCCATTTCATGATAGAAGGGAAGACAAAATGGTGTTTTCAGATATCCATGTTTTAACTTTTTTTGTAAATTATATTATGTATTATATTTAAAAGTGGTAGTATTTGGTTAATTTGATACATTTCCAAACAGTAGCGAGTTGATATCCTTATTTTAGGTTACCTACTGGGGGAAACGTGAGATATAACTGCAGTATAAGTTGGTTTTTAAAATTGTCAGTTTAAGTGATGTAATTCAGTATTAGTACTATTTTGAATGTTCATCACTTCTTTGTTCACTACTATAATAATTATTAGTATTGTTGGTACTTTCACTGTGAACTTACTTGTTGTATTTTCTCATACTTCGTTTCGGAGTGGTGTTCTCCATCTTTGGTGAAGACAGTTTGCGCATTCCGTATTCAAACTCACTGAAGAAGGAGAACACCACTCCGAAACGACGTATGAGAAAATACAAGTTATTTCAAAATGAAAGTACCAACAATACTAATAATCAGTATTAGTCTTTATGTGGTTGTGATTATTCATTAGGATTTCTGTTGTGTATTATATTACGTTGTGTATTCATCAATTTGCATATATCTTTCCATCAAAAATATATAGTATTAAATTCTATACGTTTTTTTAAATTTTAATTTATTGTTCATTTTAAATGACTATTTTTATTTCGATTAACCCAGCAGAAGACAATTTTAGTAATTTGTATTTAGTATGAGTACTACTGTAAATGTTTTGCACAAATATGATTTTTGTGACTACAATTGCAACTGGTTTCTCTGTTGAATTCTGTGGTATTTTATATATCGTACTGATGTGTTGTTGCAGTTATTATACTGGAAAGTTGGTGTAGGCAAAGTGATAGCCCTACATGCACTCCAAGAGTTAAACTCGTGTTCAATGCAGTTTAGCTTATGGAACACTGTTCCTGCTATTTTAAATCTTAAAATAATTAAATGTTTACAAACAAAACTTCTTGCACCTTTTTCCAGCGATACTTTGTGTGTGTGTGTGTGTGTGTGTGTGTGTGTGTGTGTGTGTGTGTGTGTGTTTTGTACATAGTTATTTGGAATATTTATTTACTGGTTAAAGACACAAGAGAGGTGTTACCTGTGTGTTGTGAGTGGTGTGTATCAATAGACGGGGTGTGAGAGGAAGACTTGTCGTCCCCAAGAGTGTACAATATAAATAACTAGGTGAGCAGTAAATTACGAAGAAAATGTTCAACTAATGACAGATACAGAGCATCAACAATGTTTAGACACAATAATGGTGAAAACGAGGAAGCTATAAGCCTGCCTGCTATGGAGACAATGTTGACTTGAGTGCCTTCAGCACACTTTGTCACACATAGCAACGTACTAGCTGACGACATCTTTCCACTTTGAACACATTTCCTAGAACTTTCAAATGATTTTTATATATAGACAAATTGTTCATTCTTTTAACACTTGGCTCGCAAGAATTTCTTGATGCACATAGTTAAAGTCTAGTGTTCACATTTATGTAAGCCTGTACACAATACAGTACCTAACTGATAAATATAAATGATAATAAATTCTGAGAATAATTAAATTATAATAAATTTTGTTGATTGATAATCAATCTTGACTGACATTATGTATTTCAGTACATAGAATGAAAAATTTGTTCCTCCATTTTCCAGCGATCCGATAATACTTCAATCACGTAATTCTCGGGACAGCTGAGATTGTACTGTATTTATGGGGGTGTTTCATAACACTTTTAGGTTGTGTGTGTGTGTGTGTGTGTGTGTGTGTTTGGATCTTTGGTTTGGATTTTATTTGTAGTATTGTTGTAGAGTTAGTGTAATGGTGTTGGATGTAGTTATTCTGGGCAGTTTATGTAGGCAAATTAATGTGGTGTGTTTGTCCTGCATGTACTGACGGACAGCTGAACTCATGTTGTAATGTGTTTAGCTTATGAAAACTGTTGCTGCTAGATACAGGAATAGGGACACTTGAAAGTTGACTCTTGATTAGATTGTATTGTGTGTGTGTGTGTGTGTGTGTGTGTGTGTGTGTGTGTGTGTGTGTGTGTGTGTGTGTTGGTAGGGTTTATTTCTATGTATTTGTCTGTACATTGTATGTATTTATTCTGTATGCTTATGTGTACCACTACTGGTTTCTGTTGAATTCTGTTATAGTTTACACATTGTACTGATGTGTTGTTGCAGTTATTGTACTGGAAAGTTTGTGTAGGGAAAGTGATAGCCCTACATGCACTGTCCAAGAGTTGTGTGTGTGTGTGTGTGTGTGTTATACATAGTTTCCTAGAATATTTAGTGAAAGACATGAGAGTGGTGTTACTCATGGCCCCCGCATCTTCCCTGGGGCCCCTATGCTAGCCCCCTTCCAGGCCCCCTTCTCCATTCAAAACCCCTCTTATGAAAATGTATCCAACAATTTAAGTACACCTGGGTAGTGCTTAACTATCGGTTTGACAGCTTTGATCCTCTCATTCCACCTTGTTTCAGAGAGGCTCTGTAGTGATAGAGGAATGTTCTTTTTCAAAACATCCCAACGTGCAGGACTGCTAGGGAAAAATGAGTAAAGACTCTCATTATTTCCAAAAATGTCATCACATCTGCATTGAGTTTCTTAGCGTTAACACCCACACGGTTCAAGGAATGCGTCCCACATGGTGAAAACATTGCGGATTCGCTCTTTTCACGAATTTGTTTTGTATTTTTTTAATTGCTTGGAAATATACTGTTTATTGTTGCTGTTTGTATGTTGTATTGACATTATAAAATACAAAGATATTACAGAACTGTTAGGATTTTGATTACAATAGTAATGGGGTGTAAGGATTTAAAATTTAATGGTTTTGTATTTTCTAAGTAAAACAAATTGATACTGTTTGTACAGGTATAAAGTGACTTGATACATCATATTGTGTAATATTTCTTTAATCATTCCATGCCTGACTTTTGATTTTTGTTTAAACACAAGACTTTAAATAAATGACTGCTGTTTAGCAAAATTATTGCATATTGACACGGTCCTTGATCACTTCAGAAGTAAATGTTTATGCCTGACATAGCAGAGTATGTGTATTCATGTCCTACCGAAAGTATGAAAAAGTATGTATTTCCAGCATGGTGATAGCAGTTAGGTAGCTGACGATGTGCAATTTCTTTTAGTGGGAAGCCATAGTTATGTGAAACATGTTTCCCAGTTTATCCAGAATAAATTTTGATGAACCTAGTTTCATATGTAATGGGTTATAAGTTCAAGTTTTCATTGATACCTAATTTTTTGAATCTTTAGTTATAATTTTATTTGTACTATTGTAGTAGAGTTAGTATAATGTGGTTGGATAGAGTTATTCTGGGTAGTTTGTGTAGGCAAAGTAATGCGGTTTGATTGTCCTGCATGTACTGACCGAGAGCTGAATTCAATGTTCCAATGTGTTTAGCTTATGCAAACTGTTCCTGTTACATACAGTAATAGGGAAACTCTAAAGCATTTCGTAGCATTAGATTTTAATGTGTGTGTGTGTGTGCGCGCGTGCGCGTGTGTTGATTTTAAGTTGTATGAGGACTGTGTGTGTGAAAGGATATTGAATGTGACATTATATTGTTGGTACATCAGTGTACTGCTTGTTGCAAAGTAATTTCAATCTTATGAAAGCATGGTTATGCCACATAAGGATAATCGGCTCTTTACTGTAATTTGATTTGTTTCTACTGTATGAACTGTCAGAGCTGATTCTGAGTTCAGACACTGTTGTTATAATAATTGATAACAAACTGAACTTGTTTACAATGTAAAAATTGTTACTTTCTATAGGGTTTCCTTTTTTAATTTTCAAGCAAGAGATGTCACCGCTAAATTAATTATAGTTATTCCGGCAAGTAGTGCATGGCTAAGGAATTAATGTGACAGCCCTGCACTTCCTGACCGAGAGCTAAAGTGCTTAGGTTGTGAATACTGCTTCTGATATAGTCAGGAGTGGGAAATATAAATACCAAGTGTAAACTCGTAAGTTTGGGTTGGGTTTGGTTTTCATGGTTAGTTTATGACCTTGAAAGGAGAACTTATTTGACTTCTTCCTGCTCTGTCTAAGAGCTAAAGCGTGTAGCTTGTGAATACTGTTACTGATATTATGAGAAACAGGAATCAGTAGATGTATAGAGTATGTATATATGCATGTGTATATATATTGTAACAGTTAATAAATAATAAATTAAATTCAAATGCTGCGTATATGCCACACGTTTGAAGCACCACTTATGTAATATTAAATAAATTCAATAAAATTAAAATGGTCTGTTGCGTTTTGTCATTCTGTGTTATCCCACGTCGTTGGGTCAATTATGTAATAATCAAATAAATTAAATGCTGTATTGGGTTATTCTCAAGCAGAGTTGGATTTACGTTTTGGCCACTTGCGGGCTATCCAGTTTTTGCCGCCCCTTTCTTGAGCCTGAGCTGACCAAAAAATTCTCCCCACCCCTCCCCCAGGCCCTTTCCTAACACACATTCCTATCTTTTTACGTACCCGATCTGTTTTTTATAGTCTTCTTCTCTACATACATGTTCTACTACAACTTGTCAACTTTAACAATGTTTACTTAAATATAAGTAATGTTTATAATAAAACGATACAGCAATTTTTGAAAAAGTTTTATTATAATAACTTTCGTATGCATAAATGAAAAATATACAAGACAAAGGTATATGGTAGCGATAGGGTTAATAACACATTAGCATTTTTTTCTACGTGATTTACTTTGAGCAAAAGAGTCAATTAGATCATCGTAGTTTAGCTGTTTGGTGATTGAAGACTCTATTGTTAACACGGCCATCGAGTTGAGACGCTCATGTGATTGTGATGAACGGAGATAGTTGTTTACCCGTTTCATCACAGAAAATGATCTCTCAGCCGAACCGTTTGAAGCCGGTGTTGTCAAAAAAAGCCTTAACGCAATATCTATGTACGGGTACAACTCTTTGAAGTCCCGTGTCGTAAACCAGCTGGACAAGTTCAACGAATGACTGGGGAGGTTCTTTGTCTGCACTCTTCAGAAACCCAAAGAAGTGGACACACTCGGTAAAAGTTTCACAATCAGGCAAATCCCTCTTGTACACACTGCAAAGTTTTCTAGCACTTTCACTTATTTTTTCTGGTTGCCAATCTATCCCTGAAGTGAGCAACTCAAACCTCGCACACAACTCATCGTATACCTGCTTTCGCTTTGTCATCTCGGCAATCAGTCTGTCAATAATGACAAGTTAAGTATCAGTTTTAAACTTTGTTCTACCGCTGAGCACAACTTCATGATCTCTGGTTTCACCTGCCTAGAGTTTTATTTTCTTCTTTCTTTTATTAGAAGTGTCCTCATACTCACAAACTACAGACTTAACAAGTGCTCTGTTTGCATACATATCAAAATCATATTTAAGGCTTGATACATATCCACAAAGGGAGTTGTAAACATTTGTAATGGTATGTATGTTAACATTAGTGCCCTGAAGAGTTTTGCTTGCGATGTTGAACCTATCCAACATGTCACCCCACAACACTGAAAGAAAGGCAGTTTCTAACAGACTCAGTTTTTCTAGATATCCAGAAGCTTCATTTCTTGTTACAGTCTTTTCAGTTTCATCATTGGCAATGACCTTGAGAGCCTCACATACTTCTTTCCAATCTTTGTTAAGGCTTTTGCAGGCGTCGTCGCGCGCAGACCAACGAGTGTTTGATAAGCTCTTTAAACTGAGATTTTTCTTTTCTGTTTAGCTCCTTCTGGAGAACCTCCCATTGTTTGGTCGAACTGGAAAAAAACACTTCATGAATTCGAGCCTGCAGACTGCTGTATGCCCCAGACATGTTGGATGCATTATCATACGATTGACCTCTGCAGTTCTGAATGTCTATGTTATACTTCGATAGCACATCCAAGACAGCTTCAAAAAGCGCTGCTGATCCATGTCCAATGTTGGGAATGAAGCAAAGAAACCTTTCAACTGGAGTTCCACTTTGTTGAACATATCTAATGATGATAGCTAACTCGTCAACATGAGAAATGCCGGGACTAGAATCAACAACAACTGAGTAATACTTTGCAGTCTTGACTATTTGCAGTCTTACTTCTTGGACTATTATATTTGTCACCTTATCTGCCATAAGTTGGACAAAGTGTTGATATGTAGTTGAAGAAAGATATGAAGTATAGCCTTGTCCAGGATTTCCGTATCTGGCAATGTGCTCAGCTAAGAATGGGTCATTCTTTGCGACCAGTTCAAGGCACATGATCAAATTTCCGCTGTTGCTGTTAGTTGGACCAAAATGTTCAGTGTCTCCTCTTAAAGGCAATCCAGCAGATGTTAACGATTGGGTCACTGCAACAACTCTAAGACATTTCACCAATACAGTTTTTCATCTTCTACGTGGCTAAAAAGCTGTAAAGAAACGTTTCCACTTCCAGAGGAGCGTGCTCTAGTCTTCATCGCCAACATACAAGATTTATGTTCTGAAGAGTTTTCATGTTTTTTTTAGACTGTCTCCATGCTTCCAGTCATCAAATCCTTCTTTTGCTAGTATTGTTGTGCCCCCAAATAGTTGACAAGGAACACAAAAGAGCTTTCCTGTACTTTCTGAGTATATCAAGTATGACCTTTTTATTTCTTGTCCATTAACTAGTTTAGTTTTGAAAAAGGCTGGAGAAAGTAACGGTATTGTTCTCCAATAAGCCGTTTTGAGGCCTCAAAATTAAGATTATTGATATCCTGTTCAACGCCATGCTTACAAACATAGTCACGTGTTACATTGTTGACTTTCCACAAAGCTGGGTCTTTAATAACTTCCACGTTAACTAAAGGAGTATTAACGAAGTTGGTTACATCAAATTCGTTTGAGGACTGACTAATCTCTTTCAGCTGGTCTGTGTCCAGATTGGGGCTTATTTCGATAACCTCTTCTACCTGGCAGTTATCATCTGGAGACTGAAATGAGTTTTCTGTTGCATTACTTTTCTTGCTGACACTGTTGCTTGTTTCGCCAGTTTCAAGTTCATTTATGAGACTTGTTGATAATTTACATTCACAAGTACAATTATCAGGCTTTTTGAAAAAAGATGAAATTTTTTGAGTCTTTTCAATAACTTTACGTTCTTTTTTCGCTTTCAATTCCGCTAATTTTTTGTACTCAGCTCCACTCAACCATTTTCTTCCATCACTCATTTTGTCTGGAAAAAAGGGCAAAATTAACGAAGTTACGGATGAATTTTTTTTTATTACAAAAAAAATTTTTTTAATTGGAAGCAAGAAATATTTTTTTAAATCAAGTTTTCTGGAAGAAAAATTGTTCATTAGTTTAACCCTCCGTCGGTCGCGTGGTCCATTAGAACACGGTAGGTCGCGCGCGGAGTCTCACTCCGCTTAGATGATTTCTTCTCTTTATCAGTGTTTTAAGTGGTTAATGTACGTTACATGCAAATATATATGTGTGTACACTTTTAATACACATTATTTAAACAAATAAATAGTAAATTATAAGTAAATAAATATTTAAATAAGTACACTTATTCAAAACATAAAATGTCACGCGCGGAGCCAAACTCCGCAATATCTAAAACATTGCAGATCGCGCGTGGAGTGTCACTCCGCAGTTATATTCCATACTTAGTGACAGCAACCAGCACACTAGAAATGGATAAAATGTAGCAGGGTGGGGGAGTCCATGTGAAAGGGGAAGGTACTAGGCCGCTCAAGGTCGCGGCAGCACTACCAATGTCAGAAAACTTAAATTCCCTCATTGTGGAGTCTCACTCCGCGGCGCGACTGACGGAGGGATAAATCATTCTGTCAACATGAAAAAAACAAATGATAAAATTCAAAATCAAAACAAACATAAAGAATGGGCGTGGCCAGCTTAAACTTGGTCAGAAGATTTGTATTTCTAAAATTTATGCATGTAGCGAAAACCAGCTTTATAACTCAATTTTTTCTCAAGTTATCTAAGAAAATCGATTTTCAAATAATCCTCAAAATGAGGCGTGGCAGTAATTCAAACGCCTTCAAAATTTGGCAGAGAGCCTTGGTATAAGGGCTACCTACATACCAAATTTCATGTCTCTAGCTCTTGTAGTTTCGGAGGAGTTGTGTCCACGGACGGACAGACATGGCTTAATCAACTCAGTTTTTGATCCTGAGTCAGAATATATATACATTGTCATACCGGAAACGCTTCCTTTTGGGTGTTACAAACGTATGGACAAAGCTATAATACCCTAGGTGTAGCCTGTAGGATATAATAAATGTGTATTAAGCGTATTAGCTGGACTCTTTGCACACACTGCAACAAACAAACTCGCAAACTTTCAGCTTTATAATATTATTAAGATTAACTTAGACATTATATTAAAATCCTAGACGTACCAAGGTTTGGAGACCATGTTCCAAGTAATACTACAATATTATTTTACACAAGAAACAAAAGAAAAAGTAAGATGAGACTAATTGCTCAAGATTGCCCATAAATCAACGACATTCAACTAACACAAACACTCAACACTGCAGTCTGCACTGACACTTGACAGATTGTGCGAGCCCAGCGCCCCTAGCTCTAAAATAGTTCGCTCCTGATCAGCTGCTCTCTACGCCCTCGCGCATGCGTCTGACAGCAAGTGAGATCATTCCATTCCAGCTTTACCACTGACAAAGCGTTGTACTTGTGGAGTTGACATCCCAACTCCCTAACTTTCTACTCAAGTACTGTGCGGTATTCTGCCGCTTATGGTACCTGAATTATTAAAAGGTGCCGCCCTTCAAAATTTGCTGCCCCGGGCTATAGCCCATCAAGCCCCCCCTGTAAATACGGCCCTGTTCTCGAGTTGTGAGTGCCAGATATGTAACTCAAAAATAAAAAAATAAGTTGATAAATGTTTAAATTCAATGTTGTAATAGGTAGTGTATGTAAATTCTTCCTATAACCCCTATTGTTGTAAGCACTAATTTTTGTAACGTTCTAATGTATTTACGTTTTTTAATTTACCTTTAATTACTTTCTTTTTTAATATAAAAATAATTCATCAAGTATTGGTTTGTAGAATGTATGATTACTTTACTAATTGATTGAAATAAATAATAATTTAAAGTCTGATTATTATCGGGGCTCACTTGGTACCCTTGACCACTACCAGACTTCGCTTCCAATTCTGTCTGCAGAAGCACTCGTATTTTAATATTTTATTAATAATTCTAAATAATTACAACAACTCTGAACTCGTTTACTTCAATATTCTTTTATTATAGAATAAATAAATACTTTTTGAAAGTTATTAGTTAATTACCCGAACTGTACAATAACTTGGTCATAGGTTAGCCGTATCGAAAAATTCTCAGGGACTAGATTAATTTTTGTTTATTAATTCAACTTAAATATATGGGGTTTTTGACTACAATAATTTACTTGAAAAATGCCCTTAGTGAAGTACAAAACATCACAAATCTTCGATCTATTACATAAATTAAATAATTACTTATAATTAACTAACAAACAGTTTTCGGCAGTGTGAAATAATAGTGTTCAGTGTCTTTCTAGGTTAATAACGAATTCACTTCTTAATTCTGAGTGCACAAAAATAAATATCTTGCAATTAATAATTACAAAAGTGTTAGTGTTCAGTGGTTCAGTGATTGTTCAAATAATAAAAATAGTGTATAATCAGTGTTACACTTAGGTTATATAAAAATAATGAGTTGGGTTGATCTCACCAATTACGTATACACTTTTTAAACTCTGGTAGGTTGTTTTCACAATTAAATATTGGTAAATCACTCTTCACAATTCACGGATTAAGTGATTCACTGAATTTCATAACTCACAATTATATCTTGATCACCTAACCTGTCTGGTGTTCGATACTCGTTAATAATTTCCTGGACACAAGTAATACAGGGAGTGTGTTCTTTACTCTTCGAGGTGTAACAATCAACTAACTGGTGTGGGTTAATTTTCCGACTTCTTGGACCAAAACTTGCAAATTCCAATTGGTCGAAGCCGTAGGCATTGTTATTTGATGGCGTCGGTTTTTTCTAGTTCCAATATACCATCAAATAATTATTTTGAAACTCCCACCTTATACTAAATCTAATTTTAATGAGATTAATGAATTCCCCTTTTTCCACCGATTATTTAGACACCTCACAAGATGGGTTTCTGTTCAGTATCGTAGAAGTTACAATTTTGGATTTTTTATCTAAATTTGTGTTTTATTTATAAAAGTGCCCTTTTTGTATCCTTAATGTTTTAACACAGTTCCTATTCACCTTAAATGTGATATTAACAGTTAAATACATTAATATTAGCAATGGTTATGACAAATTTTTAACATTGTAGTGCTGCGATATCCCACAGGGGCTCACCCCTCTCAGTATGTCTCTCTTTCATTTATATAGGGTGAGTACGTGGACTGGGGACCATGGGATCCTGAGCTAAGAGTATGGACAGTAGTATCCAACTCTTCCCCCTCAAGATGTCAACACATTTGTTCTCATTTTTATAAATCTCTTAAAGGTACAGATTATTTAGGAGTGATAATAGCTGGGATTCATCTTTACAACATAACCTATACTATTGAAGTATTTTTATATATTATTTTCAATTTATAATATATGTGTTTATATGAGTGCCATATAGACTGTGTAGACGGTGAGCTGAATTTGACTGGAAATCATGTTGATGCGTTTTCAAAACAAAATTTACATGATTCTTACATGTTCAAAATTGTGTTGAGCCCAAACGGTGGTTTAAAGCTTTGCATCGTGCCCACTGCGAGTTTATTATTAGTAACCTCGGAGGCGCCGGAGACTAAAGCATGTGCGGTGAGCCGGCTACCCAAAATCACTCTCAGCAGTGGATACTGTAGGAAACTGATGAGCCGGCCACCCATGAGTCCGAAATGTAATGCTTTGCGTTGTAGGCTATTGAATTACATTAAGGCAAAATGTAGTGGTGACCCCACTAACTACTCAGCTCATTCACCATTGCGTGCGTTCTTATGGGAGTAATAATTTAATTTTTTTTCTCCGTAAATAGGTTCGACCGCCATTTAAAATTATTTTTCGTGTATTTATATAACATAGAAGAATAGAAAAAAAGGATGTCACTCTAATACCAGCGCGGGCCAGAAAGTCAATAATTACCAAATTTTCTTTCTCGGATTAGATTCCTTTTTATATTTTTGTCACTTCTAGTCGCACAGAATTAAACTGACCTCTCTCGTGGCTAACAATAAAGTGTTTTTATTTTCTTCTTTTTTTGACTAGCTTGCCCAAAATTCTATAACCCCTGTTGGTCCATTCTGTTAGGTTCAGAGGTCACATGACCCTGGTTATTAAAAATACATTATTTTTGTATCTTACACTCCAAATTACTCCTTAATTATCACTTATTTATGCTTAACATAATTTACATCTTGTTTTTCCTCATAAAATTACAAACAATTTGATACCCCTCATGACCTTTATGTGTGACAATAAATATTTTTGGTGATTTAAGACCTTATGCTTAATTGATATGGCATTTTGGGATGCTATAATCTGACCTCAGTTACATTCCTTACCTTCTAATAACATTAATTCATTAAATTAAAACAAACATCTTAACTTACAGTCATGTCTTCATGACTCAAGATTCAAATAATCCTAAACAATAAACACACTTTTAAACAACTGTTAATCTGTTTAACAAATAACAATATTTTTTGTTTGTTTGTTCACAGTCCATTTTGGTCTGTCTTTACTTGTATTTGGTATTCCTCCTCACCATATTGTCTGGGATTAATACTTATTATGATTCACTATTTTCCACCTTGACACTGTTATTTTTATTCTACCTTTGATAACATTACATTAGTTACTTTTAATTACATCTATTTTACATACATTAGTTCTACTACAATGTTGTATTGTACTTCTTGTTTATTATATTACTTCTATTTCATACTCCTAGTCTATCTGGGTAGTGTTTAATTTAAGTCTAGTTTGTGGTCATTGTCACGTCATTTAGTAGGTATGGTGTGTTAGTTTGTTATACCTTTTTCTTACAATTTGGGACTTCTCTCTTTTACTGTATTCACTCAGTCGATTCTCTATTCTTTAACTATAATGACTGGGTTCTGTTTACCTCTTTTACTTAATAATAATAATAATAATAATTGTTTCTATTTCTGTGCTATTCATATTATGGTTTATTAATAGTAGCCTTTAGCAATGTAGATTTTGGTAATGCTACAATAATATTATATATATATATTGTAACGTCGTGGTTTTTCTAGAGGTTTTAGCGAAAACTTTGTATGTGGCTTATTGGGTGTTCGTCTTATTTAATTAAGCTCCCAATGTTGTTATGCGCCAATCTTGTAACGTCTCGGTTTGAGATATCAAAGTTTCCGCCTCTCCGCAGTCGCCACTTATGAATTATAATAACTGACGTTTCTTAAAAAAAATAAATAAAGGATTTTCCAATGTGTTACTCAATCTAAATAGAAATCGAGAGTGTGTGATTTTGGGTCAAGGAGTGAAGTTGTTCAGCCTTATGAAGAAAGAGTAAGTATCAATTATTTACACTCAGTTTAGCCGATTTCGGATTTCTTCTGTTTTTGTGCTGAAATTGATTACAACTACCCACTACAAAAAAATTATAACACTTTATTATTCAAGATTATTTTTCAATAATATTATGTATTTATATTATTGGTTTTTGTTTCCTGCCACCAAAATACAAGTATTACAATTGCTCTTTCCTTCAATAAAACATAATCTCGACTTCACAGAGTAAACATGGAATTGTCTAAAGAGAAAAACATATATGGTGTTGTTTACCAAATTTTTACACTATAAAAATAAACATCAATTAATATATAATTCTTAATAATTCCCCAGGGTTCAAGGTAAGTTCTTTTTGTTACGAGAGTGTCAGAAATGGATAATTACTCAGCTTTACAAATACCGAAAACAATTAAATAAATTTGTTATTTTTCGTTTAGTATGTAGTTCCAGGAATGTCCGTAAGAGAGCAGCGTGCTTTGTTTACTTAAAAAAACATATGATTATGAAATGACTAATTTTTGTTCTATATCAACGTTCGGAATGCGTTTTCTTCTTGAAATATTAAACGAAATGTTTATATTACCTCGCTCCGTATGGTTCTTACTGGAATGAAGCTTTTCTTCAGTGATGTCCGTCTTGCGTTATAATTTCCTTACCGTCTGGCGTATTTTCCAATCGTCAACTAGAACTAAGCCGAAACCAGGTTGGATCATCAGAAGATTTTCATTCACTGTTTATTAATGAGTATAACCATTTAATTTGGATAAATCATGTATGATTAGATAGTGGTCATGTTGTAAGTTAATTTAGTATCAATTTACACTCCTCTCAAGTTCCGAAAAGGTTATTTTTTATTATAATTGTAGTAGCATCTTTTTCTCAACTCGACGGTTTTATTTCCAAATTTTTTCTTAACAATACTTGTTATTTTTTCGTCACTCTTAGTAACACATAGTATTTTTATTATACAGGCAGTTTGTAATTATTATAAATTTATATTTTATTTATGGAAAAATAATTCCTTTCCATTCCGGTTTCTTTACCAATTTAGTTTACATAATAAGTTTTGGTTCATTTTCTTATGACATTGTATATAAGTATTTGATAATTTTATTATCTTTAAATAAATTTATATATTATTTATTTAGTCTCTCATAGTATTCCTACACGGCACTACTTCCTGTTGCCATTTCCCTCATAGTATTATTTTAATTTTTTATTATCTTTTGGTATTTAAATTTTTATGTCTTTTAAAACTAACCCTGGGCTATCCTATATTACAACACAAATATTTTTAAAAATATAACATTAACTTATGTATAACAATTGGTTGTCCATACAATATAAATATTACAATAAATAAATAAAAATACAAAATCAGTTAGTAGTATTACAGTCTACTCTCATAGTTTTATAATTTCCAAACACATAGCACAGTTTGGTAATACGTTACTTTCACTTTTATTTTTCACCTCAATGGGTACACTATAACTCACTTTGCACTGTATACCACTCGAATTGTTTATCATGTTGAGTGATATAATTTAATTTTGAGCGAGCCATAGGTTACCCATTTCTGACCTTGATGTTATTATGATTTAGTTTATTGGGACAGGGTTATGTAACATCACAATATATATATATATATATATATATTGTAACAATAAAATCGGGTCGTCCCTGTTAAAATGTTTCACACTTGTTTATATGGTGTATTAGTGTGACTGTAGTGTGTTTGCCTCACACTGGTTGTTACATAAATCGACGTCACTACTGGAGTCCGTAGCGTTGTCAATGTCACCAGTACAACCTACCTGTCAATTCATATGGATTACGATTCCCGGGTGGCGCCAAATTGTTTTTGTTAAAACAATTAAAACATTTAATTTTTAAAGTAATATGTGGTATTAGCATGGACAGCTGTGGCGTTCGAATTATTCCCGCTGCTACACAGGTTGTCGACTCGGCCACTCGTGACAAGCGCTAGTTGGCTATGACTTGAAACTTCGCTAACACACATATATTTACAAAAAAATCCTATGAAATAACAAGATAGTAATGTACTGTACTGCGTTTTTTAATACACATTTAATTATTAATAAACATGACAATTGAATCATAAACAAATTTATAATATTATGCTCCGGCTTAGAGCTTGAAACACAAAATATCTCAGGTTGGCAAAATTGGTTTCAAAACACTATCGTTCATTTACTTTTAACAAAATTACTATGTTTTTAAAACCTGGAGTTCTTTTGATCATGAAAATAGACATAAACGTTGATTACATGAAAAGAAAGTACACTATTATACCTTATACGTACTTAGGATTTATGATGTGTTTGTACAATTTGTTCAGTAGTGTCGTACTTCTGTTACAGTAGTTATGTTCACAAATAAGGTTATCTCTATAAGTTAGTCAAATGTTTTTTAATGTAAGTAAATTGTGCCTTTACCTTTGAAAGAAAATACTATTTTTTTTAAATAGTGAGAAATTTTATCATTTGAAAATAATTCAAGTAATTTAGGGTTTTTTGGGAGTAAGAAATTATTCAGTACTTATCAGTTCGTCTCACGTTGAAGGGTCATCATCAGGGTAGGCGTGTATTTTTCGAATTTGGGCTGGTTGTAGGCTTCCAGCATCTTCTTCAAACTGGTCTGGGTTTTTTCTTTAATTAGTTTATTTAATTTCGCTCCTGGTCATCATTAATTCTGTATAGATCGACGTCTCTTCATATTGGATCATTTTGGTTCACTAGTTGACTTGTTGTAACTGTTTAAATTAAAGTTTTAGTTTGTCCAATTTCTTGTGTGGCGTACCCACGCTTCGTTTCTTCAGCGTCTATATAATTTAACGGAAAAATAAGCCTCAAACGACTCGTTGTCATAGTAACTAATAATTCAATGCTGGTTTAATTACTCCTTACTTACATTGTTAGAGATATTTGAATTTTTATTCAAATTTATTAAGTATTTTCCTAATGATTTTATTCCCTTATAATTCCTTTGGGATAATAAATGACATCACTATTATTTTTCTTTCCTTTCAAAGTTTACAATGATACCTCATAAGGTCATATTCTGTTACACTTTAACTATAGTCTAATTAGTTGACATTTAATAAATAACATATCTTTCTTGAATTAAATTATTACAATAATATTTCTGTGTTGAAATAACTGATATACAATTATTGTCCATTCACTGTTCTTAGATTAGTAAGATTTTTTGTGAAATTGATACAATTTGCATTTGAATGTTCTTGGCAGTTAACTGTTTTCATAGTTACAAACAGCCATGATTGTTTTCTAGTGTATTTCCTTTTTGAATTACATTCTGAATTCAGCCTGATGGGCTTCACTTATTTGTTTGTGTTTTAATTATTATTCAACATACATTTTCATTTAAAATACAATAGTTAGGTTTATGGACTGTAAGTCCCCTTTCAGTCATATTCCTTCTTTAACATTGAATCAACTATTCTTTATAAGTCATAAATTATTCTTAGTACTAACATTGATTTCTTTCTTGTCTTATAAACTAGGGTGATAAACATTGTCACTTTCTCTGATATTATGAAGGTTAATTCCCCTTTCAACATGGGGTGTTGTATTCTTTATAATTTTAATCTTTAATAACAAACTTTACTTCTATACTATCATGCCATGTTAACACAAGTTATGGTACTGGGCTTTCTCCCTGATATGTCACATGCTTCCCTTATATTAATTTTAAATACTATTTTTAATTACCTCTAGGTATACAACTAATTATAATTCCATTCCAATCATTGGTGGTTTATCAATGTTTTAAAGAGTGTCTATTTCCTTAGCATTCTAATTTGAATGTTTCACATTCACTTTCAGTATTTTTTAGGGCATTAACACTTCACTAAAGCACTTCACTTTGGTAAAGCACTTCACTTTGGTTCACTGTTTTGTAATGAGTGTTATTTAATGGGTAACCCCTATACCTTTTCCTACCATTTCTCACTATTTTTGTTTTAGTATTATTTTTACTATAAACAATATTAGGCTAGTTGTGTTTTGGGTTGAATCTAACCTTTCTGACAGGGTTAGTGTACCTTTCCTATACTACATTGTTTTACAATTGTATTGTCTTAAAAATTGGATACATATGTTAAATTAATGCTAATAATAACATTGGTTTTATTAATATATAATTATTTAAGGTTTATTGACCGTATTCTATCTTTAACATACAATCTCTCCCTTTTATATATGTGTGTTAGTTTCCCCTTGGGTTTTATCTGTCTCCTCTTCATTCTTCCTCTTCTTCTTCTTCTTCTTCTTCAATAATCTTCATCTTCATTCTTCATCTTGGTTTGGTTCTCCTTTAGTTCTATGTCCATCATTGTTTTGTCAATCACATTTTCTTAAGTATGTTTGGGTTGTCGGCTCAATCATGTCAAAATATTTACATTTTAATAAGTATGTTACGTGGTTCCCTTCTTTATGTTTATGTTTTTTGGCTCAATCATGTCAAAATATTTACATTTTAATAAGTATGTTACGTGGTTCCCTTCTTTATGTTTATGTTTTTTGGCTCAATCATGTCAAAATATTTACATTTTAATAAGTATGTTACGTGGTTCCCTTCTTTATGTCTGTGTTTTCGGCTCAATCACTTGGGTTGGGTAATATCGTTGTACGTCTTGTCAAAGTATTTACATTTTAATCATTTTTTACACATTTTATTTCATATGAAGTAACTTTTATATTAAGAATTATCTTTTTTATCACTGGTACGAGATTTGGCTTAATTGTATCGTTACATAATGCCTCTCCTCTAAAATTGATCATTTTAATAAAATACTAACATAGTTTTTTATGAAATTATCAGTTATAGATAACTTTTTTCCTTCTCTTCCTTGTTTGTTTCTCCATTCTCCATTTCTCTTCTTACTTAATTCACTCCATTTTATTTGGATCTGTTTTTATTTATTTCCATTGGTGCATATTCCCTCATACACAAATTTTTTTTTCCCTAACTTTATATAGTAGCTGGTTTCTCCCATTACTACTCAATTTTCTGAGACTAGAGGCACATCTTCTCTACTCAGTTCATATAGATTGCTGGACTTTTCAACAGTCAATCTTAAATCTTTGTCAACTTGTGACTTAATAATAATAATAATATAATAATATAATTGGGATTGTCCACCTTGTGGTTTGTTTTTAGATCACTTTATCATTACTACTCATTCTTCCTTCCGCTATACCTTAACTATACACTATCATCTACTCATATACTATATTGAGAAATTTTATCTTTATTCATATGTTAATTTCATCATATCTCACCTTTCATTATTTTGTTTTCAATGCTCGTTGTGATCATTTTAATTGTCTTAGACATTTAGCAGGATTCTGCTTTAGCCATATCTGTATATTGGTTTTATATACAATTTCTCTCTCTCCTTGTACCAGGTAAAGTTTTATTTATTTTTTCTGATAATACTTTTGATTCAGTATAATTTCAAGTATTTACCTCAGTAATTTGAACTTGATTTTATTTTTGTTTATTTTACTCTGTATTCAACATCATTTTTGATAATTCTTTGGTAAGTTAATGGTCTTACCTGAAAGGAATGTTTGTAGCGTATTCCTTTTTAGCTATTTTTTGTTTTAATTATAATTGTAAGTTTGTGCTTCTTACATTTTTATTACATAGGAATGTGTGTAACTTATTCCTGATTATCTCACTTTTTACTTCATACTTCATATTTCAATTTTTTGTTATATTTTAAACTGATTTAAATTGAAAGGAATTTGTGTAACTGTTTCCTTTGTTTTTTTTTTTCATTAAAACCTTTTTATTGTTCCGCATATATCATCTAAATATTTGAGTAAGCTGCTCTTACAATCTCTTTTAGAATTTTGAAATCGGTTTCATTTCACAATGGTTTTATTCTTCTTCGTAAAACTTTTTTATTGAAGTTTGATTGTAAACTCCCTTGATTTTCCTTGTATTGATATTACTGATTTGGTAAGTATTATTACCATTGTCTCTTGTGATGATATACGGATTATTATGATATACATAATTGTTTATTCATATTGCTATATACTGGTCCGTTATTTATATTTTTGGTAAGTTGACTTCTCCTTTTCTTTCCTTTATTATTTCCTTCTCTTGATCGACTCTTTGTTATTATGCACCTCTACTCCTTCAAGTGCTTGATAGTCACACTTATTCTGGATGATATTATTAAATTTATTTATTATAGTTTAATTTTTCTTCTTGGTTTGGTGATTGTCTAGTAGCTTTATTTAATTTTAATATCTCCTTCTATTCCATTGGGTTGCTGGGTCAGTAATTCGAAGATCCGTCCCTTTTCTTGGTGTGTGGTATCTTCACTTAGTTTACCCATGGTCCATCAGTTCCTCTGCCCTTATGGTTCGGATAACTCTGGCGTGTAGAACTGTTTTCTTACTGGTGAAATAGGTCTCCTCCGTCTTGTACCATAATTCCGTTAATACCATATGTTCTGTGGTATTTATGTTTACCTCAAACATTTGATCACTTTGTCCATTAATCAGAGACGTTAATTGTGTCTCTCTTATTAATGTTATTTTTGCTTTTTTATTTGGCATTTCCATTTCTGGTGTGTTCCAGTATTTTATTGACCTTCTTGATTTGTTATAATCTGTTTTGTTGTCAGTCCTTTCTATTGCTGGTATCTTCCATCTAATTATAGATTTACTGGAATTTTCATCCCCTGGTTGGTTGTGAATTCCTTTTGTAATTTCTCTCAGAGTCCTCCTACAATCTTTGTACTTTATTAATTTGCTTTGATAGGTAATGGGCAAATTAAATACATCGATGAGTCCGTTCTTCATCATCTCCACTTCTTCTCGTGTTTTGATGAGTTTCCTCTTGTATACCTTTCTCAGTTCCTCTGTTTTCTTAATCTTCTTAATGATTCGATTGTTTTTCATACGACTGTTTACACCTATTTGTAGTTCTTGGTGCCTCTCCTCTAGTTCCTTGACCATCTCCTTCTGTGTTATTTTCTGATTCCCCGGTTCCATGTTCTACTTCAACGTTTCTTTGATACCTTCAGGGGTGCTGTCTAGTGTTTCATTCAATTGTTTGAAACCACTAACTAAAGTTTCTTGAAGTTGACCTACTGGGTAACTTGTTTCTTCCCATCTCTTATTCATCCATGTTTTTGTCCGTTTGTCTTCTTCACGAAACTCTGCAAACATGAATCTCAATTCTTCTCTGTTCTTCTCACTTTCTTCCTCGATTTTTCGTTGGAGAACATCATGATTAGTTTCCATCTTTTTGTTTACTATCTCCAGATCCTTCTTGATCTGTTTCTTCAGTTCTTCGCTCTTCTTCTCCAATGCCTCTTGACTTCTTTTCAAGTCTTCATGGTTGCTTTCTATTTTATCATTCAGGAATTCTATACTCTCCTTCATTTGTTTCTTCAATTCTTCACTGTTTAGGTCTAGTTTCTCTAATTTTTTATTTAAATCTTCATGGTTCCGGTTCATTTGTCCAAATTGTTCCATCATGAACTTCATCATGCTATTCAAATTCGTTTCTTCTGTCGGTTTGACTGGTTGTTCAGTCACCATGACTTCTGCTTCTATTTCCGGTTCAGTTGTATTAGGATTTTCCATTTGGTCCTCCTGTGGGTTTTCTTCTGACAATTCTCCAGTCGTTTCCTCCACTTCTACTTCCTCAACTTCCTCCATTTCTTCTGGGTTTCCTTCTTGGTTTGGTGTTTCCTTCCCTTTGCGTCTCGTAACCATCCCGTGTCTATTCATGATCGCCGCTAGTTATTCTTACCAGCCACACGTTGCTGGTCGCCAATATGTAACAATAAAATCGGATCGTCCCTGTTAAAATGTTTCACACTTGTTTATATGGTGTATTAGTGTGACTAGTGTGTTTGCCTCACACTGGTTGTTACATAAATCGACGTCACTACTGGAGTCCGTAGCGTTGTCAATGTCACCAGTACAACCTACCTGTCAATTCATATGGATTACGATTCCCGGGTGGCGCCAAATTGTTTTTGTTAAAACAATTAAAACATTTAATTTTTAAAGTAATATGTGGTATTAGCATGGACAGCTGTGGCGTTCGAATTATTCCCGTTGCTACACAGGTTGTCGACTCGGCCACTCGTGACAAGCGCTAGTTGGCTATGACTTGAAACTTCGCTAACACACATATATTTACAAAAAAATCCTATGAAATAACAAGATAGTAATGTACTGTACTGCGTTTTTTAATACACATTTAATTATTAATAAACATGACAATTGAATCATAAACAAATTTATAATATTATGCTCCGGCTTAGAGCTTGAAACACAAAATATCTCAGGTTGGCAAAATTGGTTTCAAAACACTATCGTTCATTTACTTTTAACAAAATTACTATGTTTTTAAAACCTGGAGTTCTTTTGATCATGAAAATAGACATAAACGTTGATTACATGAAAAGAAAGTACACTATTATACCTTATACGTACTTAGGATTTATGATGTGTTTGTACAATTTGTTCAGTAGTGTCGTACTTCTGTTACAGTAGTTATGTTCACAAATAAGGTTATCTCTATAAGTTAGTCAAATGTTTTTTAATGTAAGTAAATTGTGCCTTTACCTTTGAAAGAAAATACTATTTTTTTTAAATAGTGAGAAATTTTATCATTTGAAAATAATTCAAGTAATTTAGGGTTTTTTGGGAGTAAGAAATTATTCAGTACTTATCAGTTCGTCTCACGTTGAAGGGTCATCATCAGGGTAGGCGTGTATTTTTCGAATTTGGGCTGGTTGTAGGCTTCCAGCATCTTCTTCAAACTGGTCTGGGTTTTTTCTTTAATTAGTTTATTTAATTTCGCTCCTGGTCATCATTAATTCTGTATAGATCGACGTCTCTTCATATTGGATCATTTTGGTTCACTAGTTGACTTGTTGTAACTGTTTAAATTAAAGTTTTAGTTTGTCCAATTTCTTGTGTGGCGTACCCACGCTTCGTTTCTTCAGAGTCTATATAATTTAACGGAAAAATAAGCCTCAAACGACTCGTTGTCATAGTAACTAATAATTCAATGCTGGTTTAATTACTCCTTACTTACATTGTTAGAGATATTTGAATTTTTATTCAAATTTATTAAGTATTTTCCTAATGATTTTATTCCCTTATAATTCCTTTGGGATAATAAATGACATCACTATTATTTTTCTTTCCTTTCAAAGTTTACAATGATACCTCATAAGGCCATGTTAACACAAGTTATGGTACTGGGCTTTCTCCCTGATATGTCACATGCTTCCCTTATATTAATTTTAAATACTATTTTTAATTACCTCTAGGTATACAACTAATTGTAATTCCACTCCAATCATTGGTGGTTTATCAATGTTTTAAAGAGTGTCTATTTCCTTAGCATTCTAATTTGAATGTTTCACATTCACTTTCAGTATTTTTTAGGGCATTAACACTTCACTAAAGCACTTCACTTTGGTAAAGCACTTCACTTTGGTTCACTGTTTTGTAATGAGTGTTATTTAATGGGTAACCCCTATACCTTTTCCTACCATTTCTCACTATTTTTGTTTTAGTATTATTTTTACTATAAACAATATTAGGCTAGTTGTGTTTTGGGTTGAATCTAACCTTTCTGACAGGGTTAGTGTACCTTTCCTATACTACATTGTTTTACAATTGTATTGTCTTAAAAATTGGATACATATGTTAAATTAATGCTAATAATAACATTGGTTTTGTTAATATATAATTATTTAAGGTTTATTGACCGTATTCTATCTTTAACATACAATCTCTCCCTTTTATATATGTGTGTTAGTTTCCCCTTGGGTTTTATCTGTCTCCTCTTCATTCTTCCTCTTCTTCTTCTTCTTCTTCAATAATCTTCATCTTCATTCTTCATCTTGGTTTGGTTCTCCTTTAGTTCTATGTCCATCATTGTTTTGTCAATCACATTTTCTTAAGTATGTTTGGGTTGTCGGCTCAATCATGTCAAAATATTTACATTTTAATAAGTATGTTACGTGGTTCCCTTCTTTATGTTTATGTTTTTTGGCTCAATCATGTCAAAATATTTACATTTTAATAAGTATGTTACGTGGTTCCCTTCTTTATGTTTATGTTTTTTGGCTCAATCATGTCAAAATATTTACATTTTAATAAGTATGTTACGTGGTTCCCTTCTTTATGTCTGTGTTTTCGGCTCAATCACTTGGGTTGGGTAATATCGTTGTACGTCTTGTCAAAGTATTTACATTTTAATCATTTTTTACACATTTTATTTCATATGAAGTAACTTATATTAAGAATTATCTTTTTTATCACTGGTACGAGATTTGGATTAATTGTATCGTTACAATATATATATATATATATATATATATATATATGTATGTATGTATGTATGTATGTATATATATGTATGTAGATCTAAGTTCAATAGGTTGAGTTTCTTTACACTGAGGTAGTTTATAGCTCTGGGAAGAGAAGTTATTTGACTTTTACTATTGCATGATCTGCATGAGAGCTGAACCTTACTTTAAGTGAGTTTACCAGTACAGGCAGAGTTGTGGTTTACAAACAATATCCAAGTTGTAACCAAGTTTTATGTGAGTTTATAGCCTTGTGCTTACGTGGAAGTGTATGTGCATATTTGCTTGTCGTAGTGATACCTTTGTAGAAGTAGACCAAGAGAATTCATCTATAATTGCGCTCACACGTTCAATCAAGTATTGCAACCATTTGCTTTTATGATGTAAAATAGTGTACTTACTGTTAAGATACCATCATATATCTGCATCTACAACTACACCTGCCTGTTTTAGTGGTAGCGGGTAGGTAGTACTTCACGTTCCTGGTGGATGATTAATCTACTTCAGGAATAGCGACCCTGCCCACGTGAGCTCATTCCCTATTCCCAGGAAAATCATGTCCAAACCTTAATACCTGATCCCTAATTTAGTCCTTCCTATCCTTACAATCTTCAACTAACATTATTTCCTGTAACATTACCTCAATGAACGATTAATTCTTAACAGAATGATTATTTTAAAACTCAGAATGCTTGCGTTAAGTAAAGACTAGTTTTACTACGAAAGCATATAATTTATAATATGAAGTTAACTCAGTACAACTGACACCAAGAAAAGTTATCTTAATTACATAAGCATAATGGTCAAATGTAGTTTAACTGCTGTAATTACTAAAGATTATCCAAATCAGTACATCCAGTCAAAATGAATACAACTAGATTTTGGTCTTTATAAAATTAAGATTTCAAAATTCAGAATGGTGAATGGGTTAGTTGTGCTGATGTAGGCTGTTGGTCACAGCGGTTGCAATAAAACCTTATGCACACATGGTAGTTCAATACAATGCCCAGTTTGTAGGTGCAGTTGCAGTCTTGTGTACAAAATGCTGAACAGCCAAATTTATTTAGTCCTCATAACGGTTACTGAAGGCAGTTTTTTACCTTATTCGATTAATTTGTGATTATAAAAGGAAATTATGTTATATCAGACCAGGTACTGTTTGCGAGGTGTGTCTATACGTTAATTCTAAACTATGCAATCTGTGTACCATTCTAATTAACACTATGTATAATGTGCATTTATCACTTTTATTACTGACCACAACAGTAACATTTTTTGTAATATTACTAACACACAAAGTGTATAACACAAATTCAATGTAATTTAATTTGGGTAGCCCCATGCTTTTGGAGCGCCAAATTTATATAACCCTACAAATTAATGATGTTAGGTGTAATCGTAATAACAAGAATGCGTAATATATTTTCTAAATCTTTACATTATTTATTTAGCAACCTCTTTACTTACTTCGGCGATACAAAAATTCATTATTCATCGCTTGTGCGATCTTATGTATATGTCTTCTGGTGAATAATTTATATCTGAACAGGTTATACATAAATTTTATTATCTAATCTTATTTATAACTATTTCTGCTCTCGGCTTACTCATTTAGTGTGGCCATCTTTGCAATTGCTTGTCAATTTATTTCAACAATGAATTTACTTTTATTTCAATTTCTTTAATTTTACTTGGCTTTAATTCTTTTCTACTGCATATGCATTTCTCTGTTATCAGTTAAAGACTACTAATTATTTTAATTTACTTCAATTTAAAAACTCAAACATTGCTCTCTCATAGCATTTACGTTATTCCAGTATTAATTTCTATACATGAGACATTATTCTAAATTAACAATTTATACTTTACATTACTATGTACAAATTAAATTCGGTTAGCAACAGTTCTGAATGTCTTTCATTCTAGTTTAAATATTGGCTTTCAATTGTCTGTAATTATTATGGGTTTTTATCACCTCGTTTGATGTGGCAAATTATCAGTGTGTCCTCGGGTACTCTTCCAGTCTTTGCTCCAGTCCTTCGTGTCCTCTGGTCCTCGGGTCCTCTTTCAGGATTCCACTACTTGTCTTTCTTAGTTGTTGTTGTCTCTGCTCACATCATGGGTTGTAGGTGTGTCCATCGAACCTCTGTTCTGCCTCCCAGTTCATCAGGTGACGCTTACTGTAGATTTACGATCGCGTAGTTGACTGACATAGCCTCCTACGCAAACGGTTGAATATAGAAGAAGAAACTTTATTAGTGCGACCTGGTATTTATAGTCACATTGTGCAAAAGCTCTTGTCTGAACAATATCTGTCTTGCCAGAGTTTGTCGACGCGTCCTTTCTCCTACTCTCGTCCGATTCACTAATTTCGCTTATCTTTGCGAATTGCGAAGTCTGTTTTACACTACACGATACTCAATCGATTGCTAATTTTCATATGTCTATTATATGTAACTTACACTTCTTTATTATAATTATTCAGGGAGTTATTCACTGTTTATTCATTGTAATTTCACTTTACGTCACTTTTAAACGGGTTTTTAACCCTTTGTGCATCTTTATAAAATACACACTTTGGTCTCTTTTGTTTTACATTATCATACATATTTTTCTTATAATTAAAATTATACTTAAAATCTAACATCATTTGAATAGGGGTGGTTACTGCTCAGGAACGGACAGGCTTCACACACACAAACAAAATACACATGTACACACTGCTAGCGACAGGTGGCCAGATATGCGTGTAGGTACATGCCTGATATATAGGTATGTTCCCTATATTTTAAACAATCCAGCTTGAAATCTGGATCATGTCTATTAACCATAGATTTATTTATTTTGACATGATAATGTCTTATGGCTGGGGGTCATTTGAAAATTTCTGTAACGCATCACGCTGCATGACGTCATCATTTACCAGCCGGGAATCGTTAACTAAAACCGCGACCGCTAACGTGCTAACGTCCGTCGCAGATTAAAGACCTAACAAGCAAACAACACTGCATAGCTGTAGATAGGTATGTAACCAATCAGTCAGTCAGTAACCATAATAATGTTGCGTTTAGCTGGCGGCTGAAAGACATTATCATGCTCTTAAGCTTTTACCATTTGGTAAACGGTACTTTACATTTTTATTAATTATTTTGATTATTTTTGCAATGCACAGTACCGTATACGGTTGTACTGTTGCATTCCTTCACCCATTCTGTGGTTTATTTTGAGTTTTTCCAGATGCAGATTGTAATAACTGCTGTTTGTTGTCAGGAATGTTGTATATTTATGTCCCAAGTTATTAATGATTTCATCTCAAGTAAGATAAGTCGTGAATCCAAGTCCTGATTAATGTCTGAAACATTTTTACGATAATTTTATGATCAATTTTCATATAGCTGAGGTGTGCAGTCCCTGATGGGCGAAGAAGTCAAGAGTTAACAGTGGTGAATAACGACCTGATTTGGCAGTATCTCTCTTGCAAAAGATTTTCGTATGTAGTTACACAAGTAATGTGCAAAATTATATTGCAGAGGAAAATGCACTGGTGCCGGGTGCATTTATTCTGGGAAGTTTGTGTAATGAAAGCAAAATTGTTCAATTGCCCTGCATGGGCTGACTGGGAGCTAAACCCATGTCTTAGTGGCTTTAGTATACAATAGGAACAGAGGAATACCTGTTGAGATATGATGCTAAATACCATTTAAGTGTGTGTGTGGTGAGAGGGGTTTGCGATAATTTTTATGTTTTTTCCGCAGTAAATTTTTTCATTGGTAATAAAGGCTGTGTTGTCAAGACATCACTTATATTCTGTTGGCTTAAGAAACTTTTCCTTTTTAATCCAGTGTAGCAATTGTTTGTTTTCCATTTGACTGAGTTAAGTGTATGGAGGCCAGAATATATGTTGATTATATGAAATCTTACCTTTAATCAGTAAAATATAAAATAGTTACACAAATAAACATAAAATTCAATGCTATATTTAATTTTAAAAAAGGAAGGAACATGACGACACAGCATTACTGGTAGACTGCAACTACTGTGAGACATTACTGTACTGTACGACAGTGAGGTCATAACAGATGTATAGATTTGAATTGGAGCGAATATATCGAAGATGCTTACTGTACTACATTACTGTGCAGCTTACTGTTAGAGTGAGACAAGAACGGAAGACAGCAATCTAGTAAGGTGACACGCTACCTGGTTGGTCTTTACATCTTTAAAAGTATTATCATCAAATCAAATCTTTTGGTTTTAAAAGTCATAAGTAAGGTAAAATCTTTGCTTGAAGTTGAAGGCGATTGCTTTTCTGAATGCCAGATATATCAGCCTTTGAATATAAGAGATTAATTTGTCGGTTTGTTTTATAAAATCGAAACTAAGCAAACAGCGAACTATAATAAAGAAAAACGCGTGACAGTCTTGAACTATAATCTTGTAACTGCAGTAACACATATTCCACTACTATAAACACTTTCTTTTTGCACAATGAAGTGAACTGTTTGTCAGCTGACTTGTCCTGATGTCTCACAGTGCAGTAATGTCTCACAGTCACAGTACTGATAAACTCCTCGGTATGCTTGTCAGCTGCTTTGTCGCGATATAGTACAGTACAGTAATGTCTTGCAGTAAGCTGCAGTGTATCAGTAATGCTGTGTCGGCATGTTCGTACCCTAAGGTAACAATTAAACTCATGCATGCAGTTGCACTCGTATGGAAAATTCAATATCCAGAAAACAAGTTCCTGCCGTTATATTGGAAAGTTTGTGTAGGCAAAGTGATATCTCTACATGCACTGTCCAAGAGTTAAACTCATGTTCAGTAGAGTTTGGCTTATGAACACGGTTCCAGCTACATACAGGAATAGGGAAAAGTTAATTGGGCATTTGACTTAATTAGGTTTAAGTTGTGTGTGTGTGTGTGTGTGTGTGTGTGTGTTTATTTTAAGTGGTATGAGGCCTGTGTGTTCATGTGTTTTTTTAAATGACTTGTGTAACTAGTTTATAGACTATTATTTGTGTAATACAAGTTTGTTTTCTTTGATACCTAAATTTTACATCTTTAGTTATAATTTTATTTGTAGTATTGTAGTAGAGTCAGTGTATTATGGTTGGGTGCAGTTATTCCGGGCAGTTTGTGTAGCCAAAGTAAAGTGGTTTTATTGTCCTGCATATACTGACTGAGAGCTGAACTCATGTTGAAATGTGTGTAGCTTATGAAAACTGTTCCTGCTAGATACAGGAATAGAGGCTGTCAGAAAGAATTGTTTTGCATTTGATTTGTGTGTGTGTGTTTTAATTTTAAGTGGTTTGAGGCCTGTGTGTTCATGTGTTTTTTAAATGACTCGTGTAACTAGTTTATAGACTATTATTTGTGTAATACAAGTTTGTTTTCTTTGATACCTAAATTTTACATTTAGAAAGGGATCAGATTGTTATTTGATTTTAAGGGGTGTGTGTGTGTGCGTGTGTGTGTGTGTGTGTGTGTGTGTGTGTGTGTGTGTGTGTGTGTGTTTGGTATGAGTATTTTGTCGGTAGGCTTTATTTGTATGTATTTGTATTTACAGTGTATGTGGTTAGTATGTATGTTTGTGTGTAACAGTACTGTGTTATTTGTGAATGTTCGTTGTGATAATGTTTGTAAGTGCTATTTGTAAGATTGACAGACGGCACTGTCTATAGTCACATATCTGAAATTTAAATTCCTTTCTTACTGGGTTGAACATGTTTTCTGCTGTATAATGAAACTTGTTATTGTATGAGTTGATAGGTTATTCTGGCAGCTCACATTATATGTAGACAACCAATTTCCTCATTGGTGAGGGTAGTGAATTTAATGGAACATGTTTGACTTGTGTTTACACAGTCATAAGTATTCTTGAATTTAGTTGCCCTATCATATCTCCTCTCCCTGTCACCCCACCTGAGAAAAATTCTCTCAAGAAGAAATTAAAATTTGCACTCTTCGGAAAACCAATTGTGCTCAGACCTTTTTATTGACATGTTTTTTTACATTTTCAACAGGATGCCACTTTGTTGAAATACAACCTGTGTATCGAGTCATACATGCATTTTTATAGTTGTAGTCTACCATTATTAGATTTATACTTTATTATCCTTACTGTGTGTAATATTCTTTTTTTTTGGTGGGGGAGTTACCAATACTACTATATCTGTAAAAACAATAGTTATTTCAGCATATACACACTCACAGTTACTCACATTTTCATTCATAGATGACCAGTTAACAAAATTACAAAAACATGAATGCAAGCTAAGAATGAACCAACAGTGAAAAGCACAACAGGTGAGTGCGCGCTTTGTTTTCAATCTGCAAATTAAAAATTCTTAGTTAATGGTTTTTCTAGTTGTATGTTTAGCATATTATTGAAAAGTTGATATGAGAGAAAGAAAGTTTAGTATTTATTTAGGTGTAGTTATTCTGAGAAGTTTGTGTTTATGGACTTAACTAGTACTGCGTTCCGGTAGATTTACGTTTTGAACACTGTTTTTGTTACAATCATTAAGAGGCTGGTCTTCTTATATATAAATAAACCTAGTATTTTGGAAACAGGTTTATTTTCCCCTAGATTAAATCACCATATACATTCTAGTCAACTCACCAAGTTGTGCAGGGTCATGCTTTGATGGTGGTGGTGATGCCTCTGCTAAAAGTATATATCAAGAGAATTCAGGTGTTAACGCTTCTTTCTTATTCGGAAATTACAATAATTTTTATTTCTATAGTAATGTACTATAGTTACTGCTGAGCAGAACACTTGCCGATTTAGTGGTAGCGGGTAGGTACTCCTCCACGTTCCTGTTCCTGGTGGATGATTAACCTACTTCAGGAATAGCGACCCTGCCCACGTGAGCTGTTGGTTTTTCCTCATTCCCTAGTTACCAGGAAAATCATGTCCCAACCTGAATTCCTTCTGAATTTTGTCCATTAAATCCTTCTTATCTCATATCTTAACATTGTCAACTTACACTTGGATTCTTATAACCTTCTATCATTTAACAAGTAAATTGTTTTGTTCCTTATAAAATATGCATTCCAGTATTCGGACTGGTTGTATTTTGGCCAGTAATTAAGTAATGAGTGATGAATATTATAATGTTTAATCTCTCCGCTATACGTACGTATCTCTTAAAAATTTATTTACTTGTCACTCGTTGGTTGACTCTGAATTTAATTGAACACTATTTCTTTAAATAATTTTGTTAATTGTTAGTTTTGTTTAACTACGATATCTTGTTTGAATAATTGTGGTTTATTTTTGAGTAATTAAATGGTTGTAATCCCCGTTATTTGAATGTAAACAGCTTTGTAGACCTCTTGAAGTTTGTTCGCACTTCCGTTGAATTATATCGTCTGTGTATGTTAGTGTGTAGTTTAGACAAAGTTATTTATATAATTCAAACCTTCACGTACCTTTAATGTTGTACTAGAAGTTCAGTCGGTCTCAGTTGATTAGTAAACTGTCAAGTTTTCATAAAACAGTATGATAGTACTGTTAGTGTTTAAGTGAGCACATATGAATTTGTAACTTTCTTATCTTCTTGTTTGGTAAAATTAAATTTATTCAAATTACAACTCCCACTTACCTTTCAACTTGATCTGGCCGGATCGCATAGTGTGGACTAACCCATTTCGTTCGACGAACTCTGACGATACATATAACGAAATAAGGCATTGAAAGAATTTAACTCTCAATTATATGGAAGAGAAATTAGATTTTTTTTTATTAATAAGTAATGTTGAATTGATAAACTTCGTGTTACATGTTGTGCAACTCTTGCACCTTATCGACTATGGCTTACCTTATCCTTTATACAGATACAAACAATTATATATTTCACACATAAACACAGAACAGCCCAGCATTGCATACTCTTTCACACAAGTTAATACTTTACCCCTTGTTATTATATTTTACAAACTCCTTTATTGTTTTACAACTGTTCACTACCGCGTGGCCGGCCGAACACGTGTTTTGTCCCGATTCGTTTCCAATGTCCGTAATTTAACTGTTTGCGATTCGCACTTGCAACAATTTTGTAACTGAGATCCGTTGATTATCGCCTCGGGTCCCGATCGGTCTTCTTGAATTAATTACATTTACGAAAATCGACCAACCGGGTCCGCAACGAAACTGTAAGCGTCTGTAGCGGTACTCTGTACCTCGTGGACTATATGGCGTCTCTCCTTAATGTCCACTGTGTGGTTGTGAACGTAACAGGTACATCTACCTGTTCCTGCATGGAAGTTGTTCTTCAATGCCACGATGTTTTCGTCGTCGCTCCTTGTTCCTCTGCTGTCGTGTAACCATTTTATGCCTGGATTATAACTGGCATGTGTGTGTGTCCAGAGGCTGATATTGGCATCTGCTCTGCTGATGTCGCTCACAGTAGGCGGAGTTTGACGCTGGTTTTCCGGTAGCCGGTCACTTAGAACTAATAACTTCTCGTCCCAGCGCCATGTTGGTCTCAACTGCGTTGTCACTCACGGCGTCAGTGCCGATACCCGCCCGGCTGAGTTGCATACGGGCGTCAAAACACATGCACAGAGTTCTTAGAATTTTGGTGGAGGTAAATTCTTCTGTCGTTACACCACTGAAATTGCGTGTCGCTTTTGTTCCAAACTCTGTTTCTCAACCTCGTGCTGTTGCTTGTTAAATAACGTTGCACAATACAATTACAGTTTTTTCAAATTTATTATACCCGTCCGCCCGAAAACGAAATAAGTAACAATATAATAATGCCCTAAATGGTTAAAAATAAAAACACCCAAAAATGACCCGCTACAATACCCCCTCGATGAGAATTCTGCTGTGCACAACAGAAGAAATCTCATCGATAAACCCCGAAGAGGACCGGTGAGGAACTGGTGCCAACAACCCCCTTGGTTCTTAATCTGCATGGGTACACGACCCCCCCTGGCTCAGCGACCATGGACTCATCTGAACGAGATCACTGGACTTCTCCGTAAGAGATCCCAACACCGAGAAATCGATCAGACTCGCACCATAGCCCACCTCGCCCTTCAACATACTACCCCCAAAAATCCTCAATCCCTGGCTAAAATCATTCCAGCTCCTCTGCCGATATGGATCCCCTTTTTGCAAGCTGGGCTGCCTTTGGCAAATACTGGGCTCACACACTCTAACATTACATATTACCATAACACATAAGAATAAAACTTTCTTTTAGAATTTATCAAAAATTTAAAAAATTCAAAATTCAAAAAAAATAATCTTTTATCAAAAATTCTCTTCCTCTTTTTCTAATTTTTGTTTCAATGACTTAACCTAAACATTTCTACTAATACAAATACATCCTTACTCTAGCATGAGAATCCCTTATAGTCTACCAATATAATGCAATACAATAAAAGCAACATGGTTAATACACACATAATAAAAACTCATTATCTAAAATAGTCATTCGCTGGCAGGCGAAAAATCTAGTTTTTTTTTTTTTTTTTTTCAAAAAAAATTTAAAATTTCCAAAAATTTTAAAATTCAAAAAAAATTTTAATTTATTCATTAAATTTTTTATTAAATTTATTTATTAAATATTTATTAAAACTATTCAAATATTGGTTTGAATTAATTAAACAAACAAATCACAATTGGCTTCCTACTATACACAAGCTTAGTAGGTGTATGAACTCATCAGCTGATCGTAACTAGGTCAAGTCCAAAACCCTTGACCTACATATGTTATATATGATTTCTGAAAACACATGGACCATCTGTAATATCCTAACTTTGAAATACAAACATACTAACAAAATATCTTTAAAACAAACAAAATATCAATATAATAAGTTGACATTTAAATTATGTAAACAATTCTGGACTTTACATTATTCTCAATTCTATCAAAATTCTGTCACTGGTTGAAAAAATGAATTGTATCCTTATTATAAATCTCTCTTTCTTTTGTTAACAGTTTAATTCTGCATTACTGTGGGTGATATAAATTATTTATTCTCATTTTTCTGTATTACATCTGTGTACATAAACTTTCTCCCTCTGACTCTAATATTCATCAACTCCATTATCATGACACCCATCTCTATCAAAATATCTACTAATCAGGACATTCTAAACCCCAACTTATCATTTAACACAGTTCGCCGCCTTCTCTACATATATAAAACTCGCTAACCCTTTGTATATATAGGATACGTGTTTCCTTCCCAAAAACTCATTTCCCTTATTTGGCCCCCGGATTTTACCTAAGGCGGCCCCTCCTCACTAAAATCTATTCCAATTCCCATCCCAACCCTTGTTGCGGACTCCCCAACTACACTACCCCCTAATACAAAATTGCCATCCCCAAAATTCTCAATCTCATTACATTACTACAAATACACAAAATAACCTCATTAACTACAAAAACAACAATATATCACTCAAAATCTACATAAAGTCTCCATTACTCCATTACTACTGTTTACATCTCTCTCTTCATAACCCCAAATCACACTCTCGAAAGTATTACAGACAGAGGGTATAAATTCAATTAAATCTTTCCCGACTTCTACAGGAAAAACAAAAAACTTCAAAAAACAATTATTTGTAGCCCACTTGTCTACACAATATATACGTGAAGGTCTTCCTTCACCCCCCATTCTACCTCGTAAACAATTTACCCCCTGTTTCATACCTGTAATATAGCTCTCTCTCCACTCTCTCTCTAACTCATTAACACACATTAACATCTCATAATCACTGCATTCTATACTTTCATTATTTATTTTTACCGTATCACTTTCTGATACCAATTTCTCAAACACATTATTATTCTCGTTATTATTAACATCATTATTATTTATTAATTCATTGCCTAACACAACACTGTCATTACAACTTTCGTTTGTATTATTCTTACTCTGTTCTACTTTATTCGAACTATTTCTTGTCATTTCATTGGCATTTCCAAGACATACATTCTTGTCTTGTATGTTATTTATCAACTCGTCAAATTTTATATTTATATTTTGCTGAAACTGAATATTCTGTTTTTTAATTTCATTAAAAATAATATCATTTTTAATATTCTGCTGTTCGCATTTTATTCTCTGTTCATCTAATTTATTGTTAAAATCACTTTTCATCTTGTTTAAAATTATATCATCATCAAAACGACTATTCATTACATTGAAATTACTATTCATTCTCTCGAATTGACTGAGCATAACACTCATCATATTTGTTTCCTCTGCTTGTTTACTTTTATTAGTTGAAACTGGGGTCAATTGAATCCCCGAATCAACGTCTATTTCGTTTGGTTGTGGTTGAGACGCAATCGGAGTGGAATGAACTATTACATTACTGCCGCCAGCTGTTTCTGTAACAGCACCCGTCTCCCCCCTCAACATACCACTTTCATCCAGCGATTGCGACTCAAGGCCACTTTCACTCATAATTGAATTTATTATACTACTTTTTTCTGTATTCTCGGACATTTTTACTTTATCTATTTTTTCTTACGTAACAACTGTCAATTAGTAATTTTATTTCAAAACTGATATTTTACCAAATCAATTTGCTTTCATAACCCTACTTCACTATGCATCGTCAGATGTAGGCCGGTGTTAAAATAACCCCTCTTCAGTTATATTAAATCCTGGTCACGACACCAATTGTAACTTTCTTATCTTCTTGTTTGGTAAAATTAAATTTATTCAAATTACAACTCCCACTTACCTTTCAACTTGATCTGGCCGGATCGCATAGTGTGGACTAACCCATTTCGTTCGACGAACTCTGACGATACTTATAACGAAATAAGGCATTGAAAGAATTTAACTCTCAATTATATGGAAGAGAAATTAGATTTTTTTTTATTAATAAGTAATGTTGAATTGATAAACTTCGTGTTACATGTTGTGCAACTCTTGCACCTTATCGACTATGGCTTACCTTATCCTTTATACAGATACAAACAATTATATATTTCACACATAAACACAGAACAGCCCAGCATTGCATACTCTTTCACACAAGTTAATACTTTACCCCTTGTTATTATATTTTACAAACTCCTTTATTGTTTTACAACTGTTCACTACCGCGTGGCCGGCCGAACACGTGTTTTGTCCCGATTCGTTTCCAATGTCCGTAATTTAACTGTTTGCGATTCGCACTTGCAACAATTTTGTAACTGAGATCCGTTGATTATCGCCTCGGGTCCCGGTCGGTCTTCTTGAATTAATTACATTTACAAAAATCGACCAACCGGGTCCGCAACGAAACTGTAAGCGTCTGTAGCGGTACTCTGTACCTCGTGGACTATATGGCGTCTCTCCTTAATGTCCACTGTGTGGTTGTGAACGTAACAGGTACATCTACCTGTTCCTGCATGGAAGTTGTTCTTCAATGCCACGATGTTTTCGTCGTCGCTCCTTGTTCCTCTGCTGTCGTGTAACCATTTTATGCCTGGATTATAACTGGCATGTGTGTGTGTCCAGAGGCTGATATTGGCATCTGCTCTGCTGATGTCGCTCACAGTAGGCGGAGTTTGACGCTGGTTTTCCGGTAGCCGGTCACTTAGAACTAATAACTTCTCGTCCCAGCGCCATGTTGGTCTCAACTGCGTTGTCACTCACGGCGTCAGTGCCGATACCCGCCCGGCTGAGTTGCATACGGGCGTCAAAACACATGCACAGAGTTCTTAGAATTTTGGTGGAGGTAAATTCTTCTGTCGTTACACCACTGAAATTGCGTGTCGCTTTTGTTCCAAACTCTGTTTCTCAACCTCGTGCTGTTGCTTGTTAAATAACGCTGCACAATACAATTACAGTTTTTTCAAATTTATTATACCCGTCCGCCCGAAAACGAAATAAGTAACAATATAATAATGCCCTAAATGGTTAAAAATAAAAACACCCAAAAATGACCCGCTACAAATTTTACCTGGGCGCCATATGGAATTTCTTGAAAAATATTCCATAAAAAAGGGTTTCTTTGAATAATCGAATAATTAATTTTGATTGAATTTAAATTAGTATTTGATTGAGTGATTAAAATAATATCTGGAATTAATTTCCTTTTTATTTGTTTAATTGATTCTAACTGTTGGCGGTTCACTTGTCTGAATAGTAGCCAACTTAACTGGTTTCTTGCTTTGAATTTGCAACTCATTAACTAGTAAAAAAAAATTAATCACTTATTTAAATAATTGCTGACAATATTTGTTAGTTCACAATTCATTTGTTTATTACTCACTCTATACTTGGTTCAAATAAATACATTCAATTTAATACAACTAACGGATTACAAATCATCCGGCTTTCAACTTTTTTAACTCAGTTGGTTTGCAATGACAACTCTAACCATAATCGATTGTTTGTTTATAAATATTAGATATACCTCAAGGGTGACTTCTTTTAAGTTACAGAATAAAACGCCAATGCTTTACGATACAATGCTATTATAATACACTAAATTACTAGGTTAGACACCTTTAATTATTGATATTAATTGACGAAAAGTTCATTTAACCTTGACAAATTTTAGGTTAGTTACGGTAACGCTAATACATGAAATCTTATGTTCGGAATATTATAATTCCTCTAAATAAAGTTAAGACAGTGTTTAGTACTTATTATATTATTGTTTTTGCATCAGTATACAGGTGTATTATGTTATAGCTTACTCATAAACAAAGTAAATATATGCACAGTACTCCCTGACTAATAATCTCAAGGATTATTTATTAACACTTCACGATCTGGTACACTGATCGTGGTTTCACTTCACTTGTTACGGGTATGAACGATATTATTTTCTTCTTGAATTACAATTTAATTGGTTAGGTATGGTACTTGACCTCATTCTCTTAAATCGCACTTCTAGTAAAGGTACTGATATCGATGCAATTTATTTTATTTAAACTTCTTCCTTCTTGTTGATTATAAAATTTTGATGATAATTCGGTCTGGATTCGTTGTTGCTGGTTGAGTGGAAAGTGACAAAATGTGTGTTGTTTACTTGGGCGTTCGTATATATACTTTATTTCGATTGCCGCTAGGCGGCGGTGTTGACTGGTTTCTAAGGTAGTTCGTGATTGGTAGAAAATGATGTCATGATGACGTAATTCTATTTATAGCCATTACATAATTGTATTGGAAGCATCAGTGTCGTTTTTGTTATTATTTCATTGTATTTATTCGAATTTCACCAAATTTATGATGCTAACATTTACATCTCAGTTATTACAAGTACAAATTAGGTTCTACGATTAGCATTGTATAGCTTGTTTCTTTCTCTGTATTTTGACATGACTTGATGCCAGTTTGGTCATAGTTTTCATTAACAATTTTTATTCTAATCTAAATAATGCATTGTGTACAGGCGTCGTCTGCTAAACGTTGCAGATCCGACTTTTAACTTTTTTCTTATTATTTGTTTAACTATCCTTATTTCTATTTTGAACACAATTATTTGATTGAAAAGAACACATTATTATATATAAATGCTGTATCCAGCTGAACATATTAATTATTAATATTAATTATTAGTATACATTTGTTGATTTTCGATCATAAACTTCCTTATTTGACTATTCTCATTTCAACATTTTTTTTCTTATTTCTTATTAACATTACTCATGGAATGGTGCTTTACACCCTTTTAGTCATTATTATTATTCTACTTCCCTATGCTTAGTAGGGTCTCTACATGATTCTTACTTTCATGACTTATTTGTGTCATTCTTGATTTGTTATTATGTAATTACAAGGTTTTGTTCCTTGACTAATATTACATCTCTTTACATATTTTAACTTCTTATAACTTTACCTAGATACATTCAGTGGTTACATTGATTGTTATCTTTAGTTCATTTCATTATTATAACTTACATAATTGGTTTTCTTATTACTTTTATAGTTCATGATTAACCATAGTATCTTTCTTTATATTTGTCCTTTTAAATCGGTACTTTGACATTAATCAGCTAATGTGCTGTTTCTAATAATGATACATGATACCAATATCATTCATGTCATCTCTTATCTTATTTATTTTATTTGACTTTGTTCATTAAAGGTTTTATTAGGCTCACTTAATAGTCTATTTGGGAAACTTGTCTTGTCAATTCGTCTTTGTCAATTTGTCTGTTTATGTTGTAGTGTCATATTCAGATAATGGATTTACCACTGTTCACTTGAAGTTCTTCTCTCCTTTCATTCTTTAATGGTTTATTATTTTAACTGTTACATTCTTCCTGGTTACTCATTTATATTTATTTTAGTATCATTCATTCTTTTGGTGTTCTTTATTATTATGGATCATTTTGTGACGTTACAATATTGATCTTTAATTTTTAACAAATGCAGAAGTATCATTATTATTTAAAAGTCCTGGTATTGTTTGCAGTAATACTCCCAACAAGAGAAGGTTATAGATATTACAAGCATTTTGTGATTATACATGCTTGCAAAACATTACAAAATGTGTCAGAATTCTGTAAGTCGAGAAACCAGGCTTCTTAACTTTTGTTGGTTTCCGTTCTGTTTTTTTTTTTACAACTTTATTGTTCTTTATCTTTAAGATGAGGTATCACCACATGATTCTTCTTAACTTGTTGAGTGCAGGCATTGTAATACTACTATTTGGGATTTATATGGAGATCGTAACATAGCAACATTACGTTTCTTGGCCTTTCAAATGCACACTGTAGTAGTTTGTCCAACTTGATACCTCTCTTTCACAGTTCATGTTTTTCCGATCAGTTGGAATCTCCTTATAGAAATTTGAATTATTATTTACAAATGTAACTGGTTTTCTGTCGAATTCTGTTATAGTTTACACATTGTACTAATGTGTTGTTACAGTTATTCTAGAAAGTTTGTGTAGGCAAAGTGATAGCCCTACATGCACTGTCCAAGAGTTAAACTCATGTTCAATAGAGTTTGACTTATGAATACTGTTCCTGTTGGATACAGGAAGAGGGAAAGCTTAAAGGGAAAATCTGATAAGTAGGGTTAAGTTTGTGTGTGTGTGTTTTTTGTTTGTTTGTTTGTTGGTTGTACATAGTTTCCTAGAATATTTAGTGGTTAAAGACGTGAGGGTGGTGTTACCTGTTTGATGTGAACTGTGTGCGAAATAGAACATTGAGAAACCTGGTTATCAAACTGTAAGAAACAACAGGGAACTTTATTGTTTATTGTTGCTGTTTGTATGTTGTATTGACATTATGGGATACAGAGATATTACAGAATTGTTGGGTTTCTGATTACAGCAGTAATTAGGTGTAAGGATCAAAAATTTTATCCGACTTTGTATTTTCTAAGTAAAACAAATTGTTAGTGTTTGTACAGGTATAAAGTGACTATAAACATCATATTTTGTAATGTTTCTTTAATCATTGCATGGCTGCCTTTTGATTTTTGCTTAAAAATAAAACTTTGTAAATAAATGACTGCGATTTTTCACAGTAATTGCATATTGACACAGTCCTTTATCACTTCAGAAGTAAATCATTATGCCCAAGGTAGCAGAGTATGTGAATTCACGTCCTGCAGAAAGTCTGAAAAAGTACATATTTCCAGCATGGTGATACCAATTAGGTAGCTGACAATGTGCAGTTTCTTTGAGTGGGAAAGCCATAGTAGTGCCTGGTGAAACATCATCTGTTTCCCAGTCTTTCCAGAATAAATTTTGATGAACCTAGTTTCATATGTAATGGGTTATAAGTTCAATTTTTCATTGACACCCAATTATTTTATCTTTAGTTATAATTTTATTTGTATTAGTGATAAATTGTAACTTTCCTTGTGAACACTTATGTTGCTTAATATCCTCGTTAAGCAACGTAAGTGTTCACAAGGAAAGTTACAATTTATCACTAATATTAAGTGCATGAATGAAGAGGATGAACGAACAAAACAACTTTTATTTGTAGTATTGTAGTAGAGTTAGTGTACTGGTGTTGGATGGAGTTATCTTGCAGTTTATATAGGCAAAGTACTGTAATGTGGTTTGATTGTCCTACATGTACTGACCAAGAGCTGAATTCAGTGTTCCAATGTGTTTAGCTTATGAAAACTGTGTTCCTATGACACAGGAATAGGGATACTTGTAAGCATTGTCGTAGCATTAGATTTTAAGGTGTGTGTGTGTGTGTGTGTGTGTGTGTGTGTGAGAGAGAGAGAGAGAGAGAGAGAGCATTGTCGTAGCATTAGATTTTAAGGTGTGTGTGTGTGTGTGTGTGTGTGTGTGTGTGAGAGAGAGAGAGAGAGAGAGAGAGAGAGAGAGAGAGAGAGAGAGAGAGAGAGAGAGAGAGAGAGCGCATTGAATGTGACATATTGTGGATACATCAGTGTACTGCTGGTTGGAAAGTAAACTCAATCTTATGAATGCATGGTTAAGCCACAAGAGGATAATCGGCGCATTACTGTAATTTTATTAGTTTCTACTGTATGGACTGTCAGTGTTGATTCTGAATTCAGGCACTGTTGTTATAATAATTGATAACAAGCTGATCTGGTTTACAATGTAAAGGGTTACTCTCTATAGGGCTTTTGTTTAATTTTAAAGCAGAGATGTCACTGCTAAATTATTTATTCCGGCAAGTAGTGCATGGCTAAGGAAATCATGTGACAGCCCTGCACTTCCGTACTGAGATGTAAAGCGCTTAGCTTGTGAATACTGCTTCTGATATAGTCAGGCGTAGGCAGTGGGAAATATAAATACCAAGTGTAAACTCATAAGTTTGTGTTGGGTTCGGTTTTCAGGGTTAGTTTATGGCCTTAAAGCAGAAATTATTTGACTTCTTCCTGCTCTGTCTAAGAGCTAAAGCGTGTAGCTTGTGAATACTGTTACTGATATTATGAGAAACAGGAATCAGTAGATGTATAGAGTATGTATATATGTATGTGTATATATATTGTTTCTGTGTTTCTGTGTATGTGAAGACGTTGTTTCTAAAAGCCGCAGACGGTAAGTTGCAATATATTTGATTACCATCATATATCTGTGCCTACAACTACACCTGCCTGTTTTAGTGGTAGCGGGTAGGTAGTACTCCACGTTCCTGGTGGATGATTAACCTACTTCAGGAATAGCGACCCTGCCCACGTGAGCTCTTGGTTTTCCCTCATTCCCTATTCCCGGGAAAATCATGTCCAAACCCTTAATACCTGATCCCCTAATTTAGTCCTTCCTATCCGCTATCCCTACCTTACAATCCTCAAGTAACATTATTTCCTGTAGCATTACCTCAATGAACGATTAATTCTTAACTAACAGAATGATTATTTTAAAATGCAGAATGCTTGCGTTAAGTCAAGACTAGTTTTTACTAAGAAAGCGTATAATTTATAATATGAAGTTAACTCAGTACAACTGACACCAAGAAGTTACCTTATTTACATAAGCGGAATGGCCAAACATAGTTTAAGTGCTGTAATTCCTAAAGATTACCCAAATCAATACAACCAGTCAAAATCAATACAACTAGATTTTGGTCTTTATAAAATTAAGATTTCAAAATTCAGAATGGTGAATGGGTTAGTAGTGCTGACGTAGGCTGTTGGTCACAGCAGTTGCAATAAAACCTTATGCACACATGGTTGTTCAATACAATGCCCAATTTTTAGGTGCAGTTGCAGTCTTGTGTACAAAATGCTGAACAGCCAAATTTATTCAGTCCTCATAATGGTTACTGAAGCCAGTCTAGCTTATTCGACCAGGTGCAATGTTGCATCAGACCAGGTACTGTTTGCGAGTAGTGTCTATACGTTAATTCTAAACTATGCAATCTGTGTACCATTCTAATTAACACTATGTATAACGTGCATTTATCACTTTTATTACTGACCACAACAGTAACATTTTTTGTAATATTCCTTCGCCCATTCTGTGGTTTATTTCGAGTTTATCCAGATGCAGATCGTAGTAACTGCTGTTTGTTGGGAATATTTATGTCCCAAGTTAGTAATGTTTTCATCTCAAGTAAGATAAGTCGTGAATCCAAGTCCTGATTGATGTGTGTTTACGATCATTTTAAGATCAATTTTCTAATATATGAGGTGTGCAGTCCCTGTGGGCGAAGAAGTCAAGAATTAACGGTGATGAATAACGATCTGATTTGCCAGTATCTGTCTCACAAAAGATTTTTGTATTTAGTTACACAAGTAATGTGCAAAATTATATTGCAGAGGAAAATGCACTAGTGCCGGGTGCATTTATTCCGGGAAGTTTGTGTAATGAAAGCAAAATAGGAACAGTGGAATACCTGTTGAAATATTATGCTAAATATCATTTAAGCGTGTGTGTGGTGAGAGGGGTTTGCAATAATTTTTGTTTTTTCCGCAGTAAATTTTTTCATGTGTTGTCAAGACATCAGTTATTATATTCTGTTGGCTTAAGAAATTTTTCATTTTTAATCCAGTGTAGCAATTGTTTGTTTTCCATTTGACTGAGTTAAGTGTATGGAGGCCAGAATATATGTTGATTATATGAAATCTTACCTTTAATCAGTAAAATATAAAATAGTTACACAAAGAAACAAAATTCAATGCTATATTTAATTTTAAAAAAGGGTAGGAACATGACGACACAGCATTACTGGTAGACTGCAACTGCTGTGAGACATTACTGTACTGTACGACAGTGAGTTCATAACAGATGTATAGATTTGAATTGGAGCGAATATATCGAAGATGCTTACTGTACTACATTACTGTGCAGCTTACTGTTAGAGTGAGACAAGAATGGAAGACAGCAGTGTAAGTAAGGTGACACGCTACCTGATTGGTTCACTGAATCACATGACTTCCCTCATTCCATAGTGCAGGTGAGTTCAAAGTGGACGCGTTCTTATCTCGTCAGTTTATATGCGTTTTTGTTTGTGATTCCGGCTTTATAGTTAATATTTTGATTTTTAATTATAAATGAAAGACGAATTGATAGACATAGTTTCTTTGTCTTTCATTATACATATATTAAATTATATTATATTATAAATACATCATAAATAAATACATTAAAAATAAATATATTTAAATATAAAATGAATATAAAATATATGAATGGTCATATCTTTACATCTTTAAAAGTATTATCATCAAATCAAATCTTTTTGTTTTAAAAGTCATAAGTAAGGTAAAATCTTTGCTTGAAGTTGAAGGCGATTGCTTTTCTGAATGCCAGATATATCAGCCTTTGAATATAAGAGATTAATTTGTCGGTTTGTTTTATAAAATCGAAACTAGGCAAACAGCAAACTTATAATAAAGAAAAAACGCGTGACAGTCTTGAACTATAATCTTGTAACTGCAGTAAAAAATATTCCACTACTATAAACACTTTTTTTTTGCACAGTGAAGTGAACTGTTTGTTAGCTGACTTGTCATGATGTCTCACAGTACAGTAATGTCTCACAGTAAGGATAAACTCCTCGGTATGCTTGTCAGCTGCTTTGTTGCGATATCGTACAGTACAGTAATGTCTTGCAGTAAGCTGCAGTGTATCAGTAATGCTGTGTCGGCATGTTCATACCCTAAGGTAACAATTAAACTCATGCTTGCAGTTGCACTCATATGGAAAATTCAATATCCAGAATACAAGTTCCTGCAGTTATACTGGAAAGTTTGTGTAGGCAAAGTGATAGCCCTACATGTACTGTCCAAGAGTTAAACTCATGTTCAATAGAGTTTGGCTTATGAACACTGTTCCTGTTACATACAGGAATAGGGAAAAATTAATTGTGGGGTTGACTTAATTAGGTTTAAGTTGTGTGTGTGTGTGTGTGTGTGTTTTTTTTTTTGATTTTAAGTGGTATGAGGCCTGTGTGTTCATGTGTTTTTTAAATGACTAATGTAACTAGTTTATAGACTATTATTTGTGTAATACAAGTTTTGTTTTATACAGAGTCAGTGTATTATGGTTGGGTGCAGTTTAGGGTTGCCATAAGGTTCAGGATGAAATTCAGGACACCAACATCGACAAGTTCCAACCATAGGCGCCGAATCCACGGGAGCACTTGCCCCCGTGCATATAGTGGTACGGGGACGCAATCGTGTTTTTGCTCCCATAAAAATGTTTGATATTTTCATCCTTGCCTCCGTGCTCAAGACCAAATGTCGGCGCCTATGGTTCCAACGAGTGTATTTGGATAATTCCATGTGAACTGTCCCGTCCGTTACCAAAAGACACTTGTTATATGATGTTAATGTTAAAAATCAAATAGAGAAATAATAAGAAATCATACTTTAAGTAAAATACCTACTTTACAGACCACTCAAAAATTATATAATATTCAATGTTATTTGCATAGATTTTTAAGTAACAGATGGGACAGCTCACGTGGAATTACTCATTTCTCATTACTCATTTCTTTTAATAATCAAGTGCCGAAATAATTTCGGTAAAGAATCATGGCCTGCTACTGTCTAGGCTGAGTAAAGATTTAACATAACCTAATCCAATCCTGCACTTGTACACTTTAGGTGGTACGGGTAACCATAGTAGCATTAAGTAATTATGTAATCCTTTATAAATTAATGTAATCTAACGTAAGCTAACCTAATTTAACCTTTTAACTTAACCTAAAAGACCACGATTCGAAGTTAAGCCATAATTTCTAACGAGAATAAAAGTAAAAGTAGGCCTATTAAAAAATAGGCCAAATTGTGAATACGGTTGTTCAGATTAACTACAGTGAACGTTATTGGTCGGAACTAACTTCACGTTATCGTAAATTGAAATAAATCTTATAAATATCTAATCTAACCTATTCTATTACACCACAGAATATTATTTTCATTTACTTACTTGCACAAATCACAGTATGCTTCATGTCCATTTCTTCCACGCTTAACCGATGGAAAATCTTTTGTCCATGTTTCGTTGAATTTTGAAAGTCTCTTTTTCGACATAATACAACTTTGAATACTACAACTTGTGAATAATACCTTTATAACTATTTTCCGTGAATGGTATATTACAGAAACATGCAAATAAACTAAAATAGACCAATGTTGAAGACAGATAATATGCTGAAACCACGTTGAGCAGCGTGTAAAATGTCTGCTTAGCAATAATAACCAAAGCGGAAACACGCTGCTCCCTGGCAGATTTTAAATAACTTGCTATGATTTTTAAAATTCAGGACATTTAGGGATTTTTAAAAATTCAGTCAGGACGTCGGGACACATGCTCAAATTCAGGACAATCCCGCTTTTTCAGGACTATGGCACTGCAGTTATTCCGGGCAGTTTGTGTAGGCAAAGTAATGTGGTTTGATTGTCCTGCATGTACTGACCGAGAGCTAAGCTCATGTTGTAATGTGTTTAGCTTATGAATACTGTTCCTGTTAGACACAGGAATAGGGATACTTGTAAGCAGTTTACAGCCACTTTAGAGAGAGAGAGAGAGAGAGAGAGAGAGAGAGAGAGAGAGAGAGAGTTTGTGTGTGTGTGTGTGTGTATGTGTGTGTGTAGCAAACACATAAGAAGTAAATATTTATGCCTGAGGTAGCAGAGTATGTGAATTCATGTCCTGCAGAAAGTGCAACAAGTATGTGTTTCCTTCATTGTCCTGTAGTACCAGTTAGGTAGCTGACGTGCAGTTTATTTTAACGGTAAAACCATAGTTATGGCTGGCCAAACATTTGTTTGCCAGTTTTCCCAGAATAAAATTTGGATGAGCCTAGTTTCATATGCTATATGTTCAAGTTTTCATTTATAACTAGTTTTTCTTCTTTAGTTATAATTTTATTTGTGGTATTGTAGTAGAGTTAGTGTACTGGTGTTGGATGCAGTTATTTCGGGCAGTTTGTGTAGGCAAAGTAATGTGTTCTGTTTGTCCTGCGTGTACTGACCGAGAGCTGAACTCATGTTGTAATGAGTGTAGCTTATGAAAAAGTAAGGACTGTCAGAAAGGGATCAGATTGTTATTTGGTTTCAAGGTTGTAACTTTCTTTACTATTTGGTATTCTTTATTATTCATATTGAAACTCCCACTTACCTTTAATCTTCGATCTGGCCGGATCGCATAGTGGGGACGAACCCAATTCGTTCGACGAACTTGACAGTACATAAAACGAAATAAGGTTTTTGAAAGAATTTAACTCTCAATTTTTTCTTGGAAGAGAAATTATTTTTTGTTTATTAATCAAAAGTATTGAATTTATAAGTTTTCTCCAAAATAGGTTTTTACATTTTTTAAAAGTTGTGCAACTATTACAGCTTACGTCCTATACTTACTTCCTATTACTTACATACCTTAAGTTAGCCCAGCCTGCGCACTCACTACTCACATTCTTAAAATCCCTTACTAATATAAAAACCCCCCATTCTATGTAAAATCAACGAACACAATGCTTTCCGTGTGGAACGTTACATGTGTGGCGTCCTCTTTGTGACCGCGTGGTGCGTCTTCCAAAGTCTTTCATTCTCCGTATTTTCACAAGTTTTTAATATTTAATCACGTTCAATATTCATTCATCTTCACTAGAGGCACTGTTATATATGTTTTTGTAAACTCACATAGGTATTTTGTCGGCCGACTTAAGAAAAATAGGAAGATTTGCCCGGGCACAAAACTGATAGCTGCCACGCGCGGCTTGGTTGCTCGTCGACTGGGCAGAGCGTTACCAACATGCCTCCCTCCAAAAACTCTGACAGAGCGGAAGTTGCAATGCCTCATGATCGGATCTTCAGTCACTGTTCATTCAACACAGGGGTTTTTTGTGTGGTGACCGTGGACGATATTTGTGAAGCACGGTTGATGTCGTGGGCGGTCTTAGACGTTATTTCCTGAGGAGCAGCCAAGGAGACGATGAATAAAATCGTTCCCCAGACATCTTGGTTTTAGGCTGAAGGCGTCATTCCGAGCGCATACTTGTACGGCACGTGAGTGCGCGGTCACACTTATGCACATTTCTGAGAATTTGAGGGTGGTACGAATTCCTTGCCGAGTTACTCAACAGAAATTGCGCCGTGCCTTTGTTTCAACACTTTGTCTTGCCACATTTCTGTTCCAATGGAAATAACGTTTGTCGTACAATAAAATTTTCACAATATTCTTATAAAATCCCGCAAAATGAAATAAATAAACTGCAAATACCCATTAACAGTAATAAATGAAATTACCCAATTTTGACACGTTACAATACCCCCCCAATGAGAATTCTGCTGTCCAGAACAGAAGAAATATCATTGTTAAAACCCTAAGAGGACCGGTGAGGAACTGGTGCCAACAACCCCTTTGTTCTTAATCTACATGGGTACACGACCCCCCTGGCTCGGCAACTATGGACGCATCTGAACGAGATCACTGGACTTCTCCGTAAGGGATCCCAACACCGAGAAATCGAACAGACAAGTACCACAGCACACCACTTTCTAACATGCCACCCCCCAAAATCCTCCATCCCTGGCTTAGATTATGCCAGATCCTCAACCGATATGTTTCCCCTTTTATGCAAGCTGGGCTGCCTTTAGCAGATACTGGGCTCCCACACACTCACATTACATATTATACATTGAGAAATTCTTTAAAATTTACTATTTCATCAAAAAAATTAGAATTCAAAACAAAATATTGTATCAAAAAATTCTCTTCCTTATTTTCTGTTTTATTTAACATGAATTAATTTAAACATTTCTCCTAATCAAACATATCCTTAACCTAACATGTGAATACTTAGAGTCTAACAATACAATGCAATACAAAATAAATCAATAATCATAAACATGGTTAGCACACAAATAATAAAATAATCAAAGTTTAAAAATATTCATTACCTGGCAGGCGCAAAATCACATTTTTTTTTCAAAAATAATCTTCCAAAAAATTTTAAAATTCAAAAAAAATTCAATTTTATTAAAAAGGTTTCCTTTACATCTAGAAATTATTTAAAACACGCTTAAATTGATTAAAAACACAAGTTGAATTGACTTCCATACTACTAACTTATATGACCTCGCTGTCAGCTGATCGAAACTAGGTCAAGTCCGCAACCTTGACCCACATGTTATGTACAAGTTATCTGAAAATACATTTAACATCTGGAATAAGCTAACTTGAAACACCAAACATAATAAAATAAAACATTTAAAATAACAAAATATTATAAGAAAACGCGATTCGGGGTTATGTTTAAACTGATTATGTTTATTTGTTTACAGTGATTATATTAAAATAATGTTTAATTCCGTTTAAAAGCCACACTATTGGTCTAACCTATTTGTAATAAAATGAAAACGTGTGTGCTTACAATTAACTTGGAATAAAATAAAAGAGTTGTTATTGTTGAAACTTATATTCGTGGTTAAAATATAAAAAGTCTCGTTAAAACAAAGTTCAACTATGTGTGAAGTGTTCTTTTGAGATAACTCAATGTTGAGAATGATTGTTTCTAATTGAAGGTTACTAATGTAGTAACGTAGCTTAAAATAAAACATCCAAAGTTACTCACAGTGTTTACAATGGTTTAATTATACTTGTTTTAAAAAAGTTCCCTTGTATTAAATAAATAAAATAGTGAAGTTGATTATACTTAAGTGCTAGATTAACTTAAGTTAAAACATGAAGCATAGCAGTTGGTTGCTTGATAATAGTTCTTGTCTGGTTGAAACTGGTAGTAAAACTTCTTCTCCAGATTGCAGGTAGTCTGAGTATGTCACGTCTCGTAAAGTCTGGACAATATCATAAACAAACATATGCTTTTACGTACCTGATTGTGTTTACTAGAAGTTCACTAAACTGTCAACTCAGCTTACAATCACCAACTCCCTTTGGTTGCAAGGTTATGTTACCTTGTTTATTAATTAGTGGGCGCCACACGGATTTATTTAGGGAAAATCCCGTGTAAAACCCACGCACAATATTACTGGATGATTAGAAAATTTAAAATGGTTGAGTACCACCTTTTGGCAATGCTATTCCAATATGTTAAACACAACAGAAGGTTGTTTAAGTTTATTAAAAGAAAATATTCAATTATCCTATAGAAAAAAATCAAAATCAGGTGATGCTGTTAATAATGGGTTTATTTACACCCTTGTAGTGAATTCAAGAAAAAATAAACATAAAGTAAACATACAAAGTTGTACAATTAAAAATCAGTTATTATATGCCTTATACGGCTTGCTCAGAACATGAATTATAAATCTGGTTAAGTCCAGATACTATTTATTTTTTAATATTAAAATTATGATTATCTCAGTTGTGAATTCTTTGAGACACGAAAGAAAACAATTATGCCTACACAATATCCAATAATCCTTTTGATATAAAATTGATCAACAAAGTTTAGGTTACTTTTGCAAGTAATTAAAAAAAAACGATCTGTTGAAAGATCGTGCGTTTCATCAACGCTTGCTTTTTTAGTGACAATATTTATCAAGTGAGAACCCTTACAACTAACATATAGCTTAATTACTAATAACAAATTTGTATAATAAATCGAGACGTGGTGTAATCTTAAATAATGTTTTTGTGTTTTGCGTCAGTACAGGTTATGGTTGCAAAAAATACAGGTTATTGCACTCAGATCAAGATTAATAATGATTGCACTTTTACCTTCTGAGTTTTAATTATTTAATTAAAACTTATTAATCACTTAAGTAATCGGATTATAATGATTACTTGGTTTCGGCACTAATTCGCACAAGAACAGAATAATGCGATCCTCTTCTGATTAAAATGGATCGTGAATAATAACAATAAATTATTTTCTGTTCGATATTCCCGCACAAAATTAAAATGAAACTGCACTTAATCACTGTTGTTGGTTGTGGATGAACTCGAAGTAATCATTTCTTGTTGTTAAACTATTGGTTCCGATGTACTATGTAACTGACGCTAAGCGTTATTAAAAAACGTAGAGATGACGGGCACACGTCTGTACTGCATGCTAGTTAGTAAAGGTCTGTCTCAAAATTCGTTGTTTTGTCTTTATATACCCCTCTCTCTGATCGGCTCTAGGTAAAAATGTTGATTATTAACTCATTTTCTGATTGGCTTTGGCCGATGAGTCGGCGTGACGTGTCACTTTTTGACAGTTGATAACGGCTTTTCCTAACCGTCGAATGTCGTGGTGGTAACTAGTTGTCGTTCCTGTTAGTATTTATAAACAGTTTCTCGATGTACATTTTTAGAATGATGCTAACATTTCTCCCGCACTAAATACAGTTGCGATTGGGTTAATATTACTATCAAATTAAAGATTGTTCTTTTTCCTTTAATTTGATATCACTCGTTCTCGAATTACTTTCACTTTGACCGACATTGTTATAAAACCAACGTTCGGGTACATTATTCTTACTGTCGTCTGCTCTTTATGAGTCGCCGATTTTACACTTTTGGTTAACCTTGCTTGTATTCACATAACATTTTATTAATCAAATGTTTATGCGCGAACACCATTAATGCTGTACTGACGTTTTTTGCTGAACATTACTTGTACACCTTAACTCTATACATTGTAATAAATGATCCTACTGACTATGACATTTCGTTTCACGCTAATTTGTTTTAAGCTACTATTTAACAATTAAAATTATGATTAAACCTATTGTTTTAATAACATTTTTTGTTATATCAAGGCATAACCATAGTTCTGTGCATTTTAGTTTACACTTGTGATAATCCTCGATAGCCGTTTTACTGACTAATGTTTGGTCTAAGCTTGCTAAGGCATATCGCCTACATTGAAATTTGGCCTTAATAATGCCTATTGGTTCTCAATTCGGTAAATTGTGGAGACATCTTATTTGTATAAGATTCTCTTTTATAAATAGTTCTTTATAAGGGAATTGAGTTTTTGGGGGGGGGGAACACGTATCCCAAGTACAAAGGGTTAGCGAGTATTTTTTTTTATATATCGAGAGAAGGTGGCGATTTGAGTTTAAGGATAAGTTGGGTTTAGAGAGTGTTCTGATAGATATTTTGATAGAGATGGGTGTCATGGGAGTTGAAGTTGTTAGTGGTTAGAGTCAGAGAGAGAAAGATTATATATGTATACAGATCTATATATGTATACAGATCTAGTAGTACAGTCAATGAGAATAAATAATTTAAATCACCCACCGCAATGAAGAATAAGATTGTCAAGCAAAGAAAGAGATTTATAATAAAGATATAAAATTTTATTTTGGAAACCAGTGACAGAATTTGGATAGAATTTGGAAATATAAAGTCAGAAGTGTTTATTTTAAATAATTTAAAATATCAATTTGCTTATTATTTATAATAATATTGTAACATCACAAGATGTCACCTAACCTAAGTGTATGTTATCAGATTTTATAAAAACAGAACAACCATGTAAATAGGTATATAATAGTAGAAATAAACAAGAAAGAAGAAACCAAGAAAGAAGAATGAAGCAGAAGTGCCACATGAAACAGTAACCCAAGGGCTGTTTGACACTACAACTAAACTGAGACTAAAACGAACTAATGGACAGAATAAATTTACATTCAGCTGTCAATTCAGTAAATAGTTGATGTAAACCGAATGTCATTTGTAAACAAAAAATGGACTAATGAGCAGTTAAATACTGTGAAAGCAGAATCAGCATTTTGCTGATAATAAATGTGACAATGACCAGTAGATTATGAATGCCAAAACCAATGTTTACAATGGCTACATAGTGAGAACTAAGATGTATTTTAACATCAAATATACCTGTTAGAAAAGAGAACTATTTATAAAAGAGAATCTTATACAAATAAGATGTCTCCACAATTTACCGAATTGAGAACCAATAGGCATTATTAAGGCCAAATTTCAATGTAGGCGATATGCCTTAGCAAGCTTAGACCAAACATTAGTCAGTAAAACGGCTATCGAGGATTATCACAAGTGTAAACTAAAATGCACAGAACTATGGTTATGCCTTGATATAACAAAAAATGTTATTAAAACAATAGGTTTAATCATAATTTTAATTGTTAAATAGTAGCTTAAAACAAATTAGCGTGAAACGAAATGTCATAGTCAGTAGGATCATTTATTACAATGTATAGAGTTAAGGTGTACAAGTAATGTTCAGCAAAAAACGTCAGTACAGCATTAATGGTGTTCGCGCATAAACATTTGATTAATAAAATGTTATGTGAATACAAGCAAGGTTAACCAAAAGTGTAAAATCGGCGACTCATAAAGAGCAGACGACAGTAAGAATAATGTACCCGAACGTTGGTTTTATAACAATGTCGGTCAAAGTGAAAGTAATTCGAGAACGAGTGATATCAAATTAAAGGAAAAAGAACAATCTTTAATTTGATAGTAATATTAACCCAATCGCAACTGTATTTAGTGCGGGAGAAATGTTAGCATCATTCTAAAAATGTACATCGAGAAACTGTTTATAAATACTAACAGGAACGACAACTAGTTACCACCACGACATTCGACGGTTAGGAAAAGCCGTTATCAACTGTCAAAAAGTGACACGTCACGCCGACTCATCGGCCAAAGCCAATCAGAAAATGAGTTAATAATCAACATTTTTACCTAGAGCCGATCAGAGAGAGGGGTATATAAAGACAAAACAACGAATTTTGAGACAGACCTTTACTAACTAGCATGCAGTACAGACGTGTGCCCGTCATCTCTACGTTTTTTAATAACGCTTAGCGTCAGTTACATAGTACATCGGAACCAATAGTTTAACAACAAGAAATGATTACTTCGAGTTCATCCACAACCAACAACAGTGATTAAGTGCAGTTTCATTTTAATTTTGTGCGGGAATATCGAACAGAAAATAATTTATTGTTATTATTCACGATCCATTTTAATCAGAAGAGGATCGCATTATTCTGTTCTTGTGCGAATTAGTGCCGAAACCAAGTAATCATTGCCGAAACCGTACATCTTATTTTTTTTGTGCGTTCCGACTATCTCCCTCGTTTCTCTAGTCTGTAACACATATGAATTCTTCATTTTTACCTCTATTATCTCGTACGGCCCCTCATAGAGCAAGAAAAATTTCTTGATCTCCTTATCTTGTGCACTTGATAAATCGTGGCGTCGCACCAATACCAGCTGTCCAACCTCGTACTGCGTCCACTTACCTTTCATATCATGCCTCTGTTTTCTCTTCTCCCCTTTGGTCAATAAACTTTCATTCGCTAGCCTAAGTTTTACCTCGCGACCAATAGTGTTAGTTTCTGGTGGATACTCAATTAGTTGTTCCAAAATTCTCTGCGGACGCTTTCCTCTGATTAACTCATGAGGTGTGAACCCCGTCGACTCGTGGGTGGTGCAGTTAAGCCAATTTTCAATTTTCTGCACATAGAGTGGCCACTCGCTATGTTTGGCGTGGCAGTACGTCCGGAAAATTCTGCCCAACTCTCATGACTCGCTCCGCCTGATTGGACTGTGGATGATACATGGCGGTGTGCTTTGGGATGATACCTTCCCATCCGAGAGTCTGGCGCCATCTCCCGCTGATGAACTGCGGCCCATGGTCGAATAATATCACCTTCGGCTTTCCCACGTTGATCATGTAGTCGCGTGTGATCTTCTCACTCAGCACCTTACTTGTCGCTCGCTTCACGCTATATAACCTTACATATTTGGAAAATGTGTCAAGTACAACAAAAATATGCATCACTCCGCCCCTACCCTTTGGCAATGGGCCGTACAAATCTACAGCTACTAAATCGAATGGTTTTTCTACTTTAATGTAATTTAGTTCTCCTTCTAACCTATAATTCACAACTTTAGATTTCTGACATAGCTCACAAACTCTTAAGTATTTTTCGGACGCGTTTTTCCATATTTTTAAATAGACAAGATTCCTTTAACACATTCACACACTTCCGTGCCCCAAAATGCCCGTATCTAAGGTGACAGTCCCACACTATTTTCTCTACTAGGCCTTCAGGTATAACTAACCTCCAATCCCTCTCTCTCTCCCCTCTACTGTTTTAAACAAACTCCCTTTAAACACTTGAAAATATTGTTTATAACCAAATTCATCTATGTCTGATTCTACACTAGTAATTATCTTATTTAATTTACTATCAGCCCTTTGCATTACATTTATATACTTCAATTCTTCCCCAAAAAGTTTATCTTCCCGGGATAGTCTATAAATCTCTATTTCTTTAATATCTCTACCCGTTCTATTTCTATCTGTGTCTACCCGTGATAGTGTGTCTGGCACCCTGTTCTCTACACCCTTAATGTATTCCCAAGAAAAATTATACTCTTGAAGAGCTAACACCCACCTGGTTATCCGGCTGTGTGTGAGTTTACAAGTATTCAGGAACGACAGCGCTTTATGGTCCGTCCTGATGATGGTTTTGTTACCCAGCAGATACGTACGGAACTTCTTCACGGCGAACACTATACTGAGGAGCTCCTTCTCGGTGGCAGTATAGTTACGCTCTGCAGCTAGCAACGTCCGGCTGGCGAAAGCAATGGTTTTGTGTTCTTTCGCCTCGTCCTCTTGGTATAGTTCCGCTCCAAGTGCTATATTGCTGGCGTCTGTCTGCAAGTAGAAGTTATCATTAAAATTGGGGTGATTCATTAAAATCATATCAGCGAACATATTTTTGATTTCGTTGAACGCTGCCCTTTCGTTATCTCCCCACCTCCATTGCTTGTTCTTTTGCAGCACTGCGCTGAGTCGGGCCGTCGTCTGGGCGTAGTTCCGCTGGAATTTCCTGTAAAAATTACAGAGACCAAGAAAACTCTGCAAATGTTTTATATTTTTAGGCTCCGGGAACGTCAGAATGGATTCTACTTTATCCGGATTGGCACGTATCCCTGTAGGTGTTATGATAAAACCTAAAAAATGTATCTCAGTTTGCAAAAATTTCGATTTGTCCCAATTCACTGTCAAACCTCCCTGGTATAACTTCTCCAATACATATTCTAAATGTTCTACATGCTCTTCAAATGTTCTAGAAGCTATCAGAATATCATCAACGTATATGGTTAAAAAATCTAAGTTATGGGGTTGCAAAATCTCATCAAGACACTTAATAAAGCTAGCTACACTGGTGTTCAATCCAAACGGTAGTCTTTTGAATTGATAATTCTTTCCATTGAATAAAAAGGCTGTATATTTTCTGCTATTCGCTGCCAACGGAACTTGCCAATACCCGGCGGTTAGGTCTAAAGAGGTCATATATTGTACGCCGCTGAACTTCTGAAAAATTTCTTCTATCGCTTCAGGTGACTCCCTGTCTGGAATGATTATTTGATTGATTTTGCGGGCATCTAAACATAACCTGACTCTACCATCTTTTTTAATCACCACTACTAAGGGGTTAGAATATGGTGATACAGATCGCTCAATTATATCTCCCTCTAACATTTTCTCTAACTCAATCTGAACCGCTCTTCTCTTTGCATATGGCACCGGATAACTTCTTTGCACATAGGGTGCGTGTTCCCTTACCTTTAACTCGCATTCATAGTTTCTTGCCCTCCCTGGTATATCGGCAAACACTTCTCTAAAATTCTCTACTACCTGCCACAACGATTCACGTTGAGAACTCCCTATTACGCCACCCTCACTACAAAATTTAAGTGCTCTCTCATTCCATAAGTGATCTACATTCTCCTCACATTCTGTTTTACTCTCACTACAAACATTCATACTAACTTCCATTTCTTTTTTATTAACCCGATTATGTATTACCCTTACCCTTGAAATTCTTACCGCATCTAACACCCGCTCAAAATTAATACGGACTGGTTCCCCTTCACTATTTAATTCTAACACCCGTTTATGAAAATCAATCACCGCCTTATGTTTAATCAGAAAATCATTTCCCAGTATAACCTCAAGATTTAATCCCCGTACGACTAGAAATGTATTATCGTACCCTACCCCGTTAATTATCATGTTTAAATGTACTTGTTTCGTGATTCTTTTACTTCTAACTCCCGTAATACCTACAATCGTCACCCCCGCTACTGGCAAAGATGGAATATTTTTATTTATTTCTCTTAATTCATCTAGTACGTGTTCAGAAATAACAGAGATTTCGCTACCTGTATCTATTAAAGTTTTGATTTCCTTACCTTCTATGTTGATTTTCACCTCAGTCAGTCCATTCTCCCGTCTCCCTGCTTCGAAATCTTCCTCCTCCAATAATTCCTCAGAGAAATCCGTTATAACAACGTTGTTTCGATATCTGTCATCCATTTGGACCCCAGAAACTTCCGGCGACAACGGTCGGGTCCGGTGTTCCATTGTCTCTCTTAGTTTCCTGCAGATGTGCTCGCCACTGCAGGGTTGTATCCTCGTTCGTGCTGGTTTCCTCGCTGTTCATGAGCGTGGCCTCTTGGCGCTCCTCCTTGTCCCTCTCCCCTTCGTTGGTATGCCTGCTGGTTCTGTGCGGGTTGTTGTCCCTGTCGCTGACCCGGTCTCTCCCTCCTGCATCTAAAACAAAAATTTTGTGTCGCATAATTCTCCTGTGAGCAAGCCGGACAAGTCCATTTTGGTCCTCGATTATTTTGTTCTCGCCTGGGGTATGCCGGTCCATTTGTAGGCCCCCTCGGCGGTCCCTGATGACCTCCATTATTTACATTCTCCTGGTTCTGACGACGACTCAATTCTTGGTCCCGGATATTCTGAAACACATCTAAAATATTTTCTAGTTCGCTAATATTAGCTACCTCCCGCGTCATAAGTGTTATTTGTACTTCCCTTGGCAAATGCTTGCTTATATGCCTCACGAAGGATCTAAATGGCAATGGCGGTTCTAAGTATTTCGCCTCATTAAATATTCTCATCACATACCCGGTTATATTATTATTGGGCCCCCCAAAATTCCCGGTTCCCATAATTCTACTTTGTAACACTTCTTGGTCTTCCTCAGACCAATATTTATTTCTGAATGCGGACTCAAAACTTTCAAAACACCCCCATTCCGTTTTGTGTACCTCGGCCCATATCTCCGAACTACCCTTGAAGCATTTTAAAATTTTTAATAATTGAACTTCCCAGTTATTAGTACTAAACTTATTGAACTCTCTCACTCTATTTATGAACTGCATCGGATGTACTCTTTTGTTGTCACAACTGAATGTCTCTAACTCAACTTCACTGCTTACGTCACGAGTCATAATTACTCGTTCGGTAACAGTGTTTACTTGTTGGCTGATGGCCATGCTCAATTCATTTTTAACATTCATTAACTTAAGGTTACTATCGGATTCAAGGTCACTTATTGTATCGTGTATGGTCTTAAATTCAATCTTACAATTATTTTCTATTTCTCTTATTTTGCTATTATTATTTTCAATCTGACTCATAGCATAACCAACCTTACATTCAGTATTGGTGTTACATTCACTTATCTGTTTCTCAACAATTTTATTGTATTTATGACGCTATATTGTTCCGTGATCTGTTTCTCTACTTTATTAGTTATATTGTTGGTAATATCAGAAACACGGCACTCTAATTGCTCATTTAAGGACTCTGACAATTGTAATTTCATACTTTCACAACGTTCATCAATATGTTTATCTAGTACACGACTCAAATTATCAAATTGCACATTAATATTCTGCTGCAACTGAATATTCTGTTGTTCACATTTTATTCTTTGTTCATCTAATTTATTGTTAAAATCACTTTTAATCTTATTTAAAATTATTTCGTTATTATCAAAGCGTTTATCATTATCATCAAAACGTCTATTTAATTCATTATTTTGCATGTCAAATTTGTTGTCCATTTTTCGTAAGAAACTCATTATATCTAGTTCCTCTGATTGTTTAATTTTATTGGCTGACACTGGGGTCAACTGAATCCCAGAGTCAACATCTGTTTCGCTTAGTTGTGTTTGAGCCGCAATCGGAGTGGAGTGAACGATTACATTACTGCCGACAGCTGTTTCTGTAACAGCGCTCGGACCCCCCGTCAGTATACCACTTTCATCCAGCGATTGCGACTCAAGGTCACTTTCACTCATAACTGAATCTATTACACTACTTTTTTCTGTATTCTCAGACATTTTTACTTGATCTATTTTTTCTTACGTAACAACTGCCAATGATTACTCTCTTTTCAAAACTGATATTTTAACATATACAAAATCAACCTTCTATCATAATTACGTAAGTTTACATCAATACAATTTTGCTTTCACAACCGTACTTCGTTATGCACTGTCAAATGTAAGCCGGTGTAATACAACCCGCTTTTGTTATATTACATCCTGGTCACGCAGCACCAATTGTAACTTTTAATTTATTTATTGGTATATTTTATTAATCATATTGAAACTCCCACTTACCTTTAATCTTCGATCTGGCCGGATTGCATAGTGGGGACGAACCCAATTCGTTCGACGAACTTGACAGTACATAAAACGAAATAAGGTTTTTGAAAGAATTTAACTCTCAATTTTTTCTTGGAAGAGAAATTATTTTTTGTTTATTAATCAAAAGTATTGAATTTATAAGTTTTCTCCAAAATAGGTTTTTACATTTTTTAAAAGTTGTGCAACTATTACAGCTTACGTCCTATACTTACTTCCTATTACTTACATACCTTAAGTTAGCCCAGCCTGCGCACTCACTACTCACATTCTTAAAATCCCTTACTAATATAAAAACCCCCCATTCTATGTAAAATCAATGAACACAATGCTTTCCGTGTGGAACGTTACATATGTGGCGTCCTCTTTGTGACCGCGTGGTGCGTCTTCCAAAGTCTTTCATTCTCCGTATTTTCACAAGTTTTTAATATTTAATCATGTTCAATATTCATTCATCTTCACTAGAGGCACTGTTATATGTTTTTGTAAACTCACATAGGTATTTTGTCAGCCGACTTAAGAAAAATAGGAAGATTTGCCCGGGCACAAAACTGATAGCTGCCACGCGCGGCTTGGTTGCTCGTCGACTGGGCAGAGCGTTACCAACATGCCTCCCTCCAAAAACTCAGACAGAGCGGAAGTTGCAATGCCTCATGATCGGATCTTCAGTCACTGTTCATTCAACACAGGTGTTTTTTGTGTGGTGACCGTGGACGATATTTGTGAAGCACGGTTGACGTCGTGGGTGGTCTTAGACATTATTTCCTGAGGAGCAGCCAAGGAGACGATGAATAAAATCGTTCCCCAGACATCTTGGTTTTAGGCTGAAGGTGTCATTCCGAGCGCGTACTTGTACGGCGCGTGAGTGCGCGGTCACACTTATGCACATTTCTGAGAATTTGAGGGTGGTACAAATTCCTTGCCGAGTTGCTCAACAGAAATTGCGCCGTGCCTTTGTTTCAACACTGTGTCTTGCCACATTTCTGTTCCAATGGAAATAACGTTTGTCGTACAATAAAATTTTCACAATATTCTTATAAAATCCCGCAAAATGAAATAAATAAACTGCAAATACCCATTAACAGTAATAAATGAAATTACCCAATTTTGACACGTTACAAGGTGTGTGTGTGTGTGTGTGTGTGTTTGTGTTTGGTATGAGTATTTTGTCGGTACGCTTTATTTGTATGTATTTGTATTTACAGTGTATGTGGTTAGTATGTATGTTTGTGTGTAACAGTACTGTTTTTTGTGAACGTTCGTTGTGTTAATGTTTGTAAGTGCTATTTGTAAGATTCACAGACGGCACTGTGTATAGTCACATGTCTGCAAATTTTAATTCCTTTCTTACTGGGTTGAACATGTTTGTTGCTGTATAATGAAACTTGTTATTGAATGTGTTGATAGGTTATTCTGGCAGCTCACATTATATGTAGACAACCAATTTTCCTCATTGGTGAGGGTAGTGAATTTAATGGAACATGTTTTGAGTTTTGTGTACAGAATCATAAGCATTCTTGAATTTTGTTGCCCTTTCATACCTCCTCTGTCGGTCTCCCTGCCTGAGAAAAATTATCTCAAGAAAAAATTAAAATTTTCACTATTTGAAAACTCAGTTGTGCTCACACCTTTTTTATTGACGTGTTCTTTACATTTTCAACAGGGTGCCACTATGTTTAAATACAACCTGTGTAATGAGTCATACATGCATTTTTATAGTTGTAGTCTACCATTATTAGATTTATACTTTATTATCCTAACTGTGTGTAATATTCTTTTTTTTGGGTGGGGGAGTTACCAATACTACTATATCTGTAAAAACAATAGTTATTTCAGCGTATGCCCCTCCACCCATTTACATACTCACAGTTACTCACATTTGCATCATAGATGACCAGTTAGCAAAATTACAATAAAATGAATTCAACTAAAGAACGACCCAGCAGTGAACAGCACAAAGGTGTGTGTGTGTGTGTGTGTGTGTGTGTGTGTGTGTGTGTGTGTGTGTGATTTGTTTTCAATTTGCAAATTAAATTCTGTTTATTCTTAGTTAATGGTTTTTCTAGTTGTATGTTTACTGTCTGGCCACGATTCGATGATCGAGCATTGTGTAAGGTGGGAGAAGCATGGCCAGGTACTACAGTAGGCTAAGTGGGGGTAAACCAAACGGCTAGTGCACATATTTCACTACCTCGCTTACAAGCTGCCGTGTAGTGGGAGAGAGCAGCTTCGATCATCCAGATGCGGCCAGACAGTAGCATGTTATTGAACAGTTGATATGAGAGAAAGGAAGTTTAGTATTTATTTAGGTGTAGTTATTCTGGGAAGTTTGTGTTTATGGACTTAACTAATACTGGGTTCCAGCAGATTTACTTTTAGAACACCGTTATTGTTACAATCATTAAGAGGCTGGTCTTCTTATATATAAGTAAACAGTAGTATTTTGAAAACAGTTTTCTTTTTTCCGAGACTAAATCACTATATACATTCTAGTTGACCCACCAAGTTGTGGAGGGCCATGCTTTGATGGTAGTGGTGATGCCTTTTGCTAAAAGTATATCAAGAGAATTCGGGTGTTATGCTTCTTTACATATTCAGAAAATACAGTAATTTTTTTCTCTAGTAAAGTATTATACTTACTGTTGAGCAGTTACGCTCGCCGATCTAGTGGTAGCGGGTAGTTACTCTTCCACATTCCTGTTCCTGGTGGATGATTAACTACTTCAGGAATAGCGACCCTGCCCACGTGAGCTGTTGGTTTTCCCTCAGCCCCTAATTACCAGGAAAATCATGTTCAAACCTGAATTTGTTACCGCCCCTTTAAATCCTTATCTCCTATCTTAATATTGTCAACTAACACTTGGATTCATATAACATTCTATCATTTAACAAGTAAATTGTTTTGTTCCTTATAAAATATACAGTCCAGTGTTCGGACTGGTTGCATTTTGGCCAGTAATTAAGTTATGACTGCTGAAGATTGACCTTTAATTTATAATACAATTGCAGAAGTGTTATATTATTTAAAAGTCATGTAATTGTTTGCAGAAATGCTTCGAGCAAGAGAAGATTATAGACATTACAAGCATTTTGAGATTACAGGCTTGGGAAACATTACGAAATGTGTCAGAATTCTGGAAGTCGAGAAACCAGGCTTCTTAACTTTTGTTGGTTTCCATTCTGTTGATTTTACAACTTTATTGTTCTTTATCATTAAGATGAGATATCTCTACATTATTCTTCTTAACTTGTTGAGTGCAGGCATTGTAATATTACTTGTAATATGTAATACATATGTGTTACATGTAATATTATTTGGGATTTATATGGAGATCGTAACATAGCAACATTACATTTCTTGGCCTTTCACACTGTACTGTTTCTTGGGCACGCTGTAGTAGTTTGTGCAACTTGATACCTCTCTTTCACAGTTCATGTTTTTCTGATCAGTTGGAATCTCCTTATAGAAATTTGAATTATTATTTACAAATGTAACTGGTTTTCTGTTGAATTCTGTTATAGTTTACACATTGTACTAATGTGTTGTTACATTTATTCTAGAAAGTTTGTGTAGGCAAAGTGATAGCCCTACATGCACTGTCCAAGAGTTAAACTCATGGTCAATACAGTTTGACTTATGAACACTGTCCTGCAGAAAGTCTGAAAAAGTATGCATTTCGATCATTGTAATACCAGTTAAGTGGCTGTTATGTGCAGTTTCTTTGAACGGTAAAGCCATAGTTATGTCTGGCCAAATATCTGTTTGCCAGTTTTTCCAGAAAATTTTTTGATGAGCCTGGTTTCCTATGTAATGTGTCATAAGTTCAAGTTATCATTGATACCTAGTTTTTCATCTTTAGTTATAATTTAATTTCTTGCACTTTGTTGTAGTATAATTTTATTTGTAGTATTGTAGTAGAGTTAGTGTACTATTGTTGGATGTAATTATTCCGGACAGTTTATGTAGGCAAAGTAATGTGGTTTGATTCTCCTACATTTACTGACTGAGAGCTGAACTCGATACTGCAATGTGTTTAGCTTATAAAAACTGTTAATGTTTATGTACAGGAATAGGGAAATTTGATCTATCTGACCTGAATATTAGATTTTATGGTGTGTGTGTGTGTGTGTGTGTTTTGATTTTAAGTGGTATGAGGACTGTGGGTTCATGTGTTTTTTAAATGTCTTGTGTAACTAGTTTATATACTATTATGTGTGTAATACAAGTTTGTTTTCTTTGATACCTAAATTTTACATCTTTAGGTTTAGATTTTATTTGTAGGATTGTAGTAGAGTTAGTGTAATGTGATTGGGTGCAGTTATTCCGGGCAGTTTATGTAGGCAAATTAATATGGTCTGTTTGTCCTGCATGTACTACCGAGAGCTGAACTCATGTTGTAATGTGTGTAGCTTATGAAAACTGTTCCTACTAGATACAGGAATAGGGACACTCGAAAGGGGTTCAGTCTAACATTAGATTTTAAGGTGTGTGTGTGTGTGTGTGTGTGTGTGTGTGGTATGAGTTTTTTGTATAGAGTTGGTATGAGTATTTTGTCGGTTGGCTTTGTTTGTATGCATTTGTATTGACATTATGTGTCTTTAGTATGTATGTTTGTGTGTAACAGTACTATATTGTTTGTGAATGTTCGTTGTGTTAACGTTTGTAAGTTTGACAGACGATACCGTCTAGGGTTTGTCTGCACATTTAAATTCCTTTCTTACTGGGTTGAACATATTTGCTGCTGTATAATGAAACTTGTTATTGTATAAGTTGATAGGTTATTCTGGCTGCTCACATTATATGTTGACAACCACTTTCCTCATTGGTGAGGGTAGTGAATTTGATGGAACATTTGGAGGTGTGTTTACAAAATCATAAGCATTCGTGAATTTAGTTGCCCTTTCATACCTCCTCACTCTGTCTCCCCGCACAAGAAAAATTCTCTTAAGAAGATTTAAAAAGTTTCACTATTCGAAAAGGTAGTTGTGGTCATAACTTTTTATCGACGTGTTGTTTACGTTTTCAACAGGATGCCACGTTGTTCAATTCCAATTGTGTATTGAGTCATACATGCATTTTTATAGTTGTAGTCTACCATTATTATATTTACACTTTATTATGCTTACTGTGTGTAATGTCATTTTTGGGGGGAGATACCAATTCTACTGTCTGTAAAAAAAAAATATTTATTTCAGTACATATACCCTTCCCCCCTTTTAAGTGCTCTCGGTTACTCACATTTGGATCACAGATGGCCAGTAAAGAAAATCATGAAATGTGAATGCAAGCTATGAACGACACAACAGTGAAAGTACAACAGGTTTTCTAGTTCTCCCTTACCATGTGTGTGGAGGTAATGCCTGAATGTTGAGTGTATATATATTTTTACTAAGGAGCACGGAGAGAGCATTATGTCTGTGACAGTGGACAAGCAAGTGCAAGTGTAAGTCAGTGATAGATATGACAACACTGCTAATGAGAAATAACATTCCCATAAAATGCCTTAGTTAATCCTATTTTTAGTTTGGACTAGACATCTTTAGTTTGGATTTTATTTCTAGTATTGTACTGAACTTAGTGTAATTGTGTTGGATGCAGTTATTCCGGGCAGTTCATGTAGACAAAGTAATGTGGTTTCATTGGTCTGCGTGTACTGACCGAGAGCTGAGCTCATGTTGCGATGTGTTTAGCTTATGAAAACTGTTCCTGTTATATACAATGTCGTCAAGAGGTTTACAGCATGCAAGGATGCATTCGATTTTATTGTGTGTGCGAGTTGGTAGGCTTCATTTCTGTGTATTTGTCTTTACATTATATGTAGTTGTTCTGTACATTTATGTGTATAACAGTACTGTGGTGTTCGTTATTGTTCAGTGTGTTAAGAAGTGCAACTGGTTTCTGTTGAATTCTGTTGTAGTTTACACATTGTACTGATCTTTTGTTGCAGTTATTACACTGGAAAGTTTGTGTAGGCAAAGTGATAGCCCTACATGCACTGTCCAAGAGTTAAACTCATGTTCAATAGAGTTTGACTTATGAACACTGTTCCCGCTACATACAGGAATAGGGAAAGACTCAAAAAAAGGAATAGAATTAGGTTTAAGTTTTGTGTGTGTGTTGTATGTAGTTTCCTAGAATATTTAGTGATTGAAGACATGAGAGTGGTGTTACTCATGGCCCCCACATCTTCCCTAGGGCCCCTATGCTAGGCCCCCTTCCAGGCCCCTTCTCCATTCAAGACCCCTCTTATGAAAATGTATCCAACAAATTAAGTACACCTGAGTAGTGTTTAACTATCGGTTTGACAGCTTTTATCTTCTCACTCCGCCTTGTTTCAGAGAGGCTCTGTAGTGATAGAGGAATGTGCTTATTCAAAACATTGTGCTAATATTTTCTACCTACAAATATAAATACATAATTTATTATTGAATTCCACCTACCTGTTGAAAATGTTCTTGGTCCAGGATTCTGTCACACGAACGTAGGATGCAAACGTGGTTTAAGGGTTATTAGAATAACTTACGGTACTCATTTTTGAAGAGAATTAAAATTTAATTTTTATTGTTTGAACTTCGGTAACTTCAAAAAGATTCTTTCTCCAAAATTAACATTTGAAATACATGCCTAATAAATTTCCGGGATCCACTCCCTGATCACAACAATATAATTATAACTTATTCTATCATCTTACCTTATACTCATACAGACAGCCCAGCCTGCTCTCTCTCTCTCTCTCTCTCTCTCTCTCTCTCTCTCTCTCTCTCTCTCTCTCTCTCTCTCTCTCTCTCACACGAATTTACAATTCCTTTACTCCGAAGAACCTCATTTTATTTTAATTTATATGTACATCGAAACACCGCCCGGACACGCGTTTCCCGGTTTGCCAGTTCACTGCACCTTAAATAACTTCGTTTCGCTGATAATTTCACTTCTCACGTCCTAATTTTGGTAAGCCGTTATTTTCTTTGGATCCCGGTCGGTCTGAAGGCGGTATTATACTTAGTTATTCATATTTGATAAAGTTCCGGCCGACCGGGCCCACGCGGCACTAACTGCGTCCGTTAGCTGTTGTGGTTTTCGTGGACTGCCCTTATGCATGATGCCGGACATTACTGCCTTGCCAACGAACAAATTTCGTCGCCGCGCACAGCCTGAGTTGTCAAAGTTTAGTGGCTGTACATTTGACACATAGGAGTTTTTTAGTGCCGGATGTTGACGATATTCCGTGAGCACTGTTCTACGTCATCAAAGTAGGATGGGCTTAAACTTACATCCGTCGTTTTGAGACCATGTGCGTCCAAACTTTCGTCTCTAAGCCATTTTGAGTTTTACTACCGTGGCGTCGTCTGCGCACATGCTTGTGTGGTGCGTTCGGGCGTAACTGGCACACACCCGCAAAGTTCTAAGAAATGACGCCTGGTACATTCTTTTGTAAAGGTTACACAACAACTATTGCGTATTGTTCCTTGGTTAGCGCAATGCTTTATTCAAACACGTGGACTGGCCACACAGAGGGACAATGAATTTAACATATTTTTTATAAAATCCCCAAAAATTAATAAAATAAAAAATCCTTTTATTTGACGCGTTACAATACCCCCCCCCCCCCAATGAGAGGTCTTCTGTCGAGACAAGAAATCTCATTGCTAAAACCTCTAAGAGGATCGGTGAGGAACTGGTGCCAACCACCCCCTTTAGCTCTTATACTTCATGGGTAAACAACCCCCCTGGTTCGGCGACTATGGCCACATCTGAACGAGATCACTGGACTTCTCTGTACGAGATCCCAACACCATAAAAACGAACAGACACGCACCACAGCGCACCTCACCTTCTATCATGCCACCCCAAAAAATCCAAACCCCTGGTCTTATATCATGCCAGATCCTGAACCGATATGTTCCCCCTTATCATGCACACTGGGCTGCCTTTAGCAGTTACTGGCCTTGCACAGACACTTATAACTACATACTATCAAATCTTATTAAATTTAGGAATTTCCTTTAAATGGAAACCAAATCTATATTACCATTAATCTCAAAATTCAAAATACAAATCTTTTATCTAAATTGAATAATTCTCTTCGTTATTATTGATACTTAGAAAACAAATAAGGTGAACATTTATTAAAACATGAACTTCCTTATCCTAACATGTGATTATACATATACCCTAAACAATACAATTCAATAAAAAAACTATTAATACACACAAACAATCAATTAGATGGCAGGCATAAAATCAAGAATTTTTTTCCAAAAAAAATTTAAATTTATTAAAATATATTTTTTTTCAATATTAAAATTATTTAAATTTATTTAAATTAATTCAGAAACAAAATTGGCATCACTTCATTGCCAAAACTGGTTTACTATAGAACATCACCCATCAGCTGATCAAACTGGGTCAAGTCAAGAACCTTGACCTACGTAAGTTATACATAAGTTACATCAGAAAATACATTGAACATCTTTAAAATTCTATCTTTAAACACAAAAACATAATAAAAAAAGACATTTAAAAATAACAAAATATTATTATAATTAACAATCAAATTGATATTTAAATTACTCAAAATAAACACTTTATAACTTTATTCTCAAATTCTATTAAAATTGTCACTTGTTTCAATCAAAATTTTATACTGTTACTATAACTCTCTTTTCTTTACTATTCTCAATCTCCATTAGTTTTGGTGATTTAATTATTTATACTAACTTGATTTACAACTTGATATATATACATATAATCTTTACCTCTTTGACTCTCATATCACTAACAGCTTTAACTAAACATGACACCCATCTCCATCAAAAACATCTATCAAACCCTCTAAACCCAACTTACTGCTAAACTCAATCCGCATCATTCTCTCGTTATAAAAAAAAATACTCTCTAACCCTTTGTACTTAGGATGTGTCCCCCCCCAAAAAAGCTCATTCCCTTAATCTGGTTCCTGGATTCTACCTAAGGCAACCCCTTCCCGCACTAAACGGTCCCTTCCCGTCCCAACCACTTTTGTTGCGGACTCCTACACTACACTATCCCCTCTTACAAAATTACCATCCCCTAATTAACATTCTCATTACCTCACTTCAACTACAACAATATATCATTTACTTATTACCTCAATATATCAATCATTACTCTCCATATATTCCCCATATCTACTGTGTCACTATCAATACTTCTCAAATTCTGCATTACATTATTCATAACACCATTTTCATCTCTATTACCACTTTAAATTCAACTTGGACTGATCTACATGTCCCAACAAAATATTAATCACCCAAAATCTACCTTTTACTATCTTTTACAATCATTTAAAAATCTTAACTATATCAAATTATTCTCATCATTTAAAATAAACTCTTTAACACCTTAGAATTATTATATCCAAACATCAGTTACCTTGAAAATTGGCAAACCTTAATAAGTGACATTTTACAGCGGATCAGCTGACTTTCTTAGCAAGGTGAATGACCTTACTGCAAACACATTTCAAAATTATACACATTATATGAAATACATATTTTTATCAATCCTTATATCTAACATACTACACATCATTGTTTCCCCCTTCTCTGACTCTGGTACAATTATGTAAACCGCCTGCCGGTCAGTCTAGCTATTTACTTTGTTATAACCACATTTCAAAATTACATAGCTTACATATTCCTTTAATCCCTATATTCCTAACACAATAAAATAAAACATTTATGAGACAGAATAAACATAGTATAATAAACATATGAACATCTATTTATCAAAGCATAATATAAGCATTTAATTAGAGCAAAAATGAGTTATCATCTTTAATTTACAAAAATTAGAATTCATTGCTCACCTGAGCAACCCCCCAAACCACACACACTATTGTTTGTTCTGTTGGACTGTAGCGCCCATTGGCCTACACAAGGACGGCATAGTTGGAGGAATTGAACATCTCCTTGTCCTTGCTTTAGCGTTACATTTGAACTATTTAGATATCTACATATCTTTGTTTTATAGTTACTCGCCCTTAATGCGGGTCTACCACCTGGCTATGCTATCCCTACTCGGACAGAGTGGCAGCAGCTGTTCCATAGTTTCTGGGATTTCCCCTAGTTTCACCCCCCTGTTAATTTCTAGTATAAACCAATTTCAAGCCAGCTATGGTAAAGGGACTTGATTATGGCCATAGCTGACCGCTAGCCAAAACCACGATTAGTGCTGGTAAGGCAGTAATCGCCCGAAAAGTCGGGGAAATCAAACTCTATCTTCAAGCATGTTACTACATCATTACTCTGCACGGCACGGAAGTCTATCAAGGTACAATATGAGATTGTACAAAAAAAAATATGTGCCGTGCATTTTCGCCATTTTGGCCTCCGATGGGGGTAATACTCTCTATTACCCCCAACCCATTCCGCTATCTACTACGGCACATGCCACAGCGATAGCACACTAATAGCTAAATTAAATCTTCCTATAAAACATTATAATGTGAAATTTTCATTAACTCTTTTATCCATCATCATTTAAATCATTCATCACTTTCTACAATTAGATTCCTTAAAATTTTCAAATTTATTGTTAACATGTTTTTTATATTACCTTTCAGTTATTATTATTTTTTTAATGAGTTTCTATTTAGTATTATTATCTCAAATTATTTTCATTATTGAGTTAAACATTTTTCATTTGAGTCAAACACCTGTAAACATTTTATTCTCTCTGACTTGTATTATAAAATTTATACTTACAGTACTTTATTCACCTACTGACATAAACACAAAATATACACACCATACACACCAATAACTCCACGTAACCTCTGAAACATTTAACAACAGTGTTATTTCATACAAGACAATTTAACATTTATCTATTGATTAATCATTATCAAATTCAAATCTCGTAAAATAATTTAAATCCATTAAAAAATTCAATTATATAACCTTTGAATCAATCAAAATATTTAAACATTTCAAATTAGTTTAATTAAATTAATTACTGAAAACAACATTTTAATTACTTTCACCAATTACAATAATCACAACTCATTTATTCTCTTCTTCCAAATTATTTTTGTTATTTACTTAGGCTGCAAAATACTATTATTATTATCACAACAATCTTTACTACATAAACACATTGTTTACCTAACATTTTACAATACACACAATTAAATTCACTCAACCGTTATTTACAATTCTTCATCATTAATTATTCAGTTATATCACACTTCAATGTCCAAGGTTGCGAGGTCTGAACCATAAAACAAAGCATTTAAAATTGTCCATTTATTGTTTTATTGTTTAACCTCCATCGTCAAAAATTAATCTTTGTTTCAAATAACAATTTTCAATTTCAGTTACACACATATGGCTATCTTGTGTGTCATAACCATAAAATTTCAATTTATTCATTTTATCATAATAATCATATACCAAGTCAACATTGTGTATTTCTGTCAAGTCTCCATTAATAATCATATTCAATATCAGGTCAGTTACTTTTCCATCATAAATTAAATTATTATTGTTCACACACACTTCTAACCTTTCTTTCAACTCATCATCATCTCTCTTTAATTTATACAATTCTGTCTCTCTCTCAACACACAACTCTCCATCTAAATCTCTCTCATCATAACACCATCTCATACTTTTAACATCATTCCACACAGAGGGTATTAACTTATACAAAAAGGGGAAACAACTTAAATCTTCCATTAACACGGGACTCTGGCCTTTCAAAACCAACACTTGTGAACACCCTGGTTCATCATAAATATGGGGAAAATTTACCCTCTGCCCCCATTCTACCACTATACTATCTTTCCACTTTCTCTCTGACTCATAAACACACATTAACATTCCATTATTACATTCTACAATTTCATCAGTACTCTCACTATTTATTTTCAACGTATCGCTCTCTGATACTACCTTTTCAAATACATTACCATTCTCAATATTATTTTTATTATTTTCGACATCATCATTATCATTTGTTAACTTATTCTCTAGTACCACATTTTTATACATATTATAATTTTCATTTGTTTTACTTTTGTCTGTATTCATCACATCCACTCCCATTCTCTCAATACTCTGTTCTAATTTATTCAAACTAGTTTTTATTATTTCATTAGTATTTTCAAAACGTTTATTAATTTCTTGAATATCATTTTTTAATTCATCAAATTTGTTATTCTGTACTTCTAATTTACAGTTAAAGTCCCTTTTCATTTCATTCAACGTTATGTCGTTATTGTCAAAACGTTTACTTAGAAGGTTAAATAAGTCATTCATGGACATCTCTTTCTTTTGTTTTAATTGTTACGGGAGTGGAAATCGCTCCCGGCGTACTAATTACAGATTCTTCTACATTATGGTCCTCTATTGATAGTGACTCTGTTTGAATACCTGGGTCGGTATTTATTTGACTCTCGGTCTGACTGTCAGAGAAGCTGACTTCGTTATTATCTGCCATCTCTTATTCTTTATATTTGATATTTATAAAACTTTAATTAATTTTATTTATCATAATACACTTTCAATTTTATGCCAATTGTGCGTAAATGACGCACTTTTACTTCATTACTCCAACCTTAAAAACACGCTTGCATCTTTTGTAGGTGTGGTTTTTACATTAAATTTTAATTTCTAAAAACTGTCCCTGTTCAGAAGCCATTGTGCTAATATTTTATCCTTACAAATATAAATACATAATTTATTATTGAATTCCACCTACCTGTTGAAAATTTTCTTGGTCCAGGATTCTGTCACATGAACGTAGGATGTAAACGTGGTTTAAGGGTTATTGGAATAACTTACGCTACTCATTTTTGAAGAGAATTAAAATTAAATTTTTATTGTTTGAACTTCGGTAACTTTAAAAAAATTCTTTCTCCAAAATTAACATTTGAAATACATGCCTAATAAATTTCCAGGATCCACTCCCTGATCACAACAATATAATTATAACTTATTCTATCATCTTACCTTATGCTCATACAGACAGCCCAGCCTGCTCTCTCTCTCTCTCTCTCTCTCTCTCTCTCTCTCTCTCTCTCTCTCTCTCTCTCTCTCTCTCTCTCTCGCAATACCTTTACTCCGAAGAACCCCATTTTATTTTAATTTATATGTACATCGAAACACCGCCCGGACACGCGTTTCCCACCACCTTAAATAACTTCGTTTCGCTGATAATTTCACTTCTCACGTCCTAATTTTGGTAAGCCGTTATTTTCTTTGGATCCCGGTCGGTCTGAAGGCGGTATTATACTTAGTTATTCATATTTGATAAAGTTCCGGCCGACTGGGCCCACACGGCACTAACTGCGTCCGTTAGCTGTTGTGGTTTTCGTGGACTGCCCTTATGCATGATGCCGGACATTACTGCCTTGCCAACGAACAAATTTCGTCGCCGCGCACAGCCTGAGTTGTCAAAGTTTAGTGGCTGTACATTTGACACATAGGAGTTTTTTAGTGCCGGATGTCGACGATATTCTGTGAGCACTGTTCTACGTCACCAAAGTAGGATGGGCTTAAACTTACATCCGTCGTTTTGAGACCATGTGCGTCCAAACTTTCGTCTCTAAGCCATTTTGAGTTTTACTACCGTGGCGTCGTCTGCGCACATGCTTGTGTGGTGCGTTCGGGCGTAACTGCCACACACCCGCAAAGTTCTAAGAAATGACGCCTGGTACATTCTTTTGTAAAGGTTACACAACTATTGCGTGTTGTTCCTTGGTTAGCGCAATGCTTTATTCAAACACGTGGACTGGCCACACAGAGGGACCATGAATTTAACATATTTTTAATAAATGCCCAAAAATTAATAAAATAAAAAATCCTTTTATTTGACCCGTTACAACATCCCAACGTGCAGGGCTGCTAGGGAAAAATGAGTAAAAGACTCGCATTATTTCCAAAAATATCACATCTGCATTGAGTTTCGCAGCGTTAACACCCACACGGTTTAAGGAATGTTGAAATCATCCCACATGGTGAAAACATTGCGGATTCGCTCTTTTCAAGAATTCTGTTTTGTATTTTTTTAATTGCTTCCCGCATATTTGCACTGTTATCATAACACTGAGAGTGACAATCCTGTAGTGCATTTTGAAACAATCTCATTTGCAATCGCTTCTCCTGTTTTGCTGGTCTTAACATACCCCGTGGTCTTTTGTGCTTATAGTAAACAATTTACTATATTTGTTGCTTTATCATTATTGACGTGATTTATTTAGATTGTTTTTTATATATAAAAGAAAATAATATCTAAAACAATTTTTGACCAGAAATTTACGTAAGTCGGTCATATTTTAAAGTCACAGTCTATAAATGTTGTTGATTTTGAATTTTGTTTTCCATTGGCCTGTGCCCCTGAGGCCCGGTGCCCCTATGCCATATCATACACTGCCCCCCCCCTTATGGGAGCCATCTGTTACTGTTTGATGTGAACAGTGTGCGAAATAGAACATTGAGAATCCTGGTTATGAAACTGTAAGCAACAGCCTGTTTATTGTTGCTGTTTGTATGTTGTATTGACATTACAGAATTGGCAGGATTTTGATTACAATAGTAATGTAGTGTAAGGATTTAAAATTTTATGCTACTTTGTATTTTCTAAGTAAAACAAAGTGATACTGTTTGTACAGGTATAAAGTGACTTTATACATCATATTTTGTAATGTCTCTTTAATCATTGCATGGCTGCCTTTAAATTTTTGTTTCAACACAAAACTTTGAAAATAAATGACTGTTATTTTGCACAATAATTGCATATTGACACAGTCCTTTATAACTTCGGGATGTAAATGTTTATGCCTCATGTAGCAGAGAATGTGAAATGTGAATTCACATCCTGCAGAAAGTATGAAAAGTATTATTTCCAGCATGGTGATAGCAGTGTGTTGCTGTCGTGTACAGTTTCTTTGAGCGGGGAAGCCATAGTTATGCCTGGCAAAACATCCCAGTTTTTTCAGAATACATTTTGATGAGACTAGTTTCATAATGCAATGTGTTATAATCTCAAGTTTTCATTGCTAACCAATTATTATAATCTTTAGTTTTAATTTTATTTGTACTATTGTAGTAGAGTTAGTGTACTGATGTTGGATGGAGTTATTTCGGGCAGTTTATGTAGAGCAAAGTAATGAGGTTTGCTTGTCCTTGGATGTACTGACCGAGAGGTGAACTCGATACTGCAATGTGTTTAGCTTATGAAAACTGTTCATGTTTATGTACAGGAATAGGGAAATTCGATATATCTGAGCTGAATATTAGATTTTATGGTGTGTGTGTGTGTGTGTGTGTGTGTGTGTGTGTGTGTGTGTGTGTGTGTGTGTGTGTGTGTGTGTGTGTTTTGATTTTAAGTGGTTTGAGGACTTTGTGTTCATGTGTTTTTTAAATGTCATGTGTAACTAGTTTATAGACTATTATTTGTATAATACAAGTTTGTTTTCTTTGATACCTAAATTTTTCATCTTTAGGTTTAGATTTTATTTGTAGTACCGGTATTGTAGTAGAGTTAGTGTAATGTGGTTGGGTGCAGTTATTCTGGGCAGTTTATGTAGGCAAATTAATGTGGTCTGTTTGTCCTGCATGTACTACCGAGAGCTGAAATCATGTTGTAATGTGTGTAGCTTATGAAAACTGTTCCTGCTAGATACAGGAATAGGGCCACTCAAAAGGGGTTCAGTCTAACATTAGATTTCAAGGTGAGTGTGTGTGTGGGCGGGTTGGTTAGAGTTTTTTTGTATATGAGTATATGAGTTGGTATGAGTATTTTGTTGGTAGGCTTTGTTTGTATGTATTTGTATATACATTGTGTGTCTTTAGTATGTATGTTTGTGTGTAACAGTACTGTGTTGTTTGTGAATGTTCGTTTTGTTAATGTTTGTAAGTTTGACAGACAATACCATCTAGAGTTTGTCTGCACATTTAAATTCCTTTCTTACTGGGTTGAACATATTTGCTGCTGTATAATGAAACTTGTTATCGTATGAGTTGATAGGTTATTCTGGCAGCTCACATTATATGTTGACAACCACTTTCGTCTTAGGTGAGGGTAGTGAATTTGATGGAACATGTTTGAGGTGTGTTTACAGAATCATAAGCATTCGTGAATTTAGTTGCCCTTTCATACCTCCTCACTCTGTCTCCCCGCACAAGAAAAATTCTCTTAAGAAGATTTAAAAAGTTTCACTGTTCGAAAAGGTAGTTGTGGTCATAACTTTTATAACTTTTTATCGACGTGTTCTTTACATTTTCAACAGGATGCCACTTTGTTTAATTCCAATGCGTGTATTGAGTCATACAAGCATTTTTATAGTTGTAGTCTACCATTATTAGATTTACACTTTATTATCCTTACTGTGTGTAATGTCATTTTTTGGGGGAGGTACCAAACTACTATGTCTGTAAAAAAAAATAGCTATTTCAGCACATATACCCCTCCCCCCTCTTAAGTGCTCTCGGTTACGTTTTCTAGTTTTCCCTTATCAGGTGTGTAGAGGTAATGCCTGAATATTGAGTGTCTATATATTATTACTAAGGAGCACGGAGAGAGCATTATGTCTGTGGCTGTGAATAAGCAAGTGCAAGTCAGTGATAGATATGACAACAGTGCTAATGAGAAATAACATTCCCATAAAATGTCTTAGTTTATCCTATTTTTAGTTTGGACTAGACATCTTTAGTTTGGATTTTATTTCTAGTATTGTACTGAACTTAGTGTAATTGCGTTGGATGCAGTTATTCCGGGCTGTTCATGTAGACAAAGTAATGTGGTTTGATTGTCCTGCATGTAGGCCTACTGACCGAGAGCTGAGCTCATGTTGCGATGGATGTGTTATCTTATGAAAACTGTTCCTGTTATATACAATGTCGTCAAGAGGTTTATAGCATGCAAGGATGCATTCGATTTTATTGTGTGTGCGAGTTGGTAGGCTTTATTTCTGTGTATTTGTCTTTACATTGTATGTATTTGTTCTGTACATTTATATGTATAAGAGTACTGTGGTTTTCGTTATTGTTCAGTGTGTTAAGAAGTGCAACTTGTTTCTGTTGAATTCTGATATAGTTTACACATTGTACTGATCTGTTGTTGCAGTTATTATATTGGAAAGTTTGTGTAGGCAAAGTGATAGACCTACATGCACTGTCCAAGAGTTAAACTCATGTTCAATAGAGTTTGGCTTATGAACACTGTTCCTGCTACATACAGGAATAGGGAAAGACTCAAAAAAGGAATACAATATATTAGGTTTAAGTTTTGTATGTGTGTTGTATGTAGTTTCCTAGAATATTTAGTGATTGAAGACATGAGAGTGGTGTTACTTATGGCCCCCCACATCTTCCCTGCGGCCCCTATGCCAGGCACCCTTCCATTCAAGACCCCTCTTATGAAAATGTATCCAACAATTTAAGTACACCTGGGTAGTGGTTAACTATCGGTATGACGGCTTTGATCCTCTCACTCCACCTTGATTCAGAGAGGCTGTGTAGTGATAGAGGAATATGCTTTTTCAAAACATCCCATCGTGTAGGGCTGCTAGGGAAAAATGAGTAAAGACTCGCTTTATTTCGAAAAATGTCATCACATCTGCATTGAGTTTTGCTGCGTTAACACCCACACGGTTCAAGGAAGGCACCCCACATGGTGAAAACATTGCGTATTCGCTCTTTTCAAGAATTCATTTTGTATTTTTTTAATTGCTTCCCGCATATTTGCACTGTTATCGTAACCCTGAAAGTGACAATTCTGTAGTGCATGTTGAAACAATCTCATTGGCAATCGCTTCTCCTGGTTTGCTGATCTTAACATACCGTGGTCTTTTATGCTTATAGTAAACAATTTACTATATTTGTTGCTTTATCATTATTGACATGATTTATTTAGATTGTTCTTTATATATAAAAGAAAATAATAATATCTGTCTGTTTGATGTGAACAGTGTGCGAAATAGAACATTGAGAAACCTGGTTATGAAACTGTAAGCAACAGGCTGTTTATTGTTGCTGTTTGTATGTTGTATTGGCATTACAGAATTGGCAGGATTTTGATTGCATTAGTAATGTAGTAATAGCAAGGATTCAAAATTTTATGCTACTTTGTATTTTCTAAGTAAAACAAAGTGATACTGTTTGTACGGGTATAAAGCGACTTTGCATCATATTTTGTAATGTTACTTTAATCATTGAATGGCTGCCTTTTGATTTTTGTTTCAATACAAAACTTTGTAAATAAATGACTGTTATTTTGCACAATAATTGTATATTGACACAATCCTTTATAACTTCAGAAGTAAATGTTTATGCCTCATGTAGCAGAGAATGTGAAATGTGAATTCACATCCTGCAGAAAGTATGAAAATTATTTATTTCCAGCATGGTGATAGCAGTGTGTTGCTGACGTGTACAGTTTCTTTGAGCGGGGAAGCCATAGTTATGCCTGGCAAAACATCCCAGTTTTTTTAAGAATACATTTTGATGAGACTAGTTTCATAATATAATGTGTTATAAGCTCAAGTTTTCATTGCTACTCAATTATTATAATCTTTAGTTATCATTTTATTTGTACTATTGTAGTAGAGTTAGTGTACTGATGTTGGATGGAGTTATTCCGGGCAGTTTATGTAGAGCAAAGTAATGTGGTTTGCTTGTCCTTGGATGTACTGACCGAGAGGTGAACTCGATACTGCAATGTGTTTAGCTTATGAAAACTGTTCATGTTTATGTACAGGAATAGGGAAATTCGATATATCTGAGCTGAATATTAGATTTTATGGTGTGTGTGTGTGTGTGTGTGTGTGTTTTCATTTTAAGTGGTTTGAGGACTTTGTGTTCATGTGTTTTTTAAATGTCGTGTGTAACTAGTTTATAGACTATTATTTGTGTAATACATGTTTGTTTTCTTGAATACGTAAATTTTCCATCTTTAGGTTTAGATTTTATTTGTAGTATTGTAGTAGAGTTAGTGTAATGTGGTTGGGTGCAGTTATTCTGGGCAGTTTATGTAGGCAAATTAATGTGGTCTGTTTGTCCTGCATGTACTACCGAGAGCTGAAATCATGTTGTAATGTGTGTAGCTTATGAAAACCGTTACTGCTAGATACAGGAATAGGGGCACTCGAAAGGGGTTCAGTTTAACATTAGATTTCAAGGTGAGTGTGTGTGTGGGCGGGTTGGTATGAGTTTTTGGATATGAGTATATGAGTTGGTATGAGTATTTTGTTGGTAGGCTTTGTTTGTATGTATTTGTATATACATTGTGTGTCTTTAGTATGTATGTTTGTGTGTAACAGTACTGTGTTGTTTGTGAATGTTCGTTTTGTTAATGTTTGTAAGTTTGACAGACAATACCGTCTAAGAGTTTGTCTGCACATTTAAATTCCTTTCTTACTGGGTTGAACATTTTTGCTGCTGTATAATGAAACTTGTTATCGTATGAGTTGATAGGTTATTCTGGCAGCTCACATTATATTTTGACAACCACTTTCCTCTTAGGTGAGGGTAGTGAATTTGATGGAACATGTTTGAGGTGTTTTTACAGAATCATAAGCATTCGTGAATTTAGTTGCCCTTTCATACCTCCTCACTCTGTCTCCCCGCACAAGAAAAAATCTCTTAAGAAGATTTAAAAAGTTTCACTATTCGAAAAGGTAGTTGTGGTCATAACTTTTATAACTTTTTATCGACATGTTCTTTACATTTTTAACAGGATGCCACTTTGTTTAATTCCAATGCGTGTATTGAGTCTAACAAGCATTTTTATAGTTGTAGTCTACCATTATTAGATTTACACTTTATTATCCTTACTGTGTGTAATGTCATTTTTTGGAGGAGGTACCAAACTACTATGTCTGTAAAAAAAAATAGCTATTTCAGCACATATACCCCTCCCCCCTCTTAAATGCTCTCGGTTACGTTTTATAGTTTTCCCTTATCAGGTGTGTAGAGGTAATGCCTGAATATTGAGTGTCTATATATTATTACTAAGGAGCACGGAGAGAGCATTATGTCTGTGACTGAATAAGCAAGTGCAAGTGTAAGTCTGTGATAGATATGACAACAGTGCTAATGAGAAATAACATTCCCATAAAATGTCTTAGTTTACCCTATTTTTAGTTTGGACTAGACATCTTTAGTTTGGATTTTATTTCTAGTATTGTACTGAACTTAGTGTAATTGTGTTGGATGCAGTTATTCCGGGCAGTTCATGTAGACAAAGTAATGTGGTTTGATTGTCCTGCATGTAGGCCTACTGACCGAGAGCTGAGCTCATGTTGCGATGGATGTGTTATCTTATGAAAACTGTTCCTGTGATATACAGTGTCGTCAAGAGGTTTATAGCATGCAAGGATGCATTCAATTGTATTGTGTGTGCGAGTTGGTAGGCTTTATTTCTGTGTATTTGTATTTACATTGTATGTAGTTGTTTTGTACATTTATGTGTATAACAGTACTGTGGTTTTCGTTATTGTTCAGTGTGTTAAGATGTGCAACTTGTTTCTGTTGAATTCTGTTATAGTTTACACATTGTACTGATCTGTTGTTGCAGTTATTATATTGGAAGGTTTGTGTAGGCAAAGTGATAGCCCTACATGCACTTTCCAAGAGTTAAACTCATGTTCAATAGAGTTTGGCTCATGAACACTGTTCCTGCTACGTACAGGAATAGGGAAAGACTCAGAAAAGGAATACAATATATTAGGTTTAAGTTTTGTGTGTGTGTTGTATGTAGTTTCCTAGAATATTTAGTGATTGAAGACATAAGAGTGGTGTTACTCATGGCCCCCACATCGTCCCTGGGGCCCCTATGCTAGGCCCCCTTCCGGGCCCCCTTCTCCATTCAAGACCCCTCTTATGAAAATGTATCCAACAATTTAAGTACACCTGGGTAGTGGTTAACTATCGGTTTGACAGCTTTGATCCTCTCACTCCACCTTGATTCAGAGAGGCTCTGTAGTGATAGAGGAATATGCTTTTTCAAAACATCCCATCGTGTAGGGCTGCTAGGGAAAAATGAGTAAAGACTCGCATTATTTCCAAAAATGTCATTACATCTGCATTGAGTTTCGCTGCGTTAACACCCACACGCTTCAAGGAATGCACCCCACATGGTGAAAACATTGCGTATTCGCTCTTTTCAAGAATTCATTTTGTATTTTTTAATTGCTTCCCGCATATTTGCACTGTTATCGTAACCCTGAGAGTGACAATTCTGTAGTGCATGTTGAAACAATCTCATTGGCAATCGCTTCTCCTGGTTTGCTGATCTTAACATACCGTGGTCTTTTGTGCTTATAGTAAACAATTTACTATATTTGTTGCTTTATCATTGTTGACATGATTTATTTAGATCGTTCTTTATATATAAAAGAAAATAGTAATAATATCTATCTGTTTGATGTGAACAGTGTGCGAAATAGAACATTGAGAAACCTGGTTATGAAACTGTAAGCAACAGGCTGTTTATTGTTGCTGTTTGTATGTTGTATTGGCATTACAGAATTGGCAGGATTTTGATTACATTAGTAATGTAGTAATAGTAAGGATTCAAAATTTTATGCTACTTTGTATTTTCTAAGTAAAACAAAGTGATAATGTTTGTACGGGTATAAAGTGACTTTATACATCATATTTTGTAATGTTTCTTTAATCATTGCATGGGTGCCTTTTGATTTTTGTTTCAACACAAAACTTTGAAAATAAATGACTGTGATTTTGCACAATAATTGTATTTTGACACAGTCCTTTATAACTTCAGAAGTAAATGTTTATGCCTCATGTAGCAGAGAATGTGAAATGTGAATTCACATCCTGCAGAAAGTATGAAAATTATTTATTTCCAGCATGGTGATAGCAGTGTGTTGCTGACGTGTACAGTTTCTTTGAGCGGGGAAGCCATAGTTATGCCTGGCAAAACATCCCAGTTTTTTTAAGAATACATTTTGATGAGACTAGTTTCATAATATAATGTGTTATAAGCTCAAGTTTTCATTGCTACCCAATTATTATAATCTTTAGTTATCATTTTATTTGTACTATTGTAGTAGAGTTAGTGTACTGATGTTGGATGGAGTTATTCCGGGCAGTTTATGTAGAGCAAAGGAATGTGGTTTGCTTGTCCTTGGATGTACTGACCGAGAGGTGAACTCGATACTGCAATGTGTTTAGCTTATGAAAACTGTTCATGTTTATGTACAGGAATAGGGAAATTCGATATATCTGAGCTGAATATTAGATTTTATGGTGTGTGTGTGTGTGTTTTGATTTTAAGTGGTTTGAGGACTTTGTGTTCATGTGTTTTTTAAATGTCGTGTGTAACTAGTTTATAGACTATTATTTGTGTAATACAAGTTTGTTTTCTTTGATACGTAAATTTTTCATCTTTAGGTTTAGATTTTATTTGTAGTATTGTAGTAGAGTTAGTGTAATGTGGTTGGGTGCAGTTATTCTGGGCAGTTTATGTAGGCAAATTAATGTGGTCTGTTTGTCCTGCATGTACTACCGAGAGCTGAAATCATGTTGTAATGTGTGTAGCTTATGAAAACTGTTCCTGCTAGATACAGGAATAGGGGCACTCAAAAGGGGTTCAGTCTAACATTAGATTTCAAGGTGAGTGTGTGTGTGGGTGGTTTGGTGTGTGTTTTTTTGTATATGAGTATATGAGTTTGTATGAGTATTTTGTTGGTAGGCTTTGTTTGTATGTATTTGTATATACATTGTGTGTCTTTAGTATGTATGTTTGTGTGTAACAGTACTGTGTTGTTTGTGAATGTTTGTTTGGTTAATGTTTGTAAGTTTGACAGACAATACCATCTAGAGTTTGTCTGCACATTTAAATTCCTTTCTTACTGGGTTGAACATTTTTGCTGCTGTATAATGAAACTTGTTATTGTCTGAGTTGATAGGTTATTCTGGCAGCTCACATTATATGTTGACAACCACTTCCCTCTTAGGTGAGGGTAGTGAATTTGATGGAACATGTTTGAGGTGTGTTTACAGAATCATAAGCATTCGTGAATTTAGTTGCCCTTTCATACCTCCTCACTCTGTCTGCCCGCACAAGAAAAAATCTCTTAAGAAGATTTAAAAAGTTTCACTATTCGAACAGGTAGTTGTGGTCATAACTTTTATAACTTTTTATCGACGTGTTCTTTACATTTTCAACAGGATGCCACTTTGTTTAATTCCAATGCGTGTATTGAGTCATACAAGCATTTTTATAGTTGTAGTCTACCATTATTAGATTTACACTTTATTATCCTTACTGTGTGTAATGTCATTTTTTGGGGGAGGTACCAAACTACTATGTCTGTAAAAAAAAATAGCTATTTCAGCACATATACCCCTCCCCCCTCTTAAGTGCTCTCGGTTACGTTTTCTAGTTTTCCCTTATCAGGTGTGTAGAGGTAATGCCTGAATATTGAGTGTCTATATATTATTACTAAGGAGCACGGAGAGAGCATTATGTCTGTGACTGAATAAGCAAGTGCAAGTGTTAGTCTGTGATAGATATGACAACAGTGCTAATGAGAAATAACATTCCCATAAAATGTCTTAGTTTACCCTATTTTTAGTTTGGACTAGACATCTTTAGTTTGGATTTTATTTCTAGTATTGTACTGAACTTGGTGTAATTGTGTTGGATGCAGTTATTCCGGGCAGTTCATGTAGACAAAGTAATGTGGTTTGATTGTCCTGCATGTAGGCCTACTGACCGAGAGCTGAGCTCATGTTGCGATGGATGTGTTATCTTATGAAAACTGTTCCTGTGATATACAGTGTCGTCAAGAGGTTTATAGCATGCAAGGATGCATTCAATTGTATTGTGTGTGCGAGTTGGTAGGCTTTATTTCTGTGTATTTGTATTTACATTGTATGTAGTTGTTTTGTACATTTATGTGTATAACAGTACTGTGGTTTTCGTTATTGTTCAGTGTGTTAAGAAGTGCAACTTGTTTCTGTTGAATTCTGTTATAGTTTACACATTGTACTGATCTGTTGTTGCAGTTATTATTTTGGAAAGTTTGTGTAGGCAAAGTGATAGACCTACATGCACTGTCCAAGAGTTAAACTCATGTTCAATAGAGTTTGGCTCATGAACACTGTTCCTGCTACGTACAGGAATAGGGAAAGACTCAAAAAAGGAATACAATATATTAGGTTTAAGTTTTGTGTGTGTGTTGTATGTAGTTTCCTAGAATATTTAGTGATTGAAGACATAAGAGTGGTGTTACTCATGGCCCCCACATCGTCCCTGGGGCCCCTACGCTAGGCCCCCTTCCGGGCCCCCTTCTCCATTCAAGACCCCTCTTATGAAAATGTATCCACCAATTTAAGTACACCTGGGTAGTGGTTAACTATCGGTTTGACAGCTTTGATCCTCTCACTCCACCTTGATTCAGAGAGGCTCTGTAGTGATAGAGGAATATGCTTTTTCAAAACATCCCATCGTGTAGGGCTGCTAGGGAAAAATGAGTAAAGACTCGCATTATTTCCAAAAATGTCATTACATCTGCATTGAGTTTCGCTGCGTTAACACCCACACGCTTCAAGGAATGCACCCCACATGGTGAAAACATTGCGTATTCGCTCTTTTCAAGAATTCATTTTGTATTTTTTAATTGCTTCCCGCATATTTGCACTGTTATCGTAACCCTGAGAGTGACAATTCTGTAGTGCATGTTGAAACAATCTCATTGGCAATCGCTTCTCCTGGTTTGCTGATCTTAACATACCGTGGTCTTTTGTGCTTATAGTAAACAATTTACTATATTTGTTGCTTTATCATTGTTGACATGATTTATTTAGATCGTTCTTTATATATAAAAGAAAATAGTAATAATATCTATCTGTTTGATGTGAACAGTGTGCGAAATAGAACATTGAGAAACCTGGTTATGAAACTGTAAGCAACAGGCTGTTTATTGTTGCTGTTTGTATGTTGTATTGGCATTACAGAATTGGCAGGATTTTGATTACATTAGTAATGTAGTAATAGTAAGGATTCAAAATTTTATGCTACTTTGTATTTTCTAAGTAAAACAAAGTGATAATGTTTGTACGGGTATAAAGTGACTTTATACATCATATTTTGTAATGTTTCTTTAATCATTGCATGGGTGCCTTTTGATTTTTGTTTCAACACAAAACTTTGAAAATAAATGACTGTGATTTTGCACAATAATTGTATTTTGACACAGTCCTTTATAACTTCAGAAGTAAATGTTTATGCCTCATGTAGCAGAGAATGTGAAATGTGAATTCACATCCTGCAGAAAGTATGAAAATTATTTATTTCCAGCATGGTGATAGCAGTGTGTTGCTGACGTGTACAGTTTCTTTGAGCGGGGAAGCCATAGTTATGCCTGGCAAAACATCCCAGTTTTTTTAAGAATACATTTTGATGAGACTAGTTTCATAATATAATGTGTTATAAGCTCAAGTTTTCATTGCTACCCAATTATTATAATCTTTAGTTATCATTTTATTTGTACTATTGTAGTAGAGTTAGTGTACTGATGTTGGATGGAGTTATTCCGGGCAGTTTATGTAGAGCAAAGGAATGTGGTTTGCTTGTCCTTGGATGTACTGACGGAGAGGTGAACTCGATACTGCAATGTGTTTAGCTTATGAAAACTGTTCATGTTTATGTACAGGAATAGGGAAATTCGATATATCTGAGCTGAATATTAGATTTTATGGTGTGTGTGTGTGTGTTTTGATTTTAAGTGGTTTGAGGACTTTGTGTTCATGTGTTTTTTAAATGTCGTGTGTAACTAGTTTATAGACTATTATTTGTGTAATACAAGTTTGTTTTCTTTGATACGTAAATTTTTCATCTTTAGGTTTAGATTTTATTTGTAGTATTGTAGTAGAGTTAGTGTAATGTGGTTGGGTGCAGTTATTCTGGGCAGTTTATGTAGGCAAATTAATGTGGTCTGTTTGTCCTGCATGTACTACCGAGAGCTGAAATCATGTTGTAATGTGTGTAGCTTATGAAAACTGTTCCTGCTAGATACAGGAATAGGGGCACTCAAAAGGGGTTCAGTCTAACATTAGATTTCAAGGTGAGTGTGTGTGTGGGTGGGTTGGTGTGTGTTTTTTTGTATATGAGTATATGAGTTGGTATGAGTATTTTGTTGGTAGGCTTTGTTTGTATGTATTTGTATATACATTGTGTGTCTTTAGTATGTATGTTTGTGTGTAACAGTACTGTGTTGTTTGTGAATGTTTGTTTGGTTAATGTTTGTAAGTTTGACAGACAATACCGTCTAGAGTTTGTCTGCACATTTAAATTCCTTTCTTACTGGGTTGAACATTTTTGCTGCTGTATAATGAAACTTGTTATTGTCTGAGTTGATAGGTTATTCTGGCAGCTCACATTATATGTTGACAACCACTTCCCTCTTAGGTGAGGGTAGTGAATTTGATGGAACATGTTTGAGGTGTGTTTACAGAATCATAAGCATTCGTGAATTTAGTTGCCCTTTCATACCTCCTCACTCTGTCTGCCCGCACAAGAAAAAATCTCTTAAGAAGATTTAAAAAGTTTCACTATTCGAACAGGTAGTTGTGGTCATAACTTTTATAACTTTTTATCGACGTGTTCTTTACATTTTCAACAGGATGCCACTTTGTTTAATTCCAATGCGTGTATTGAGTCATACAAGCATTTTTATAGTTGTAGTCTACCATTATTAGATTTACACTTTATTATCCTTACTGTGTGTAATGTCATTTTTTGGTGGAGGTACCAAACTACTATGTCTGTAAAGAAAATAGCTATTTCAGCACATATACCCCTCCCCCCTCTTAAGTGCTCTCGGTTACGTTTTCTAGTTTTCCCTGTAGAGGTAATGCCTGAATATTGAGTGTCTATATATTATTACTAAGGAGCACGGAGAGAGCATTATGTCTGTGACTGAATAAGCAAGTGCAAGTGTTAGTCTGTGATAGATATGACAACAGTGCTAATGAGAAATAACATTCCCATAAAATGTCTTAGTTTACCCTATTTTTAGTTTGGACTAGACATCTTTATTTTGGATTTTATTTCTAGTATTGTACTGAACTTGGTGTAATTGTGTTGGATGCAGTTATTCCGGGCAGTTCATGTAGACAAAGTAATGTGGTTTGATTGTCCTGCATGTAGGCCTACTGACCGAGAGCTGAGCTCATGTTGCGATGGATGTGTTATCTTATGAAAACTGTTCCTGTTATATACAGTGTCGTCAAGAGGTTTATAGCATGCAAGGATGCATTCAATTTTATTGTGTGTGCGAGTTGGTAGGCTTTATTTCTGTGTATTTGTATTTACATTGTATGTAGTTGTTTTGTACATTTATGTGTATAACAGTACTGTGGTTTTCGTTATTGTTCAGTGTGTTAAGAAGTGCAACTTGTTTCTGTTGAATTCTGTTATAGTTTACACATTGTACTGATCTGTTGTTGCAGTTATTATATTGGAAAGTTTGTGTAGGCAAAGTGATAGACCTACATGCACTGTCCAAGAGTTAAACTCATGTTCAATAGAGTTTGGCTCATGAACACTGTTCCTGCTACGTACAGGAATAGGGAAAGACTCAAAAAAGGAATACAATATATTAGGTTTAAGTTTTGTGTGTGTGTTGTATGTAGTTTCCTAGAATATTTAGTGATTGAAGACATAAGAGTGGTGTTACTCATGGCCCCCACATCGTCCCTGGGGCCCCTATGCTAGGCCCCCTTCCGGGCCCCCTTCTCCATTCAAGACCCCTCTTATGAAAATGTATCCAACAATTTAAGTACACCTGGGTAGTGGTTAACTATCGGTTTGACAGCTTTGATCCTCTCACTCCACCTTGATTCAGAGAGGCTCTGTAGTGATAGAGGAATATGCTTTTTCAAAACATCCCATCGTGTAGGGCTGCTAGGGAAAAATGAGTAAAGACTCGCATTATTTCCAAAAATGTCATCACATCTGCATTGACTTTCGCTGCGTTAACACCCACACGCTTCAAGGAATGCACCCCACATGGTGAAAACATTGCGTATTCGCTCTTTTCAAGAATTCATTTTGTATTTTTTTAATTGCTTCCCGCATATTTGCACTGTTATCGTAACCCTGAGAGTGACAATTCTGTAGTGCATGTTGAAACAATCTCATTGGCAATCGCTTCTCCTGGTTTGCTGATCTTAACATACCGTGGTCTTTTGTGCTTATAGTAAACAATTTACTATATTTGTTGCTTTATCATTGTTGACGTGATTTATTTAGATTGTTCTTTATATATAAAAGAAAATAGTAATAATATCTATCTGTTTGATGTGAACAGTGTGCGAAATAGAACATTGAGAAACCTGGTTATGAAACTGTAAGCAACAGGCTGTTTATTGTTGCTGTTTGTATGTTGTATTGACATTACAGAATTGGCAGGATTTTGATTACATTAGTAATGTAGTAATAGTAAGGATTCAAAATTTTATGCTACTTTGTATTTTCTAAGTAAAACAAAGTGATACTGTTTGTACGGGTATAAAGTGACTTTATACATCATATTTTGTAATGTTTCTTTAATCATTGCATGGGTGCCTTTTGATTTTTGTTTCAACACAAAACTTTGAAAATAAATGACTGTGATTTTGCACAATAATTGTATTTTGACATAGTCCTTTATAACTTCAGAAGTAAATGTTTATGCCTCATGTAGCAGAGAATGTGAAATGTGAATTCACATCCTGCAGAAAGTATGAAAATTATTTATTTCCAGCATGGTGATAGCAGTGTGTTGCTGACGTGTACAGTTTCTTTGAGCGGGGAAGCCATAGTTATGCCTGGCAAAACATCCCAGTTTTTTTAAGAATACATTTTGATGAGACTAGTTTCATAATATAATGTGTTATAAGCTCAAGTTTTCATTGCTACCCAATTATTATAATCTTTAGTTATCATTTTATTTGTACTATTGTAGTAGAGTTAGTGTACTGATGTTGGATGGAGTTATTCCGGGCAGTTTATGTAGAGCAAAGTAATGTGGTTTGCTTGTCCTTGGATGTACTGACGGAGAGGTGAACTCGATACTGCAATGTGTTTAGCTTATGAAAACTGTTCATGTTTATGTACAGGAATAGGGAAATTCAATATATCTGAGCTGAATATTAGATTTTATGGTGTGTGTGTGTGTGTTTTGATTTTAAGTGGTTTGAGGACTTTGTGTTCATGTGTTTTTTAAATGTCGTGTGTAACTAGTTTATAGAGTATGATTTGTGTAATACAAGTTTGTTTTCTTTGATACCTAAATTTTTCATCTTTAGGTTTAGATTTTTAGGGTTAGTAGAGTTAGTGTAATGTGATTGGGTGCAGTTATTCTGGGCAGTTGATGTAGGCAAATTAATGTGGTCTGTTTGTCCTGCATGTACTACCGAGAGCTGAACTCATGTTGTAATGTGTGTAGCTTATGAAAACTGTTCCTGCTAGATACAGGAATAGGGGCACTCAAGAGGGGTTCAGTCTAACATTAGATTTCAAGGTGAGAGTGTGTGTGGGTGGGTTGGTGTGTGTTTTTTTGTATATGAGTATATGAGTTGGTATGAGTATTTTGTTGGTAGGCTTTGTTTGTATGTATTTGTATATACATTGTGTGTCTTTAGTATGTATGTTTGTGTGTAACAGTACCACCTTGTTTGTGAATGTTCGTTGTATTGATGTTTGTAAGTTTGACAGACAATACCATCTAGAGTTTGTCTGCACATTTAAATTCCTTTCTTACTGGGTTGAACATATTTGCTGGTGTATAATGAAACTTGTTATTGTCTGAGTTGATAGGTTATTCTGGCAGCTCACATTATATGTTGACAACCACTTTCCTTTTAGGTGAGGGTAGTGAATTTGATGGAACATGGTAGTGAACTTAATGTTTGAGGTGTGTTTACAGAATCATAAGCATTTGTGCATTTAGTTGCCCTTTCATACCTCATCACTTTGTTTCCCCGCACAAGAAAAATTCTCTTAAGAAGATTTAAAAAGTTTCACTATTCGAAAAGGTAGTTGTGGTCATAACTTTTATAACTTTTTATCGACGTGTTCTTTACGTTTTCAACAGGATGCCACTTTGTTTAATTCCTACGTGCGTATTGAGTCTAACAAGCATTTTTATAGTTGTAGTCTACCATTATTAGATTTACACTTTATTATCCTTACTGTGTGTAATGTCATTTTTTGGGGGAGGTACCGATACTACTATATGTGTAAAAAAAAAAATAGTTGTTTCTGCACATATACGTTGTTTCAGCACAACTATCTCCAGAGGTTGAAGAAGCCTTTTAAAGGCGAAATCTGGTTCAAGTTATAAGGTAAAACTTTAAGTTTTTACTTATAAAAACCTTTGTGTTCCGAGTCGTTAATGTAATAGTTATATTTAGTTAAGTAACGGACACGTCATTGACAATGAAATCCAAGAATTTAACACTATGTATAATGTGCATTTATCGCTTTGATTACTGACCACAACAGTATCATTTTTTGTAATATTCCTTCACCCATTCTGTGGGTTATTTCGAGTTTTCCAGGTGCAGATTGTAGTAACTGCTGTTTGTTGTCATGAATGTTGTATATTTATGTCCCAAGTTAGTAATGTTTTCATGTCAAGTAAGATAAGTCATGAATCCAAGTCCTGACTGATGTGTGAAACATGTTTACGATCATTTTATGATCAATTTTCTAATATATGAGTTGTGCAGTCCCTGTGGGCGAAGAAGTCAAGAATTAACGGTGGTGAATAACGATCTGATTTGCCAGTATCTGTCTCGCAAAAGATTTTTTTATTTAGTTACACAACTAATATGCAAAATTATATTGCAGCTGACAATGCACTGGTGCCGGGTGCAATTATTCCAGGAAGTTTGTGTAGGCAAAGCAATATTGTTCGATTGCCCTGCATGTACTGACTGGGAGCTAAGCCCATGTGTAAATGGCTTTAGTATACAATAGGAACAGGTAAATACCTGTTGAGATATTATGCTAAATACCATGTAACTGTGTGTGTGTGTGTGTGTGTGTGTGTGTGAGAGAGAGAGAGAGAGAGAGAGAGAGAGAGAGAGAGAGAGAAGAGAGAGAGAGAGAGAGAGAGAGAGAGAGAGAGAGAGAGTGAGTGAGTGTGAGAGAGAGTGTGTGTGAGGGGGTTAGAGAGGGGGGATTGGGATAATTTATGTTTTTTCCGCAGTGAGTTTTTTCATTGGTAATAAAGGCTGTGTTGTCAAGACATCACTTGTATTCTGTTGGATGAAGAAATTTTTCTTTTTTAATCCAGTGTAGCAACTGTTGTTTTTCCAAAATGACTGACTTAAGTGTATGGAGGCCAGAATATATGTTGATTATATGAAAGCTTACCTTTAGTCAATAAAATATAAAATAGTTACACAAATAAACATAAAATTCCATGCTATTTTTAATTTTAAAATAAGGGTAGGAACATGCCGACGCAACATTACTGGTATACTGCAGCTAGTGTGAGACATTACTGTACTGTACGACAGCGAGGTCATAACAAATGTATAGACATGAATTGGAGCGAATATGTCGAAGATGCTTACTGTACTTACATTAGTGTGCAGTTTACTGTTAGAGTGAGACAAGAACAAAGACGGCAATCTAGTACGGTGTGGCGCGCTCCCTGATTGGTTCACTGAATCGTCAGTTTATGTATTTTTGGTTCTGATTCCGCGTTCATAGTTAATATTTTGATTTTTAATTATAAATGAAAGATGAGTTGATAGACTTAGGTTCTTTGTGTGTCATTATAAACATTTTTAAATATAATGGTCATGTCTTTACATCTTAAAGTATTATAATCAAATCATATCTTTAAGTCTTAAAAGTCATAAGTAAGGAAAAAGCTTTGCTTGAAGTTGAAGGCGTTTCCTTTTCTGAATGCCAGATATATCAGCCTTTGAATATAAGAGATTAATTTGTCGGTTTGTTTTTTAAAGTTGAAACTAGGCAAAGAACGAACTGTAAAGAAAAACGTTTGACAATTTTGAACTATAATCTAATAACTGCAGTAACACATATTCCACTACTATAAGCACTTTCCTTTTTCACAATAAAGTGAACTGTTTGTCAGCTGACTTGTCATGATGTCTCACAGTACAGTAATGTCTCACAGTAAGGATAAACTCCTCATTATGGTTGTCAATTGCTTTGTTGAGATATCGTACAGTACAGTAATGTCTCGCAGTAAGCTGCAGTCTACCAGTTATGCTGCGTCGGGATGTTTATACCTTAAGTTAACAAGTAAACTCATACGTGCAGTTGCACTCATATAGAAAATTCAATATCCAAAATACAAGTTCCTGCAGTTATTCTGGAAAGTTCGTGTAGGCAAAGTGATAGCCCTACATGTACTGTCCAAGAGTTAAACTCGTGTTCAATAGAGTTTGGCTTATGAAGACTGTTCCTGTTATATGCAGGAATAGGGAAAAGTAAAGAAGTGTTGGTATTAGGGTTAAGTGTGTGTGTGTGTGTTTGTTTGTTGATTTTAAGTGTTATGAGGACTGTGTGTTTGAAACATATTGAATGTGACATTTTATTGTGGATACATTAGTTTACTGCTGGTTGGAAAGTAATTTCAATCTTATGAATGCAGGTTAAGCACACGTGGATAATCAGCACTTTACTGTAATTTGATTTGATTCTAGTGTATGAACTGTCCGGAGCTGATTCTGAGTTCAGGCACTGTTGTTATAATAATTGATAACAATATAATCTGGTTTACAATGTGTTACTCTCCATATGGTTTTTTGTTTAATTTTAAAGCAAGAGATTTCACCGCTAAATTAATTATAGTTATTCCAGCAAGTAGTGCATAGCTAAGGAAATCATATGACAGCCCTGCACTTCCTGACCGAGAGCTAAAGTGCTTAGCTTGTGAATACTGCTTCTGATATAATCAGGAGTAGGCAGTGGGAAATATAAATACCAAGTGTAAACTCATAAGTTTGTTTTGGGTTTGGTTTTCTGGGTTAGTTTATGGCCTTAAAGGAGAAATAATTTGACTTCTTCCGAATGCATGATCTGTCTTAAGAGCTAAAGGATGTAGCTTGTGGATACTGTTTCTGATATTATCAGGAACAGGTATCAGTATAATTATAGAATGTGTGTGTGTGTGTGTGTGTGTGTGTGTGTGTGTGTGTGTGTGTAGATCTAAGCTCAATAGGTTGGGTTTTTTTACACTTGGGTAGTTCATAGCTCTGGGAAGAGAAGTTGTTTGACATTTACTATTGCATGATCTGTGTGAGAGGTGAACCTGACTAAGTGAGTTTACCAGTACAGGCAGAGTTGTGGTTTACAAACAATATCCAAGTACTAACGGAGTTTTGTGCTGAGTTTATAGCCTTGTGCTTATGTGCAATTGTGTGTGTGCGTGTGCGTGTGTGTGTGTGTGTGTGTGAGCGCGTGCGTATTTGTGCTTGGCTTTCTTGTCGTAGTGATACCTTTGTAGAATTAGACAAGAGAATTCATCTATAATGGCGCTCACACGTTCAAGTATTACAACCATTTATTTGCTTTTATGAAGTAAAATAGTGTACTTACGGTTAAGATACCAACATACATCTGCGTTTACAACTACACCTGCCTGTTTTAGTGGTAGCGGGTAGGTACTCCTCCACATTGCTGGTGGATGATTAACCTACTTCAGGAATAGCGACCCTGCCCATGCGAGCTTTTGGTTTTCCCTCATTCCCAATTTCCAGGAAAATCATGTCCTAACCTTAATACCTGATCCCTAATTTAGTCCTTCCTATCCCCTATTTTAAAATTCTCAACTGTTATATTCCTGTAACATTGCCTCAATGAATGTTCAATTCTCTGTCTTAATAGAATGATTATTTTAAAATTCAGAATGGTTGCGTTGAGTAAAGACTAATTTTACTGCGAAATCATGTAATTTATAATATCAAGTTAACTCAGTACAACTGATACCAGGAAGTTATCATACTTACACAAGCGGAATTATCAAACATAGTTTAACTGCTGTAATTACTAAAGATTATCCAAATCAGTACATCCAGTAAAAATGAATACAACTAGATTTTGGTCTTTATAAAATTAAGATTTCAAAATTCAGTATGGTGAATGGGTTAGTAGTGCTGACATAGGCTGTTGGTCACAGCAGTTGCAATAAAACCTTATGCACACAGGGTTGTTCAATACAATGCGCAATTTTTAGGTGCAGTTGCAGTGTTGGCACTGAATGCTGAACAGCCAAATTTATTCAGTCCTCATAATGGTTACTGAAGGCAGTCTTTAGCTTATACGATTAATTTGTGATTATAAAAGGAAATTATGTTGCATCAGACCAGGTACTGTTTGTGAGTTGTGTTTATATGTTAATTCTAAACTATGCAATCTTTGTACCATTCTAATTAACACTATGTGAATACAACTATTACATTAACGACTTGGAACACAACGTTTTTTATAAGTAATAAGTAAAAACATAAAGTTTTACCTTATAACCTGAACCGGTTTTCACCTTTAAGAGGCTTCGTCAGAGGTTGAAGAAGCCTTTTAAAGGTGAAAACCGGTTCAGGTTGTAAGGTAAAACTTTATGTTTTTACTTATAAAAAACTTTGTGTTCCGAGTCGTTAATGTAATAGTTGTATTTAGTTAAGTAACGGACACGTCATGGACAATGAAATCTAAGAATTTAACTATGTATAATGTGCATTTATCGCTTTTATTACTGACCACAACAGTAACATTTTTTGTAATATTCCTTCACCCATTTGTGGTTTATTTCGAGTTTTCCAGGTGCACATTGTAGTGTCTGCTGTTTGTTGTCATGAATGTTGTATATTTATGTCCCAAGTTAGTAATGTTCTCATCTCAAGTAAGATAAGTCATGAATCCAAGTACTGATTGATGTGTGAAACGTGTTTATGATCATTTTAAGATCAATTTTCTAATATATGAGGTGTGCAGTCCCTGTGGGCGAAGAAGTCGAGAATTAACGGTGGTGAATAAAGATCTGATTTGCCAGTATCTGTCTCGCAAATGATTTTTGTATTTAGTTGTGCAAAATTATATTGCAGCTGGCAATGCACAGGTGCCGGGTGCAATTATTCCAGGAAGTTTGTGTAGACAAAGCAATATTGTTCGATTGCCCTGCATGTACTGACTGGGAGCTAAGCCCATGTGTTAATAGCTTTAGTATACAATAGGAACAGGTAAATACCTGTTGAGATATGCTAAATACCATTTAAGTGTGTGCGTGCGTGCGTGTGTGTGTGTGTGTGTGTGTGTGTTTGTGGTGAGGGGGGAGATGGGTTTGGGATAATTTACGTTTTTCCTGGAGTGAGTTTTTTCAATTATAATAAAAGCTGTGTTGTCAAGACATCACTTGTATTCTGTTGGCTTAAGAAATTTTTCTTTTTTATTCCAGTGTAGCAATTGTTGGTTTTTCAAATGACTGAGTTAAGTGTATGGAGGCCAGACTATATGTTGATTATGAAAGCTTACCTTTAATCAATAAAATATAAAATAGTTACACAAATAAACATAAAATTCCATGCTATTTTTAATTTTAAAATAAGGGTAGGAACATGCCGACGCAACATTACTGGTATACTGCAGCTAGTGTTAGACATTACTGTACTGTACGACAGCGAGGTCATAACAAATGTATAGATATGAATTGGAGCGAATATGTCGAAGATGCTTACTGTACTACATTAGTGTGCAGCTTACTGTTAGAGTGAGACAAGAACGAAAGACAGCAATCTAGTACGGTGTGGCGCGCTACCTGATTGGTTGACTGAATCGTCAGTTTATGTATTTTTGGTTCTGATTCCGCGTTCATAGTTAATATTTTGATTTTTAATTATAAATGAAAGATGAGTTGATAGACTTAGTTTCTTTGTCTCTCATTATAAACATATTAAAATGAAATTGTCATGTCTTTACATCTTAAAGTATTATCATCAAATCATATCTTTAAGTCTTAAAAGTCATAAGTAAGGTAAAAGCTATGCTTGAAGTTGAAGGCGATTCCTTTTCTGAATGCCAGATATATCAGCCTTTGAATATAAGAGATTAATTTGTCGGTTTGTTTTTTAAAGTTGAAACTAGGCAAAGAACGAACTATAAAGAAAAACGTTTGACAATTTGGAACTATAATCTAATAACTGCAGTAACATATTCCACTACTATAAACACTTTCTTTTTTCACAATAAAGTGAACTGTTTGTCAGCTGACTTGTCATGATGTCTCACAGTACAGTAATGTCTCACAGTAAGGATAAACTCCTCATTATGGTTTGCTTTGTCGAGATATCATACAGTACAGTAATATCTCGCAGTAAGCTGCAGTCTACCAGTAATGCTGCGTCGGGATGTTTATACCTTAAGTTAACAATTAAACTCATACGTGCAGTTGCACTCATATAGAAAATTCAATATCCAAAATACAATTTCCTGCAGTTATTCTGGAAAGTTCGTGTAGGCAAAGTGATAGCCCTACATGTACTGTCCAAGAGTTAAACTCGTGTTCAATAGAGTTTGGCTTATGAAGACTGTTCCTGTTATATGCAGGAATAGGGAAAAGTAAAGAAGTGTTGGCATTAGGGTTAAGTTTGTGTGTGTGTGTGTGTGTGTTTGTTTGTTGATTTTAAGTGTTATGAGGACTGTGTGTGAAACATATTGAATGTTACATTTTATTGTGGATATTAGTTTACTGCTGGTTGGAAAGTAATTCCAATCTTATGAATACAGGTTAAGTCACACAAGGATAATCAGCACTTTACTGTAATTGGATTTGATTATAGTGTATGAACTGTCCGGAGCTGATTCTGAGTTCAGGCACTGTTGTTATAATAATTGATAACAATCTAATCTGGTTTACAATGTGTTAGTCTCTATATGGTTTTTTGTTTAATTTTAAATCACCGCTAAATTAATTATAGTTATTCCAGCAAGTAGTGCATAGCTAAGGAAATCATGTGACAGCCCTGCTCTTCCTGACCGAGAGCTAAAGTGCTAAGTTTGTGACTACTGCTTCTGACATAGTCAGGAGTAGGCAGTGGGAAATATAAATACCAAGTGTAAACTCATAAGTTTGGGTTGGGTTAGTTTATGGCCTTAAAGGAGAAATAATTTGACTTCTTCCTAATGCATGATCTGTCTTAAGAGCTAAAGGCTGTGGCTTGTGGATACTGTTTCTGATATTATCAGGAACAGGAATCAGTATAATTATAGAATGTGTGTGTGTGTGTGTGTTTGTATGTATGTGTGTGTATAGATCTAAGCTCAATAGGTTGAGTTTCTTTACACTGAGGTAGTTCATAGCTCTGGGAAGAGAAGTTGTTTGACTTTTACTATTGCATGATCTGTGTGAGAGGTGAACCTGACTAAGTGAGTTTACCAGTACAGGCAGAGTTGTGGTTTACAAACAATATCCAAGTACTAACGGAGTTTTGTGCTGAGTTTATAGCCTTGTGCTTATGTGCAATTGTGTGTGTGTGTGTGTGTGTGCGCTTGGCCTTCTTGCCATAGTGATACCTTTGTAGAATTAGACCAAGAGAATTCATCTATAATGGCGCCCACATGTTCAAGTATTACAACCATTTATTTGCTTTTATGAAGTAAAATAGTGTACTTACTGTTAAGATACCAACATACATCTGCGTTTACAACTACACCTGCCTGTTTTAGTGGTAGCGGGTAGGCACTCCTCCACGTTGCTGGTGGATGATTAACCTACGAGCTCTTGGTTTTCCCTCATTCCCAATTTCCAGGAAAATCATGTCCTAACCTTAATACCTTTTCCCTAATTTAGTCCTTCCTATCCCCTACTTTAAAATTCTCAACTAACGTTATATTCCTGTAACATTGCCTCAATGAATGGTTCAATTCTCTGTTCTTAACAGAATGATTATTTTAAAATTCAGAATGGTTGCGTTGAGTAAAGACTAGTTTTACTTCGAAATCATGTAATTTATAATATCAAGTTAACTCAGTACACCTAACACCAGGAAGTTATCGTACTTACACAACTGGAATTGTCAAACATAGTTTAACTGCTGTAATTACTAAAGATTTTCCAAATCAGTACATCCAGTAAAAATGAATACAACTAGATTTTAGTTTTTATAAAATTAAGATTTCAAAATTCAGCATGGTGAATGGGTTAGTAGTGCTGACATAGGCTGTTGGTCACAGCGGTTGCAATAAAACCTTATGCACACAGGGTTGTTCAATACAATGCGCAATTTTTAGGTGCAGTTGCAGTGTTGGCACTGAATGCTGAACAGCCAAATTTATTCAGTCCTCATAATGGTTACTGAAGGCAGTCTTTAGCTTATGCGATTAATTTGTGATTATAAAAGGAAATTATATTGCATCAGACCAGGTATTGTTTGCGAGTTGTGTTTATATGTTAATTCTAAACTATGCAATCTGTGTACCATTCTAATTAACACTATGTAAATACAACTATTACATTAAGGACTTGGAACACAAAATTTTTTATAAGTAATAAGTAAAAACATAAAGTTTTACCTTATAACCTGAACCGGTTTTCACCTTTAAAAGGCTTCTTCAGAGGGTGAAGAAGCATTTTAAAGGTGAAAACCTGTTCAGGTTGTAAGGTAAAACTTTATGTTTTTATTTATAAAAAACTTTGTGTTCCGAGTCGTTAATGTAATAGTTGTATTTAGTTAAGTAACAGACACGTCATGGACAACGAAATCCAAGCAACAGAATGTGTCTATATATTATTACTAAGGAGCACGGAGAGAGCATTATGTCTGTGACTGTGAATAAGCAAGTGCAAGTCAGTGATAGATATGACAACAGTGCTAATGAGAAATAACATTCCCATAAAATGTCTTAGTTTATCCTATTTTTAGTTTGGACTAGACATCTTTAGTTTGGATTTTATTTCTAGTATTGTACTGAACTTAGTGTAATTGCGTTGGATGCAGTTATTCTGGGCAGTTCATGTAGACAAAGTAATGTGGTTTGATTGTCCTGCATGTAGGCCTACTGACCGAGAGCTGAGCTCATGTTGCGATGGATGTGTTATCTAATGAAAACTGTTCCTGTTATATACAATGTCGTCAAGAGGTTTATAGCATGCAAGGATGCATTCGATTTTATTGTGTGTGCGAGTTGGTAGGCTTTATTTCTGTGTATTTGTCTTTACATTGTATGTAGTTGTTCTGTACATTTATGTGTATAACAGTACTGTGGTTTTCGTTATTGTTCAGTGTGTTAAGAAGTGCAACTTGTTTCTGTTGAATTCTGATATAGTTTACACATTGTACTGATCTGTTGTTGCAGTTATTATATTGGAAAGTTTGTGTAGGCAAAGTGATAGCCCTACATGCACTGTCCAAGAGTTAAACTCATGTTCAATAGAGTTTGGCTTATGAACACTGTTCCTGCTATATACAGGAATAGGGAAAGACTCAAAAAAGGAATACAATATATTAGGTTTAAGTTTTGTGTGTGTGTTGTATGTAGTTTCCTAGAATATTTAGTGATTGAAGACATGAGAGTGGTGTTACTCATGGCCCCCCACATCTTCCCTGCGGCCCCTATGCCAGGCCCCCTTCCATTCAAGACCCCTCTTATGAAAATGTATCCAACAATTTAAGTACACCTGGGTAGTGGTTAACTATCGGTTTGACGGCTTTGATCCTCTCACTCCACCTTGATTCAGAGAGGCTCTGTAGTGATAGAGGAATATGCTTTTTCAAAACATCCCATCGTGTAGGGCTGCTAGGGAAAAATGAGTAAAGACTCGCTTTATTTCCAAAAATGTCATCACATCTGCATTGAGTTTTGCTGCGTTAACACCCACACGGTTCAAGGAAGGCACCCCACATGGTGAAAACATTGCGTATTCGCTCTTTTCAAGAATTAATTTTGTATTTTTTAAATTGCTTCCCGCATATTTGCACTGTTATCGTAACCCTGAAAGTGACAATTCTGTAGTGCATGTTGAAACAATCTCATTGGCAATCGCTTCTCCTGGTTTGCTGATCTTAACATACCGTGGTCTTTTATGCTTATAGTAAACAATTTACTATGTTTGTTGCTTTATCATTATTGACATGATTTATTTAGATTGTTCTTTATATATAAAAGAAAATAATAATATCTGTCTGTTTGATATGAACAGTGTGCGAAATAGAACATTGAGAAACCTGGTTATGAAACTGTAAGCAACAGGCTGTTTATTGTTCCTGTTTGTATGTTGTATTGACATTACAGAATTGGCAGGATTTTGATTGCATTAGTAATGTAGTAATAGTAAGGATTCAAAATTTTATGCTACTTTGTATTTTCTAAGTAAAACAAAGTGATACTGTTTGTACGGGTATAAAGCGACTTTATACATCATATTTTGTAATGTTTCTTTAATCATTGAATGGCTGCCTTTTGATTTTTGTTTCAATACAAAACTTTGTAAATAAATGACTGTTATTTTGCACAATAATTGTATATTGACACAATCCTTTATAACTTCAGAAGTAAATGTGTATGCCTCATGTAGCAGAGAATGTGAAATGTGATTCACATCCTGCAGAAAGTATGAAAATTATTTATTTCCAAACGTGGTGATAGCAGTGTGTTGCTGACGTGTACAGTTTCTTTGAGCTGGGAAACCATAGTTATGCCTGGCAAAACATCCCAGTTTTTTTAAGAATACATTTTGATGAGACTAGTTTCATAATATAATGTGTTATAAGCTCAAGTTTTCATTGCTACCCAATTATTATAATCTTTAGTTATCATTTTATTTATACTATTGTAGTAGAGTTAGTGTACTGATGTTGGCTGGAGTTATTCCGGGCAGATTATGTAGAACAAAGTAATGTGGTTTGCTTGTCCTTGGATGTACTGACCGAGAGGTGAACTCGATACTGCAATGTGTTTAGCTTATGAAAACTGTTCATGTTTATGTACAGGAATAGGGAAATTCGATATATCTGAGCTGAATATTAGATTTTATGGTGTGTGTGTGTGTGTGTTTTGATTTTAAGTGGTTTGAGGACTTTGTGTTCATGCGTTTTTTAAATGTCGTGTGTAACTAGTTTATAGACTATTATTTGTGTAATACATGTTTGTTTTCTTTGATACGTAAATTTTTCATCTTTAGGTTTATATTTTATTTGTAGTATTGTAGTAGAGTTAGTGTAATGTGGTTGGGTGCAGTTATTCTGGGCAGTTTATGTAGGCAAATTAATGTGGTCTGTTTGTCCTGCATGTACTACCGAGAGCTGAAATCATGTTGTAATGTGTGTAGCTTATGAAAACTGTTACTGCTAGATACAGGAATAGGGGCACTCAAAAGGGGTTCAGTCTAACATTAGATTTCAAGGTGAGTGTGTGTGTGGGGGGGTTGGTATGAGTTTTTTTGTATATGAGTATATGAGTTGGTATGAGTATTTTGTTGGTAGGCTTTGTTTGTATGTATTTGTATATACATTGTGTGTCTTTAGTATGTATGTTTGTGTGTAACAGTACTGTGTTGTTTGTGAATGTTCGTTTTGTTAATGTTTGTAAGTTTGACAGACAATACCGTCTAGAGTTTGTCTGCACATTTAAATTCCTTTCTTACTGGGTTGAACATTTTTGCTGCTGTATAATGAAGCTTGTTATCGTATGAGTTGATAGGTTATTCTGGCAGCTCACATTATATGTTGACAACCACTTTCCTCTTAGGTGAGGGTAGTGAATTTGATGGAACATGTTTGAGGTGTGTTTACAGAATCATAAGCATTCGTGAATTTAGTTGCCCTTTCATACCTCCTCACTCTGTCTGCCCGCACAAGAAAAATTCTCTTAAGAAGATTTAAAAAGTTTCACTATTCGAAAAGGTAGTTGTGGTCATAACTTTTATAACTTTTTATCGACGTGTTCTTTACATTTTCAACAGGATGCCACTTTGTTTAATTCCAATGCGTGTATTGAGTCTAACAAGCATTTTTATAGTTGTAGTCTACCATTATTAGATTTACACTTTATTATCCTTACTGTGTGTAATGTCATTTTTTGGAGGAGGTACCAAACTACTATGTCTGTAAAAAAAAAATAGCTATTTCAGCACATATACCCCTCCCCCCTCTTAAGTGCTCTCGGTTACGTTTTCTAGTTTTCCCTTATCAGGTGTGTAGAGGTAATGCCTGAATATTGAGTGTCTATATATTATTACTAAGGAGCACGGAGAGAGCATTATGTCTGTGACTGAATAAGCAAGTGCAAGTGTAAGTCTTTGATAGATATGACAACAGTGCTAATGAGAAATAACATTCCCATAAAATGTCTTAGTTTACCCTATTTTTAGTTTGGACTAGACATCTTTAGTTTGGATTTTATTTCTAGTATTGTACTGAACTTAGTGTAATTGTGTTGGATGCAGTTATTCCGGGCAGTTCATGTAGACAAAGTAAGGTGGTTTGATTGTCCTGCATGTAGGCCTACTGACCGAGAGCTGAGCTCATGTTGCGATGGATGTGTTATCTTATGAAAACTATTCCTGTTATATACAGTGTCGTCAAGAGGTTTATAGCATGCAAGGATGCATTCAATTTTATTGTGTGTGCGAGTTGGTAGGCTTTATTTCTGTGTATTTGTCTTTACATTGTATGTAGTTGTTTTGTACATTTATGTGTATAACAGTACTGTGGTTTTCGTTATTGTTCAGTGTGTTAAGATGTGCAACTTGTTTCTGTTGTATTCTGTTATAGTTTACACATTGTACTGATCTGTTGTTGCAGTTATTATATTGGAAAGTTTGTGTAGGCAAAGTGATAGCCCTACATGCACTGTCCAAGAGTTAAACTCATGTTCAATAGAGTTTGGCTCATGAACACTGTTCCTGCTACATACAGGAATAGGGAAAGTCTCAAAAAAGGAATGATTATTTTAAAATTCAGAATGCTTGCATTAAGTAAAGACTAGTTTTACTGCGAAACCATGTAATTTATAATATCAAGTTAACTCAGTACAATTGTCACCAGGAAGTTGATCTTTCTTACACAAGCGGAATTGTCAAACATAGTTTAACTGCTGTAATTACTAAAGATTATCCAAATCAGTACATCCAGTCAAAATAAATAGAACTAGATTTTGGTCTTTATAAAATTAAAAAGATTTCAATATTCAGAATGGTGATTGGGTTAGTAGTGCTGACGTAGGCTGTTGGTCACAGCGGTTGCAATAAAACCTTATACACTGTAATTAAACAGTTGCTAATTACAAATAATAAATTTGATGTTGATAATAAAAAATGTTATTGTTTATGTATTGAATTAAAAAAAATTTAATGTTTTTTTTTTTTATTTTATCTTAATTAATTAATTCATTCATTAATTAATTATAAATTTTTTAATTACTTTCAAATATGTAAATTAGGTATTGTGTGTCAAAATTATTTGTTCACTAGAGATAATCTTGTTATGTCAGTTGGATCCAGGATTCTCTCTTCTGACTTAGCTCCTCTTCTTCTTCTTCTTCTGGATATATTTTTCTAATATTCTACTTTATGTTTAGAAGAAATAAAAAGCTAATATTTATAATACAAATAATCATGAACACAAATTATTTGAGTAATTCTGATGATTATTTTTCAAAATTTGAATTTTTGCGCCAATCTTACGCGCATCGACAATGGCATTGGCTGAGATTCACTCAGGTCGGTCGTGATAAAATGACAAAATACAACATTACAAAATTAATTATTTCGAGTTCTTTTAACTGTCGAAATGGTCAGAGAAGGCAAGGAACAAGATACAATACTTACAATTACTTTAATATAAATTATTATTGCTAAAAATAACAGGATTCTGGAAATATTGTCAATTAATAAGTGAAAAATTTGAACCAATTCGTAGAATGATGTCACTGGCTCGTGGAGGCTGTGTCCCGTTCGCTCTGCAAATCCAGTATGGCTGCTGTTCACCTCGATTTTTCTGCTACACATGCCGACTGCTATGGTCTGCTCCCTCAAATATAATTATGGATTCCTTCCTCTGCAATGTTGTAGTATCTCTGGATAATTATGTGAAGTGTTTTCTTCTTCTCGGCGATGTTGTTCTGTGTTGGATTAATGGTGCTGTGTTCCGTGTTCAAATCTGTTGAGTTCGTTTCCAGATAATATTTGTGTTGAATTAATCTCAAAATTTCGGTTGATTCCTCGTGCTTGTACTGGATATTATTATTCCTGTTGTTTTGGTTCAGTTTGGTGTTAGGTTACGTTATTATGTTGTTAAATTTCTGTAGTTAACCTCTGCAGTACATTTTTGAGTTGCACTTAAAATTTTTACAACCATTTATAGTTTTTAGATCTTCCGTCCGTAAAATTTGATCTGCACACATTCACGATTAACAATAGACTGATGACTTAAAGTCGTCGTTTTCGGTAGTAATTTATAAAATGTCTTATTCCTCTTACCATTGTCTGTTCACATTTACATGTCTTGTATTTGGTTTCAACTCATAAAAATATATGACTAGTTTTCCTATGTATTGCTGTAACTTAATTATTTATTAATTTTTTGAAAATTTAACTATCTAGCAATATTCTTAAGCTAATTTTACATAATTCAAAATATAACTGGGTTTGTTTTAAGTTCAGATAAGCCTAAAATTTACAATTTTTGATATTTATTATAGGCCTTGTGTTTTTTACAATTTTAGTAATTAAATGGTTTACAAGTGATTTTATGTTAATATTTCTTTTTAAATAATTTTACTCACTTCATGGTTATTGCTTGTTGTTAATAATTTGTTGTTATTATACTCCAATATTGATTAATTTACATTTTATCTGAGTAGTGTACCCTTCTAGGCCTAGTATTACATATTTCCAAATAAAGTTAATTTTATTCTTTTGTCATTACATTTGCTAATATTTGGTTCTGTGCTGATTACATTTTCATATCTTTGTTTTACATGGACTAGTTTCTATGAATTGTATACAATTCTATTGAATTTATTCATTTGGGTTTGACTCTATGATAGTAGTTGATTTTGGTGTAAAATGCTGTTTTGTTTTTCTATTCGGGTTTGTTAGTTATTTTGCCCTATTATTCTTTGTATGGTTTACAGTTTAATAATACAATATTTATATTACCTACTTGCCTTCTCTGCCTTAACAAACTTTGAAATCATTGAACATTAAATAATACAACATATTATCTTATATCTATTAATTTTTATATCACTTAATCATAACAAAAATATCGTATACTTAATATTTTTTTTTATAGATATATATACTTTGATTAAAATAAAACATCTTATTACTAATACTACTTTCAGTCTTTCACTGTCTTTTGTATTTACTATACCTAATTTGATTAAACTAAAAACATCTTATTAATAATACTTTCAGTTATTAAACTGTCTTTTGTATTTAGGTTTCTTTTTTGTAACACTTAACTATAATAAAAACATCTTATATCTATGATTTTTCATTTATATCTAATCTTCAAAACATTCTTATTACTAATAATATTCTCAGTTAGTAAACTGTCTTTTGTTCTTATGCTAATTTTATATGGTATCTCTCTACACTAATGGTAGTCTCCTTTAAATAATTTTCTTTTCTTTCACTATTTATTTCTTATAGTATGTCACTCGTTATTCTCTACACTCACTGTAGTCTCTAACTTTTGTTATATTTTATTATGGTATTTCACCTTATAATTTCTACACTAATGGTAGTCTTTTGTTTTTACACTATGGTAGTTTTTGATTTGTTTCTACACTATTGGTAGTCTTATGGTTTGTTTTTACTCTGTTCTTAAATTAGGCGTACATTTAGTTTACAATTTATTTTAATTGCATTGTATCCTGTAACTTGAGTTATTTGGTCTGACATTTATCATTGGTTTTAATTTAGTTTCATTTGGTATATTCATTCTTCATAAAGTTTTAGTGAATAGCCTTTCTTGTTTCTATATTTCTTTTAGGAACTTTGACATATTTTGTCTCTTCTTTCTTATTCTATAAGAAATTCGTCGTCGTCTTAATGTGCAAAATTATATTGCAGCTGGCAATGCACAGGTGCCGGGTGCAATTATTCCAGGAAGTTTGTGTAGGCAAAGCAATATTGTTCGATTGCCCTGCATATACTGACTGGGAGCTAAGCCCATGTGTTAATGGCTTTAGTATACAATAGGAACAGGTAAACACCTGTTGAGATATTATGCTAAATACCATTTAAGTGTGTGTGTGTGTGTGTGTGTGCGCGCGCGAGAGTGAAAGAGTGATTGGGGGGGGATAATTTATATGTTTTTGTCGCAGTTAGTTTTTTCATTGGTAATAAAGGCTGTGTTGTCAAGACATCACTTGTATTCTGTTGGCTTAAGAAATTTTTCTTTTTTAATCCAGTGTAGCAATTTTTGGATTTTCAAATGCCTGAGTTAAGTGTATGGAGGCCAGAATATATGTTGATTATATGGAAGCTTACCTTTAGTCAATAAAATATAAAATAGTTACACAAATAAACATAAAATTCCACGCTGTATTTAATTTTAAAATAAGGGTAGAAACATGCCGACGCAACATTACTGGTAGACTGTCTTATACTATTTTATTACTGCCCAATAAATCTTATATGTAATATCAATAATTTTATTCAACTTTTGTTCCGGGCATCATCTCGTGATATGATACAAGAATATTTACTTACTTTAGGTCCAGAATTCGTTTAAGCGAACCAGAAGATAGTGGAATGTGTTATTTGAAATAATAACTCTTGCTTGAAATGTTTACCAAATGACATTACCTTTTAATAACATCTTACTATAAAACATGTGACCCTACCGTGCGACATATGCACACTTCTATACACCCAATAGGTATTACGTCATGAGACGCAGTTACATTGATTAAGTCAAAAAATTCCCTTAAACATTTCAATAGGCCCTCCAAAATAACATTCAATTCTATTTTTTATGTTTTAATAACATATTACTACAAAAACATGTCTCTACCGTGCGAAATAAGCACGCTATTAAATGCCGTTTGGCGTTGCGTCATGAGACGCAGTTCTACTGTACAAGTTTAAAAATTTCTCTTAAGCATTTAATAAGCCCTCCAAAATAACATACTCAATTATATTTTTTATGATATCATAATTATAAATAGTTGTACAACCCAGCACTGCTTAAATTTTATATTTATATTATGTTCACGCAATCACACACTCATTCATGCAGTACAATTTTATGGACGTCCCTAACTGACCTCATTTTATTTGAATTTAAAATAGAAATTGAAAATTGTTTTTATAAGTTTGCTACTTAGCTGCATCTCGAAGACGTCGCATCGTTACACGCACTAATAGACGTTAAAAACTTTAACGAAAACTGTTATTTTCTTTAAAAGTTGTTACACCGTTATTTCATGTTTATATGAATACTGCACTTTGACATTATAGAACAACACTTAGTTGTGTAAAATTTAGATGGAATTAGCGTTTGGAGAAATACCGGCCGGTACGCTATGCTTCTGAGTCAAGACTGAGGCGTCTTTGTTTGTTACGCATCAATTCAGAGGTGGGGGACAAACTACGTCGCTCAATCCTTTGTTCACAAAAGTATGTATTGCGTAGTAGCATACCTTTGGCTGACGAAATCATGTGCGCAGCTTGTGACACATTTGTATGACAACTGTTTTTGCTGTTTCTGGACGTCTACGTTCGACCTTGACGCAATCCTGTACACTCGAATTGCGCAGTTGCAAACCCTCAATAAAACTTTACCAATTTTTTATATGTGACTTGGAAATGAAAATACAATTTATATCGATTATTCCCCAAAATATAATAGGGCCAGAATTGTACTGTTACAACTGCAGCTAGTGTGAGACATTACTGTACTGTACGACAGCGAGGTTATAACAAATGTATAGATATGAATTGGAGTGAATATGTCGAAGATGCTTAGTGTACTATATTAGTGTGCAGCTTACTGTTAGAGTGAGACAAGAACGAAAGACGGCAATCTAGTACGGTGTGGCGCGCTACCTGATTGGTTCACTGAATCGTCAGTTTATGTATTTTTGGTTCTGATTCCGGGTTCATAGTTGATATTTTGATTTTTAATTATAAATGAAAGATGAGTTGATAGACTTAGGTTCTTTGTCTCTCATTATTTAAATAAAATTTATATTTAAATATAATTGTCATGTCTTTACATCTTAAAGTATTATCAGCAAATCATATCTTTAAGTCTTAAAAGTCATAAGTAAGGTAAAAGCTTTGCTTGAAGTTGAAGGCGATTCCTTTTCTGAATGCCAGATATATCAGTCTTTGAATATAAGAGATTAATTTGTCGGTTTGTTTTATAAAATCGAAACTAGGCAAAGAAAGAACTATAAAGGAAAACGTTTGACAATTTTGAACTATAATCTAATAACTGCAGTAACACATATTCCACTACTGTAAACACTTTTTTCCCAGTAAAATGAACTGTTTGTCAGCTGACTTGTCATGATGTCTCACAGTACAGTAATGTCTCACAGTAAGGATAAACTCCTCATTATGGTTGTCAATTGCTTTGTCGAGATATCGTACAGTACAGTAATGTCTCATAGTAAGCTGCAGTCTACCAGTAATGCTGCGCCGGGATGTTTATACCTTAAGTTAACAATTAAACTTATACGTGCAGTTGCACTCATATAGAAAATTCAGTATCCAGAATACAAGTTCCTGCAGTTATTCTGGAAAGTTTGTGTAGGCAAAGTGATAGCCCTACATGTACTGTCCAAGAGTTAAACTCGTGTTCAATAGAGTTTGGCTTATGAAGACTGTTCTTGTTATATGCAGGAATAGGGAAAAGTAAAGAAGTGTTGGTATTAGGGTTAAGTTGTGTGTGTGTGTTTATTGTACATAATTACCTAGAATATTTAGTGGTTTAATACGTGAGAGTGGTGTTAACTGTTTGATGTGAACAGTGTGCGAAATAGAACTTGAGAAACCTGGTTATGAAACTGTAAGCAACAACATGGAACTATATTGTTTATTGTTGCTGTTTGTATGTTGTATTGGTAGTACAAAATACAATGATATTATAGAATTGTCAGGTTCTTGGTTATAATAGTAATGGAGTGTAAGGATTTAAGATTTTATCCCACTTTGTATTTTCTAAGTAAAACAAATTTTTACTGTTTGTACAGGTGTATAGTGACTTTATACATCATATTTTGTAATGTTTGTTTAATCATTCCATGGCTGCCTTTTGATTTTTCTTTAAACACAAAACTTTGTAAATAAAATGACTGTGGTTTTTCACAGTAATTGCATATTGACACAGTCCTTTATCACTTCAGAAGTAAATGCTTATGCCTGAGGTACCAGAGTATGTGAATTAACGTTCTGCAGAAAGTCTGAAATAAAATGTATTATCAGCATGGTGATACCAGTTGGGTAGCTGATGTGTGCAGTTTCTTTGAGCGGGGAAACAATAGTAATTTCCAGGCGGGGAAGCCTGGTGAAACATCTGTTCCCAATTTTCCATAAAAACGTTGATGAGCATAGATGCATAGGCAATAGGTTATAAGATCAAGTTTTCATTGATACCCTATTTTTTCGTCTTTAGTTATCGATCTTGTTTGTACTGTTGTAGTAGAGTTAGTGTACTGGTGTTGGGTGAATTTATTCCAGACAGTTTGTTGGCGAAGTTAATGTGGTTTGATTGTCCTGCATGTAGTGACCAAGAGCTGAACTCGATCTTCCAATGTGTTTAGCTTATGAAAACTGTTCCTGTTACATACAGGAACACGGACACTTGTAAGGTTTTGCGTAGCATTAGATTTTAAGGTGTGTGTGTTTGATTGTTTGTTGATTTTAAGTGTTATGAGGACTGTGTGTGAAACATATTGAATGTGACATTTTATTGTGGATATTAGTTTACTGCTGGTTGGAAAGTAATTTCAATCTTATGAATGCAGGTTAAGTCACACAAGGATAATCAGCACTTTACTGTAATTTGATTTGTTTCTACTGTATGAACTGTCCAGAGCTGATTCTGAGTTCAGGCACTGTTGTTATAATAATTGATAACAATCTAATCTGGTTTACAATGTGTTACTCTCTATATGGTTTTTGTTTAATTTTAAAGCAAGAGATGTCACCGCTAAATTAATTATAGTTATTCCAGCAAGTAGTGCATGGCTAAGGAAATCATGTGGCAGCCCTGCACTTTCTGACCGAGAGCTAAAGTGCTTAGCTTGTGAATACTGCTTCTGATATAATCAGGAGTAGGCAGTGGGAAATATAAATACCAAGTGTAAACTCATAAGTTTGGGTTGGGTTTGGTGTTCTGGGTCAGTTTATGGCCGTAAAGGAGAAATTATTTGTCTTCTTCCCAATGCATGATCTGTCTTAAGAGCTAAAGGACGTAGCTTGTAGATACTGTTTCTGATATTATCGGGAACAGGAATCGGTATAATTATAAAATGTGTGTGTGTGTGTGTAGATCTAAGCTCAGTAGGTTGTTTTTCTTTACACTGAGGTAGTTCATAGTTCTGGGAAGAGAAGTTGTTTGACATTTACTATTGCATGATCTGCATGAGAGCTGAACCTGACTTAAGTGAGATTACCAGTACAGGCAGAGTTGTGGTTTACAAACAATATCCAAGTACTAACGGAGTTTTGTGCTGAGTTTATAGCCTTGTGCTTATGTGCAATATTGTGTGTGTCTGTATGTGTGTGTGTGTGTGCGCGCGTGCATATTTGTGTTTAGCTTTATTGTAGTAGTGGTACCTTTGTAGAAGTAGATCAAGAGTATTCATCTATAATGGCGGTCACACGTTCAAGTATTACAACCATTTATTTGGTGTTATGAAGTAAAATAATGTACTAACTGTTAAGATACCATTATATATCTGCATCTACAACTACACCTGCCTGTTTTAGTGGTAGCGGGTAGGCACTCCTCCACGTTGCTGGTGGATGATTATCCTACTTCAGGAATAGCGACCCTGCCCATGCGAGCTCTTGGTTTTCCCTTATTCCCAATTTCCGGGAAAATCATGTCCAAACCTTAATACCTGATCCCTAATTTAGTCCTTCCTATCCCCTACCTTAAAATTCTCAACTAACATTATATTCCTGTAACATTGCCACAATGAAGTTCAATTCTTTGTTCTTAACAGAATGATTATTTTAAAATTCAGAATGCTTGCATTAAGTAAAAACTATTTTTACTGCGAAACCATGTAATTTATAATATCAAGTTAACTCAGTACATCTGACACCAGGAAGTTGATCATTCTTACACAAGCGGAATTGTCAAACATAGTTTAACTGCTGTAATTACTAAAGATTATCCAAATCAGTACATCCAGTCAAAATGAATAGAACTAGATTTTGGTCTTTATAAAATTAAGATTTCAATATTCAGAATGGTGATTGGGTTAGTAGTGCTGACGTAGGCTGTTGGTCACAGCGGTTGCAATAAAACCTTATACACACACGGTTGTTCAATACCATTCCCAATTTTTAGGTGCAGTTGCAGTGTTGTGTACAAAATGCTGAACAGCCAAATTTATTTAGTCTTCATAATGGTTACTAAAGGCAGTCTTTAGCTTATGCGATTAATTTGTGATTATAAAAGGAAATTATGTTGCATCAGACCAGGTACTGTTTGCATGTTGTGTTTATACGTTAATTCTAAACTATGCAATCTGTGTACCATTCTAATTAACACTATGTATAATGTGCATTTATCGCTTTTATTACTGACCACAACAGTAACATTTTTTGTAATATTCCTTCACCCATTTGTGGTTTATTTCGAGTTTTCCAGGTGCAGATTGTAGTAACTGCTGTTTGTTGTCATCAATGTTGTATATTTATGTCCCAATTTAGTAATGTTTTCATCTCAAGTAAGATAAGTCATGAATCCAAGTCCTGATTGATGTGTGAAACGTGTTTATGATCATTTTAAGATCAATTTTCTAATATATTATGAGATGTGCAGTCCCTGTGGGCGAAGAAGTCAAGAATTAATGGTGGTGAATAACGATCTTATTTGCCAGTAACTGTCTCGCAAAAGATTTTTGTATTTAGTTACACAACTAATATGCAAAATTATATTGCAGCTGACAATGCACTGGTGCCAGGTGCAATTATTCCATGAAGTTTGTGTAGGCAAAGCAATATTCTTCGACTTGTTTAAATTAGCAGCCATCCTTACTACTTCTTTTATGAATTTGCTAACTGCTATAATTTTTATTGTTCGACTAAGCTTTTCGTCATCACTGACATCTTCAGGTCTTAAACAACCTGAAGACCAGGTTGTTTAAAAACAGGTTGTTTAAGACCTGAAGATGTCAGTGATGACGAAAAGCTTATTCAAACAATAAAAATTATAGCAGTTAGCAAATTCATAAAAGAAATAACAAAGCAATATTGTTCGATTGCCCTGCATGTACTGACTGGGAGCTAAGCCCATGTGTTAATGGCTTTAGTATACAATAGGAACAGGTAAATGCCTGTTGAGATATGCTAAATACCATTTAAGTGTGTGTGTGTGAGGGGTTTGGTATAATTTATGTTTTTTCTGCAGTGAGGTTTTTCATTGGTAATAAAAGCTGTGTTGTCAAGACATCACTTGTATTCTGTTGGCTTAAGAAATTTTTCTTTTTTAATCCAGTGTAGCAATTGTTGGTTTTTCAAATGACTGAGTTAAGTGTATGGAGGCCAGAATATATGTTGATTATATGAAAGCTTACCTTTAGTCAATAAAATATAAAATAGTTACACAAATAAACATAAAATTCCATGCTATATTTAATTTTAAAATATGGGTAGGAACATGCCGACGCAACATTACTGGTAGACTGCAGCTAGTGTGAGACATTACTGTACTGTACGACAGCGAGGTCATAACAAATGTATAGATATGAATTGGAGCGAATATGTCGAAGATGCTTACTGTACTACATTAGTGTGCAGCTTACTGTTAGAGTGAGACAAGAACGAAAGACGGCAATCTAGTACCGTGTGGCGCGCTACCTGATTGGTTCACTGAATCGTCAGTTTACATATTTTTGGTTCTGATTCCGGGTTCATAGTTAATATTTTGATTTTTAATTATAAATGAAAGTTGAGTTGATAGACTTAGGTTCTTTGTCTCTCATTATAAACATATTTAAATATAATGGTCATGTCTTTATATCTTAAAGTATTATCATCAAATCGTATCTTTAAGTCTTAAAAGTCATAAGTAAGGTAAAAGCTTTGTTTGAAGTTGAAGGCGATTCCTTTTCTGAATGCCAGATTTATCAGCCTTTGAATATAAGAGATTAATTTGTCGGTTTGTTTTATAAAATCGAAAGTAGGCAAAGAACGAACTATAAAGAAAAACGTTTGACAATTTTGAACTATAATCTAATAACTGCAGTAACACATATTCCACTACTATAAACACTTTCTTTTTTCACAATAAAGTGAACTGTTTGTCAGCTGACTTGTCATGATGTCTCACAGTACAGTAATGTCTCACAGTAAGGATAAACTCCTCCTTTTTGTCAATTTAAGGAATTTATTTGGAGGCGAGTTCAAAGTCGACGCGTTCTTATCTCGTCAGTTTATGTGTTTTTGGTTCTGATTCCGGGTTCTTAGTTAATATTTTGATTTAATTTTTTTAATATTTTGATTTAAGGATAAGGTTGTCAATTGCTTTGTCGAGATATCGTACAGTACAGTAATGTCTCGCAGTAAGCTGCAGTCTACCAATAATGCTGCGTCGGCATGTTCATACATTAAGTTAACAATTAAACACATGGGTGCAGTTGCACTCATATAGAAAATTCATTATCCAGAATACAAGTTCCTGCAGTTATTCTGGAAAGTTCTTGTAGGCAAAGTGATAGCCCTACATGTACTGTCCAAGAGTTAAACTCATGTTGAATAGAGTTTGGCTTGTGAACACTGTTCCTGTTACATACAGGAATAGGGAAAAGTTAATTGGACATTTTACTTAATTAGGTTTAAGTTGTGTGTGTGTGTGTGTGTGTGTGTGTGTGTGTGTGTGTGTGTGTGTGGGAGGGGGGTACGTAGTTTCCTGTTTCCCAGTTTATCCAGAGAAAAGTTTGACAAGCATAGATGCATATGTAATAGTTTATAAGTTCAAGTTTCCATTGGTAGCCATTTTTTCGTCTTTAGTTACACATTTTATTTGTACTATTGTAGTAGAAGTAGTGTTGTGTGGTTGGACGGAGTTATTCCGGGCAGTTTATGTAGGCAAATTAATGTGGTCCATTTGTCCTGCGTGTACTGGCCAAGAGCTGAGCACATATTTTAATGTGTTTAGCTTATGAATACTGTTCCTGTTAGACACAGGAAATGTTCCTGTTTCTTCTGGTAGTGATACCTTTGTAGAAGTAGACCAAGAGAATTCATCTATAATGGCACTTACACGTTCAAGTATTACAACCATATTTGCTTTTATGATGTAAATAGTATACTTACTGTTAAGGTACCATCATACTGTATATCTGCTTCTACAACTACATCTGCCTGTTTCAGTGGTAACGGGTAGGTAGTCCTCCACGTTCCTGGTGGATGATTAACCTACTTCAGGAATAGCGACCCTGCCCACGTGAGCTCTTGGTTTCCCTCATTCGCTAAGTACCGGGAAAATCATGTTCCAACCTTAAATCCTTCAAATCCTTCTTATCTCCTATTTTAATATTGTCAACTTACACTTGGATTCATATAACCTTCTATCATATAACAAGTAAATTGCTTTGTGTTCCTTATAAAATATGCATTACAATGTTCGAACTGGTTGTAATTTAGCCTGTAATTAAGATGAAAATTGACTTTTAATTTTTAACAAATTCGTAAGTGTCATTATTATTTAAAAGTCCTGGAATTGTTTGCAGAAATGCTCCCAGCAAGAGAAGATTATAGATATTACAAACATTTTTTATTACAGGCTTGCAAAACATTATGAAAATTATCCGAATTGTGGAAGTCGAGAAACCAGGCTTCTTAACTTTTGTTGGTTTCCATTCAATCTCTCTTGTGTATCGTACTTTAATCTGAGTAATATTTTACAGTAGTTGTTCAGAAGTGGTAGAAACACTGTTTCTTTTTACAACATTTATTGTTCCTTTATCTTTAAGATGAGGTATCACCACATGATTCTTCTTAACTTGTTGAGTGCAGGCATAGTAGTATTACTATTTGGGATTTATATGGAGATTGTAACATTGCAACATTATGTTTCTTGTCCTTTCAAATGTTCACTGTAGTAGTTTATGTCCGACTTGTTCCCTGTCTTTCACCGTTCATGTTTTTCCAATTAGTTGGAATCTCTTTGTAGTAATTTGAATTGTTTACAAGTGCAACTGGTTTTCTGTTGAATTCTGTTATATTGTACACATTGTACTGAGAGTTATGGGTGGCTAAACACCTGTTTGCCATACTCTCGTAAAAAAATCCGCATTGTTAGAATTGAAATGGGTGAAATAGTATTGTATTGGAGACAATATACTGGTTTTGGGTTCAGTTACTCTGGGCAGTTTGTGTTGAGAAAATAAAGCGGTTTCATTGTCTTACATGTGTGATATTATCTTTTTACTGATAATAATGAATTTAATTAATTGTACTGTTACTCATTATTTACAGTCTTATTTCTTCGGGCGCCATCTTGCCTTAGTACCAACTGCAAGAAAAATTTATGTACTTACCAATTTCGGGCCAGTTTCTTTTCGGCGAACACAGGAGGTCAGAATGGTTTGTTCGCTATTATTTTCTTTCTTAACTAAGGTCGGCATTGACTGACTCGTCACGCCTTCCATTATTCTCGATTCTGTTAACTGGCTTTCTAGATTACTGTCAGTGAAGCTGACTTCATTGCTAATATTTTCATTAGTATTCATCATTTTTATTTAATTCTTATTTATCTATTATAAACATTCATCAATAACACTGTAACATAACCCTACCTGACACTCTCGTCATCTACGTCTATTTCTACATACCAAAAAAATGTTTTTTTTTTATTTCAAACAATCATTCTGCTCTCCAAGTGGCCTATATTTATATAAAAATATTTTATATAAAATGTCCCTGAGTTTGGAAGCCAATTGTGATATCTTTTTACTGATAATAATGAATTTAATTAATTGTACTGTTATTCATTATTTACTGTCTTATTTCTTCGGGCGCCATCTTGCCTTAGTACCAACTGCAAGAAAAATTTATGTACTTACCAATTTCGGGCCAGTTTCTTTTCAGCGAACACAGGAGATCAGAATGGTTTGTTTGAAATAAATAACTAATTTATTGATGTGTTACCAAATGACATTCCCTTTTATTTTCCTTTCACTCGCACACTTGTACATTTCACTCTTTTTAAATCATCTTGAACATATTTGGCCACGAGGCTCAATTAATAAAACATCAATTAATAAAACATCAATTAATAAAACAAACTGATTATTTAATCTAGAAATTGTAAAACAACAAATCAAATGACTTTATAAATATGCGCAACCAGCACTTCTATATTAACATACTTTTCATTCACTCACGCACACGCAAATACCCCATACCCTTAAGAGATCTCATTTTTTCTTTTAAAATAACATTATAATGATAAATTTTGGTTTAGCCCTTATTACAATTTTGTTCAAACCCCATTTTGTTACCCAGCTGATGAGTTTTGAAGACGTCGCATTGTTCCGTGCACTACATCGATCGTTATTTAAATTTCACTGAATTTACATGTTTTTTTTTTTTAAAGAGCAATTTTACTGTTAGTTAACTCTGACTACGGTTTTTTAATTCTGTGCTTCACCTTTTAAAACTGTAATTCACATTTTACTGTTTTGCGGGCCCGCAATTTACGTTCCGGAACTTTATAGGTGTCACTCGCGCAAGTGTTTTATTTCAGACTGGGCTGAGACGAACGGCACTACATTGTAAAGTGGCCGCGACTGTTTTACAAACTTCCATTGTTTTAAGTTTTTGTATCCCTATGCCAGTAGGATGTTCGTCTGACACTCCCGTATTCCAGCGTTATGTACTGTAAGTACTGATGTAAGATCGTTCGATTGGATGTTACATCATCGGTTAGTCACTGTTTCTCAAAATAACTGTTTTACTAGCATCTGGAGCTGACCTTGACACAATTTCGCCCGTTTGTCTATTATGTCTTTATAATTCATGAATAATATTTTAAAATCACTTTTCTAATTTTGTCCCAATAAAATTTACCGTATCATCAATTTACGTCTATGTCTCCCCAAAATTATGTTACATTACCAATATTATTTTATCAAAATACACTGATTTTTTATATTACCCCAGGTAGGCCAAAATGTCCCGTTACAATACCCCCTCAGTGAGAGGTTTTATGCCGAAGCATAAAAACTCTCAGTGACACACTCATACTTGCTAAAGGGATCAGCCAGGATATGTTCCCACAACCCCGTTTAAGGTTTACCAAAAAAAATATAATTAACTCACCCTTGGTCCAGTGACTATGACCGCACCTGAAAGACCTTACTGGACTTCTCTCTCGAGATCCCAACACCATAAAGTCAGCCAGGTACTTAACACTCCTGGTCTGATGCACAGGCCAGCTCAGGACCGCCGCCACAGCATCACCAAACACTGAAACAACAAATCAAAATATCAACTAGTGGCCTTGTACAATACTATATCCCTAACTGATCTGTTTCCCCTTAGTGGTGCTGGTTTGCGTTAAGAAGCACTGGTTTTTTTCTCTTAACCTCTTAACATATATATAAATACATAACATAACATGATACATATTTTAAAATTCCATAATCTCATTCTGTTAACTTTTATCCCAAAATTCAAAATTATTGCCCTGATTCCCATCAGAATTTAAACAAACATTTCCCATTCCAATATTACAAACACCTTGCCTCCTAGGATTAATATTTCAAAACAATTAAATTCATTTAAATTCTTATATATGACAAAATCAACTACATCTAAACATTATTTCCTTATATCTTTCTCAACTTGGCTAAACATCTCCATATTCTACATCTCAAATTAACACAAAATTATCTAAGTACATCATAAAATCAATTACATATTCTACATCATACTAAACATTGTTGTTATTACATTAACAATAAACAATTCACCTTTTTGCCTGACCAAAATTACACACTTTACATCTTTAAATTTGCATATAAAATTATAAAAATTGCATTTTAATCTCAATTGAACTTTTATTAATTAATCATCAATTATTTATCCCTTAACTTTTCCATTTTTTTTGTTTGTCCTCCAACTATGAATTTTCTATTGTCTATTTTCATCATTTATTAATTTGGGTGATTCTCAGTTATTCATAACAATTCACTTTATCAACTTGGCATTTACCTATAACCTTAACCCCCTTCTGACTATAACGCTCACTTACAAATTCTTTATCTAGTATGACACCCATCTAGCAAAACATCTACCAACCATTCTCTACCCCTAACTTACTATTCTAACTCATTTCGCATCATTCTACCCTTATAACAAAATACGCTCTACCCCTTTGTACTCAGGATGTGTGTTCCCTCCCAATGCTCATTCCCTCATTTGGTTCCTGGACCCTCCCTAGGTAACCCTTTCCGGCGCATATTGGTTCCCCTCCCGCCACAACGCTTTTCGTTGAGGACTCCTCATCACACCACCCCCCTTACAAATTCCCCTTTCAACTAATTACTCTCCCATTACATCACTTTCATCTACAAAATATCTCCATTTCTTTATTACCTCAATATATCAATCATTACTCTACATATTTTCCCATAGCTACTGTGTCACTATCAATACTCAAATTCTACATTATTTGTATTTCACCTCTTATTCTCTCTGACACCCATCTATACTCAACTTGGACCGACTCAAATGTCTTACTTAAACAGTTACTATCACCCAAATTCTATCTTTTACAACTTCACATTTATTCACTATTTATTATCAAGTTTAACTCTCATAAAATCATTTAAATTCATTACCAAAATTTATTTATATAACATTTTAAATCAATCAACATATTTTAACATCTCAAATCAATTACCATTCAATCAATTCTTGAAAACACAAATTATTTTAATTACTTTCTTCCAAAACAATTACATTTCCTTTATTACAAACTCATCATTTATTTAGTCTGCTAAAATAATATTATTATTATTAAAACAATTTCTACTACATACACATATAGTTTACATCACACACCTGTTACAATACATATACAGTTAATTTCACTAAAATTTATTTACAATCTTTTGTCATTATTTTTTCAGTTTACCACACTTCATTTTCTAAGTTAGCAAGGTTAGAACCATAAAGTAAAATATTTAAAAAAGTTCATCCATTGAGTTTATAATTCAGCTTCCATCATCATGTAAATATCTAACATATTTAAAACATAAGTCATTTTTATCCACATACAATTTATTATTATTATTATTATGACCACTATCGACATAATATTTGACACCATTCTTATCTATCAATTCATAAAACCCGTCTACATTTGTGATTTTAGTTCTTTCTCCATTAGAATTTTTATTCAACATAAAGTCAGTTATTTTATCATCATACTCCTCCACTATATCAATTACATCATCAAAATAATTATCCATCTCTATTTTACAAGGTAAGTATTTTATATCATCTATTTCCTTCAGTTCTAACCTCTCTTTCAACTCTTTATAATTTCTCTTTAACTGAAATAATTCTATCTCTCTATCAATACACAACTCTCTATCTAAATATCTCTCATCATACCACCATATCGCACTTTCTCTCTCATCCCACACAGAGGGCACTAAACTCATAAAAATTCGGGGAACAACTCAAAGACCTCATGTCTTCCAATAATAAGGGACTCTTGCCCTTCAACAACAACATTTGTAAACACCTTGGTTCACAATAAACCTGGGAAAAATTTACCCTCTGCCACTCTTCTACCTCTATACTATCTTTCCACTTTCTCTCTGACTCATAAACACACATTAACATTCCATTATTACATTCTAAAACTTCATCAGTATTCTCAATATTTACCCTATTATTCTTTAACACCATATTTTTACTTATATTGTCATAATTCTCACTCCTACTTACCTCAGAATTGTAATTAACATCATTATCATCACTAGTCAATACTTTACTATCTAACACTACCTCTTCCACTATTTTGTCATCATTAATATTTGTCGTAACTATAACATTGTCATCTAACTTCTTATTCAGTATCTGATTGAATTTACGTTCTAAATTTTTATTCATTTCATCAATCTTCTTCTCGCAACTGCTACTTATTGATTCTAATATTTATTCTTCAACTGTATTCAAACGTGTATCAATCTCATTCAGACGTTTATTCATGTTAATTTCAAATTTAACATTCTGTGTATTCATTACATCAAATTTACTACTCTGTTCATCTAATTTCTCATTGAAACTACTTCTAATTTCTTTGATTTCGTTTTTTTGTTCATCGAATTTGCTATCAAATTTATTCAACAGTAACTGCATCATAGTTATCATATCGCTATTATTTTCTTTCTTAACTAAGGTCGGCATTGACTGACTCGTCACGCCTTCCATTATTCTCGATTCTGTTAACTGGCTTTCTAGATTACTGTCAGTGAAGCTGACTTCATTGCTAATATTTTCATTAGTATTCATCATTTTTATTTAATTCTTGCTTATCTATTATAAACATTCATCAGTAACACTGTAACATAACCCTATCTGACACTCCCGTCATCTACGTCTATTTCTACATACCAAAAAAATTTTTTTTTAAAATTTCAAACAATCATTCTGCTCTCCAAGTGGCCTATATTTATATAAAAATATTTTATATAAAATGTCCCTGAGTTCGGAAGCCAATTGTGATATTATCTTTTTACTGATAATAATGAATTTAATTAATTGTACTTTTATTCATTATTTACTGTCTTATTTCTTCGGGCGCCATCTTGCCTTAGTACCAACTGCAAGAAAAATTTATGTACTTACCAATTTCGGGCCAGTTTCTTTTCAGCGAACACAGGAGATCAGAATGGTTTGTTTGAAATAAATAACTAATTTATTGATGTGTTACCAAATGACATTCCCTTTTATTTTCCTTTCACTCGCACACTTGTACATTTCACTCTTTTTAAATCATCTTGAACATATTTGGCCACGAGGCTCAATTAATAAAACAAACTGATTATTTAATCTAGAAATTGTAAAACAACAAATCAAATGAATTTATAAATATGCGCAACCAGCACTTCTATATTAACATACTTTTCACTCACTCACGCACACGCAAATACCCACCCCATACCCTTAAGAGATCTCATTTTTTCTTTTAAAATAACATTATAATGATAAATTTTGGTTTAGCCCTTATTACAGTTTTGTTCAAACCCCATTTTGTTACCCAGCTGATGAGTTTTGAAGACGCCGCATTGTTCTGTGCACTACATCGATCGTTATTTAAATTTCACTGAATTTACATGTTTTTTTTTAAGAGCAATTTTACTGTTAGTTAACTCTGACTACGGTTTTTTAATTCTGTGCTTCACCTTTTAAAACTGTTATTCACATTTTACTGTTTTGCGGGCCCGCAATTTACGTTCCGGAACTTTATAGGTGTCACTCGCATGAGTGTTTATTTCAGACTGGGCTGAGACGAACGGCACTACTTTGTAAAGTGGCCGCGACTGTTTTACAAACTTCCATTGTTTTAAGTTCTTGTATCCCTACGCCAGTAGGATGTTCGTCTGACACTCCCGCATTCCAGCGTTATGTACTGTAAGTACTGACGTAAGATCGTTCGATTGGATGTTACATCATCGGTTAGTCACTGTTTCTCAAAATAACTGTTTTACTAGCATCTGGAGCTGACCTTGACTCAATTTTGCCCGTTTGTCTATTACGTCTTTATAATTCATGAATAATATTTTAAAATCACTTTTCTAATTTTGTCCCAATAAAATTTACCATATCATCAGTTTACGTCTGTCTCCCCAAAATTATGTTACATTACCAATATTATTTTATCAAAATACACTGATTTTTTTATATTACCCCAGGTAGGTCAAAATGTCCCGCTACACATGTACCGACGCAGAACTCACTTTCCAGTGTTCAGATTACGAAAACTATTCCTATTTTATACAGGAAGGGGTCACTCAAAAGAGATTGACTGTTATATTAGATGTGTGTGTGTGTGTGTGTGTGTGTGTGTCTAAGTTAAGATAGTTTACCTTTAAGTGGATGTTAGCTTATATGTCAGTTTTATGCGTTTGTATTAATATATGCAAGATCCACGAAAATAAAAAAAGGACAGATAAGACGTTTTTCCTTCTGTAGCAATCAAATGTTGCTCAGCAAACTACTTTTGTCTCAGAGTTTTACTAATCCACAACAGGTCTCGCCTCTCTACTTATACCAACAATGTCTTTGTTTTAATGTTTGTGTGTATATTATATGACTTGTTCTAGACACTAGTTTTAGGATTATTTTATTTTTGTAATTTAAGTTAATGTTTTCATATGTACTCAATTTTTTTAAATCTTGAATTTTCATTTTATTTGTAGTATTGTAGTAGACTTAGTGTAGTGTTGCTGGGTGCAGATATTCCGGGCAGTTTATGTAGGCAAATTAGTGTGGTCTGTTTGTCCTGCAGGTACTGACCGAGAGCTGAGCTCATATTGTAATGAGTGTAGCTTATGAAAACTGTTCCTGTTACATGCAGGAACAGGGATATTTGAAAGGGATACGTTAGATTTTACTGGTTGCATGCATATAGTTATTGATTTTAAGTGTTATGAGGTCCGTGTTAAAATGTGTTGAATGCGACATTATATTGTGTATACATCAGTTTACTGCTGGTTGCAAAGTAATTGCAGTCCAGTCTGTGATGTCCTGATGTTTGTGATAGTTCTGTGTATTGGCTTTATTTGTATGTATTTGCATTTACATTGTCTGTGTTTAGTATGTGTGTTTGTGTGTAGGCCTAACAGTAATGTGATGTTCACGAGTGTTCAGTGTGTTGAGATTTGAAATGCTATTTTCTTATTACCAGACAACACATTAAGAAATTTAATGATGTTCTTACTGGGTTGAACATGTTTGCAACTCTGCAATCCAAATTAGTTATTGTATGAACTGACACGGACACACTATTGTGACAGTTCATATTATTTTGACAGTCAGTTGCTGACTTGTAGGTGAATTAAATTGATCGGTCATGTTTGAGTTGTGTTTAACACAATTACATATCACTACCAGTAGAAATTTATAGTAAGAATTTGTGAGATATTTGTAAAAAATAATTTTTCAATGAAACAAAAATTTTAGTATTGTTTGTGTAGTGATTAATTGAAATAATGTCAAGATGTATTTTCAGCTAATTCATAATTCAACAATGTTTTTATCAGTTATCATCTGAAAGTATTAATTGAAGGCCATTTCATGAAAGAAGGGAAGACAAAATGATGTTTTCAGATATTCGCTTTAACTTTTTTTTATAAATTATATTATATATTATAATTAAAAGCGGTAGTATTTGGTTGATTTGATACATTTCCAAAAAGTAACTAGTTCATATCCTTATTTTAGGTGGTAACCTACTGTGAGAAACAGCAAATATAACTGTAGTATAGGATTGTTTTTAAAATTGTCAGTTTAAGTGATGTAATTCTGTATTATTCTTTATGTGGATGTGATTATTCATTAGGATTTCTGTTGTGTATTGTATTACATTGTGTATTCATCAGTTTGAGTCTATATATTGCAGTCAAAAATATATAGTATTAAATTCAATACTTTTTAAAATTTTAATTTATTGTTCATTTTAAATGACTTATTATTTCGATTAACCCAGCAAAAAGAAATTAGTAATTTGTATTTAGTATGAGTACTACTGTAAATGTTTTGCACAAATATGATTTTTGTGGCTACAATTGCAACTGGTTTCTGTTGAATTCTATGGTATTTTGTAACACATCGTACTGATGTGTTCTTGCAGTTATTGTACTGGAAAGTTTGTGTAGGCAAAGTGATAGCCCTACATGCACTGTCCAAGAGTTAAACTCATGTTCAATAGAGTTTGGCTTATGAACACTTTTCCTGCTAAATACAGGAATAGGGAATGGCTAAAAAAATGAATATTATTAGGTTTAAGTGTGTGCTTGTGCGTGCTTTATGTATGTTTATTGATGCATAGGGAGTGAAGTGTATAAATTAACTTCTATGTTACCTATAAGTGTTTTTTCATATATGTCTTCAATATGGTACAAAGAATGTGGATTTAATCATTTGTTGTCAATACAATCTCATAATCCGAATGTTTGCTTGTCCTGTACAATTACTACTCCAGTGTCAGGCATACTCCAATCCTAACTTCTCATCTTTAAAAACTCTAGGACTGTGAGAGGTAGACTTACTCTGCCCAAGAGTGTAAGATATAAATAATTGGGCTAGCTGGAGGTGAGAAATAAAGTAATTAAATAATGACAGATGTACAGATAATCAGCAATTAAAAGAGACAATGAAACAGCAATAGTGAACACAAGAAAGAGACAAGGCTGCCTCTGATTGTCCACACAGAATGGCACAATGATGTCTTGAGTGTCTTCAACACATTTTGTCACAGAGAGCAATGCACCAGCTGAAAACATCTTCATATTGAACACATTTTATAAAACTTTTAAAAATTTGTTTGGAGAGATTCGTCATTCTTGCATCACTGATCTAAAACTTTTTTAATGGACTGGCATTTATGTGTTCAGTACAGATTTATGAAGCCTATATATGATACATTAGGTATTAACTGTTTGTATGTGTGTGTATATGTGTGTGTGTGCGTGTGTGTGCACATATGTGCGAAATTACATTTCGTGTAATTTATTATAACATTTTTATGGTTGAAATATTTTTGCATCTGACCACATACCACGAAACACTGTGTGAGACTGGTCTGTACATGTGAAGTAACAACAACAGTAATCACAACACAATTTTGGCAATAAGAAATTACATTTGCCATTACACAGAAAATCAGCTTTATAGATTATACATATTATCTATATAGATACTGTATTATCTATTATAAATTCGGATATTTATAAATATTATTGTTCTAAGGCTTTCGCGGCCGATTTCAGTTATTGAAGTATCTACTGGGCTGTTTGACCATGGTCCAGGGTTTACAAACAAACCAAATGTTTCAGCAGCACGACTGGTTGCCATCTTCAGTGGAATTTGAGTCTACCTAATGTGGGGTGTCAAACGTCAGGTCCACAGTATTTTGGTGTAGGCTAAAAATGTCCTGCGAATTCCACTGAAGATGGCAGCCAGTGGTGCTTCTGTAATGTTTGGTTTGTTTGTAAATGCTGGACCACGGCCAAACAGCCCGGTAGATACTTCAAATATAATTTATAAATATTATTCATCTTTAGTTACAGATTTTATTTGTACTATTGTAGTAGAATTGTGTTGTTGGCTGCAGTTATTCCGGGCAGTTCATGTAGAAACGTAATGTAGTCTGTTTGTCCTGCATGTATTGACCGAGAGCTGAGCACATGTTGTAATGTGGGTAACTTATGGAAACTTCCTGCTAGATGCAGGGACTCTTGAAAGAAATTGTTCTCCATTTAGATGTTTAAGTTGTGTGTCTTTGTGCGTGAGTTGCACTTTATTTTGAACACTGTTATTGTTAGAATCATTAAGAGGCTGATCTTGTTTTATAAGTAAACTGTAGTATTTGAAGACAGTGTTGTTTTCCCCAAGATTGTATTACTATACGATCGTGTATGAAAAAAAAAAGGTCCAGTTGTTTTTAAACACACCTTGTATACATTCTAGTTTACCCATGAAATTGTACAGTGGTAGGCTTTGATGGTGGTGAGGACGCCTTTGCTAAAAGTATATCAAGAGAATTCAGGTGTTAGGCTTCTTTACATATTCAGAAATTACAATAATTTGTATTTCTCAAGTAAAGTATTATAGTTACTGTTCAGGTACACTTGCCTGTCTAGTGGTAGCGATTAGGTACTCCTCCACGTTCCTGGTGGATGATTAACCTACTTCAGGAATAGCGATCCTGCCCACATGAGCTCTTGGTAATCCATCATTCCCTAATTACCGGGAAAATCATGTCCCAAACTGAATTCCTTCTGAATTTCGTCCATTAAATCCTTCTTATCTCCTATGTTAATATTGTCAACTTACACTTGGATTCATAGAACCTTCTATCATTCAACAAGTAAATTGTTTTGTTTCTTATAAAATATGCATTACTATGTTCGAACTGGATGTATTTTGTCCTGTAATTAACTTAGGCCTATTTAATTTTTAACATATGTGCACAAGTGTCATTATTATTAGAAGTCATGGAATTGTTTGCAGGAATGCTTCCAGCAAGAGCAGATTATAGATATTACGAGTAGTTTGTGAGTAGAGGCTAGCGAAACATTAAAAAGTGTGAGAATTGTGGAAGTTGAGAAACCAGGTTCTTAACTTTTGTTGGTTTCCATTCAATCTCTCTTGTGTATCATACTTTGTATCATATCTGCATAATATTTTACAGTAGTTGTTCAAAACAGATGGTAACACTGTTATTTTTACAACTTTATTATTCTTTATTTTTTCGATGAGGGATCACCACATGATTCTTTTTGTTCAGTGCAGGCATTGTAATATTACTATTTGGGATTTGTATAGAGATTGTAACATTGATACATTGTGTTTCATAACATTGCAACATTATGTTTCTTATCCTTTCATATGCTCACTGCAGTAGTTAAGTCCGACTTCTTCCTTCTCTTGGATTTCGTTGTCCATGACGTGTCCGTTACTTAACTAAATATCACTATAATATTGACGACTCGGAACACTAAGTTTTTTATAAGTAAAAACGTAAAGTTTTACCTTACAGCCTAAACCGGCTTTCACCTATAGAAGGCTTCATCAGAGGCTGTCGTAAGTAGTGCTGTTCGTCTTGTTGTTGGCGACGAGATACTTTGTCGAAAGATCGAAGCTGTGTGTGTGTGACATGAACATGAACATACTACATGTACACACAAAAAGCCGAAAACTAGACACTCTAGAACAATTAGAAATATACAAACACACAAAAACAAATAAAAACGACATCCTAAACGAACAGACACAATTCAAATCGCACGCATTATTCGAACACATCTCACCACACACACACAGCTTCGATCTTTCGACAAAGTATCTCATCGCCAACAACAAGACGAACAGCGCTACTTACGACAGCCTCTGATGAAGCCTTCTATAGGTGAAAGCCGGTTTAGGCTGTAAGGTAAAACTTTACGTTTTTACTTATAAAAAACTTAGTGTTCCGAGTCGTCAATATTATAGTGATATTTTCTTCCTTCTCTTTCACAGTTCAATTTTTTCAGATCAGTTGGAATCTCTTTGTAGAAATTTCAATTGTTTACAAATGGAGCTGGTTTTTTGTGTTGAATTCTGTTATAGTTTACAGATTGTACTGATTTGTTACTGCAGCTATTCTGGAAAGTTTGTGTAGGCAGAGTGATAGCCCTACATGTACTGTCCAAGAGTTAAACTCATGTTCAATAGAGTTTGGCTTATGAACACTGTTCCTGTTACAAACAGGAATAGGGAACTGTTAATGGGGACTTGTTATGATTAGGTTTAAGGTGTGTGTGTGTGTGTGTGTGTGTGTGTGTGTTTTGCTGTTGGACATCATAGAATATTTACTGGTTAAAGACAACGGGTGTTACCTGTTTCATGTGTACAGTGTGTGAAATAGAACATCAAGAAACCTGGTTATGAAACTGTAAGCAACAGCCAGAACTATATTGTTTATTGTTACTGTTTGAATGTTGTATTTACATTACAAAATACAAAGCTATTACAGAATTGTTGTGTTTCTGATAATAGTAGTAATGGAGTGTAAGGATTTAAAATATTAGGCGACTTTTCATTTTGTAAGTAGAACAAATTCTTAACTGTTTGTATGGGTATAAAGTGAATTTTATTGTAATGTTTCTTTAATCATTCGATGGCTGCCTTTTGATTTTTGTTTAAACACAGAAGTCTCGATATAAATTACTGCTATTGAAACCCCTACTTCATTTTGAGTAGTTAAAACAAAAAGAATATTTCTTTTTGTAAAGAGGGGCTACAAGTTATTTAAAACTAGGCTAAGGCCTAGAGAAGCTAAAAATTGCGCTGGATCCAGTAAGACGGGACTTGCAATAAAAACTCAAGAACTAAATAATTAACAATCCCATTTTATTATTCTATCTCATAATAAAAATAACAAAAAAAACAACAGTGATTTATAATTCCCCTTTTAAATGGTTAACTAAAGAAGTATACCCTCTCAACAAGGCCACCTGAAAAATATTAACTGAATCCACGAAAATAATTGCTATGTCACCATCAATGAATTGAAAATTTAAAATAATCATTAACCTCAAAATAAAACTCCCATTAAACTATTTATTAAAATATAAAATTTATGTCATATGTTTCTTTTAAAATGCAGTATATAAATTGATGAAGGTAAATGATTTCATTCACAGTTACTATTAATAATTAAAATAATTACTCATCCAATTTAAATGAACTTTAAAGGTGACACTTACTATACTTGTTAAATAAAATAATTAATTTTCATAAAGAAATGATCAGCCACGATTATTGAGATAGAATACTCGTCTACTGGTGTATATAAATTCTAATAATAAATCCCTATATCCCACCAAAAGTACAGTAATGCATAATATTTATATATATATATATATCCCCCAAAATGTACACAGAAATATACAGACATAACATGTTCCACAAGACAAATTACATATACAATAGTATACAAATACATAAAGGTCTCTTGCCACGCCCTTTTTTATATTACCCTTCTGGTGTATATAAATTCTAAACTTCTTCTTTATAGGAATCCCAATTAGGATTAAAGATTTATTTCTATAAATGTACCCCCATGGTGTGGGTTAATTGCACGTCATGTGTATCATAAAGTATTGCATACAAATGTCCCCAGGACATTAAAAATTTAAAAGAAGTGCCTAAGTGGCTAAGTGCTAAAATACTTAATTAAGGTGAGAAATAAAAATTGTTTAAAATAATTAACGCCCCCCCAGTTACCATGATTAATATAAAGAATTTATATAGACTAAAATAGGGCCAATTAATGAAAAGAGAAAAATTGCACAATATTAGCACCTTATATAAAAAAAATACATTTGTGTGTCAGAGACGGACATGTTTCTTCAACTTATAACCAGTCTCAACAAATTTGTCTCAACAACCTTGTTTCGACAAACAAGTTGAAAAGTGTTTCGACATGCACAGCTTGGTTGAAACTAATTAAAAAAAACACCTACCTCCCCAGTAATCTTTTATACAAATGACATAACCAGATTTTAAAAATAAGAGAAAATATGTGTTTTTATGCATAGTAAATTAAACTTGAGAAAATTACTAATAACAAAACTGACTTTAAATCTGTAGCGAAAGCCCTATAAAGAAATGAGTGGAAATCTAAATTGGATGCTGTGTTGTAGACATGTCAGTCTCTGAACTGACAATTTACTATACATGTATTGAAATTTTACAATTAATTCTTAGTGTTCACACTAAACTGTCCCATCAATTGGGGATCCAAATGAATGTATACTTGAACGGTAAAACTGATGATTATGTATAACTGGTGCCGTGTTGATTCTACGTGTGAATTATAAATGGATATTTTTCACCTGCTTATATGTGCCCAGAAGGATGATCTCTTATTTGTAGCGTGGCGATCTCATGATTGGCATGTTGTTGTGGTCTTATTCTCTTCGGTGTCGAGTGTGGAGCTTTTAGGATGTCATTCTTTCAGTCATGTAGCAGGACTTGTCTCTATTCGGTGAACCCGCAGTCGTAAAAGAAACGTATCTCTCCATAGTAGTTAGAAGATGTTGGAAATTAATACCTCTCCACCGAAGAGATTTACCACGAGGCAATCAGCTAGGCTTTCCTGTAGAGACAAAAAAAAACGGAACGCCTCCCTCGTTTGGGTAACGAAAATCTCACCAGGCTGCAGCACTGTTGTTTAAAACTGCTGGAAAAACTCAGCAGATGGCAACACCGATCAAACAGTGAAAAATCGAAAATGGCAGCCTCTCCCATCCGCGGGTAGAGCGCAGCACTAATTACTGCCTTAAATTTCGTACTGCCAATAACGTCAAAACTGCCGATAAAATTACTGAACTCGCGCTGAATCTTTTGACTCAGCACACCCTCACCCCAAAAGGGCAACATAGTTGCCCCAACGTTAAAGGCCAGGAGGGTACCCTGCAGTGTACCTCTCCCCAAAAGATACCGGTGGACGTCGTGGTTGGGTTGGCTCAGCTGAGCTTGCTCTCAGGAGCACAGAATTCAAAAGGAAAACGAAAGAGACGAAAGAAGATATGTATTATGTAAGTGTGCGGGTGCTGCATGCTGACCTGATCAGAGTCCGCATACAGCACAAGAGAGAGAGACAGGAAAAGACAAAAGAAAGATTCCTACCTAGCTATGGATATTCTGACCTCCTGAGGCTTGCCCACCAACTGAGGCCCAACTTGATACCTACTCAGGACAACAACAAACCCCCCCCTTTCTTACTGGATTGGAAAACTCAACGCCAATGCAACCATCCTCATGCGACCCTCTCCACCAGACCAACCCCACAGGACCGCCCCAATACGTCACACTCTCTGGTGACCACCACCTACTCCTCCTGCTGCCACTCACACACGCGTCCGAAGACCAAAACAAGGTAACTAATACCTTGGTATGTGAGCGCCCATCACTTTATTGTCCACATATGGACTGACCAGCCATATGCTAAAACAAGGCATCACATATCCTTGACATATCTAACTGGTTGTTAAAAAAAACATCCCTATACTAGGGCGGACGGCCCCTATTAGCCGGACTGAGAAAACCGCATAGAGGGCACGCGAACATCAATCCCTTCACTTGGTCTTCAATACTGCAGAACTAACGAGGGGGGTTTGCTTCAGCACAGCAACTTCGAACAACCTACACTTAATCAAAAATAACTACCACGGAAAGCAACTAGGGAATGCGGCATGGCCAGGACTCTACAAAAAATCAACGACAACCTACAACAAAGAAAAATGAAAACGACACTAAACTTACTACCCACGTAGTCACAACTCTTCCAACTAACTTCTCTCTAACTCCTCTCGGATATTTTTTTCTTTTTCCTTTTCTAATTTTTTTTTGCTTTTTCCTTTCTAATTTTTATTGGTTTTTTGGTTTTTACTTTGTTTTCTGAGGGGAGGGGTAGGAAAATTGGGAAGATGAAAAGGGCAAGGATCATTGAAAGTTCAACAGCTAGGACTAAGGTAAAGGACATGGTTCGCTCCGGTAAGAAGGATAGGTGGAGAAAACCAAGGCTCGCGGAGGCAGGGGCGCAACCCTGAAGTAGATGGACACCACTGGGATTGTGAGGAACATCTACCCACTACCCGTTAACCGCTTTGTCTCACCCTTTTATGACGAACTTTAGGAACCCGTTCCTTGTGGACATCACTCTCTGAGAAACTATCTTGTGTAGAGCAATACTGATTTATTTCATCTAAATTATAATCAAGGTAACTTACCTTTCTACGTTTACCCCGATTTGGATTATCCTCAACCTCTAACTCCTCTGCTTCTATCTTCTTCTCTTCTACAATTGCTTCTGGTTCTATTTCTTCCACCTCTTCCTTTTCTTCCTCTACATAATCCAAATCATCATCACGACACTGCACATCTTCATCTTCTAGTTGCTCACCTGGTCCAGCTGAAACTTCTTTCCATTCCTCGGAATCCTCAACAATACTTACAGAAAGCGTCTGCACATCTTCACACACTACATCATTCTCACCCCCAAACTCTACAACGCTGCCACCCAGTTTCTCCCCAACTTCTACCACATCTACTTCTACCACACTTGCAGACTGGACATCCCCTAGTCCATCCGCGACCTCAGAAACACTTGCAGCCTCCCTAACACTTACACTTATACTCCCCTGCGTAGCATGTGCAGACCACTCTTCTGCCTCCTCCTTCGATTCCTCTTCTTCACCACTCTCAGCAACTACAACTTCCTCAACAGTACTCAACCTGGAATCCAGCTGTCCAGGTCCATGTGCAATGTCTAAATTAACTTCTACTGACGATGGTAAAGCTCCACCATCAAGTGACTTCTCATCTTCCGGCGTAGGCGATGATGATGTTATCGGCTCTGGATCCACCTTGGGCAGAAATGGATTTACCGGAACAATTACTGCGACCTTTGGTCGGACCGTATTTGAAGCAACACAACACCGGGCCATCTCCACGAAATTATTTGGACGATTCCCAAACCTTCCCAAACGGGAACTGTCTTGGTCATTCAGTCCTCCTATAATTATGTCTAGGACTTCGGTGTCGGTCAACCCTAATCTTAATACCCGGGCAGCTTTTCGTATGTCCTGCACGTAGTCCCCCAACGGCTCTCCGTCGGCCTGATAACGATAGAACCAATCCAGCCTAAGCTGGGAACGTCGTGGAGGATACATGAAGTAATCCAACACTTCCGCATGAAAAGTGTCGACCGTGCCGCCCCGACGCCAAGTGTTGGTGACCTTCTGTGCCAACGTACCCTGGCAATATGGGTATATAAGGCACAAGACCTTCCCATCGGATATACCCGGATAGGCTGCCAACTGCAGGACAAGGTCCAAGAAAACCAGCAGCTGGTCCTCCTTAAATCCATCTACCACCGAAAATTTCTGGAGAACTGGGGTGAGAGGGTGGGGCAATTTCTGTTCCTCCCGGTGGTCGGGGGACGACAATTTCTGAAAGCATAGCGCCGCCAGAATTACACAATTCGCAAAACACTATCAACAAACACAACACCCTACAAATACCTAACACCTACAAACATATTGACAATAATAAGATTGGAATAAGAAAAACTCACGTACTATACTTCCAAAGAGTAGACTGCGGGTCCACCTAACGATGCGAGAACTAGCCCACTACCTGAACAGCTCACACTTGATTACACCAGACAAAAGGAACGCGACACACACACAACACGAAAAACAAAATACCGACCAACGAAAATTTATTTTAACCATTTCTTAGGTTACCTCCGGCTACCATTTATCGGCAGAAACCGACTGCCGATCGGGCCATACCGCCTAATTACAAAAAACCGCAACACCTCCCCAATCATGGGCAAGGTAAACTCAAACTAACCAAGCACCGACTGCGATAAGTCTTGCCCAGGGATTTCCCCTTCTAAAATTTCCTACCACGTGGCACTATTCACTATGCAAGGCGGGCAAGTACATATACATATGTTTCAAACCTTAAAACTAACAAAATATTTTCAACCTTGGGATATAGGGCCTTTAAAATTTTTCTAAGTTCTATTTAAGAACTAAACATTGTGAAAATTCCAAAATATTTCCTAAGTTTGCAAGCCCCGTCACACCCACAGGACCCTTGTCGTAAGCGCGCTCTGCTACCAAATGAAACCCCTACTTCATTTTGAGTAGTTAAAACAAAAAGAATATTTCTTTTTGTAAAGAGGGGCTACAAGTTATTTAAAACTAGGCTAAGGCCTAGAGAAGCTAAAAATTGCGCTGGATCCAGTAAGACGGGACTTGCAATAAAAACTCAAGAATTAAATAATTAACAATCCCATTTTATTATTCTATCTCATAATAAAAATAACAAAAAAAACAACAGTGATTTATAATTCCCCTTTTAAATGGTTAACTAAAGAAGTATACCCTCTCAACAAGGCCACCTGAAAAATATTAACTGAATCCACGAAAATAATTGCTATGTCACCATCAATGAATTGAAAATTTAAAATAATCATTAACCTCAAAATAAAACTCCCATTAAACTATTTATTAAAATATAAAATTTATATCATATGTTTCTTTTAAAATGCAGTATATAAATTGATGAAGGTAAATGATTTCATTCACAGTTACTATTAATAATTAAAATAATTACTCATCCAAATTATTTAAACTCATTTAAATGAACTTTAAAGGTGACACTTACTATACTTGTTAAATAAAATAATTAATTTTCATAAAGAAATGATCAGCCACGATTATTGAGATAGAATACTCGTCTACTGGTGTATATAAATTCTAATAATAAATCCCTATATCCCACCAAAAGTACAGTAATGCATAATATTTATATATATATTGCAACACATCTTTTTATGATTTGTTTCATTATGGATTATGAGTTTTACATGGACCTGGTTAGGGTATATCATGCCAACACTTACCTGCAGTATATGGTACTTTTCTGCTTTGCCGGCTATTAGGTGTGGGATTTGGGCTTATAGGTATCAGGTAACGAGTTGGGACGATGTGTTTTCAAAAGAATTATTTTAGGAAGCTGAGTTGTATAAATTGTGAATAAATGAAAACTACCTTTTTAGTCTATCATTCCAATGATTATAATTGTCACCCTCAAGGTGCTTATCTTTAAACAAATCATAATAATAAAAAGAATTTCAAATATTTAACACAATTTACGGCGGGTTCCACCATTTATATTCTTTCTTGAATATTACTTTACCATATTTTCTCTAGTGATATATTGTTATAATGCTTACGTCTAACAATCACATATTAAAATCATATATCTTAGTACATAATTTATAAGTTCCTGAAAATAAGACATACAATACACAGTATATACACAAAACATATAACATGGAAATATACACACATATATGGGCAGTTTCACACTGTCTGCCTGTAATTATAATTCATTTATAAAAATCATTTTTTTTTATATTGAAATAATTATTTAATAAAATGGAAATACTGAATTGATTTCATTCTATGAAATCCGTAACCCTGTTCTTTATACATGAGAAAATAAAATACGAACTTTTTAAATGAATATAACAAGGGTTATATTTATCGTTATCTCTATGGTAATTATTATTAATATAAACACTTTTATTAAGGGTAACTCCCTTTTAATTATTCTACTCTTCAGCCTGCTTGGCTATCAACAATAATTAATATGAAACAATAAAATTTGTGACATCTAATATCTGGATAACACTCTTAGAGCTTCTCTGCACTCTCCCTTAATTTATCACATTTAATTTATCAAATATAATTCTTTATACAGTGCACAATCTCATGAAAACATTTGCTTAGAGTCTTTCTGCACTCTTATTAACATATTATTATAATAATCACACATTATCTAAATGTTCTGTCTTTTTGAATAAATGTCTCTATATGATATACAGTACAACATTTAAAAGTGTCTTTAGGCTTTAGTCATACCGCCTATATAATTAAATGTTTATCAATTATTTAAAACTGTTCAATTTCGCTTATAGCGGCTTTTCATTTACTTGTTGTGTTTTACAACATTATTATGAACCCTGAACCATATCAGGTCACCTGTTTTTGATGATTTCATGTTACACAGATGTACACGGGTCTCAGGCGTCGGCGTTGAGTACAGCTATTCCTCTCGAAACCTCCGTCAGCGTCGCTTAGCGGTGTATGAACAGCTAGGCTAGGCGTCGTTCCTTTATCGTCATGGACACAGCGTCTCTGGCCTCGGGTATAGTCTGATGTCCGTAGTACGTCGTTGTAGTAACTCAGGTGTCTGCCGGTCTCATTGAAGCGTCTTCTGCAGCGTATCGTTCCGTGTGTACGACTCAACGAATACTTTATGAATGAGCGAGACAGATGCTCGTTTTTGGCTCACTGTTTATAGGGCAAAGCCACGTGTGCAAATGAGTTTCTATCGGCGAATATCTCAACAATCCTTTATTTATTTAGGTAACAAAGTTGTTTGTTAGACGTGTCTTGAACACAGTTATTAGCTATGTATACACGCGATCTTTAATTAGCACCGCGAAAGGTGTGAAATAGTAAAACGCTTATAGTTCACGACACTCTCACTATCTCGTTATGTGTTTGGTGTCTAAATAAAGCTACATTTCCACACTATTCACTGGTCAACCTAGTTCTTCTTAATCTTTTGTCATTTTTTTATTATTTAAGTTTTAAAACACTTCTGACATGTGCCGACAAAATTATACATATTTATGCAGGTGGACTGTTATCTGTTTTGTTTGCTATATAAAATCCTATCTGTACCCTTCTAAATGTACAATTGTAGCAGATAACGCTTATTATGCGTACTCCAGTTAGAACGATAAACATTGATAACAATGTTTCGTTATAACACTCCCCCACTTGCTTTAAAAAAAATTGTTTGTGCTTTACAGAACAACATATTTTTTTTTTTTTTTTTTTTATCTATGTTTAGTACATACACAGTCAGTTATATTACATGTTTATTAGAAAGAATATAAAATCTTATCTTACAGTAACAATCACATATGGGTATTATTGGATATAATGACGCAGAGATGACGCATGGTACTTTCCGACGTCCTTTTTCTTCACTGGGTCATATACCATGTAGGTGTGTGGTCCTAGACGACTCCTTAGTTCATATGGGCCACAGAATAATCTGAAGAATTTCTTGGAAGTGTTTAATATACTACTTCCCACAGGATTTGTCTTTATCAATACCTTATCACCAATCTGGAATCTTGTCAATCGGTGAATTCTATTATACCGGTCTCTCCTTTTACCTGCTTGATAATATAACTGTCGTTCAGCTCTGTTTATTTTTATTTGAATTGGCAAATCTACATTATAATTTTTCGGTTTATTTATCATGTTGTGCCAGAATCTTTTAGGTATTTTATTCTCACTTAATTCTAACGGTGTGTATCCTGTAGCTTCACTATAATTGTGATTCATTGCATCTTCGAAAAATTGTAGATAGTCAGGCCATTTACTCTGTTGATTGTAGCAATATAACCTCATGTACTTGCCTAACTCTCTATTTATTCTTTCAGCTAGATTAGTTTGTGGATGCCTTATGGATGTAAGTATAGGTTTTATACCTTGTCTTGTCAATGCGTCCTTCCATAATTTATTACCAAACTGCTTACCTTGATCTGTCAACACTTTATCCATTTTTCCATACTTTGGTATATACTTCTGGGTGATGACTTTCAGAACAGATTTCATGGTGGGTCTTCGTACAGCATATAACTTTACTAGCTTGGTAAACACATCTACCGTCACAATTATATGGCGGTACCCACGACTTGATCGCGGGAGTGGTCCAAGGAAATCAAGTGCAACTATATCCCCCTTCTTCTTAGTTCTGATACTCCCCATTTCAACGCAAGTGTTTAAATTCGGATGTTTGGCTGTTTGACAATCATGGCATTTCCTAACAATTATTTTAATTTTTCTGAACATATTATTACAGGTGAAGGCTTCTTTCATAGTTAAATAGCACTTCAATGGAGATGCATGAGCTAGACTACGATGACATGGCATAATTAATTGCTGTAACATGTCATGAGATAGCACAACTTTCCAATCATAATTAATAAGCTTAAATAAAATTCCATCTTTCACACAATAATTTATAGGTAACGGATTATTTTTTATATTCTGTAATCGCTGATCTTTATCTTGCTCTCTAGCGAGATTACGTAGTAATTCTTGTACTTCTCTCTCGGGTTTGTATGTTATGTTGCTAAGTACCCTGACATCTTGTGGTTTAGCTTCATGTGTTTCTTCTTTTTCTTCTATATAACGGCTTAAGGTATCAGCTACTTCATTGTCTTTGCCTTTGCAGTATTTGCATTCCTATCGGATGTCCATGGTTTCGAAAATCGTTTCGACGAATTCGGCCATCGGTAACCTCCTTTGTAATTACCTCTTTCATTATTTTGCTCCTGCTTCTCATATGTTCGTCCATCTTCATGGCGTCTATCATATGATACATTTTTGTTTTTCGGATATTTTTCATCGTCTGTACGTCTATCTTCTCTGCCTTTATCTTCTTGGCGATATCTTTGCGAATACCACGTACCTCTATCTTGATTTTGGTTCCGGTTATCTCGCTGAACTCCTCTTGGTGGGTCTCGTTCACGGATTACACCCTCCATCTGTGTTAAAAGTATTAATAGATCTTCAATGGTAGCTATACCCTGAACATGTATAGCTAGTTGGATGTTCCTGCTGAAATGATTAGCAAGCTTAATGACTAATTCTTTTTGTGTTAAAGCGGGACGTAAATGTTTACTCCTCTCTACTAACATAATGACGTATTCATCTTCAGACAGCTTACCTGGATTATATTTACCAAATTCCAGTGTATTTCGTATTCTCATTTGTATGTATTCATTCCAATACCTCCGTTCGAATGCTAGTTTAAATTCTTCATACGTTTTTAAATCGTCATTCACCATCGTGAACCAACTGGCTGCTGCATCTTTTAAGTAACGGCTTACAAAGTCTATTTTATCTTTGTCACTGAGAATAGATCCAATACTATCCATTTCTTTCTCACATTTGATACGAAATTCAATGGGATTTTCCCCTCTGGATCCTCTAAAATAGTTAATGGGTCTCTCTTCTCTAGGTACGGTCGAGTATACTAACGCTTGTGTTGGTAGTCTTCTCACTTCTCGTGTAAGTCGGTCTACTTCACCTTTTAACTTGACTTCCAGCTGATCTACCCTGTTGTCATGGTGTTGGATAGATTTCTTGATGGTGTCGTCTGCTGTGGCGAGACTTTTTGTTTCTTCTTCAATTTTCATGGTCTTCCTGACATTACTCTGCACCAACTCGCTGATGACTTGTATCTTGGTATCTTGTCGATGCGTAATTTTTTCGAGTTTCTGGTCCAGTATGTCGGCCATAGATTTAAAATTTTGTTGTAGTCTTTTTCGCTGCTCTTCGAAATTTTCATTCATCACCACCGCTTGTTGTTTTAGAGACTCTTTAACTTTACCTTCTAAGGTCTCCATTCGTTCCATAATTTCTACCTTACTTTCAGCATTATACGCGTATAGTTTCTGAATTTCTGACGTGCTTGCTTCCAATCTTCTCATAGTTTCAGACGTGCTTGCTTCCAATCTTCTCATAGTTTCAGCACCACTAGTTTTTATTTCTTCAAACCTTTTTACGTTTTCAGCGTTGCTGGCTTCTAACTTCTTCATTATGTCGGCTAAACTGACCTCTTGTTTATGTGCCATGTTTAATTTTAATTTTGTGAACCGATTTTAAAATATTTATTATTAATTTGTATATTATTAATTATTTGGATTATTATTAAATACTGTATTGGTAGTCATTTATTCATCAACATACAACCATTATCTTGGGCGCCTGTAGTATCAGTTTCTGATAACCACAATATTTATCTAAGCTCCCCTTTGTTTACTCTACTGATAACGCTAACTGTACGTTCTTATCAGCTACATTCAACATATAAATGCACGTTTTATAATAATTACACATCAACTCTAAATATTTGTTCTACGTGAATTTATATTTATTTAACTTCTAACTAATTTAAAAATTTTTTTTTTTCGTATTATGTTTTTTTTTATTTATTTAATCGTGCCCCACGTTGGAAGCGACATTTTCTTTTGCAACACATCTTTTTATGATTTGTTTCATTATGGATTATGAGTTTTACATGGACCTGGTTAGGGTATATCATGCCAACACTTACCTGCAGTATATGGTACTTTTCTGCTTTGCCGGCTATTAGGTGTGGGATTTGGGCTTATAGGTATCAGGTAACGAGTTGGGACGATGTGTTTTCAAAAGAATTATTTTAGGAAGCTGAGTTGTATAAATTGTGAATAAATGAAAACTACCTTTTTAGTCTATCATTCCAATGATTATAATTGTCACCCTCAAGGTGCTTATCTTTAAACAAATCATAATAATAAAAAGAATTTCAAATATTTAACACAATTTACGGCGGGTTCCACCATTTATATTCTTTCTTGAATATTACTTTACCATATTTTCTCTAGTGATATATTGTTATAATGCTTACGTCTAACAATCACATATTAAAATCATATATCTTAGTACATAATTTATAAGTTCCTGAAAATAAGACATACAATACACAGTATATACACAAAACATATGACATGGAAATATACACACATATATGGGCAGTTTCACACTGTCTGCCTGTAATTATAATTCATTTATAAAAATCATTTTTTTTTATATTGAAATAATTATTTAATAAAATGGAAATACTGAATTGATTTCATTCTATGAAATCCGTAACCCTGTTCTTTATACATGAGAAAATAAAATACGAACTTTTTAAATGAATATAACAAGGGTTATATTTATCGTTATCTCTATGGTAATTATTATTAATATAAACACTTTTATTAAGGGTAACTCCCTTTTAATTATTCTACTCTTCAGCCTGCTTGGCTATCAACAATAATTAATATGAAACAATAAAATTTGTGACATCTAATATCTGGATAACACTCTTAGAGCTTCTCTGCACTCTCCCTTAATTTATCACATTTAATTTATCAAATATAATTCTTTATACAGTGCACAATCTCATGAAAACATTTGCTTAGAGTCTTTCTGCACTCTTATTAACATATTATTATAATAATCACACATTATCTAAATGTTCTGTCTTTTTGAATAAATGTCTCTATATGATATACAGTACAACATTTAAAAGTGTCTTTAGGCTTTAGTCATACCGCCTATATAATTAAATGTTTATCAATTATTTAAAACTGTTCAATTTCGCTTATAGCGGCTTTTCATTTACTTGTTGTGTTTTACAACATTATTATGAACCCTGAACCATATCAGGTCACCTGTTTTTGATGATTTCATGTTACACAGATGTACACGGGTCTCAGGCGTCGGCGTTGAGTACAGCTATTCCTCTCGAAACCTCCGTCAGCGTCGCTTAGCGGTGTATGAACAGCTAGGCTAGGCGTCGTTCCTTTATCGTCATGGACACAGCGTCTCTGGCCTCGGGTATAGTCTGATGTCCGTAGTACGTCGTTGTAGTAACTCAGGTGTCTGCCGGTCTCATTGAAGCGTCTTCTGCAGCGTATCGTTCCGTGTGTACGACTCAACGAATACTTTATGAATGAGCGAGACAGATGCTCGTTTTTGGCTCACTGTTTATAGGGCAAAGCCACGTGTGCAAATGAGTTTCTATCGGCGAATATCTCAACAATCCTTTATTTATTTAGGTAACAAAGTTGTTTGTTAGACGTGTCTTGAACACAGTTATTAGCTATGTATACACGCGATCTTTAATTAGCACCGCGAAAGGTGTGAAATAGTAAAACGCTTATAGTTCACGACACTCTCACTATCTCGTTATGTGTTTGGTGTCTAAATAAAGCTACATTTCCGCACTATTCACTGGTCAACCTAGTTCTTCTTAATCTTTTGTCATTTTTTTATTATTTAAGTTTTAAAACACTTCTGACATGTGCCGACAAAATTATACATATTTATGCAGGTGGACTGTTATCTGTTTTGTTTGCTATATAAAATCCTATCTGTACCCTTCTAAATGTACAATTGTAGCAGATAACGCTTATTATGCGTACTCCAGTTAGAACGATAAACATTGATAACAATGTTTCGTTATAATATATATATATATCCCCCAAAATGTACACAGAAATATACAGACATAACATGTTCCACAAGACAAATTACATATACAATAGTATACAAATACATAAAGGTCTCTTGCCACGCCCTTTTTTATATTACCCTTCTGGTGTATATAAATTCTAAACTTCTTCTTTATAGGAATCCCAATTAGGATTAAAGATTTATTTCTATAAATGTACCCCCATGGTGTGGGTTAATTGCACGTCATGTGTATCATAAAGTATTGCATACAAATGTCCCCAGGACATTAAAAATTTAAAAGAAGTGCCTAAGTGGCTAAGTGCTAAAATACTTAATTAAGGTGAGAAATAAAAATTGTTTAAAATAATTAACGCCCCCCAGTTACCATGATTAATATAAAGAATTTATATAGACTAAAATAGGGCCAATTAATGAAAAGAGAAAAATTGCACAATATTAGCACCTTATATAAAAAAAATACATTTGTGTGTCAGAGACGGACATGTTTCTTCAACTTATAACCAGTCTCAACAAATTTGTCTCAACAACCTTGTTTCGACAAACAAGTTGAAAAGTGTTTCGACATGCACAGCTTGGTTGAAACTAATTAAAAAAAACACCTACCTCCCCAGTAATCTTTTATACAAATGACAACCAGATTTTAAAAATAAGAGAAAATATGTGTTTTTATGCATAGTAAATTAAACTTGAGAAAATTACTAATAACAAAACTGACTTTAAATCTGTAGCGAAAGCCCTATAAAGAAATGAGTGGAAATCTAAATTGGATGCTGTGTTGTAGACATGTCAGTCTCTGAACTGACAATTTACTATACATGTATTGAAATTTTACAATTAATTCTTAGTGTTCACACTAAACTGTCCCATCAATTGGGGATCCAAATGAATGTATACTTGAACGGTAAAACTGATGATTATGTATAACTGGTGCCGTGTTGATTCTACGTGTGAATTATAAATGGATATTTTTCACCTGCTTATATGTGCCCAGAAGGATGATCTCTTATTTGTAGCGTGGCGATCTCATGATTGGCATGTTGTTGTGGTCTTATTCTCTTCGGTGTCGAGTGTGGAGCTTTTAGGATGTCATTCTTTCAGTCATGTAGCAGGACTTGTCTCTATTCGGTGAACCCGCAGTCGTAAAAGAAACTTATCTCTCCATAGTAGTTAGAAGATGTTGGAAATTAATACCTCTCCACCGAAGAGATTTACCACGAGGCAATCAGCTAGGCTTTCCTGTAGAGACAAAAAAAAAACGGAACGCCTCCCTCGTTTGGGTAACGAAAATCTCACCAGGCTGCAGCACTGTTGTTTAAAACTGCTGGAAAAACTCAGCAGATGGCAACACCGATCAAACAGTGAAAAATCGAAAACGGCAGCCTCTCCCATCCGCGGGTAGAGCGCAGCACTAATTACTGCCTTAAATTTCGTACTGCCAATAACGTCAAAACTGCCGATAAAATTACTGAACTCGCGCTGAATCTTTTGACTCAGCACACTATTTTGCACAATAATTGCAAATTGACACAGTCCAGAAGTTTCAGAAGTAAATGCTTATTGCTCATGTAACGCAGAGGATGTAAAATGTGAATTCACATCCTCCAGAAAGTATGGAGAAGAACGTATTTCCAGCATGGTGATAGCAGTTAGGTAGAGCTGAAAATGTGTAGCTTCATTGAGCGGGGAAGCCATGGTAATGCCTGGTGAAGGATCTGTTTGCCAGTTTATTCAGAAAAAAATTTGGTTGGACCTAGTTTTGTATGTAATATAAGTTCAAGTTTTCATTGATACCCATTTGTTTTCATCTTTAGTTATAGATTTTATTTGTACTAGTGTACTAGAGTTAGTGTAACGTGGTTGGATGGAGTTATTCTGGGCAGTTTACATAGGCAACGTAATGTGGTCTGTTTGTCCTGCATGTACTGACCAAGAGCTGAAGACCGAGAGTGTTTAGCTTATGAAAACTGTTTCTGTTACATACAGGAACAGGGACACGTGAAATATATGTGTTTACATTATATTTTAAGGTGTGTGTGTGTGTGTGTGTGTGTGTGTGAGAGAGAGAGAGAGGGAGAGAGAGAGAGAGAGAGAGAGAGAGAGAGAGAGCGAGCGAGCATATTGAATGTGACATTATATTGTGTATACATCAGTTTACTGCTGGTAGCAAAGTAATTGCAGTCCAGTGTGTGTTGTCCTGATGTTTGTGATAGTTCAGTGTATTTTGTCAGTAGGCTTTAGTAGGCTTTGAACTTTTAAATGATTTATGTAGGCAAATTGTTCCTTCTTTCAAACACTTGGCTCACAAGAATTTCTTGATGCACATAGTTAACGTCTAGCGTTCACATTTATATAAACCTGTACACAATACAGTAACTAACTAATAAATATAAATGATAATAAATTCTGAGAATAATTAAATTATATTAAATTTTGTTGACTGATAATTAGTGCTGAATGATATTATGTATTTCAGTACATAGAATACAAAATTTGTTCCACCTTTTACCAGCGATCCGGTAATACCTCGATCTCATAATTCTCGGACAGCTGAGATTGTACTGTATTTATGTTTCATAACACTTTTAGATTGTGTGTGTGTTTGGATCTTTAGTTTGGATTTTATTTGTAGTATTGTTGCGGTGTTAGTGTAATGGTGTTGGATGAAGTTATTCCGGGCAGTTTATGTAGGCAAAGTAATGTGGTCTGTTTGTCCTGCATTTACTGACTGAGAGCTGAACTCGATGTTGCAATGTGTTTAGCTTATGAAAACTGTTCCTGTTACATACAGGAATAGGGAATTGTTAATTGGGATATCCTATCATTATTTTTAAATTGTGTGTGTGTGTGTGTGTGTGTGTGTGTGTATTGTACATAGTTTCCTATGTACAGGAGTAGGGACATTTGATAACTGATCTTCATATTAGATTTTATGGTGTGTGTGTGTGTGTGTGTGTGTGTGTGTGCGCGCGCGCGCGATTTTAAGTGGTATGAGGACTGAGTGTGTTCATGTGTTTTTTAAATGACGTGTGTAACTGGTTTATAGAGTTTTATTTCTGTAATACAAGTTATAAGTTTTCTTCGATACCTAAATTTTACACCTATAGGTTTAGATTTTATTTGTAGTATTCTGGTAGAGTTGGTGTAATGTGGTTGGGTGCATTTATTCTGGGCAGTTTATATAGGGAAAGTAATGTGGTTTGAGTGTCCTACATGTACTGATCGAGAGCTGAACTCGATGTTGCAATGTGTTTAGCTTATGAAAACTGTTCCTGTTCAGAAATAGGGACACTCAAAAGGGGTTGACTGTATCCTTAGATTTTAAGGTGTGTGTACGTGTGTGTGGTGAGGATTTTGTGTATATGAGTATATATGAATTGGTATGAGTATTTTGTTGGTAGGCTTTATTTGTATGTATTTGTATTTATGGTGTATGTCTTTAGACTAAATTACCATTGTACATTCTAGTTAACCCACCAAGTTATGCAGGGGCATGCTTTGATGGTGGTGGTGATCCCTTTTGCTACAAGTATATCAAGAGAATTCCGGTGTTATGCTTCTTTACATATTTGGAAATTAGAATCATTTCTATTTCTCTAGTAAAGTACGATAGTTACTGTTCAGGTACACTTGTCTGTCTAGTGGTAGCGGGTAGGTACTCCTCCATGTTCCTGTTCCTGGTGGATGATTAATCTGCCCACGTTAGTTCTTGGTTTTCCCTCATTCCCTAATTACTGGGAAAATCATGCCCTAACCCAAATTCCTTCTGAATCCCCTCCATTAAATCCGTCTTAACTCCTATTTTAATATTGTCAACTTAGACTTGGATTCATTTAACCTTCTATCATTTAACAAGTAAATTGTTTTGTTCCTGATAAAATACGCATTCCAATGTTTGGACTGGTTGTAATTTTGGCCTGTAATTAAGTTATGACTGACGTAGATTGACCTTCAGTTTTTAACATAAATGCAGAAACGTCATTATTATTTAAAAGTCCTGTAATTGTTTGCAGGAATGCTCCCAGCAAGAGGAGATTACAGCTATTACAAGTATTTAGTGATTAGAGGCTTGCAAAACATTAAAGAAGTGAGAATTGTGGAAGTCGAGAATCCAGGCTTCTTAACGTTTGTTGGTTTCCATTCAGTCTCTCTTGTGTATCATACTTTGTATCATATCTGCATAATATTTTACAGTAGTTGTTCAAAACAGATGGAAACACTGTTATTTTTACGACTTTATTGTTCTTTATTTTTAAGATGAGGTATCACCACATGATTCTTCTTAATTCGTTGGGTGCAAGCATTCTAGTATTACTATTTGGGATTTGTATAGAGATTGTAACATTGATACATTGTGTTTTGTAACATTGCAACATTATGTTTCATATCCTTGAATATGTTCACTGCAGTAGTTTAAGTCAGACTTCTTCCTTCTCTTTCACAGTTCATGTTTTTTCGATCACTTGGAATCTCTCTGTTGAATTCTGTTAATAGTTTACACATTGTACTGATTAGTTACTGCAGCTATTCTGGGAAGTTTGTGTAGGCAAATTAATAGCCTTGCATGCACTGTCCAAGAGTTAAACTCATGTTCAATAGAGTTTGGCTTATGAACACTGTTCCAGTTGCATACAGGAATAGGGATTGGTTAATTGGGAATCTTGTAATATGTAATAGTTTATAAGTTCAAGTTTTCATTGATACCCAGTTTTTCGTCTTTAGTTATAGATTTTATTTCTAATATTGTAGAGATTTGAATGCTGTTTGAGTGTTGTATTGACATTACAAAATACAAAGATATTATTACAGAGTTGATGGGTTTTTAATTACAGTATTAACGGACTGTAAAGATTAAAAATTTTATGACACTTTGTATTTTTTAAGTAAAATAAATTTTAATTATTACTGTTTGTACAGGTGTAAAGTGACTTTATACATCATATTTTGTAACGTTATGTTAATCATTCCATGGCTGCCTTTGATTTTTGTTTAAACACAAAACTTTGTAAATAAATTACTGCTATTTTGCACAATAATTGCATATTGACACAGACCTTTATCACTTCAGAAGTAAACGCTTATGCCTCATGCGACAGAGGGAGTGATATGTGAATTCACATCCTGCAGAAAGTCTGAAAAAGTGTGTATTATCAGCAAGGTGATACCAGTTAGGTAGCTGACAATGTACAGATTCTTTGAATGGGGAAAAGCCGTAGTAATGCCTGGTAAAACATCTATTTCCCAGTCTTCCAGAAAAATGTTGATGAGTCTAGATGCATATATAATAGGTTGTACGTTCAAGTTGTCATTGATACCCAGTTTTCATCTTTAGTTATAGATCTTATTTGTACTATTGTAGTAGAGTTACAGTAATATGTTTGGGCGCTTTTATTCTGGGCAGTTGATATAGGCGAAGTAACGTAGTTTGATTGTCCTGCATGTACTGACCGAGAGCTGAACTCAGTGTTGCAGTGTGTTTAGCTTATGAAAACTCTTTCTGTCACATACAGGAATAGCACGGCACTTGTACGAGGTTCACAGCAAATCTTAGATTTAGTGTGTGTGTGTGTGTGCGTGTGCGCATGCTTGTGAAAGCATATTGACTGACATTATATTGTGTATACATCAGTTTACTGCTGATTGCAAAGTAAATACCATCCATTGTATGTCCTGATGTTTATGATAGTTCAGTGTATTTTGTCGGTAGGATTTATTTGTATGTATGTGTATTTACATTGTATGTCTTTAGTATATATGTTTGTGTGTATCAGTACTGTGTTGTTTGTGAATGTTTGTTGTGTTAATGTTTGCAAGTGTTATTTGTAAGATTGACGGATGACACCATCTAGAGCCACAAGTCTGCAAATTTAAATTCCTTTCTTACTGGGTTGAACAATGTTTGCTACTTTATAAGGAAACTTGTTATTGTATGAGTTGATAGGTTATTCTGGCTGGTCACATTATATGTAGACAACCACTTTCCTTATTGGTGAGTGTAGTGAATTTGATGGAATATGTTTGAGTTGTGTTTACAGAATCATGAGCAGTTTTGAATTTTGTTGCCCTTTCATACCTTTTCTCTCTGTCTTCCCACCTGAGAAAAATTCTCTCAAGAAGAAATTGAAATTCTGAGTATTCGATAAATCAATTGTGCTCAGATCTTTTTATTGACATGTTTTTTACATTTTCAACAGTATGCCACTTGTTTAATTACAACCTGTGTATGGAGTCATATATGCATTCTTATAATTGTAGTCTGTCATTATTAGATTTATGCTTTATTATCCTTACTGGATGTAATGTTCTTTTTTTTGTGGGTGATACCAATACTGCTTTTTTCCTTCTGGGTGATAAAACATTTTCCTTCTGGAACTTTCAAGTGTCGCTCAACAAACTACTTTTGTCCTCAGAGTTTTACTAATCCAGAACAGGTCTCGCCTCTCTACTTATAGTAACAATGTCTTTGTTTTACGTTTGTGTGTATGTTATATGACTTGTTCAGAAACTAGTTTCTGGATTCTATTATTTTTATAATTTAAGTTAAAGTTTTCATATGTACCCAATTTTTGTAACTCTTGAATTTTTATCTTATATGTAGTTTTGTAGTAAACTTAGTGTAATAGTGTTAGGTGCAGGCAAATTAACGTTGTCTGTACTGCATGTACTGACTGAGAGTTGAACTCATGTTGTAATGAGTGTTTATGATATATATATATATATATATATATATATATATATATATATATATATATATATAAGCAGTAATATCTGTTTACTGCTGGTTGCAAAGTAATTGCAGTCCAGTCTGTGATGTCCTGATGTTTATGATAGTTCTGTGTATTGGCTTTATTTGTATGTAGGCCTATTTGTATTTCTTTTGTATGTGTGTTTGTGTGTAGGGGTAACAGTAATGTATTGTTCATTATTGTTCAGTGTGTTGAGATTTGAAATCCGATTGATTAACAGACAACACCATCTGTAGTCGTGCATCTGCAAATTTAATTATGTTCTTACTGGGTTGAACATGTTTGCAACTCTGCAATCCAAATTAGTGAACTGTCACGGATACTCTATTGTTAGAGTTCATATTATTTTGACAGTCAGTTGCTGACTTTTAGGTGAATTTGTAAATTTGTAAAAAATAATTTTTCGTTGAAACAAACCTTTTAGTATTGTTTGTGTAGTGATTAATTGAAATAATGGCAAGATGTATTTTCAGCTGATTCGTAATTCAACAATGTTTTTATCAGTTACCATCTGAAAGTATTAATTGAAGGCCATTTCATGAAAGAAGGGAAGACAAAATGGTGTTTTCAGATATTCACCTTTAACTTGTTTTACAAATTATATTATATATTATATTTAAAAGCGGTAGTATTTCGAACATTTTATTTGCCTCCAAGAGCGTTTAAGACTATAAAACAGGTTAATTACCTTCCGTCACGCTTCTTAAAATCCGAATACAGGATTACTCGAGTTTCAACACATTAAGTGTCATCATCAGATCCTCAATGAATATTGGTAAAACTACCTTTGTTGATGTTTGCACATCTCGTCAAACGATAAAAACAACACATACATAATAACGAAAATATTTAAATAAATTAACACACATTAAAAACAAGACAAAACAGAACGAAACACAATATACGCGGCCGCCGCGGACCTGCGCGGGAACACGGTATACAGTAAAATTAATAATATTTCGTTCTATATCGTTGACTCTATTAAATAAAATATTATTTTTATGTATTGACTTTTCATTTAGGATGCGATCGTAATTCTCTTTAGTGGCCTTATATATCTCAAACCGTTCGAGAGTGTCCAGTTTATGAGATTTCCTGCATTTATGTAATATGTCCAAATTCTCACTAATACTTTTTATGTTGTGATCTTGTGAGCTTAAATGTTCAGCGAATGTGGATCTTCCTATATTTGACTTAGAGCTTGGGATGTGTTCTTTATAACGCAATTTGAACGAACGACCCGTTTGTCCTATGTAGAAATTTGAACAATCCGAACAATTAAGCCTGTATACACCAGTACCGTCGTATTCATCGAAAGACCTATTTTGATTTTTAAACTTAAGTTTGTTCTCGAGTTTATTATTTGCTTTTGTAGCCAATACAATATTTTGTTTTTTCAATTGGTTTTTTAAAGTATGGTGTAACATTTCGCCATGCTCTATTGCGATATATTTTACTTTTTCTTTAGGCACGTCAATATTTATTAATCTATTTTGTTTCTTATTTATTATTTTATCTATTATGTTGCTTTTATATCCATTGGCTACCGCTATGTGTTTAATAATGTCGACCTCGTTTTTATGGTCTTCTGTAGAGAGGGGCAACGACAGCAATCTATGTACCATGCTATTAAAAAATGCCATTTTGTGTGAAAAAGGGTGGTAAGATGAGGCATGAATAGCATGATCAGTTGTTGTCGGTTTCCTATAAATATTAAAGTTAACTTTGTTATCTCTCTTTCACTTGTTTTATGGTAGTATTGCGTTGATTTGATACATTTCCAAAAAGTAGCGAGTTCATATCCTTATTGAACACAGAGAGTAACCTACTGTGAGAAACAGCAAATATAACTGTAGTATATGATTGTTTTTAAAATTGTCAGTTTAAGTGATGTAATTCTGTATTATTCTTTATGTGATTGTGATTATTCATTAGGATTTCTCTTGTGTATTGTATTATGTTGTGTATTCATCAGTTTGAGTATATATTTCAGACAAACATGTATAGTATTAAATTCAATACGTTTTTTTAAATTTTAATTTATTGTTCATTTTAAATGACTTATTATTTTGATTATTATTATTATCATTATTAGCGGGGGTCCTACAGTCTGTGTAGCATCCCGCATTTCGATCGCCATTTCTCCCTATTTTTCTAGTCATCGTCTTCAATAGCTCGACCTCTCACGCTTTTTCTATGGGTTATTTCGATTAACTAGCAAAAAAAGATTTTACTAATTTGAATTTAGTATGAATACTACTGTAAATGTTTTGCACGAGTATGATTTTTGTGGCTACAATTGCAACTGGTTTCTGTTGAATTCTATGGTATTTTAAACATTGTAGTGACATGGTCTTGCAGTTACTGTACTGGAAAGTTTGTGTAGGCAAAGTGATAGCCCTACATGCACTGTCCAAGGGTTAAACTCATATTCAATAGAGTTTGGCTTATGAACACTTTTCCTGCTAAATACAGGAATAGGGAAAGGCAAAAAAAATGAATATTATTAGGTTTAAGTGTGTGTGTGTGTGTGTGTGTGTGTGTGTGCATGTGCGTGTGCTGTGTGTGTGCTTTATGTATGTTTATTGATGCATAGGGAGTGAAGTGTATAAATTGACTTCTATGTTAGCTATAAGCATTGTTTTCATAAGTCTCTTCAATGCTGTACAAAGAATGTGGATTTAATCGTTTGTTGTCAGTACAATCTCGTAATCCGAATGTTTGCTAGTCTTATACATTTAGTACTCCAGTGTCAGGCATACTCCATTCCGAACTTCTCATCTTAAAGACTCTAGGACTGTGAGAGGTAGATTTATTCTGCCCAAGAGCTTATGATATAAATAACTGGGCTAGCTAGAGATGAGACATAAAGTATTGAAATAGTGACATATACAGATAATCAACAATTCAAAGAGAATGAGACGGCAATAGTGAACACAAGGAAGAGACAATGCTGCCTCTGATTGTCCACACAGAATATCACAATGATGTCTCGACTGTTACACGTTTTGTCACACAAAACAAAGCACCATCTGAAAACATCTTCACATTGAACACATTTATAAAACTTTTTAAAAATCTGTTTGGAGAGATTTGTCATTCTTTAATATCACCGAGCTAAAACATTTTTAATGGACTGGCATTTATGTGTTCAATACAGATTTATGTAAGCCTATACACTATACATTAGGTATTATAACTCATAACGAAACTTAAAATATTAAAATGATACTAATTTTGGCAATTGATAATCAGTCTGGAGTGATATTTAGTAGTTACAGCATAAAAGAATTATTTTACATTTTTTCAATTTTACTTTGTGCGTGTGTGTGTTTTGTACATACTTATTTGGAATATTTATTTACTGGTTAAATACTCGAGTGTGGTGTTACCTGTGTTTTGTGAGTGGTGTGTCTCACTCAATAGATGGGGTGTGAGAGGAAGACTCATCCTCCACAATAGTGTACAATATAAATAACTAGGCTAGCTGTAGATTATGAAGAAAATATTCAACTAATGACATACAGAGAATCAACAATGTTTACACCCAATAATGTTGAATACAAGCAAGCTATAAATTGCCTGCACTGGAGACAATGGTAACTTGAGTGCCTTCAGCACACTTTGTCACACATAGCAACGTACTAGCTGACAACATCTTTCCACTTTGAACACATTTCATAGAACTGTTAAATGATTTATGTAGACAAATCGTTAATTCTTTTAACACTTGGCTCACAAGAATTTCTTGATGCACATAGTTAATGTCTAGTGTTCACATTTATGTAGGTCTGTACACAATACAGTAACTAACTAATAAATATAAATGATAAATTCTGAGAATAATTAAATTATAATAAATTTTGTTGACTGATTATCAGTGTTGAATGATACTATGTATGTCAGTACATAGAATACAAAATTTGTTCCACCTTTTTCCAGCGATCCGGTAATACCGCGATCTCATAATTCTCGGACAGCTGATATTGTACTGTATTTATGTTTCATAACACTGTTTAGAGAGAGAGAGAGAGAGAGAGAGAGAGAGAGAGAGAGAGAGAGAGAGAGAGAGAGAGAGAGAGAGAGAGAGAGAGAGAGAGAGAGAGAGAGAGAGAGAGAGAGAGAGAGAGAGAGAGAGAGAGAGAGAGAGAGAGAGAGTGTGTGTGTTTGGATGTTTGGTTTGGAGTATTTATTTGTAGTATTGCTGTGGAGTTAGTGTAATGGTGTTGGATGGAGTTATTCCGGGCAGTTTATGAAGGCAAATTAACGTGGTCTGTTTGTCCTGCATGTACTGACCGAGAGCTGAACTCGATGTTGCATTATGTTTAGCTTATGAAAACTGTTCCTGTTTATGTACAGGAGTAGGGACATTTGATATAACTGATCATAATATTAGATTTTATAGTGTGTGTGTGTGTGTGTTTTATTGTAAGTCATATGAGGCCCGTGTGATCAGTGTTTTTTAAATGACGTGTGTAACTGGTTTATAGACTTATTATTTCTGTAATACAAGTTTTAAGTTTTCTTTGATACCTAAATTGTATATCTATAGGTTTAGATTTTATTTGTAGTATTATATTAGAGTTAGTGTAATGTGGTTGCGTGCAGTTATTCCGGGCAGTTCATGTAGGCAACGTAATATGGGGTCTGTTTGTCCTGCATGTACTGACCAAGAGCTGAACTCGATGTTGCAATGTGTTTAGCTTATGAAAACTGTTCCTGTTTATGTACAGGAGTAGGGACACTCAAAAGGGGTTCGACTGTATCATTAGATTTTAACATGCGTGCGCATGCGCGCGCTTGTGTGTGATATGAGGTTTTTGTGTATATGAGTCGGTATGAGTATTTTGTTGGTAGGCTTTATTTGTATGTATTTGTATTTACATTGTATGTCTTTAGTATGTAAGTTTGTGTGTTACAGTACTGTGGTATTTGTGAATGTTCGTTGTGTTAAAGTTTGCAATTGCTATTTGTATGATTGTCAGACAACACCGTTAGAGTCACATGTCTGTAAATTTAAATTCCTTCCTTACTGGGTTGAACATGTTTGTTACTCTGTAAGAAAACTTGTTATTGTAGGAGTTGATAGGTTATTCTGGCAGCTCACATTATATGTTGACAACCACTTTCCTCATTGGTGAGGGTAGTGAATTTGATGGAACATGTTTGAGTTGTGTTTACAGAATCATAAGCATTCTTGAATTTAGTTGCCCTTTCATACCCCATCTCTCTGTGTAAAGGTAAAAAGCTTTTACAAATACTACTTTTTGACCAACTTACTATGACTTACCTTATTACAAAACCATCAGAAGATCCCAAATTATTCAAGGTCGCCACCACATTTGGAATAAGGGAATGTGGAAATCTTTTTACACTTTTCCCACTTTAATAATTTAGACAATTTAATTCCCTGAATTCAATACTTACCCAGGTTCGTTTTAGGCCGCTTTCGGCACAGAAAATAAGGTATGGTTTTGGCGTAATAACTACTCTAACAGATGGTTATGCTAATAAACAATTCTCATTTTATTTATTATTCAAAAGTTAAATTCTTTCTGTTTCTTTTACTTTCTTTTATGTAATACTATAAACAATTTTAAAGCATAACATTTCACAAGCTAACTCTTGTCTACCAATCATTATCTACAAACCAGTACTTTCCCTTTTTCTTTCACACTCTCTCTCACTCTCTATACATATCTTTTTCACCCCCATTTACTGAGCTCTTTATTATTATTGTGTTACTTCACTTCTGGCCAAAATATTTGCTTTTACACTGTACTTAGCTGTACTTTGTATCCAAAGTGTTACACCATCACTTGCAGTTCACTTTCACCTTCACCACATACACGAAACTGTTTTAACGGTACAAAATAACGTCGTTGTTAATTTGTCCTGGTTTCATTCTTCGTATTTATTCTTTTTGCAGCCTTTTCTAATACGGTTCGGCAGGCCTAGGCTACTGTAATTGCTTTGGCCTACTGACTGCCCGAGGCCATGGTTACAACACGACCGTCTGATCTGAATGTGTTTTGCCGACTGGGATCAGTTGGGCTCGCTTGGGTACGCTGTTCGTGTTCTTTGTGTATTCGCCACGTGGCTTCACTGGATGCCCACTTCGTCTCCTGCCATCATACATTGAAGCTTCCAGTAGTTTCTGGACTCCGGAAGTTCGTTTTACTTTAAAACACGTGGTGAATTTGTTAGTCACCTATCGCTGTGGACAGTTGCGTCTCAAGCCACATGCTTGGAGACGCCACATGCTTGGTCTGTGACTCATATACCCTTTGTTCTAGTTTCCCACACATCTCCAACATCAAAATTATTACATGAAATGATTATGCCCCTTTTGTCCCATTACATCTGTCTCCCCGCCCGAGAAAAATTCTCTGAAGAAGAAATTAAAATTTTCACTGTTTGTACAAGTGAAAAGTGACTATACATAAAATTTTAATCATTCCATGGGTGCCTTTTGATTTTTGTTATATTTGATGAGCCTAGATCAGTGGTTCCTAAACTTTCCAGTCCATGGAACCCCTCTATTAATTTAAAAATTCACGGACCCCCTCTGAGTTCTGGAATAAAACTAAACAGTAAATATGATAGAAACTCTTATATTTTAATTAAAATGTATTAAAATCAAAATTCTCTTAACTTGCAAAATTGTAATATTAATGATATCAAACATAGTTTAATGTGAACAATGAAGCTGCTTTTCAACAATTAATTTGCCCTGCAATATTGGTTTAATGTCTGGTAATTTCAATATTAAGTCACTCTCAACATTAAGTTTATTTCTTAACGTTGACTTCAAGTATGTGAGCCTGAGAATGCGGTTTCACATATATAAGTAGAAGGAGGAAACACAGTTAAACGCTTCAAAGCGTTTCTTGCACATTCAGGATAGTCTGTCATGACATACAAGCAGAAGTCAGGTAGCTGTAATTGCGAAAACTGTAATTTTAATGAACTGTCAGTTGAAAGTTCTGGCAATGAATCTTTTTGTAGTATAAGAGAAAGGTCTAGTCAGTTCGACTGAGAAACGGATCTGCTATACGACATGATTTAAAGACATTATTAAAGCTATTAGTTTGAAATTACTTTTAAAATTACAATTAGTTTGAACAAAAAAAAAAAAAAAAAAATACTGGAATCTTCTACTGGTTGTTTTAAGATTCAAAAATTTAGATTTTAGAGCATAAAAAATCGGAGAAAATTACAGTATATTGAAATTTTTCTTAAAAGTGTCTGCGGACCCCACATTGGGAACCACTGGCCTAGTTGCATATGTCATAGGTTATAAGTTCAAGTTTTTATTGATACACAGTTTTTCATGTTTAGTTATGGATTTTATTTGTACTATTGTAGTAAAGTTAGTGTGATGTGGTTGCTTGCAGTTTGTTCCAGGCAGTTCATGTAGGCAACGTAATGAGGTTTGATTGTGCTGCATGTACTGACCGAGAGCTGAACTAAATACTGCAATGTGTTTAGCTTATGAAAACTGTTTCTGTTGCGTACAGGAATAGGGACACTTGATATACATGTGTACATTAGATTTTAAGGTGTGAGTGTTTTTATTAAGTGATATGAGGACTGTGTGTGTGTCAAAACATATTGGATGTGTCATTATATTGTGTGTACATCAGTTTACTGCTGGTAGCAAAGTAATTGCAGTCCAGTGTGTGTTGTCCTGATGTTTGTGATAGTTCAGTGTATTTTGTCAGTAGGCTTTGAACTTTTAAATGATTTATGTAGGCAAATTGTTCCTTCTTTCAACACTTGGCTCACAAGAATTTCTTGATGCACATAGTTAATGTCTAGTGTTCACATTTATATAAACCTGTACACAATACAGTAACTAACTAATAAATATAAATGATAATAAATTCTGAGAATAATTAAATTATAATAAATTTTGTTGACTGACAATCAGGCTGAATGATATTATGTATTTCAGTACATAGAATAACAAAATTTGTTGCACCTTTTTCCAGCGATCCGGTAATACCTCGATCTCGTAATTCTCGGACAGCTGAGATTGTACTGTATTTATGTTTCATAACACTTTTAGATTGTGTGTGTGTTTGGATCTTTAGTTTGGATTTTATTTGTAGTATTGTTGCGGTGTTAGTGTAATGGTGTTGGATGGAGTTATTCCGGGCAGTTTATGTAGGCAAAGTAATGTGGTCTGTTTGTCCTGCATTTACTGACTGAGAGCTGAACTCGATGTTGCAATGTGTTTAGCTTATGAAAACTGTTCCTGTTACATACAGGAATAGGGAATCGTTAATTGGGACATCCTATCATTATTTTTAAAGTGTGTGTGTGTGTGTGTGTGTGTGTCGATTTTAAGTGGTATGAGGACTGAGTGTGTTCATGTGTTTTTAAATGACGTGTGTAACTGGTTTATGGAGTATTATTTCTGTAATACAAGTTATAAGTTTTCTTTGATACCTAAATTTTACACCTATAGGTTTAGATTTTATTTGTAGTATTCTTGTAGAGTTAGTGTAATGTGGTTGGGTGCATTTATTCCGGGCAGTTTATGTAGACAAAGTAATGTAGTTTGAGTGTCCTGCATGTACTGACCGAGAGCTGAACTTGATGTTGCAATGAACAGCTTATGAAAACTGTTCCTGTTCAGGAATAGGGACACTCAAAAGGGGTTGACTGTATCCTTAGATTTTAAGGTGTGTGTACGTGTGTGTGGTGAGGATTTTGTGTATATGAGTATATATGAATTGGTATGAGTATTTTGTTGGTAGGCTTTATTTGTATGTATTTGTATTTACGGTGTATGTCTTTAGACTAAATTACCATTGTACATTCTAGTTAACCCACCAAGTTATGCAGGGGCATGCTTTGATGGTGGTGGTGATCCCTTTTGCTACAAGTATATCAAGAGAATTCCGGTGTTATGCTTCTTTACATATTTGGAAATTAGAATCATTTCTATTTCTCTAGTAAAGTACTATAGTTACTGTTCAGGTACACTTGTCTGTCTAGTGGTAGTGGGTAGGTACTCCTCCATGTTCCTGTTCCTGGTGGATGATTAATCTGCCCACGTTAGTTCTTGGTTTTCCCTCATTCCCTAATTACTGGGAAAATCATGCCCTAACCCAAATTCCTTCTGAATTCCCTCCATTAAATCATTCTTAACTCCTATTTTAATATTGTCAACTTAGACTTGGATTCATATAACCTTCTATCATTTAACAAGTAAATTGTTTTGTTCCTGATAAAATATGCATTCCAATGTTTGGACTGGTTGTAATTTGGCCTGTAATTAATTTATGACTGATGTAGATTGACCTTCAATTTTTAACATAAATGCTGAAACGCCATTATTATTTAGAAGTTCTGGAATTGTTTGCAGGAATGCTCCCAGCAAGAGGAGATTACAGCTATTACAAGTATTTAGTGATTAGAGGCTTGCAAAACATTAAAGAAGTGAGAATTGTGGAAGTCGAGAATCCAGGCTTCTTAACGTTTGTTGGTTTCCATTCAGTCTCTCTTGTGTATCATACTTTGTATCATATCTGCATAATATTTTACAGTAGTTGTCAGTGGCGAAGCTAGTAGTTAATGAATGGGTAGGCAAAAATCTTACCTTAATTTTTTTTTAAGTAATCACTAAAAGGACCTTAGTTCAAATCGGACGCTGAGGTAGAGTTTGCTGTTAGCGAATGGTTCCCCAAACAGCCGTAAGAATTTTACTAGGAGGGAATCTACAGATTAGTGCAACAGTGGGACTCATATCTTAATGTTAATGGAGACTTCTTTTAAAATCATTGAATAAAAAATGCTTTACAGCCCTAAACGTGTTTTTATTGAACAATCCTTGTATAAGTCATACACAATAATACAGCTGATTGAACTTCAAAGTTTTAAACTTGATTAGTTTCTATATATATGTTTAATGTTACAAATAATTCAAATAACAATCTTGATCATCTGTTAGTTCAGTGGTATAACAGGAACACTTTTAATAACCACATAAAATAAACACACTTATAAACAATATAGCGCGCTTTAACTTAACTTTTTGCATCACAGAAGTGAGACATGCCTCAACGCTCTGTGTGTACAGCGCGGCACAACACCCCTCCCCCGCACTTCCCTATCCTGCCTGCACTTTGCTTACTATACATACGATGTACACAAAAAACGCTGAGGCAAGTTCACGTTGCCTCATTCGCTTTGAATGAGCTATGCCGAATCTCACCTGTCACCATCTAGCGGTCGCTCAGTAAAGCACCTTTCGGCTTAATAAATTCGACAGTCACAGTAACAATATATAATCTTTACGTTACGTAGTTCATACGTATTTATAATTTCTATTCTACAGAATTTTTTAGGGTAGGCATTGCCTCAATTGACTCTATGTAACTTCGCCACTGGTAGTTGTTCAGAACAGATGGAAACACTGTTATTTTTACGACTTTATTGTTCTTTATTTTTAAGATGAGGTATCACCACATGATTCTTCTTAATTCGTTGGGTGCAGGCATTCTAGTATTACTATTTGGGATTTGTATAGAGATTGTAACATTGATACATTGTGTTTTGTAACATTGCAACATTATGTTTCATATCCTTTCATATGTTCACTGCAGTAGTTTAAGTCGGACTTCTTCCTTCTCTTTCACAGTTCATGTTTTTTTGATCACTTGGAATCTCTCCGTTGAATTCTGTTAATAGTTTACACATTGTACTGATTAGTTACAGCAGCTATTCTGGGAAGTTTGTGTAGGCAAATTGATAGCCTTGCATGCACTGTCCAAGAGTTAAACTCATGTTCAATAGAGTTTGGCTTATGAACACTGTTCCTGTTGCATACAGGAATAGGGATTGGTTAATTGGGAATCTTGTAATATGTAATAGTTTATAAGTTCAAGTTTACATTGATACCCAGTTTTTCGTCTTTAGTTATAGATTTTATTTGTACTATTGTAGTAGAGATTTGAATACTGTTTGAATGTTGTATTGACATTACAAAATACAAAGATATTATTACAGAGTTGATGGTTTTTTGATTACAGTATTAATGGAGTGTAAAGATTAAAAATTTTATGACACTTTGTAGTTTTTAAGTAAAATAAATTTTAATTATTACTGTTTGTACAGGTTTAAAGTGACTTTATACATCATATTTTGTAATGTTTCATTAATCATTCCATGGCTGCCTTTGATTTTTGTTTAAACACAAAACTTTGTAAATAAATTACTGCTATTTTGCACAATAATTGCATATTGACACAGTCCTTTATCACTTCAGAAGTAAATGCTTATGCCTCACGCAGCAGAGGGAGTGATATGTGAATTCACATCCTGCAGAAAGTCTGAAAAAGTATGTATTATCAGCATGGGGATACCAATTAGGTAGCTGACTATGTACAGATTCTTTGAATGGGGAAAAGCCATAGTAATGCCTGGTAAAACATCTATTTCCCAGTTTTCCAGAAAAAAGTTGATGAGTCTAGATGCATATGTAATAGGTTGTACGTTCAAGTTGTCATTGATACCCAGTTTTCATCTTTAGTTATAGATGTTATTTGTACTATTGTAGTAGAGTTACAGTAATATGTTTGGGCACATTTATTCTTGGCAGTTAAAGTAACGTAGTTAGATTGTCCTGCATGTATTGACCGAGAGCTGAACTCAATGTTGCAGTGTGTTTAGCTTATGAAAACTGTGTCTGTCACATACAGGAATAGCACGGCACTTGTAAGAGGTTCACAGCAAACCTTAGATTTTGTGTGTGTGTGCGCGTGCGCACGTTTGTGAAAGCATATTGACTGACATTATATTGTGTATACATCAGTTTACTGCTGATTGCAAAGTAATTACAGTCCACTGTATGTCCTGATGTTGATGATAGTTCAGTGTATTTTGTCGGTAGGATTTATTTGTATGTATGTGTATTCACATTGTATGTCTTTAGTATATATGTTTGTGTGTATCAGTACTGTGTTGTTTGTGAATGTTTGTTGTGTTAATGTTTGTAAGTGCTATTTGTAAGATTGACAGATGACACCATCTAGAGTCACAAGTCTGCAAATTTAAATTCCTTTCTTACTGGGTTGAACAATGTTTGCTACTTTATAAGAAAACTTGTTATTGTATGAGTTGATAGGTTATTCTGGCTGGTCACATTATATGTAGACAACCACTTTCCTTATTGGTGAGTGTAGTGAATTTGATGGAATATGTTTGTGTTGTGTTTACAGAATCATAAGCAGTTTTGAATTTTGTTGCCCTTTCATACCTCTTCTCTCTGTCTTCCCGCCCGAGAAAAATTCTCTCAAGAAGAATTTGAAATTCTGAGTATTCGATAAATCAATTGTGCTCAGATCTTTTTATTGACATGTTTTTTATTGATATAATTTACAGTATAATTTCCGTCAGGTGACTTCTAGCATAATTTTAGCTGGGTTACGTGTTTCAGGCCATATGACCCATCTTCAGACCTTCACTCCAAAGGAGCTCATTATAAATTAAAATCCATATTAAAACAAACACACAATAAATAAATACATAAAATACAATCAATGAACTTATTATAAGTGTACTAGTAACCGACACGGTGCACCGCGTGTAGCATGTCAAGACTGTGTCGATGGGCACTATTATTTAGTTTTATCTTTAAGCGATCGCAGCGCGGTATCATAAAGTGGGTTGGACCTGAAGTTGAGTTTATCATTGAGTATGTCGTCACATATATCGGGGTTATTATGACCTCTATATATCTCAAATTCTTCGAGTGCATCCATGTAACGGCCCTTACTACAATAATTTAGAGGTATAAGGTTAGCATTGAAATTAGTATATGAATGTTGCTTGAAATTAGATGCTGTGTAAAATTAGATTTAATATTTTCTAGGGAAAAATATTAAATATGTTTAAAATGTTTTTTACATTTTCAACAGTATGCCACTTGTGTTTAATTACAACCTGTGTATGGAGTCATATATGCATTCTTATAATTGTAGTCTGTCATTATTAGATTTATGCTTTATTATCCTTACTGGATGTAATGTTCTTTTTTTTTGTGGGTGATACCAATACTACTTTTTTCCTTCTGGGTGATAAAACATTTTCCTTCTGGAACTTTCAAGTGTCGCTCAACAAACTACTTTTGTCCTTAGAGTTTTACTAATCCAGAACAGGTCTCGCCTCTCTACTTATAGTAACAATGTCTTTGTTTTAACGTGTGTGTGTATGTTATATGACTTGTTCAGAAACTAGTTTCTGGATTCTATTATTTTTATAATTTAAGTTAAAGTTTTCATATGTACTCAATTTTTGTAACTCTTGAATTTTTATCTTATATGTAGTTTTGTAGCAAACTTAGTGTAATAGTGTTAGGTGAAATTATTCCGGGCAGTTTATGTAGGCAAATTAACGTTGTCTGTCCTGCATGTACTGACTGAGAGTTGAACTCATGTTGTAATGAGTGTAGCTTATTTAAACTGTTCCTGTTACATGCAGGAACAGGGATACTTGGAAGATACTGTTTTGATACATTAGATTTTACTGCTTGCGTGCATATAGTTATTGATTTTAAGTGTCATGAGGTCTGTGTGAAAATGTGTTGAATGTGACATTATATTGTGTATATATCTGTTTACTGCTGGTTGCGAAGTAATTGCAGTCCAGTCTGTGATGTCCTGATGTTTATGATAGTTCTGTGTATTGGCTTTATTTGTATGTATTTGTATTTCCATTGTATGTGTTTAGTATGTGTGTCTATGTGTAGGGGTAACAGTAATGTGGTGTTCATTATTGTTCAGTGTGTTGAGATTTGAAATCCGATAGATTAACAGACAACACCATCTGTAGTCGTGCATCTGCAAATTTAATTATGTTCTTACTGGGTTGAACATGTTTGCAACTCTGCAATCCAAATTAGTGAACTGACACGGATACTCTATTGTGAGAGTTCATATTATTTTGACAGTCAGTTGCTGACTTGTAGGTGAATTAAATTGGTCGATCATGTTTACTAAGTTGTGTTTAACACAATTACATATCATTGAGTAGCCAGAAGAAATTTGTAGTAAGAATTTGTGAGATATTTGTAAAAAATAATTTTTCGTTGAAACAAAACTTTTAGTATTGTTTGTGTAGTGATTAATTGAAATAATGGCAAGATGTATTTTCAGCTAATTTGTAATTCAACAATGTTTTTATCAGTTACTATCTGAAAGTATTAATTGAAGGCCATTTCATGAAAGAAGGGAAGACAAAATGGTGTTTTCAGATATATTAAACACCTTTAACTTGTTTTACAAATTATATTATATATTATATTTGAAAGCGGTAGTATTTTGTTGATTTGATACATTTCCAAAAAGTAGCGAGTTCATATCCTTATTAAACACAGCGAATAACCTACTGTGAGAAACAGCAAATATAACTGTAGTATATGATTGTTTTTAAAATTGTCAGTTTAAGTGATGTAATTCTGTATTATTCTTTATGTGATTGTGATTATTCATTAGGATTTCTCTTGTGTATTGTATTATGTTGTGTATTCATCAGTTTGAGTATATATTTCAGTCAAACATGTATAGTATTAAATTCAATAGGTTTTTTAAATTTTAATTTATTGTTCATTTTAAATGACTTATTGTTTTGTTATTATTATCATTAGTAGCGGGGGTACTACAGTCTGTGTAGCATCCCACATTCCGATCGCCATTTCTACCTATTTTTCTAGTCATCGTCCTTCAATAGCTCGACCTCTCATGCTTTTCCTTTGGGTTATTTCGATTCACCCAGCAAAAAAGATTTTACTAATTTGATTTTGGTATGAATACTACTGTAAATGTTTTGCACGAGTATGATTTTTGTGGCTACAATTGCAACTGGTTTCTGTTGAATTCTATGGTATTTTACACATTGTAGTGATGTGTTCTTGCAGTTACTGTACTGGAAAGTTTGTGTAGGCAAAGTGATAGCCCTACATGCACTTTCCAAGGGTTAAACTCATATTCAATAGAGTTTGGCTTATGAACACTTTTCCTGCTAAATACAGGAATAGGGAAAGGCAAAAAAAATGAATATTATTAGGTTTAAGTGTGTGTGTGTGTGTGTGTGCGTGCTTTATGTATGTTTATTGATGCATAGGGAGTGAAGTGTATAAATTAACTTCTATGTTAGCTATAAGCATCATTTTCATAAGTCTCTTCAATGCTGTACAAAGAATGTGGATTTAATCATTTGTTGTCAGTACAATCTCGTAATCCGAATGTTTGCTAGTCTTATACATTTAGTACTCCAGTGTCAGGCATACTCCATTCCGAACTTCTCATCTTAAAGACTCTAGGACTGTGAGAGGTAGATTTATTCTGCCCAAGAGCTTACGATATAAATAACTGGGCTAGCTAGAGGTGAGAAATAAAGTATTGAAATAATGACATATACAGATAATCAACAATTCAAAGAGAATGAGACGGCAATAGTGAACACAAGGAAGAGACAAGGCTGCCTCTGATTGTCCACACAGAATATCACAATGATGTCTCGACTGTTACACGTTTTGTCACACAAAACAAAGCACCATCTGAAAACATCTTCACATTGAACACATTTTATAAAACTTTTAAAAATCTGTTTGGAGAGATTTGTCATTCTTTAATATCACCGAGCTAAAACGTTTTTAATGGACTGGCATTTATGTGTTCAGTACAGATTTATGTAAGCCTATACACAATACATTGGGTTTTATAAATCATAACGAAACTTAAAATATTAAAATGATACTAATTTTGGCAATTGATGATCAGTCTGGAATGATATTTAGTAGTTACAGCATAAAAGAATTATTTTACATTTTTCCAATTTTACTTTGTGCGTGTGTGTGTGTGTGTGTGTGTGTGTGTGTGTTTTGTACATAGTTATTTGGAATATTTATTTACTGGTTAAATACTCGAGTGGGGTGTTACCTGTGTTTTGTGAGTGGTGTGTCTCACTCAATAGATGGGGTGTGAGAGGAAGACTTGTCCTCCACAATAGTGTACAATATAAATAACTAGGCTAGCTGTAGATTATGAAGAAAATATTCAACTAATGACAGATACAGAGAATCAACAATGTTTACACCCAATAATGTTGAATACAAGCAAGCTATAAATTGCCTGCACTGGAGACAATGGTAACTTGAGTGCCTTCAGCACACTTTGTCACACATAGCAACGTACTAGCTGACAACATCTTTCCACTTTGAACACCTTTCATAGAACTGTTAAATGATTTACGTAGACAAATCGTTAATTCTTTTAACACTTGGCTCACAAGAATTTCTTGATGCACATAGTTAATGTCTAGTGTTCACATTTATGTAGGTCTGTACACAATACAGTAACTAACTAATAAATATAAATGATAATAAATTCTGAGAATAATTAAATTATAATAAATTTTGTTGACTGATAATCAGTGCTGAATGATATTATGTATTTCAGTACATAGAATACAAAATTTGTTCCACCTTTTTCCAGCGATCCGGTAATACCTCGATCTCGTAATTCTCGAACAGCTGAGATTGTACTGTATTTATGTTTCGTAACACTTTTTTAAATAGTGTGTGTGTTTGGATCTTTAGTTTGGATTTTATTTGTAGTATTGTTGTGGTGTTAGTGTAATGGTGTTGGATGGAGTTATTCCGGGCAGTTTATGTAGGCAAAGTAATGTGGTCTGTTTGTCCTGCATTTACTGACTGAGAGCTGAACTCGATGTTGCAAGTGTTTAGCTTATGAAAACTGTTCTGTTACATACAGGAATAGGGAATCGTTAATTGGGGCATCCTATCATTATTTTTAAATTGTGTGTGTGTGTGTGTGTGTATGTGTGTCGATTTTAAGTGGTATGAGGACTGAGTGTGTTCATGTGTTTTTTAAATGATGTGTGTAACTGGTTTTTATGGAGTATTATTTATTATTTCTGTAATACAAGTTATAAGTTTTCTTTAATACCTAAATTTTACACCTATAAGTTTAGATTTTATTTGTAGTATTCTGGTAGAGTTAGTGTAATGTGGTTGGGTGCATTTATTCTGGGCAGTTTATGTAGACAAAGTAATGTAGTTTGAGTGACCTGCATGTACTGACCGAGAGCTGAACTGGATGTTGCAATGTTGCAATGAACAGCTTATGAAAACTGTTCCTGTTCAGGAATAGGGACACTCAAAAGGGGTTGACTGTATTCTTAAATTTTAAGGTGTGTATATGTGTGTGTGGTGAGGATTTTGTGTATATGAGTATATACACAAAATACACATATTGCTACAAAACAAATATGATTGTGTAGTTACTTATAGGTGACTCCCGTGTATCAACTTTAAGCCCCATGTTATGAGCGTCAATTTGATACAGAACAAATATCTTATGGGTGTTTTACTAATATATCTTATACAGCTCTGTAAATTATTTATTTATTTATGTAAATATTTTCTTCCTCAGTATTAATCTTCAGCTCCACTGTTGGGCTAGCCAATTTGATACAAATCAATTTAATGAGAGAATAATTGTTCTTATTGAATTATATTATGTTCTTACGGGGTTTAATTAAGCTCCACGTTGGTATGCACCAATTTGATACAAAACGTGCAAATAGATAATAATGATGTCACACAGTAGTGAGCGACAATTTGAAATAAAATCCTTTCCTTTCAATTTCGCGTGTGTAGCGAGTGTAATACAGTTACGAGTTTCTCGTTAATGCAGCACCGTTTAATTAACCAATCTGTTATTAAAGAAAATGTTTATTATGTAGTCTAATAGGTGACCTCCTACAACTCCATATTAATATAAAAATTTTATTTCTTATATCGTTATTGTAACTTTTATGTAGACCATAGTGCTGTGTTAACCAATTACTAAATGTTCACTCGATGATAATTCTATATTACATGTATTTAATTTAATAATTTGATAATTCTCTTCAACCCTATTCAGTCCGTATTATTTTATTTGGTTCAAAAGTTGCGAAGGAAACACGCTAGTTCGACAATCCCACGTTCTGTCAGCTGTCTACTGCAAGCGCTGTTATTCGTAATTGGCCCACACTTATAGGTTAGCTTGTTTCACCTGATAGTTAATCGCCTTCTTTACCTGTAAATTACTTCCCCTTCAAAATACAATATCTATTCTACAATAATATAAAACCTCATTACATACAGGAAGGATTCTTTATTTGTATTACTTTTAAAATTCCAACAGTGCTCTTTACGGTTATATGACTGTTATATCGATTGTACAATGTTGAATCGATATGTCAATGGACTAGTCCTGTTTGATACAATTTAAATATAATTTTATTTATCTCTTATCCCAGGGTACGTGTGATTCTTTTAACGATTAGTAAGGCCAGGTAATGCAACATTAAGGTTACTAAGTATTACAAATTGTTATTAATTCTTAGTATATAAAATTAAATATAAGTTGGTGTTACCGTACGAGACGATTCTCAAGGAAGCTGTGTCTGTTTACTAACGCTTGAAGACTTACAATGGAGGTTACTTGGTCCAGAAAATATGTCCAGATTATTAATAAAATGGAAAGGTGACGTCCCGGAGTGCAACAGGAACTCTTCTATTCTTCGTTCTTCCTCACGATCCCTGTGGTTGTCGGTCCTGGTGGAATTGGTGTTGTATTATAATTTCTTTTGAAAGTGAGGTTTATGTCTCCAGTAACAAAGGTTCTTGTGTATATTTTGTCTATAATTCCATTACTTCAGACTTCTTATTCAGTCAATTAGTATACTGGTTAAATGGGAACTGGGTATCATCACGAATTCCAATGGAATTACTTTGAAGAGTGAAATAATAATTCCGCTACCCTTTGGAGGTGTATGAGTATATTTCTCGGAATCTAATTAATGAATTATTCATCAGTTTGGTTTGTAGGAATTGTTTTTGATACTTTAATTTATTAATTTTAATTCATTTTATTTTAATAATTTCTTTTCTTTTAAATTTCTCTACTGATCTGAACACAATAGCATATAACAATCGAATAATATATAGGTTTTTTTTATAAATTCTGTTCTGGATTCGTATTAATTTTAACTTCACCCATTAGCATATAACAATCGAATAATGAAAATCAACAACATTTTTTACATTTTAATTACCCTAACAACCATTACTTTCTGTCATTGGATAATATTTGATATCCTAGAGCCAGAATTATAAAATATTACTACTCTTTTTTAATAAAATACTCCATGCTTGGAATTATACCAAATTACATAAAACTCTCACTTAATCTACCTTATTAAACCGTATATATTTTACTATAGTTTCATCTGACTGGACTTATTAAAAAGGTATTAATTTCCTTTTACAAATATTAAATTTAGGCCTCTAGGTATTCTTACACCTGTTACAATATTGTTTTGTTTTTAACTTAATTTTTCTTTACCTGACCTACTGTACAAATAGTCACTGGCTTATGGCCACTTACATCAATTTTAATTTCCTGGTTTCAATTCATGATGTTATTTAGTTCATCATTGAACCCTTCATTATTTTTTAACATAACTATAAGAACTACTTGCTAACTTTTCAACACTTATTGCCTTCCTGGCCAAGTTTACAAACATTAATTCAAACATCTTCATTAATCAATTACAGTAAATACATTTAACATAATATAATACCTAACACATGTACTCATACTTAATTATCTAAAGACAATTTTAACATAAATAAAAGGAGTACTACTGACTTAAGTACTTCTTTAAAGCAACAGCTCCACTCTTACTATCCAAAACATAAAATAAATATCCTGTAAACACTATATCATGCTACAGCACAACACCAAGTACATTTGATAACATATTAAATATTAATTTGAATAGTATTTTATAATTAATTCCTACACAATAAACTCCTCCCATTAGATACAATGTTTATGTTTTACATCTCATATTATTCATTACATTTTTTTAGATTTAGGTACACTTTAGATGTTTTAATTGCTTAGTAACCTTACTATGTACCTCTAATGCATTCTTCAGGTGAGATGGACCCTCTTGTATTGAATTATAACCGGCTTTGGGCATTGTTTTAAACCATTTTGACATAGTTTTTATGTAACGTTGGGGACCTCCATTCTGTTACGTTACAATATATATGAATTGGTATGAGTATTTTGTTGGTAGGCTTTATTTGTATGTATTTGTTTTACGGTGTATGTCTTCAGACAAAATTACCATTGTACATTCTAGTTAACCCACCAAGTTATGCAGGGGCATGCTTTGATGGTGGTGGTGATCCCTTTTGCTACAAGTATATCAAGAGAATTCCGGTGTTATGCTTCTTTACATATTTGGAAATTAGAATCATTTCTATTTCTCTAGTAAAGTACTATAGTTACTGTTCAGGTACACTTGTCTGTCTAGTGGTAGCAGGTAGGTACTCCTCCATGTTCCTGTTCCTGGTGGATGATTAACCTGCCCACGTTAGTTCTTGGTTTTCCCTCATTCCCTAATTACTGGGAAAATCATGCCCTAACCCAAATTCCTTCTGAATTCCCTCCATTAAATCATTCTTATCTCCTATTTTAATATTGTCAACTTAGACTTGGATTCATATAACCTTCTATCATTTAACAAGTAAATTGTTTTGTTCCTGATAAAATATGCATTCCAATGTTTGGACTGGTTGTAATTTAGCCTGTAATTAATTTATGACTGATGTAGATTGACCTTCAATTTTTAACATAAATGCTGAAACGTCATTATTATTTAGAAGTCCTGGAATTGTTTGCAGCAATGCTCCCAGCAAGAGGAGATTACAGCTATTACAAGTATTTAGTGATTAGAGGCTTGCAAAACATTAAAAAAGTGAGAATTGTGGAAGTCGAGAATCCAGGCTTCTTAACGTTTGTTGGTTTCCATTCAGTCTCTCTTGTGTATCATACTTTGTATCATATCTGCATAATATTTTACAGTAGTTGTCAGTGGCGAAGCTAGTAGTTAATGAATGGGTAGGCAAAAATCTTACCTTAATTTTTTTTTAAGTAATCACTAAAAGGACCTTAGTTCAAATCGGACGCTGAGGTAGAGTTTGCTGTTAGCGAATGGTTCCCCAAACAGCCATAAGAATTTTACTAGGAGGGAATCTACAGATTAATGCAACAGTGGGACTCATATCTTAATGTTAATGGAGACTTCTTTTAAAATCATTGAATAAAAAATGCTTTACAGCCCTAAACATGTTTTTATTGAACAATCCTTGTATAAGTCATACACAATAATACAACTGATTGGTCTTGAAAGTTTTAAACTTGATTAGTTTGCACCTTTCGGCTTAATAAATTTGACAGTTACAGTAACAATGTATAATCTTTACGTTACGTAGTTCATACGTATTTATAATTTCTATTCTACAGAATTTTTTAGGGTAGGCATTGCCTCAATTGACTCTATGTAACTTCGCCACTGGTAGTTGTTCAAAACAGATGGAAACACCGTTATTTTTACGACTTTATTGTTCTTTATTTTTAAGATGAGGTATCACCACATGATTCTTCTTAATTCGTTGGGTGCAAGCATTCTAGTATTACTATTTGGGATTTGTATAGAGATTGTAACATTGATACATTGTGTTTCGTAACATTGCAACAGTATGTTTCATATCCTTTCATATGCAGTATATATAAACTACTGCAGTAGTTTAAGTCAGACTTCTTCCTTGTCTTTCACAGTTTATGTTTTTTCGATCACTTGGAATCTCTCCATTGAATTCTGTTAATAGTTTACACTTGTACTGATTAGTTACTGCAGCTATTCTGGGAAGTTTGTGTAGGCAAATTGATAGCCTTGCATGCACTGTCCAAGAGTTAAACTCATGTTCAATAGAGTTTGGCTTATGAACACTGTTCCTGTTGCATACAGGAATAGGGATTGGTTAATTGGGAATCTTGTAATATGTAATAGTTTATAAGTTCAAGTTTTCATTGATACCCAGTTTTTCGTCTTTAGTTATAGATTTTATTTGTACTATTGTAGTAGAGATTTGAGTGCTGTTTGAATGTTGTATTGACATTACAAAATACAAAGATATTATTACAGAGTTGATGGTTTTTTGATTACAGTATTAACGGAGTGTAAAGATTAAAAATTTTATGACACATTGTAGTTTTTAAGTAAAATAAATTTTAATTATTACTGTTTGTACAGGTTTAAAGTGACTTTATACATCATATTTTGTAATGTTTCGTTAATCATTCCATGGCTGCCTTTGATTTTTGTTTAAACACAAAACTTTGTAAATAAATTACTGCTATTTTGCACAATAATTGCATATTGACACAGTCCTTTATCACTTCAGAAGTAAATGGGAGTGGTATGTGAATTCACATCCTGCAGAAAGTCTGAAAAAGTATGTATTATCAGCAAGGTGATACCAATTAGATAGCTGACTATGTACAGATTCTTTGAATGGGGAAAAGCCGTACTAATGCCTGGTAAAACATCTATTTCCCAGTTTTCCAGAAAAAAGTTGATGAGTCTAGATGCATATATAATAGGTTGTACGTTCAAGTTGTCATTGATACCCAGTTTTCATCTTTAGTTATAGATCTTATTTGTACTATTGTAGTAGAGTTACAGTAATATGTTTGGGCGCATTTACTCTGGGCAGTTAAAGTAACGTAGTTAGATTGTCCTGCATGTATTGACCGAGAGCTGAACTCAATGTTGCAGTGTGTTTAGCTTATGAAAACTGTTTCTGTCACATACAGGAATAACACGGCACTTGTAAGAGGTTCACAGCAAATCTTAGATTTTGTGTGTGTGTGTGTGTGTGCGCACGCATGCTTGTGAAAGCATATTGACTGACATTATATTGTGTATACATCAGTTTACTGCTGATTGCAAAGTAATTACAGTCCACTGTATGTCCTGATGTTTATGATAGTTCAGTGTATTTTGTCGGTAGGATTTATTTGTATGTACGTGTATTTACATTGTATGTCTTTAGTATATATGTTTGTGTGTATCAGTACTGTGTTGTTTGTGAATGTTTGTTGTGTTAATGTTTGCTAGTGCTATTTGTAAGATTGACAGATGACACCATCTAGAGTCACAAGTCTGCAAATTTAAATTCCTTTCTTACTGGGTTGAACAATGTTTGCTACTTTATAAGAAAATTGGTTATTGTATGAGTTGATAGGTTATTCTGGCTGGTCACATTATATGTAGACAACCACTTTCCTTATTGGTGAGTGCAGTGAATTTGATGGAATATGTTTGAGTTGTGTACAGAATCATAAGCAGTTTTGAATTTTGTTGCCCTTTCATACCTGAAAGAAAAATTCTCTCAAGAAGAAATTGAAATTCTGAGTATTCGATTTTTTTTATTGACATGTTTTTTATTGATATAATTTACATTATAATTTCCGTCAGGAGACTTCTAGCGTAATTTTAGCTGGGTTACGCGTTCAGGCCATATGACCCATCTTCAGACCTTCACTCCAAAGGAGCTCGTTATATTTTAAAATTTATATTAAAACAAACACACAATAAATAAATACGTAAAATACAATCAATGAACATATTATAAGCGTACTAGTAACCGACACGGTGCACCGCGTGTAGCATGTCAAGACTGTGTCGATGGGCACTATCATTTAGTTTTATCTTTAAGCGATCGCAGCGCGGCATCATAAAGTGGGTTGGACCTGAAATTGAGTTTATCATTGAGTAGGTCGCCACATATATCGGGGTTATTATGACCTCTATATATCTCAAATTCTTTGAGTGCATCCATGTAACGGCCCTTACTACAATAATGTAGAGGTATAAGGTTAGTGTTGAAATTAGTATATGAATGTTGCTTGAAATTAGATGCCGTGTAAAATTAGATTTAATATTTTCTAGGGAAAAATATTAAATATGTTTAAAATGTATTTTACATTTTCAACAGTATGCCACTTGTTTAATTACAACCTGTGTATGGAGTCATATATGCATTCTTATAATTGTAGTCTGTCATTATTAGGTTTATGCTTTATTATCCTTACTGTGTGTAATGTTCTTTTTTGTGGGTGATACCAATACTGCTTTTTTCCTTCTGGGAGATAAAACAGTTTCCTTCTGGAACCTTGAAGTGTTGCTCAACAAACTACTTTTGTCCTCAGAGTTTTACTAATCCAGAACAGGTCTCGCCTCTCTACTTATAGTAACAATGTCTTTGTTTTAACGTTTATGTGTATGTTATATGACTTGTTCAGAAACTGTTTTCTGGATTCTATTATTTTTGTAATTTAAGTTAAAGTTTTCATATGGACCCAGTTTTTGTAACTCTTGAATTTTTATTTTATATGTAGTTTTGTAGTAAACTTAGTGTAATAGTGTTAGGTGCAATTATTCCGGGCAGTTTATGTAGGCAAATTAACGTTGTCTGTCCTGCATGTACTGACTGAGAGTTGAGCTCATGTTGTAATGAGTGTAGCTTATGAAAACTGTTCCTGTTACATGCAGGAACAGGGATACTTGGAAGATACCCTTTTGATACATTAGATTTTACTGCTTGCGTGCATATAGTTATTGATTTTAAGTGTCATGAGGTCTGTGTGAAAATGTGTTGAATGTGACATTATATTGTGTATATATCCGTTTACTGCTGGTTGCAAAGTAATTGCAGTCCAGTCTGTGATGTCCTGATGTTTATGATAGTTCTGTGTATTGGCTTTATTTGTATGTATTTGTATTTCCATTGTATGTGTTTAGTATGTGTGTCTTTGTGTAGGGGTAACAGTAATGTGGTGTTCATTATTGTTCAGTGTGTTGAGATTTGAAATCCGATAGATTAACAGACAACACCATCTGTAGTCGTGCATCTGCAAATTTAATTATGTTCTTACTGGGTTGAACATGTTTGCAACTCTGCAATCCAAATTAGTGAACTGACACGGATACTCTATTGTGAGAGTTCATATTATTTTGACAGTCAGCTGCTGACTTGTAGGTGAATTAAATTTGTCGATCATGTTTAGTAAGTTGTGTTTAACACAATTACATATCATTAAGTAGCCAGAAGAAATTTGTAGTAAGAATTTGTGAGATATTTGTAAAAAATAATTTTTCGTTGAAACAAAACTTTTAGTATTGTTTGTGTAGTGATTAATTGAAATAATGGCAAGATGTATTTTCAGCTAATTCGTAATTCAACAATGTTTTTATCAGTTACCATCTGAAAGTATTAATTGAAGGCCACTTCATGAAAGAAGGGAAGACAAAATGGTGTTTTCAGATATTCACCTTTAACTTGTTTTACAAATTATATTATATTTAAAAGCGGTAGTATTTCGTTGATTTGATACATTTCCAAAAAGTAGCGAGTTCATATCCTTATTAAACACAGCGAATAACCTACTGTGAGAAACAGCAAATATAACTGTAGTATATGATTGTTTTTAAAATTGTCAGTTTAAGTGATGTAATTCTGTATTATTCTTTATGTGATTGTGATTATTCATTAGGATTTCTGTTGTGTATTGTATTATGTTGTGTATTCATCAGTTTGAGTATATATTTCAGTCAAACATGCATAGTATTAAATTCAATACATTTTTTAAATTTTAATTTATTGTTCATTTTAAATGACTTATTATACTGATTATTATTATCATTATTAGCGGGGGTACTACAGTCTGTGTAGCATCCTGCATTTTGATCGCCATTTATCCCTATTTTTCTAGTTATCGTCCTTCAATAGCTCGACCTCTCATGCTTTTTCTTTGGGTTATTTCGATTCACCCAGCAAAAAAAGATTTTACTAATTTGAATTTAGTATGAATACTACTGTAAATGTTTTGCACGAGTATGATTTCTGTGGCTACAATTGCAACTGGTTTCTGTTGAATTCTATGGTATTTTACACATTGTAGTGATGTGTTCTTGCAGTTACTGTACTGGAAAGTTTGTGTAGGCAAAGTGATAGCCCTACATGCACTTTCCAAGGGTTAAACTCATATTCAATAGAGTTTGGCTTATGAACACTTTTCCTGCTAAATACAGGAATAGGGAAAGGCAAAAAAAATGAATATTATTAGGTTTAAGTGTGTGTGTGTGTGTGTGTGTGTGTGTGTGTGTGTGTGTGTGTGTGTGTGCGTGCTTTATGTATGTTTATTGATGCATAGGGAGTGAAGTGTATAAATTAACTTCTATGTTAGCTATAAGCATTGTTTTCATAAGTTTCGTCAATGCTGTACAAAGAATGTGGATTTAATCGTTTGTTGTCAGTACAATCTCGTAATCCGAATGTTTGCTAGTCTTATACATTTAGTACTCCAGTGTCAGGCATACTCCATTCCGAACTTCTCATCTTAAAGACTCTAGGACTGTGAGAGGTAGATTTATTCTGCCCAAGAGCTTACGATATAAATAACTGGGCTAGCTAGAGGTGAGAAATAAATATTTAGAATTAATATTGGGCAATTACCTGTATTAACTTCCGTCTTGTGACTTTTTTAGTTTTTTCTTAAAACAACGCGTTTCGAGAATAAATTCTCACCAGGTTTAAAAATACTATAAAAAAATCAAATTCACCCAAAAGGGGTCGTCAACTATTTAAAATACACAAACACAAAAACACCACACATAATTAAACACCGACACAGTCACGGCACAGTCCGATGCGCATTGTCTCGTTGCCAACGACCAACTGTTCATGACACAGTCACGGCACAGTCCGATGCGCATCGTCTCGTTGCCAACGACCAACTGTTCATCGTTGGTGAACAGTTGGTCGTTGGCAACGAGACGATGCGCATCGGACTGTGCCGTGACTGTGTCGGTGTTTAATTATGTGTGGTGTTTTTGTGTTTGTGTATTTTAAATAGTTGACGACCCCTTTTGGGTGAATTTGATGTTTTTATAGTATTTTTAAACCTGATGATGAGAATTTATTCTCGAAACGCTTTGTTTTAAGAAAAAACTAAAGAAGTCACAAGACGGAAGTTAATACAGGTAATTGCCTAATATTAATTCTAAATATTTAGTAACGTGACTTGGAGACAATTAAAACAAAATGAATGAGAAATAAAGTATTGAAATAATGATATATACAGATAATCAACAATTCAAAGAGAATGAGACGGCAACAGTGAACACAAAGAGGAGACAAGGCTGCCTCTGATTGTCCATACAGAATATCACAATGATGTCTCGACTGTTACACGTTTTGTCACACAAAACAAAGCACCATCTGAAAACATCTTCACATTGAACACATTTTATAAAAAATTTAAAAATCTGTGTGGAGAGATTTGTCATTCTTTAATATCACCGAGCTAAAACGTTTTTAATGGACTGGCATTTATGTGTTCAGTACAGATTTATGTAAGCCTATACACGATACATTAGGTATTATAAATCATAACGAAACTTAAAATATTAAAATGATACTAATTTTGGCAATTGATAATCAGTCTGGAATGATATTTAGTAGTTACAACATAAAAGAATTATTTTACATTGTTCCAATTTTACTTTGTGCGTGTGTGTGTGTGTGTGTGTGTGTGTTTTGTACATACTTATTTGGAATATTTATTTACTGGTTAAATACTCGAGTGTGGTGTTACCTGTGTTTTGTGAGTGGTGTGTCTCACTCAATAGATGGGGTGTGAGAGGAAGACTCATCCTCCACAATAGTGTACAATATAAATAACTAGGCTAGCTGTAGATTATGAAGAAAATATTCAACTAATGACAGATACAGAGAATCAACAATGTTTACACCCAATAATGTTGAATACAAGCAAGCTGTAAGTCTGCCTGCAATGGAGACAATGGTAACTTGAGTGCCTTCAGCACACTTTGTCACACATAGCAACGTACTAGCTGACGACATCTTTCCACTTTGAACACATTTCATAGAACTGTTAAATGATTTATGTAGACAAATCGTTCATTCTTTTAACACTTGGCTCACAAGAATTTCTTGATGCACATAGTTAATGTCTAGTGTTCACATTTATGTAGGTCTGTACACAATACAGTAACTAACTAATAAATATAAATGATAATAAATTCTGAGAATAATTAAATTATAATAAATTTTGTTGACTGATAATCAGTGCTGAATGATATTATGTATTTCAGTACATAGAATACAAAATTTGTTCCACCTTTTTCCAGCGATCCGGTAATACCTCGATCTCGTAATTCTCGAACAGCTGAGATTGTACTGTATTTATGTTTCATAACACTTTTTTAGATAGTGTGTGTGTTTGGATCTTTAGTTTGAATTTTATTTGTAGTATTGTTGCGGTGATAGTGTAATGGTGTTGGATGGAGTTATTCCGGGCAGTTTATGTAGGCAAAGTAATGTGGTCTGTTTGTCCTGCATTTACTGACTGAGAGCTGAACTCAATGTTGCAATGTGTTTAGCTTATGAAAACTGTTCCTGTTACATACAGGAATAGGTAATCGTTAATTGGGACATCCTATCATTATTTTTAAATTGTGTGTGTGTGTGTGTGTGTGTGTGTGTCGATTTTAAGTGGTATGAGGACTGAGTGTGTTCATGTGTTTTTTAAATGATGTGTGTAACTGGTTTATGGAGTATTATTTATTATTTCTGTAATACAAGTTATAAGTTTTCTTTAATACCTAAATTTTACACCTATAAGTTTAGATTTTATTTGTAGTATTCTGGTAGAGTTAGTGTAATGTGGTTGGGTGCATTTATTCTGGGCAGTTTATGTAGACAAAGTAATGTAGTTTGAGTGTCCTGCATGTACTGACCGACAGCTGAACTTGATGTTGCAATGAACAGCTTATGAAAACTGTTCCTGTTCAGGAATAGGGACACTCAAAAGGGGTTGACTGTATCCTTAGATTTTAAGGTGTGTGTATGTGTGTGTGGTGAGGATTTTGTGTATATGAGTATATATGAATTGGTATGAGTATTTTTTGGTAGGCTTTATTTGTATGTATTTGTATTTACGGTGTATGTCTTTAGACTAAATTTATGCTTCTTTACATATTTGGAAATTAGAATCATTTCTATTTCTCTACTATAGTTACTGTTCAGGTACACTTGTCTGTCTAGTGGTAGCGGGTAGGAACTCCTCCATGTTCCTGTTCCTGGTGGATGATTAACCTGCCCACGTTAGTTCTTGGTTTTCCCTCATTGCCTAATTACTGGGAAAATCATGGCCTAACCCAAATTCCTTCTGAATTCCCTCCATTAAATCATTCTTAACTTCTATTTTAATATTGCCAACTTAGACTTGGATTCATATAACCTTCTATCATTTAACAAGTAAATTGTTTTGTTCCTGATAAAATATGCATGCCAATATTTGGACTGGTTGTAATTTGGCCTGTAATTAATTTATGACTGATGTAGATTGACCTTCAATTTTTAACATAAATGCTGAAACGTCATTATTATTTAAAAGTCCTGGAATTGTTTGCAGGAATGCTCCCAGCAAGAGAAGATTATAGCTATTACAAGTATTTAGTGATTAGAGGCTTGCAAAACAAGAAGAAGTGAGAATTGTGTAAGTCGAGTATCCAGGCTTCTTAACGTTTGTTGGTTTCCATTCAGTCTCTCTTGTGTATCATACTTTGTATCATATCTGCATAATATTTTACAGTAGTTGTCAGTGGCGAAGCTAGTAGTTAATGAATGGGTAGGAAAAAATCTTACCTTAAATTTTTTTAAGTAATCACTAAAAGGACGGTAGTTCAAATCGGATGCTGAGGTAGAGTTTGCTGTTAGCGAATGGTTCCCCAAACAGCCATAAGAATTTTACTAGGAGGGAATCTACAGATTAGTGCAACAGTGGGACTCATATCTTAATGTTAATGGAGACTTCTTTTAAAATCATTGAATAAAAAATGCTTTACAGCCCTAAACGTGTTTTTATTGATCAATCCTTGTATAAGTCATACACAATAATACAACTGATTGAACTTCAAAGTTTTAAACTTGATTAGTTTCTATATGTATATTTAATGTTACAAATAATTCAAATAACAATCTTGATCATCTGTTAGTTCAGCGGTATAACAGGAACACTTTTAATAACCGCATAAAATAAACACACTTATAAACAATACAGCGCGCTTTAACTTAACTTTTTGCATCACAGAAGTGAGACATGCCTCAACGCTCTGTGTGTACAGCGCGGCACAACACCCCTCCCCCGCACTTCCCTATCCTGCCTGCACATTGCTTACTATACATACGATGTACACAAAAAACGCTGAGGCAAGTTCACGTTGCCTCATTCACTTTGAATGAGCTATGCCGAATCTCACCTGTCACCATCTAGCGGTCGCTCAGTAAAGCACCTTTCGGCTTAATAAATTCGACAGTCACAGTAACAATATATAATCTTTACGTTACGTAGTTCATACGTATTTATAATTTCTATTCTACAGAATTTTTTAGGGTAGGCATTGCCTCAATTGACTCTATGTAACTTCGCCACTGGTAGTTTTTCAAAACAGATGGAAACACTGTTATTTTTACGACTTTATTGTTCTTTATTTTTAAGATGAGGTATCACCACATGATTCTTCTTAATTCGTTGGGTGCAGGCATTCTAGTGTTACTAGTTGGGATTTGTATAGAGATTGTAACATTGATACATTGTGTTTTGTAACATTGCAACATTATGTTTCATATCCTTTTATATGTTCACTGCAGTAGTTTAAGTCAGACTTCTTCCTTCTCTTTCACAGTTCATGTTTTTTTGATCACTTGGAATCTCTCCGTTGAATTATGTTATTAGTTTACACATTGTACTGATTAGTTACTGCAGCTATTCTGAGAAGTTTGTTTAGTCAAATTGATAGCCGTGCATGCACTGTCCAAGAGTTAAACACATGTTCAATAGAGTTTGGCTTATGAACATTGTTCCTGTTGCATACAGGAATAGGGATTGGTTAGTTGGGAATCTTGTAATATGTAATAGTTTATAAGTTCAAGTTTTCATTGATACCCAGTTTTTCGTCTTTAGTTATAGATTTTATTTGACTATTGTAGTAGAGATTTGAATACTGTTTGAATGTTGTATTGACATTACAAAATACAAAGATATTATTACAAAGTTGATGGTTTTTGATTACAAAATTAATGGACTGTAAAGATTAAACATTTTATGACACTTTGTAGTTTTTAAGTAAAATAAATTTTAATTATTACTGTTTGTACAGGTTTAAAGTGACTTTATACATCATATTTTGTAATGTTTCGTTAATTATTCCATGGCTGCCTTTGATTTTTGTTTAAACACAAAACCTTGTAAATAAATTACTGCTATTTTGCACAATAACTGCATATTGACACAGTCCTTTATCACTTCAGTATGTGTTATCAGAAAGGTGATACCAATTAGATAGCTGACTATGTACAGATTCTTTGAATGGGGAAAAGCCGAGTAATGCCTGGTAAAACATCTATTTCCCAGTTTTCCAGAAAAAAGTTGATGAGTCTAGATGCATATGTAATAGGTTGTACGTTCAAGTTGTCATTGATACCCAGTTTTCATCTATAGTTATAGATCTTATTTGTACTATTGTAGTAGAGTTACAGTAATATGTTTGGGCGCATTTATTCTGGGCAGTTAAAGTAACGTAGTTAGATTGTCCTGCATGTATTGACCGAGAGCTGAACTCAATGTTGCAGTGTGTTTAGCTTATGAAAACTGTTTCTGTCACATACAGGAATAGGACGGCACTTGTAAGAGGTTCACAGCAAATCTTAATTTTGTGTGTGTGTGTGTGTGTGTGTGCGCGCGCACACGCACGCTTTTGAAAGCATATTGACTGACATTATATCGTGTATACATCAGTTTACTGCTGATTGCAAAGTAATTACAGTCCACTGTATGTCCTGATGTTTATGATAGTTCAGTGTATTTTGTCAGTAGGATTTATTTGTATGTATGTGTGTATCAGTACTGTGTTGTTTGTGAATGTTTGTTGTGTTAATGTTTGTAAGTGCTATTTGTAAGATTGACAGATGACACCTTCTAGAGTCACAAGTCTGCAAATTTAAATTCCTTCCCCACTGGGTTGAACAGTCGTTGCTACTCTATAATGAAACTTGTTATTGTATGAGTTGATAGGTTATTCTGGCAGCTCACATTATATGTTGACAACCACTTTCCTCATTGGTGAGGGTAATGATTTGTAAACTTACCTTTCTTTCAACTTAAAAATCCTAGCAGGCTTTCTTCAAATGTGACCTTATCTTCAATTCCCACCTGCAGATATGGTACCTGTAAAATACTCATCCGCTTACCTTTGTAAGTGTCCAGGGTTGCCAGAGTGTTTGAAGCTAACACACAACTAAATTATGCATCTGCCTTGTTAAGTTATCACATTCAGAAGTTCCATGGATCGTTTATGCGAAATGTCGGAAACATTGATTCAGTACGCAATAGGCGTGCACTAGCAAACAAATTGCACAACACCGTATTAGTTCTGAAAAATCGAGTTTAATGACTTTTTCTTTATGGCATTATTTCATTCAAAATGAATATAACTATTCTGCCTTGAGGCGTAATACAAATTACAAGAATTATGATATCCACATTGGATTAAACTACTCTGCCCGGAGGCGTAATACAAGTTACAAAAGAATATTATATCCACATTGGATTAAACTACATCATCAGTGCAGTTAACTGCATACACCGCAAACCCAACACTTCTTACATATATTCTTCATTCGCACAATTACACACACGCTTTCATACTGTTACATTTTTTTAGTTCCCCTCATATTTCATTACATAATAATCAAAGCCAAAGGCATACATAATTTCTTTCCCACCCAATCTTGTATTAGAGCTCTTTGTTATTAAAAAACAATAAAATTTAAGGTTCACCAGGTACCTGGCCGATGTCTTCACAATATTTTAGTTCTTGTTCGTAGCACGTGGCACGCCCATGTTTTTTGCGCAGTTTTTCTCTGGTGGTTGTAAAAACTGTCCAAAATTGGGTTGCGATGTTTTTACTCGGTCACGCATTGTCTACGTTGACTTATATTTGAATAGCTGCTGTAAATAGCTACATTATACTGTGAATTGAGTGTTTTTTCGTGAACTTATTAATATGCCACCCGGCGGGGTTGAAGAAGACTCGTGGACTGGGCAGATGCCGGAAACAAGGCGTTTCACTTTGAAATTTACGCCCTGCATGGCCCACTAGATTTCCGTCGTTCACATCATAATATAATATGACAAATTAATGGTTCAATACGTATTGCTGTCTGTATACGGTTATTATTGACAGTCCCTGGATTATTTCCCCTTATTTTGATAACAAGTAGCGTCACTGCTGGAATACACGAAAATAACAATGACTCGCCGTCACCACAGTTGATTCGATTCTCATGCTGGGATCGATTTTATTTCGAACATTTGTTTTGCTAATTGAAAAATGTATGTCCCCCTTTTTGACTTATTACAGATTTGATGGAACATGTTTGAGTTGTGGTTACAGAAGCATAAACATTCTTGAGTTTAGTTGACCTTTCATATCTCCTGTCTTGGTCTCCTCACCTGACAAACATTTTCTCAAGAAGAAATTAAAATTTTCCACTATACTAAAAAAGTAAGCTTGGGTCAGACCTTTTTATTGACCTGTTTTTTACATTTTGAACAGGATGCCACTTTGTTTAAATACAACCTGTGTATTGAGTCATACAGGCATTTTTATAATTGTTGTCTACCATTATTATATATGAATGAATACTTTATTATCCTTATATTCACATTTTTATCACAGATGACCAGTAAAGAAAATTACGAAAACGTGAATGCAAGATATGAACGACCCAGCAGTGAACAGTACAACACGTTTTCCATTTATCCCCTTACCAAGTGTGTGAGGTCATGCCTGAATGTTGAGTGTCTATATATTATTACTAAGAAGCATTGAGAAAGCATTGTTTGTGACTGTGGATAAGGAATTGCAAGTGGAACTAGTGATTGATATGACAACAGTGCTAATGAGAAAGAACTTTCCCATATGATGTCATAGTTTGTCACATCTGTGTATCCTGTTTTCCCATTGGTTTTTTTGATATTTGTAGTAGAATTATTCTTTTCTAAAATGCCATTTTCCATTTGTGTATGTATGTTTATATTTTGTGTGTTTGTACATGTTTGTATTGCATGTGTGTTGTCTACTGAATTCTGTGCATTCGAAGTTAAATGATTTTCCCAGTTGCAAATTTAGTGTATTATTGGACAGTTGTTGTGTGAGAGGAAGTTCTGCGTTCATTTAGGTATAATTATTCTGAGAAGTTCATTTTTATTAGAAGAATTTGACTTATTAGCACTATGTTCAGAGAGGTTAAGCTTATGAACACCTTTATTGTTACAATCAGTAACTGGCTGATCTTGTTATAAAAGTAAACAATAGAATTTTCAGAACCTTACGAGACGGTATCACCACACACAATTTCTAGTTATTGCAGGAAATTGTGCAGCTGTATGCTTTGAAGGTGGTGGTGATGATACCTTCGCTAAAAATATACAAAGATTCATATGTAATGATGCATAATTGTTCAGATATTACAACTGTTTATCTGTTGTGAAATAAAATGTATGACTCTTCAGGTACATTCATGGTATATCCTAGTCTGCAGTTATGTCTGTCCTGTTTAGTGGTAGTCAGTAGGTACTTCTTCACATTCCTGGTGGATGTTTACATTATTTCAGGAATAGCGATCCTACCCACATGAGCTCTTGGTTATTTCTGATTCCCTGTTACTAGGAAAGTTGTGTCCAATCTTAATCCCACTCTCCTCTTATTTAATCTATCCTTCCTCCCATCTTAATATTTCCAAGTCACACTAATAATAATAATAATATAACCTCCTTTTATTCAGCAAGATTTTGTTTTGTTTTTTAAGAAAACAATTATCTCAAAATTGTGAACTGGTTGTATTGGGCCTGTATTTAAATTGTGCCTATATTTAATTAATAAAGTTGTGTTAATGGTTATAATCATGAAGAGAAGTTATACTGATCCACACCAGTATATACAAAAATTCATGATCAGTGATCTTTTTATATAGTTGTGTGCTACACTAATTTCTGAATGATGAATCTTTAATTTACGATATGAGTACAGAGAGGTTGTCACTATTTCAAAGTCCTGAAATTGTAGATTGTAGAAATGGGTCAATCTATTTCAAGTCATCCAGAAAATATTTAATCGATTGCTTCACTAGTTTTAAAAAATTGATTTTTTTATACAATTACCCTTACATGTTGGAAGTTGAAAATCATTATTTTTTAAATTTTATTGCCACCAGTTTTTGCATGGCAGCCATGTTTGTTTGGTGAACCGCTACAATGTACAGATATGTAATTATAAACTAGAATACTTCACAATTACAGTTTATGTACACCTTCCGGGAAGCACTTTTTAACATAGTTACCTTGTCATATCTCAGCTTGTAGCCAAAACTACAAAATGAAATTTTTTGTATGTATTACTGCCATAAAGTACTATCACAGGCCAGAATTTCAGATTTTTATATTTTGCCCCACCAGAGATATTCACCCCCTAAAAATGACAGTTTTTAAAAATTTCAAATTTTTGAAATTTTTGTTTATGAAATAGGGTGCAAGCCAGAGGTATAAATTTTGCTGTACGAGTAGACATACTTCCTAACTGTTTGTAAAAAATCTTGTCTTGTAGATTCTATTCCTTCTCAAGAAAAGTTACCCTTAAAAACGAAAACTGCAGTAGTAATCTGAAAAGTTTTTCTCAAGTGTGCAGGTCCCTGGCTGAGGTTGTGGTGCGTGCCCTTTACTTTTCAGTCATGACAAATTCTGGGGAACCGATTTTTTTTATAAGCTTAGGGAAAATATACCAAAAATATATCAAGTCTGGGTAAAAAGTGTAAATAAATTAACTCTACTAGGACAATGAGACAAAATAGCTTTTATTACAGTTATAAATGCTTTAACATTGAAAGATAACTCAAAGCACCAACTAAACTGTAACTTAAGTACAATTGGATAACTCAGTTCTCAGATGTAACTAAAAACATGTGGAAAAGGATTGAATTCATTTTGAAGTTGCAAGCCATTTGGTTATTTTTATGTTTTTAAATTTCAAATGTAATTTAAGTATAACTGGATACAAATTAAAATAATTATTGAAATCAGATATAACACATCTTGAAAATGGTAGTTTAAATATTGCGCGTCTTTTTAAAACGTTGGTATGCTGAAAAGTCATTTGCGCATGGGAATTTTGAATGGTCGCCATATTGCCCGTGGAATTTCGACGACCCTGGGCGGAACGATTATCTTTTGTTAGTTAATTCACTGTTTAGCTGTGAAGAGCGCAGCACAGTCCAGAAACACTGCCCCTTCCACAACTGATGTAGTCCGGGCTGTTCGAAGGCTCAAAGAATATTTATTTATTTTTGTTACTATTCTTTTATTTTTTCAATTTTTATGTGATGCGGTCCCCTAGGCTGCAGCCTAGTCAGCCTACCCTTAAATCCGGCCCTGCTTGTGACGATATTAAGGGACTGCTGCAGGTTAGAAGTTGATAATGTCACCAGTAGTCTCAAAACTCTAGCTTTTCAGAGTCACTTTCCAAATTTTCAAATAATAAATGAGAGTTTGGTGTGAACAGGCCGATGATCAAAGTATATATATTTGCAGCAGAGCTGAGCATATCATCATGACCAGTCAAAAGCCATCTAGTTCTCAGCTTCTCCTTTACCGTAACCTGTCTTCTCAGCAGACACTGAAGTAATAAGTTTATGATAACTATCATAGAAAAGAATTAATGGGTTGATAAAATTTTGCTGTGGTTTCACTGTAAGGCCTTTTGGCAGTGCTATCTTGCTTTTCCATATTGAATTATTTATTGTTGGTTGTATCATTAACTGTTTATAGTGATTTTTTACAAGTTACTCGTTAGTTGGAATAACAGAGTTTAGAATGACAGCGTACATTCTAAACAGACTGTGTTATCATATATTTAGTTGTCATCCGTTCATAATCAAGCAGCTGCGTTGCTATGATACTTGTCATTTTCCTACCCATGTCATTGCATGTCAGCCTAAATTTGTTTCAGCAAATTCTGGCAAGGCAACAGAGAACTGAACTCTTAAATCATAAAGGTCTATCTTGTGACTTTGGTGGTGTGATATTCAGTAATGGAAACTTGATTATGTAAATTGGTCCCATAGTTTAATTATAATAAAGAATTACTGTCACACAACATTTTATTCTTAATGTAAATACAAACATATTTTGATATTGCTACAAATAAAAAAAATTAATAAATTTTGGTCTGTAATGTACAAATAAAAGTAGTCCTTACTCAGAATTTGGGTTTGTGTATATAGTATTTATGGTACTGTTGGCAACATTGATGTATTGATTTTAGCTGTATGAATGGTGTATATTTAATAATATAACAATTTGTAAATATAATTTAGTAAGTGTATATGTAGTAAGTATGCTCATAGATTTGAAAGATGAGTTTACACAAAGACTCTGTTAAAGTGGGGTAATGACAATAGGATTTAAGTAGACATCACAGTTTAAGTGGAGTTATCACAGAACTGTCAGTTACAGTTGACTCTCAGTAAGTGAAATTTCAAAGGAATACAAAATTTGTTAAAGTTACGGCTATTTCAAGTTATTGGGGTAGGCTATTGTAAAAGTTCACTTACAAATTTTATTAGAGGAACAAAGGTTTAACTAACCGAAATGAAAGTTAGCATAGCTAAAACTACACTATAAGTAGACAATACAATTCTACAGTATTAGTGTACTGTATAACTTAAACCAGTACTGTATACAATATACTGTGAATGCAGTATACTATGTTACTAAATTATTTATTTAGAGCATTTGTTTCTATTTCGATCCTATATTATCTGTGTAAGCATTTCTTTACTGTAGATTTAGTGTCCAGTTTATTGTTCACTACTTTTATAACTGTTGATGTTGTGTAGTAAACATAAGGTACAAGAAGGACATTGTTATTTCTACAGTGTTACTTAAAGTGATTGGTTGCTATTGCTCCGTATTATAGTGACTGCTTCTAAAAAAAGTCATTGGGAGGAAGCCACTCATTTACAGTTATTGTCTAAACACCACATAATTGACACTTCTGCTTGTTAAAAGATATTTTTAATAATGATGTAAAAGTTGATGGTATCAGAATCAATAAAAACTGCGTGTTCAAGTTTCTCAAGTATTATCAAGTGGTAATACTTTGCTTTCTGGAAGGAAGTCATTAGCTTAAAATGTATATGCCAGTGAAATAAATAATTCAACTATACACCTAACAGAATTGTATTATTTTAATGTATAGATATTTTGTGTACATGTTTTAATAATCTAAGTAAGTTTAGTTTGTAAGCATGTCACTGTAATTGCAATAAACACGGTAGCCTACAAATCAGGAGCTGGGAGTAGAAAGGGTGAATATGAAAATCATGGTGTTGGGAAATCGCGTTTAAAGTTTGTGAATACTCTCAGGATAGAGAGGGCAAATATGTATTTCAGTATTAAAAAACAGATTCTGACTAGTTTACAACTTGTATTTTAAATAATTAATGATATGTAAAATTTAAAAAAAAAAAATATATATTCGCCCTTACTCCTGTAATATTACAGCACTAAGCTCTCAGCTGGTTTTATGGAGTCCATACATTTCAGTGCTATTTACAAAATCCTAAGGGCAAATATGTACGTGATAGTGGTATTACCGTGTTCTTAACATGTCAGAAAATAGGATTCTGTAAAAAAAATTATTTTTTTTTATTCACCCTTTCTCCTCCGAGCTCCTGAAATGTGATTGCTATGAATACACTTTGTGCACTGTTAATAAAAATAGAGCTGTTAATAATTTCCATAAGCTATTTGTAAAATAATGCATTATTTGTATTAAATTTTTTTTTTGTAAAGTAAGTGTTCTTTCTTTGTCATATTTTCCTCTTCTTACCAAAGTGAGTTTACTGGTAGCAGGTAGGTACTCCTCCACATTCCTGGTGGATGATTAACCTACTTCAGCAATAGCGACTCTGCCCACGTGAGCTCTTGGTTTTCCCTCATTCCCTAATTACCCGGGAAAATCATGTCCAAACCTTAATACCTGAGCCACAATTTAGTCCTTGCTATCCCTTACCTTACTAACATTTAGATTCCTGTAACATTGTCTCATTGAACGATTAGTTCTTTGTTCTTTACAAAATGAACCTTTTAAAATTGAGATTGCTTGCAGTCAAGACTAGTTTTACTGCAAAACCGTGTAATTTTTAAGATGAAGGTAACTCTGTACAACTGACAGCAGGAAGTTATCTTGCTTACATATGTGGAATGGTCAAACATAGTTTAACTGCTGTAATTCATAAACACTGCCCAAATCAATTCAACCAGCCCTAATTACAAAACTAATTATATACTGTTCAGAATGGCTAAATGTTTCACAAGACGCTTCCACTCTGTGGCAGCAGTGCCATCCTCATCTTTCCTAATTGAAGACCACAAATTGTACCATTTGTGGAGCAACTGAATGCTTGAATAAATGCATTTATGTCCTAAAAAACTGGTGTTGGTTTGAAATATTTTGTTGTCAAGTAATCGTTTGTACTGAAAATAGAATGTATATGCAGGATATTATAGGAATTAGAGGAACATTGAGAATGACAGAACTGTTGATTAAACGTCTATTTAGAAACTGGTGTTAGTGAAATGACCATCAAGGTAATAACCATTAGAAAATTTAATGTTAGTTAAGAAAGGTTGGTCGATTTGGAAGAAAATTAACACATATTCTTGAAACCAGGCATTATTTAACTATAGAAACTTCACTAACTTGTTAAAGTTCTATGTGATGGCTCCATTTTGAAGTTGCCATGTAGTATGTCTGATATGAAAACGATCATCAAACTTTTGTTTTATTTTTTCAAAAGTACAGAATTTGTTATTTTGATAATATAAAAAAATATATTGTAGTGAATATTTATGTAAAGTTTAATTTATTTTAAATATAAATGAGATGTTCTGTTTATTATAAGTAAATGTGTGTGTGTTGAGATTATATAAATAGTTGAATAGATATTTTATCAGACAATTTTTAACACCAGGAAAGTTTTTGCATACCTACATGGTTCTTTTTATAAATTCGATGTAAAGTTTGAATTCATCCTGCTTTTTGTAACTTTTAAATTCTCTTTAAAACAAATACATAAATATGCATATATATGCATATATATATATATATATATATATATATAAGTTAATGGGATAACTTCCCATTTTTATCCCAAGAAAGTATTACATAGATGGATTTTGTAAATGTGTCAGATCCATCGTATTCTTTGTAACTATATGTCATCTTTAGCTAAAGCATTTTAATTTTAGGCAAATAATTCAGTAAAAACATAATTATAAAATGTAATATTTCTACTAGTAATTTTATACAAACACTGTTGTCTTTGGTATTGACGAGCGCTTTCGGCAGTCAAGCCATCTTCAGGTCATTTACCAACGAAGGTAATTTTTCTTGTTTTCTTATTCTTGCAACCATATCTGTTCATACAATTAAGTGTAGCACATGGTTGCATCCTTCAGATTTAGTACTTACTGGAGTAATATCAGTATTTCTATTTGTTCAGCGTTATTTAATATATTTATGTGCTAGAATATTACCATTGTGTCATTTCCAGATAAAGAAGAATGACCATGAGTAATATATGCAGGAGTCTTGTATGTGTAACACAGATCGAACATGACTGGTTTTGTTTTGAAATCTTTTGTAGTGGACAGTTATTCTAGGAAGTTGTGTTTAGGTGAAGCAGAATTGTTAGCCCTATACGTAATTGCTAATAAGTTAAACTTGTGTTCACATGCATGTGGATAGAGTGAAAAGTCCCAGGTCTAAATTAGAAAATATTTTTTGATTTCTGAGCATAATATCTGTACACTTTACTAATTGATGAAATTGGTTTTACTTTTTTTTTGGAATCTGTTCATCATTTGTGGTCCGTTCTTTTGATTATTGTTTTGTCTCTTGAGTGTTGTCATAGACCTCAGAGCTTACCAGGGTTAAATGACCAGGCTTACCAGACCCTCACTGTAGGGTTAGCGGGAACTGAGTGGCAGACTACAGTGTGATCATGAGGACATGATGACCGGTTGTGGTATCACAGATTAACATAACTCTTTGATTTAACTATATATGACAGTTAGATTAAACTCAAAGGAAAATTTTAACAAATATTCCAAATAGATTTTTATCACTATATGTCACTAAAATCTGGCTGGTATTCATTCACAAGCACCCAGCTATTGTTGAACCTCATCATTTTTGTACTTGGGACATTGTTGTATTGTTCTGTAATTGTTATGGTAAGATTGTGTAAGGCAAGCAAAATGAATTTAAAGATGCCGCAGTATGCTGGAGTAGTATTACTTATAAATTTAATAATTAATAATATTAAATACTGCACTCTTTAATTTATATCATTTAGATAAATAATAATCAGATTAAAATTATACATGTAACATAATTAAATATCTAATTTATAAGCCAGAATAAAACTTAATTTTTATTCTTTCTTAATAACATTGATTTCCAACATTTTAAACAATTTCATTTAAATTAATATCATAAATAGATGTATATTAAAAAAAAAAATTATAAAGGTTCCCCTTACGCCTTTTGAACCTGTGATACTCAGCAGTGGTTTGATTTTGTTGAATAACTGGCCCCATAATTTAATTCTATCACAGTATAACTGTCATACAACAAAATATATCTGAAGTAGAAATGTGTGACACTTGGAAATCTATTTTTCCTTTAAAACACTGTACAAACAGATGGCTTGAAAATGTGCCTTCTATTGACAGAGTTTTAAGTATTTTTGATGATATAAAGAAATTTGTTGACAGCCGAAAATATCTCAATACAAAACCATTAAAAAATGTTTCTGTTCAAACCAAAGGTATATTTCTGAAATGCAAACTGGCTTTTTTTAAAATGCTCTCCTTGTAATGTGAACCATTTTTATGAAAGTTCCAAACCTCAGGCCCACTTGGTCCATTCCTATTGTAACATTACAAAATGTTACATAACCAAAATACACACCAGAAGGGTAAAATATGACACTAAAGTTATAAAGTGAATAATTATAATGAATGTAACAAAGAAGAGAAGGGACCAGCATAGAAGAAAGAAGAGGAGGGATCCCAAGAAGCAGTGATGGCACTGCATGACACTACAACTTAAACACAATGACTGACTATGACTAATGGACAAGCAGAGTTCACAAATAAGCTGTCAAGTGAGCCAGTTCATGACATTGGTGTGTAGAGTCATAATATAAACAAAATAACCAATGACTTTAATAAAGTAATAACAAATAACAGCATTTTGGCTGAAAGAAATAGAACAATGATACAGAAATAACAAAGACTATTACTATACTAGCTGTAGCCACAAAGCTATAAAAAATAGCTTTACCAACAAAGATGTAACAATATAGAATAAGGGTAATTGTAAATGGAAGCCTTATGTGTAAATAAGCAACTTCCTAATTAAATGAGATGTAATTAGAAATAATAAGCAGGGAATAAACCTTGTACTATAACCGTATCTAGACCCTGCATAAACGAGTTTGTCAGTAAAACCCATATGGCGCCCACATAACATTCAAGGTGTTATAAAACCTTGTTTATAAATAGTAGACTGGTCAAAAAGGGAACTTGATAGTTTATTCAGTAGCGGTGAACGTCTGAACATCAAGTACGACAACCAGGTACGTGAAGTGTTCATTATTATAATATATTTGTCCTGACAACACTTGACTTGTACTTACACTGACGACATTTCTCCATAGAAGAGGAGTTCGACGCGACCGTTACATTCATTAACAGACCAACAAATTATTATTTTATCCATAATAAATTATCTCACTACAATTAAATCCTATTTATCAATTATAAAAATAATTACTGCATGTAACAAGAGAGTATACAAGAGACTCCATTAAACCACAAATCGATAATTAAACAATAAATCTATAAATTATATAAATTATGACGGGAAGATATTAGTGTAGTTACACTATTCACAGATTTGCAAAGTCTCGTACAAAATTTGATGGAGAGATTTCTTAAATCCAGTAAAATGCCTACTACAACAATTAAGCTTTTTTCATTAGATTTACATGACAAAGAAAATTTGCATGATGTAAAAAGTATTGATCTCGGATTTCATACAAAAAAACTTCTCAAAGAAGCCACTGCAAAAGGAAGTGATATCCTAAAATTCAAACTTGAATGCCAGACTGTGCTAGTCAAAATGACAGAAAAGATATTAGAAAGATGTCCTCTGAAGTACAAGCCTGTCCAAGGTCTCTCATCATTAGATCCTAGTATAATTTTTCATCAGCCAGAACTAGGGAAACAAAGATTTGGTTTATTGCTAGAGGCATTGTACACCACTAACCGAATCACAGATTCTGTTGCTGAGAAAACAAAAGCACAATACACTCAACTTTGCAGTGAAGCTCATTCTACCCTTCACTTACAATTCAAAGTATTTTTGGATGGTGATTGCTCTTCCAAGAGACTTGATGATTTTTTTTTCTTCTTTATTACTTGGGAATCAGTGTTATTCAGAATTGTGGCAATTTATTAAATTAGGATTGATATTTTCGCATGGAAATGCAACAGTAGAGGAGGGTATAAATAAAACATTATTAGTGGAGAATTTGCAAGAACATAGTCTTTTTGCTCAAAGAACAGTGGAAAATGCTATAAGATATTATGAAAGTATTCTTAAAGTTCCTATCACTCAAACAATGTTGACAAATGTAAGAGCTGCCCATAGGAGATATGAAGAACATCTCAAAGAGTCAAAACAGAACCAAAAAGAAGAAGAGAAGAAAAAGGTTCAAAAAAGAAAATTATCCATAGAGATCAAGAAACTTGAAGAGCAAAGAAAGATGTTAGAACTGAAAGCTTTGAAAGAAGACAGTATAAAATCAAAAATTCAGATTCTTGAAAAGAAAAAGTTAGGCTAAATCCCCATTTAGAACTTTTATGATCACGGTCGACTTTATTTACCTAGGGTATGATAATTAAATTTGTATTCATGAATCTATTAAAATTAGGTATGGAATTTTAGGTTACCTGTATCAAAGAGTGTTTTAGTTTTAAAGAATAATACAATCTCTTTGTTCCTTTGTATGTTTCCTTTAGATTTCTTATGCAGTTTTTTGTGATATTTAACCTAATAATGTACATTTATTGTAATTTTTTAATTTAAGCTAATTAATTTTGTTATTGTTTTTTGTATAAATACAACTGTTTACTTTTTGGAAAAAATAAAAAGGAGTGCGTTGGACGGCTATGGGGAAGGTGGAGGCCGATTACTAAAAAAAATAAATATTTAGATGGACGATTATAATCTTAAGCGTACTAAAGTAAATTTTCAATAAGATAATGTATGAATGTTTCATGCTTACAAATAAAAATAAATTTCACTAAAAACTAATATTTTAAACCGAGTAAATAGGCTACAATAATGTTTAATAGGTAATTTATATATTGAAAAATTGGTATTGTACGCAAAAAATAACGCATACACTGGCCAGGGAAAATTTGTGGATTTGGTCATGGTGAGTCAGGGAAATCAAACTCAAAATTTCAGTGTGAACGCTGTTAATTTGTTGTGCACAGAATCACTTCATGATTGTTACATGCTATTAGTGTATGGTATGACTTTAGAAAATTTTAAAAGAAATTGTATTACTGTTGGCAGCATTGAAGTATTGGTTTTAACTGAGTCGTTTTTTTGTCTTGTACAGCATAACAATGTGAATAATGTAATAATATAATTTAACAATATGAAAATATATAGGCCTATACATAATAAGTATGGATATAGATTTATATTACACATGAGAACTGTGTTAAACTTACCTCTAATTTAAAGGTATTTCAAATTTTAATTTTCTGCGGCTAGCACATGTTTAGGCTAGATACGAGGATTGTTCAATAGAAACATGTCTAGAGGGTGTAAAGCATTTTTTATTCAAAGATTTTAAAAGAAGTCTCCATTAACATTAAGGCATGAGTCCCACTGTTGCACTAATCTGTAGATTTCCTGCTGGTAAAATTCTTGCAGCTGTTTGCGGAACCATTCGCTAATAGCAAACTCTACCTCAGCATCCGATTTGAACTGCTGTCCTTTTAGCGATTTCTTTAATGGGCCAAAAACATGATAATCGCACGGGGACAAGTCGGGACTGTAAGGGGGATGTTGTAAGACTTCCTGCTTCATATGACCAAGCAGATGTTGAATCATCTGGACTACATGGCGGTTGAGCATTATCATGCAGAAGAATCACACCATTTGTGAGCTTCTTGGGACGTTTACTCTTGATGCTGAGCTGTAAGTGTTTTAAGCTGTCTGCATATTGCTCAGCGTTGATGTTGACACCAGGTTATTTAAAATCTAAGAGCAGAACACCCTGATAATCAAAAAATACGATCACTATTACTTTTCCTGCCGAAGGTTGGGACTGAAATTTTTTCATCTTCGGAGATTTTGCATGCTTCCATGGCATACTCTGACGTTTGGAATCTTGTTCTTAGTGATAACACCAAGACTTATCATCCGCAACAATTTGGTGTAGAAAGGCATTACCTTGTTGTTGATAGCCCATCAAATGCTGTAATGATAAAGCGAAATGCAAGTTTTTCTGCTCATCAGTAAGCAGTCGTGGAATCCACTGAGCAGCAACTTTGTGATAGCCAAGACTATGAATGATGGAATGAACAGTTCCCACGCTGATGCACAACATTTGTGAAAGTTCTTTAACTTTGATGTGCCTATTTGCGCATAAAAAAGTTTCCAGCTGTCTCACATTTTCATCTGATGCTGCAACACGTGCAGGTCTGGGACGGGCCAAATCTTTAGTGGATTCTCTTCCTTGTCAAAATTTATTGCACCATTCAACCACTGCTGTATGAGAATAACTACAGTCACCATATACAGCTTTCATTCTCATATACATTTCCATTGGCTGACACCCCTCAGCGGCCAAAAACTGAAAAACGGCAGGCAGATTATCTTTGGACGGATTTTCTATCATAGATGCCATTTTTCAACCCAGTCACAACGCTTAGAAAAGAGCAAACTGCAAGTATTTTTGACAGATGCGTCACTAGTACTTAAAACAGACAATATAAACAAATGCATTCCGTTGCCATGACGACGAAGTCTCGGCTGCGCAGATTAAACGTGTTTCTATTGAACAATCCTGGTAGTAATGGTTATTAACCATTTGGACAGCTAGTTTTTGTGGCCAGCATACAGTAAGTTTGTGGTTTCTTGCGGTTTGTAAGCAGAATAACAATTGCCAGACGTGAACGTCTAATGTACACACATTATTCAGTACAGTCACTTTAAGTAATTACAGACTCTTTGGTGTGCGTTATATTGTGAACTTTGTGGACAGACACTGACTAGACAGTTTACAGTAGGGCTTGCTCTCTGTATTGGCATTTATTTAAGTTTTTTACAATTCCATTTGATTATTGTTACTATATGGCACATATATTGTATTAATTGTTTATAGAGCTCTTCTATAACATCTTAGTAGAATGCAGGCCACAAAACTACAGTTGATTTGTTTATTCCAGGAACAATTGTAGCTCAGCAATTTCTCAGTTTAAAGTCCTATATTATATATATATATATATATATATATATATATATATATATAAAAGCATAGCTTCATCACAGATTTAGCATCTATTTTTGTTGTACTATTTTTTTTTTCAAGGTATTAAAGCACATTTATTAGAAAATAAGAGACAAGAAGAACACCATTGTTTTTAAAATGTTGTTTAAAGTGATTGATGTTGCAGGTGTAATATCTCATATGGTCTTTTCCAATTTTTCAAAATTGTGCCCTCCTAACTTTGGGGGGGGGGATCAATCTCAAAAAACAATACGGATCTCTGAGTTAAAATTATAAATATGCATGTCAAATTTAACAAAAATCTGTTGATACTTTCAAAGGTTATCGTGAGGCGTGCACTGCCAATAAGTTAAGCAAAAGCTACAGTTGTGTGGTATATCAATTTTTCATATCTTATTATGACCAGTTTTTTGCAGGTTTAAATATAAGAACCATCAGTAATCACTTTTCAAATGTTGTGAATAGTATGGTTTCTGAAGGAGGGATGCATTAGCCAGGGTGCCTTATTGTATCTGCCTGAAATAAATAATTCATTGATAACACACAGCAGCACAGATAGCATGAACATATTATCTCAGAGTATGACTGTTTTGTTTATAGACATGTATTGATGTAATAATATAGGTTAAACCAACTTTCTTTGTCTCAGCAATGAAGTAATAATATAAATAAATTTACTTTATATCAGCAATTTTACTTTTTTTCATGTCATTACAATTGTTACTAAAAATACAATACTGTATTTAGAGTTGTGTAACATGTGAAATAATTTAATTCATATTAAAAATGTTTCGTGTAAAATGTGAATTGTGTATTTTTCTTTGTCATATTTTCTCTTGTAACCAAATTGATGTTAATTTTTGGGTTTATACTGATATAATTGAAGAAAATTTTCTAGTAGGGATGCATAATAGTTCTTGTTTTTCCAGAACTATTCTGTGTTGTACAGTTTTATGAGTTATCCTATTTTTGTCAGACTATGACCAGTCTTTGAAAAATAGATATTTTTTGTAGTTCAGAAGGTTTTTCTAAAGTGTGGGATATTGAGTTTTGTGACATGTAATATCCTTGCTGGAACTTATGTATGAACATTATGGGTAATGACTGTTTATAAAGGGAAACAGCACTTGTAAATAAGCACTTTTTGCAATGTTTGTTAGGGAATTACATTAATATGGCATTTCACTTGTGTGTGATATGATTCTAACATCTTTATTAATTTTGGTTTTGTGAGGATCATTTTTAGTGATCTTCTTAGTTAATGAGGAAAATCTTCTGAATTTTAATTTTTGAGTTTGGCAGGTAAGTACTTTTAGATGAAATACATTTCTCATGTAACGTGTGGCAGCCCTATGATAATGTTCACAAACTAAATGTGTGTGTGCGCGTGCGCGCATGTGTAACCTAGTGAGATACGTTGGGGTAGTCATTTTAGATTAGCAGTGTATTCCAGCTGGAAAGAAGAATTCAGATGTCTAAACACAATTTCGTCTATTGAGTAGAACCACAGTTTCGTCTTTTGAGTAGTTCCAAAGGAATCTCTCAGAAAATTTGTGATGCTAAAACTGTAAAGAAAAATGATTGAATTAAATGGTTCTTGATGTGAATTGACATTTTTTTGAGCATATTGGGGTATCTTCAAAAAGGAAGCTTTTTTTATGGAGGTAGGAATTAGTCTTATAATAAAATTTAAAAATTGAACCAGTGTTGTATTGATCTGAATTTGTTGTGTCAAAACAATCCCAAAATTTGTTTTGCAATTTCTGATTGTATTTCCCAGTTGTTCAGCGTATTGCTTTTGCGTGGTACATATTTATTAGTGTTTGGCATCCCCCTTCATTTTTGGCAATATATGAAGTTCTTAAACTAACTGCATATAAAAGTTGACCAATAAAAGTACAGGTCCACAATCCCGTATCCGAAAAGTTCCGAAAACCGGATGGTGACATTGATGTAGCCTCTTCTCCAAGATCCTCAAGCTAGATATGCACCTTAACTCCATTTATGTTGCAGGTAGCTGTACAGTATTTAGCTTGTTTGCCAGACGTATTGCTTAACTGCAGATACGTATTTAGGTTAGTTTGAACCTGTAGCCTATATGTCCTAGATTATTTATGTTCTACATTTATTCCACTAAATCATTTATCAGTTTATTACTACAGCATATAAACAAACTAATAATGTACTGCACCTGTACTATTTATTATCTTTACATATCCCGCTTAGTATGAATATTTATACATCTCTTGTGTTTGATTACGGTTCATTTGAAGCTGTGTATGTTCAAGTTTTACCAAATGTTTTTCTTGGAAATAAAATGTCCTTGAGAATTTATGGTCTATAATTATACCATTATTTCATTTATCAATATATTACTCTATAAATAAACTGTAGTATTTCTAGTCTTTATTTATTCCACTTAGTGTGAGTACTCATACATTTTTGCTGCAGTATTAATGTTTGATTATGGGGGTGCTGCCCTAGACCCCACTGGGGGAGCTACCTTTATTCTGAAATCCGAAACACAACTGGCCAAAAGGGTTTCGGATAAGGGATTTTGGACCTGTATTAATCACCCTTACTAATTTATGGACAGTCTTGGTATTTATTAGTTTGACTTATCAGACTCTCAGAAAAAAATTTTGATTAGGTGAGTTAATACATTTATTGGTTTATTCTTTTTTTATATAGGCCTAACACATTGCAGTTTATATCTGATACTTATGAGTTTAAAAACATATATTTTGACATTTTACAGTTACCAATTAAAAAAGAGTCTTACTCGTTTTTATGGAGCGGTCGTGGCGTAGTGGCTAGCGTGTGGCACTGCTACGTTGTCGGCGCGGGTTCGATTCCCCCCCCCCCCCGGGGCCATCTGATTTCAATACGACCGTTCCCCCTCGCAAGGCGATGGCAAACCAGCGAGAGATATCCTGTGTAGTAGAAACCTTCCCCAACTATGCCGCTCGGATCCGGCGTTAAACTGTAGGTTCCATATACCTGTGAGAGACTCAGTAACACGCACCACGGGGTATATGCGGGGAGGGTACAAACCAGTCGAAAGACTGATGGACCCAATTAACTCGTTATATACTTTATGAATAGTTTTTTATGTTTTATATAAATAATTTCACTTTCCTAGATTTGCTGGGTTAAGTTGCATTAAAAAGGAATGTTGGAAGACAAAAACTGAGATGGAGGGATGTGATGAGTCGGGACATCATCAGTACTCTTGGAATTAGAGAAAAATTTGCTAGGAATAGAGAAATCCTCTGAAGAAGGCCAGGGCCCACAAAAGGCTGTCGAGCCAATGATGATCGTGATGAAGCTGCATAAGTCCGGACAATCTCGGGGCGCTGCTGCTCCTACGCTTTCACACTGCTCATTGTCCTCCTAACGTCCATCTCAGGATTTTTTCGTGGGCGTTGTCTTCGTCCTAGTTGCTCCTGATTTAGGCCTCGTTGACAGTCGTCAGTTGTTAACGATTTCGAACGGCGTGCCCGAGTTCGTGGTACTAATTCAGTCGCTACCTCGACGATACACTCCGGCTTCTAGTGGACTGACTGGAACTCGATTGAATGTGAGAGGCTGCGTAACTCACGTATACTGTAGTATACATCGAAGCTCACGACTAACCAGCGCTTTTATACGCCTACACACGTGACGTCATTTTTATTTATTTATAGATTCCAGATTGTTCGAGAAAATCGACCACGTGCTGGTGGACATGAATTTCCGGTTTCTAGGCCTTTTCCAGACCACGTGTTTCCATCTAAATTATCCCAAATTCACGTAACTGTTTCAGCTTTATCTATTTTCATAGATGTTAACTCTTTGGCTGCTGCAGTCAAACCAGACACGTTATTGGTGTCCGCATTATTCAGTGTTTTCGATCAGAATAAGATATCGATTTTTCCACAGGTAACCGTCTGCTTTTCTGAAACCTTGTTCCGTGTGTTAGGGAAATTATTGCGTGCGTGCGTGCGAAACTAAGAATTAGTGTAAAGGGTTATTATTTGGTATTCTGCCCTAAGGCAGGTCTTCAAATGGTAAAAGCTCTTCAAGCTGTCCTATCGCATGCCAGTCTTTTCGTTTCTGCGTAACGCCCTCTAATTTTAATGCTACCTTCATTCTTCTACGCCCTCTTCTTTTTTCTTCTTCTATGATACCCTCCGTGGCCGTTGTAAGCAAGCAGTCTCTTGTTTAAATTATATTACAGTATAAAGGGCAACAATGTAATAACGTAAGAAATGTAAATTTTCTGTACTCCCTGTACTGAGTTACTTATTGATTTTTATTATATATTTGTGCTGTCATAAATTGTACAAGAAATGGTCAGATATTTTGACATCGATAAATCATGTTAATTTTGAAGATTTTTCTTATAATTAATGATAACCTATTACGTTTATTTAGATTTTATCGCAATATAAACAATGGATAACGATTATCAAAAGTGTTTATTCAGAAAAGATTTAATAGAAAAAGTATGGTGAAATTATATTTTAGTACTTAATAAATTTTAGAAAATATTTACCAGAATTTAAATACAGAAGTTTTTTTTTACGGTTTTGAGAAATAGAAACCGGTTCGACACGGGACAGATTTTGGATTAAGGTGGCGGTACTCAAAATGCTAAATCTTATTAAAGCTGACAGAAATATGGAAGCTTATTTATTTAGGGAGTTAAGAAGTGACCAGAGAAGAACCAGATGCAGACGTCAAAGGGAGGCACCAGTGAGATTATTGAAGCGTAACAGTAGCGTTAAACTTACGCAAACACGTGGTACACAACCAAAGTATCGTGTTTGGATAAAGTTTCCCCGACACATGTTTGCTCCCAACTCGCATCCTTGTGTTTTTACAATGCTCTACAACTCGCCTGTTGCTTTGTTTTTGATGTTCTCCACTCCCTCTCCCTCTCTTTCACACACAGCGAGTGTCTTTCACTCGTCTCCCACTTCCTCTTCACCATTATTTCTTTCAAAAAGTTAAACAGGCAAAAAGAGTTAAGTTGCATTTTCCCGATGCTTGAATTGTACCTGACTCTCAGTTTCGTCGTTTGAATCATCTGCGACAAATTAAAAAATAAATTAATCATGTTGAAGGAAATATTGTTTGATTACTATACTTTCTCTCTTCTAGGTTAGCAGCCCAAAGGCTGGTTGGCAGCAGCTCGCCATTCTTCACGCTTCTGTGATTTTCTTTTCAACTCACAATATGATGTGCAGTTCATATCGACCATAAACTGTTTCATATAGTCTAAACGGGGTCGTCCTCTGCGATTCTTCCCATCAATTGTTCCTTCTGTTATTCTCTTAACCAACCCATTGTGTCGTAGTATATGCCCTATAAACTTAGCTCTTCTGCCTTTTAAATTTCGTAGAAATCTCTTCTCCTCCTGAGCTCTTAAAGACTTCCTCATTCGTCATCTCCCTCCAGCTTATCTTGAATATTCTTCTGTAGCACCAGGTCCCAAATGCTTGGAGTCTTTTCTTGTCACTTTCTCCAATGAAAGTGATTACTATACAAATTATAGAAAATCAAGTCAGGCTCTAACTGCATAAAGTCTGTTCGCAAAACTTATGTTCAATTTACGGAAGTCAGTTTACGGTTTTGGTAGTCTGTTTGTTCTTGGCGGCATTCTTATGTTGCTAACCAGTATGTTAGGTGGTCGCTTTAGAGCTTCTAACTCATCTTCAGATCGGCTTTTAACCCAGAACCTTCTTAGTAACTAGAGTAACTATGTGTCCTTTTGTTGCACCTATCTCGTCGAGTTGGGTTATTCACAAAACTCTTTACTGCAACGCCTTGATACTAAGTTATACAGATAGGCCGTTGTCAACAATTTCTATTAGGCCTACTTCTGTTATTTCTGCTTCCTTACGTTCCTACCTCCAAACTGGAAAAATTTGCGCATTGATTTTTCTTGTTTATGCGGTAGAAATATATCTTCATCATTGACAGTTGCGTACAAATTCGTCGTATTATTTCCGCCGTAATAGTTTTAACGTTTTGTTTATTATACGAGGTGTGATCAAAAGTATCAGGATTGATTTTGTACATAAATATAAAAGAGTTACAGATTTCTGAACTTTTCCCCTTCAAAATAGTCCCCTTCCGGAGCCACACACGTCTTCCAGCGTTTTCCCAACAGTTCGAAGCACGTCTTAAAGTCATCTTCTGTAAGAGCCTTAACTTCTCTCGTCGCATTTTCTTTTATCTCTTCTGTCTTGAAATTATCTCGCTTTCATTTGATTTTTTATCTGCGGAAAGAGAAAAACCTCACACGGAGTCATATGGGACGAATATGCTGAAGATTTGGAATATTGTGTTTAGCAAGAAAGTGCTGAACAGCATGTGACGTGTGGGCGGGTGCATTGCCGTGTTGAAGCCACCATTCACCACTCTAATGTAACTGTGATCTTTTTCGTCGAATTGCATCCCTCAATCGCCACAAAACAGGAATGTAGTAATCATGGTTTACTGTTTGGCCTGGTGGTGCAAATTCATGATGAACAATCCTTCACTTGTGAACCATGTGAGCATAGTATTGACTTTGCTTCGGCTCTGTTTTGCCTTTTTTGGTCTTGGAGAATTTGTCGTCTTCCACGTTGAAGATTGGGCCTTAGTTTCTGGATCGTATCCATAAACCCATGATTCATCACCCGTTACGATCGATTTAATGAAGTTCTCATTGTTTTTAGCACATTCAAGCAGGTCTTGAGCGACTGACACCCGGGGATCTTTTTGGTCAGCTGTGAGCACTTTTGGTACAAACTTTGCAGAAAGACGTCTCATTCGCAACTCATCAGTAAGAATAGACTGAACTGATCCGAAACTCATATTTAAATCATTTGCTAGCTCACGAATGGCGATTCGGCGGTTTTCTCGCACAGCAGATCGCAGAGTCTTTCTGGTTAAAGGCCTTTCTGAACGCCCGTCACTCTAAACACTTTCAAGCCACCTTTAAAACGCTTAAACCACTCATAAGCCTGTGTACGGCTCATACAATCTTCCCCATAAGCTTTTTGTAACTTTTCAAATGTATCTTTACATGTTTCACCAACTTTTTGACAAAATGTGATACCAATTCTCTGATAAATTGTTTCTGACATGGTAAATGCGCCAAATGAGTTTAACACACAACACAACAATGGGCGTTTGTAAACAAACCAGATCAGCTGTTATTATAAAACTTATACCGGGTAATTGGTATACTGTAAAGTAAACGTGTGTGTCGCTGTTTTGGAGCCAAGTCAGCTGACTTGGCATTGCCAGTATCAATCCTGATACTTTTTGATCACACCTCGTAGTGCTCTTAGAGTGCTGAAGAAGAAGTGATGGCTGGAAGATCTTTGAAGGCGGAAAAGGCAGCACCTTGGCTATGCCGCGTTGTGAAGATGATGATTTGCTCTAAGTGATGGCCGTTGCATGTGTTAAAAAAAAATCACGGAAGAGAAAACTATTTTAATTTATTTCTTCACAAAATTTATTCACTGTCCCTGGTAACGTTCGTACAAAATGCAAAGGCTTTCACATATTACGAGGTGCGTTTCAGTTAGTTGTAAATGGCATTGACAGTCGTGATAACACAAAAGCAGCAGTCGTGAGGAAGGAGGGAAGTCGACCGCAGAAACCTTTGGCAAAATGTGCGTAAGTAGGAAAACCTTACAAACTTTATAATCGACTGCTGCCTCCCGCTGAGTTTGGCCACAAACACATCCTAGACTTTAAATGCAGGGACGGATTAGAAGCGCGTGGTGCCCTATGTTGTCATCAGACTAGTGCCCCCCCCCCAATACAAAATTCAACTTTTTATCCATTATGTACACTGATGACATACACAATTTCAAAAGTTAACAATTATTTTGTTAAACTCTCAAATTACAACAAATAATTAGCTAAATAATGATTACAATGAGCATAGTAGTACTTAAGCTTAGAAAATATTAATGGATCCATTTTTCTTGATATTTTGCCTTATCGAGGTCTTGTATAATTTCTTCTAAACTGAGCGGCTCAAGTATGTCGCTTTCAATATTCAACCTTGCTAATGAAGATAATCTCTCATCTCCCACAGTTGAAATCGAACATGTTTAATGGGTTTTAATACTGAAAATGATCTTTCAAATTTGCAGTTAGCTACTGGAGTCGTCAAAAGCAGACGATAAGCAGTGTATATATTCGGAAATACATCAATCATTTTACAATCAATAATCCAGTTTAATACTTTGAGCGGACAAACTGTAGAATCATGGAATCTATCGTCTTCATTCGAACGATTTGAAAAAAAAAACTTTTTGCAATTTTACTGGTGGCGCAAAGTGCTTCGTTTCTGTTAGAAAATCGTTATTCAGATCGTTCGAGTAAATTTCTATGACAACTTTCGCGTGATTTTCCAACTCGACACTCCATGATTAATAACTGGGTAAGAAAAACAAACAATTGCGTAATGTGATCATAAGATTTGCTTCGCTTAGTCATTCATTCGCTTAGTAGAATGGTGCCCCCTCTAACAGCCGAAGTCCTGGTGCCCGTTGCTGCAGCATACCCTAGCGTTATGGATAATCCGCACTGGTTAGTTGCTTAGCCAATTCGTTCACACGCCTGCCTGCCTACTGCACAGAGTAGGTTTTGTTTGACATCAAAAGAAAGAAGACTGGAAGCGACGTAATCGTTTCGCCAATGTCTTGTGTATCAGCAGATGTTGTTTCAAACGGCCAACGGACAGGTAAGTGGTGTTCAACAGAATATGTTGTAATCGTAATATTAAAAAAAAGTTTCATGTATAGCGATATTTACTGTAGTGGAATTCAATTGAACACCAGAGATAGTAAAACAACCAGGGCGGTTTTATTAAACATTTTGTCCAGGTTACCCATAATTCGACAGTGGTTTCAGTAATTAGGGCCAGAGGTGCCCCCCCCCCCGAAAAGCTATGGTGCAGTTCCCTCCACATTTTCCGAAATGCCTCCCCCAAAATTTGATTTCGTGGGTAGTAGGGATCAAAATACGGGGGTGTGAAATAACCCCCAGTTAACGGTGGATCTTGGGGCTTTATCCAAACATTTTTAAAAAACTAAACCCATTTAAGGAATTATTGGAATCGACAAACCAATGTTATTCTTTTTATCAGTACCAAACGTTTTTCTATTATGTCTAAGCAATAACTAAATTGTGAGAAATGTAAAAGCGTAGTCAAACCTAGCCTTAACGTAATTAGTTGTACATTAGGCCTTATCAGAGAATCCAACTTGATTTTGTAATTGCATTATTTTTCTTCACTGATTTATTTGATTTACGACGCTTGTAAGGGGGTATGACAACCCCCCCCCCCAAATTCCAGTGATGCAATTTGCACCAAGCTGTGGGTACCCCTGATTAGGGTTACCGTGGTATCAAGCTCATTGATGTGTAAAAAAAAAAACAGGAGTCGGTGATATACGAGATGTGTGTCTGTACAACAAAACATTTAATCATCATCTTCAAGGATTAAACCAAGAATGGTTTGTTCCGGTCTCAAATAGGCAAAGATTACGGCTGGTCACTCCAGAGCTTCCTCGGACGTCCCACACCTCTCCGTCCCTCCGGCTTATAGTTCCATACCTGTTTGGCGATGCGGCAGTCATCCATTCGGCAAAGATGTTCCTACCAATTCATCCGATACTGGGCAATCCTGTCGAGTATACTCATAATATTCAGTTCCTGCCATATATCTGTGTTTCTTCTATGATCATGGATAGTATACCCTGCCACGTGCCAGAGAAATCTCATTTCAGCCGCTTGGATGCGACTGGCCTGGCCTTTCGTTAAAGTCCAATTCTCAGGCCCATAAAGAAGTGTGGGGAGAGCCATCACCTTGTAGAATTTTAAGCGTGTTCCTTTACTTGCTGACTTGAGGGTTCGCCTAATGGTCACGCACATAAGGTTGACCTTATGCAACTTTAGGCTACACTTACACTGGACGCGGAAACCGACCCGACTAGTCTGAGCATACTCGGGCCGACAGTCGGAAGAAAAACAAACAAATGTAGCAGAATGAGAGCACTTACAGTACGCACGGCCGACTAGTCGGTCGGGTGTGACGTCAACCGACTACGCCCGACTAGTCTGAATCGACCAAACGTGTTTGTTTTTTCTCATAGTCTGGTCAGACCATCGATGTATACTATATGGATCGCGTGCTGCCAGGCAAAGTGAACGGCAGAAAACGGTCCGAAGCACGTATAGCTTCCCACACAATGGTTGGCAATAAAGCGTTTGACGCTAAGTTAACACGTGTATTAAACGAGTCATTCAGTCAGTAATGCACTTGTTTTAACAGTTTACAATTATTACATTTAGGACAGTTCTACTGAAAATTTGTGCTTATGAAGATTTTATTATTATAACAGTTTGTTTTTACTTTTGCCTAACTGATAACAGATGACAATAACTTAAGCGTTTACACTCATTTTACTGATTTTGTATCAAGCGGAAAATTAATTAGAGCGTCATTAGACGTTTTAAAGATTGTAAAATATATGTATAATTTATTGATTATATCTGACAGTAAACTTAATACCAAAAAATTATTATATCAGCTTGCAAAAACTTTGCCGGCACAGTGTTTAGAAAACATATTTCAAGCGATGATTTTTCTGAAGACAGCCATGAAGTGAAACTTATCAAATTAATAGTGACATTATTTTATAAAATCTTGTGCTATAATACTGGTAAGGAAAGAACCGCTGCAGCTACCTTCTCTAAGCTTGGTGTCTGCCAAAAGTTAAATAAAAGTTTAGTAACGTTTAATGTAAACAATTTGTATACAGTTATACGTAGCTAATTAAATAAAATAAAAAAAATTAATGTAAATTAGCATTCCTTATTGAACACTTTAACGACCATGGCGAGCGTATACGCCAACTTCTTTTATGCAATAAACATTTTAAAGTTTACGGCTCACGTCTTTATTCTTTGTTTCCCTTATTCTTATCTTTATTCGTCTGGCTTCAATAATAAATGTTCATAAATAAGAACGCAACAGACTGTTTATAAACGCAACAGAACTTAGCGATAAACTTAAATAATGTGTCAGAATACTGAAATCTTACAGTGAAACAAATGAGTTCATTTTGGAAAAGAACTTATTAAAAACCTCCCACTTCAGAGTCATTAATTGTTAAAATGACACAGCTATACCATTTAACACAAAATATAATCCGCTAAAGCAACAAAAGCTATAACAAAGCAGAAATGTCAGACTTTGTACAGGTACAGTATATAGCATACGCAGTGTTCTTGCCAACCACTGATGCAGCACGCGATCCATGTAGTATACATCGATGGGTCAGACTTTTAGTTTCATGCCGGGTGCTGATAGATTTATATTTTGGGACTTTATAGATTTTTGGCTGTTTCAAGATGGCTGCAAGTCCACTAACATATCTGTACGAAGTTTATGGGACCAGCATGATAATTACCACAATTTTAATATACTATTTTTGGTTATTTAGTATTGTAAGTTTATATGCTTACTAGGCCTATATACCGGTAGTATAACATATTATAGAGTACACTTTTTATTATAACACGTATCCAATAGATTCGGGTATACTCTATAATTCAGATATAGATGTGGGTAATGTAGATAATTCAGAGTATTGTCAATGTTTACGAATAAAAATATTGAACTGCCATATGAACATTTTCGTTTTTTCTTCACTTTCCCCTATAAGCTTCAGTATACAACGTATATTGAATAGCCTGAAACGTAAAATATATAAAATATTATTTTTTGTGATATTCAAATACACAAGACACAATGTTTCTATTTAATTGGTTTAAATTAACACTACGGTCACCCTAACTCTTTATAGATAAGTTGTAGTATGGATATTTAGACAATATTGTGTATACTGCATTATGTTGTGGCAAAAATACATCAATAACTGAATAAAAAAATAATAGGTGAGTAAGATTTTTACAAAAAAAACAAATTTAGGTGTCTTCCAGAATAATAGCTCAAAACTTTTCAATGCATGCAGCCTTAAAAATATGTGCATCCGATTTCATAATATACACGTATATACAAAATAACTGACAATAACACGAAAATTTATTAAACATAATGGGCGATATTTATTAACATAATTTTTGGCCTTTAATGAGTTACGTGTAAGAAATATCTAGAATGTAACATTATATAATGTTAGTACAGTATAAGGAAATCATTCAAAATACACTCTCTGAAGTCACTAGTTGAGGTAACATTGTCTGTATCATTATCTAAAATATAGCTCAATGTTTCAATTTTTTTCTGTAGTAATTTTTTCTCAAAATTTAATTGGAAATTTTTTAGCGGTAAACGTGTTTTAGAAAACTGTTAGTTCTGTCGTCATTAAATCCTTCTACCCAAATTCCCTCCTTCTTTATCACTTCAAAACCAACGTTTCTTTCACTCAGTAAAAACTCAATCATCTCTTCTTCAGAATCGCTCATTTTTTACAGAAATAAATTACGTGGAATTCAACAGTAGGGCGCACACTGCAGGCAGTCGGAACGGGTCTGGTCGTGACCAGTGGCAGAACAAGAGTCGGACGAATTTGGAACAGAATATTGAGTCGGTCGGTTTAAAGTCGGGTCGAGTCGGATTCCGCGTCCAGTGTAAGTGTAGCCTTATTCACAACGTTGTTGCGTGCATTATAAGACACACTGTAGCCCAGGTGTTCAAAATTGGTAACTTGTTCCAGGACAGTACCATCTATAACAATTTTTGCCCGTACGGGATCAGTGCCTTAAACACTGTGCAGACAAGGTGTGAATATAAGCGCTGCTGTGCCGTTGCCAGAAGAGGTCAGGAAAACCAAGCGAAGTTCATTGGATAAATATGTAAATGATATAGAACACGATGTACATGGCAGGCAGGACAAAGCTTACAAAATATTAAGGCATTTAAATCAAACGGAAAGGGATGACCTGAAAGTCAGTAATATCTCGGAACAACAATGGGTTGAATACTATGAGCAGCTATGGACCCAGGATCAACTGGAAGAAACAACATTTGCCGATATCAGTGATTGTATGGATCCAATAGCAATGGATGAATTGTTAGCTGCTCTACAGCGCTGTAAGAATAGAAAAGAACCGGGCACCGATGGGCTGAACGTAGAGCTTATGAAGTGTACACCAGCCTTGCTGCATGATCGTTTGCTGCAGTTCATTAATCTATGCTGGACCACTGGTCATGTTCCTGACTGGCGGATTCCAAGGGTAATTCCCATATTCAAGAAAGGTGATCGTAACGACTGCAGGAACTACAGAGGAGTCAGCCTTCTTAATACTTGATATAAAGTATACGCATCTATATTAAGAACACGGCTGAATGCAATAACGGAGACCACGCTTTCAGAGGCCCAGAACGATTTCAGGGAAGAGTTTCAGAGTCTTTCAGGTGAGATCATGTTTAGATTATATATTTACAATAACCCAGCTCATTGAAAAGCGTAGAGAGTGTCAGGTGCCCACATACATAGCTTTTATCGACTTCGAGAAGGCGTTTGGCAAAAAATTTAATAAAATGCAAATGTGGATTTCCTGTTTCCACTCCGAATGACAACAAATCGTGTTATGTTGTTGTAACACGTAAGCAGATTGTAGGAAGAGAATAACATTTAAAACTTAAAAAGTCAGTGGAAAACACAGCTCTGCAGATTAAAGTATGGGCTGGAGGATTGTTTTTATACGAAGTGCACAATAATAATATCACATGGAGAGGAATGTGTACTCAAAACAGATGTATAAATGTTACTGCTAACAGTTGCCGTACGTTGCTGTTTGAACAGTAGCACAATAAAAAATATCGGTATGGAGAACCATACACGACTTCCATGTTCTAAGATTTATGTTTAAAATCATTTTCGAAATGAAATATTACCATAGAAACTACTTCTTTCTACTTACTACTTACTGTCTATGAATCGTTCCTCTGTAAACACGTGCAGTTACACTACCCAGCGATCTACAGGAAGCAAATCGCTATCCACGCTGGACACTTTTTCGGCTTGCACGCGTTATGTTAGTGTGGGTTTCGGCACTTTCCATTTAAAAATCGTGCAAATGTAAGAAAATAAACATGAGCGAGGCCAGAAATAACGCGAATTTTGTGTGTGTGTGTGTGTGTGTGTCTTCCCTGCCTTTTTATTGCAGTAATCATAATAATAAAATGGAAACGTAAACATTACATAATTGAGATATGCTTGCCTGCCACGAACGATATATTTTCTCTCATACATGATTTACATTAAAATGAAAAAATTATAATTTTATTGCCTGGCAACAAAATTATTTTATTTTTAACAATTACCGTTGTTTGAAAAAGTTTAAATGAATTTTCAAGTACTTTACTGTTGTTAAAACGTAAAAGGTTGCAGGTAAACTACCCATTCCCCTTAACTGATCTTCACCAAAATCAAAAGGCCTTGAGATCACTACAATTCAGGGATGTATGCAAAAAATTATTTGATTCTGTTTGAATATGCGGCAGTTACCGTTCATCATAGAAAAAATTACCCTGGTTAAAACATAAAATTTTGCAGGTACACTACCCTATTCCCTTAACCGATCTTCACCAAAACCAAAAGTTCTTGAGAACTCTACAATTCAGAGCTGTATGCAAAACATTATTTGATTCTGTTTGAATTTACGGCTGTTATCGTTTGCCAAAAAAAATTACCCTTTATAAAAAAACGCTGCAGGTAAATTACCCCTTTCCCTTAACCGATCTTCTCCGAAAACAATAGGTCTTGAGTACTATACAATTCAGGGGTGTACGCAAAAAATTATTTGATTCTGTTTGAATTTGCGGCTGTTATCGTTTGCCATAGAAAATACCATTGTTAAAACATAAAACGTAGCTGGTAAACTACCCCTTTCCCTTAACCGATCTTCACCAAAAACAATAGGTCTTGAGTACTCTTTAATTCAGGGCTGTATGCAAAAGTGTAGTAGATTCTGTTTAAATTTGCGGCTGTTGTCGTTTGACATAGAAAAAAATTACCCTTGATTAAAAAAAATCCTTTGCCGGTAAACTACCCCTTTCCCTTAACCGATCTTCACCAAAAACAATAGGTCTTGAGTACTCTACAAATCAGGGCTGCATGCAAAAAATTATTTGATTCTGTTTGAATTTGCGGCTGTTATCGTTTGCCATAGAAAAAAAATCTACAGATAGACACACAGACAGACACACACACAGACACTTTTCGAAAAATGACTTTTTTCATGTTTTGAGTGTAGTACAATCAGAATGTGCAATAACCTCGAACACGATTTTTTTTGCCATCACCATACTTCCATTTCCTTAAGGAACATGGAAGTAAAACGACTTTTTTTCATGTTTTGAGTGTAGTACAATCAGAATCTGCAATAATCTCGAACACGATTTGTTTTGCCATCACCTTACTTCCATTTCCTTAAGGAACATGGAAGTAATAATAGGACTTATATCAGATTTGTTAATATTGTGTTAGGCATTACGCAAATTATTGAAAACAAATTTGTTTTGTTTAGTTTCCATTTTCCTGAGGATACGTTTATGAATGACAACTCCAGAATCGTCTCTCTCTCTCTCTCTCACACACACACACACACACACACACACACACACACACACACACACACACACACACACACACACACACACACACACACACACACACACACACACACACACACACACACACACACACACACACACACACACACACATGTATTTGTATGTAAACTAACCTTTTTGATCCGCCTCGTGACTTCTTGCTTTACATTTAATGACGCGTTTCAAAACGTATGCTTCGTCATTAGATCATTAAAAATTCACTGATTACGAGAGAATACCCATAATGCAACTGCACTGTACGCGTTAGTAGTTGCGTACCTATTAACGTTTGGTATACAGTAGAGCAAGGGTCTCCAAACTACGGCCCGCGGCAACCCGGCCGATGCTGCATGCAGTTTTTAAATAGATCGTCAAAATACTTCAAATATTATAACATTTTACTAAATAACGTAACAAGAAATAATTTCAGAAAAATCTTATAATATTTTGTAGAAATTTAAAACATTTACGTCGTTGTCTGCTTGTTTTAATTAATGCTTAATGTTTTAATTAATGCTTGTTCGTCTGGCTGCCTTGAATGAATTATGCTTTTCACTCGCATCAACCTGAAGCGAAGATTCCTATTCCCCCCTGCGCTCGGGAAGAGCAATGCTTTCAACGTTTGGATCGACCTATATCTGCGAACAAACGTTTCAAAAATGAACTTTGTAAAATCAAAGTAGAGAGCTAACTTTTCAGATGGGACACTTGAAATTCATTCTAGTGATATGAGCATCAAAATTTAACCCAAAACGGACAGACATTATATGCCAGACGCAATACACATCCCGTATGTACACAAGAAAGCCAAAAATTAATACATAAGAAATATCTTTGAATGTTATTTTTTCCTTACTTTTATTTACATTATTTGGAATAAATGAATTTGTTTTCTTTGGATGTCTGCTTAATTTTTATTTAAATACCTATTTTATTGACTTGATTAAACTTAAAAAAACTTCACACACACACACACACACACACACACACACACACACACACACACACACACACACACACACACACACACACACACACACACACACACACACACACACACACACACACACACACACACACACACACACACACACACACACACACACACACACACACACATTGTCGGCCCGCCTGACATCTAAGATTTTTAGCATTTTTAGCTCCATCTAAAGCGTCTTGAGCATGTTTTCTAGAGTTCCTGCAGCCATAGACGCGTTACGCTCGAAGTATTCCCTTATTACTTCTTTGTTTTACATTCAATACAATTAGTTCTTGTCATTTTACGATAGTTCGGCATTTCTACTGCTTTGATTTCGCCCTTTCTCTTGGCTTCTTGATCCAACTCTCACTGTCATAAAAAATATGGTTCTCACCACTGAATTTCTTTATATGTTTATATACTTATACAAAAACACCCATGTGGATGTGTGAGTGTTAATTTCCTGAAAAGTCCAAATAAAATAAAATAAATAGACGGTAAATTTGTTTATTATCTTTGTTACAATCCTGAATAACGAAAATGTAGACGAAAAGGCGTGGGTGTTTTCGTTCCCCACAGGTAGGATAAGTAGGTGGTTGTCTTCTTCAGGTTTTTTTGTCAGTTCCTTGTGAAATTTAGTCAAGTCCTTGTTTCTGGCGCCGTTTTGTCAAAGTCTAAAACACAAAACAGTGACTTTTAACTTATACAGTTCGTACTGTTTAATTTATTCAAATGACTTCTTGCGTAATAAGAAGAGAACTGCCAAACACTCGCTTATATACGTTCCTTCCTAACCTTACATTCAACTCGTACACAACAAAAATATCTCTTGTGTACTTAGCTATGGCGTAAGCGGACTACACATTATCACGCACAGTTATCATTAAAGAACGGACAAACAAAGATTCCAAAACTTACCGGTAATATTAAAAGGCCCGCTGTTTGAATTTGTCGTCACGTCCAGTACCACTTCCCACGCAACCTGAGGGAAGTGGGCGCAGCCGTTCTTATTGTGACCACAGAGCCACTTTCCACAAGTCCACGTGGGAAGAGGGCAAAGCGATGTTACTGTGCCAAGTCCAGTGAAATCCGCTCCTGTACGTCAGACATACTCTGGATGGATTTCGGGGATGGATCTCCGCCCGAGAGCCCTTCGAAGGCGCCCAGGGTCCCCCGTCTTAGCGGCTGCTGAAGGTGCTACGTCCGACAGAGCCCTCTGGGGGCGCCTGGGATCAAACGTCCCTCTCTCAGGCGTTGTAATGTTGACGCAGCCGGGTGTTTGAGTCGTCACAGTCGGGATCAGTCTAAAACAAAAACAAATTGTTATCAGTTTACTTTTAAATAAGAACTGATTAATTAATGTTAACGGTTTAACTTGCTAAATATATTTTGTCTGGTATAATTACAATGTAATAATTGTAACTTAAAAATATTATCGTAGTACATAATTTAGAACACCTAGGCCTATATTGTCAATGCTAGTTGATACAGGCCTGACAAAACTTTCTTAATGATTGTGTAAAATTATTTAAAATTCCTATGTTAATTTATTATCTAATGCACTCAGTTAATCAGTACGACAGAATTAGGGATTTATTACTTCAAAAGGCAAAATATTTGTTTTTTGTTATAAAAATCTTATTTTTTTTCAATGTTTTCAATTTAGTATTCGTTTATGAAACAACTTACAATATTCGTCTTCATCGGTGACTTGTAGGGACGTGTTGAAACTTCCCCCAAATTTTGTACATTTTTATTAGCAAAACTTCTTTTTTTTTTTTGGGAGTCCCTTAAATTTTAAGACTAGACACATAGTCTAGAAGGAAGCATAAAATGCACTGAGCTCAGGGTGGCAGGACTTGCAAAGAGACTCCATGATTACGTAACAATCTTTTATTGAGTGTTTGATATTGTTATACAATATAGTGTTACATGTTACACAGGTAAATGTCAAAATTGTATATGGCCACTTTCCAATTAACACTAACACTTATAGCGAATTCCACGAGTGATATATCAGCAATTAGTTGTTATATTTACATCAACCTTATGTGCCCTTTCAAAATTAAATAATAATATTTATGGTAAATTGTACAAGTGAAATCTCAGCAATTAATATTTATGTGTATATTATAAATGAACTTTATTCCCAGATGGATTAATGTTTCCCGCCACTTTCGTCCTCGGAACTGCGTTCCATGGTCTGTAATTATCGACAATGGTTTACCCACTTCGGGTATATACTTGTTTATGACTATTTCCAGTATTTTACTTAACTAGTTGGTTATACAATGTTTCTGCTTACATTTGGCTATGTGTTCTTAGTTAGCTAGTTTACAATATTTTGGTTACAAAACTGTTATCATTATGTTCAGAATCTGTTCTCACAGTAGTATCAGATGTTTATCTAACTACAGGTAATACTTTCATTAACATTGTTACTTGTTTTGATATTGTATTTTGTCTAACTAAATTGGCATACTAGGCTCTATTTTTCCTATCTCTGTGCCATCATATTTGATCTGTTTTATTTACATTGTGTTGCAATATAATACATTGTCTATTAGGATATATTATTATTTGTTTATGTAACAATGTACAACATGTTTTAATGCAGTATTTTGCTACTACTAACATGACTTCAGTATGGTATCTTACTATAATATTTTAATTGTTTTGTTACACATGTTTACACAACTTCTTCTTAAACAATAACACAAATCTTTTTGTATTAATTACAATATCTCTCTGGTCATTGGTTGAATTTAATTCCTGTCACTTTGTTTGATACATAACAAAGGTTTTTTATTTATTGTCAGTTCTCTATGAACAATAGTATAATTGTTCGATTTTATTCTATTCTGGTGGTCTTATGATTATCTATATTGATCACAACCTATATTAAATTAGTCACACTAATTGTCTGTGTATATTTGACTATTTAATTCTTGCTGCTTTCACTATGAAATTAACATATTTTCTTACACTATAAACCTTATCACTGGAATTGTTTGTGTGGTTTATTCGGTTGAAATTAGTTAACTGGTCACAGGTTTCACATCGATATTAAGTACTCACTGTAATTGTTTGTGGTTCCTTAAATGTTAAACACTGTTTTTCTTTTCATATTTGATAATCACCATTCCTTTGGTTACTAATATAGTCTCTAGTACACTTGGTTTATGCTGAGTCCTTTCATGGTCTATCCATTTTCTTCTCTCTTCATGGTACGTTTCCTTGTCCTTCTTCTTTCTTCTTCTTCAATATTTTCATTGTAGTCATTATCTTCATTTGTTTCCCTCGCTGTTGGAGTTTATTGGTCCTTATTTTGTTGGTTCCCCTCACTGTTGGATCCTATTGGGTCTGGTTACTGATATTTTTGTTTTGGCTCATGGTCATTTTCTTTCTTCATTTCGTATTTGATGTTGCTATGTTAATATTATCTTCCTCATCGTTGGATTTTTATACTAATATATTTGTAGATACACACTCTTATATACATTGGTTTATTTATCTAGACTTACTTCCATGCTTTTCTCTTACTTGACGTTATATTAGCTTATTTTATGTAACTACCATATTTGGTAACGTTACATATGCCTTCCTATAAGAATTGATTAATTCTGAATTATTATACTATATTTTCCATTGAAGAATTTATCAATTGTTGTACATTCCATGTCGATTCACATGTTTTTTACATATATCCCTTCACTTTCTTCTATTTGAATCATAATTATTTCTTCTCTATGTAATCGTCTCCCTTGTTTATTTAGTTCCCTAATTCCCTAACATAAGCTTAGCTGGGGCAGTTTAGAGCGGCTCACTTTGGCTATTCAACTCTACTGGCCATACTAACTTCAATAAATATGGAGGCAAATCATCTCCTTCAATAATAATAAATGATTGCTGGCATTATTCATCAGTCAATTCATCTCAAATCATCAAAAAATAATAATAGTGGTCGTTCTTCCGACAAATAATAAATATCCTCGGGATTAATTCACGCATCTGCGGTTTATACATTGTTATACTCTGTTTTTCTCGATTCAACTCAACTAAATTCTTCACATATTATAGGGATAGTTTGTTTTACACTTCATCACTGGTATACTCTCATGATAATCCTCGTTAGTATATTACTTTTCATTCTTCTTCACCATCGATTAATCTCTTCATTTTGTGTCGCATTGAACGTCATCTCGTCATATTCTTCATTTCAGGTTTCATTCTTCTAGATATAATTCATAAATACATTTATTTTTTCTCGTTTCTCATGGTTTTAGTTGGTATTTATTTTCCAAGTGGTATTGGCTTTTCTCTAGTAAAATACACTAGAAACAATGTGGTTGTGTGTGGTGGCTTGTCTACATTAATACATTTCTTTAGGTTTATTCTTCCAACTTCTCATTTGCTCCTTCTTCCTTTTTCAATAGTACGGGTGAGGTGTTCTTATTACTTGTTCACGTGGCTCTTGGAAATATTTGTGCCATAGTTGTAATGCGTCGGCCTCGTATGTTCATTCTCTTCTTTTATTAGTACGGGTAGGATGTTCTTTTTACTTGTTGACTAGGCTCTAGGAAATATTTGTGCCATAGTTGTAATGCGTCGGCCTCGTATGTTCATTCTCTTCTTTTATTAGTACGGGTAGGATGTTCTTTTTACTTGTTGACTAGGCTCTAGGAATTCGTATGTATCATACGTACATTTGTGCCATGGATGTAAGTTGTCTTTCTCGTATAGTTATTTTTCTTATTATTATACTCTATTGTTCATAAATACAATATTCTGAATCCTTTACATACATTCTTTGGGAGCATATTTTCTCACATTATAAAATTACAATATATTCAATGTTCATTACATAGTTATACAGTTACTTCTCATTTAATATAAACATATAATAATCTTCATAGCAATAATACATCCTTTTTTCTTTAGTCAACATCTATTTTTATAATCATACTTTCATTTTTCACTTTTTTAATAAACAATAATCTTCATGGCCACATTTCATTTTTCATCTTGATATAGTCAACAGTTATATTCATAAGTATATTTTCATCTTTCATAACAAATATTTTCATCCTTTACATAATATCCTCAATAAAATAATTCTTATCGCTAACTTTTCACTTTTAGTCTCATATTTTAATTGTCGATATATCTTTTCATTGAAGCTTGATTGTAAGTACCCTTTATCTTTTTGGTTATAGGGTCCTGCAATTCATAAGTGTTGTTTAAATTGTTCTTAGTTACAGTATATGGTCCGGTGAATAGCAGTAGCAGTTTTTTCGCAATGCCCTCGATTGTACTTGGGAGTTCTCTATTTTTGATAATTACTCTGTCTCCCACTTCATATTTGATAACTTTGGGTTGCGATTTTTTGTATTTGAGCCTCAGTTTGTTAGCTCGTTCAACTGCATTATTATAGAATTTTGTTCTGTTAAATTTGACCTCTGCTTCCATTGGAAAATTAATGATCTCTGTGATTTCCCGGGGTGGTCTTTCCTCATACATAGCCATGTAGGGTGTTTCGTCAGTCGATTGATGATAGGCTAGGTTTAGGAAGTCTTCAGCCGGGGATAGATACTCCTCCCATTTCCTCTGCTGGCTGTGACAGTAGGTTCTTAAAATCCTTCCTACTTCTCTCAACACTCTCTCAGCAGGGTTGGTGTTGGGGTGATACACCGATGTTTTGTATGTCTTTATTCCCATATGGATTAATGTTTTCCGCCACTTTCGTCCTCGGAACTGCGTTCCATGGTCTGTAATTATCGACAATGGTTTACCCACTTCGGGTATATACTTGTTTATGACTATTTCCAGTATTTTACTTGTCGTAGCTCGATTAAGTGGGTACAGCTTAGTATATTTGGTGTAGTGGTCAAATATGATGATTATATACTTATATTGGTGTCTTCCACCACTCCGTGGAAATGGTCCACAAATGTCCAAGACAGTTTTTTCTAACTTTGCCGTCGATGTAATTGGTATCATTACTCCTTCTCGTTTCTCATTGCTGCATTTTACCAATTGGCAAATATGACAATTCTGGACATACTTTCTAACTTTTCTATTCATGTCCTTGAAATGCACATGTTCCTGCAATGCCTTTACGACCTTTACTGCGCCCATGTGACCATAGTGTATGTGGTAATCGATGGTCAATTCTTTTTCCAGGGCTTTTGGTATAACTACCTTCCATTTTTCACCATCTTTATTATATTTGGTGAATAATAATTGATTATGAGTACAGTAGAAATGTTTTATGTTCTCATCATTGTTTGTTAATTTTTTAATAATCAATGATACTTTGGGATCTTGTTTTTGATGAATGGTTATATCCGATAATATGTTAGTGAGTTCAGATGTGCTTTTCAATAGGTGGTAGACTTTCGCAATGGTTTCCCTCTCTCCTTCAAATGTCTGGGTGTTGATGTTTATTCGGGACAACACGTCTGCAGCTATGTTGCTCTTCCCTGGTATGTACTCCCACTGGATGTTGTATTCCTGGAGTGTAAGAGTCCATCTCGTTAATCTACCGTTCTTTAACTTGCAATTCTTAAGAAAGGAAATAGATTTGTGGTCTGTCCTCACTGTTACTGGATATCCCAAAATGAAAGTTCTAAATTTTTCGCAAGCAAACACTATACTCAACAATTCCTTTTCCGTTGTATGGTAGTTACGTTCGCATTTATTTAAAATTCGGCTTGCGAAACTGATCACTTGATGATTCCCTTCTTGGTCCTCTTGGTATAGCACAGAACCAAGGCTTAGGTCGCTAGCGTCACAGTTCATGAAAAACTGCTTCTCAAAATTAGGGTGATGCAGCATAACAGTTTCGAGAAACTTTTCTTTAATTAATTCAAAGGTAGAGTCTTGATCTAATCCCCACTTCCATTTTTCCTTCGAGGATAGTTGTGCCGAAAATCGAGCTGTCAGTTCAGAATAATTGTTTTGGAATTTTCGATAATAATTACAGATTCCGAGGAACGATTGTAATTGCTTTTTATTCTTTGGTACGGGGAAACGCTGGATTGCCTCCATCTTTTCCTGGGATGGTGTAATTCCATACTCTGACAAGTTAAACCCCAAAAATTGCACTTCCTTTGCGATCAATTGTGATTTGTCTAATTTAAGTGTAATATGGTTGTCTTCCAACTTTTGTAATACTTGTGCCACCCGGTTACAGTGCTCTTCCCAATTGTTAGATGCGATTAAGAGGTCATCGACATATACTGTCGTAAATTGTAATGTGCTGTGGCCCAGTATCTCGTCCATACATTTGACAAAGATGGCCACTGAGTTCACTAAGCCGAATGGTAATCTCTTAAAATGGTAATTACGGCCTTCAAAAATAAATGCTGTGAACTTTCTGCTATTCAGGTGCAATTCGACCTGCCAATATCCGCAGACCGTATCCCATATACTGTAATATTTGGTGCCATAAAATCTCTTTAGTATTTCGATTTCTCCAGGCGATGTCCTGTCATTGATTATGGACTTGTTGAGTTCACGTGCATCCAAACAAATTCTCACTGCACCGTTTTTCTTGGGTACAGCTACAATAGGATTGGTGTACAGGGAATTGCTTACTTCAATTATATCATTTTCTATTAATCTTTGGATTTCCTTTCGTACAGCTTCTTTAAGTGAAAAGGCGATAGGGTAAGATTTTCGCTTGAATTCTGTCTGGTCCTTGAATTTTAATTCACATTGGAAGTTCTTTATTTTCCCAGGCGTATCAGAAAATACGTGACGATATTGGTAGTATATATTTATCAGCTGGTCCCGTTGTTCCCAAGTCAACATATGGCTCTTCTGGTTGGTTTTGAATTCTCTGATTTCATTAATTTTTTCCAACCATAATGCTTCCCCTGGACTGTTGTGAAGTTCTTGGTTGATGGCGCCTTCCTGATGTTCATGGCCTTCCCTGATGTAATATATCACATGTTCCGAGGGTGCCTTCCTATATTCTGTTAAATTGGCGGTCGACTCAACTTTTTCTGCCTTCATCACTACAGTATTTGCATCCATATTAATTATGGCTGTGTATTTTCGTAATATGTCGCAACCAATGAGTAGGGTGAATGGTAGTCCGCTGGCTACAAGGAATACCATCGGTATTGTTTTCCCATTGCTTGATACGTCTAGTCGCACCTGTTGTCGAATAGTTTTATTCTGACGTCCGGTGGCTCCGATGAGTATTATGTTGTTAATTGGTAAGGTTGGTATGGTAGCTTTATTTTCTGATTGGATCCTGTCCAATTCCATTTTGTCAATTAATGATACGTTGGCCCCGGTATCTACCATTGCTGTGGCATTTGTGTTGTTGACTTTCACAGATATATACGCGATTTCACTGTTGCTCGCATCTCCGATAACACTTTCTTTCTCTTCCATTAAATCCCTTCTTATGTTCTTGAGGTAATTGTTCTGGTATGTTTTACGATGATTCGAATGTTTCGCCAAAATATCAGACCTAATAGTCCGGTTCAGTGAGGGTGTGGTTGGTCTTTTCACTGCCGGTTGGCATTTAAAGGCAGGTCACCGCTTTCGTGCCTGTCTTGTGATGTTGACGCTATGGGTTCCTGGTTTCCAGGCCCATGTCCGTTGTGATAAACTTCCGTAGTCTGCGTGACTATTCTGTGGTCTCCACTGCTATCGCTTCCATTGGATCTATAGACCGACTCTCTTTCTTCTCTATCACTGTGACTGGAGTGGTTGTGTTGGTGTGGAACACTCCTCCGTCCTTGGTAATAATTTCTACGATTCCCACCTCGGCTGGCATGGGTGTAGTTTGCCCTACGAAAATGATTGTTATTTTGATTACCGTTGCCTTGTCGTGGTTGATGATTGGGAGATTGGTTTTGATATGGCCTATAGTAATTGTTACCTCTCTGGTAATGTGTGTCTCTCTGGTATCCACCTGGACGAGGGTTATTATAATTTCCTCTATTCACGTTGTTGCCACCCCCGTCTTGTCGTGGTACCGGTTGTTTTTGGAATCTCGGTGGATTGTTAAAATTTCTTCCTGGGCTATTTCTGTCATTGTGAATGGTGGGGTTATTATTTCCAGGCCCTCCCCGATCATATGCTTGGCTAGGTACTTGTCGGTTTCGTTGATAATACCTTTCTCTTTCGTGGCTTTCTAGCAGGTCGCACATCCCTTGAATTGTTTTTATTTGTGAGTTCAGCCTCCCTTGCGAAATACCTTGGTTAAAATGGTACGCTAGTTTTGTAACCAAGCATTCTTCTGGAATTGCAGGCTCCAAATTTCTAGCCAGACGAATTTTGCCTAAGAAATAGGTTGTCATCGATTGCCTTCCATTTACATCGAATTTTCCATTTGTAATGTCGTCTCTGATGATGTTTTGTGTGGCTTCCGACCAGTACTTTTGTTTAAATGCCGTTTTAAAAGTGTCATAGCTCCCCACTTCGTGACGGGTTGCTGTCCACCAATTGTCGAATGTATTTTTAAAAGATTCATCCAACATCCCCTTAATGATGGACCATCTGCTTTCTCGGTTTCTGTGTATTATCTCTTCTATCCTTTCTAAGAATTCTAATGGATTTTTAGAATATGTTCGGAATTCAATCTGGTCCCTGCCTTCTAGGTGACTTAATCCGGATAGGATATTTGGGATGGTTCGCAGACGAAGCATCTCATCTCTGATGTCATCCAACTCTCTCCGTTGACGTTCTGTTAATTGGGTTTTGTCGTCATTCACCTGTTGTTTTATAGCGTCTACCTTCACAGAGACTTCTTCGCACTTTTCATTTAACGTCGATTGTACTATCTTCATTTCCGTTTGTTCCTGTGTTATCACTCCTAGTTGTGCACTGTGTGTCTTCTCCACCTCGCTAATACGCCGGTTGATGTCTATTTCTGTCTGTACTAGTTTCAGGCTGGTGTTTTCCCCCTCCTTTCGTACTTCAGAAATTTCGACGTTAACTTCTGTTGTCAATATAGCCATTTGTTTTTCGATTTCCTCAACATTTTCTCCCAATCTTCTTTCGATCATTTCTACCGTATCCTTAGCGGTTTCTTCCATCTTGTCACTGTTGATATTTATTTGTTGCCATATTCTTTCGTGGTCAGTTTGTATGGTTTCGACATCTCGATTAAATTTAGCATTAATTTCATCAATCTTATGGTTGGTCTGATCAATTTTTACTCCCAACTCTGCCGATAAGTCTTCCTTCATTATGGCCATTTTCTTCTCTAATAATTCTTCAGTTTTCTTTTGCCCATCTTCCATCCTCCTGTTCGTCTCATTTATCTGGTTATTAAATTCTTCTTTTAATAATTCCATATTTTTCTGGCTCTCCCTCTGGCCTTCTTCTATTTTTTGGTTGGTGGATCGACTGGCTTCTTCTATTTTACTGTTTAAGTCCGCCTTCAGTGACTCCTGACCTTCCTTCAATGACTCTATTTGCTTGCTTAATTCCTCCTTGTTGGATTGACTATTTTCGTCCAGCTTGCTATTCAAGTCTGTCTTCAGTGATTCCATCATATTTCTCATCCACTCTTGAAATGCTGACTCTCCTGGTGACGTTGTTTTTTCATGCTGGCTTGTTCCCGGTAGAGCTTCTTGAGGTATCACTTCCGGTTCTTCCTCGTCTTGTTGCTGAACCTCCTCCGCCGGTTCAAGTGGTTTGTCCTCTATTCCCAATAAACTTTCTTCGACGTCTTCCGTCGACGTGGCCTCCTTTTCTTCCATTCTGGCCTCCCTTTCTGCTTTTGATGCCCTCTTTCTCGACGTTGATCTCGACTTTGATCTCCTTGTGTACATCTTGATATGCTGGCAATGTACCTGCTGTCTCTTGACGGATTGGGGTAATTAGGTTACTGGTTATGGTATGTTTTCCCTAATCCGCGCTCAGACGTTGGGCGCCAATCTATAAATGAACTTTATTCCCAGATGGATTAATGTTTCCCGCCACTTTCGTCCTCGGAACTGCGTTCCATGGTCTGTAATTATCGACAATGGTTTACCCACTTCGGGTATATACTTGTTTATGACTATTTCCAGTATTTTACTTAACTAGTTGGTTATACAATGTTTCTGCTTACTTTTGGCTATGTGTTCTTAGTTAGCTAGTTTAAAATATTTTGGTTACAAAACTGTTATCATTATGTTCAGAATCTGTTCTCACAGTAGTATCAGATGTTTATCTAACTACAGGTAATACTTTCATTAACATTGTTACTTGTTTTGATATTGTATTTTGTCTAACTAAATTGGCATACTAGGCTCTATTTTTCCTATCTCTGTGCCATCATATTTGATCTGTTTTATTTACATTGTGTTGCAATATAATACATTGTCTATTAGGATATATTATTATTTATAACAAATTCTTGATTGATATCATAGTTGATGGTCATTTATTTACTTTAACATGTATGATTTTCTGTTTCATAGGTGTCTTTCCTATGGGGTTATGTAACAATGTACAACATGTTTTAATGCAGTATTTTGCTACTACTAACATGACTTCAGTATGGTATCTTACTATAATATTTTAATTGTTTTGTTACACATGTTTACACAACTTCTTCTTAAACAATAACACAAATCTTTTTGTATTAATTACAACATCTCTCTGGTCATTGGTTGAATTTAATTCCTGTCACTTTGTTTGATACATAACAAAGGTTTTTTATTTATTGTCAGTTCTCTATGAACAATAGTATAATTGTTCGATTTTATTCTATTCTGGTGGTCTTATGATTATCTATATTGATCACAACCTATATTAAATTAGTCACACTAATTGTCTGTGTATATTTGACTATTTAATTCTTGCTGCTTTCACTATGAAATTAACATATTTTCTTACACTATAAACCTTATCACTGGAATTGTTTGTGTGGTTTATTCGGTTGAAATTAGTTAACTGGTCACAGGTTTCACATCGATATTAAGTACTCACTGTAATTGTTTGTGGTTCCTTAAATGTTAAACACTGTTTTTCTTTTCATATTTGATAATCACCATTCCTTTGGTTACTAATATAGTCTCTAGTACACTTGGTTTATGCTGAGTCCTTTCATGGTCTATCCATTTTCTTCTCTCTTCATGGTACGTTTCCTTGTCCTTCTTCTTTCTTCTTCTTCAATATTTTCATTGTAGTCATTATCTTCATTTGTTTCCCTCGCTGTTGGAGTTTATTGGTCCTTATTTTGTTGGTTCCCCTCACTGTTGGATCCTATTGGGTCTGGTTACTGATATTTTTGTTTTGGCTCATGGTCATTTTCTTTCTTCATTTCGTATTTGATGTTGCTATGTTAATATTATCTTCCTCATCGTTGGATTTTTGTACTAATATATTTGTAGATACACACTCTTATATACATTGGTTTATTTATCTAGACTTACTTCCATGCTTTTCTCTTACTTGACGTTATATTAGCTTATTTTATGTAACTACCATATTTGGTAACGTTACAATATCAAATCTCATGTGGCCTCTCAACAATCAACATTAACCTTTATAGTGAATTTCACAAGTGACACATTAGCAATAAATAGTTACATTCATTTAAATCTCCATGTGGCCTTTTAACCATTAACAAACAACATGCATATTAAATTTTACAAGTAACATCTCAACATTTAATAATCTTTTTCATATTAAATTTTTATGTGCCTTCTCAACAATTAATAAATAATATTTACAGTAAATTTTACAAGTGGCATACCAGCAATTAATAATTATATTCACATTAATCTCTATGTGCCTTCTCAACAATTAATAAATAATCCATATATGGAGTAAGTGTCATGAAATAATTTAACAGTGACAACCAAGTGCTCACCAAGGTTGCAAACATGAACAGCCCGACTGGAACCCGAAAACAAGAACTCTTAATAATAAATTTGACCAAATGAATAATCAAAAACATCAGTAAATGCCTGTTTCTTATATACAATTTACTATAGTAGTTAAACCCAATTCCAAATATGACCGACAGCACCCCGCATGCTTTAACTATGAAGAACTTGCACTAATGTGTACCGGTGGAATGAAAGCATTAGTGAAATCAATCATTAATTACCAAAATGGAAAATGCAGATTGTCAGTGAAAGTCTCCAGCTTAAGAAAACTATAAAGCTCGTAATAAGTAAGGGTGATATATTAAAACATGAGCACAAGATACACAGGTTTGGCAGATCATGAAAGCGCATGTTATATTAGGGCAACAGATGTTAAAAAAAGAATCAGTGTTTAAAAATAAAAGAACAATCGGTCTGTAAATGCCTGCTGGCCCTGCAAAACAATTATCAACATTACTAATAAAGATTACATACTAAAGCACTAGAGTCTAACTTGGTGCATCATGAAATGGCATGTTCAGTTCTGATCATCGGTTGTGCTAACTTCAAGTTAAATAAAAAAACGGGAAATGTAATTTTGCGTTTATCACAGTAATTATTTATTCACAGCAAAACTTGTGTCGCGGAGGTCGAGTTTGAATAATTGAAATCTTTCACCTGGAGTTATGAAGTTACCGGATGATGCTGATAAATGGCTGTTGCAGCTCCATGGTGTCCAGCTGTCTGCTACTTCAGAAGTTGAGAGGGTTAATTCGGGACCCGTTGGTGTGTGTCCGACGGCGAAAGGAGAGCCTGTCAGCATTGCTCGGTTGATGGTGAAAGGTGGAGTCATCACCATCAGATTGCTCCCAAAACTCTTGGCTGGGGCAGGAACCCAGAGGCAGGGGCGGCTCAAGAGCAAAATGTCACCCGTGCAAGATAGTCACTTGGCGCCCCCCCGGGTCCCCCTCCCCCAATTATCTATTGATTACTTACGGATAGCTATCCGGCCGAAGGGTCTGTAATTGTTCCAGGAAATAGATACCAGACAATTTTTTTTATTGGAGCTTAAAAACCGCGCTTTAATATAAAATCATAATAATGTATGTATGTGGTTAAAATCATTTCCATTTCGTTTGTCAAAGAAGAGCCAGGTTTTAAAGAACTTACTTACTTACTAGCCAACGCCCACCCTTGGCTGTTGAGCCATTAGGCGACGCGCTGACCAGTAGCGTCGGGCTTCGGCGATCTCGGGTGTCCTCGTTGGACGGGGTGTGGTCTAAGGCTGGGCAGTCTCTCAGAAATTTAAAGAATTCTGCATACATTTTTTCATAAAATGAATAAACTTGTATATTGACTAAATTACACACAACTTTCTATTAATAATCTACTTGTATTTACATGACAACTTTAACTTTGATCTTTGACACTGTGTTTAACACTCACAACATGACTTTTCTTGCTTTTTTTTCTGCAAAGTCTTTTATTATAACGTCTATGTCGATATCTTGAAGAACTTCAAATTCTATTGACATTAAAGAAAGCCCAACAAGACGCTCCTGGCACATGCTTGATTGCAAGTAATTCTTAATAAGTTTCAGTTTTGAAAAACTTCTTTCTCCTGAAGCAACACTGACTGGGAGGGTCAAATCGATTCTGAGAGCAATTGTGACGTTGGGAAAGTTTTCTGTGAGGTTGTTGACTGATAAATATTTTAGTGCATTTAAAGGACTTTTTGCGCTATCATCTGGCAGTATAGACAGCAAAACCAACAGTTCTTGTTTAAGCTGAAATCCCTCTATGTCGGAGTGATCTTCATCAGTTAATCCAAGATTTTTGATGTTATACAAAAATCCAAAAAGGTTGTTGTGATGACTTAGCTGAGAGAACCGCTCTTCCAATGAACTAATTGCACAGTCCAAAACGTAGAAATTCACATTATTTTTAAAAGCCTTTTTGGGGCCTTCGATAGGTTCATCAGAACTCTCGTAGTCAAATTGACATTTCTTTTTTCTAGGCCGTACTTTTCGTTTATTTGAAAAATTATGATCTATTTCAAGTGCTTTGGCGATTTCTCTTGAATCAACCAGTAACTCTTCAAATCCTTTGTCAGTGCGCATTTTCTCAAAATGACTTTTTACTTTTGAAATCATCTCAACTGCCTTTGAAATACAAATTTCTTCTCTTTGCAACATTTTTCTAACAAGATTAACTCTGAACAAAACTGTGTGCCAAAGAACAAGACAGCACACAAACTTGAAACTTTTGATTTTCTCAGCTAGAGCCAGAGCTTTGTTTTTGGCAAATGCGTCAGATCTGGGATCGATTGATAGCGCGTACAAGGCATCGTATATTTCTCCAGCTTGATGTCTCAGAGGAGCGACAGCATCAATACGACTCTCCCATCGAGTCGCACTTAAAGGCTTTACTGTTAAAGATGTTACATGTTCCATCAGCACAGACCATCTATGTACTGAGACAAAGAAAAGATTGTATATTTCCTGAACATTGCTAAAAAAGTCGACAGCCTAAGTGCAAGATAAAGCAGCATCATTGACGACAAGATTGAGTGAATGTGCACTGCATGGTACGAAAAATGCACGAGGGTTCAAATCTAATATTCTTTTTTGAATACCCACGTTCTTCCCCTTCATGTTGGACTCATTATCATAGCCCTGACCGCGCATATTTTTTAGCGGTACATTCATTTCATTGAGTTGAGAGAGAAGAGTGTCTGTCGGTCCTTCTCCAGTCGTAGAGTCAACAGAAACGAACCCCAGAAAATGCTCATGAATATGCGGTTCCTCTCCTGGTTTGCAGCTGACAAAGCGAAAGACCAAAGACAACTGTTCAATGACTTACATCAGAAGTGCAATCTAATATAATGGCGTAATATGTCCATTCGTTAACTAGTTTCAAAATGTGCTGTTTTACCTTTGAGCCTAGCAACTCAATTATTTCATTTTGGATGTTTTTTCCAAGATAATGCACATAAGTCTCTTTTGAGGTGATCCTCCTTAAGTGTTCAGCAGTTACTGCATCAAAGTTACCAATAAACTCCATTAATTTCAAAAAGTTTCCGTTATCTCTCGAGTAGAGTGTCTCAGTTTTACCACGAAATGCTAAGTTTTGTGAAGCAAGAAACTCAATCATGAACACTATTCTCTTAAACACTTCTCTCCAGCGTTCAACTTCTTGTTTAATAATACGTTGGTTTTCACAATCTATGGTTACACCCAGGAAAGCCTTGTGCTAAATTCAACCCAGTTTTGAAATGCTTTCATATGTCCTGGAGATTTCTCATGTTCAGATAAAAGTTCATGCATATGTCTCCAGTCAGAATAGCCTGATTTGTAAGAAAGAGAGATCCTGATTTTACCAAAAAGACAACAAAATCAAAATATAGCGTTTTTCTTTGTGAAATAAATTAACCAGGTGCGTGAAACATATTCACCATTGCCCATACGGCTTTGATAACTTTTAACACTAAATCTTCGTCCATCTTCATTTACTGGGAAATCTATATTATAAACTTGTTGAGGACCACGTTGAACCAATATTTGGGGTTCTGTGTGGGTTATATGTTCTGGCCATTCGCCGGGGTCGTGTGATAGGCCTATTTGGACATTTTCTGCAGGAAGCTGAAAAAAAGTATGGGTATAAGTTATAAATACAACTTGCTTTGCATTTCATGACGAACAATTGCATATGAAGCTACATCAAAAGTATACCATTATGATAGGTACAAATAAAAAAGATAGATATGAATAGCTCACAGTTGTTGAATATAATCGTGCAGTAACACAAATCAAATCAAATCAAATCAAATCTTTATTCATCTCCTTGTTTCATAATACATATAAAAAATAGTAATATTTACATAAAATATGGCGATGAGAAATACCCACAAAGACCGTAGTCTGCGTGTGGGTATGAGTTACAATATAGTTTTTATATGTAGAATATCACATTCTTACAAAAAATATAATACAATAAATAAAGAAAAAAAGCCTGATATATAAATGATATACGTAAAAGAAAAGTACCTTTAAGAAAAATGTATAATGAAAAAAAACATGCAAATAAAGACACCCAATATCACTATATATGGAAATGCTACCACAATGTGTATAGGTTAAGCTGAAAACTTTGATAGGTATATTGTCACCGGAATTTCAGAGTAGGAAAACTTTAAAATACTTGGTGATTAAAATATTAATAAGTTATTATTTATTACAATCCACTTATCAATTTCATTTCTTAAATTAGTCGTAAGTAGTGTATGAATAAATTCATTTGGTATTAAGTTTATTAATTTATTGGAAGTATATATGAATTGTCTTCTACATGCAGATATATTTCGATATTTGTTTTATAAGTTTCAAAGCCCGGTTGTCGAATGTTGTAAGATAATGTTCGAGCAACAAAAAGGTTTTTATTTTTATTAATGAAGAGTAATACATTTTTTATATATAATTGTTTTATTGTTAGGACCTTAAATTCCGAGAAAAGATTATTGCTGGGATAAAACATATTTTTACCCAAGGTAGCCTTTATTATTTGTTTCTGAATCATAAATATTTTATTTAAGTAAGTGTTTGATGCACCACTCCATATCAATATTCCGCATTGTAAAACAGACTGGGCATATGCAAAATAAACTAGTCTAGAAATTTCAATATTTCTCAATTTGCTTATTTTGTAGGATTTAAATATTAAATGTCTTATTAAAACACCTAAATATTTTGCCTCCTTTGTTCTATTCAGAACAGGGCATTGGCAGGTTACGGTTGTCAACAAGCTACAGCTAGGCGAATGAATTAGTAAAGGATTTAAATTCACCGGCTGGGTTCTAGCAGTTGGAAAAAAGGTCATATATAAGCTTTTTTTTTGTAATATAAGGATAATAAGTGTTCGTCCACTAATTTTTTAATAAATTAATACGAGTATAATAGTCTAATTTTATAATAAATAAAACGTACCTCACTTAAAGAGGGTCTTGGTGAATTCCCGAAAACTTCCAAATTCATTTCATTTTGATTTGCCTCAGTTTCCAGACCCATTTCATTTAAATTTGCCTCAGTTTTCAAAACCATTTTGTTTAAATTGGCTTCAGGGTTTTTTCGATGACTTCAGGCTCTGGCTCTGTTGTCATTGTTGAAGAAGAACAACTCGAAGCAATGCTTTTATTTCCTGACAAAAACTTTTTCAAGCCAGCCGCTTAGTTTTCTTCATCAAGACTTTGTTTTGTTCTTCTTTTCCTGTAGTATGACCCAGAATGTTTCTTTTTATCTGACATGTTTTATGTTTAAACGTGTTTCACACTAATATTTCACTAACTCCGCACTTAAGTAAAATGATTTTACACACATGGGCTTCTAACATCTAACACACACAGTATAAACAGACGCTGACCGCCCCTGTGATCCGATTCGGACTGACAGGTGAATCACGCTTTGTTTTGCAGTGCCAGTGATGGCGCCCTGGACGAGTCCAAATGTCTTGTTTAAGGGAGGGGAGGGTAGGAGGCGCGTGGCAGTTGGTTATGCGGTAGGAAGGGAGCGGTTGAACTGGATCGTTTGTGTTTGTGTTTGAGATCATTATTTGTTCTGCGCATACTTCAAGGCATTTTAATGTAATCCTTCATTTTTTATGGCTTTTTTTGGTACAATATTTTTTTTCATCCGTATCGCAATTGATAAACGCAGCAGGTTCGGCGTTCGCATTAAATTTTTTATAATAACCCATTTTGGCCCCCCCCCCAACGTCGGCGCCCCGTGCGGGCACACGGGCCTTAAGCCGCCCCTGCCTAGAGGCACTTTATAGTTCTACTCGCCCATGATAGAGGATGAACACATTATAAGAACGATTTATTCTGCCGCCGGACCATCGAACGCGAAGCGTGGTGATGTCGAATTGCACAGAAAACACGCTTGCGACCCGAGGTAGAACAGACGGAAACAGCTGAGCGGCGCTGTCTAGATTACGTCGACAGAGCGCGACAATTTTACTATTCACCGCTCACAGACCCAGAGCGAAGCGAAATCAAGTTGGCAATTGTTATCGTCACACAGCCGGCGCGAAATACGGACGGGTTAAAAACAATTAGCGTACGCCGTGGAATTCTGTTTTAATTCCCACGGCACAGTGTTATAAAATTTTGTGGAATTGCACCACGTTGTTGGCGACAAATATAATTTTTCTCGCTAGCAATTGTAATTATTATTTTGAATTTTAAGTATAAAATGCTGGACGCCAGAGATAATTAGGAATCTCAGGGTGTTGTTAACAACAACTCTTATGTTCAGATGCTAATTAAAAGATATTATATTTACCATTTGAATACATTTAATATATAACATATAATATTATCATCGTTTCAATTTGACAGGTTAATTACTCAATTACTTAATTACTCAATTACTACTAACTTCTTATCCCTAGTTAATCATTACAAGAACTTCATGAATACAGTTAATATCATTTATCATTTATGAACGCTTATTTAGTCTATTGACTATGCTTTCAGATTTATGAGATTAATTACACATTAAAAATTATTTATCATCAACAAAATTTAATGAACACAAACATTTGTTATCATCAATAAGAGATTAATAAACACATGAAATATTATTTATCATTGACAAGAGATTAATAAACATATGAAATATTATTTATCATTAACAAGATATTAATGAACATATGAAATATTATCGATCATTAACAAGTTACTCTTGAAACTAGAAAATCTCCTTCTTTCTCAACATAAATTAACATTAATCAATGACATGACTTAATATCTAACATCTCAGAAATATTAAACTCTCATTCAAATTTTATATTAAATATTTATACTTCGTACTCCTATTCTAGGTCGTAAGATATAAAACTCTTCAGCATCTGAATAATTCGTAGGTTCTTTTAGAATGAAACTGGTTAAACTGAGTAGACAAATATATTACATGCAATTAGTTGATTACAACATTTAATGTGATACGGTTACTTGAATATGATTATCCATTTCTCCGTCTTGCTCGTTCCACACTTTACACATCACAACACAATTTGTATTACTCTGCTTTTATTTTATTCACCACACTCACGATAATCATTCGTCTCCACGTCCTCCGAAACTTTGACTTTTCATACGGTCGCGCACGTAATAAATAAGACTTCTTCGCACTTGATGCCGCGCACAGAATAAATAATACTACTTGACTGACTGATTCTCCGACTCTTGATTCTGACTGTCGATTGACGATTGATTAATTTACTGAACTACTGAGTAATTAACTAACTAACTAACTAACTGATTTGACTGATCTGACTGTTTTGACTGACTTTACTGATTTCACTGACTCTAATTGATTGCGACTGTCTCTTTTGATTTCACTGACTGACTCTTTAAGTTCCTGCATCAGTTACTTTTATAGTTTCACCTAAACTTCCCTTACTGCCGCTACTCTTAAAATTACCATCATTGGCTGACATTCGAACGTGTTGCCGGTAAGTTTGAAATTGTCCAGTAACCACTCGAAATAACTTCGCGCGCAGAGGTGACGCTTTTTATGATTGGTGAAATCCTACAGACGCGCACATTTTGCCGCGAGACCGTTTTCTCGTTAAAAAAGAGAAATCTGCTTTCTCCACCACCCTCGTTTATGACGTATCACTCTTTGTATTTTGAAGGTCGAAAACACCCTAAATCTAACGGTACTGCATATTTTTGCTGTTTTTAGCAAACAAAGCGTTTTATATCTTAACGACTTAGAAAGCTGTACTTACAATACAATTTTACACTGGGTCGGCGCCAATGTGTCGCCTCGCCAATACACACCTCTCACTTATATAACGACTACTCGGTATAATTCTCATCTTTATGTTTCTTTTATTAACATTACTAAAATTAATATTAATAGTCTACATCGAAATATGTAATTGATATAAGTGTGTTTTATTATAGAACTAGCTGTAACCGATAGTGTTACGTTACAGTGTTAAAACAGAAGAATTTTGAGAGACTAAACATTTCCTTGCCGGCGGTTCTAAATTTAATTAAAAAATTCTAATAATATTTCCGTGGTTACGGTCCATGTAAATTTACAGAAATGCAGTGATTGTTGGTCAAGTATATTTAATTTTACTTCATTTGAATAAAACTGATTATTACGAAGATACTAATATCTTTAAAATTAAAGATACGCAAGATTAAAGAAATTCTTTAAAATTAAAGAAACACGTTCACCCAAATAATTGTTCTGTTGTGTTTGACATTTCTTTTGTATTCATACATAGCTCCTGATGATGACAATAAACATTGTCGAAACGTCGACAGAAATAAGTTAAAATTTGTGGTATATTTTTGACCGATCCTCACAAACCCTTCACTGAAAAATCAAGTGATTGACGGTCACTACGAATTTAAGGATTTAAAATTAAAAGTATCGGGAAAAGAGATTCTCCAAGGGAGAAACACAAAAGAAAATTCTACCATAAACATAAAAAAAAATATTCCGCAACATTAGTGAGAGAAAATAAGGCCTTCTTTATTATTTTTTTTTGCAATCTCACTTTTCTATTTAAAATAGAATAGAAAAGCGTCGGTTAAGAACCGTGATAATCTCGTATTTCAGAGATTTCAAAGATAAAATTTGAAAACTTGGTAGAATTTGGTCAGAATCTCAGTTGGCAATTACGGAACGAGAGGCCTAATGCTGAAACGTCCCCCTGAATTTTTATCAAATTTTGTTTTTTTTTGTTTATCAGGGGTCGTTACTTAATTCTTAAAACTAGACTCGAGTTCTAGCTGGAATAAGATGCGCTGAGCCCATCGTGACAGGACTTGCAATAAAACGCTTGCGTAACGATAACAGCTTTTATTAGTGTTCCTTTTTTATAATGATAACATCTTTATTACAATATGCACGGCTATATTTTCCACTATCATTAATAAACATGCATCTCTCCAATATTGAATAGCAATTGGCAATATTAACAAAGAATTAATTTTGAATATAATTAATCAATAACAAATTGTTCAAACATATTTAAGTGCATTGCCTTCACATAAGCTGACATCACTAAGTATTAACCTTTATTCACATGACTTTTCTAAATAAGTTCTAATAAACAATTACTAAAGGTTGGATATGCAGATACCTTATGAATTAAACTGACCCTCAAACAATGATACATCATGCCTAACAAGAACATGCCGTTTTATATTTGCCAAATAAAATATTTCTCTTTTCCTTTTAAAATAAATTGTGTATCACAGGATTAATACATATATATATATATCTTGATACTATAACCATGCCTTATACACACCAGTTGCCCGCTTAAGAAAAAATTTTAAGGTGTCATACTACAAGAATTATGCTGGCTCAATTCTGTAACAGCCCTTAATAAGGACCTGTTCACACAAGAAGATTTAGGAAGGACTACTCCATAGTTATTTATCAATGCGTTAATTACAAGTTGTTAATGACATTTTATCTTCATAAGAAACAGTTAATTAAACTGCCCAACTAACAGTTTTAAATTTTGCTAGCTAACTAATCACGACAAAAGGCAAATGGTGTTCTATAAAATACAGCATAGTAATTGACATTCTTCAACAGGTAGATTCTTTAACTCTTTTAATTACACTAGTCACTATATGTCCACCGGACATGCTATAACAGACAGTTGGTCATTGAACATCTGAAATTACCGTTTATGAAGATGTCTTTAATTTCATGTTTTAAATCCAATAGGTTGCTGTTTTTTGTGGATTAAAATATAGGAAAAGTCCCACCTGTGTTTAGAAGATACACCTGTTACTCAGAATGCGCGATGATGCTGACTATGGTGCAACCACTGGTGTCTCCGAAATCCTGTGCTTCATTTCATCCTTAGGGCAGTCGTTTTGGGCTGGCAGTGTGGGGATTTCTAGAGATCTGACGGCGTTGGGGTGGTGCTGCGATATTCTGCATATGAAGACTGATGTTCTGTCCCCATCTTCGTTGTCCCTTTTCTCTCCCGGGTAGACGGGAACCCTGGAAAACATTTTATTTGTAAGTATCCGTCAGGAAAAACACCCTCACACAATTCTTTCTCGCCCCAGTAAGCACAGATCACAGACACACACTGTCACAATTCCATTCCGAAAATTAAGTGTCAATATAAATATTACTCCTCACAATTTTTCTTTAAATTATCAACTTTTAGAATTCAAATTACTTTTAACCTTAAATCTTTATTACTTTACATTTGAATATAATTCTAACGGCAAGTTCTATTTAATTTTCATACAAGCAAAGGCAAGTCGGCAACATGCTCTTAACCATCCAAGACGCAACACCCAACAATCACACACTCAAAAATACATACATATATTATAATATAATACCCCCGTAAGCGCTTAGTTAATTAATATTAAAGCAACACTTGTGGCTCACCTGAAGCTCTTTAACTGATCACGAACTCATTTCAAAAGATGAATCTCAGTTTATAACGCCGCCAGACCAGTGTCCCGTTTGAATGCAAAAGAAGAAATGAGGCCGAATGTCGATGCCTGCCGTCCCACGCGAACAGAAAATTCACAAATCAGCTGAATGGCATGGCATACTTGATTACGCACACACACAATTATCGCCACGTCACGGTCAAGGTTAAGCGATACAGTGAAGCCGTGGCACTGGCCGCTCAAGCAACCCTTGAACCCGCTATACAGACGGCAGTGTGGCCGCGACACACGCCGAATAATTTAAGCTTAAATTACATCGGCACAATGCACACTCGGACATTACTGTAGCGTATTTCTAGAGACGAGACAGTAACACACCGGCTCACTCAACAGAGACGGTGAGCATGAAGTGCTCCTCAAGCGGCTTACAGCTTATAAACAACCAGTTCCTGGAAAATTTGGTAAAGTAGAAAACATATGTCTCCTAGTACCCTCTAAAGTATCTACAAAAAACATAAGGATGAAATTGTATAGGTGGTCTTACAAAAACATTTGTATTTATTGATTTAGTCAATGGATAGCTACAGTATTTACAGAAAGTTAAACAGTTAACATTTTACCTTGTGTGAGACGCATTTAACAAAAGCTACAATGTCAATTTCTTTATTCCGAAATTGAGTCAGTTTTTGCTCAATGAACACTTGTCGTTGCTTAGTTTTTTCGCGGTATCAGCAGCCCAAATGGTCGGAAGAAATGTCGCACATTTTTCTTCATCGACATAGCTCTCTGTCAAGTAATCCGCGAACTGTGTCAGTTTCTCATTAGCTGGTTTTATTTCGAGGAGCTCGCAAAAAGCGTCTTCCACATCTGATGGCTTTAGGTACGTCAACCCAAAACAGTAGTGGAGTCATTTGCTCTTTTCGCATTTTCCATCCTTGTACGTAGTAGCCAAGCCAAGTTTTTGAATCTTTCTCCACCTGAAATGCGAATTACAAAGAGGTGCATAGTCGTGAAACAAGGAGGTTGTTGAACTCCCTCGATGGTTAGAAACAAATATCTCAGCTAACTGGTATGTACGAGGCGCAGATCATGCTAAGGATTATTAGACCCTTTTTCGAACCTTTCGCCGGCTATAAAAATGAGGCGCAGATCGAGTGAGCCCCAACACACATGACTGTCACAGTCACTGTCACTGTCACTCTTCTGAAACAATATAACAGGTTTACATTAATAAGTACTCGTACACATGCTAACGAATCGGTCTTGTCACACTGTGCTCCAGTTGGTTACATCTATTCTCTCTCGTCTCGATAAATATACTAAAGTTGGAGTCTTTTACTTCTCTAATTTCCGTAATACATGTCATGACCATTATATAACTTACGTTGGAAGCGTGGATTTCTAACATGTCACCTCGCTTTGGGTTAACTAAACTGGGCGAAAGCTTTTACTCACTTTCAGCCAGTGGCGGCTGGTGGTTCCAAATTTTGGTGGTTGCAGTAGTTGGTTGAGTGGATAGTGTTGAGTGGTTGGTTGGTGTGATTAAACTATCATAATCAGAGTTATACAAAATTATTACTATAATTTTATAACCTCAAACAACTGATAACTTTTACCTTGAACCAACGTAAACACTAAACCGGACATAACTTATAAATCAAGAAGGCTGTGCTGATTTCATGACACAAAGTTGCGCTACAGTGCTACTAGTGTTGCAGAAACTTTACAATCGCCTAGCTAACATTGGGAACATAGGGCAGTTGTGAAGAGTACCGCACGCCCTCCCATATGTTTGTGTAGTAAGCTCTGCCATATACTGTAAAAGTTGCCTGCAACCACCAGCCTGCGCGCCACATTTGAATTGTACGTGAACATTACCGCGTAGGATCTAATACGCTCTCCGCTGAAATTTATGATACTTTTAGCTGCTTAATGTTTTCGTATATTATTTTATAGTTTAGTTATTCTATATTGGTGGTTGTGCAACGCTGCAACCATAACACCAGTCGCCACTGCTTCCAGCATACATGTACGGATCATTGGTTTTATTGTGTGAATTATAAACATTTTCCTCTCTCTTCCTCTCTCTCTTCTCCTGGTCTTTCTCTTACGCCCGCGCTATATTTGCAATTAATAACAGTTAAGGTGACAGGTAACAAATTACCTGACCTTTGGCAAGTAATACCATAACCCTTCACACCCACTCTCTGTGTTCGCTGTGACCGAGATAACGTGACCTCTGTTTATAATACGGTGCTTAGATTTCAGGACTACTGACGATGGGATTACAATTGAGGTCAACTGTGACCAAGGTCGTCTTCAACTTCCCCAGTTGATCAAATGTACGCTTCTTTAAATTATCTGCAATAAATCTCATGAATAATATTAATGTTTTGTACACATGAGCATACTTATTGGACGGTATGTTAAGGTTAATTAGAGGTTGGAATTGAATGGAAGCATTTATAATGTCCGTAGACACGCCACCGCACAACCTCTATGTGAAACTCAAAAGTATACCATCGCTGCAGTAAAGCAAGCGAATAGACTTTGTACGAAAGAAAGTTTATAAATTACACTTTATCTTAGAAGTAGTCTGATCGACAAGACTGCAGCGGCTGGAATTCTTCTCCTCACAAAGGAGCTACAGTTGTCTGCAAATATAACAACCCCACCATTTTTGTAAGTAGAAACTAAGGTCAGGTCATGTAATGTCTAAATTGTTCAGCTTAATGAATGTTGTCATGATTCTTATTACCGTTTTCTTATTTACATGTTACTATATATTATTTCTATATTTATACATTATATATTGTTACGACGTAGGTAGGTACAGTGGAAAACTAAATACAAGACACCAATTAAGTCACTAATCACCAGCTTTAATTATCACAATTAAACAGTTTGTAATCAACAAGACAGTCTCTTACAACAAATCAAATAAAGATTGTTCACACGCAATAAACATGTCAACTAATATAAAACACAATTGTATTACAATCTTCCCGCACAATTATAAAAACACGCAACACTTCGCCACAATACTTCGAACCGCACTGTGTAAATCGCCGACAATAACTGAATTAAGCGCCGCTGACTGCTTATATTTATACCCTGCTGACTGCTTATATTTAAACCCCGCTGAAATACCATACTATGCAATACTATGTAATATTCCATACTACGCATCAAGAACGGCACTAGAAAACACCAGAACGTAATTGATTGCGGCCTTGCACACAGCGCGCGCGGACTGGTGAATTCTGAATCAGTCGCGGACGCGTGACAAGTGTCACGTAATTGTCCTTCATCTCAAAGTAGCAGCAGTACGTACGCACACACACATTACAGCCGGGTTCCACTGGAATAGCCGAGAAACACGTACAATGTTCTGTAATGTAACAATATATTTATACTTTATATATTTATACTTTATATATTTATACTTTATATATTTATACTTTATATATTTATACTTTATATATTTATATTATTTGTGTTGTACAAAGCGATATTTACCCTGTTAATGTTTAATCTAATACGTAATTTAGTATGCAAGTCTTACTGGCTTCTACATGCATTGCTGCATTGTTTAACAACTTACAGTTTAATGTGGAACATTATCGTACTTATGTAAGTTAAGCATTATTGTACGTTATGGATTCCTTGTTACAATTTCTGTGGTCGGTAATGACCGATGATATTGTACGGAATTGTAAAACAAATAAATGAAACAAACTTTCCACACACAGTCTCTCTCTCTCTCTCTCTCTCTCTCTCTCTCTCTCTCTCTCTCTCTCTCTCTCTCTCTCTCTCTCTCTCTCTCTCTCTTCTCCCCCTATCTCTCTCTACGCGACTAAGAAAACTTAAAATAACTATGACATCTGCATTTTCAAACATGCTGTAAGCCTTCTCGTAGCAAACAAAATTATCACGAAAGTGGATGACGTTTGTATCACACCATTCTGTACCCCCCCCACACACACACACACACACAACTTCCTAACTGTACATCCACGAGTGTGGTTCCCTACTGGGTATTCACAGTCAACCACATAATGCTGTTTTTGACTTCTGAACGTCCCAAGTGAGACGGCATTTCAGTTTATTCATATTTTTACAGCTACCGGCACAGTATTCATTGCAGATATCGTGCAGTATACCAATAGTTTACAAAACAACATCTGTTTTCCCTGTACCTTTTTCACCACAGTATGGCTTTAACACACATTTTAGTATACTTTTAATGTAACCTCACACATCCTCGCATGTTTTGTTATATACATTGTATAGTTTCTCTCTTTTTACTTCCATGTTCCATAAGGAAATGGAAGTATGGTCGTGGCGAAAAAAATCGTGTTCGAGATAAGGCTGATTCTGATTGTATTACCCTCAAAACATGAAGAATAGTCATTTTTCGAAAAGTGTGTGTGTGTGTGTCTAAGTGTAGAATTTTTTTCTATGGCAAACGATAACAGCTGCAAATTCAAACAGAATCAAATAATTTTGTGCATGTAGTCCTGAATTGTGGAGGAGTCAAGGCCTGTTGTTTTTGGTGAAGATCGATTAAGAGAAAAGGGTAGTTTACCTGCAACATTTTATGTTTTAACAAGAGTAATTTTTACTTCCATGTTCCGTAAGGAAATGGAAGTATGGTGATGGCAAAAAATCGTGTTCGAGATTATTGCAGATTCTCATTGTACTACACTCAAAACATGAAAAAAGTCATTTTTCGAAAAGTGTCTGTCTGTCTATCTGTGTGTCTGTCTGTAGTTTTTTTTCTATGACAAACAATAACAGCCGCAAATTAAAAAAGAATCAAATAATTTTTTGCGTACAGCCCTGATTTGTAGAGTACTCACGACCTATTGTTTTTGGTGAAGATCGGTTGAGGGAAAGGGATAGTTTACCTGCAACGGTTTTTTTTATCAAGGGTAATTTTTTTTCTATGGGTAACGATAACAGCCGCAAATTCAAACAGAATCAAATAATGTTTTGCATACAGCCCTGAATTGTAGGGTTCTCAAGATTTATAGTTTTTGGTGAATATCGGTTAAGGGAAAGGGGTAGTTTACCAGCAACGTTTTATGTTTTAACTAGGGTACTTTCTATGGCAAACGATAAAAGCCGCAAATGCAAAGATAATCAAATAATTTTTTGCATGCAACTCTGAATTGTAGAGTTCTCAAGACTTGTCGTTTTTGGTGAAGATCGGTTAAGGGAAAGGGGTAGTTTACCAGCAACATTTTATGTTTTAACAAGTGTATTTTCTATGGCAAACGATCAAACGATAAGAGCAGCAAATTCAAACAGAATCAAACAATTTTTTGCATACAGCCCTGAATTGTAGAGTACTGAAGACCTTTTGGTGTTGGTGATGATCGGTTAAGGGAAAGGGGTAGTTTACCTGCAACATTTTATGTTATAACAAGGGTACTTTTTTTATGACGAACGATAACTGCCGTAAATTCAAACAGAATCAACTACTTTTTGCATACCTTTTTGAATTATAGAGAACTCAAGAGGTCTGTTGATTTTGTTGAAGATCGGTTAAGGAAAAGGGGTAGTTTACCAGCAACGTTTTATGTTTTAACAAGGGTATTTTTTTTTTACGAACGATAACTGCCGCAAATTCAAATAGAATCAAATAATTTTTTGCATAATGTCCTGAATTGTAAAGAAGTGAAGGCCTGTTGATTTTGGTGAAGATCGGTTTATGGAAAGGGGTAATTTACCGGCCACTATTTATGTTTTAACAAGAGTAATTGTTTCTGTGACGAACGATAACTGCCGCACATTCAAACAGAATCAATTATTTTTTTGCATGCATCCCTGCATTGTAGAGGACTGAAGGTCTATTGATTTTTGTGAAGATCGGTTGAGAGAAAGGGGTAGTTTACCTGCAACATTTTATGTTTTAACAAGATTAAAGTACTTAATTTTGATAAACAAAGTATCCTGATAAGAAGCTCATAATAATCCACTGTAGAAACGTAGATGAAATATCTATAAATGAAGAGGCTAGTTGAACGGGGTGGGGGTAATTTTCTATTAATGAAAATTATAGTCGAAGAGGGAGGGGAGTTTTTTTATATGTGTACTACGTTATCGGCAACAAAGAAGTAGTTTTTTGTTAAAATTCCTTCCCGGGCTGTTTAGCCGTAGTCCAATGTTATCTGCAAAACCAGACTTTTCGGCAATGCCATCGACTGCCATCATCAGTGAAAATCGAGTGCGAAAACGTGAGGTGGTATACGTTAGTGACCACAGTACTGTGGTTAAGGCTGAAGCAATAGAAAGAAGTAGTTTCTATGGAAATATTTCATTTCGAATGTGATTTTAAATATAAATCTTAGAACATGGAAATCATGTATGGTTCTCCATACCGATATTTCTATGACGAACGGTAAGTGCCGTAAATTCGAACAGAATCAAATATTTTTTTGCAAACGTCCCTGAATTATAGAGGACTCAAGGTCTGTTGATTTTGGTGAAGATCGGTTAAGGGGAAAGGGTAGTTTACCAGCAACATTTTATATTTCAACAAGAGTAAAGCTTAATTTTGATAAATAAAGTATCCTTAAAAGAAGATCGTAATAATCCACTGTAGAATCGTAGATGAAATATCTATGAATGAAGAGGCTAGTTGAAGGGGGGGGGGTAATTTTCTATAAATGAAAATGATAGGTGTATGGGGAGGGGATAATTTTTATTTATATGTCATGTGTACTGCGTTATCGGCTACAAAGAAGTAGTTTCTTGTTAAAATTCCTTCCTGGGCTGTGCGGCGTGGTCCAATGTTTTCTACAAAACGAGAACGTTTCGGCAGTGCTATCGACTGCCATAATCAGTGAAAATGGAGTGCGCTAATGTGAGGTGATATACATTAATGACCACAGTACTGTAGTTAAGGCTGAAGAAAGAAGTAGTTTCTATGGGAATATTTCATTTCGAAAATGATTTAAAATATAAATCTTAGAACATGGAAGTCATGTACGGTTCTCCATACCGATATTTATATGTGTACTACGTTACCGGGAACAAAGAATTAGTTTGTTGTTAAAATTCTTTCCCGGGCTGTTTGGCCGTAGTCCAATGTTTTCTGCAAAACCAGACGTTTCGGCAGTGCCATCGACTGCCATCATCAGTGAAAATCGAGTGGGCTAACGTGAGGTGGTATACGTTAGTGACCACAGTACTGTGGTTAAGGCTGGAGCAATAAGTAGAAAGAAGTAGTTTCTATGGTAATATTTCATTTTGAAAATTATTTTAAATATAAGTCTTAGAACATGGAAGTCATGTATGGTTCTCCATACCGATATTTTAATCTTGTTATTTGAACTTGCAGTCTGTGTAACTCCAACTTCATCGTGCTTATTTGCTAACCTGCTAAATGTCATGTTCTGGACGAGGCCTTTCAGTGTTTCCACCATTTTCAAGTCCTAAATCACGACAAAAAATATCCCGCTGGAACCCTTATATATACCCGTGAATCTGTCTTCACGGCAAATCAATTTTTAAACAATTCTACTAGCCAGTACCCTATTGGCTCAGGTCCGTTAAGCCACGCTCCTACTACTTGCTACGAAGCTTCGTCCCTCCCTCTACTAGCTTTTTGAACCACACCCAGATTTGTCAACTTACCTAACCCCTGACGGAATAGCCTACACTTATATCACTCTTGCAAAATATGAAAAAAAAATTTCTTCATTACTACTGAATTCTGTTTGTATATTCATTAGTAGGCTATATTAGTGTTCTTATTCTTTACCTTTAAAATTTCTAACTATTCATATAACCTCCTTTTATTTAAATTATTTTCTACTTTTAACATTTCAATATTTTCAAGAGGGTTGGTGAATTTATGCCCTGTTTCTACGAAATGATTAGCGTTTAGTGAATTAGTAGTCCTACCCCCTTCTCCACTAGCGTGTTACATCCCACTCTTCAGTATATTGGCGTTTCTTTTAGCAGGTCTTTCTAATAACCTTACTTTTAGCAGGTTAGCAAATAAGCACGACGAAGTTGTAGTTCTCTCTCTTTTGTATGACTCTCTGAAAAAGGCACATCAAGTTTTTAAAGTGTCTAGTAGAGAAAGAAAGCAACAAAAAAAACTATAATATTTTTCCCAGCAGACGTATATTGTTTAAATGGAACCCAAGTCATGTCTGCTTGTCTGAAGACTGACGCAAAGTGGAATTGATTTTGACAACACAAAGAAAATTTAACTGTATTTGTTTAACACATTCATAGAAATGTACTGAACCGACACTCGAAGGTCGCCGGTAGTTTTCATAGCTCAGTAACATATATTGATTGACAAAAACAAAGGCCCAATATTAAACCTGGCAGCGCTGTTAGACAAGCTGCCATGTGCGCTGTTTTATACCAACTGTAAAACGCTCTTACAGTTTCAGATTTAAAGTCCAGCGATCTTAATACAGCCAATACATGTACTGTTTGTTTTCTGAGACAAAATTTTTTTTTCAGTGATCAATTTATTACTAGCATGCTCCCCGAGCTGCAGACATCGCTCACTCTTTTGAAAGAACTACATTTATATTGGATACATTTTTGTATTAGATAATTTTTTGATCCATCCGGCTGTATCTTTCTAGGATTTTTAGCAATGTGACTTGTTTCCTCTTGATAGAGGAGGTTGCCGAATCCTCAACCCCCAACCTGGACGATCGGGAACTCTTCTTTTAGGGTTATCATACCTTAACTGGTCTGTTCCAGTTAATTAAAGGGCGCTGGAAAATCGCCCTTCATCCTCTCTCGTCTGCTACATAATATACACCCATTGCATGCCGTGTACCTAGGAGCCACGCGGCTAAAGTCTTCGAGGACGTGAGAGTAGGATTTGTTGGCAGAGGTGAGTTCGATTTCTCGTACTTCTGATTCATTTATCAGAAATCAGTGGGCTTTTCTCTGAAGTTTATTATTATATAAGCACCAGGAACCTATATATTCTCAGAGTATTTTTTTTCAGTCTGGTTTGGAGTCTACGAATAACAAAAAACAATAAAATCAGAATATATAAAACTATAGCGAAAGTATAGGCCTATATGGAGCACAACTGTGGGAAATTAATAAAAAAATAAATCCAAAATAAGAGCTATGGAGATGGATTACTGGCGGAGGTGGTGTAGACTAGATAGAGTGAGAAATGTAGAGATAAGACAAGCGATAGGCATCGACCTTTAGATTATAGAAACAATAGAAGCAAGAAGGCTTAATTGGTTCGGACACCTAAAAAGAATGTCGGATGAGAGATGACCAAGGAAGGTATGGGAATAGACTCCACCCTCTAGAAGGAAAAAAGGAAGACCTAAACATTCATGGAAAATGAACGTCGAAGATGCAATGAATACAAGAGGACTTTCAGAACAGGACTGTTTAAACCGGCGCCAGTGGAAGCTAGGATGCGAGAGGCGGCGCCAGCCGTAATTAAATCGCCAAAAAAGATAATTTTTTCAATTATCAGGAAAATTACAAAATTCCCAATATTTTTTGTTTAGCGATGTAACAATTACCTAGAATGTAGTCGACTAATGCACCGACCGGGACATTTCGGCAACCGAGCAGGAAACCGGGACTATCTCGGTCAAACCGGGACGTATTGCAAGCCTGTCTACTACTGTAACCCCTTTATTAAGCTATCGATGGGAGATTCCAGAGTTGAGACCTTAATTGGTCTTCCTACACGCTGCTTAAACACTTTCTCAGCCACTTTTGAACTGATCAATCCACTTAATAAAATTTCACTATTCGTACAACTTTCACCATATTGTTTAACCATCCTGTAGTAAATTTAAGATAGTTTACACCAGTCATAGGCAACCTTTGAATTTATGGGGGCGCATATATAACTGAGGACCAGTTCGATGGGCGCATCCCTCCCCACCCCCATCCCATCTGTGGAAAGTAGAAAAGTGCGGAGTTTTCAATAGCCGAACCTTACAAACATTAACAGTCGCTTTATAATACCCTTGCACTTATGTTTAGCGAAGTTTAACACCGAATCAAAAAAGCTTTGCAGTATTGTTCATATAAATTTGTGAAAAGTTTTCACATTAGGAGTAGGGGATCAACAATTTGTCATCATGAACACGCACGTTAAAACTAACAAAACTTTAAACGAAAAAAATTGTTGTAATACACTTCTAGATAGGCCTTTGTAAAAGAGTTAAATTATTTAATTGAATATTATGTTGGCCTACGAGCATGTGAAAAATAAGATCACAAACTATCTTCATCATATATGATATATAATAGTTTATGGTACTTATTCCAGTGTACCGACTCTTGATTTACCTCAGGGCGCCAGTAATAATAAACACAAATTAAAGTATGTTAATTACTTTTAATGACAATTTGTATTTATGCAATACAAATTTCTTATATGAATTGAATTGTTTATTGAACAAATTTAATTTGATTAACTAGCAGTGAGTCCTTTATGACAGATTGAGTCACTATGTTGCATACAACATATATTTATTTATCAAAAACATAGAATTTAAATGTTCATTATTCTTTACTTGCGTAAATCCTTCCAAAGTGCGTGGTCCTGAAGCTATTGTTGATCGGTGTTCGTCAGCAGCCGTCGTCGTGTTGATTCTGGTTAAACTTGCACAATTCACTTTATCACAAGTGCACTACACTAACATATGGATTATACCTCTAACTATGTTGTATAATTACACTGGACACAAAGATGATAGAATATAACTTAAGTGCATTTAACTCACTTCACGTCGCGTTTGGCCCGACTAATTGATACCGTCGTAACTTTCTTTCGAACTTCTACGCCTCCTTCCGCGATTTACCGCCACGTATAGAATTAATAGAACTTCGTATGTATTTATTATTTATTATAACTTCGATTATACACTCTTTGAATTATTATGATTTATGAAACTTGCTTTATAACTTTAATATTAATTATTATCGCGTTCCCGTACTTTGTTATTTCTGAGAAATTTACTGATTCTTTCTTTTAATTATTAAAATATATATATAATTTGACGCAAAAACAACGTACACGAGTCTCTTCGTATAATTCCGCCGATATTAAGAAGACTGCCCTTATTTCCCTCTAAGTTCACAATATATACATGCCTCAAGTTTCCCTTACTTACGAACTACAACCAAACGTTCCTATAGGTACAAACTACCGCGAAATACAAATTCACCCAATCCGCTTAACTAAAACTTCCCGCGCAACGTATGACGCTTTTTCTGATTCGCCCAACGTTTTTCCGTGTACACGTGTTTACAGAAACTAGCCTCTATCGCTATCTCTCTCGCACAACAAGATCTCTTTCCCACGACAGCTATTGTTATATGCACTTAGGTTTTACAACGTTTGGTAAACACCCTTACTATCTGAAACATAATACATTTTATGACAGTAGTGTCCCAAATCGTGCCTTAACATACAAGTACATGCATTATCAAGCTTTTAGCAAGTAATTCTCCCTTGCTTTTAGCCTTGCTAAATGCCTCCCTGCTTTCTAAAACACACCCTTCTTTCTATTTTCAGCATAGTTTATTTATTAAAATTATAAATTGATCAAATTTTCCGTTACATGGTAAACAGGAAAACATTTTAATAAAAATAAATTAAAGAACTTACCATAATAACACTATTTATTTTCATAAAATGCTCAGAAATATAAAACTTGAAAAAATCAAGTTTCTCCTTTGGGGAGAAAGGTGTTTACAGGTTCTAGTCGACAAGCTTGCCAGTCGTATTGCGGGAAGACGTAGCGCGGTTCGTTAAACGGCTGGTACTATTTTATAGTACAATACTTCGAAGCAGGTACAATGCGGGTGCGTTCCTTCGTTCAAAAGAAAAGAAAATTACAAATCGGTTCGCGGGCGCGTCAAATCTTATCGACGGGCGCAAGGTTGCCGACTGCTGGTTTACACCTTCGGAGGCAAGACATCTTATCATTGGACGATGTTCTTCAAAATTGCTGTTCTCAAGAGGACTTGCTATTGTTGGAGGAATGTTATAGGTTGTTTGTACTAAAATATTTGTTAAACAGCTGTTATATTAAGACAAGGATGCTAAATTTAGATTTTCAAAGTATTTATTGTACAGTATACCTGATTTAGATATTTTTTGAACTGCGGCTGTGTTTCTCTTTTCTTATTGATTGCCTCTCGTACCAAAATGTCACAAATTATAGGCGTATATTAAATTACCTTACGGCAGTTACAAACACTAACAAAAATACGTACACTTCTAGGTACTATTAACATCATACGTATATATACACTTTTATAGTATCGTTTATAGTACACTCATAAATAATACAATAGTTTCTAAACTCCTTTTTTTAAATTTTCTCTCCAGCCCTTTCTGTCTTGGGTCATCTGTCTAAATAATAAAGCTGTATTTTGGAAATAATTTACTTTTTATGAAAAAGTAAATAATTTTACATGGTTTTATTTGATTTTGATTAATTTTTTATTACAAAAGTGTTCTATTGTGTTTAATTTTTAAACTCTAGTTTCTACAAATATTAGTATACACTCTTTTTGTTTGTTAGTTATTGTTGTTAATTGTCAGTCCGTTCCCTTGCCTGGAATCACTAATTAAATGGGTATTTGCTTAGTGCATAGTGTCAGGAAGTCTAGTAGTACTTGGTAAAGAAAATTCCTGGCACGCAGGTTCGAATTAAGGAAGTTGAACTATAATATTGTACTGGATAACCACAAAATTCCTTTCCCGTTTATAATGGGGGGAGAATCGGGCCCGCGGACATTCACTTAGAGGACAATATCGATAGTATGTCGGTTATTATTGGATTATTGCGCTATGTAGACTCACGGGTAATTGACACGAATAATGTTTGTATTGGTTCACTGACTGCGTGCGTAAAGGCATTGTGTATTGGCTTCGATGCGGATTGAAGTTTAACTCTGTATCAATATAAGCTACATACCAAACGCTTCCTGGAATCGCACTGATGTGTCAACAGACGAATGTGCTCAAAAATGAGAAATTGTAATTAGGTCGTTTACAAAACGTACGGGATGTCTCATTTGTTAAATTCAGTATACTGCTGTGGCATTCCTTATCAAAAAATTAGAACACGTCGTTTATATGCATCGGGAACTGATGTCTAATCGCACAGCGGTACATCAAAATAGGATTTTCTAGTGACACACAGTGGTCGCTTAAGCTCTGAATTTTTAACGTGTTCAAACAAATTTTTTAAATCCACCACATTTCTAGGATTTGAAGGGGGACGGGTAATTCGTAATCTGTACCTTGGACAGAAAGAGAGTGTGCAAATCGGAGAGTTCAAAAGGAATTAACACTGGTAGAGGAGTAAGGCAAGGCTGCTGTATGTCACCAAATTTATTTAACATATATCTTCATGACTTGATTAGGAAGTGCTTTGACAAAAGAAGAGGTGTGAATGTCGGTGGAAGAAGACTTGAATGTATAAGGTGTGCTGATGACATGGCTGTTTTAGCAGAAAAGGAAGAGACAATGAAAGAAATGATAAGAGATTTGAATGTAGTATGCGAGGAATATGGAATGAGGATTAATAAGGAAAAACTAAGCGTATGGTGATTAGTAGAGGAGGGAAAAGGGCAAACACAAAGATATGGCAAGACAAAATACAACAGGTGGAGTTGTTTAAATATCTTGGAAGGTTGATAAGTGTAGATATGTCCTGGACTCGTGAAATTAGAGCAACAATTGCTATAGCGAAAGAGGCATTTAATGGGAAGAAAAGACTGCTGTGTGGCAAAACGAATAAGAATTTAAGAAAAAGGTTGAGCAAATGTTATGTGTGGAGCGTTGCTTTATATGGTGCAGAGACATGGACACTGAGGAAAGCGGATGACAAAAGATTAGAAGCATTTGAGATGTGGGTTTGGCGAGCAATGGAAAACGTGACGTGGGTTGATAAAGTAAGGAATGATGAAGTTTTAAGAAAAATAGTGGAAGAGAGAAGAATCCTGAAGTTAATAGAAAGTAGGAAAAGGAATTGGTTAGGTCATTGTTTAAGAAGAGACTGCTTGCTTACAACTGCCATGGAGAGTGTCATAGAGGGATGAAAAAGAAGACGGCGTAAAAGAATGAAGTTAAAGATAGCATTAAAATCAGAGGGCGTTACGAAGCAACGAAAAGACTGGCATGTGATAGGACAGCTTGGAGAGCTTTTACCATTTGAAGACCTGCCTTAGGGCAGAACACCAAATATAATAATATTTCTAGGTGGATTTTTTAATTTCAACTTCGACTCGATTTTCTACTTTTACTTACGTATGTCTGTGATGTCGTGTGACAAACTGTCCACCTTTAACATATTTCGACTCTTTACTGTGATACTCCCGAGACAACTATTCTAGGATTTCATCCAAAACAAAACCGTTGTCACGTCTGCTTAGGCATGCGCATATTGAACAAGAGAGGCTCGTGATTGCCGTAGACACTTTGATGTATGCGCATTGATTTGAATTGATGCGGCAAAGGCTGTCAAAAACGTTAAGCAAATAGTGTGTTGTTTTTAGTAACGTTTTAGCGCAGAGCCCAATCCTAAGTGACTTGTTTATTCTACCCTAGCAAGAGAATTTAAACGCATCATCACTGTATTAGAAAAATGTTTATGGAGAATTCAACTGCATGATATGTACTTGATAACAGGAGGCCACTAGTGTCCTTGATAATGATTGCACACAAAGCCAATCGATTATTTTAATTCACATTTACAATTTTCAGATTTTGTGAACATTTTCTTAAACTTTAAAACATTAAGAATGATTAACCAAGGTTATTTCGTTTTTGTATGTATATTTTTTAAAATACGATTGTTTTGAAAATGCATTAGGAAATTTGCGTAACTAATCGTATTAACCATATTTTTATCTTTATCAGTGTTCTGTACACAATCTTTATTTTTAAAATAAGCTCAGGAATTGGTAATGTAGTAATTATTGGTTAATGTTAATATGATGTCTGTTAATTGAGTAATGCAACTAATTCAGTAAAACCTTTTATTAACAATCAAACTATATCTAGACTTTATCATCTTCAAAATAGTTTCCCTTGGGAAGCCACACAGCGCTTTAGACGGGGTTTCCACTCGGCGGCGGCAGCGGCAAAAACAGCAACAACAACAACGTTCCCAGTCAACTTCAGTCTCTCAACTGACACATGATGATGCAACACTCGGTAATATGTATATAAATCTCGACTTCCTGTTGGTGGTGGTGATAGTAGTAGTGGCGGGGGGGGGGCGAAATCAAGTGCGTCTGTGCACAGTGTTGGACGCGGAGTGTATACGTTGAGCGAATCGTGAAGTATCATGCAGAAGGCTGTGGTGTCTACAGGGAAATTTTCCGAGGACTCGAATTCCAGTCGAACGTCGACCGGTGAAGACGTGAGCGACTCGTCCTGTCTGCTACAATCGAAGACGAATAGCGGTGCTTTATCTCTGAACTCGTCCAGCGATAGAAGTACGTTGGATTGGGTCCTACGGTAGTACGATTTTTGAAAACAAGAATACATGTCGTACAGCAGTGCGTAGCGTCCGTTAGCGATATCCAAGTTCAGGTTATCGTACGGGTAGTACTTGTCGTTCAGAAAGAGTCTCGCGTTGGTCACCTTGCAGTGATCGTATTCGTCAGCGTGTTTTTTCACATCGTTCTTTCTGCCGGTCTGGAACGTTAGTATCACGAAACGCGGCTTCTCCAGTTGTGACGACGTCTTGATCGTCCACGTCTGTCTGCTGGTTGTCGGTAATGCCGGCTACTCGTGGAGTTCCCAACTTCGAAACGTTATGGACAGCGGTGGGTCCTTCCGCGTCAGGTCTAACAGCTCCAACCGCGTATCGTTGTTCACGTGCACGTACGGAACCATCCACAAGATTTTCGTCAGTTCGAGATCGGCGTTAGCGTCTGTACCCGTAGTCGCGCTGCTCGTTGTCGTCACCATAGCGTTTAGATCGGTGGATGTGCGTAACGCGATCGGTGGTATAGAAAAGAAAAGAGGAGGGGAGAAGAGAGGAGAAAAATGGAGTGATACAAACCGGTTGTTACTCGACACATCGTTGTGTAAACGTAATATTTCAGGAAAACCTCAAGAAGACGACAGTTTCCATCTGGACTCATGTTTTGTGTAATTCGGCTAACGCTAAAACGGTAACGCTAACACTACGAACGTCAACGCTAAGAACGTTAACGCTGCGAACGCTAACGCAAACGCTAAAGTTAATGCTAACGCTAAGAAAGCTGACCCTAATGCCGATTACACACACGGCGGATTTTTCCGTGGCGGACAATTGACCGTCACCGCTCACAGAAATCTAGCGTTTACACACAGGGCGGAAAAATCTCCGTCGCCGTCGAACGAGTCAGGTGACTGTTAGCATCGAAGTTTATTTTGTTAGTTGCTATGGCAACCAGCATGTTTTAACATGATAATTGTTGAGGCTGGGGGTCATTCCACAAAAATTTTACTCTTCCACTCGATTCCACACGAACAAAACAACCCTAAACAACCGCTGTGTGTGTAAACGTGCATTTGGCCGCATACGCCACTACTTGGACGGTGACGGTAAAACTACCGTCGGCTCCAGTGGCAGTCGGCGGTTGCACAGCTACCGCCAACGGCAAATTGACCGCGCGTTTATTTTTCCGTTTAATCTGTAAGCTCTCATTTACTTCAGTGCGCTACTGTTGGTACGGCGGCGACGGTCAATTGTCCGCCGCGGAAAAATCCACCGTGTGTGTAACCGGTGTAAGAATGCTAAAAACGCTAACGTTACGAACGCTAGCCTAAGAACGCGTACGCTAACGATATCGTTGATCTGGTGGTAGAAGACTGAACACTACTGTTGACAATACTGAACACTACTGTTAACAAGACTGAACACTACTGTTAACAAGCCTGAACACCTGTTTACATTTGGTCCGCACCTGTTAACGTTTGTTGCCCACCTGTTTACGTTTCGTGCCCACCTGTTCACGTATGGTGCACACCTGGTCACGGTTAGTGCCGAACTGTTTACGTTTGGTTCCCACCTGTTTACGTTTGGTACCCATCTGTTTACGTTTGGTCCGCACCTGTTTACGTTCGGTTCCCACGTGTTTACGTTTGGTTCCCACCTATTTACGTTTGGTCCGCACCTGTTCACGTTTGTGCCTACCGGTTTACGTTTGGTGCACACCTGGTCACGGTTGGTGTCCAACTGTTTACGTTTGGTTCCCATCGGTTTACGTTTGGTTCCTATCTGTTTACGTTTGATCCGCACCTGTTTGCGTTCGGTTCCCACCTGTTTACGTTTGGTTCGCACCTGTTCTCGTTTGTTGCCCACCTGGTCACGGTTGATGCCCAACTGTTTAAGTACACGGGATGCCCGCAGGTTGTGAAAGAACACGGGAACGTGTTGCGGCACGTTATAGTTTAAATTACACGCGTTGTGCGCGGCTCCCAGGTACTCGCCCGTCACGTGATCGTGGTTTTGCACTTTGTCACCCACGTAACCGCGCTCGATACTCTTCTTGTACAGATGGCACCCGGTGGCGTTCTGAAACTCGCGTTCGTTGTCTTCAGTCATGCGGAGGGGTCTGTCGAAGTCGCGTTCGAGTCGATTAACGTCTTCACGAAGAGTCCGGAGAAACGTCTCCACTACGTCATTACCGCCGCGGCACAAGACGGGTTCTTTCACGGCTTTCCCGGTCCAATCGACGATCACGTAACAGAAACTACACGGTACGTGATGCGCGATATCCTGCGAGTGCGATCTGTCCTCTTCGCGCGTACAACCGGACACGGGGCGAAGAAAAGATTCAAAGTCCGCGTACACCGTGTACGGTACCTGTGACACTTCGTGTAGTCTTTAAAATACATGTGAGTGTATTTTCCGGTCGGTAGTTTGACTTTTTGCGCTCCGTGCAGCGTGCAGAGTATCTCGTGCTCTTTCATCCGTTTCCGCGCTTCCTCCGGATCCGTTTTATCGCGAAATCGTTGCAAACAGTAATTACAGAAGAAAACCGGATTGTTAGCACTCGATGTGGTATGCAGCAGTAGACGTGACATGTTTCTAATAACACAATAATGTTTGACCCCTTCATCGTTGACCAGTAATAGAAGATACACGTGCGTCCTACCTTTGTGCTCGGTTATAGGGTACACTTCGTCTTTTCTGTATCCGAACTCGTTACTTTCGCTTTCGTAACCGAACACGTTCACCGAAGTGTTTACGATTTGTTTTTCAACTTTTTGAATTTGATTCACCGAGACTGGATATTCGATCCCCTCCGTAGTCAGCTCGTTTTCTTACTGTCTGTAGTGAGACACGCGGTGCGGGTGAGAAGCGATCGGATGTAACCCGGGTAGAACCGACCAGAGGAAGCATTTATCGTCGTATAGATTCTGCACGTTCACTAACGCTTTCTTCCTTAATAATTTTGTCGGAGTGGGGATGTAACTGGATCCGGCCAGAGGACGATATTTTAACAAATTCACTTCGACGGCTACGATTCCGTTTTCGACCCATCCGCTACCTTCGCGAGTAAACTTCGATACCGATTCCAGCACTTTTTCAACGCACTTCCTGTACTGTTCGTTCACGTCTCCCGCGTCCGCGTCCGCGGGTAAAACGAGTTGCGTACGCGAACGAAACACTCCCGTCTGCTCCAGTTCGTGATCTGTTACTAGTTTTTTGAGCAAGACGCGTACGGCCAAGTACCACTTGAAACTTTCCCCCATATCGTGCGATTCTGCGCGAACGTCTTCCGGAATAATGTCCGCCATTCTCTCCAACAATACGGATACTGCGTCCACTCCGTCTTCGAAGTCGTTATATTTTATTGTCTTTACACTCCCGTTAAGAGCGAATGTACGTGTTGCATATACTGACATGTTTTTATACTATGACTTATACGAAATTAATTAGAATAAAGCACACTTTTTTTAGGTTAGACAAGCACTAGTTTTCGTCAATGTCTACGAGCAGTTTGTAACAAACGCAGTTAATAACTACAACAAATAACGTAGCACTGTTCAGCAACGTGTCCAGCTGCTAACTGAGGCGTAGGTAGTAAATCTACACAGTATATTTACTGTAACGCGCGCGCAGCTGTTAATGCGTTGTGATATTTAGAAATTATGAAAATCCGATAATTATGGGATATACGATATTTAATGTACGATAATTATGGAGATACGATGACTTTTACAATAATTCAGGAAATACGATAACTTTTAATACAATAATTATGGTAACATTATTGCACAACCTTATACAAACACTTTGTAACAGACTAAAGCTTTGAATTCACTTTTTGCTCTCTCTCTCTCTCTCTCTCTCTCTCTCTCTCTCTCTCTCTCTCTCTCTCTCTCTCTCTCTCTCTCTCTCTCTCTCTCTCTCTCTCTCTCTCTCTCGCTACGGGCATAACTAACGAAACTAATGAAATTAAATATTACCTTACTGTTTTACTAAAGTTGCTTCAATACGACTGTAATTTTTCTGTTTCTCACGCTGCGTTGTCTAACTAGATATGTACATTCATGCTTGCTCAGCAGGGGGTCAAGTCATCAACTTAGGTCAAAATCAAGTTAAGACTAATCAGCATTACTAGCCTTATGTTTAAAGTGGTTAAAAAACGTACGCTAACATCCTGAAATTAATTTAATTAAAGTAAACGGCAATAACACAATAAGTACAAGAACAATCGCCAATTTCTGTGAACTGATTACGCCAATTTTTGTGACATAAATTCAGCATCCGCCACAGCGTACTCTGACGACAATTAACAAAAACGTCGTCTGGCAGTGGTAACCACAAATTTGATTCCTCAGTTTTTGTAAATGTACGTTACATAGTAGGTAACAACGGTTTTAATCACGTAACGTTTATTTGATAAAATTTAAAGTTGCCTAAAGTTACAAATTAGATACTTTCCCTTCCTAGATGGTATGTTTATTCAACGCTTGTATATTAAAACTTAAATTATTTATATTTATACCCAAAGATTGTAGTCATTCCTCGAGGTTATGAGTGGCAAAACGTTTCTCGTTTATTTGATGAAAATTTTTAAAACTGTCAGATTTATATCTAGCAGTTTGTTGAGAATCTCAACCTCCATCAACCAATCCATTCCAATTAATCGAAATACCGTTTAAACGGCTGCTTTTCTTTGGTGTAATATTGGTACAATTTTTAGAATAAATTTTTTTACCATAGTACATACAAAAAACAACAAAAATAATGTAATTCTAATAACATAACATCAGTTTAGTATAAAAAATAAAATAATTTAAATTACCACACTAATGTTGTACAAAGCAAAATGATCAGCAAAACAAGGAAAATGTTTGTGGGAAAATTTCGTTTAATTTACTTCCCTTTAACACAATACATGAAGGAAGAATTATGGCCTCTTTAAATTTAATGGGTTTTCATAAGGATTTATTAATTTCAGATATTGTACTTTTTTCATTTTCCAATGATTGGACAAAGAATAAAATTTCATGTTTAATAATTTAATTCTCCACGTCAACAATCAATGAAATAAGCAGGGGCGTATTTACGCGGGGGACGAACGGTACCAAACCCCCCCCCCTGGGGAGGCGAAAAAAGTTGACGAATTAATCTCTTAATTTTGTTAATCTCGTAATTTTTAGACTATTTTATCGGGGGCTTTTCAGCTGTAAACACTAATATAGTATTAACTCTTTTTTTAATATACAAACGGGTTTATTACACATCATTTTCGTATACATTTGAAATATGAAATACAGGACAATCAATTCAGCCAATAAGTACCTTGTAAGCCTAAACGTTTCATTAACGAGTATTTTTATTGTGTTATTGCCGTTTACTTTAATGGAATTAATTTCAGAATGTTACCGTACATTTTTCAACCACTTTAAACATAGAGCTAGTAATGTTGATTAGACTTAACTTGATTTTTCTTTTGTATGAAGCAGTGGCGACTTGTCCATAAGTTCAATAGTTCTTTGAAACCCCTTAAATAATTTAAATATTTTTAAGGATTTGTTTCGGTTTTTAAATTACAAGATTTGTGAGATTAATCGTATTGACTGACCAACAATCATTCGCGTAATAAGCGACAACTGCTCGCTACTACTGCTCGAGGTGCAAGCAGCTCTCAGCAGCAGCTCCTAGACTTTGTAGAGAGCTTTGAAGGGGGAAGTCACTATACGCAAAATTACATAGAACTGTCGCTAACATACCAGCTTAGCGACAGAGACGAATAGTTCCGACGAGGGGCGAACCGCCCTGACCGGGAATGGCAACATTTTCGTACCACCATCATTATGATTTTTACCATGTGATTTGTCCATTTACTTTCAGTTATGTGTCAGATTTCTCTATTTCATACGTTCTGCAATGAAAATTTGTACAGTGAAGTCTTAAAATCAAACTAGTGCTATGCTGTCAATGGAGAAAGAATTTGTTCACGAGCTTGTAGATTTCAATGAAAGTGTTATTGATAAATTTTGTGCTAACAAGGAAAGAAGCATGGATTTTTTACATAAACATTTAGCAGTTTCAACAATAAACAGTGCAATACAAAGTCTAAAAGATGCTGAGAGCAGCGTACCAATTGGATCTTAAACAATATATGTGATTCCAAAATAGAGTATACATTCAACTACCCTACTATTTTAAACTACAATCACACACAATAACACCAGTATACAATACCAAAAACCAACAGGAAGCCATAACAACAATTAAACAAAACACAAATCCTCCACAAGATATAAAATCAGGAAGGCTGAGGATGGGAACAATACGCTTCCCGAAACATGTACCAAATAAAGTAATAAACATCTTAAGGTAAAGAATTTATAAATATTAAATACATTATTTTAACTATATATTTTTAGAATAGTTTACAAATAACACAAACACAACCTAATATTACTAATACAAGAGTCATTTCTCCATGTTGCGACCCACCCCGTGTGTAATATGTAAATTTCTCTTACTTTAATAGAAACATTCAGACATTGAACCCCCAACTGTCAGAACCATGAACCGCCACTGGTATGAAGCCAACTAAATCGCCGCCCCCAAAGCCAAATTCTAGATACGCCACTGGAAATAAGGCCGGTATTTTGCAACCATCGATGGAGCATCTGAATAATTTATTCGATGGCAACAATCGATGGTCTATTTCGATCTTCAATTCTACTACAGAGGATGTACACAATGTATTGCGATGCATCAGTCAAGGAGAATCAAGGAGCAAACTTGATGCTTTCCTACCAATCACGTATCACGGAAGTGTAACTATTTGTAACTGCTACAGTAACAACACGAGGTACCGAGGCAACTGTTGCTAAACATCCACTGATTTATTTCCTCTGTATGCACAAGCTTCATCAGTTCTTCATCGAGTCGTTCGACTTTATTCCTACACCATCATTACATTGTTGTCTTGGATCCACTACAGTTTTGTTATTAGTAGTGTGTTGGGGAGAATCCTAGGCCACTGACGTCACGATCAGCTGACCGAGGGGGTTGGTGACGTTACGATCAGCTGTTTATGACGTCACAATTATAGTCCACAGAACTCAATTTAGAGGTAGGAGATGGCGTGAAGAAACGATCAGTAAAGGAATAAAAACCTACAAGACCTCTATTTATCATCTCAGCTGTAACCCCGCAGAAAGGGTGCTGAGAGAAGTAGGTCGTATTCTTCGCACTTACTGCCACGACGACCACAAAGAGTGGAGTGATTATTTAACCAAAACAGAAACATTCTTTAACCTGTCCTACCATGAAACATTGGGCATCTGTCCATACCAACTGATGTTCAATAAACCACCACCAAGAGAGATAACTGAATTTATAGAATTCCCTGATGAACCCCAAGAAAGGATAAATATTGCACAAGTTTACAGCAGGATACATCATCAGGCAGAATTGAGAAGAAGGAGGCAAAACAAGAAGGGTATTCCCGCAATAACTTACGAGAACGGTGAAAAGATCTTGATAAAAAATAGACAACAACCGAGGAGTACCGAGGGAATACCAAAAAAGCTACTTTTACTATACATAGGACCCTTCATAATCAGGAAAACAATGGTAACAACACTTATGTGGTTGGGTACATAAACAATAGCAGAATTAAGGGCACTTACAATCAGACAGAAGTAAAATTTCTATGACTAAACCTAAAAGGTAAGGGGCTTAACAGATTATTTTCCCCAAACTCTGTTTAACAAAAATAATCATGTTTTGGTGGGGAGGTATATGTAATGTGACAAACATTACATGCCCAGTCAAACAAAATAAAATGGTCTTCTCGTACGCGTTTCGGCGTGGTGTTCGCCTTCGTCAGCTTTGAGACAGACTAAAGTTTAAATATTCTATAAAGTTTAGTGCTGTGAAAAAAGATGATGAACAATCAAAACAACTAAAATAAAATGACCAATCCTACAAAATAAACAGAAAAACTACCTCTATAAAGGAAAAATAATAGAAAATGTAAAATAAAACTATAAAATAAGTAAGAGTATAATTTAAAAATAATGTAAAATCCAATACAGAGGTACAATACCAAGTAAGAACAATATTGTAAATAATTATAAGCTGAACACTGTGGCAAAAAAGTGACAAGTGAAGGAAGAAAAAGTGTAATATAATGAGTGATCAGTAATAACAGAAAAGACTGTTAAAATTAACGATTCACCCCAAATGTATGAAACAAAAGAAACATAGACTATAAGTAAGATTAAGGGAGACATGATTTATATTATTTTGAATGTTCAGCAACATTGTATTAATTAGGATTTAAAGCCAAGTCCCATATTTGTTTCAAGGGAAAATACTACAATTAGAAGGTTCAATTTGTTTAAATAATTGTGTTAAGAGTTAGTTATGTTTAAGTATGTTTTGGGTGTAATAATGTTAGTAAAATTACTATTAAGAATATTATGCTATTATGAATTGTCAAAGAAGAAAAAGGTTGTAAGAAAATAGACACACTGTTATGTATAAAATACCATAGATACCTAAATTAGGCTCAGGCACACTAAATAGAATTAATCAGTCAACAAAATTTGGCAAACTAAGGAAAAAATTACTACTATGGAATGTAAACCAGTTTGTAATAAGTAATAATCCCATCGATCAATGTAATCCCAGCCATCAAGGCACAACTCTAAAGTAGCATGTCCATAATTCCTGTTTTAAGGTAATATTAGTGTTGGAAGGTAATAGAAGCATTAATTTCAGACAATCCAACCACTATAAAGTCATGAAGAACGACTCTATCACTAAATCTTCCGAGACTTCGATCTTTAATGGATTTACGCAATTTTTTTAAAGTCTGACGGTATGATTCGGCATTGATTGTTGTTCCTCGGGGCATAAACGTACTGTAAACAACTCCCTCGGAATCGAAAAAAAAACCGTCAGCATAATCTTTCGAACATGTGGGGTTGTTTTCACTTTTTTTGGGTGTGGAGAATTCTTGTGTCTCCATTCATGCGATGCTCGTTTAGTCTCAGGAGTGTAATGGAGCACCCAGCTCTTATCTCCCGTAATGATTTTCTTCAAAAATTGTGGACCATCCCTGGAATAATGTTCGAGAAAGGAAAGGGCGGACACAAAGCGTTGATTTTTGTGGTTGTCGATCAACAGACAGTAGACTTCTTCATATCGTAGTATATCGATACAATCGCATATTCAAAACGTTGATAATGTAGTGTGGGTACGAATATCGGGACAGTTCCAATTGCTGTTACTAGGGGAATCGAACTCATGCACGTTTACAATACAATCACAGGTACAATATTTTAGTCAGTGATGTAAGAGAATGTGTGTTGAACAAAACATTTAATAAAATACAAATGAGGATTTCCTGTTTCTGCTCCAAATGGCGACAAATCGTATTATGTTACTGTAACACGTAAGAATATTGTATGGAGAGAATAACATTTAAAACGTACGAAGTTGGTGGCAAACACAATTCTGAGAATTAACGTATGGGCGGATTGTTTTTCTATGAAATGCACAATAAAACTATGTGCGGATGAATGAGTATTAATAACAGATATGTAAATGTTACTGCTAAAAATATTTTTGTTATTGCATACGTTGCTATTTGAATAATAGTTCAATGTAAACTAATAGGATTTGTATCAGATTTAAAACGTTCATTGTATAACAGATTTGTTGTGGAATTTATTAAAAACTGGTGTGATTTGTGTAGTTTACTTTTCCTGACCTTACATTTGCGAATGACAGTACACCCCGTATTCTGTTTTTGTTTCTTTTGTTTTTAACGTAAGTAGCCTAAGTTTCCGAAACCTTTTAATCGCAACTAAAATAAACTTTGGAGATTCCTGGATTTTTTTGTCCATGACGTGTCTGTTGATTAACTAGTTATTATGAATATATCACTACTGACTCGGGACACTAATTTCTTACTTCCATATTCCGTAAGGAAATGGAAGTATGGTGATGGCGAGAAAATCGTGTTCGAGATAAGAGCTGATTCTGATTGTACTACCCTCAAAAAATAAAGAAAAGTAATTTTTCGAAAAGTGTGTGTGTGTGTCCGTGTAGATTTTTTTCTACGGCGAACGATAACTGCCGCAAATTCAAACAGAATCAAATAATTCCCCCCCCCAAACCCCAGACCAGGCAAGCGTAAGTAATGACCGGCAGCAAACACGCGCCGACGATCATCTTGCCCAAGTTCCTGGTCATGGCTGAGCTGATCAGGAGTGGAAACAGTAAGCTCAGACGGGTATAGCTGAAGTCTTGTATTTCTCGAGTGTCCTGAATGCTTGCCATGATAACCATATAACTAACGCTGGATGCTTGTTACCTCACGCCGGGTTAACTAAACCTGGTCAAAGCTTATACTCACTTCCGCCATACGTATACTGTTCATTGGTTTTATTGTGTGAGTGACAAATCTGTCTGTCTGTCTACTATCTATCTACCTTTGCAATTAATAACAATTAAATATTACATGTGACGGTATTAACCAACCTGACCTCTGGCAGGTAATACCAGTAGCTTTCACACTGTCCAGAACTGAACCGACTCTTTGTGTTTGTTGCGGCATAATATTTCAGGATGATTGCCGATGAGATTACAATTAGGCAATTACGAGACTGTGATCAACACAGTCGTAGGTCATTCTTAAGCCCCCATTTGATCTAAATTACATTTATTTAAATTTTCTGTAATAAATCTGCTTTATCGAATTAATTTTTGTGAGTATATTTACGTGAGTACTGTACATATGAGTATATTTGTTGGTCGGTATATGATAACTAAAAGGTTGGAAGAGAATGGACCCATTTATGAAGTTCATACGAGGTGTTTAAATTAAATAATGAGACTAATCATGTAGCAATGAATATGGCAACACTGTAAGGTCTCTATTGACACACATGGTTAGATAAACAGCTGATTAATATTGAGTATTAATATCTGTTGTCTAGTGTTGCCACGTAAAACGTAAACAAGCTTTTCGTGAAGTGAGTTTTTGTTGTGCGTTATACAAAAAAAAAAAAATAGTGACATCAATTACGAGTAACGTTGTGCTATCAAGTTTTGTGTTAAACTCGCTTTACAAATTGATCTTGATTTTCTAAAAAATGTTATTACCGATGATGAATCATGGATCTTTGAGTACGATCCAGAAACAAAACGCCAGAGCGAGGAGGGGCACAAACCAAACTCACCACGTCCCTAAAAAAGCAAAAATGAGCAAATCCAAAATCAGAACCATGTTCATTTGTTTCTTTGATAGTAGTGGCATTACCCATAAGGAGTTTCTGCCTACAGGACAGACTGTCAATCAACATGTTTAGCGAGAAATTCTTGAAAGGCTGCGGAAAAGAGTTGTCCGCGTGAGACCAGTCATCGTGAACACCTGGATGCTGCATCACGACAATGCACCTTGTCACACAGCACTCTCGGTTAATTAGTTTTCGGCAAAGAAAAATATTCCTGTTGTTCGTCAGCCCCCTTATTCACCTGACTTGAGTCCGTGTGACTACTTTCTCTTTCCGAGATTGAAAAAACATCTCAAAGGACACCATTTTGGGACGATAAACAACATAAAAAAAAAAAAAAAAAATGTAACCGACCAGTTGCAGGAGATTCCAGTTTCTGAGTTCCAGCACTGCTATGAAGACTGGAAAAACCGACAAGATACGTGGCTTTCCAAGGGAACTATTTTGAAGGCGTTAGAGTCTGGATACAGTTTGATTGTAAATAAAAGGTTGTACTGGATTAGTCTCAGTACTTAATTTACAGACGTCGTATTTATATTTTTACAGCTACAGCACTCACATCAGACGTCATACAGTATAGGCCTACCAATAGTTTCCGAAACAGCTGACTTTACCATGGTTTTATTTCACCACAGTATCTACTTTTTACTCACATTTCGATATAGTTTTAATGTAACGTCACACATGTTCGTGTGTTTTGTTATACACTTCCTCCCTTTGTGTAGTTTCTCCCTTTTTCTACCCGCTTCTCTGAGAAAACAAATAAACATAAAGTTTTGAAAATATGTAGTAAACAAGGAGAGAAACAAAATACTATAATTTCTTCCAAGCAGACATACATTGTATAGATGAAAGTGTATGTCTTGTCTGCTGGTTTGATTGTCTTTGAAGACTGACGTAAACAGAAATTGCCTGAGACAGTATAGGATATTCGATGTGTTTATTTAACACGTTCCTAGAACTGTATTGTTTTATATAAAAATGACAAACGAAGGTTGCCGTTAAGTTTTTATTTTCATGTTTCTGTTTCATAGACAGTAAAGTCGCTCAGTATCATATATTGAGTCAACGAAAACAAAGGCCCAATATTAAACCTGTCACCCCTGTTAGACAAGCTGTCTACCAATATAGGCCTAACGATCTCTGTTTCATAGTAAAAAGTTTTTACAGTTTCAGATTTATAATCTTAATCCAGACAGTACACTTCTATTTGTCATTTGACAGAAGATTCTTTTTATATGCCATACGTTATTACCTTTTTGAATACGTTTTTTATGTTACATATTGTTAGTACACGTACATAATATTGTATATAATATATGCTTCGCTGACATCTATATTCAAGACAAGGAATATCCACCATCAGTCCAAGGTCACGTTATATAAAGTTATGATTAGACCGGTGATAACATATGGGAGTGAACTTGGACTCTGAGCAATCAAGCCGCTAACATAGTAAATACTTTTGAAAGGAGAATTTTGAGGAGAATATATGGACCAATTCAAGTAAACGGGATATGGAGAATGCGTCACAATGAGGAGCTATACAAGCTGTATAAAGACAATGATCTGGTCACCACCATCCGACTGCATAGATTGCAATGGGCAGGACACATCATTAGGATGGAAGGCAACCGAATACCTAGGAAGGTACTAGGTACCTAGGTTTAGTCAGATCGAGGGTAGAAGGCCTGTCGGAAGACCCAAGAAACGTTGGATTGACGCAGTGGCGAGGGATGCTGATAATTTACTTAAAACTTACTTTAATTTACTAAGGTGGTCAAACAAGGACCAGAATCAACGCGAACAAAGAAAGCTGGCTTCGTTACTAAAAATTTATTAGAAAGAATGAAAATTGATCGATTTAATTGACTTTTAGTAGTTTCGTGATAGTTAAGTGTCAAGCCGTACTGAACGTCCAGAAACAACAATACTCTTTATATTTAAGACGTGTTTGATTTTTCGTACCATCGACCTTTTGGCTACTATAGGTTTACATAACCTCGGTGGCTCAACGGGTTGTGTCGTGAAGAGTGAAGTATCTGAAATTTGGAAATTCACTTTGCGACTTTTGGGGAGAAACTTATTTCTATTTTTAAACAAGTTTGTTTGAGGGATGATAGACGGATTATTAATCGAAGGATTTAGCGAATTTTAAAGGAAAACAATTACTTGGACCACTGAGCTTCGTGACGAATGTAATAAGAAATATTGGAGGCTACTAAATAACAGTTCTATCGTCTTTTTGGCTCTTACGTGTGTTTTCCGCTTAAAAATTACTTATTGTGCGGTGCGGGTGATTTGAGAAGTCGTGATGTCTAGTGTATCTTTGCAATACAAAGTGAACAGAAGGAATGAGGAAGAAGAAGAGCATGAGAAGGAAGAGAGGAAGAGAAAAGCGGTGATGGAGGAGGAGGAGGAGGAGGAGGCGATGGAGAAGGAGGAGGAGTAGCTTTAGGCTGCCCGCACACTGAGCGACATTTTATTTAGCGACTGAACCGTTTTGGCGGATCGTGTCGCAAAGCGCGCAGATGACTCTACTGCCATTAGGATTATAGCTCCACACAGTGGCTGCAACGTTGTCTAGAGACGACACGATGCCCTTCGCGACCAAATACGAAGCTCCTTCAATTTATGTCTCGCAACAAAACAGCTTGCGACATTTTAAACTACGCATGTGCTGCATTCTAACCATGCAAGACATTGTTATGTTACAAGAGTTTATGTTACACTAACTTAATCCTACGTGGAAAGTGTGTGCAATATTATCCTTTCGTTCTGATTCTCGCATATTGTTGTGTATTTATTATTATTATTATTATTAATAATTTATATTGAGTATAAAATGAAACACGTGTAGATGTAGTTGAAAATAAATGGTTGTCACGAACCCACGAAGCACACAATTTTACAGCTCAAAAACAGCTGACGAGGAATTGTTTTGTCGTGAGCCAATATATCAAGCCTCTCTCCGCCGAAGCGATGCTTTGCAACACGATGCGTCAAAACGGTTTTGTCGCGAAACAAAATGTCGCTCCAGTATACAGCCGGCATTATATACATGAGTTTCCTCACAGCAGTTTAGCAACCTTGTCATTATATTAGCGAACACAGTGTTGATCGTGCCTTCATTCCTCACGTAGAGTGGATACTGATTGCTCTGCTACATTACAACGCGTACGTACTTATAGGGTGTTCCAAATGGGATGGCACCTAAGTGATTAGAAGACTCTTGCACGCGCACTCACAACCGGTCCGGCCCGGCCAGGCACGACCCGGGCGGTTCAGGTGAAAGTATACGATCCAATTCAAAACTACAAAACTTTTAATTTAGCTTATAATCCAAATTAGACTATTATTTTTGTAATCTCCATAAAATTGTAAGAACAATGAGTCCAAAAAACACATAATTGCGATAAATATGAGTATTTTAGGGATTTCTAAAGCAAACGCAGAATTTGCAGAATTGGAGTACTTAATAAAGATTTTATTTTAAAGTTATAAGTATGTTGCTGATATCTTGATGAGTATAAAAAAATGTATTTACAATTTACATTCATGGTTCAAAATGGTTCAAAATTATACATAGGTAATATGAAAAATTGTATTTTTTCTACAATAACAAATGCTGTCTTGTATGTTAATTCATAAAAAAATATTTTATTTAAAAATGTATCCTACAGGGTTAAATTTTTTTGGATATATGCAATATACACACATACATACACTTTATTACAATAAAGATAAGTCGAGTTATGCGTGATTATCAACAAAAATTAAATAAAATTAGCAAAATACTAATTTTTAAAGCCAAATTAATATTAAATTAGACTTAGTTGTACATCTAAAATGTATCACAACCTCGTCGTGAGTGGAGTCATTTTCTTTAAAATTTTATGCATAATACAAATATGCTAAGCTTGTTTGTTAAAAATTTCATATTATAAAAGTTGCAGTTACGTAGTGGACGCCACAGTAGATGATTCATATCACAAGGCGTGCGGGCCAGCTGCGTTTGTGTGTGTAAGGGTCTCCTAATCCCTCAGGTGCCATGCGACTTGGAATGCCATATACGTTTTTGCTGTATTGACGATTAGAATCATCGAGCGCGCACGTGTTGTACGATTTAAATTTTACGTGTATCAAAGCTGGGATTTTTCTTCTTGTTTGACAAGTTATCGTGAGCAATAACTTTTGCCTTAATCCTACCAAACAGATTTAGAATAAAGGAAATTTACGACTGCCGTTTTTTAACCGATTGTAATCGTGCTGATAAGTTAAGAATGTTGTGTACTGCTAAACAAATTACATTATTTTGTAAGCATGAAGCTGCATCATAAACCCCAAAATTCAATGGTTGTAGAGAAACAAAAACAGTTTTCGGAATGCGCGACCAAATTATGTTGTTTACCGACTCAATGGGGTTTTGACTTTTACCATGAGACACTTTTTTAAAAGTTCTGGGTTAACCAGGTCTCTAAATATAGGTTTAAGCTTATCCGTATGTGTAGTTTAATACGAGTACAAGGACAAATAAGAACGAAAAACAATAGTTCTGTGTACTACAACAAACCGAAATATACATAAGTTCGAGTGGGTTACATATTGGACTGAGCTTATTCCTAACATCACAACCTAAAACAAATCGCAAAAAATTTTCAAGTTGTCCGATTAATTTGTAATTCATATCAAATAAAAGCACATATTCCATACAATATTTTGGAACAAAAAAATAAAAATATAATTTTTTGAGCAAAATGCCTTACAAACTCACCTTAAATATTTCAACTTTCTCAAATGTGTAGACTACTTAAGTACTAGGTTGAGAACAATCTGCAAGGCTGCTCTCTAGTAACATTTAACTATATAATTACGACATTTTAATGAACGTGAATAATCGAAAACACAAAGAGACTTTTCCTGTAGAGGTCAGAGCTGAGTATAACCACTGAAACGAATTAATTTTTGTCAATTTAAATAGTTTCTGACGAAGAATTTACAGCCTTCATCAGCATTTAGTACTTTAGTTGCATTTTATCTTTGACTAAAACAAACCAAATATTTAGACAACGTTTGAAGTAACAAACACAAAGGCACAAGGTTTTTGTTAAGAGTCGGCCTACGCTGTGATCTGAGAAAGCCAACATTCCGAGCTATTTCAGTCACATAAATATTTTATTTCTCAATCTGCGTCTTTCGACAAAGAATTTGCGCCACAATCTTGCTTTGAGTATCAGAGCTCGACTTTATTTTCTACCGTTATCGACGAAGTCAGTGGAGAAAACGTATTTCAACAACTACAAGTTTGTAGACTAGCAGGTAATATTTCTTGCCTTTGATATCAATGTCCCTCCCCCCGGGCATCTGTTACTAAGTATTTAAAACACACACACACACACACACACACACACACACACACACACACACACACACACACACACACACACACACACACACACACACACACACACACACACACACACACACACACACACACACACACACACACACACACACACACACACACACACACACACACACACACACACACACACACACACACACACACAAGAATATATAGAGCTCGCATGTATAAAACCCTTGACCTGTGATAGTAAAAATAGATGAAATAATAACGGTTTCAAGTGTATATCGAGTTTCGGTCTAATAAAAATGTTGGTTTTATGCGACGTGTCGTACGGTGTATAAAATGCAAATTACTTGCATAAATTAATAGATTACCTTAATTATATAAAATTTGACTTTAGATAGCCCCGTGTTGTTGGAGCGCCAATTTTATATAGGGTTTATTGGGATTAATTGACAATTGTAATTTCTTAATTCTTCGTATTGTTTAAATTAGCAGCCATCCTTACTATTTCTTTTATGAATTTGCTAACTGCTATAATTTTTTATTGTTCGACTAAGCTTTTCGTCATTACTGACATCTTCAGGTCATAAACAACGTCTATCAACTGTACGTTGTAGGCTTTTATACTTTAGGCCTCTCCCCTTATGTCATCGCCCCTCCTATTGGTTCTAGCTGCTACCGCTCTTCACGGGAACTTTGTCTACCTTTTTCCGTTAGGCATTTTTCTAACGTCCGTCAAGTGGACGTTATCTAACGAATATAAAAGTGGATTTTACAAATGAAGAAATATTTTATTATATATTAAACAATAAACAAAAATAAATTAAAATAATAAGAATAACACACTAAAAAATGACGAAATGTAAAAGGTTACAAAAAAAAATTATAAGTCAAGAATGAAGAAATTAACGGGAGATTCTTAAAACAATTTGACGGACGTTAGAAAAATGCCTAACGGAAAAAGGTAGACAAAGTTCCCGTGAAGAGCGGTAGCAACTAGAACCAATAGGAGGGGCGATGACATAAGGGGAGAGGCCTAAAGTATAAAAGCCTACAACGTACAGTTGATTGACGTTGTTTATGATTTGAAGATGTCAGTAATGACGAAAAGCTTAGTCGAACAATAAAAAATTATAGCAGTTAGCAAATTCATAAAAGAAATTTCTTAATTGTTAATGATGTAAGGGTTAATGAGTAGACCCTTCATAAGCTAATTACCACAATGTAATTAAGGCACAAATCTACTAATTTACTTAGGTTGCTTCTTTAATATTAAATTATAATAGTGATGTGAATTGTAAATTACACAGGTTTTACTGAGAATGATGAACGCATTATTGATTGCTTAGGTACTAATTTATTATATGTTAAACATTTCGTATTCAATAACAAACATATATATATATATATATATATATATATATATCTTCCTGGTACCTGTAAATACATACAACATATATATCTCAAAACATAAATTCCTCCTTAATGGCTCCCTGTAAGTACATACAACATATATAAAGTGCATACAACAAAATCAAACAATATTTACTCTACCTAATGCGTTCATTCACCCAGATGGATTGGCTTTAATAGAACATAATTATATATATTGAATGCAACCTTCTTTTAATAACTTTATCATAATTGCTCAGGGTTAGATTCTTGGAAAGAGACAGGACAGTAGTTGACTATATTAACATGATCATAAAGAGTTACTTGGTAAAGGTTAATCCGTTAATCCATCGGCGCTATCTCCAGGTGATGATGATCGTTGGAAATGCTGCTCCATTAAATAATGATGGTGATGATCACTTCACTTGTTATTCGCACTCGCGTCGTTAACAGAATAGTGTGTTGTGTTATTCTATGTTCACACGTTCCACCTTGTCCCCGCGTATAATTATTGCTTGCATAAGTGTTCTGTGTGTTCTTTGTGTGACTACACAAGGTATTATTGTGTCTGTCTAATATTTCCTTTGAATAAAAGTGTCTTGGTTACAGTAATTTATAGATTTTATTACAACGTTCACGCACATTGTGAATTACTGCTCGTTATACTGTTTTCTAATACGTAAACAATTATATATATTCTTAGTTAAATAAAGTTCAGTTCACCATTCCGCGTACTTTGAGAATTCACGGTTGTTCGATATAGAAGTACGACACTTAGTAAACTTGTGAGATTGTTTGTAACATTATAAAGTTAATTACGAGAGTTATATGTCGCACAAATACTTTTGTAGTCCGATTTAATATAAGACTCTTCGCGAACTGTTTGGTAAGTTGTGTTAGACACTCAAAGTTTTAATATAAGACTCCTCGCGGACTGCTCGAGAATTATTATAAGACTTTCAACATTATTATAAGACTACCGAAAATTATTATATCACTGCCGAAAATTATAATGAGACTGCCTCGTCCCGCGTTGGACACTTGGTTTTTATTAACGTCTCCCTACTAGAAATTTGGTCTCTGGCTTGTCCACGCCTAAGATTAGTATGATAGGCTGAAACACTACCCTCTCTCGAAGTCATTTCCCACCATTTCGAAGTCTTCCAGTCTTCTACCCTCTGATTTGTTCTTCTGCTAGTTGCTATGGAAACGGGCTTCTTTTCCGCTCTCTCTCGTGAAATACTTTGTTCTGATAGGTAGCTAGAGATGTCCTTTGAATCGTCTTGTCCAGGCGTCACTCTCGTTCTGGGAAATGCAAGCCATTCCCCGCGTGTCAATCAACTCATTGTTCGAGTCTCCAGCAAGGGTTTACTCTTAACATCTTGGTTATTGTTCATTTCTGAAACTCTGCGTCCTGTCAATTAACAGTTTTCCATCCAGTGTCGACAGCTGTAACCTCCACGCTTTCTCGTTGTAAATCTCAGCTTGTCACTTAAGCGTATATCCGCTGTGACTTGACGCTGGTTCTCTTCATAGTTTGTTGTTCGGATCGTTTCTAAAGACTGCAGTACGTCCTGAACCCTTTGTCTCTCGTCTCGTTTTTTTGTATAGTGACCTCGTTCCTTAGCTACACCCTTAAATGCACACTTGCTTCGATTCTGCGTAAACGTACGGCAGAGCCAAGTACATTGTTCAATTTGTTACGGTGTCATAATTCTCCGTTGGCACGCTCCTGTCAACTCAAGTCATCACTTCTTATTGTTGCCTCGTACTGAACGCGCTTCTATTGTCTGATAGGGCGTTAGTTGCCACCTACCCCAATTACTTTGTTTTATGGCTCTGTTCTTAGAGTCACTGCCACCGTAGCGTGAGAACAACTGGTCAAGAACGAAAATTAAATTTTTAATTTTTTTGATTGCTATAGTCGAGATTTATTTTATCTCATATTCATGCCTACAGCATAAAATATCAAGTAATATAATTTTAATGAGAGTTAACTATAATATATAAGTTGTATGGTATTAACAGTGGCGTTGTTTTGTATAGAATAACTAATAGTACTTACATATATTGTTGAGTCACAGATACTCAAATTACACAAAACACTACACTACGATACAAAAACATGATACATATTATTATATTTTTTCCCCACTTGGTGTACTGCATAGTGGCAGTGTGTGAATCTATTTCGTGACTGGAGAAAGAGCGGACGCACCAGGTAAAGAATTGTCAGGTATTAACGGTACCAGTGGAGGAGGGGGTTGATGGGGTTGTTGACTTGTTAGATATCTATTGTATGTTTGTTTTCTGGGAATGTATAAGGTCAGAATAACACTTACTGAGGCTCTGTACGTGGGTTGTTTTGTTAACGAAATTTTGCTTATTTCTTTCAATTGTTATCATTTCAAGGAACTGCCTTTTTAAATGATTAGTTTCTGTATGTATTATTTTTACTTTGGCGGACTGGAAGATGTGGTCATGTACGCCAGCGTGTTGTGTTAATGCTTTTGGATCCTGTTTATTAGTTTCTATTTTATCGCAGCTGTATTTGTGTTGATACACTCTCCTTTTTCCTTTTTAAATACTGTTCTGAGCATCCATAATATTTTTGACCGCAGTATTCTTGGCATGGAATTTCATAAACGACATTACATTTTATTTCTGTTTCATCTCTGTCTTTGGTATTCGTGAAGAGTTTGTTTATTGTGTTGACATTTCTGTATGCTATTTTCGTGTTGTTGTTAGTACTTGTAAGTATTATAGTGATTTTCTCTGATAGTGTTTTCATGTATGGTAAGGAAAAATATTTAATAGTTGTGATACTTTGGTCTTGGATATTGTGTACTGTAAGATGTTCTGTTAATTCTTTGGGTAGACCTATACTTTCATTTGTTTGGTCAGCGGTCACATCAATGGTAGACTGTTTAAACATATATCATTCCTCTTTTCTCTTAAAATAATAAGTTTGTGAGTTTTCTCCGTATGGCTCCATTAGACGATCACAACAGACAACGTTGCTTTACAAGCACACAATGGAATAATGTCCAAAGTTCGGGGCTTGTGCGAACAGACTCTTGCTTATCGTTGTTGTCTCATTTACAGCACTGTAATATTGTTCTAAAACTTTTTCTGTCTTGAATACCCAAAACAGTAGTTTTGCTGACATTTTGTGCTAGGACGACTATCTTTACAAATAGCCCATTCTATATAAAATAACATATAACCACTTTAAGGCTAGGCACTTAAGGTTGAAATTATTTTGTCACGTTTTCTCTCACGGTTGTTTGATGCTAAAGCCTGGATTTTGAAATAGAATAATATGAGAAACGAGAAACTTATAGATTTATTCTTTGCTAGGGTCTTACTGCCACAGTTTGTAGACCTTACTCCGAGGCTGCTTTGGATACTACAAGTATTTCAAAGTTTTACATGAACAGGTTACTGGCCTGTTACACAACCCCTTACCAGGAGGACCAGAGACTATTCTGTCGGAGTTGCCATACCATAAGCTTGCTGGACTCAACGTACAAAATATATATAAGAATTATCAATTAGAGAGATTAAGAATCATCAGAGATGCATTACTTCTTAAAGAGCAAATCGGTTTTAGAAAGGGTAGGTCGATTGTAGATGCATTGTTTGTATTAAGACAGATAATAGAGAAAAGGCGGGAGTATAACCAGAAAACGCATACCACTTTTGTTGATCTGGGAAAAGCATTTGATAATGTAGACCGTCAAACCTGGATCTAAATGATAGGCTCTCAGGTGACATACCAATAAATAAGGGAGTTAGGTAGGGATGCTGTGTTTCCCCAACCTTGTTTAATATGTACATTGACGACGTGTTGAGAGCATGGAAATCCAGAGTGACTTCGGGAATACAGCTTAACAAAACAATTTGTATGGATTGCCTGATCAGCTATATGCGGATGACATAGTTCTTATTCAAGAAAATGAGGATGATTTACAAATGTTTCAATTACAAGAAGTGGCAAGAGAGTACTCACTAACAATTTCAGTAAGAAATGCCAAAATCGTGCCTTTAAAGGTAAATATCCAAAGATAGTTATAAACAACAGCACTTTAAAACAAGTGAGCCGTTTCAACTATCTCGGCTGTGCAGTAAGCTAAGAATCTGAATATGATATAATAGAGAAGATAAATAAGTTTAGGAATATTTGTGGTACGATTCATAGAAATTTCAGAAATAAAACAAGACACAGCACAAGGATTACATTTTATAAGACAAATGCAATACTCACATTGATTTATGCGAGTGAGGCGTGGGTCATAACAAAAAAAAAGGAATGTGGCAAGATTCATCAGAGTGCTGAAATGCAGTTTCTTCGAAATACTTTAAATTATACATTGCAAGATAGAATAAGGAATGAAGATATCAGAGCAGAACTCGAAGTAAAGGAGATAAATTAAATTATTTCAATTTACAGAAAACAATGGTGGGATCATATGCAAAGGATGACAGAGGGGAAGTGAACTATAAAGCCACTGGTAGAAGAGAGTGGGTCGTCAGAGGATGAGATGGGTGCCGGCACAAGTTTATATAACCTAATCCTTGAAGAGGGGAAGAAGAAGAAGACCTACAGATTTATTTCAGTAGTGGCGCTAATCGAAGCATACTGCGTGTATCTCGGTAGATTGTCACAGTGGTCTGTAAAGGAGAGGAAGTCGTGTCAGCCTTAAAAAAGAAAAGAGGAAAATCCTTTCCGTTTAGCCCACATATTCTGTCTTACAGTCAATCATGAAGGGAAAAATAAATGACAAGATAATTGTGGAAAGGCGGGAGACATCTTGGCTTAGAAACACGAGACTGGTTTGGTTTGAGTTCCTGTCTGATTTGTTGGAAATAACGTACCGTCAATTGGAAGCAACATAAATAAAATGCATGGCCTGTGTGACGCTTGTCATGTATACTCTTTCCGTTCTTAGTTCAATCCTGATGTAGGCCTAAACAAACCCACGTGGCAAATCCGAAACGCTATTGGTCAGGGGCAATGACGCTGTTCACACAGTAAATTTATTACGCGCATGTGCAAAATGTCTGTACAGTCATGTGAGAGTTGTCTTACCACTTAAATCGGGGCACATCGTTTTGAGACTTCCTCCTTATCACTGTATTCTGAATCCTATTGAATTAATATAGAGCCAGTTGAAAGGATATGTTGTCCGTCACAACACAACATTAGCTGCTTGATATAAAACAATTTAACCAACATTAACCTTGATAGAAATGAAATTACGGACAAATGTACGGGACAAATGGAGCCATTGTATGCAGCCAACGATCTAAACGTTGTATGCAGCATATAATCAAGGAAGATGATAAGCTATGGAAACTAACCCTCATTACTGACGTCGTTGTGGACAATGAACAATCTTGTCAATAATAACGCTGACTGAAGTGATGATACAAGTTCAGACACAGATATGGAAGACATTGAATTACTTGGTGACAGCAACTGATATTATTCAGTACACTGGTATCACAGGTTCTATTTCGTTTTAAATAAACTTTACTTTTTTGTTTGTTGAGATATTTAAACGGTTAATTAAAAAAAAGCCATTAACTGGTGTTATAAAATGTTTCACTGTCGGTCTGACACTGTCACACAAATTTTACTTTGGTCAGGACAAATTATTACAATTCACACGTGTTTATACAGTATCAATATTATATGTACCCTGTCTGTACCCCTTCTGTCAGAGTGAGACGCCTCTATTCAAGTAGAAAATAGCGTTTCAGATGTGCCACGCCTGTTTGTTTACATAAGGATTAAGCTAAGAACGGAAAGAGTTATACCTGTTCACATGTTGTTCGGGGGCCGTTTAGAACTGGCTGTCAAAGTTAGCTGACGCTGCACATTCCGAAGCATTGTCCGACTAAAATGCGGTACACTGTGGAGTTTTCTAGTCAACGTGAAACGCCACAAGTGACCTTGCCTGCTATACAAGGCAGCCGCAATCAGCTTAGATTTTCGCAAACTGTTACTACGACCTATAGTTTTCTGAGCGGTTATTGGCGATCGAAGGCGTATTATGTACATGACAATGTCAAGCGTTGGTGACTTTTATTTAACGTGGTGATTTTTATTATTTATTCTGTACACTGCGTACTGAGTAACTAAATAACGAATTACAATTGTTCTGGAAACGTCTTGATGTATGGAAATCGGAAAGTATTTGGAAAATGTAAATGTAGACGTCTCTGTTATTCAATAACGTGTTTTATTGCTTACTAGTGTACTCTCTCTCGACTTACCTCACACAGTAGGCCTACTAATTAAGTGGGGGTAATTCTTTCGTTAGCTTTGTCCTCAGGGGACAAAAACGATCATCAGGTTTCTAAACTGGTGTACAGTGATGTTAAATAGAACATTTTTATTCGAAGTATGATTGTAGACAAAACTAACGTTAAATGCAGGCCATAATTTTTGTTCCTAATTTTATGTACGTCTGGCGTATCAAAACATTTCCCAGATTTTCTCCTAAAATAGCTGAACTGACCCTACAAAAGTCGCTAATCATATATATAAATTTTTGTCGCTAATGTAGTGTTCAAATCCCCTAGATTTAGCGACTTTTCCCCCAAATTGGCGTCACTGAGTTCGTAGGGTTGCCGACTGTACGTTTCATTCCGGACTCAAAGCTTATAAGTTGCTGAACTTGAATGGACGAGTTTTCTGTTCGCAGCTAAGGTCAATGCAGATGTGGACAGGATTTCATAGGGTTTGTAGGTTTGGGGAAAACAAAGGAACACGTTTTTGTACCGAGTGACGGGAGAAATGGTTTTGAAAGTATACGGAGTTCTTTAACAGAGACACATCAAGAGAGTAGCCTAAAGATTTAAGATGTGGGAAATGCATGATATTTATCCTCTTTGAATATATCGTAATTTCTGAGGGAAAAACAATCCGAGTTCTGCATAATATAGAACGTGTCTCTAACCAGTGTTAAGAGACGCACAGATGATATTCCAGCAGAGAGACGAGATCTGACACAGTTTCCAACAGTACTAATGCAGCAGTGTAGTAACACCACATTGTTGAGCCAGTTTACATTACTTATTGTTAAAAGTTTCAGGATAAACAAACAGAATTCTTGGAAAGTAAGTAAGAGAATAGCATTTGTTTTACATTACACCGCTCGGTATCTACAAAGCTTTCTTGCGTTCTTTATTTCTTCTGCACTATACTCGGCCGAATACAAACGATCTCTGCATTTACTGTGCCCGTGTGAACGTTTCTTCATATAGGCTACGAGGATTTTTCAATAGAAACACTTTTAGAGGCTGTAAACTATTTTTTATACAACGATTTTAAAAGAAGTCTCGCCAATAGCGATGATATAACAAAAAATTGTAGTAATTGACAACTAAAAGGGATAACTGTCTGTTAACCAAATAACCTCACATTTCGTCGCCAACAACGATGATATACACCTTAATATTACTAAAGATGTTTCTTATAATACGAGGATTGTTCAATAGAAATACGTTTTGAGACTTTAAAGCATTTTTTATTCAACGATTTTAAAAGAAGTCTCCATTAACATTAAGGCATGAGTCCAGCTGTTGCTCTAATCTGTAGATTCCCTGCTGGTAAAATTCTTGCGGCAGTTTGCGGAACCATTCGCTAACAGCAAACTCTACTTCAGCGTCCGATTTGAAGCGCCGTCCTTTTAGTGATTTCTTTAATGGGCCAAAAACATGATAATCGCACGGGGACAAGTCGGAACTGTAAGGTGGATGTTGTAAGACTTCCCACTTCATACGACCAAGCAGATCTTGAATCGTCTGGGCTACATGACGTCGAGCATTATCGTGCACAAGAATGACACCATTTGTGAACTTCCCGGGACGTTTATTCTTGATGCTGACCCGTAAGCGTTTTAAGCTGTCTGCATATCGCTCAGCGTTGATGTTGACACCAGGTTCTTTAAAATTTAAGAGAAGCACCTCCTGATAATAAAAGAATACGGTCACCATTACTTTTCCTGCCGAAGGTTGGGACCGACATTTTTTCGCCTTCAGAGATTGTGCATGCTGTCTCTGCATACTCTGACGTTTGGATTCTGGTTCGTAATGATAACATCAAGACTCATCACCGGCAACAATTTGGTGTAGAGAGGCATTACGTTGATGTTGATAGCGCATCAAATGTTGTAATCATGGGCCGAACGCAAATTTTCTGCTCGTCAGTAAGTAGTCGTGGAAGCCACTGAGCACCAACTTTGTGATAGCCAAGACTATGAATAATGGAATGAACAGTTCCCACGCTGATGCTCAACATTTGAGAAAATTCTCTAACTTTGATGCGCCTATTTGCGCGTAAAGCAGTTTCCAGCTGTCTCACATTTTCAACTGATGCTGCAATACGTGCAGGTCCGGGACGGGCCAAATCTTTAGTGGATTCTCTTCCTTATCGAAATTTATTGCACCATTCAACCACCGCCGTATGAGAATAATTATAGTCACCATATACAGCTTTCATTCTTGTATAAATTTCTACTGGCTGACGCACTTCAGCGCCCAAAAACTGAATAACGGCACGCAGGTTATCTTTGGACGGATTTCTATCATAGATGCCATTTTTCAACCCAGTCACAACGTTTAGAAAAGAGCAAACTGTAAATATTTTTGACAGACGCGTCACTAGTACTTAAACAGACAATATCAACAAATGAATTCACGGTTGCCCAGATCAAACGTGTTTCTATTGAACAATCCTTGTACAAACGGTTCTGCTGTACTTAACACTACACCAATAGTATAGTGTACTCTGTTACATGATTAATATAGTTCAGTGTCGGCATTATGCTATTGAGTTAGTGGTAGTTATCTGTACATATGTCAATGTAGTATGCGCTCTATTACGTCCACATTATTTTGAGAAAATAAAACATTGACTTTTTAGTGCTACGTTAATCCCATAAATCCAATCCTACTCCGAGGATTCTCATGAAGTTTAATGGTAGAGTTCTTATCAACATGAGCAGGTTACCAGTCTTCTGCACAACCCCCAAACTGTCACAATTTTTATTTTGGATCCAGGATCAGGCACCTTCATTTCGGGTTACTGTTTCCAAGAGGGATGTCACCACCTTCGCTAACAAACCATCTCTGCCCTGTTGCAGTAGAAGTTAAAATTACCTTTAAACTAAAATTAAAATTAAAACTTAAATTAAAATTTAACGTGGTTAAAATTAACTCCATAAATCTTATAATAATGCAGTAGTCACTGGTTGATTGAAACGTTGCTCTAACTTCTACAGGTAAATACAAAATTATAAAATTCTTTTTTATGAAGACGGTAATTGTGTTACAAACATATAATTTATTCAGAAATATGCAGCATAGCATGTAGAACATCATCATCATCTTCACGGATTGAACCAAGGATGGTTTGTTCCGGTCTCAAATAGGGAAAGATTAGAACAGGTCATCCCAGCGCTTCCTCGGACGTCCCACACATCTCCGTCCCCTCGGCTTACAGTTCCAGTGTTGTTGGGGGTGCGGCAGTCATCCATTCGGCAAAGATGTTCCCACCAATTCAGCCTATACTGGGCGATCCTGTCGAGTATACTCATAATATTCAGTTCCTGCCGTATATCTGTGTTCCCTCTATGATCACGGAGAGCATACCCTGCCACGTACCTGAGAAATCTCATTTCGGCCACTTGGATGCAACTGGACTGGCCTTTCGTTAAAGTCTAATTCTCAGACCTATAAAGAAGTGTGGGAAGAGCCATCACCTTGTAAATTTTAGGCGTGTTCCTTTACTTGCTAACTTAAGGGTTCGACTAATGGTCCCGTGCATAAGGTCGATCTTATGCAATAATAATGAGTACTGGATTAATAGTGATTTGGGCAAAGGGAGTTAAATAAAACTAGTGATTGTTTTTTCTGCAACTAATTTTGACTTAATTCTACAACACTGCAGATAATTGTCTATATCAGTGGTTTTCCCAGGGTGCCGCGAAGCACTGGTTGAAAAACCACTGGTCTACACAACAGTATGGAATTTCAAATTGAACATCCTCCCCTCCCCCCATATGCGCATGTTATTGTAAACAGTATCTGGGACATCTCCTGAGAAATGAACAGAGATTTTACTTATTGCAGTCGATACTACAGGGATAAGTACTTGGACAGAGAGGAGTTGGGCGACCGAGAATATCATGGCTGAGAAATTTAAGGACCTGGTTTGGCATGAATACAACTGACTTATTTCGTACAGCAGTGCAGAAAGTTAAAATAGCCTGTACGATATCCAACATCCGAAACGGATAGGAACTGTCAGAAGAAGAAGATTGCAAACATTGTTTAATGAAAGAGCAAGTTTCTTGGCTTTACTAGTTTAAAATTACAAACACAAAACGGGATTTCACAGTGTATCAAATTTGACTTTATATGCGCTTACTAGGGTTTAGTGTAGTTTTCATTGTTCGCTATAGATAACGCTATTGTTTACACGGGAAATTAAGTTTACAGTCAAGCAGGAAATTATTTCTCCGTACTTCTTCCGTTTATTGTTTTTAATTAAATTATAAAACACTGTCCGATCTTCTGTAATAAATAATTCATTATTTAATGTTGTACGTAATCCATTTATTAACTGCAGTTCCTGTTTGGGATTCGTGTAACCGCCAGCCGGAAGTTGATAAAATATAAACGGTACTACTTATACTGCACGTAGGATGACGTACACAAAGCTTTTTACCTGCTACATATACGTAACAATGATCTTCAGTGTTGTAGAATTAAGTCAAAAGTAGTTGCAGAAAAAACAATCACTAGTTTTATTTAACTCCCTTTGCCCAAATCACTATTAATCCAGTACTCATTATTATTGCATAAGATCGACCTTATGCGCGGGACCATTAGTCGAACCCTTAAGTTAGCAAGTAAAGGAACACGCCTAAAATTCTACAAGGTGGTGGCTCTTCCCACACTTCTTTATGGGTCTGAGAATTAGACTTGAACGAAAGGGCAGTCCAGTTGCATCCAAGCGGCCGAAATGAGATTTCTCAGCTACGTGGCAGGGTATGCTCTCCGTGATCATAGAGGAAACACAGATATATTCAGGGACTGAATATTATGAGTATACTCGACAGGATCGCCCAGTATAGGCTGAATTGGTGGGAACATCTTTGCCGAATGGATGACTGCCGCATCCCCAAACAACTATGGAACTATAAGCCGAGGGGACGGAGAGGTGTGGGACGTCCGAGGAAGCGCTGCAGTGACCAGCTCTAATCTTTCCCTATTTGAGACCGGAACAAACCATCCTTGGTTCAATCCGTGAAGATGATGATGATGTTCTACATGCTATGCTGCATATTTCTGAATAAATTATATGTTTGTAACACAATTACCGTCTTCATAAAAAAGAATTTTATAATTTTGTATTTACCTGTAGAAGTTAGAGCAACGTTTCAATCAACCAGTGACTGCTGCATTATTATAAGATTTATAGAGTTAATTTTAACCACGCTAAATTTTAATTTAAGTTTTAATTTTAATTTTAATTTAAAGTTAATTTTAACTTTTACTGCAACAGGGCAGAGAGGGTTTGTTAGCCAAGGTGGTGACATCCCTCTTGGAAACAGCAACCCGAAATGAAGGTGTTGATCCTGGATCCAAAATAAAAATTGGAAAACAAAAGAGCAGAGAAGGTACCATCGGGTGTAGTTTTTCGCTATCACGAAAAAGGTTGGTTGGCAAACGATCTTATGGTAGATTGGTTAAAATGTGTATGGAATAAACGGCCAGGAGCATTATTAAAACGACGCGGTTTGTTAGTGCTGGATTCATTTCATGGTCACACTACTGATGGAATAAAGAAGTTTATCTACGAAGAAATGAACACTGATATCGCCGTTATTCCTGGAGGAATGACAAGTCAGTTGCAGGTGATGGATGTTGGAGTAAATAAATTAAAAAAAAAATGCTGCATATCGAACTGCATGGATGGAATGGAAGACGATGTCATTTATGAAGAGGACGAAGCGACCGTCTCAGGGACAAGTGACAGTGAAATTGAAGACAGTGATTAAGTATGGGAATATTTTAAAGTGCACAAAATATAAACTACTGTACACTATTATAAAATAACTTAACAATACAAAAGTATAATTTTTATAAACGGTTAGTAAATAATAATTATTATGTAATAATAATTACACTATTTATTACATACTTTATTAAAGAACGTAATGTACTTTTACATGCTATTTCTTTCTTCGTCTTAATAAAATGTATTAATTTTTATTCAAACGATGACTTTACACTTTTTGCAAATTTTTAACGTTTAACCTACGGTAATTTTTGGAGTGCGGCTTACATTCGGGTGTGGCTTGTATTCGGAACAATACATGAGACTATTTCAGTAAAACCTTTTATTTACAATGAAACTACATCTAGACTCTGTCGCCTTCAAAGTAGTTCCCTTGGGAAGCCACACAGCGCTTTAAACGGGTTTTCCACTATTCATAGCAGTGCTGGAACTCAGAAACTGGAATCTCCTTCAACTGGTCGGTTACATTTTTTTTAGTGTTGTCTATCGTCCCAAAATGGTGTCCTTTGAGATGTTTTTTCAATCTCGGGAAGAGAAAATAGTCACAGCGACTCAAGTCAGGTGAATAAAGTGACTGAGGAACAACTGGAATAATTTTCTTTGACATAAACTCATTAACCGAGAGTGCTGTGTGACAAGGTGGATTGTCATAATGCAGCATCCAGGTGTTCACGATGGCTGGTCTCACGCGGGCAACTTTCCCGTAGCGTTTCAAGAATTTCTCGGTAAACATGTTGATTGATAGCTTGTCATGTAGGCAAAAACGTCTTATCGATAATGCCATTACTATCAGAAAGAAATGAACATGATTTTGATTTTGGATTTGCTCATTTTTGCTTTTTTGGAACGCGGTGAGTTTGGTGTGCCACTCCTCGCTCTGGCGTTTTATTTCTGGATCGTACTGAAATATCCATGATTCATCACCAGTAATAAGATTTTTTAGAAAGTCAGGATCATTTTCAATTCGTCCTAGAAGATCATAGCATACTTCCATCTTGTTGTCTTTCTGTTCAAGAGTGAGTCCTTTTGGGACCAATTTCGCGCAAACTTTTCACATTCCCAATTCGTTTTTCAAAATTTGATAAACTGTAGTGTAGCTTCAATTTAATTGTTTTGCGACGATTCTGACGGTTAATCGACGGTCAGACTACATCAAGTCCCTGATTCGACAACGTTGTCGTCAGTTCTTGACGATGACGGTCTTCCAGAGCGTGCATCATCCTTAATTTATTCCCGGTCATCTGAAAATGCTTTAAACCATCTGAAAACCTGTGCTCTTGACAAAGCTTCATCTCCATACGCCTTTGTCAATTTGGGTAAAAGTCTCAGTGGCAGTGTGCCCGAGTTTAACAAAAAACTTGATTGCACAAAGTTGCAGGTAATTGGTGTCACTCATTTTTATAACGCACAACAAAAACTCACTTCACGAAAAGCTTGTTTACGTTTCACATGGCAACAATAGACAATAAATATTAATACTCAATATCAATCAGCTGTTTATCTAACCATGTGTGTTAATGGAAACCTTACAGTGTTGCCATATTGACTGCTACATGATTAGTTTCATTACTAAATTTACAGACCTCGTATATAGTCCATTTAGGCTACTTTACATTACAGCATGCAGAAAATATTTTATACGTATTATTCAACGGTTGAAAATACTTATAGAAAATACAAACATCGAATAACTAGCTAACTTTCAATTTCTGGAATATCAAATCGTCTACGACAATGATTGTGACATGGACGCTTAAATTGCCAAGTAATTCAGTTTGTAGTGTGGTACAACAGAATTTAGGTAGAAAAATAAGGAAAGAGATCCAGATGATGTTTTGTAGTGTCGTGTGAAGTTTGTTCACTCTTAGAGTGGATCCTGATGTACACAAAACCATGTTCTTGTACTTGAATAATAAGACATAGTACTAATGTTGTATCAAGGTTTTTATTGGGAAAACCACAGTAATATTTCTTTAAGCTTTGGTGGTACTCGAAATGAACGCGGAAGACCAAAGTGGTACGCGGGTCCGAAAAGGTTGGGAACAACTGCCCTATCCTGTATATCGTGATTCGACTAACAATGACTTGTGTCAGTTAGATTCAAAACAAATGTAAAATCTCTATGATTTTAAATGTCCGTCGAATATTTTCTTGAATAAAGTTCCAGTTTTAAAACTACTTATGTTGGTGAATACGTATTTATTAATATTTGTCTTACTTAATAAACACATTTTGGATAGTCTCTTTTTAAATCCGCTCTTTCGACTCTTAAAATATTCTCAGTCCATCTCTACTGTCAGCATCTATGGGGAAAGTTAATTTTCCCGTTATTGAAATAAAAAGAAAACCAATTGATTTTTAGACACCGCGCATGCTAGAACAGTTCACCTAGATCCTGCTAAATAAATTCCATTTAAATGGCTGTAGCTTTGAGCGTCAGCCGAGGGGATTAATATTTAACGGTTTTGTCAGCAGAGAGCGCGTATCAGCTGTCAAAGGTCACACGTGCAGTCGCTGTATTTGCACAGCTGTCGTGTACATCAGCGCTTCATTGTACAGTGCTACTCCAGATAATTGGGCTACGCAACTTTTATAAGCTCCGCATTACACTCATACTCTCAGATCCACAGGTCGCTAACCGTGTGTTCTGTCGCTTCTTCCGTAAGACGTCCTCATGTCCCTCCATGTTATCTAACCAAGGCGCGGGTTTCATTTTGAGGCTCCAGTTACGGTTCTTCTTCTTCTTCTTCTTCTTCTTCTTCTTCTTCTTCTTCTTCTTCTTCTTCTTCTTCTTCTTCTTCTTCTTCTTCTTCTTCTTCTTCTTCTTCTCTTCAAGGATTAGGTTGTATAAACCTGTTCTGGCACCCCACTCATCCTCGGACGATCCACGTCTCTTCTACCAATGGCTTTATAGTTCATTGCCACTTTCAGCAATCGATCCTCTGTCATCCTTTGCAGATGATCCCACCATTGTCTTCTGTAAATTGAAATAATTTCATTTTGTCCTTTACTTCGGGTTCTGTTCTGAACGGTTATTTTTATAGGCCTATAGGTAAAAAATTGTTAGTAATAGCCTATATATGTAAATATTTTACTCATTATTTATAGATTTTAACAAAGCAGAAAAATATATAAAACGATAAAAATCAAATCGTTATTTATTAAAAATTAAGTAGTTTTAATTTCTATAGACAAACATTTTTAGTGTTTCCCCACTAATGCTGATCTAAGATAATTTTGTATTGTTATAAGTTTGGAAAACATTTATCAGCCTCCACCGACACACAATTGTAAAGAAAATATTTGAGTAAATGACACAGATTGGGAGTGGATTCAGTGCAGTCTCGTTTGACTGTCAACTGAAGAACTTTGTTGACTGCGTGTAACTGCTGCTTCTGCGGTGACCATTATTAACAGTGCGTACATATCGTTGAAATGTTTTTTTTTTCGGTTGACTTACCGATTATAAATCATTATCATAGGCTTCCGTGAAGAATATTGATTATAGGATAGGAAATCAATAGGGAACAGTTGCCGAAGTTTCCGACTGTACGACGTACGGTGAGAATTTATAATCGTTTCGTCGTTACAAGTAAGACATTCTCTGAGTCAAACACGAACACAACATTTTCATTTGCAGAATGTAAATTGGACTTATACGATTCTAGTGTCACTTTGTTTGATCAGTTGAAGAGACCGCCCCTCCCGTCTCCCATTTGTCCGCCATTGTTGTATATAGAATCTGTCAGTGACTGTATTTCCTAAATATAGTTAATATCGATTGCATTATAAGTTATAAATTAACGTTGAGCTTTTTATTATACTCAGTCCATCGAAACTTAATTTACTCAGATCTATGGAAAAACTTAATTTTTCCGTTATAGAAATTAAAAAAAAGAAAAACACTGAATCTTTAGACACCACGCATGCTAGAACAGTTCACTAAGGTCGTGCTAAATAAATTCCATTTAAATGGCTGTAGTTTTGAGCGTCAGCTGATGTGGTGCCAAGCAGAGAGCGTGTATCAGCTGTAACAAAGGTCACACGTGCAGTCGCTGTATTTGCACAGCTCTCGTGTACAGCACCGCTTCATTGTACTATGCTACTCCAGATAATTGGGCTACGAAACATTTATGAGGTCCGGGTAAGACATGTTTTCAGATCCACAGGTTGCTCACTGTGTGTTGCGTGCCGTCTCTGTCGCCTCTTCCGTAAGACGTCCTCATGTTCATGAAACGTTAGACACTAGTACGCGTACAGTATATGTGTTCATTTCTGTCCATGCGTTTTGATTATTAAGCCATTTTTTTTAAGTTATTACAAAAGTACTATTAAAGGTTCCATACGTAGTCTTGAAAGTGGTTTAATATCGAAAGGCGTTGTGTGGATAGAATATTTACATTGTAATAGCGACTAACATTTTTTGACAAGTGCGGTGAGCTTTATTACAGAAGCTATATGCACTGTAAAATCACCGCAATGTCAGGATGGCCGAGCGGTCTAAGGCCGTAGGCCACTCAGTTGGCGTGGGTTCGAATCCCACTTTTGACAAAGAGTTTTCCTTTTTTTGGTCTGCTGTTAACATGATAATGTTTTTAGGCTGGGGTCATTCCACAAAATGGGTGATGCAAAATGTGTAACGTCATCGAAAAATGTAACGCTCCAGGTGATGTTAACACTATATTTTTCCACACTTTCGATTCCCCACAATCTAGAAATCTTCGGTCTCTGTCGTTTTTAAGAAATCCGTACGAACATCGCTGAACAGGAGAGTCTGCAGTTTATGCACATTATACGTTTCAAAAGCCTAAAAACATTTCATGGGTCGATGTTTCGGTTTCGTAGAAATTTTTCCTTTTTTTCTTGATTTTCTTTCCACAGAGGTGGGGAGTAACCTGTACAATTACAAACTTTAAGCGCCCATCAACTGACCCGGACGATGAAACACACCTACCACCACATTGGGTTGTCATTGCTCCAATTGAAAATATCGGTATTGAGAACTATACGTGACTTCCATGTTCTAAGAATTATATTTAAAATCATTTTGGAAATGAAATATTTCCATACAGAAGTACTTCTTTCTTCAGCCTTAACCACAGTACTGTGGTCACTAACGTATACCACCTCACGTTAGCGCACCCGATTTTCACTTATGATGGCAGTCGATGGCACTGCCGAAACGTCTGGTTTTGCAGAAAACATTGGACCACGGCCAAACAGTCCGGGAAGGAATTTTAACAACAAACTACTTCTTTGTTTCCGATAACGTAGTACACATAAAAAATTATCCCCTCCCTCTTTAAATATCATTTTCACTTACAGAAAATTACCCCCTCCCCTTCAACTATCCTTTTCATTTATAGATATTTCATCTACCTTTCTACAGTGGATTATTATGACCTTATTTTCAGGATACTTTGTTTATCAAAATTAAGTACTTTACTCTTGTTAAAACATATCACCAAAATCAATAGGCATTGAGTCCCCTGCAACTCAGGCACATATGCAAAAAAATATTAGATTCTGTTTGAATTTGCGGCAGTTATCGTTCGCCATACAAAAAATTCCACACACACACACACACACACACACACACACACACACACACACACACACACACACACACACACACACACACACACACACACACACACACACACACACACACACACACACACACACACACACACACACACACACACACACACACACACACACACACACACACACACACACACACACACACACACACACACACACACACACACACACACACACACACACACACACACACACACACACACACATTTTCGGAAAATGACTTTTATTCATGTTTTGAGCGTAATACAATCTGTATCAGCCTTTATCTCGAACACGATTATTTTCTTCATCACCATACTTCCATATCCTTATGGAACATGGAAGTAAAAATGATATCGTAACGTGGAAGACAGAAGAGAAAGTATACTAAATTGTAAGGTAAAATGTGTATTCCATTTCACAGCCGTCAATTGTATGGAAAGGTTTGCGTTAATAAGTAGTAGGCCTATAAGTTCGAATTATTAATTTGGGGGAAAGAGGATATTTAGAAAGAGATCCTTTATTGTATCGAACCTGCAAGAATATCTGACTACGGATCTCCATATTGAAGACAAGGTGGTGGTTTTTCATGGAGTTGATCCCATATATTATATTATTTCGGGGTCAAAACGTTCCCTACGACGCCCAACCTCCATTGTTGTCTGTCGTTGCAGTTTTCACAGTTTAGTCCTCTATCGCTCATTGATCTTCTTATGCCCTCTATCCATGTTTTCTTGGGTCTTCCTTTCTTTCTGTACCCTCTAGGTATCCATCTCGTTGTTTTCTTTTGTAATCGGTCTTATTCCGTTCTTTGTACGTGTCCGTACCAGATCAGTTGTTTTTCTTCAATGCAGTCGATGATTGTCTTTTGTACGCCCATTTCTTCTTTGATCGTTTCGGAGCTGATCCATACGAGCAAAAATTGTTGTAGATGGTACTGTCTTGGAGCCATTCAGCAATTTTGAATATCAGAGGTACATATAATGTGATACATTGTATGTCACAAACGGTGACACGGTGAATAAGCTACATAAGTGCGGGACCATAAGGAGAACTCTAAACTCAAGGAGTAAAGAATCACGGCTGAAATTATACAAGCTGTGATGGCGCTCCCCAAATTTCTCTATGGATCTGACAACGAAATCCCAGGCCGAAATGAGAGTTCTCAGATACGTGACAAAGTATACTCTCCGAGATTGTACAAGAAATGTAGATATACGGCATGAATATTACATGTATACTCGATAAGGTTGTCCAATATCGGCTAAAGTGGTTGGAACAACTTAACCGAATGGATGAGTATAACCCAAATGCGCTTTTTATAGGTAGCGCACGCCTTCTAGAAAAATCTTCCATCCTCAATGTGCACGCCACTTAATGCTGACACTAATGCGTATCTCAAGTGGCCTCTTGAAGAGTCTAGAACAAACTTGAACACGGCGTTGATTGAGGCAACACCTAACACACTGATCGGGGGACGGTCGCGGGACGCTCTCGGCTATTATACGCTATTGAATTATGGGCCAAAGGGATGGAGAGGTGTAGGACGTCTGAAGAAGCGCTGGAGTGTCCAGTTCTACTCTGTCAGCTTGTGACCGGAACAAACCGCTTCTGGTTTATTCCTTGTTGAAGAAGAAGAGGGTATCTAAGGAGGATGGGGGTTAGAGGACAATGTGGTCTGCGTCTGATTTGTAGGTCTTAAAATTACGAAAACGTAATTAAATGGATGTCAAAGAACGCATAACCGTGCGCATGTATTTAATTGTAGTATTTGTAAACACTTGGTTACTCACCGTCTTGTGACTTCTTTAAAACTTCCAATAACAACGCGTTTTAAGGTTATAAAAACACCAACCCTTCTGGAGAAGTCGTCAAAAAATCAAAAATTATTACGAAACATCACAAAGCACTTCACGGCACGTCGCGAGCTGGTGCGCCCCATTACCTACACGTGATCGACTGCCTTGTAGATCGTAGATCGGTGGGCCAGTCGATCACGTGTAGTGGGGCGCACCAGGTCGCGACGTGGCGTGAAGTGCTTTGTGATGTTTGGTAATAATTTTTGATTTTTTGACGACTTCTCCAGAAGGGTTGGTGTTTTTATAACCAAAATCACATTAACATAAAGTACTATATGGTCTGTTAGCCACTCTGTAGCTAATAACACAATATAATTCGCTTTTTCAAAATTTACCGGGTTGGTGACTAGTATAATATAAATTTTGTTATTATTATATGCCTGCATAACACACGAGAATAAAAATGTAACATCAGTATGATTTTATTTCATTTATTCTTAAAAACAGCTTCGTCACTTTGACGTAGAGATATTCTGAACCTCGATGTTTTGCTTCGTTTCGTACTTGCATGGCAATTGGCACATGCGCAGAATGAAGTATCCAGCACAAAAACTGTGACTTTGTACTCGTTTATTCGTTGGTTGCGTAGGGGTGGGGCCGCGACTCGGAATCGCGAGGCCGCGAGTAATCGGAACGGCTATTTGGACTTTTTAGTTATCATTGAATCGGAACAGGTATTACAACTCTTCTTCTTCTTCTTCTTCTTCTTCTTCTTCTTCTTCTTCTTCTTCTTCTTCTTCTTCTTCTTCTTCTTCTTCTTCTTCTTCTTCTTCTTCTTCAGCGGCGCAACAACCCATTACTGAGTCAAGGCCTCCTTTAACAGCCTCCGTCAGTTGTCCCGGTCAAGTGCAGCTGCTCTCCATGTCCGGGTCCCAAGGATATGGCGCGCATCATAGTTCACACTGTCTTTCCAACGTAGTTTGACATCTTTTAGTTAATGTTAATGCTGCGGGTAGCAGAATGAAGATAATGTCGATGAAGATATGAGGATGAAACACGCGCGCGCGCGCGCACACACACACACACACACACACACACACACACACAGTAATAGTTCAGATAAATAGTGCATACTGTATTAATTTTTTTTTTAATAAGAACTGTCTGCGACCTTTTTCAATTGAATGCTCTCCATTTTTCACAAGCCTATGCATTTGTCTTTATCTGATTATAACTGCATACATTTATTACACAGTTCTTCTGGGATAGTGCCCATCCGGAGGTACTGGTGTGGGTACTATATTTATACGGTATGTCTCACGAGAATTTTTAAACGTATCAACCGATTTTCGAAATACTGCGGCATGTGTGTCCGTCCGCACTTTTACCCCACAGAATACTATTGTTTCTCAGAGTGGTCCCCCTGAAATTAGCAGGTGAGAAGGCAAAAATTTGTGAGATCAAAATTGAGAGGAAATCGAAATATTTATGTGGGGTGTGTCAATTAAAGAGAAATTTAAATAACATCTTAACGCAGTGTTAAATTTCGGAAATGTCAAATTTTGGGATCTCAGGACCAAGAAAAGAGAGATCAAACGTTTTTAATAATTGTGGAAATCCAGCAGTGTTTCAGATTAAAAGTAACTGTAACCCAAATCCGAATTTAATATTTGGTGTTCTGCCCTAAGGCAGGTCTTCAAATGGTAAAAGCTCTCCAAGCTGTCCTATCGCATGCCAGTGTTTTCGTTTCTTCGTAACACCCTCTGATTTTAATGCTATATATTAACTTCATTCTTCTACGCCCTCTTCTTTTTTCTCCTTCTATCACATCCTCCATGGCAGTTGTAAGCAAGCAGTCTCTTCTTAAACAATGACCTAACCAATTCTTTTTTCTATTTTCTGTTACCTTCAGGATCCTTCTCTCTTCCACTATTCTTTTAAAACCTTCATCATTCCTTACTTTATCAACCCACCTCACTTTTTCCATTGCTCGCCAAACGCACATCTCAAATGCTTCTAATCTTTTCTCATCCTCTTACATCAGTGCCTATGTCTCTGCACCATATAAAGCAACGCTACACACATTACATTTGGCTAACTTTTTTCTTAAATTCTTAATAATTTTGCCCACAGCACTCTTTTGTTCCCATTAAATGCCTCTTTCGCTATAGCAATTCTTGCTCTAATTTCACGAGTGCAGGAAATATCTTCACTTATCAAGCTTCTGACTTGGGGTGTTGGTTGAAATCATGAGAAGAGCCACCTAGTCAGATGCGGAACGACCAGTAGTATGTTTGGGATTTCTTGACCATATGTTCGTATAACGAACCGTATCGATAAGCTGCTTGAGAGACATGGCGTACGCAGTGCCGGATTTACCACTAGCCCAACTTGGTCTAGGGCCGCGGACTCAGAAGGGGCCGCAAGCTACAGATATTTTTTTTTAACAGAAGTATTTTTATAAAAGTAGGAGGCACTTTGATTTATTTAAGTATAATTTTTTGAAATTAAATCATTTTTGTTAATAATACAAATGGAAGACAGTTCTTATTTAAATATTGCGCGCTTATTTTTAAGACGTTGGCATCCTTAAAAACTAATCTGCGCATGCGAAATTCGAACTTCCGCTATATTGCCCCCGAATTTACACGACCGTGGTACCACTCTTGTTTGTTATCATTGTTTATCTGCATTGTGACTGAACGGTTTGCGATTTGAGGTTATGTTTTTATTTTGTTTTGAATGTAAAGAACGTTTATAGCTTTGTGTGGTGGGCAGCGTGTTGTTTTGTTAATATTTATTTGTGTGAAAACTTTATGAACATAGAATTGAATCCAAACACTAAACGTATTCATCATGAATATTGTAACGTGTAGATTCTTATGTGCTCTGTAAAAGTGTATGCTTTTGTGTGTTCGCCTCACACTGGTGTCGTTACTTTATTTTTATTCGGACGATGTCCGTAGCGATACTTCGAATTACCAGTACACGCGAGTAGAAACCTTACTGTTCTTCAGTATGTGTTCATAAATCCCGGGTGGTGCCAAATTGTTTAATTAAAACAATTAAATTAAAAAATAGGACGATTAAGCGTTCTTAGCTATGACGGTATGGCGAATTCAAATTTACTCCCGCCTTCGTTCGACCTTCTTAATCGAGCTGTTATTTCGCCGAGTTTCCGACGTGAGCGCTTACCGTCACCCTTGCTTTTCGCTAAAATACACAAATATTATAATACACTTTCCTATGGAATAAAGAACAGTGGTTACAACTCTGTACTAGTTTATTTAATTGTGATTGGTAATTATTCAATGTTATACAAAATTATATTTTGTTATTAAACAAATTTGCACCGGCAATTATTATAAGACAAAAATCTCAAGGTTCGGCGAAGTGGCTCTGAACGAATTATTCAGTCAGACATGGCGACTGCAACCGTTTGTTTACTTTTAATTTCGTTCAGATTCTGGATTCTTGTGATTACGAAAAAATATCAATTTGATTACAATAAAGTACACTACCTTACATTAATTGTACTTATATAATATAATGTGTAATTATAATTTGTTCCTGAAGTGTTATAAAGTGTGTTTCAAAAGTTCGTAATTTTTATACAGGTTATTTTTCTTATTTAACATAAGTTTAGTGTTTTATTTTTTATTAATCTTTGAAAGAAATAAGATCATCAGTTTATAGTGAGAGTTCAAACTGTTATGAGAAAAATTTAAAGAGAGTTTATTTCATAAATTCGGGTAACTCAGCAATACTTATCAAATCAGTCGACTTGAGGTGTAATGTCATTCAGTTGAAATGGGTTGTTGTCTTCGATAATCATCAATTTTCAATCATCTTGGGATTGAAGTACGTCTGGCTTCTTTTCCGTATTAGTTGGTTTAAATTTATTAATTTAGAAATTATTAATCAGGTATTAGGCATCAGTTGAATGTCCGCATCTTCTTACTTCTTCATTTTTTCAAATTTGGATTACTTTTAAACACTTTATATTAAAATTTTGGTCATTTTAAACATCATCACACCATTTAAATTTACTTAACTGACTATCCCTTAGAATATAGGGTGTTTATTGATTTTGCCTTTATTTTCTTTACTATATTTTTTCTTATATAAACTTTACTCTCTAGCCATGGTAACACTAATTTTTGACTTTCCATGGGATTCCTTTCTTGAATACTATTGTATCCCTCATCTACAATTAATCTTAATACTATCAATAACAAAATTCTTATTTAATAATACTTTTCACCATTAAACCTTTAGTGTTCATCACTGATTATTAGGTGTTTATACCTATCAATAAAGTTTCTATTTATTTTGGGGTTTTACACTGTCACTTTGCACTTCTTATATTTTATTTAAGTGTTATTAGTGGGTATTCCCTAACATTATATTCTCTTGGTCACTTACTTATGTTCACTATCTTTCTATCTCTCTATCTCTCACTTTACAAAGGTTAGTTATACTGTTAACAATTTCATGTCATTATAGAGTCCTTTATTACATTTAAACTCTATTTCTTTGGTTAGTGTACTTTGTTTGTTTTTACTTTATCAATTTTCATTACAAAAGCGTAAGCTAAAAAGAATTGAAGGGAAGCTCATTCGAACACAATAAAAAAAAACTCAAAAACTAGATACAGTTTTTAAAACTACGCCAGTTTTTAATGCTAGCCCTGCAGTTAAATGTGTATCAGAAACTGACTTCAATATTCCAAGGACTTCTGCAGCAGACGATGAGACAATTAATAAGCCCGTTGAATAATTTAAATATTGAAGGGAATCAAAATCATTTAAAAAGTATCACTTGTATTCCAGGGTTTAATTTATTAGATCGGAATACATGGGGTGGGAGGGCTGGTCAGAAAACTTGGCCTAGGGCCTCAAAAATCTGAAATCCGGCACTGCGCTCACGTCTTACACAAGACATCTATCGTCTCTCTTGGGACGCAGTACGGACGGTTTCCCATCAGCTGTCCTCGTCCTTCAGCAGCGTCCCGACATTATTATCAGATCCGAGTTCTCCTAACACTGCGCTGAACATCAGCCGACATTCCGTGAACTTCGCACAGTTCAAAAACACATGGAGAACATCATATTTCTCCACTCCGTTAGTACCGGCATTGAGGGAACATCGGGTTGTTCATCCGGCAGAGATATGCTCTAAAGTACCCATGGACTGTCAAGAACTGAAAACATAAAATAATTACAACGTGATTTCTCTTGTGTTTGACGTCTATGAATCCATGTACAGAAAATGATGAATTCTCCAGTGCAGCAACAAAGTACGACTAAGATGAAGACTGCTAACACGACAAACGTGTCTGAGGTTTGAAATAGTCGAAATATTTATTACGTTCCTAACTAGTCTGTCCAAGCTTCAGAGCCAAAATCCAGAGAGAATTAATTGTTTTAACAAAAAACTTTTTTATTTACTTTCTTATTCTATTACATTAATTATTATGAATATTACTATAATATTAAATACACTATTTTTATTGTTCATAAGGTTTGCACACACATTGTTTTTAAGTTTTGTTATTATTACAGACACGCGCGCGCCCATGCTGACATAGTATTAACGACGTTTTGGTGCTTCTGCTGTGGGAATAGGCCACTTGTTCAGACGAATTTTTTACACTTTGCTTATTTTTGAAATTATTCTTATAAAACTGTCGCAGTGTTTGATAACACTGTTTCGACGGTCTACTGATCGCCGTATGGTACAGTGGAAAACAAAATTACAGACACCAATTAAGTCACTAATCACCAGCTTTAATTATCACAATTAAACAGTTTGTAATCAACAAGATAGCCTCTTACAACAAATCAAATAAAAATTGTTCACACGCAATAATAATGTCAACGAGTCTCACACAATTATAAAACGCGTAACACTTCGCCACAATACTTCGAACCGCACTGGAATAAATCGCCACTAAAACTGAACTAAGCGTCGCTGAAGTCTTGTATTTATACCCCGCTGAGATTCCAGCATATTCCATAATACGTGTCTACTAGAACGCAATTGATAGCGGCCTTGAACACAGCGTGCGCGGATCGGTGTGATCTGAAAAAGTCTCGTTGCGGACGCGTGACAAGTGCCACGTTATTGTCCTTCATCTTAAAGTAGCAGAAATACGCACGCACACACACACATTATAGGCAGGCTCCGCTGGAATAGCCGAGAATCACGTATCATGTTCTGTAATGTCATAACAATATTAGCTTGTTTACACGATATACAAGTTATCGATATACAATATTTACTTGCTGTTTAAGTATAATATTTTATTTTCACTCAATCTCTGACTTCATCCATAAAACAAAAAAAACTCATAATGTACAATAATTAATACCCAGAGCGAATCAACATCTTGTTGGTCCAAGTGTACCCAGGACACTTGGACGAGCGGTTCCAATCCAATCCGAATTCCGGAGTTCCGCGACTTTTGGTCACCTATTTTTACATCATTAATTTGGACTCTGATTATCTTCGTAAAAAAACAATTGAAAATAATGTGACTCGTATTACATTTATTCACGCGTATTATATTTTGCATGCACACAGTACGCACTATAAATAACCAGTGGCGGCCCGTGGTTAGGTTGCACGGTTGTACAACCCCTATTAAATCCCGAATTGTATTTTAAATTATAGAATTATGAATAAAACAATAACTAATAATAGTGTTTTCAAGTTAAATCATCGTAATTAATCATTTGCCGATTGAAAAGCGCAGAGCAATACTATAAACCGTACACGCTCTTGCCGCGGTGTATGCACCAACTGTGACGCGCTTTGTATATGTGGAAATACAATGGAGTAGTGCTCTGGCTGGCTAGACTCGGATGTTCCTATTACAAGGATATACGGCAGCTTCGCTTTGTGTGATTAGAGACTGCAAACCCCAAATGTACGTCACGGCGCCACCAGTCTGTTTGTTGGTTAAGTTCGAATTTTTTGTGAAGTTCGTTGTTAGTGTCAGTCCAGTTCATCGTTAAATGTAAATAATAGTACACATAAAGGATTAGGTGTCATAATGTAAGATATTTATTATATTTAACTGGTAGGACGCAATGAATTCTGTAGAAAACTTAACGAAAACGCCGATCAGTTTACGTCCGACTGAGGAAAAAATTGAAATTAAGAGAGTAGGTAGGCCTACACAAGACCTTTCAAATTTGAATCAAAGTGTAAAATCAGGTGAGAGAATATTTAATCGTAAATTTAAAAAAGGTTTATATAATAAATATTCGTTGTTATGTGGGTGTGACACTAAACTTGCAGTATTTTGCTTTCCTTGTGTATTGTTTGGAGGAGAGGAGACTTGGACAGTTTACATTCAGAGAGTAAAACAATCTAATTCCATCCAACCCAACTGCAACCCCCAAATTTTTCAACCACCAGCCGCCACTGTAAGTAACAGATAATAATAGTCACTAAGTTGGATAATAGTCACAATAAAATTAAACAAGTGTACCAGTTAAATGCTTGCATAATGCCGCACTCTGATAGCTGTAAAACGATTCGCAGAACTGACTTACCGGTCTGGATTTAGTGAAGGATGTTGGAAATGTAAACGGACACGTAACACGTCTATGAAACTAGTGAAACTTGTGTGAAACTACTAGATGTCTTTACGAGAACTTTCTCTGGCAACGAGATGAGTCATATCTTGGAACCCTTACGATAAGTCACAATATCGCCGAAAGGTTTCGATTATTTACGCAACGCGCACTGTCTGATAACTCATACTTAGTACAGCTACTGCCCATCAACGTCCAAATAGCCTATGTTAGTGACAATGTTTGTAATCTAATTAATGATTTTTATCGAGACACAAGTATAGCTGTTCCAATTTAACCTTTATTATAGAAGGGACGATAGATATATGCAGGTGGGAGGTTGTTTGATAGTTCCTGTCTTCTCGGCCGTAATAATGCCACCAATTTAGTGTTACCACTAACGTTTAAGCCCAGATGTTCACATCCTGGCCCCAAAGGCCATGGTGAAATTCCCCTCCATGTATTCCGAAATCCTCCCAAATTTGATTTCGTGGGTTGGGGGGTTCACTTTTTGGAGGTATGGAATAAACCTCAGTTAACAGTGAATCTTGGGGCTTTATCAAACAAATTTTGACACACTAAATGCGTTTAAGCAATTATTGAAACCAAAAGCTAATGTTATTCTTTTGATCAGTACCAAAAGGACGTTAATTTATAAATTATATAAATTAATTTATAAATTTATATTAAATTGATATCTGTTAATAGGACGCGTAATTTGATTCCACCATAATTGTAATTCACTATATTAAGTATCAGATTTAGTCTTAAATTGTCGGTTAATACATACTGAGTACGATGGTACGTATTTTGATAGGTTATGGACGGCGTATACGTTGTAGGACCTTGTCTACATTTAAGTTTCTTAAATGTTTTGTGTTATTTTCCAAGTAAAGACGCTTCCTTGGAAATTTATTTAATTTCTGACATTTACTTGTGAAAAAGACTTACATTAAATATATATCTTCTACATTGTTTTCTACTAAAATTTTCGATAGTTTTTATTTTTTGGATTGAATTTCTCCTTACGATTTTAATATTAATGGATTTTTAATTTTCATGTTTTTTGACCATATGATTTTAGCTCTATTTTATTTATGACTTTAGATGTTACGAGTATGCCTGACGTATCACCAGATTGCTTCAGTTTAGGTAAAGTCGTGATATTACGAGTATAGCGGAGTGTTGTCACGAGATTACCTGGAATATCACGAGATTACCAAGCAAGAACATTGTTTTGGAATTTAATTAAAATAAATATAATATGTTGATTTAACCAAAAAACATTTTAGTGCGATAAAAGTCCTTGGAAATCATTCTTCCCAAAGATTAAAACAGAAAAAAGAATTAAACATTTTTGGTTGGCACAATTGGTATTTTATATACTTTATCATGAGTTTACCCAAGTTTACCATACATTGCTTGTGTCATCGTACGTAAGCGAAGTAGACAGAAGGTCGTGTAAAGGACGCGCGCCCCAAAACTTGACTCGCTAATGGATTTTGTCCACTCTGTAGTATTGTATTATAACTCTGCTAACAAATCTGGTGCTTACGGAGATCAAACAATATTTAAAGGAAACTTGATGATTCTTACAAACTTAATCGGATTTATAGTTAATAAAACGACGAGTCTACGAGTTTAATCTTAAAATCTGCTTCTGTAAAACCAATGTACTATTCCGTTTAGTATGACTCCTTACGGTACTAACTTTCATGCTTTTATTAGAGTCATAATGTTTTTGAACTCTTCTTCCGGTATGGACCGCGTCAAAAATATCTTGTATGACAACGTTCCACTCATATTACAAGGAGTGTCCTCAGGTCTAAGTGACAAAACGCCGGCAAGTGAACTCAGTTATATAATGTAGAAGTGGCGGTGGGTGGTCCGGTAGGTGGACCCTGCCCTGTAGGCGTTACGCTGTGTACCTTGTTTGTGCGGTCAGTCAACCCGCGTACAGTCAAACCAGAAAGTAAAGGGTACCAAGTCGTACTAAGCGTGGCGGTTTCTCTGTTGATGTTATCCTTGTGTTTATTAATTTATATTGCTTCTAAGATCAATCTGTCATAATACCTATTACATGACCTTATTACAGATGCGTCTTTGAAGTGTACCATGTGATTAGTTAAGGCTGAATGCTTAGAAATTGCGGACTTTTCAACTGCCGAGTTCTTCGTATGTCTGAGATGTTCTTGGACTCTTGTGGAAATCAGGCGGCCCGTCTGGTCAATGTAAAGCTTTTCGCAACTGCACGGAATTTTGTAGATACCTTCAGTATTGAACGCGATTCTGTCTTTGATTGGTTTTAAAAATTGTGCCAGGTTCTTATGTGGTTGAAACACGGTTTTAATGCCGTATTTCCTCAACATACTGCTAATTTTGTCTGTGGTACCTTTTACATATGGTAAGAATGCTCTGTGGTTATTATCGTCTGTTGTAGGTATTTTTGAAGGTTTTCCGGTCTTTTTAAATGCTTTACGTATGCCATCCCTGTTATATATCCGTTCCTTTCAAGAACGTCCGTTAGGTGTTTTTCTCCTCGAGGAAATGTTCGTCATCAAATACCCTCTATTAGATTCAGCTAAACGTTAAGACTAATTCAGTTTTAACAGTTCATTGTTCTGATATTACATTAATCGTTGTATGTAGAAGACCTCTTGACGCAGATTTGTTACCAGCATACAAATTTGAAGTTGGTCAGATAGCAGCAAATAAGGCTCAACTGACTGAGTGTTATATATCACTGCTCAACACAGGTATAGTGCCTCCCGAAGCGTGTAGACAGAATTAGCGAAGGGAAATTTGTTGCCGTTAAGTTGGCAATAAATCAATTAGCTGTGCTTGCTTAAGGAGTTGTCGCCAAAGTGATACACTGCGCTGTTAGCTGTAGATGCACGAGCTCGCGCGCGCGGGTTGGGCTACAGTACGAGAAATCTCTTTACCTTCAAATTTAGTAAGTTCTAGTGCGTATATTTATTCAATTTATGAGACGACTAACAGTTAAGAAAAACTTAATGTTAATAAAACTGTGGAACTGTAGTGGATCCAAGGAAACAAAATCAGTGAAATAATGATAGTATAGTAAAAACCATCGAATGAAACATAAAGAAAATTATGCATGCAAAGGAAATCACGGAACATATTATATTTATAGTAACTGATTGAGTACCTCGTGTTATTATTGTAGCAATAACTTAAAAATGACACTTCCGTGATACGTAAAAACAGAATTTTATTCTTTATTGAATTATTTAAAATATTAAAAAATATTTGAAAGTGATAAATATATTTATTAAAACATGTTTAAAATAAATAGGGTATAATTCTTTTTGTTCTAGGCAACAAAATTAAATTAAAGCAAATTTTCCTTTACGCCTATTCCTTTGCAATCTCCATTTACCAAATTTTCCTGTAAATTTTGAGATAGTGACCGATGCCCGATACCATCGATATCTTTACAACAATTGTTGTTTTTGGCACTTTTATCTGATAATTGTGAAAAGTGTTTCCAGAAAATACTGGTATGCGGCATATTGTCGACACTACAGTTTTAAGAACATTCTGTTGAAATTTAACAATTGAATATTAAATTGAAGTCGGACTAAAATAAGATATATCAATCATAACAAGATAGGATCTTCAAGTAAAGATCATATCAATCACAATAACGGTCTCTTCGGAGGGCGGATGAGCGGGTAGAGGTAGGGCAATTTCTTACCCTTGGGATGGGAAACTGTCCCTGAAGGCGGATGGACCACTTGGTCAACGGCATGAGGATGTGGAAGCCAACGGGATACCACCACATCAAGGATCCATGTTGGATATCCCTAGCCTATGGAAAAAGTGAGATGGGTTGATAAAGTAAGGAATGATGAAGTTTTAAGAATAGGAGAAGAGAGAAGAATGCTGAAGGTAATAGAAAATAGAAAAATGAATTGGTTAGGTCATTGTTTAAGGAGAGACTGCTTGCTTACAACTGCCATGCAGGGTGTCATAGAAGAGAAAAAAGAAGAGGGCGTAGAAGAATAAAGTTAATAGATAGCATTACAATCAGAGGGTGTTACGAAGAAACGAAAAGACTGGCTGCGATAGGAGAGCTTGGAGAGCTTTTACCATTTGAAGACCTGCCTTAGGGCAGAACAAAAAAGAAATCATAACACATATGACTTTAACAGGTAGGCCTGTACGTTAGCTAAAAAAGTTATGGTAGCCTAAAAATCAAATACTACAAGTTTAAGTAGGTTTTTATTTATTTTAGGATTATTATAACTCATCATTATAATTTATCACGGATTAAATAAATGTCGACAAATAACGTTAGTTTCAAAATATCGAAGTCAACCATCGATGCAAAAGATACCTTGAAACGATGGTAAAATTGTCAAATATCGAACGGTCACCATCGATGTTTTCTAACCAACGGCCACCAGTGCTCATCTTTTGCTGTTGGTTTTGATTCCATTGTAACATGGCCGGCTGTAGTAGAAGGCCGGAATATTAAACGTGGCAACGTTGGGTCTGAGGCCTATAAGCACAGTGTAATAAAATAGCTAAAGTAAACATGTTATATTTAGATTTAATTTCATAGCATTACTAAAGTCATTAGTAGGCCTATTTATAGCTAAATATAAATTATAGGCCTGTGCACACTGAGTACTATACGTTTAAGTTGAAGAAATTAGTGAATTAGTGTTAGGCCTAATGAATTAATTTTGTTCAAATTATTGAATTTGTATCATATGAATGAGTTAATTATTATATTTCTTGAATAATGTAACAGTATTTTACATAATCAACTTTTAATCTGCAAAAAAATTGAGAATTATAAAACTGCTGTCAATCGGCAATTAAAAATAACTCGATTTGATTATTGAAATACATAAATTAAGAGATCGTCTAGTCGGCCTCAAATATCAGCTGGTTCCAGTGTTGCCACGTTTAATATTCTCGCCTTCTACTAGAGACGGCCATGATTGTAATGATACGCTATGCACCGATTCATATAGCTGGCTACTGAAAGTCACAGTCCTGTGAACAAGGATACGCACCACGTGACCGCTTCGTCAGTTACTGTCGCAACAATATGTTTAATCTAGTATTTAAATTTGGTAGAGGTGAAACGGTCGTAAAAACGCAGCAGAAAGGTCTTATCGTTGTACATTATTTTGGAATTGGACTTAAAATAGACATGTTGCAAACTAATTTCGTGGACAATTTTAATTGGAAATAATTATCACGCCGTTTCTGAGAGATCTGGAAAGATTCCATTTTGCAGAAACCTGTCACTTCACGGGCAGTGGGTGTACTAGGATGGTGCCACATCGAGGGTCTTGCTTGTTCAGCACATTCAAGGCGGCGGAATTTCTTGTAAAACAGATTTACCACATTTAGCCCCTTCTCATTCCTTATTTCGTCTTATCCATCTTATCTTATCCACATTCATCCCACAGATTTCTCTTCTAATTCATCGTTCACCTAAACTTAATCCAATAACGCTTGTTTGAGTTATGCTAAAAGTAGTTATCCAGGGGATCTAGTGGCAAGCACGCGCGGTTCATGTGGGCGTGGTCCCGGGTTCAATTCCTGGCAGAGGGTTAGTACGGTGTTCACTCAGCGTCATGAGGCAAAATTGAGTAGCTGCTGAGATAATAGCGGCGCCTCCTGGCTGTAAATACTGCAACTAGCGGCTGGCGGCGCGTTGTACTAGCTATGCAACCGCCACACTAAACACAAAAGCCGTGGGGTATGCCTTGGTCCTTAACGGACTGTTGAGCAGAACTTTATTAAACATAGTTATATTTTGAAAAAAAAAATCACCGGGAACCATTGATGAATTACGTAAAAAACCGTGACGGAGGACTGAAGCAATAAAGTAACCTCGCTTGAGAAACACGTTTGAGAAGTTATGTGAGCGTTACAAGTACCGCTGCAACTGTACCGGAATGAACAGACAATAATGTTCAGTTGGTTTGTCAGTAAAACACAGAAAACGATGATTGCATGACAGAAAACAATGATTATCAACTGACTAAAAATGAGTTATTGGATATAAATACCTCAGTAGTGCATTCCGCAACTTTGTCAAATAAATACGTGAGTGTTAGGAGCACTGAGTTAACGTTGATGTCAGTGAAAGTCCTCATTCAGTGATGTCTATAAGGCGGATCGGTTAAAACACTTAGCCTTAGGGCATGTTTTCATAAACGATGCAATTCTATATACGTTGCCAGTTAGGGTACGGTTACACGAGTTTTACTTCCATGTTCCATAAGGAAATGGAAGTATGGTGATGGCGAAAAAAATTGTGTTCGAGATAAGGGCTGATTCTGACTGTACTACACTCAAAACATGAAGAAAAGCCATTTTCTGAAAAGTGTCTGTGTGTAGATTTTTTCGATGGAAAACGATAACTACCGCAAATTCAAACAGAATCAAATAATATTTTGCAAATGTGCCTGAGTTGTAGAGGACTCAAGGCCTATTAATTTGGTAAATATCGGTTAAGGGGAAGGGGTAATTTACCTGCAACGTTTTACGTTTTAACTAGAGTGAAGTACTCAATTTTGATAAATAAAGTATCTTGAAATGAAGGTCATGATAATCCACTATATAAAGTTAGATGAAATATCTAGAAATGAAAAGGGTAGTTGAAGGGGGAGGAGGTAATTTTCTATAAATGAAAATGATAGTTGAAGGGGGAGAGAATAATTTTTTATATGTGTACTACGTTATCGGCAACAAAGAAGTAGTTTGTGGTTAAAATTCTTTCCCGGGCTGTTTGGCCGTAGTCCTATGTTTTCTGCAAAACCAGACGTTTCGGCAGTGGCATCGACTGCCGTCATCAGTGAAACTCGAGTGTGCTAACGTGAGGTGATCTACGTTAGTGACCACAGTACTGCGGTCAAGGCTGAAGAAAGAAGTACTTTCTATGGAAATATTTCATATCGAAAATGATTTTAAATATAAATTTTAGAACATGGAAGTCATGTATGGTTCTTCATACCGATATTTTTTCCGGCCGTGCACGCCCTTGGAGTTTGGAAAAACGCACAGTGGTCACACGTGGGGTTTTTTCTCGTACGTGCACGGCCGGAAGCGTCGTCACACGGCCGCTTTATAATCGGACGGGCAGCGTTGTTGTTTATTAACAGTCGATGTGTGATGCGTAGTAGGTCATGGATTTTGTAGATAAAGTTGTTATTGTTATTAAATAAATTATTGTTATTAAATAAATAACCTCTATTTATTAAGACAATTTTTTACATTACTATTTTTTTAATAGATGTCAACAACACAGTGGACACCAAAATTAAATACCAAGTAACAAGTAAATAAAAAAATGCTATTTAGCGGCATCTTGAACAGTCCGCGTGACCACCGTCATGCGTGTTAAAAACGGAACTAAAAACGCAGCAGGTTGCGTTTCGATGCGGGAGACCTTGAAAATGGAACAGAATTGACGACCCGTGCGTTTTTTCCACGTCCGTGTGATCAATTTCATTATTGCCTGTGTGTTAAATTCAATGGCAGACGGCCGGGAAAAAACGCTCGTGTAACCGTACCTTGGACGTGAACGGTCGGTAGCGTTCATGATCGTGCGCGGTAAATTATGTAGAAGTGATAACGCCAGTCACTCTTAAAATTCTACAAGGTGATGGCGGCCCTCTTCACACATATTTATGTGTCTGATAATTGGACTTTTAACGAAAGGTCAGTCGTATCCAAGCGGCTAAAATGAGATTTCTCAGGCACGTGGCAGGGTATACTCTCCGTGATCATAGAAGAAACTCAGATATACGGCAGGAACTGAATACTATGAGTATACTCGACTGGATCGCCCAGTATCGGCTGAATTAGTGGATGACTGCCACTAATGGATCGAATGGATGACTGCCGCATGTCCAAACAACTATAGAACTATAAGCCGAAGGGACATAGAGGCGTGGGACGTCCGAATAAGTGGTGGAGTGACCAGTCTAGACTTTGCAAATACTGCGGAGTCAGCATTGCGTCTTTATTTACATTATGCTCTGTATGACGGTGGTTGGCGTGTGGACCCGTGGTCTACCTGCTGCCTTTCCCCTATTGTAATACTTCCGCCCGGGCTCGACAGCAGCTAATTGCAGCGTGAATCACCTCACTGTGCGTCCAGTATGAAACAATTTTTTTTGCCTCGCCTAATACTGGTAAAATTTTGTTATATTTGAAATCAGCGAAATAATACGATGAAAATGACATAACTGCGGACTTACATGTTTTTGACTTTATTTGTTTAACGAACTTAATGGCTTTAGTTATTGTTATGTTGGTTGTTGCGAGCAGTGTTTTCTTGAGTTACCTGAGAAGTTACTAGAAGGACTGTTTAATTTTCATTTCGATAAAAGTGATATTACATGTGAGAGTTTAGCGTATCTGGTTTCCATTTATTTAATGCATCACTAAATGTCAAGTTAGTCATGGTAACAAGGAAAATAATGATGAAAATCTTCTTTATTATAAAATGGTGTAAGAGACAGTTTGACAGATAAATAGATAGGTAGCATAGGTAGTCAGAGAGAGAGAGAGAGAGAGAGAGAGAGAGAGAGAGAGAGAGAGAGAGAGAAGAGAGAGAGAAAGAGAGAGAGAGAGAGAGAGAGAGAGAGAGAGAGAGAGAGAGAGAGAGAGAGAGAGAGAGAGAGAATATGACGACGGACACCGTTCATACCAAACAATAAGTTTTGTTTACAGGGAAATTGTAACTGTTTCATTGTGAGTGACTGTTTAGTGATCCAAATTGACGTAGGCCTACACTGTTTGCGGAGAAGATTTGTTATGCAGCCCAATATATGAGTAAAGCGCTTAATCTGTTGTCATAGGTGACGAATAAAGCGGATCACAGAATGGTGACTAGAATCTGAGACAGAGAGAGGCGTTAATATAGAGGCTTCAGTTTAATTACAATTAAATTGATAATTAATATCCTACGTTAAGGTGATAGAAAACATGCTTGATTGTGTGAGGTTTTACACGTAGAAGTGTCAGCGGCAATCTTACGCCCAGTGACATAGGTAACCAGCATGACGTCGCGGCATTCACTTTGCGATATATGTATACGGTCAGGCGTTGACATAGCTTGAAGCGATTTCTAGAGCTGCTTTAACTATGCAACTATTCTCTACGCGTCAATCGGAAAGTGATAGTATTCAGACATTCAGATATAAAATGCTGAAGAAAAAAATGTTATTAAACTTACGCCTCTGATTCCTCTATTCCTCATACCCAGTAGCTTCTACTCCAAAATCCTTCGATCCTTCGGGCATTTTGATCTGTCGGCGGCAGTTTAAGAAACAAAGAACACGGGTGAATAGAATTTGTCGCATTTCGATTATGCTGTTCTACAGTTGTCTTTTGGCTTCAGTTTTTCTGTGTCTATGCTCCCATTGTTTTTTGTATTTTCTTTATTATATGACGTTGCTATCTTCTTAATGAATTTCTCGAGTGTTTATATTGTATTAGTTAGTGTTCAGTATTAAATGATTTGCTTCTTAGCTATACTAATTTGCTTTTGTATTTTTTGAGGCCTAGGAAGGTTTGCACTGTGAAGTCAGGCAGTGCAATTGAGCGTGTAGCATTTCAGGCAGTTAGTTTATAGAACTGGACCTAGTTGAAAGCAAATTTTAGAAGCATTGTTAAAAAAATAATGTCTGCCTCAGATTTCGTGAAAAAATAATGCGCTCGAATTAAAAATCAATTTGAGTACGAGCTAAACTAGAATTAAACGGTTCAAAAAAATGTAGAGGCGGGATTTCCTCCGAGAATTCAGTTGCGAACAGAAAACTACGAAAAACCAACGCACAATTGAATTTTGTTGCCCCGTGGGACACCCTTTAGTTACCGTTGTCGAGTTTGTTCAACACGTTCAATCTTTTATTACGGGTACCGGTTATGTGTGTAGGGACAACAGAGCAATTGCCCCTATATTAGTGAATGTTTTCAAATAACTTTGATTAAGGCTAATTAACGTTTAGTTACAGGTATCATTAATAATATGACTTGTTATAAATAATCACAAGAGAACTTTGTATTGTTTATGCAAAATATCTCCAGATATATTTAGTTTCTTTTATTTTTATAAATTTTTTGGTGAAGGGTTTGTGAGGATCGGTCAAAAACTATAAGACAGATATTAACTTATTTTTGTCGACGTTTCGAAATGATTACTATCATCATCAGAACCTGTGTATGAATACAAAAGAAATGTCAAACACAACAGAACAATTATTTGAGTGAACCTGTTTGTGTATGTGAGTGTGTGCGCGCGCGCGCTCGTGTGAGTGCATATGTGTGTATCCTTGTATATGTGAAGGAGTTGAGATAGTTTGTTTTACATCATCAATATTTTTCTTTAAAGACAACGAGAAAATTATAATATCACAGAACTTAATTTATACAATATTACAATTTAAATTACTCATAATGTAATGGTATTTGTAATTCATTATAAAAGCAGTAATCAACAATTAATTATTAGAATTGGTACAGAAACCGTTTATACATTTACTTGTCAACATATAGCATAGTAAAATATATTATAGCTAAATATATATTACAGGGCTGTTAAATTTGGTAATTATTAAAAGTTATTTTTATAATTACTGGTATTAAAAATTTTTTTGACCGATCCTCACAAACCCTTCACCGGAAAAATTGATTTATTGACGGTCACTACGAATTTAAGAATTTATTTTTATAAATATTAGCGGATGAAATGGTGTTAGTGGCAGTTTGTAAGCGAGAACTGGGATATAGTATAGAAAGTAATAAAATAGAGTATTTGGAGAAAAATTAAATCAATAAAGATAAAACTAAACTGATGATTATCAGCGAGGACAGTGTAGAGGTGAAGATCTAGATGGTGTAAGACTGGAGCAGGTAAGTTTCTATATTCTAGAAAGGATCACAAGATGCGTAAATCAAAGATAGAGTTGACAGAACGATGACACTTTATATAATTATGTCACTACCGACTCGGAACACAAAGTTTTTTATTGGTAAAAACGGGAAGTTTTACTTTATAGCCTAAACCTGTTTTCGCTTATTATAAGCTTCGTCATAGGCTGCCAGTAGGAGCTCTGTCCGTCTTGTTCTTGGCGACGGCGTCGACTTTTGAAGGGTCGATGTTGTGTGTGTGGGGTGTGATATGTTCGAATAATACGTGTGATTTGAATTGTGTCTGTTCGTTTAGGATGTCGTTTTTATGTGTTTTTGTGTGTTTGTGTATTCCCAGACGTTCAAGAGTGTCTAGTTTTCGGCCTTTCGTGTGTACGTATGGAATATTTATGTTGTTGTCGATGTTTGTGTGTGTGTGTGGTTTGCTTCAATGAGGTGGTTTGAAAAAGTGGATTCGGTAGTGGAGTGTAGTGCCTTTGTGTGTTCAACCTATCTTTGTTTGGCCTTTAAGTAGCAGAACACCCGAAAAAGTTGAACGCGTGCGGGCTGCAATAAACAAAAAGCTACGGCTTTTAGTGGGAGAATTAGAAAAATATCTGGGCATTCCACGGACTTATGTTTCGGAGATTTTGAGGGGAGATTTTGGAATTTATCGTGTGACAGCAAAACTCGAGGCACGGTTGCTATCGCAAGAGAAAAAAGAATTCCGTGCTTAAGTTGAACAAGATTTGTTCGATACCACTAACAGTGGCCAAAACTTCCTCAAAAAGGTTACAACTAAAGAAGAGCTGTGTGTATATGGCTATGACCCCGAAACAAAAAGTCTCGTCAGATAGTAACCGAGTTAGAACGTTATTAAACAAAGGTTCTCAGATATTCAAGATAGTTGTACTGTTCAACCAGAAATTCTACTAGCAAACTTATAGACAAAAAGAGATTGAAAACAAACCGAATGAAAATACAAAAGACAGTTTACATACTTGTTTTAACTTTTTGTTGTCAGTGCAACAAAGAAGTACAGAGAAGGACAAAGAAGTAAAATCCCAGCCGTTGAGATGAAGTGTTTGAGAAGCGCTACAAAGGTGACTGAGAGAGACACAAAGTAAGAAATAGGCTATAGACATTAGGGCTATTAGAAATCTGGAGATACAAGTACAGCCATGAAAAGAGAAATTGTATGCTGACGTTGTACTGTCATAAGGTTTAAGCGGACTTGGAAAGTACCGTATTTTTGCGTTCACAAATCTTACCAGTATTTTTCGTGAAAACGCGTAAAATATCGGTATGAAGAACCATACATGACTTCCAACTTCTAAGATTTATATTTAAAATCATTTTAGAAATGAAATATTTCAATAGAAACTACTTCCTCTTTCTTCAGCCTTAACCACAGTGCTGTGGTCACTAACGTATACCACCTCACGTTAGTGCACTCGATTTTCACTGACGATGGCAGTCGATGGCACTACCGAAACGTCTGGTCTTGCAGAAAATATTGGACTACGGCCAAACAGCCCAGGAAGGAATTTTAACAACAAACTACTTCTTTGTTGCCGATAACGTAGTACACATATAAAAAATTATCCCCTCCCCCTTCAACTATCATTTTCATTTATAGAAAATTACCCACTCCCCCTTCAACTACGCTCTGCATTTATAGATATTTCATTTACATTTCTACAGTGGATTATTACGACCTTCTGTTCAGGATACTTTATTTATCAAAATTAAGTATTTTACACTTGTTAAAACATAAAACGCTGTAGGTAAACTACCCATTCCCCTTAACCGGTCTTCACTAAAATTAACAGGCCTTTAGTCCTCTACAATTCAGGCACATATGAAAAAAAAATTTGATTCTGTTTGAATTTGCTGCAGTTATCGTTCGTCATAGAAAACAATCACTCTTGTTAAAACATAAAACGTTGCAGGTAAACTATCCCTTCTCCTTAACCGATCTAAACCAAAATCAATAGGCCTTGAGTCCTTTACAATTAAGGCACATGTGCAAAACATTATTTGATTCTGTTTTAATTTGCGGCAGTTATCGTTTGGCATAGAAAAAATTCTACACACAAACATACAGATAGACACACAGACACGCACACAGGTACTTTTTTGAAAAATGACTTTTCTTCGTGTTTTAAGGGTAGTACAATCAGAATCAGCCCTTATCTCGAACACGATTTTGGTTTGCCATCACCATATTCCCATTTTCTTATGGTACATGGAAGTAAAATGGGGTCCGAGTTTTACACGGACAACTTAACTCCATAACATATTATGTATTGTTTATCCCAGTGGTAACAGACTTTACGATATGGCTGTTCAGCTTTGCCGCAATAAATGGTATGCGAACATTGATCGTCACTAAAGAACGTGTTACACGGTAACGTATAACGATATTTGTAACGTTCTACTGATACAGTTCATTGTGTACCGGTTTCGTCATTCTGATTCCTGATTGTTCGTTTTTTATTTTGTATTTTAACTGAGTTGCTGTTCTTTTAATTTATGAAGATGTTTCAATTTTTCATAAGTCATGGAAGAAGGCTACGTTTGTTTACCATCGGTGGAAGTTTAAAATTATAAAACAAACTGAGGATCGTTTTGCTATCTGGGTAACATTGTTAGTCAGGATGGAGGTGCTCTTAGGGATGTGATAAGTCGTATAAATAAAGCAAAAGGAGCATTTGCACAGTTACGACCAGTATGGAGATCACTCTGTATACGCAGGAAGACAAAACTCAGAATATTTGACTCAAATGTCAAATCGGTTTTGCTGTATAGTTGTACGACCTGGAAAGTGACAAAGGACATCAACAAAAGGTTACAGACTTTCATAAACCGTTGTCTGACGTACATAATGAGAATTTGGTAGCCCAAGGCCATCTCGAACAGAGATCTATGGGAAGCCACAAGTCAAGAGTCCCATCCGACTACAGATAAAGAGGAGAAAATGGAGGTGGATCGGGCACAGCCTGAGAAGACCACCAGAAAATATCGCTAGACAGGCACTGAATTGGAATCCGCAAGGTAGCCGCAGACGTGGAAGACCGAGGGACACCTGGAAGAGGACTGTGGAAAGAGAGCTGCTGGTGTCAACAAGATACACCAGCATGGAGGGATGTGAAGGCCCTGGCAATGGACAGAACACGCTGGAGAAATTTCGTCGAGGGTCTGTGTTCCACCTGGGAATTTAAGGACTTAACTAACTAAACAGAGGTCGTTAAAAAACATAATTGACCAAACGTAAGCTTGAGGTCTTGGAAATGAGAGAAGTGTTTATATAAAGCAATCCTCTGGATGGGGGCTGCAAAAACGGAGACGCCATTTATACGTGTTTGGTCACGTGATTATTTGGGGACGTCATCGGGCGAGTGGTTTTCATTTAAAAGACCGTTAATTGAGTGAGCATCGAAATAGATGGTTAAAGCATCCTTAATAATAGTGTACTAATTTGAATTCTGCGTACGAAAAAATTTTGTGTTTTGGGTGCATAAAGAGATTGAGTACAGAGTAATCGAGACTTAGTAATTGGAAAACGTACAGCCACACGAATACAATCAAGAAGAATATTCGAGAAACGTGTACTTTAGAGGGAATGGACGAGAAGACATCCATTATACTGGTGAGTTTCCTGGGCAAATAGTTTTCCTATATTTATCAGATAGAATCTAAAGTATAGTAGGGTCTAGAAAAACAAAAACTACGTTTAATTATATTTTTGTAATTTTTCCCTTTCTTTATACTTAGCTTGTTTTATTCCAACTTTAACGAAGATGTTTCTTTTGACCAGAAATGTTAATTCTCGACCCAAGTTTTTGGTGGTATCCTCTTCCCCCTTTTCTTTATGATTTCATGTTTTTTTTTAATTTTATTTTTTGTAAATTCTTCCTACAAACATTTCACCCAAGTAGATATTTCTGTTGGGTTCGCTAGCTATAGTGTTCTGGATATTTCAGCCCTGGCCTTAGATAAATATGATATGATTGGCCGTATGTGTTCTTTTATATTTTTAATTTGTTCTCAGTTGTCACGTTTTCCCCCAGAGTGTGTCTCTTACAGTGGCGTGGCGTGGGTACATAACAGCTGTTGTCGGTTGTGATGGGCCTAAAACAGCCTAAAAAATAATTCGAATTTTTCCTGGTACCAAGTGTTCTTTTTAAAGCCAAAATATTCTTTCAGAGCTAAAATATCTTTTCAGAGTATTTTCTATCTTTCGCTGGTAGAAGAAGAGGGTCCCGGTTCAATGGGATCTGACTCCACTATACTTAGACAGCATAAATGAGGACACAAATAATCGAATTAATAATAATAAAGACAAACAGAGAAACACATAACTAAACGAACAAAACACATTTAGGTAGGTAGTAACAGCTGCACGTTGGTTCCGAAAACAAACATAGCTGCTAACTGAGCGTTTTTCCGGTTTGTACAGCGGCAACACATTGGGTGGACGAATGTGACCCCTCTCCGCAGTTTGTACAGTGACAACTGCTACGAGATCAATGACCACACACAGTAAAACATTGCCGATGTCCGATCCGGCAACACAAGACGGTGGAAGTGCCCAGCAGTTCGAAAGCAATGCTATGCTTTACTTCAAGTCTCCCTACTAATATTGTTCGTATTTAAATTTATTCAGTAACTAAACTATTTATTCTGTGATATGATTATTATTATTTTCTTTTATTTCCAGGACTGTTGCCGCCGGCAACAGCGGTTACATGGACGCCACGCTACTGGTCTCTTATATTCTAGTAATTAGTACTATCAGCAGTTCACCTTTGCTACCGAACAAGGAATGTGGTGACGTATGCCATTCCACTGCACTCATCACTGTAATACTACACATTTAAAATACGTTTAACACAGTTTCGGTGTGACTTGACTGTCTCTCACAAGTTATTTCTTGTAGCAAATAAAAAAAACACACTTTAACAAAATATTCAATAAATTACACTTACACCTAATGTACGAACGCTCAATCTAATACGCACACAAAATTACAACTAAATACGTCTTCTGAACGTCTGAATAATGTTTTCAGAACCAGTAATACCCCACCAACACAAGCACGAACTGTCATTCAATAGACCTTCCGCTCCTCAGGCGTCTCGGCAGTAAAACTGGTGTGCTTATAGTAAATGTTCCAGTCTAATCGGCTGAGCACTAAGTCTTGTAATGCATATGTATGTCTAATTACACATGGGAAAACTAGGTCAGTTGTAATTTTTGGGTCACTGACACACTGACACGTATATGTTAATGATTACGTGTAATGGCTGTTGGCAGAGCATGCAGTCGTGCCTAGTAATTGAAACCTCAGCTGTTTATAAACATGAGAGTCAGCTGTTTGTTACAATCAAATATAGCAGCTACGTGACGTACCAGCTGATATAACCATTACAGTTATTGTCGGTTGTAATGTTACACGTTGACCCTGAATACGTTGTAACACTATAATCTATTCTACGTTCTCGTTTAATAGTAAAGAAACTGTTATTTGTAACCCCGTAATTTTAATTACAGACACTTGAATATATTATTCCTGAAAGGTAGTAAACTATTTTTTACTCTTAAATTTCTATAATACAGACATAAGGGTTTTCACCAATAAGTAATGTTATGAGCAATAAAAAACAATTAAATCCTTAAATTCGTAGTGACCGTCAATCAATGATTTTTCCGGTGAAGGGTTTGTGAGGATCGGTCAAAAAATATAACACAAATTTTAACTTATTTGTGTTAACGTTTCGACAATGTTTATTGTCATCATCAGGACCTGTGTATGAATACAAAAGAAATGTCAAACACGACAGAACAATCATTTGAGTGTACGTGTTTGTGTATGTGAGTGCGCGCGTGTGCGCATGCGTATGTGTGTATACTTGTATATGTGAAGGAGTTGAGGCAGTTTGTTTTACACCATCAAATGTTTTTTTTAAAGACAACGAGAAAATTATAATATCATAGAACTTAATTTATATAATATTACAATTTAAATTACTAGTAGAGGGAAAGTGAGCGTATGAGAACACTTCCGGGTTCCAGTTGAAAACACTACCGGGTTCCAGTTCATGACGTCATAGAGGCACTGGCAGCTGGTGTCCGAGCTGTCCATGTGACGTCACTGTTTTGTGTGTGTGTGTGTATGTGTGTGTATGTGTGACTGAAACACTTCCGTGTTCCAGTTCATGACATCACACAGAGGCTCAAGTCGCTGGCGTCCGGATGGCTAAAACCTGTTTCAAGACGTCACGGAGGCCGCGGTTTCTGCATGTCCAAAATTTGGTAGCCGAAAACAATGTGTAGCGGATGGGGGTACCCGGAATTCGGCGGTTGCCCGGAGAGGCGATGTCATCGGGTACCGTTACTCGAAATTTTGGGGGTATCGGTTACCGTTACCCGAAATGTTTAAATCAACGGATGGGGGTACCCGAAATTTGCATGACAGAGGCCCTGGCAGCTGGTGTCCGAATGTTAAAACACTTCCGCGTTCTGGTTTATTTTGATGTAACAAAATAATCGTTCTCTCTCGAAATTTTTTTAATGTCAGAATTTTGGTACCCTAAATGATTAAAACAACGGATGGGGGTACCCGAAATTTGTGGGTACGCCCACATGACGACGACGTAGAGGGCGTGATGTCTGAAATGTTTAAATCAACGGATGGGGTACCCGAAATTTTCGGTGTCTGAAATTTAGTACCCGAAATGTTTAAATCAACGGATGGGGTTACCCGAAATTTTTGGTGTCCGAATTTTGACACCCGAAATGTTTAAATCAACGGATGGGGGGGGGTACCTGAAATCTCTTGGTGTCCGAAATTTAACACCCGAAATGTTTAAATCAACGGATGGGGGTACCCGACATGACGCATGTGTTCGACTGCGAGGCGAAACAGTTGGTTTCCGCAAAAAATAAATTATGGCCCCTCCGGGATTTGAACCCGGGACCTCCGGTACTCCAAACCGGCATGCATCCACTACACCAAGGGGCCGTTGTCGTTTAACTGTAATTATTCTTGTACTTATACTTCTCGTCTCTTACTTGCAACTATGAGGTGGACGAGTGATATCTACTGTTGTCCTATGTGTAAAACCATAAAAGCACAATATAAGTTTATTTATTATTAAAAATAAATAAACATTTTTTATACTTTTATTTTTTACCTCTCATCCTCTTCCTAGCGGCCAGAGGCGAATGAGAGACCGCTACGCTTTTTTTAACGTGGTTTCCCCAACTTTACAGATTCGTAAAGCAGGCCTACTCCACGTTATCTATCGCTGTACTATTAACTAATACAGTGGTAGATAATGATAAGATACACTATGCAATGCTAAGTCAATGTATAAAAGCAGTACATATATTTTTTATTTATTTACTTTATTTTTATTTTTTTATTTTTTTATCGGGTGTATATGTTGTTCATACATGATGCGTATTCACATTTGCTGTACCGTAATGAGTAATTTTCACACCCATGCTGGTCCTTGACGAGTTTTCAGGTATATCTACCGTGCCAGTGACCCGTCTCGAACTACCAGGACTACGTTTATGAGTATGTCTACCGCGACAGTGACGTAGTCAAGGTTAACACTCACGCACACACTACGGTACCTAATTCTACGTTTATGGACATTTCTGTCACGTAGCATTCACACTAACACCATGATGAAAACATGTTCACAACCGACTATATTTTATTTCGTTGCCGCAACCATTCTGCATAAAACAAAGCTTTGCGCAATGCACAGTGTAAGGGGGGAGTGGTAACGGGTTGACGATGAGGAACAGGACATTGTATGATGGGTACAAAGGATCTAGGAACTACAGGTGCTTGAATATCGTTTAAGTCAATCACCTCACCATGGTGATACAACTGTCGTAAGAAATTTGCCTTCTCAAACCCTTTTGTATAGACAACAGAACTGTCTGAAAAAAAGTCTGCAACGATGCGTACCATATTGTTGTACGGCACATTACCATCGTTCCACCGAATTCTGTGATAATGTGTTTCCAACCAGTCATTGATTTTTTGAAATTTCAGGTGCAGTCGTGCACGTTCGTACGGTGGAGCGAACAACACGATCCGAACAAAACGTCCGGTTGTTATATCAACTGCAACGAACTCTTTGATTACATATTCATTTTTGTCACCACGAAACGCTTCAAACTCGGCAATAACCGTCCTATTCAAGTTCATTTTTCCGAGTGACACTTGTTCGCATCGAATACGTTAATTTTTTCAAATTCCCCCTCTACTTTTCCTTCCAATACCAGTTCATCGTAAAGACGATCAAATGTTAGCTGTTGGTCATGACGACTGCTTTCCAATCGAAAAAACGAGGGGAAAAAGAAGGATGGTGGTACATAACACCCCTTGGCTACTACCTGATTAATGTACGACTTGAAGTGATCTTGATCATAAAACAAGCGAACAAGATATTTCTTTAGTACTGTTAATAAACAACCAAAACGGATCCACTCGGGTTCTGTGAAAACAAATTTTTCGGTCTTACTACCTTTAATCCGAACAAACGTTTTCCCAAAGTTACGACTGATCATCACACTCTTCTTCCTTTCACGGTTTTCACCTTCTTCGTGCAATAACATACTGGATAGTAGCTGTTCACGAAAGATCAACAAGTAATTCCACTCAGAAAAGTCAAGTAATATACGTTTCTTTTTTCCGTTTGTAAACAAAACACCCGGTTCATAGTTGAGTTCGTTAAACAGTCCGACGGTAACGAACTTAGTGTAAGAGTTAATAGGATATGCAAGAGATAAGTAAACGTTACACTCACAATGCCTGCTGCTGCTGCTGCCGCCGCTACCACAGTCACCTTCCATCGTTGAGACGGACTGATCTTGTTACAAGCTAGAGATCGCTAATACCTATCTTTATAAACTGGTAGAGGGGAGAACAAGTTTTTTATGACAAACGATGAACAGTATTCGACAACGCTGTGTACTGTACTATCCTATCGTGAATAATCAAAGCGTAAGCGGTGGTTTTATCTGGAAAATTGTTACTGGATTCAAATTCTAAACGCACATCAACGGCAGACGACTTGATTGGTTCTTCTTGTCTGGAACAATCGATGACAAACAACGGTGCTTTCGTTATAAATTCATTAGGTGTCAAAAGAGGCGTTCTGTTGCGACGGTCGTAGTATGATGTTTGAAAACGTGTATACATGTCGTAGAACAGTGCGTAACGTTTTTTTTCGATATCCTGGTTCAGGTTATCGTACGGATAGTATTTATCGTTCAGAAATAGCTTGACATTCGTTAAATTGCAGTGATCAAATTCCGACGCGTTTTTCGCTATATTGTTCTTTCTGTCCGTCTGAAATATCAGTATCACATACCGTGGTTTTTCAAACTGTGACGATGTCTTCAAGGTCCACGAATGTCGATTTGTCGTCGGTAGAACGGGATACTCGTGCAATTCCCAACTGCGGAACGGCATCACCAGTTCATGATCCTCCTCGATATGCTCCAATAGCGGTATTCGGTACTTGTTTGACACGCGCACATAGGGCATCTTCCAGTGTACTTTGTTTATTACGAGATTACCGTTTGCAGTTGCACCTGATTCTTTTAGCACCATTGCGTTCTGATCGGTAGAGGTACGCAACAGAATCAATTCTTGCTTAACGTTCAGCATGATGCGTGTATAGTCTTCGTTGAAACCGAGTAGCATTTTTAACGGAAGACAAAACGTAAAATCACCGGTACTCTCGTGTACTGTCAACGACTCATCGGTTGTCGTCACCCATCCTGCATTGATTAGATGCTTTCTTTCATGCTCATTGCTCGATAGTAACAATTTCACAGTGCTCGTAATTCCAACGTTTTTCGTACGATCTACTTCCACACCGCACACTTCGTAACGGATCTCCTCAAACAAGAAAGCCATTGCATTGTTGATTAATTTCACGTTCAACGCTGTGTCGGTAGCGTTAACCTTGGTCAATGTTCCTTCGATGTACAGAAAACTCTCCGCCGGTAAAGTGAAAACATCCTGTTGTTGGATGGGTATACGTATTTCATCGTTGTTACCGTATCGGGTGGAAGCATACGGTGTGTGCGTACGATATTCGAACTCAACGATTCTGTTATCGAAAGCCGCTCCTCGTTCGATAGCTAGAATTTCACCCGACATTATTTTAATCGTATAATTTGAATCCAAGTGAAAGTAAGAAACGCTTGTTCCTTGATGTCAATCGCTTCAACGTTGAACACCGACTACCATGATTCTTTCGTACACACTCCCTTTTTACAGGTGACGTTTGTCCGAAATACAATCCCATATTTTCAGATGCAGTCGTATCGTGATAACTTCACCGCGAAAATCGACTAAATCCCCGTCCTGATCAACGAGAGACAAAATTTTGTTGTCAACGCGTTGTACGTTTACCGGTAAGTATATTACGTTTGTCGGTGTTTCAACTATTTTGAAACCTGGTGCCACGGTCGGATAAAACGAATGCAACGTGTGCTGGTCCTGGCCGTCCTTGTACGCACCCTGTACGATATTACTCCGTACGTGAACGGTGTTAACTTTGATTATGTCGACGGGTACGTTCGACTCGTGTGTTATATACGCTTCCAGCTGCTGATTCTCCTTGAATCCTAACATACTTGCAATGGTATTCGGTGTATGCGAAAAGTCGATGACATGCTTACAGTAAATTTCACACTTTAATGTGTTGTTGTTTGGACGTAAACTGATTGTTCTCTCGCCTAACTGTTTCTGCAGATACGTTTCGATATCACTGATTTCGTAGGTGCCGGTAGGAAACTTGATGACGGACCACTGATCCTTGGAAATTTTTACTGGAAATGCATTATTTTTTCCTTCAGTAACGTTTGGTATTGAATTATACGATGTAAAATCCAATAGTCCAACGTACCATTCACCGTATAACTCGAGAGGTGGGAAAAAGTTACACACGAGATTCGCAGCGTCGGTACCCGTCACGGTAACCGTTAACGACGACATGCTGAAGTTTACTGATCAGAAGACGATAAAAAGTCTAAACATAAATGACCGCAGATGACCGTGTTAGGAGGTTGCTTCCGTTCATAGTTGTAACGAACGTCGGTTGTATCACCAAAATATTGCATCAGCTCGAGAGGTGGACGTAAATTACCGAACCCGTCAAAATAGTGTACTCGATTTCCACGCTTCTTGTAACATACCCAGTGGGTTCCCGGTCCGCTCTCGTCGTCCAAATTTACGATGACGCTTTCGTTCTTCCACGGCGCTGTATCCGGTAATGCGTTACGCATGTAAACACCTCTAAAATACGGTATGTTTAGCTTTTTTGCGTATACACGTAATTCATCTTCGGACAACGGGCGGAGCGGTATGTGAATTAGTTTTTTCGGTACGGACGTAGATACAATCCGGACGCAGTTCTCTTCTTTTTCCTAGCGGTTCGGACAGTTCTCTTCCTCCTCTTCTTCATCCCACCACCAGCACCACGACCACGACTACTCACATTCTTTTTATTTTTACGACGTCGACCGCTTCCTATTGCTGATTTTGCTTTCATAGTCGCTGCAACTGCTGTCGCATAAGCTCGTTCGCTAATACCCGAATCCAACGCCTTTACCCGTTCCCACGCTTTTTCCGCGAGTTTACGATCTGCAATACGTCTACTTTCGTTGTCTTTGTATTGAGCGTAAGCGATGTCGTGTTCGCGACAGGCTTCGTCTAATTGGTTGATTCCGCGATCACCACGCGCTAATCTTTCTTCAAGTTTCGTGCCCGGTCCACAGAATCTGTAACCCGGCAGATGTAATTCGACAGGTAGTGCGTCCACCGCTCGATTGATAACTGACGAAACAACGGACGGTACAATGTTTTTAAGCACGTTTCCGACGCCCCACCCCTTTTTCCTCTTAACGTTGTTGTTCATCGTAAACCGATCTCCAGCCTTTCTCTTCTGTGTTTTTATCGTATTCATCTATTAACCTTTTTATTTCCTTCGTGTCGAGTGAACTACGTGGCTTAGACAATTTCAATAAGTAGTAATCCAGTTGATACTGAAATGTTTTAACGACCTTATACATCTCGCTCTTTACGTATCGTCTCACGTCATTTAATTGTTGTAAGTTAACAGCATCGCTCTCTGCAAAACCATCCGCTACGTCTGATATTCTCTTTTCCGCTGCTTTGAAAACACCATCTTCGCCCAAGCTAACGGTGTTCTGCAACATGTATTTTACGTTAACCGCGTCATCTGCAAAAATCGGTGAACTCACTCCTGACAACCAGCTCTGCCCAAACAAATAGCTGTTCGATACTTTTTTAATGACGTTCGAGTCTACGTAGTTTTTGTTGACCGCATCGGTCGCTAGTTCCGGACTTCGAACGTTGATTACCCATCGATCTCGTGCATCGATGACCTCACCTCTCTCTTGACTCGAGTGTTGTATACAGTTGTCATCAACGTAATATTTGTTGACTACGTCTTTAACGTCTACAGGAGTATCAACATTTTTCAATCTACACCCTTTAACGTCCACGCTTTTACGTTCATCATCGAGTAGCAGACAATGTGTTTGCATATAAGTCAGGGATACAGCATCCTTTCCTGCATCCGGTTCGTTCAGATTGCGGATCTTTTTGTTTTCAACATCTATATGCCCATCATTCGTAATCTTAAATCCTACAGTATCGCGTAATTGTCTTTTTGTTTCACGTCGCACGCTCACGGCGCTTTGATGTCTACCGAACTTGTCCACAACCATTGTACGACTGCACGCTACAAATGATGTGCTAACCGTTTTAAGTAACGACACTGTGGTGACCATCGCGTGTGTAACACAATCGGATCGTCACCCTCTTTCCAACGAAAGATTTCTATACCGCAAAATGAACATCGAACCCTGTCAATTTCATTTGTGTAATGAAAGCCTGCGGCAACCATAGCGGTCGGACTGATGAAATACACAGGCCATGATGTAAAGGTTTTCAGTCTCTCGTTTTGGACTTCAAAGTCAGGTGTCAAATCTAATCCGCACATGTCGACAGTGTTGACAACAATGAGTTGTTACACCGACGTTCATAAAATTTATACGATAATGTTGGCTTCACGTAATTCCTCTACTACTGAGATGATTTCGTTGTCGTGTCCGGTGTGACCGGTGCGTTTTGAACTTACCAGCAGTCTCAACCGTTCAACCAGTTCGTTGGGATCGTTCCAATGTACGTAATCGATACCACGTCCGCTGCGTGGTGGGAACAATCGAGCGATTATCTCTCTGTACTTTAAACCTTTGTTTGTATTTACTTTAGCACCGGGTAAATAATAACGTTTATAAGCGTTAGTGTCCGACAATATAGACCTGTACGCTGCTAAATCGTTTTCATCGTAGACGCTCTTGTCGGGTTCTTTCATAAACATAAGTTCGTAGAGGCCCGGTGTGCCTCTGTATCGTTTTCCAGCTATGTAGAAGCTATCGTCTTGATTGATCTCTAACACCGAATTGCCTACCATCCATTTATCTTCAACGTTACGAACACCGTATGTATGATCCATCTTCTTATCTCGATCATCAGACAACGCGAGCAGTAAGTATTTCCTCGCGAGCGGACCTTCGACAGACTGTTCAACGTATTCTTGTGCTTCGTGTCGACCTTCGGGTGTTGATAAAAACTCTTCAAGAGTTACGTTCGGTGTTTCGACATCAGGCGTTTGTGCCAACACTTCCGTTCTGAGGAAACGAGGTTGTGATGGTGTTTTCGTCTCAACAGCTGCCTTCGTATCTTCATCTTCAACTTTTATTTTTTTTTTAATTTTATCACTGGAGTCATTCAACTTTTCCGAAATCTGGGTTAACGGTTCCAAAAGAGGTTTGTACTTTCTCGTTAACGCTTCATCGCTCTCTCTGATGTCATGTTTCAACGCGCGATACTTTTGTCTTATGTTATCGCTAATTGCATCGATTTCATGTGTCAGTTGCTTGTCATCCATCTTGACACTGATGACTTTCTTGCACAAACTATTCTATTTATGTATAAAACGATCGAAACCCACTCTGTATCTACCTGCGTTTATCGGTGAGTCCTTGTTGATGACTATGAATCCGTAACGATCCTTCCACGCTTCGGCGCACATCGCTTTGAACTCTTCGTATTTCATATCTGTGTTAACGTGATCGTTATAAACGTGACGTAAATTGAGATCATCTTGTCTGAACAAAACCAAGAAATTGGCATTATCACGCACCAGTTGCTTTGGCACCAGACTATACGTTTGGCAAAGGTACAAAGTGTCCACACCGCTATGCCGTCCCATAGCGAAATATTTTCGTATGTTATTCTGCCGTTCACATACCACATCATCGAACAACATGATTGAATTAGGTACAATTTCGTGCGGAGGTGGTACTTTATCGTTTTCACTGTATGTGAAGTACGTCATTCCTTCGTCAGCGAGAGTATTAAAAATGTCTTCCAACATACGATATTTTGGTTGAAATAACGATTTGGAGAACACGTACAGGTTCTGAAATCGCAGTCCGTTTGAATCGAATAACATGTTAAAGGCAACGTTTGACTTCCCGCTACATGATCCGCCGCACACGATACATCGAACTGTGTTTGGAAACAGTGGACTGTGTTTATTATATGCAACTTCACCGTTGTACTTAGCAGAGTCTACGTTCTTAACATTTAACTTTAACGATTGTTGTTCAATCTTCATCTTAACTCATTTACGTTCGGTTAAATACTGTGGTAATGTTATTATATCAGATCATTTTTATGTATCCACGAATCGTGTTTACCATCAAAGCCGAGCCAGCGCACTCGCACGCGATCACCTTTACGTTGTAATATTTTCTCAACGAGATACACATCACCAACGCTGGTTTTACTCAATTCTTGTTCATAAAACCCACCTTTTACAACGTCACCCGTGTGATCTTTCAACAAGTACGTAACCGGTACGGTTGGCTGAACTCTGTGCACTGTATATATCTCGTTCGTCCAGTTTGGTGTATAACCTTTAGCGAATGTGATTTTGTATTTACTGATACGCACTCGATCGCCTATTTTAAACTTATGTTTCTTGCTCACTTTCCGCGGTACGGTATTTTTTCTTATTCGTTCCAACACAATTTGCTCGTTGCTCTTGTCGACTTGTCGCGGCTTCATCTCTATAGTTCTATGCACTCTGTCGTTGTAGTCCATCACCAATTTAGGCAAAAGCGACAACCACCGATAATGGCCTTGCTCGCTGAACGCGCGGTACATGTTCGTTTTCAACGTACGATTAAATCGCTCTACGATGGACGCTTTCTTCTCGCTATACGTTGAATAGTGTTTGACGTTGTATCTCTTTAGTAAAGCTTGTACGGTAGTGTTAAAGTACTCTTTCCCCTTATCCGTTTGCAGGTATTTCATTTTATTTTTTACAATTATTGGTTCGAGAGCATGTGCTACTTCAACACCCGATTTAGTTTTTAAGGGAATCGCATATGCATACTTGCTAAATGCGTTTATTACCGTCATTAGATATTTGTACCCCTTGTTCAACTTGGCATGCGGTATCATTTCCACCAAATCCGCTTGGTAGAGATCGTGTAACCCCTTCACCTCCACCGCACGTCTGGGAAAGTTCCTTCTCACCGGTCTGTGCAATTCTTTTGCAATAGTTTTGCGTACGTTTTCCATATCGCCACCCGAAACGCGAATCGCAAAATTTTGGTACGAGATATACCGTTACGTTTTCACTGAACCTCACCGACTTCATCGTCGTTACTGACAGTGTGTTGCTCCTGCAAGCGAGTCTTATATCAACGTATATCGAACGCATAATTTATAACGGATTTTCTCGCTTGCTGAATTATCTCGCGTCTGGGTTGACAGAGTTTATAATGACCGTACGCCAGTGTTGTTTCACCGTCATCCAAGACATATCGTTTGTCATCGTATGGTGACAGCGATAATTTTGTAAGCTTTCTTGTGTATATGTTATGTTTTTCGCTTTGGATAGTCTGCGCCGTAGTATAAGTTTGAGAAGTGGTCTTTACACATTGCTTATAAAGTTGATGTTTCAACTGTGTAGCTATCGCGGAACGTGGCACACCTTTCGCTACCTTTTTCTCTTTATCGTTTGCCGTAACGAATGAATAACATTTTGCGCGCAACCCGACAAATTCAAGTATCGGTATTCCATTTGTTTCGTCTTTAAAAGTACCCAACTTTTTCTTGTTTGTTTCACTATAGCACGGATGTGCCTTAGGGTACTCCGACGTGTCAAAGAGTTCGAGATGCTCCTCCATGTCTTTGTACACATCGTCGGTGCGAATGTCGTACAACAGAGAGTCAGTGTCCGTCATACATAGACGTGCACGTGACCCGTACGTATTCATCGTGAATCCGTAATGGAACCGATACATAATCAGCTTACTAATATCCAATACACTGAACCCAACGTACAAAGGTCGGTTCAGTGTAATGGATATTTTTTTCATCGTGAGACCTACCAGGTCCTCGTTATAGATGAAAAAATGTTGTAGCCTGGGGTTAGCGGTTAGTTTGTGAAGTTTCTTCTCGTTTGGAACTAACTTGAAATCGATTCGCTTCCGTACGTTTTCCAACGATTTTCCGTACGGTGCGTTATTCATTAACTTAAAAAAGTCTTTTTCAAAGGTGTTTCTGGCTTCCTTTCGTCGCTCCGTATTAAAATCGATGAAAGGTTTCAACCATAGGCACTGTGTGAATGCTAACACACGATGAATCGCTTTCAACTCCATTCCTAGTTCGAGGTAGAGTTTCAATGTTCTGTAATGAACAATGTATTTTGTCTTGTCCTCGAGGGACGTTATCAGTTTCTCTACCTTACCGTTACTACACACAAAGTCTTTTAACAGCTTCATGCGATAGCAGTACGGTGAAAGCATACTGTCCGTAATAGTACACTTTTCGGGTGCTAAAGGGTAGTCACTGTGTAAGTCGTGTAGGTAATGTGGATACCCCAGATCGACTTCCAGGATATAACCGGTGTCATCATCGTCACGTAACGTGTGCACGTTCAACGTATCGATCTCTGTACGTTCCAACCATCGAAAACCTGACAGTGGTAAAGGCTGTGTCATAGCCGTTCCGTACAGGTTGGTACAATCGAGGTAGAGTAAATAGTTATGCGGCTTGCTTGCGTCATAATCGGGAATGTACGGGTTGTTGGCCTTGGAGTACCGATTAGAAATTGCTGCTAAGCCGCCACGGATACCTCTTTCGATGTACAGGTGTACGTCTATATCGCGGAGTAACTCTAACCTAACTCCTGTCATTTTCAGCATCGCGTTCCACGCTAAACCGGCGGTGGTAAAAACGTTACACGGATCGAGTTCGTAGTACTGCAGGCTCATGTTTCGAAAGTTTTCAAATACATCTGAAAGCAGTAGTACATCCGTTTTTAAATAAAGGTCATGATAATCACCGAACGATTGCATGTCGAAAGCCGACCAAACCGCTCGAGCGTGCGCGTAATCTTCTTCGTTTATATCCGACTCTGTCAACCCGTTGTAAAAATGTTCGCGGTCCGGTAACTGCCTCTCGTCAAATTTTGAATCGTCCGTAACGTATTCGTAAGGGTACACGCCTTTACGCAACAGTAAATTAACATTACGCGTGTAAAATTGATTAAGGATTTTAAATTTATCCGCGGATAAGTTGGAGACGAGTTTTTCAAGTGACGCGTTCATGAACCGCAGAGAATCGAGAAACCGGAGCTGACCGAGTGTAACGGAGATGTAACGTTCGCTTGTAGTAGCGATACACGTTATTTCATCTTCCTTGTACTTTCCGAAACCTTGCATCAAATGATGCGAGTCATAGCCACTTAAATTATGGAAAAAAACCGGAACGTGTGTTGGTATTTTGTAATTTATATTACACGCATTGTGAGCAGCGCCTAAATAGTTTCCCGTTATGTGACAATGGTTTCGAACCGTGTCATCCGTTAACGCCTTCTTGCACAGATGACAGTGCGTAGCGTTTCGGAATGACCGTTCATCGGCCGCTGTCATTTGGATCGGTTTATTAAACTTTCTATCGAGTCGTTGAACGTCGACTAAAAGCACACGAAGGAACGTGTCCACCACGTCTTTACCGCGGTATATTACAGGTTCCTTGACGGCGTTTTCCATCCAGTCAACTATCACATAGCAGAAACTGGCTGGTATATGATGTGCCACGTTTTTACCGGTGGTCGGAACAATAAACGATTCGAAGTCAGCGTATACCGTATAAGGTACGCGGTGACAAAGTGAAAAGTTTTTAAAATACATCCACTTTTCGTTCTCGTCAGGAAGTTTTACTTTCTGTACTGCATGCTGAGAACAGTTGCGTTCGTGTTCTTCAACTCGTTTTCGCGCCGCGTTAGTATCTTTATTGTCCGAAAATCGGTGTAGACAGTAGTTGCAGTAAAACGAAGCGCCGTTTCGTTTTGACAACGACGAAAGCATACGCGAAAGGTTCCGTATGAGGCAGTAGTGAGTAGTGTTCGCGTCGGACAGTAGCAGTAGGTTTACGTGGTACTTTCGACCGCGGTGTTCAGTAATACGTAAAGGATATACCTCGCCTTCGTAGCCAAAAACGTTAACGGATATGTTTTCGTTTAATTTTTCAAAACGTTTTATCTTATTGACTGCGACGGGATAAGGTATGTCCTTCATGTTTATTTCTTCTTCGTACGGAAGGTAATGGCTAACGCGATGTGGGTTACACGCGATCGGGTGTATACAGGCGAGCACAGACCACAAGAAACACTTTTCATCTTCTAAATTTTTCACATTAATAATTCCTTTCCTACTGTGCGACAATTTCGATGGTGTAGGTAGAAAGCTCGACCCCACAAGAGGATTGTATTTTGTAATATTTATTTCCACCGACTCGACACCATTTTCGACCCACCCGCTTCCGTCACGCGTGAATTTGTCAACGGATTCCATTATTTTCTCGCTAGCTATCGAATACTGTTCATCGATATCGTCATACTGTGACTTAAGTTCTGTACGCGATCTGAATACCGCATTACAATAAATATTTTCGGTGTTTATTAATTTTTTAAAAGATACACGAACTGCTAAATACCATTTTATATAATTATTTAATGCTACGGCTTCGCTACAAATCTTATCAACAATCGTGTGTTTGTAATCTAATAATACTGTTTGTGTGTTTAGTGTATTGTCAAGTATCATAAATTTTATAGTAATTACATTACCATTGATAGCACGGTGTTCGCTGCTGCTGCCGCTGCCGCTGCTGCTGCTGTTGTCGGTCATTGCGAAAGGAGTGAGGCCGGCTTCGCGTCGTCGGTTCCCTATATAGACAGTCCGGTAACCGGTGACTCTGTCGCCGCGCGCCCTTGACCGATCGGCCTCGCGAGGAGCAGCGGTGCGGGGTAGGTAGTCGTCCGGTCGTGACCGACGACGCGCGTTGCGGTGGGTGGGGTGGGGTGGGGAGTGCGGTGTAGGAAGCCGACGTCCGTGACCGATGCGGTGCGGGGTGCGGGGTAAAGGTGTGGGATGGCGGTGCGGGGTAGGGAGCTAGGTTGCAGCCGGTGTCCGTGACCGAGAGGTAGGCGAGGTGCGGAGTACAGGATGCCGGCGACCTTGGCCGAAGCGCGCTCGTTGAGTCGCCTCGCGCGGGATGTAGGGTGCGGGGTACGGGGGGCTGGGTTGTACGACCGGTCGTGACCGAAAGCAGATGGTGGCCCGAGACGACGCAGGGTGGGGTGCGGGGTGACCGTGACCGACGGACTCGAGTGGGGTGGGGGGTGGGGGTGGGGGGGTAAACCCGGTCGTTGCGGAGAGACAGACAAAGTAATTGAACAAAATATGTAGGCGAGGTGCGGGGTGGTGGCGAGGCTCTGGGTGCGGTGTGGGGGTGCGGGGTATAATGTCATCGTCCGGTCGTGACCGAAAGCAGATGGTGGCCCGTGACGACGCGGGGTGGGGTAGGAAGCAAAATTATAGCCGTTACCGTTGCGGTGGAGGTGCGGGGTAGGGTGTCGTGACCGAAGGAGATGACGCTTTAGAAGGAAGGAACGTGGTCGGGGGAAACAGAATAAATACGCCAGTGTTTCCCTGTGCAGTCATCAGTACTCGCCATGGAAGGAATCGTTGCGAACGCGAAGACAGTTGAAAATTTTTTACCAAAAAGAGACTTGTCAAGTCTTTCTTTAGGAGTAAAGTATCATATAATTCACATGAAATTTGTGAAAACGAAATTCGGGGAGTCAGTTGTGGTAGATTTGGAAGATACCGGAGCCTGTCCTCAGCCGGAGGATAAACTTTTCTATGTATACCTACCTAAAAGATGGTGTGACGTATTTACAGAGGAGCAATTGAAAGCTGTGAAGCCTTGTGTCCTATCACTATGCGTAACCTCACACACTCCGCTGGCGAACGAGAAAGTGAGCGTGCAGTTGGATATTGATTATGTGAGTATGATATTTCAGTACCACTAATAATTACTTATACAGAAGTGGTTATGTATTAATTTTTTCTCTTTTTTTCCAGACCAAATAAACGAGAACAGGATTGATTTATTATAATAATAATAGTAATAATAACATTAATAGTAAAATGTTTTTAAATGATGAAGTAGACTTCTCTATTTTTTTTGTCGTTTTTTAATGTTAACTATTCATTTTCAGAGAAAGAACAAGGTGTTGCTTGGATCTAATATTGTAGAAAAACTTTTAAACAGAGAAATAAATGGTAATAATAGATTATATTGTCAATGCAACATGATTAAATTCGATTATAATTTTAGAAATAATCGTAAGACACTGAGTAGATGGATATCAATACGAAACGAAAAGAATATTTACAAAATGAAAGTATTTATTCGTAATGAGTTTTTCAAACTCTTCAAAACATCAATTAGTTATTGTAACAACCATAATATTGAATATCTTCAAATAAAAGATTTGCTAATTGCTAAAACAAAGCTGGTTAATCAGATATACTATATGATGTATAATTTTACTGGTACAGCGTATACCTCGCTAGTAAAAAAATATGAGTGGTCAAGGCATGACTCTAGCGGATGTCCGCTTCGTAACCGTTGTCGCGTCTGTTGTTATCTAAGATATCAAAATGACTTTAATTCAGAATACATGTTTTTTTAATACCACACTAACTATCATTTGATGTGTCTACATTCTTTTGTATTTGATCAAGTATTATTAATTGTAGGAAATTATATTCTGTTTTTAATTATTAAAAAACGTATGTGGTTTATAACATAAAAAGTTGAGATAAACAATCATTAAAGTGTTAATTAAATTTTTATGTGTAATTAAATTTTTTAAAAGATTTCTCTCATAGTTACAGAAACCTTGTTTCGATGTTATGTGTTTGTGCGAATGCGAGGGAGATGTATGTCGTTCACCACCATATGGTGACCACTGTAACATTCTGAGTGCTTGTGAGTGGAGAGAATTTACACTCTGAAGAACAATTGTTTTAAAAAATTATTTTGACGAAAAAATGTAATTGGTTAAGGCATAATTCCACTGGATGTGCGCTTTATAAGCGTTGTTACCACTGTTATTATCTAAAATACTAAAAAGAGTTGAATTCAAGGTTTTGGTGTACCATTTTACACATGTAGTTAACACCATATTAATTATCATTTGATGTGTGTCTACATTCAGTATGTTATTATTAATATATTACACATCAACATTGTAATATTGTATGTTATTAATTATTATTATTATTGTTAGACATATAAGGCTTGTTTTGGTTGTAGTAAATGTAATTATTATTTTGTTAATTATATGTGTGTGTGTGTGAGAGAGAGAGAGAGAGAGAGAGAGAGAGAGAGAGAGAGAGAGAGAGAGAGAGAGAGAGAGAGAGAACCTTCAAGGCTGCAAAAGAGAGAGAAAGCGAGAGAGAAAAAAGATTATTTTGTATAATTATGTAAATATATATATATATAGATAAAGTGTCTATTTTGTTTAGTTATGTATATAGAGAGAGCGCGTATAATTTGCTCAATTATAATTGTCTTGTGAATAGAGAACGTGTGTGTGTAGAGACAGAAAAAAATTATAGCTTATGATTTGATTGTAAAAGCTTTCGATATTATTAAAACTTATATATATAAACCATAACCTACGTTATTTTTATTATTATACCACTTATACAAAACAATTATTCCTATCATTCTTGAATAAGCGCAAAAGCAGTTGAGATGTAGCAGCATGGAATGTAGCAGAAACCGGTTTTTATAGCGCTACATCTTACAACTTGCCTGAGACAGCTCAACGTCTGACAATAAACCACACACACACACACACACACACACACACACACACACACACACACACACACACACACACACACACACACACACACACACACACACACACACACACACACACACACACACACACACACACACACACACACACACACACACACACACACACACACACACACACACACACACACACACACACACACACACACACACACACACACACACACACACACACACACACACACACACACACACACACACACACACACACACACACACACACACACACACACACACACACACACCCACACACACACCCACACACACACACACACACACACACACACACACACACACACACACACACACACACAGAGCTTTATAAAACACGGACGCCAGCTATCAGTTCCTCTTTGAATACATTAACGGAACGTGGTAGTGTTTCACACACACACCGCTTGTACCAGCTTAGATGCTGTTTGACTGGTTTACAGGAGAATCGTCACAGGAGTAAATATATTTATTCAGTTAACAATTTTAGTAACGCATGATAAGAATATATGTTTTCTAAACAGTATTCAAATCGATGCATCTGTTTTATATTAACACAATATAAACATTATAATAATACAATATCCGGTTTTGAGTACCGGAGGAACCGCGTCGGGATGTCATTAATCACCAAATTTCGGAACCCGTCAGGTACCTATTGTCCCAAATTTTAACCGATCAATTTCGCGTAACGGTTTCTCCTCCCCGTCCAGAGTTTAGACATACAGGACTTGTTTTAGGGTGTACCCCCCCCCCCCACCATCCGTTGATTTAAACATTTCGGGTGTCAAAATTCGGACACCAAAAATTTCGGGTAACCCCATCCGTTGATTTAAACATTTCGGGTACTAAATTTCAGACACCGAAAATTTCGGGTACCCCCATCCGTTGATTTAAACATTTCAGACATCACGCCCTCTACGTCGTCGTCATGTGGGCGTACCCACAAATTTCGGGTACCCCCATCCGTTGTTTTAATCATTTAGGGTACCAAAATTCTGACATTAAAAAAATTTCGAGAGAGAACGATTATTTTGTTACATCAAAATAAACCAGAACGCGGAAGTGTTTTAACATTCGGACACCAGCTGCCAGGGCCTCTGTCATGCAAATTTCGGGTACCCCCATCCGTTGATTTAAACATTTCGGGTAACGGTAACCGATACCCCCAAAATTTCGAGTAACGGTACCCGATGACATCGCCTCTCCGGGCAACCGCCGAATTCCGGGTACCCCCATCCGCTACACATTGTTTTCGGCTACCAAATTTTGGACATGCAGAAACCGCGGCCTCCGTGACGTCTTGAAACAGGTTTTAGCCATCCGGACGCCAGCGACTTGAGCCTCTGTGTGATGTCATGAACTGGAACACGGAAGTGTTTCAGTCACACATACACACACATACACACACACACACAAAACAGTGACGTCACATGGACAGCTCGGACACCAGCTGCCAGTGCCTCTATGACGTCATGAACTGGAACCCGGTAGTGTTTTCAACTGGAACCCGGAAGTGTTCTCATACGCTCACTTTCCCTCTACTATTACTTATAATGTAATGGTGTTTGTAATTAATTATAAAAGCAGTAATCAACAATTAAATATTAGAATTGGTACAGAAAACGTTTGCACATATACCTGTAAACATGTAGCAAAGTAAAATATATTATGTATAGCTAAATAGAGATTATAGGGATGTTCAATTATAAACATTGTCGAAACGTCGACACAATTAAGTTAAAATTTGTGGTATATTTTTTGGCCGATCCTCACAAACTCTTCACTGGAAAAATAAAAAACAATGTTAAGAGCAATTTATTCTGATCTAGAATTCGTTTTCTAAGTAGGCGCAACAATTCTAGATCAGAATAAATTACGTTGTTAATGGGATTTAAGAATATCTGTGGAACAATTCACAGATAATTTAAAAATAATAATAGTTAATAAACTCCTACACAAAACAAACAACAGACAAAGAGAGAAAACAACAAATTCATAACACTAACATACGTCAATAACCACACTGAAAAAATACCCCACAAATTCTAAAAAACAAGATAAAGAATCGCATACAAAACTACAAACAAAAAACAGAACACACACTATCAAAACACACACACACAAAGCACAAATTTGATCTACCTGGTGTTTACAAACTAAATTGCTCAGATTGCAACAAATTCTACATAGGCCAGACAGGACGTTGTTTCAAACAAAGATACATTGAACACACTAGGACACTACACTACACTACCGAATCCACTTTTGCAAACCACCTCATTGAAGCAAACCACACATACACAAACATAAAAAGTAACATGGATATTCTACACATACACACAAAAGGCCGAAAACTAGACACTCTTGAACAATTGGAAATATACAAACACATAAAACGACATCCTAAACGAACAGACACAATTCAAATCACACGTATTATTCGAAAATATAACACCCCCACACACACATCAATCCTTCAAAAGTCGACGCCGTCGCCAAGAACAAGACGGACAGGGCTCCCAGTGGCGAAGCTTTTAATAAGTGAAAACAGGTTCAGGCTATAAGGTAAAACTTTTACGTTTTTACCAATAAAACACTTTGTGTTCCGAGTCGGTAGTAACATACTTATATTTAGTTAATCAACGGACACGTCATGGACAACGAAATCCAAGAAAAACAAGTACGTTGTGGAACAAGAACGTATATTGCTTTTCATAGCAACATATTGCTACGTTTAGACAAAAGACAATTGTTAACACTTAACACGTGGAAACATTCACAACAATACCTAGGAAGCATACATTTAACCACCTGTGTGTGTGTGTGTGTGTGTGTGTACACGCTTACAATGGGTGTTTATAACAGTGTGAAAATGCATCCAAACAACAAATGCACATCGAGTGGCAGTTTATTTCATAGAGATATGTATTTTCTTATAAACGTAAAAAACATCTCTGCACTTGTTGGGAAGTGTGTCACAACTCTCCCACTTGTGTCTAAAACGTCTTCTCTTTGCTGTTCATATGGTTCCACCATAAACAGGAATTCATGTCCTGTGTTTATTGAATGTGTTGTGTTAAAATTAAATTTGTAAATTCTCTGATTTCATCTGCGTTTGCATGGTCCAAACCACTTTATTTGTGTTTTTTTTTTTTGTCTGGCACATTTGTTTCACAAATATAGTTTGAAACCTTTGCATTCAATTTTTAAATTTCATTATTTAGAGTATTCCTATTGTTGTATGACTTATCAGTTCTTCGTATGTTGTTATTTTGTCGTCTGCACGTTATTTAAATATTTGCTTTTTTTTAAATGCTTCTGTAATTTCCTTTATACGGTTATTTGGAGAGTGTAAACGTTACTTACTTTATTGGGGTTATTGTTATTTCTGTCATCATTATCTACGCATATTTCCCGTTAGATCTTAAACGTGCTGTTTTCATTTTATATATTATTTCCTATCTGGTTTACAGATTTCTTATTTAAAGGGTGGCAGATTCCGGGATGTTAAGTTTTGAAATCAGTTAGCTGAATCACTTGATGACAACGAAGTCATAAAGGAGTTTGCCATTGCAAAAGGTAGACGAGTATTTTTTAACTAAGGTATATGATACACTACTTTTGTTATATTTCAATCATAATGAATTTTAGTTAGTATTTTAATTTTAAGTCATCACATAGGCATACATTCTTATTGTCTCACGATTCCTTGTATTGTTTCTGTAGCCGTTCGCCGCATCGTAAACGCGACAAAGTTCTAGTTGTGTTATAAACACAACAATGCAAACATTCCTAGTCGTCATTTGAAGGGAATCGCCGTATCTTTAGACTAGGTCTAGTGTGCGTGAATGTGTTCAGAGTTAAAATAGGGAGAGGGGTGGCACTCATAAATACTGCACAGGGCGGCAGAGCGCTGGGGCCGGCCCTGCTTGTACAGTACAACTTTTCCGGAAGTTGTGTAGGATTCTGATAATAAAACATATTTCTGAAGCAACAACGATATAATATTACTAGGAAACGGATTATTGATGCACGTGTGACCAGATGAATATAATACCGAGAATCGCCTGGACGTTGTGGGCAACTATTGTGTTTCACCTCACGGCATTATTAAAGTTATTTTTCTCATTTTCGAATGTTTAAGAAATAGCATAGTTTAAAAAATGTGGTCTTTATACATTGTTTATTAACACATGAATGATGAATTTTTTTAAATTGAAGAATATATTCAAGTGTGTGCCTATTTTACGATTTCTAATTAATGACCTTTCAAAATTTTATAAAATACTAGTTTTTGTAATTTTAGTTTTGTAAATATGTGATTAATCTTTTATATAATGACATATATCACTGTAATGTCATATCATTATACGTCAAAATACAATCGACAATTCGTCAATACGTTGAATTTCTTATGACACTGAAACTCACACAGTAATATTTATATCCGGTTATATAAAATTTAAACTTGTAGAGGTAATAATTTATTTACGACTATACAATTCTAGACATATGATCACTAAGATTAATTTATTATTTCCAGAAACATGTTATAAACGTATGCTTTCTGTAGCAGTTTAGTGTAAAGTGATTATAGCAAATCACTATGTGCGGACGTCCGTAATTAGTGACGCGTATGCTCTTGCTTATTGTGATAGTATTGATTGGGCGTTATTTATTGTGTGTTATATTAGTGTGTACTGGACAGTTGTAAGTAAACATTCCTCTGGTGTTCAATTATTTGAATTCTACTGTTGTGGAGAAGTGTAACAGGTTGGTTGAGACATCCAGTGCTAGTGACATCAGTCACTGAAGCAAGAACTGCAGCCGGAGGTTGGAGTACCTGAGACAAACGTCGAGGATGTGAGGTGTCATAGACGTAGAGATTTGATCAGGATAGGAGATACTGGACGACTGCATCAAACCAGTCACGTGACTGACGCGTAGTCCTTATGACGCGTGTTGTTTTTAGAACATTATTTTTACACTATTTACATAGTACGGTGACAAAGTATAACTAACAATAAAACTCGAAAGAACTCCGCAACTATAAGAAGTCTCATTCTTATCTTCTTCTTCTTCTTCTTCTTCTTCTTCTTCTTCTTCTTCTTCTTCTTCTTCTTCTTCTTCTTCTTCTTCTTCTTCTTCTTCTTCTTCTTCTTCTTCTTCTTCTTCTTCTTCTTCTTCTTCTTCTTCTTCTTCTTCTTCTTCTTCTTCTTCTTCTTCTTCTTCTTCTTCTTCTTCTTCTTCTTCTTCTTCTGTATTTTTAACCAACAAAAAATTAGTAACAACTGTAGTTGCGTTGTTGTAACCTATCGAGTGGCTGCTAAGCTACAACTGTTTGTTTGACGTGGTTCCGGAGGTGAAGTTGAATCATTAGAATGAACCGTTCTTCTTGAAGACAATTTATTGTGATTAGCAAAATACAACGAACTTTTACAAGTTACTTTATACAACTCTTCTTGACAAACTATAAGTCAGTTAATTCAATTACTCTTTTAAACTCTAAGTACCTTCAGTTACTAGTACTTAGTTCACAAATTAATGTAACTACTTTTAGTTACTTCAAAAATTACAAAGACAAACTATTGACAACATCTGGTTTTCCGGCTCTCTAAGAACACTTCCAACACAGATCAAAATCAAAATGAGAAAAGATGCGTAAGTTCTCTTGGACCTCTTACACAATCAGATCTGACTTCTCCAGCGAATGCTAGAGTTTTTATAGTACATCATCGTGGGTGTAACCCTTAAGTTTAGTGGTGGGACTATTCCCTCCTCTTAATTCTAAAACCTTAACTATGATAGGCTTATTCTATTGGAAGTGAGGGTAAATTTCTTATAATTTTATAAGAACTACCACTATTCGTCAGAGACTGCATCACGTGACCCTACGTCATTTGGTGGGGTGTCTTCCCCCTAGGATTAAAGTTCTCACGCAAGTAATACAATACCTGTCTTCACACCTGAGGCCAATTTATTTGACTTCACCCCTGAAGGGTATCAACTTTATGTGACATTTTATATTTTCTGTCTAACTTGTGTCCTTCATAAGACTCCCTCTGATTTTCATAAATCTGTCATCCTTTCATCTAAGAGAGTGGCTTTTTAACCGCCCACAGCTGCTAGTCAAGATAAAGGCTTTAAGAAACCTGGGGTTGCCCATAAACTAAACTTTATGATTGTTGCTTCTCGACAGCTATTCATAAACTAAACTTTACGATTATTGGTTTCTGATACCTGTTTTTCAGTAAGAGGGTGAGATCTGAACCCTGGGAAAATTCTCTAAAACTATTTTTATGTACGAAACATCTGTTCGTTTCATTGTTACTAAATGACAATGCTTCTCCCTTTCACTTCCAAGTACAATTATGATACAATTACAGTAAGTACAACTGACAATTACAACAGTGTATTATACAGTTTCGACTTAATCTAGACCGACTTAGTCTTACTTATTTTCTGTATCACTGCTTTCCGTTAGTAATACACTATAACAGCACTGACAAAAACACACCTTCCTGGATATTTGAGTGTTTGCGCGCTCCCGTCTCATTTTCTCACACTTTAATAGTTCAAAATGAGCAGTCCAATATCGTATTGAACTTCAAATGTGTAACGATATTATTTTGTTTATTCGCGTGATAACGAATTCAATCAGCGTATCACGTAACAGCTGCTTCAGCTTAGTTGCCAACAAACAGCTGACTCCAAACACTTGTAAGTTTCCGGATCACGTGTCAGCCCTCTGTCCCGTTAACAAACCTGCTTCTGTTTCTACATTCCTCTAGATACATGTGGTTTCCGTAGAATGTTTTTCTTTGTCAACGTGTACAAATATTAAGTCATAGTGACGAAAATGACCATTTTATTTCACTACTACTCTGTATTGTTGTAATTAACAATTAAAACATAATGCTGACAACAACGCTAATGTTAATTACAATACAAAAAAGACATAATGACAGAAACATGAACACTAATCATAAAAATAAACAACTAATGTATAGCCAAATAGTTATTGTACAAGTGTAAGGTGTCATTTTAGTAAGGAGTTGTAACTGTGTGAGTCTGATAATAGTTTAATGTTAAGTAAGTACGATTCACCTTTTCAAGAGTAATGTGTGACAATTCAAATGTCTTTGACTGAAAATAAATAAGAAAGCGAGGATGACAACGACGACGATGACGATGATGATAGGATAGATTATATTATCAATGTGTTATTCTTTATAGGGGCCGACTTGGCGAGTTAGGATTGAACAGCGCTCATTGCGGTGGTAACAGCCTATAGAGAGGGTGAGCATGAATGTCTGTAAAACAGGTAGTTAGCTATAGACTACCATGGAAGAAAAGATGTAGGTATGCCCAGAAGAATATGGCAGGACTGAAGACGGAAGAGCCTAGTCTTTGAGATGAAGAAGAAGACGTGTTCTGTAAAGAGTACACTAGTATATAGTTCCTAGGACATTCCACAGCGTGGATATTCAAGACAACGTACGTAGTGGGCCATAAATCGATTGAAAAAGTGTAGTTTTTTTAATAACTTTCAGTGATGAAAGATTTTGTAGGGGTCGATTATTAAGTACACACAATTTAAAATAATTTGTCGAAATTTCGAAACATTATTACTGATGTTCGAAGTTCAGTGTTGTAATCAGGGCCTGTGGGCTACACGCGCAATACAGAAGTAATAACCACGCATATAATGAATGTTAATATCCATTGAATATTTTAGTTTTCCTTATTAATACAAGAATACCAATAAGGTTACATAAGGTAACAAAATAAATAAATAAATAATTATATACATAATATTCAAAAAACACTGACGATAAGTGTATTATTGCTGTATCACCTTTACAAAAAGTACAGACGATGACAATAAAGTTTGTCGAAATGTCAATAAATGACATCCATTGTAGTCTATATTACGAGGCAGGTGCGGATCCAGCAAGCAGTTGGGGGGAGAGTTGAATTTGACTTTTTTTGGGAGGAAATATGAAAAGTTGGACTATGCTTTAATGGTCTACATTATAAATGATAGGATGAGAGCAGACACAAACACAGTGCGTTATTATCAACACAGTAAATTTATTATCGTACAAGTATAAAGTCATATCTGTGTTTGTCAGCCATTATTCTTTTAATAAAATTCACTTACAGTTCAAAGTGCACACTGCTCATTTAAGGCGTTGGTAGGATGGCCTCACTGATCGTCGTGTGCTACAGTAGAAACAAAATACAGATACCAATGAAACCACTAATTACCACCTTAATTAGTCATAAATAACTATTTGAAATCAACAAGATACTTTCATACAGTAATTTTAGTTAAATTTGTCCATACGCAATAATAATTGCAACTATTAGAGTTCAACACTAATTAAAACACAATGATCACTTCGCCACAATACTTCGATCCGCACTTGAATAAATCGCCAGCTCTAAATGACTTCTAAGCCGGCCGCTGTTGTTATATATAGCCTGCAGATTTTCCAGAATAATTTTTTATGCCAGCATAATTTGGGTAGTTACCAAGCACTCGAAAGGTCTAAAGGGTACTTTAGTACCCGGCCTTGACAGAGACACGCACCTGCTCGGCTAGGCGATAAACGTGTAGAACGACACTCTCGACTGTTCATGAGCGTTCCGTAATTATCATAACAGCATGTATTGTTACTTAATGCGGAAAAAGTGTTACGTAATACGGAACGTTCTGCAAGTTTCTCGAATATTTCAGCTGTAATATGTGTGTGCGTACATAATTTTGCGGCGAAAGGCAATTACGCGTCAACTATCGGGTCTATACCAGACCATACCGGTCAGCGCAGTGTGTTCAAGGAGACTGTTTCTAGTGGATTCTCGAGAACGCCTGTTTGTTTAACAAGTCATCTAAAGTGACAGATTATTCTGGAAATCAGCGGGGTATAAATACAGCCAGCGACGGTCAATTCAGTTATTGTCGGGCGATTACACAGTGCGTTTGAGTGGCGATTACACAGTGGGGTTCGAGGTATTGTGGCGAAGTGTTATGTGTTTTATAATCGTGCGGGACAATTGTATTACAATTGTGTTTTATATTAGTTGACATTTTATTGCGTGTGAACAATTTTTATTTGATTTTACTGTCTTGTTGATTACAAACTGTTTAATTGTGATAATTAAAGCTGGTGATTAGTGACTTAATTGATGTCTTGTATTTTGTTTTCCACTGTACCATACGATGATCAGTTAGACCGTCGTAACACTATCAAACATAAATTAACATGGTGGTAAGGCACAGTTACAATTTGAAGTAATTTTAGAGATAAAGTATGATCCTACATGACGTGATATGAATTTTGTATCGTATTTACGATCACAAAACCATTCTAAAATCACAAAAAAAGAAAACGATTTCGTATGATATGACAATTTGGGTGGGTATTTCTCCCATTTCCCCCGGTGGGGGGGAGGTACCCGCGCCAGTTCCGAGACGTGTGTACAAACCGCGGATACAGTACTACTCGCGGCGCATGCGCTGTTCTCACATATGACCAGACAGCAATTGTGTCAACTGCTGTTTGTTATTTTTGCTGTATCTCATATTACAGTCCGCTGTAGCTTGAAGCGATCAGTTTTCCTTGTGTCTCATAAATAGTGGCTTTGCTTTGCTGTGGGTGACCTCGAGTTCTACTTTGACACGACTTCTCTCCCATCGTTTATCTACTTTCTGTTAACTTGACATACAAACTGACACAATGTGTTCATTTTACATTTTCTTGCACTAATTTAATTTCGACTCCAGTTCTAAAGAAGTATATGCTCCAATAACAGCGTTTTTTTGCTGTCAACTTCTTCCAGTGTACAAGACATTTTACAATTGAATACATTTATTTAACATAACCAAACAACGTGCGCGCGCGCGCGCACTATATCATCAACAATTTAACTATATCATGAACGACTCGTTGGGCGTTTGGTGAAACATATTAATACAAAGGTTTTTAAAATGTATAAACACTTGGTACTTTTCACAGTTTTTATTTAACTCTGACAGCTGTTTCAGCTTAGTAGGCTATTCTCAAAGAGTTGTTCATTGATTGTCTTTGAGAAAAGCCTAATAAGCTGAAACAGCTGTCAGAGTTAAATAAAAACTGTGAAACGTACCGTGTTTATATATTTTAAAAGCGTTTGAATTTAACAGAGTTTCAGTACAGTGGTGTAACTACGGGGGTGGATCACACCTATTAAAAAAATCAGTGAAATCCCATAATCACTTTAAGTATGGCCATTTATAAGCCAGTTATGTGTGTTAAATAAGGTAATTAATACTGGAGGCCTTTACGTGATGAAAATCTATTATAATTTAAAGACTTAAAGAAAACTAAAAACTTGTTTTCGTGATTTTCACTCATCAATTTATTTAATAAATAATACACCACGACAGCTGTTTCGGCACACAGTGCCTTCTTCAGATGGTAAGAGCTGACTAGTTACGTACAATAAAATATCACATAAACCCAGTGCTATGAGAACGATAATCGACTTAAGTTCGAACAATAAACAATACACATTACATATACACAACTATATACAAATTAGAAAGGAACGTACATTTACTTATATAATTTCAAATTTAAAAGCGGAGAGCTATTTAAATCAGTTTGGTTGTTCAAAAGCAAACCTAAATCTTTACGCTTATTAATTTCGGTGGCTTCAAGTAAATCAAGTTTTTTACCTTTTTCCAATACATGTAAAATTTTAAAGTTATCATTAAAATTATGATCTTTTTCCAACAAATGATTCGCATAATTAGATTTACCATCCTGATATCTCAAACTGTAATTGTGATCGTACATTCTTTTTGAAAACGACCTACCAGACTGGCCAATATAAATTTTGTCACAAGACCCACACAATAACTCATACTCCTGACTTTTGGAGTTTCTCTACTTTACTCTTATTATTCTTAATATATCTACCAAGAGAAGATTAAATAAGGGGGGGAGGCGCGATGAAATCTAACTGAAGTAAGGAAAGAGAAGTCGGCGTGATGAGTGGGGACCAGAGCAGTATCAGATGCAGACATCAAACGGAAGGCAGCAGTAAGATCGCTGAAGCGTTAACTGTACTCAAACATACACTGTACAGAGCCAAAGCCAAAGTATCGTGTTTGGATAAAGTTCCCAACAACATGTTTGCTTGCAAGTTACATCCTTGTAGCCTACGCTTACATCACTTTGTTTCCAAAGGTAGTTTTACCCATTTGTTATGTCTTGTTATGTCTTGTTATGTCTGTCTGTCTGTCTGTCTGTCTGTCTGTCTCTCTCTCTCTCTCTCTCTCGTTTGCTATTATTTTATGATAATTGCGATAATTTGGTTTCTGTGGGTGACTGATTACTTTGGTTATGTATCGGTCCAAACAAACGTTTGCACCAACCCTTGTGGAAAAAATTGGAATCTCTCGAAATGTGGCTTTACCGTAGAATACTGAGCATATCATGGACAGCACATATAATTAATGTTGAAGTTCTTAGAAAGGTGAAGAAAGATAGGGAAGTTATTATTCACAGTGAAGATAAGAAAGCTTCAATATCTGGGAGATCTCATGAGAAATTAACAGAGATTTTACTTATTGCAGTCCTTACTACAGGGAAAAGTACTTGGAAAGAGAGGAGTTGGGCGACCGAGAATCCCATGGTTGAGAAATTTAGTATCTGGTTTGGCATGAATACAACTGACTTATTCCGTACAGGAATGCAGAAAGTTATAATAGTCTGTATGATATCTGTTGATAATATACTAGAAAACTCTGCATTCAATTTTAAGTAAGTATACCTGTTATTGTAGAGTGAAAGTTTGTATTGTGCGGTGGGAGGTCTAGCTACCTGGGCGGGGCCTCAGCCCACACACATGCTTGTTTACTGTGAGAAGTCTACAAAAGTAATGTTCTGGAAGTTTTAAATAAAAGGAAAAATCTGGAAGCTTTTTTCTATATAAACAGAGATGCACTCGACCAGTTAGTTCAGTTTTAAATCTGCTTTTGTAATGTGTATTTCGTGTGTCCGTTGTATGTATACTTGCTACTAAACTGTTCTTCAATAAAGCGTGTGTTTGCTCCTGTACTTAAATTATTAATTATATTTACCCATACCTCAACAGGTTATGGGCCCAGTGGCATTTTAAAATCGGAGTGCAGTGTGTAATTGGAGTGCAAGTATAAAATATTTGTGCAAAAATGGAACCGAATATAAAAATTGAAAAACTTCGAGACAAAGATAATTGGCATCAATGGCGCTTCGTAGTACGCACATTGATGGAAGAGGATGATGATGTGCTGGATGTTTGCGAAGGAAGATTAGCCGAGCCAGCTGCAGGTGCAGAAGATCGTGACGCGTTGTTGGAAAAGTTCAAGAAGGCGGACAAAATTGCCAGAAAGTTAATTGTTACAACAGTGGAGAGAAAGCCTCTCGAACTTATAATGGGTTGTTCTACTGCCAAGGAGATGTGGGACAAATTGAATACAGCATATGATCTAAAATCTGATGAAAATCTGTCGATGATTCAAAAACAATTTTTTGAGTTTAAGTGGACAGAGAGTGAAAGTGTTACGTATAATATTTCAAAAATAGAACAGTTGGCTAGAAAAATGAAAAATCTCGGGGGAAAAATTGAAAAGACTATGGTGATGACTCGTGTTTTAACATCTTTGCCACAAAAGTTTAATCATTTTCACAGTGCTTGGGATTCGGTATCTGACGATAAGAAGAATCTCGAAAATTTGACTGAGCGCTTGATGGCAGAAGAATTTAGATTACAAGAGCAAAAGGAAGTACACGAAGAGACGACAGCGTTGCTAGCTAATCTGAAAATCGGTCATAAAGAACAGAAGAATGACTCTTATAAATATGAGAAGAATAATTTGAAACAAGAGCAGTGTTATAATTGTGGAAGACAAGGTCATTTAAAAAGGGACTGCTTCAGGTGTTATACGTGCAAAAGAAAAGGTCATAAAAGTAACAATTGCTTCATGAATAAGAATAATGGACAGCAAAGATGGTCGAATAATCAAGAAAGAAGTAACTCGTCTTCTGGACAGAAGAAATCAACATCGAGGATAGCACTAATAGGTGACAAAGGCAGCTGTGGCAATCGGGATGATCTCTGGATTGTGGATTCGGGTGCGACGGATCATATGTCGAAGCATCGAGAATGGTTTTCAACGTTCGAAGAATATACAACACCAGTCAGTGTAAGAATGGGCAACGGTATGACAATGTCTGCATATGGTAAAGGTAATATTGACTTTGAAACTTATAAAAATAGTGAACGAGTAGAAGGTACTATCTATAATGTATTATATGTTCCTGATTCAATGTATAATCTGTTTTCTGTTAAATATGCGGGTAAAAGGGGTATAGATTATGAAATAACACATAATGCTACGAGATGTACTTTAAAGCATGGTAATGAAATTCTTGTAACTGGTTCCGAATATGAGCCTGGTAGTTTGCTAAAATTAGACATTCAAACTTTAATTCCAAAAGAATGTAACGTGGTAGAACAAAAGAGTAGATCGAGCATTTCCAACGGTAATGTTTTACAATTATGGCACGAAAGACTTTGCCATCAAAATGTAAAACATGTGAAGAATTTTTTGAAAAATCTAAATATAAAATTTACGGATGAAAATTTCTTTTGTGAAGGTTGCGCTTATGGCAAAAATCATAGATTGCCTTTTCACAAAAAGATCGATCGTGCCACTAAAACTCGCGAAATAATTTATACTGACGTTTGTGGTCCTATGGAAGTAGAGTCTCTCGGTAGAAAGTTATATTTTGTTTCTTTTAAAGACGATTTTTCAAGTTATAGAGAAATTCATTTTATTCGAGAAAAATCTGAAGTAATAGAAAAACTAAAATCATTTTGTATCGGGGTTGAGAATCAATTTGCAACAAATATTAAAGAAATTCATTTTGATGGTGGTAAAGAATACGATAATAAAGCTGTGATCTCTTTTTTTAATTAGTAAAGGTATAAAATATTCGATTAATGTTCCATATACGCCCGAACAAAATTCAATTGCAGAGCGCGATAACCGAATCATTGTAGATGCTGCTCGATCAATGTTATATTCAAATTCAAACTTACCTCTATTCTTATGGGCAGAAGCAATGAATACTGCTGTACATGTAATTAATAGAACAGGCCCAACAAAACAAAATAATAAAACTCCTTATGAGTTATGGAATGGAAAAACAGCTACTGTTGATAGATTTAAAATATTTGGAACCATGTGTTATGTACATATATCAAAAGAAAAGCGTAAGAAACTTGATAAAAAATCGATGAGAGGTTATCTGGTCGGATATCATGAGGATTGTAAAGGTTATCGTGTATATATTCCGGAAGTGCGAGATGTCATTATAAGTAGAGATGTACTTTTTAAACCTGAAAGAGTATTAGCTGATTCAATTATTTTGAATTCTTTGAACAATAATAATAAAGAAACTGAAGAAAATGAAATTATAACTCCTAAATATAATGAACTTTTACTTAAAAATGAATCAAATGAGTTTGAAGAAAGAGAACCTTTACAATCTTCAAATAGCGATAACAATCAAACTGGACGACAATTGCGCGATAGAACAAAATTAAAACCTACAGAATATTATGGATGTCCGATCACGTTTATTGCTGAAAAGTTACCATCTAATTATAACGAAGCAATTACAAGTAAAGAAAAAGATAGTTGGCAAGCTGCAATGCAGGACGAAATGAACTCTTTGTATGAAAATAAGACATGGGTATTAGTGGAAAAGCCAAAAGATAAAAAGGTGATTAACAATCGTTGGGTTTTTGTGAAGAAGCTCAATCCAGATGGTACAGAACGTTATAAAGCGCGGTTGGTTATTAAAGGTTATTCGCAACAGAAAGATATAGATTATAAAGAAACTTTTAGTCCGGTTGTTCGCTTTGATACAATAAGATTGATACTTAGTATTTCTGCTCGTGAAAATTTTCATATCGGTAAATTTGATATAAAAACGGCTTTTTTATACGGTGACTTAAAGGAAGATATATATATGAAACAACCTGAAGGTTTTGATGATGGAATCTCACGCGTATGTAAATTAATGAAACGTTTTTACGGCTTAAAACAAGCACCAAGATGCTGGACTGAGCACTTCACTAATTTTCTTGTAAATTTAGATTTTTGTCAAAGTACGGGTGACTCATGTTTATACATATATAACAATAATAATAATAAGATCTTGTTAGCAATTTATGTTGATGACTTAAACTTATTGCAGCTTCAAATGAAAGTTTGATTGATAAATTGTTGAATGATTTGATTAAAAATTTTAAAATTACTAGTACTAAAGAAGTTACTCATTATCTTGGAATGGAAATTTGTAGATTGAATGATGGGTCTGTTTTCATTCATCAAAGTACTTATATTAACAAAATCTTAGAGAAGTTTAATATGTCAGAAGCTAATATTGTATCCACGCCAATTGATTGTAATCATGATGAATATTTATCAAAAACTATTGTAAGTAATGTACCTTATCGTGAAGCTGTCGGCAATTTGATGTTTTTGCAAATTGTAAGTCGTCCGGACATACGTTTTGCTGTAAATATTGTATCTAGAGTTTTAGACAAACCAAGTGTAGCTCATTGGTCAATTGTTAAACGAATTTTACGGTATCTAAAAGGTAATATTGATTTTGGATTACTATATTGTAAGGATGGCAACTTTAAAGCTTATAGTGATGCTGATTATGCTAGCGATACAGTTACACGTAAATCAACTTCTGGCGTAGCTTGTATGTATGCAAATGCTGCAATTATTTGGCGAAGTAAGAAGCAACAATCTGTATCATTATCAACAACCGAGTCAGAATTTGTAAGTGCAGCATTAGCAACAACTGAAATAATGTGGTTAAAGAAGTTATTTAATGAATGCGATTGTAAGACTGATAAATATGATTTATATATAGATAATATGAGTGCATTAAAACTTATAAGTAATCCTGAATTCCATCAAAGGACAAAACATATTGATGTGAAATATAATTATGTACGTGATTGTTTTCAAAATGGAGAAATTGATGTACATTATGTTAAAAGTGATGAACAAGTTGCTGATATACTTACGAAAGCTTTGTCAAAACCAAAATTTGTTTATTTAAGATCTAAACTTGGACTTAAGAGTAAAAATGAATTTTTTAAAAATTAATGTGATTGTGAGAATGTAGAGTTTTAGGGAGGGTGTTGAGAATATACTAGAAAACTCTGCATTCAATTTTAAGTAAGTATACCTGTTATTGTAGAGTGAAAGTTTGTATTGTGCGGTGGGAGGTCTAGCTACCTGGGCGGGGCCTCAGCCCACACACATGCTTGTTTACTGTGAGAAGTCTACAAAAGTAATGTTCTGGAAGTTTTAAATAAAAGGAAAAATCTGGAAGCTTTTTTCTATATAAACAGAGATGCACTCGACCAGTTAGTTCAGTTTTAAATCTGCTTTTGTAATGTGTATTTCGTGTGTCCGTTGTATGTATACTTGCTACTAAACTGTTCTTCAATAAAGCGTGTGTTTGCTCCTGTACTTAAATTATTAATTATTTTTACCCATACCTCAACAATATCCAATATCCGAAACGGATAGGAACTATCAGAAGAAGATCCCCCGTGGAAAACGTCAACAGCCGCCAGTGGTCACAGATGTACAATGAACATAGGCTACAGAACTATCCTATACATATGTAAAGGGCTTTTGAATGTACTATAATCGTATATTCATCTCACCACTCTATTTTATCAGACCTTATATATTTTGTTTACCTACTCTGCTCTACCCACACTAACACCAACTCCTGCTCTCTCTTTCTCTTCCCCCTCTGCGGGCGCGCGCACACACTGATGGACGAATACACACAATGTTAACATACACAGGGTTGAATGAGGTGGTTGATTATGCAGTGGTTACTTGATTGCGTTGTCACACAAAGCGGCTTACTTAGTCAAGCCGCCGCGGGCACAACGCTACGGCAGCCACGTGTCTACACGTGTGCTAAGTATACATTGAACAGTGTACATATACAGCGTATGAAGGCAATTAACCCGGTAGCAAACTTCCTACATTTAGGAGACGTCAACTTCGTCGACACAGTTAAGCAAATAAAATAAACAAAACTTCACTTTTAATTACTACACTGATACTGTATCAAGCGTATAATCAAATGTACTATCAAATTCCTTGGTAATAAAAAAGCGAAAGCAATATTTCGACACGTGATAACGTTTCACAATTACAACTATTCAACTGGAAAGTATTGATCAAAGCACACATCGACTATTGTGCTGTCCCACGAGTGTCATTGCAAAAGCAGAGTGACAGCTGTATATTATGATTCCAGTTTGTTGTTATTTAAAACGGGGACAGCATTATTCGCGTGTGAGATCCATACGCAGATTACGTTCACAACAGAACATCAAATAACGATGACTATATCAGTTAGCGCGCGCACGCACGCACACACACACACACACACACACACACGCACACACATTTTATATTCCAGGTTTTTTACTTCCATATTCCTTAAGGAATGGAAGTATGGTGACGGCAAAAAAAATCGTGTTCGAGATTATTGCAGATTCTGATTCTACTACACTCAAAACATGAAAAAAAGTCGTTTTCCGAAAAGTGTCTGTGTGTCTATCTGTCTATCTGTCTGTGTGTCTGTCTGTCTATAGATTTTTTTTCTATGGCAAACGATAACTGCCGCAAATTCAAACAGAATCAAATAAATTTTTGCATGCAGCCCTGATTTGCAGAGTACTCGTGACCTATTGTTTTTGGTGAAGATCGGTTGAGGGAAAGGGGTAGTTTACCTGCAACGGTTTTTTTTTAGCAAGGGTAATTTTGTTTGTTTGGCAAACGATAACAGCCGCAAATTCAAACAGAATCAAATAATGTTTCGCATACAACCCTGAATTGTAGAGTTCTCAAGATCTGTTGATTTTGATGAAGATCGGTTAAGGGAAAGGGGTAGTTTACCTGTAACGTTTTATGTTTTAACAAGGGTATTTCCTATGGCAAACGATAACAGCCGCAAATTCAAACAGAATCAAAAGATTATTTGCATACAGCCCTAAATTGTAGAGTTCTCAAGACCTATTGTTTTTGGTGAAGTTCGGTTGAGGGAAAGGGGTAGTTTACCTGCAACGTTTTTTTAACAAGGGTATTTTCTATGGCAAACGATAACAGCCGCAAATTCAAACAGAATAAAATAATGTTTTGCATACAGCCCTGATTTGTAGAGTACTCAAGACCTATTGTTTTTGGTGAAGATCGGTTAAGGGAAAGGGGTAGTTTACCTGTAACGTTTTATGTTTTAACAAGGGTATTTCCTATGGCAAACGATAACAGCCGCAAATTCAAACAGAATCAAAAGATTATTTGCATACAGCCCTAAATTGTAGAGTTCTCAAGACCTATTGTTTTTGGTGAAGTTCGGTTGAGGGAAAGGGGTAGTTTACCTGCAACGTTTTTTTAACAAGGGTATTTTCTATGGCAAACGATAACAGCCGCAAATTCAAACAGAATAAAATAATGTTTTGCATACAGCCCTGATTTGTAGAGTACTCAAGACCTATTGTTTTTGGTGAAGATCGGTTAAGGGGAAGGGGTAGTTTACCTGTAACGTTTTATGTTTTAACAAGGGTATTTCCTATGGCAAACGATAACAGCCGCAAATTCAAACAGAATCAAAAGATTATTTGCATACAGCCCTAAATTGTAGAGTTCTCAAGACCTATTGTTTTTGGTGAAGATCGGTTGAGGGAAAGGGGTAGTTTACCTGCAACGTTTTTTTAACAAGGGTATTTTCTATGGCAAACGATAACAGCCGCAAATTCAAACAGAATCAAATAATGTTTTGCATACAGCCCTGATTTGTAGAGTACTCAAGTTTTTGGTGAAGATCGGTTAAGGGGAAGGGGTAGTTTACCTGCAACGTTTTTTTATCAAGCGTATTTTCTATGGCAAACGATAACAGCCGCAAATTCAAACAGAGTCAAATAATTTTTTGCATACGTCCCTGAATTGTAGAGGTCTCAATGACTTTCGATTTTGGTGAAGATCGGTTAAGGGGAAGGGGTAGTTTACCTGCAACCTTTTACGTTTTAACAAGAGTAAAGTACTTGAAAATTTATTTAAACTTTTTGAAACAATGGTAATTGTTAAAAATAAAATAATTTTGTTGCCAGGCAATAAAATTATAATTTTTTCATTTTAATGTAATATAATATTTTTCATTTAATACAGCAATAAAAAGGCAGGTAAGACACAGCCTGGCTGTTTGGCTGAAAATGATTTTAAATATAAATCTTAGAATATGGAAGTCATGTATGGTTCTCCATACCGATATTTTTCTCCAGGAATGTTGCATCCACGGTATTAAACTGGGCTTACCATCTGCTAAAATGATTTTACTATAATAATATTGTTTATAATATAATATAATATAATTATAATATAATTTACTATATAATAATATTGTTTTAGAAATGCCATTTTAGACAAAATTTCATCGTTTAATTTCAGACAAAATAAAGTTACGGAAGCTAACAAGCGTCGATAGTACTATTAACCAGTTACTGTTGTTTAATGCTGTGTAAACCGCTTCTCTACAATGATAGCAACTCTTACTGAGTTTACATAACTGGTGTACGTGGCGCGCGCGATACAAGAATATGTTTCTGTGTCACATCGTGGTATATTACGAATAGAAATAGAAATTATATTTATAACTCAACATCCCTCTCACACTCGAGTGTCCTCTCTGAGTATAACTGTGAAGCGGGTGAACAAGTTCATGTGAGACTCATACAATATGTGACGTACATTTAAACGTAGTCAGTGCATGTCAATACATTGTTATTCGCAGATGATCAGGTTATTTTGCATAAAAAAAACAGAACAGGTAGCAGTTTTCCATTTCAGCTACATATGCAAAGAATGTAATCTTAGAATATTGTTACGTGCTATGTGTATTAAATTGTACGATAGTGAGCTGCTGGGCCTAAACAGACGTAACACAAAAATATTTCGACACCAATAACTGTAATATTTACATTGAATGCTATTAATAAAGCATAATAGAAAATAATTAATAGTAAGTTTTAGTGAGCAGAATCAGCATTGATTTATTTTAGTATATCCTAATACAGATTAGCCTCTTTAAGTGTAAAGAAATTAAGCCAGCCAGCGGACTAGAATGAATGTCAGTTAAAGAAAACTATTACATACATTCTGCCATAAACTCCTTAATTGTAAAAAGATTTTGTGTCACATAAATGAATAAACTTAGTTCATTTTCTTTTCCGTCTGGAGTGCTACAAACTTGGAGTTACAGATGTGGTTTAATTAGTAATTAATTAGTTTACTTGAAAGAACACAGGGCGTGTCCTCTCGAAGCATGATGTCGCCGACGATGTCGTGCAGGGGCCTGTCGTAGTACGTATTTCCTGGGTACTCTCGCGAGGTGTCAGCCTCTGTCTCTTTAAGTACGTGAAGACCACATCGACGAATCAAAACTGGAAAAAAATCATAACAGACTTTACTCTACGACCGAGCCGATGCTTGATGTATCGAGTTTCCAGCACAAAGGGCAGATTTGAAGAAAATTGCCTGACTCTGCTTACCCAATTACAAGCTTGGACCCCAGTATCTGACTGAGCAAGAAAAAAGGTCGACCGGCTGAGTACTGAATAGTTTTGTAAAGAAAAGGTGGGGGCGTGACGTCGAACAACAACGAAAACAAACCTCAGATGATTGTATTACCAATCCGACACGATACGTCACGGACGCATCATTGTTTAGATTAATAATAATAACAGCGACGTACGCGGGGGATGCCGAATAACTACAACAATATCAACCCAGAAAAAATAAAAGTTATGGCCTTTAGAGGAAAGAATCCGATACGTTCCAAGATAATTCTAAACAATCAGTCTATAGAACGGGTATCTAGTTTCAATTTTCTAGGGTGCGATGTAACTTATGAGTATGACAGCGGCATTGATGTAAAAATAAATAAATAGATTTCAAATCATATGTGGTACTGTACACAGAACACTTGGAAATAAGACAAGGAAAGACTCCAAGGTAAAATTCTATAAAGTAATGGCAGCACCTGTAATTATGGTAGTGAAACTTGACACTGACGAAAAATGATGAACAAAGAATACAAACAAGTGAAAAACCAACGGTTTCACTCTTAGAGACGAAATACGAAATGAAGATATAAGAACTGAGTTAAATGTATATTCTATGGCCAGCAGAATAAGGGAAGGGGAAATAAAATGGAGGCAGCATATCGAGAGAGTGGAAGATATGAGGCTACGTAAACAAGTAATAAGATAGGAACTCAGACCTCAAGGAAAGAGGGCTTCAGAGAAGGCAGAACAGACTGTACCTTGACGTGGAGGAGAAGGAGAAGGAGAAGGAGGAGGAGAAGATGAAGAATAAGAAGAAGAAGAAGAAGAAGAAGAAGAAGAAGAAGAAGAAGAAGAAGAAGAAGAAGAAGATTTTTAAACTTAGCTTCCGGATGGGCTAATAGAGAAGTTTTATTAGGTACGGTACCACTGTACACACACAAGCATGTGTGTGTGTGTGTGTGTGTGTGTGTGTGTGTGTGTGTGTGTGTGTGTACATTATAGTATGTACATAAATGCCGTCGAATTTTTCTTTTAACGTTATTGATAAATTAATTCGAATGAAATTACTTTATTTAATAAGTTAAACTTGTTTTTTATTTAAAGACAAATAAAAAAGATTTCTGTTTCAAAAAAAATTCTTTACTTCAATGAAACGTAAAATTCGAATATACGCACTTAGCTTTTCTTAAAACATAAAACGAATTGGCGAACCCGTACGACCACTTCAGCATATAACGACTTTTTATTAAACTCGACTGTAGTTTGTCTCAATAGTTTAATTGTTTTTGTCGTAAGCTAGTTAGATTCAACAGAATGTGTGTGCAACTTGTTTATTTTATTTAACTGCATTTCGGATAACAGCGACTCTTGTTGCGAGAACAAACGGCGTAACTTTTCATAATTATAGTAACAACGAACTCCGTCTAGCAACTGGCATCACCTCTGGCTAGTTTCTAGAGACGCGTAATAGGCTACAATACATCAGGAGTCGGCAACACTGCGCCCGTCGATAACGTTTGACGCGCCCGCGAACCAATTTATAATTTTATTTTCTTTTGAACAAAGGAACGCACCCGCATTGTACCTGCTTCGAAGTACTGTATTATAAAATAGACCAGGCATTTACCGAACCGAGCTACGTCTTCCCGCAATACGACTGGCAAGCTTGTCGACTAGAACCTGTAAACACCTTTCTCCTCAAAGGAGAAACTTGATTTTTTCAAGTTTTATATTTCTGAGCATTTTATGAAACTAAATAGTGTTATTGTGGTAAGTTCTTTAATTTATTTTTATTAAAATGTTTTCCTGTTTACCATTTTTTTTTTGTTTAAAGTTTTGTTAGTTTTAACACGCGTTTGCATGATGACAAATTGTTGATGACCTACTCCTAATGTGAAAAAGTTTCACAAATTTATATGAATAATACCGCAAAGCTTTTATTGATTCGGTGTTCCACGTCGCTATTATAGGTGCCAGGGTATTATAAAGTGACAGTTAATGTTTGTAACGTCAGGCTATTGAACTCCGCACCTTTCTATTTTCCATCGATGGGGTGGGGAGGGGTGCGCCCATCGAACTGGTCATCAGTTATATATGCGCCCCTATAAATTCAAGCTTTCCTATGACTGCAATACGATACAGTACAGTGTAACAGTGTGTTCAAGGTCGAGTACCAAGGACGCGACACGGATGAAAGTAACCCAGTAGTTAGAATTAACTGTATGCTAATGAATTCCACTGACGTCAAACGGCCTCTACATTAATTACACCACTCAAAACCATCGTCGTTGTTCAGATTAATGCAATTTAATCCAGTGCCAGCAGTGCGACCTACGCGCATCTATTTTGTGCTTCCATTGGGACTTACTGTTCTATACAAATTAGATTCAGTTGCTTGGCGTCGGGATAACCATATTTTATGCTACGCGTACTTCAATAATTTACTTTTGATCCAATATTTTTAGTTTACGTAATCATTAACAGTAACATACTGATCTGATATAAATTCAATTTAACAATTATATAAATATAAACGCGCATACACACCCCCGTAAAATGAAATACAGACTTAATAGTTCGTATAGCTTTATTACATTTAGAGGCTGGAATGGCCCTTCTACCATTGGCGGCTCGCCTGTAAGGTTCAGTGGTTCAGTAAACGTCCTAAATAATTTAAATATGTTTAAGGATTTTTGAGATAACGGTTTCATATTTAAAAATAAGATTTACGAGATTAATCTTGTTGACTGAACAGTAATGGATTCGCGTTATAGGCGAGTTGTTCGCTACTGTTGCTTGGGGTTCAAAAAAGACTGTGTAGACAGCTCTGGAGGGGGAAATCAGTATACGCAAAATTACAGTCGCTAACTACGAGTGTTAGCAACAGACACGAATAGTTCCAACGAGGGCCTAACCGCACTGACCGGGAATTTTAACATTTTCATAATACCGCCATTCGCCATTATTATGATTTTTACTAGATGATTTGTCCGTTTACCGTCAGTTTTGTGTCAGATTACTCTATATCATTTAGAATGCAATGAAAATGTGTGCAGTAAAGTCTTTAAATCAAACAAAATAGTGAAGTAATTGTATTCCGAAAATAAAGTGTATTTAATGTAGTCAATAAATAATTATATTAACGTTAAGCTGATTGAAGCGTGTATAACCTTCAAAGTGTTTGCTGGTATTTGTGTGTGTTAAGTGTTCAGGTATTTCTTATTTTTGTTTTAAGTTCATTGGTTTGGTAAAATGAATAGAGTTCAATCTATTTTAAAAACAAATTTTTCTTCTCTCTCTCTCTCTCTCTCTCTCTCTCTCTCTCTCTCTCTAGGCATATATATTAAAGACAAATGCAAAATTAAGGAACTCGGTAGGCCGCTTCCCGTTTTAAATATTAAACAGAAACATTTAATTATTCGTTTATTTTAACTATACATTTTTAGAATAATTTACAAAAAGCATAAACACAACTTAATATTATGGCTACTAAAAGTTGTCAGTAGTTATGTCTTAATGTTGCGACCCACCCCGTGTGTTATTTGGAATGGGATAATTGCTCTTATCTTAGTAGAAACATTCAGACATTGAACCCCCAACTGTCAGAGCCACGAACCGCCATTGCCTTCTACATATACTAATGTGGATTTCTTTATTGTCTCAAAGCTTCGCCACCGGATAAAATTTATTGACGCATCAAGAAGAAATAAAGTCGACCTCACTGTACGAGATAATAGATAACGGAGTACGCTTTACTGGAAGAGGGAAGAAAGTCGACGGAGCACAGAGACCTCTAGCGGCAGTGACTAAATGCGCAGGAAAACATTCACAAACTGCTATGATAAATTTCATATGAGTTACAGACTAAGGTATTTTACATCCGTTCATCTCGCGTTCTCTCCTCTCAACTACATTAGTTTTGTCTTCTTTAATGTGTGTGTTGAGATGGGGTGAAAGAGTCAGTGATTATCGCTACAATCAATCGCTCCACAATCCTTCCTGGGTCGTGGTGTATTCCAAGAGTCGACGCCATTAGTTCATACCCACGTTCGCTCTAGCCATCCTATTTCTAAAATTAAGCCTTTCCCAGGTCCTCTCTCACTTGATACTCCAGTCTGATTCACAGTCTACCTCTGCATCATATTATCCGCGAGACTTTCCCAGGTCGTCTCTCACTTGATACTCCAGTCTAATTCACAGTCTACCTCTGCATCATATTATCCGCGAGCCTTTCCCAGGTCCTCTCTCACTTGATACTCCAGTCTGATTCACAGTCTTCTTCTGCATCATATTATCCGCGAGACTTTCCCAGGTCCTCTCTCACTTGATACTCCAGTCTGATTCACAGTCTACCTCTGAATCATATTATCCGCGAGCCTTTCCCAGGTCCTCTCTCACTTTGATACTCCAGTCTGATTCACAGTCTACCTCTGCATCATATTATCCGCGAGCCTTTACAATAACGTTTGCTTTGTCACCTGTGTTTCCTGCAAATCAGTCTATTTATTTTAATGAATCTCACATCTTTTTGGTGGCCCAAGACCATCTCGAACAGAGATCTATGGGAGTCAGAGTCCCATCCAGCTACACATAAAGAGAAGAAAATGGAGGTGGATCGGTCACACCCTGAGAAGACCATCAAAAATTATCGCTAGACAGGCACTGAATTGGAATCCGCAAGGTAGCCGCAGACGTGGAAGACCGAGGAACACCTGGAAGAGGACTACGGAAAGAGAGCTGGCTGGTGTCAACAAGACATGGAGGGAGGTGAAGACCCTGGCAATGGACAGAACACGCTGGAGAAATTTCGTCGAAGCCCTTATGTTCCACCTAGAAATTTAAGGACTTAACATAATATAACATAACACGTCATCCTGGTGTCCGTAGAGTTCAGTTTTATGGTGGCTGAGTCAAACGTCACCCTCAATCGCCTCCACATAAAACATTCCTCTTTCAAATTCTTATTATATTCGTTAATTATTCTCTAAAAAATGCTATCGGTCTATTCTTCCGTGCTTCAATGTTGTAGCCAATGCCTTTGTTACTACCTAACGTCACTGGACGTTTTGTGACATCTGTACCTGTTTCTACTCTGATGATGACTACCGATCCAGGCCGTCAAAACGTCAGGCACTAGCACAGCCAAACCACGGTCAAACAGCCCTATATTAGTTTAGCGTTTACGATTGATTCGGGCCGTGAAAGCCAAATCTGTATCTATATATGCATAAAACTCAAAGTCTGAGGATTGATGTGTACTGAATACAAATCCACACCGTTACACCGATTGCCACCAAATTTTGCACATGTAACCTTTGACACAAGGCACAAAATACGGTCTAACTTGGAATTTGATATTTTGCCCTGTTCGCACGATTTAAGCTCATTTAATTATGCCCTCTTGTTGACGTGTTTAAAGATGTCAACAACACCGTGGAGACAAGAATTAATTACTATAGTAATAAGTAAATAAACAAATGATATTTAGCGGCATCGGGACTTTACCTTTATCCGTTCCTGCAGTACATTTTCAATGTTTTTAATATGCGATTGTATCGATAAATTACGATGTGGAAAAGAAGACGTGTACTAATTGTAAATTGTACTATTTCTTAATGCAAAGCGAAAATACGTGATGTTTTCATTTGTGAGGTTAGGTGACAACGAGTTTTGGTTTTTAGTTTACTGCTGAAATAAATAAAAGCCATGGTTGAGGAAAACATAACGTTTAATGTGTTACACAATGCCTATATCACAGCAACACTTAAAATAAAGAACCTAACGTTTTTGAGTTAAGGGTACTTTATAAAAATATCTCCAAAGGCTGTTGCACCAACATAATAATTTAGTACAAGTGTTCAAAACAACTTTGGAGAGAATTTAACTAATGAGTACAAAATTGTTATACGAGCTGACAGAACGCCATATAGACATAGACAATAAAAATTAGATTAAAATAGGCTACTTGTAAATAATAATAATGGGTCCCATGTATACCACCGAAGTAACTTAGGAGTAGGCAGGGTAGGCTGCCTAAAGCAAGCCGAACGGCATACAAGGAAGGCAGTGTGGCCAGCACTACGCTTCAGCCGCCCATTATTATCCCCCGGATGTTATCCCAGGTATTCATTTTGAACAGGCTGAGTCGACCTGGGGGCTGAAAAACGCACCTTGATTTTATGGTGCGGGCCCGGGAAAACATACTTATTAAAAGTCAAATATTCGCGTGCGAAGCCGCGGGTAACAGCTAATAAATTATATTCTTTCATTAAATTTTCTTAACATCGACGTTTTTGAGCCGCGTATTAACACCGGCCTAACACGCGTTTTACAGACTGCTCGTTTAGTCTGTTTTGAAACGACAATTGATATTGTGACTGACCGTAGATACTTTGTCAGTCCACAATACAATTATAAAAGTCAACAAAATTTCTAAATTGCAATCAATAATGGACACTACTTTGGATGATCCACAGCTAACACTAACCAGTGCCGGATTTACCACTAGGCCGACTAGGTTGCGGCCTAGGGCCGCGGGCTCAGAGGGGGCCGGAAGCTACAGATGTATTTTTTTTAACAGAAGTATTTTTGTAAAAGTTGCAGGCACTTTGATTTATTTAAGTACGGATTTTTTTGAAATTAAATGATCGTTTTTTGTTAATAATAGACTACAAGTGGAAGACAGTTCTTATTTGCATTTTTAAGACGTTGGCATCCTTGAAAACTAATCTGAGCATACGAATTTTGAACGTCCGCTATATTGCCCCCAAATTTATACGACCGTGGTACCACCCTTGTTTGTTATCATTGTTTATCTGCGTTGTGACTAAACGCTTTGCGATTTGAGGTTATTTTTTTATTTTGTTTTGACAGTAAAGAAGGTTTTTAGCTTTGTGTGGTGGGCAGCGTGTCGTTTCGTTGATATTTATTAGTGTGAAAACTTTATGAACATAGAATTGAATCCGTACACTAAACGTATTCATCATGAACATGAATATAAACGTTCACACGGCTAGTAGAGCCTATAAACGTAAGCTAAAAAAAAATTAAGAGGAAACTCATTTGAAAACAATTGAACGCTCAAAAAGCAGATACATTTTTTAAAGCTATCCAGTTTTTAATGATAGCCCTGCAGTTAAATGTGTATCAGAAACTGACTTCAATGTTCCAAGTACTTCTGCAGCAGAGGTTGCAGACGATCAGACCATTAATAAGGGGGGCTGCTTAGAAAACAGCCTAGGGCCTAGGGCCTAGGGCCTAGGGCCTCAAAAATCATAAATGCGGCACTGACACTAACAGCTGTAAAAATTTTGTTACGACATTACAGAACAATCTACGTGTTTATCGAATGTTCCAGAGGGATCCGGAATCTAATGCGTGTGGCGTACGTGATTCTCGACGCATTAGCTAGACTGTGTAAGAAGGCGCGCGAACTGTGTCAAGACCACAAGGAATTACGCTCTAATGTTTTCCTTTATTGTTAATGCGCAGTATGGAATATGCTAGTCTTTCGGGGGGGGGGGGGGTATAAATATGAGTACTCAACGATTTTCAGTTTCAGTTATAGTTGCGATATATTACAGTGCGTTTCGAGTTTATTATCGGGCGATATTACTCTGTGCGTTCAAGTGGTTATTAGTGAAGTGCTGTGTTTTACCATCGGGTGGAACAATTGTGTTTTATATTAGTTGACATTTTATGGCGTGTGAACAGCTTTTATTTGATTTGTTGTAAGAGACTGTCTTGTTAATTACGAACTGTTTAACTGTGGTAATTAAAGCTGGTGATTAGTGACGTAATTCGTGTCTTGTATTTTGTTGTCCACTATACCATACGACGACCAAGTAGACCGTCGTAACAATATAGATTGAGCATTGGCTAAGCCTATATTTACATATAGGAAACGGTCAAGGTCACCAGTGACGCACCGTAAAGAATTCCGTCGTCTTGTCAGATATATCTCAATTAAACTTCGAACTTTGACAATGTTGTGGATCCAAGCACTTGAGGCCGTTAATCATCATATAGTTTGTTGATGAGTCATCACGATTTTTTACCTGATCAAGCCACCATATTGTGATGACGATATAATCTATAAGCCTAGATGTGTGTGTGCATATGCTTATATTCAAACGTTTAAATGCTCAACTGTTTAAACAAAGCTTTTATATTACTCAAACTGTTTCTGCATTAAAGGATGTTTTAAAAATGTTTTAATAAATTCGTCTCACTAAGTATATTATTTATGAAATATTTCCTCTGTAGTCTTGACGACAAAGTGAAACGTGAGATTCAGTAGTAAGTGGCACTGACAATCGTGATAACATTAAAGTACCGGACGACAAAGGGAGGGAGTCGGAACCACGTCAGTAAGCTTTGGTGTCGGTTAGCGAAGTATTGTGCATACGCAGGAAAACCCTTCAAACTTTATAATCGACTGCCTCTCAACAAACTCCCTCGCTTTCTCTGAGTTTTACGGTAGGCTGTTGAACTTTACACACACACACACACACACACACACACACACACACACACACACACACACACACACACACACACACACACACACACACACACACACACACACACACACACACACACACACACACACACACACACACACACACACACACACACACACACACACACACACACACACACACACACACACACACACAAAGACTCGCGCTTCGATACACACAATCTCTGGGTCTTTTAATCTTTCTGTACATTTTCGTGTGTGTGTGGGGGGGTGAGAGAGAGAGAGAGAGAGAGAGAGAGAGAGAGAGAGAGAGAGAGAGAGAGAGAGAGAGAGAAATACTTTATTAGCGATGTATGACGCTTTGGCGAGTTACTGTACATTGTTCCCAACAACATATTACAGGTAGCCTTTACTGAGAATTTGTCATATCTTCTACATTTTTTATACTTACAGATCAACTGAAAGAGCGTGAGGTATAATGATCTTCTTCTCTCTCTATTTGTATCGACCATCTGAGGACCACATGCCAATTTCAATTCTTTATCCCTTGTTCTTTTCTTTTTCTCTAATATTCTTTCATCCTTTCACTATGTCTCTTCTTCCTGTCTTCAGTCCACTTTAAACCTGCGTTTTTCTCTCTCCTACCCTGGACTCCTTCCATTTTTAACACTTTTGCCCGAAAAACATCTCTTTGAATTGCTTCATCTGCGTTTATATTATTTTTTCTAAATCCTTTTTGACTTCTTTAATCAAACTTGATGTTGACTTCTTTCTCCACAGATATTTGAAGATCTGTTTTGTCAACCTATTGTCGTTCATTCTATATAAATGTCCAAAAATTACTAGTCTTCTTTTTCTCACTGTTTCTGTTATGTTTTCTATACTTTGATATATTTCATTATTACTTCTTAATTTTCAACCTTCTGAATTTTTTTCGTGGTCCTAATGTTTTTCTAATAATTCATCTTTCCAGGATTTCTAGTTTGTCTAAATTATATTTCAATGTTAGACATTCACTTGCATAAAAGCATTCTGGCCTCACTACTGTTCCGTAATTCCTTAATTATCGCATTTTTAGGTATGCACTTTTTATTGTAAATATCTTTAGTTATACCATATGCTCTTTCCATTTTATGAAGCCTTTCTTCTATAGCAGATTTTACTAAATCACCCTATTGAATTATTTCCTCTAGATACTTAAATTTTCTAACCCTCTCTATCCGACCAATATCTGTTAGCAGGAATTTTGGCGCATTTTTAATGTTCGTGAGAAATTTGTATTTTTTTTTTATGCAGACATTCTTAAGTCTCTTCTACTGGCTATGTTCTCTAAAATATTAACTTGTGTTACTGCAGATGTCAGATGTTCAGAAAGTATAGCAAAGTCATCTGCGAATGCCAAACAGTTTATTTCAATACGCTTGTTCCTTCTTCCCAACATGATTGGTGATATTTTGCATTCCTTTAATTGTTCAATCCAAATTCTCTCTACTTTCGCCAGGACACAGTTCAAAAGAATTGGGGATAAACCATCACCCTGTCTTGCACCTGTATTTATCGTGGACGGTTTTTCCCATGAATTAAAATGTATCCATTTTTGAGACTGTGTACGTAAGGGTTTCTCGGATTAGATTTGTTAATTTAGATTTAACACCAAATTCTCGCATTATTTTATCTATAGTTTCACTATCAACTGAATCAAAGGCCTTTTTGAAATCAACAGATGTTACTACAATCTCCTTTGAATTCAGTAGCCTGTGACGGATTGTTGACTTCAGAGTGAATATTTGTTCTGGACAGGATCTGCCCTTCCTAAAGCCAACCTGATATTCACCCAAATGGCTATCCAATGTTTGTTCTACTCTGATCAATAGACTCTTTGAAAATATTTTATACGCAGCTGGAAGTAAAGATATTACTCTGTAGTTGTTAACTTCTTGCTTATCACCCTTCTTATGGAGCGGATGTGTTAAGGCCACATAAATGATCTTTATTGATCAGAGATTTTATTTATTTACAGCAGTTATTCAAAGCAATGAAATTAAACTGCTCTGCTATTTGTTAGTACTGGGTGGCGATAGGAAGGTCGCACAGTCCACCGTCAATCAGTTAATGGCGGATTCTCGACCCAGAGGTGGGTAGGATACAGCGGAGCAAATGATTTATAGGCCAAATACATCTTCTCTATATACGCTGGAAGCAGCATTGAATATACTGTAAATATAGAGACGCATCACTCACGCTCGTGACAAACACCTCAGATAGGGGAGTGATCTCTAACTGGTGATTAATCTGTATCGTAGCAGGTCTCTACCGAGATGTCAGATCAAGTACGATAGGAGGAGTGTGTTGATGAACGGAGTACAAACTGTGTGAATGCCACGTGTGTGCTTCAGAGACCTGTCCAATGATGATAATACAATCAAAGATCATCAAGCATTGGCTAAAATGTATTCTTATACGATGTTCTAATACTAGACAAAAAACGCTTCCAAATACAAAAAAACGTCAGATAATTTCATGATTTCATGTTTGTTACCTCACACCTTGTCTTTTCGGGGCCCACGTCCATTTGAAACAGAAGGGAAATATATACTTATACGAGGGGCGGCTAATAAGTAATGCGCAGTCGCATATAAAGGGAAAACAAAACAATGTACTATCAGCAGTTCACCTTTGCTACCGAACAAGGAATGTGGCTACATATGCCATTCCACTGCACGAATCACTGTCATGCTACACATTTAAAATACGTTTAACAGTTTAGGTGTGACTTGACTGTCGTTCACAAGGTATTTCATGTAGCTAATAAAAGAACAAAATATTCAATAAATTACACTTACATATAATGTACAAACGTTCAATCTAATATGCACACAAAATTACAACTAAATACGTTTTCTGAACGTCTGAACAATGTTTTCAGAAAAAGTAATAATACCCCACCAACACAAGCACACACCATCATTCAGTAGATCCCCCGCTCCTCAGGCGTCTCGGCAGAAAAACTGGTGTGCGTACAGTACAAACTTTTCTTCTGCCTCTAGGGCTGTAATCTTTCGCCATCTTCGGTATTCTACTTTCTTCCATTCTACTGATGCGTTGAATCCATTTTCTTATACCCAAATAATATTTTATAAAACAATGGGAACACCTACACTACTGTATGGTTCTGAAACATGGGTCATCAAAAAAAAAAAAAAAATGATGAACAGAAGGAACAAACAGCAGAAATGAAATTTTTGATATCAGTTAAAAGATGGTATAGACGAGATCGTATGAAGAGATAAGAAGTGATTTTTGGAAATGCTTGAAAGTATTTCTGAAGTGAGAACTTCATACGCGGCACTATAGGTATGCCTCTCGTATACCTTAGTACAGCACGACGCGTGCCGCCATCTTGTAGCGACATTCTTGTATCACAAACGTCCCAAATCTCGTTGACCAACTCCTTCTGGTTTTCTGTCAGTTGCCATTGTTATGGAGTCGAGTACGCGAACTATGTCAACGCGACTAAAACAACGTGCAGTGATTGATTTTTAACAGCTGAAAAAGTGAAAGCTAGTGACATTCAACGTGGTCTAAAAGCCGTTTATGGTGATGAAACTGTTGATCGAAGTACTATGAGTAGGTGGACAATAAAATATCGTGCATCGGAAGCTGGTAGAACGAATATTGAGGATGAAGCTCGCAGTGGTCGACACGTTTCTGTGACTGATCAGAAGCACCAAATGGAGGTGAATGAATTGATTCAAAATGACCGTCGCATCACACAACAACGCATCGCCATCGAGTAGGACACATTATTGCAGAACTGGCCTACCGTAATCTGTTCACGGTGGGTGCCACAGAGGCTCTTGTGAACTTGAAATTTGAACCCATTCCATACTCTCCATACTCACCAGATTTGGTGCCCTGAAATGTTTACTTTTTTCGGCATTTAAAGAGGGATATTAGGGGTATTCATTTCACAATGGATGATGAGCTGAAAGACGCGGTGAGGTCGTGGATCAAGAAAAGACCATCGATATTCATTCTACATTGACGGGATGAGACAACTGGTTCACGGTTGGGTGAAATGTGTAGCTGTAAATGATGACTACGAGAAAAATAAATGTAACTTTTCGTAGCAAATGAAATGTATTTTTAGTCCATATTTGTTTCATTTGACTATCCCTTTTCATTTGCGAGTTACGTGTGACTGCATTACTTATTAGCCGCCCCTCGTATGATAGAAACGGGTCATTTTGGTTGCTGAAATGGAAAACACCGTTATAGTTCTCGCGTTCGCCTAAGCACTTGCCCCAATATTAGGTACAAGTTAAAGCTTAGGAGTACTTGCTGTAGCCTAGTAAGAGTGACTGCATTTTATAATATTCTTTCTGTTTTGTTCTTTCGGGTTTTCTGTTTCTTCCCTCTCGGGATAAAAAGTTTTACTGATATGAGTTTAAAAAATCAAAGAAAAATGTTTTATAAATTAATAAGTTAACTTAGATCCGTCGTGTGACTTTGTTTTATATTTAAAATGGCGCGTTTCGGAACATCATCAGATTACTTCACTCAGTTGAGATCGTTAAATGTTAAAATCACAATACTCAAATGTTAAAAACACACTTCAGTATCGGTGCGCACCCTTTGAAGGCTGACCGGATACTGCTTGTCATCCTTCAACTATGTATTGTGTTTCTGCTTGTCAATATGTATATAAAAAATGTTATATTTTTGTTGACGATTATTTCCAAATATCATGTATAAGATGCTGATTACGTTTATTTTTAAAAGCACTTCGACTTATTATTAAGTATATTTATCTTATTAGATTTTTTTATAAATGAGTGCGACGTATTCTTAATGCCGTTAAAAAAAGACATACAAAATTAAATATATTTCAGAGAGGCCTGGAATAGACGGAAACACGTCGTGAGGACGAGGGTGCAAAGTAGGACGCGGGAAATACGGGTAGGAACGGGACACGATCGATCGCGAGGGAAACAAGAGATCTAACACAGCAGGATGATGCAGTCCTTTGGAAACTGGACGTAGAAAGATAGACCAGATACAGACATTTGAATGGCCTTATGTCTAGAAGTATGGTGACCTCGGGTATACTCGTGATACTTTTTGTGAAGCTTGTCACGGGTTAACCAATGCTCCCACAAATGCCTAGTTTCTCCAGTTGAACGCAGCGCATTCTAATGATCAGTTTTAGATATTGTAGGCGCAACTGCGGCACGTGTTTATTGTTTTGCAACGTTTTGAAATGAAAGGTAAGGAATAATTTTTATATTTCTGTATATGTTAATAGGACGTGTATTTTTATTGTAACATCATTGTACTTCACTATATTAAGCATAAAATTTAGTCATAAATTGTCGGTTAATGCATACTCATTACGACGAAAGGCCAGGCCAGTCGCATCCAAGCGGCTGAAATGAGATTTCTCAGGAACGTGGCAGGGTATACTCTCCATGATTATAGAAGAAACACAGATATACGGCAGGAACTGAATATTATGAGTACACTCGACAGGATCGCCCAGTATAGGCTGAATTGGTGGGAACATCTTTGCCGAATGGACGACTGCCGCATCCCCAAACAACTATGAAACTATAAGCCGAGGAGACGGAGAGGTGTGAGACGACCGAAGAAGCGCTGGAGTGAACAGTTCTAATCTTTGCCTATTTGAGACCGGAACAAACCATCCTTGGTTTAATCCTTGAAGATGATGATGATGATGATGATGATGAATAGTGAAAGGTTAAAAATTAAAATACAACAAAAATACTTGCTAAAAATGTGTATGTGTATATATTGTAAGGAAACCCTGTATGCGGTCTTTACAAAAAAAGATAATAAAGAGAAAATTTTATTTCAAAAAAAAAATTTTCAAATAAAAAAAATTTTGTTTATGTTTTATTTAACGTCTGTAATTGTGAAATAATCCTGTTTTAATGTTCTGTTAAAAATTTTAATAATTAAGAAGGTATTTATTAATTATTGAGCACTTCTGGAAAATCTGAACCAAGTCTGGAGTTAATCAGATTAACTCCGGTCAGCAATCGATTTATGATGTTTAGTGCTGGTCCAATATCTCGCTGTAAATTAATATTTTCTTCTTCTTGAAGTCTCGTTGCATTAATAAATAAACCTTAAATTAGCATGTGAAATAATAATAGATACAAACAATTGAAATAAATGGATTTATTAACAAATTTAATAAATAATCGATTTTTAATCGATTGGGAGCAATTATCGACTCCGTCTCAGGGAATAATCGATTCGTTCATACAGTGGAAAAAATTATTACAAGTATTATATAAAAAAGGTTCTTGGAGCGATTATATTAATAGTCAGAGAAGGGTAACGAGAAAGTATAACATTAACAATTAAAGTAGTTCCATAATTATCATCTAACAATATTTAAATAATTCTGATATAATGTTTAAAAAAAAATTGAATCGTCAAACCATATGTAGCTTCTGACGTCACTCGATGAGGAAGGCACAGAATCGTATTTTTCAAAGATGGCCGCTCCTAGGTATGGCGAGTTATTGGGAATGTCGTCGTGTTAAAATCTCACAGCAAAATTACCTTCATAAACGTTTGAAATGTCCCCGCACTGGCGTAATCTGTCTAATAGGTTGTTTGGTGTGTTCTGAAGAAGTGTTCCGTGTATACTTGTGTTAATTATGTTATTTGATATGTGTTCACTTCTGTGGGTTAACTATTCAAAAAGTGGTTATGATTTGTAGCGTTAATTATCATAAACATATTGTTTTACTGTTTTAAATCACTAGTATAATGAAGTTTGGTGTTAGTTTTCACTATTGTCGCTAAAATTTCTGTAGTTTTAGTTAGAAAAATGTTTAATTTATTTAACTCTCGCTTCACTGATATTAGTGGGTAACCGTAGTACCATTTTCTACACGGTTTTAAGGAACGTTATATTACACAACTATTCAGCTTGATATTCAACAAAAGACTAAACTAACTTCCTTCATGTTAGTCAAAATCTGCCCAGTTAATCTTTGAAAAAGTATTGTTAAAATATTTTGATTTCCCATACACATGATACAAAATTACATTATATATGGAATTTATTTATTTTATTCGTCACCTTCATGAATTATGAACCTTATCATTGGTTCAATCATCTCATTTCTTTTAAATTGCTATATTATAGTCCATATCTGTTGACATTTTGTGGAAATTACCAAATTTCTCTCTTTCTGGAAATCTAGGCTCAAAAATTGATTTCCGCCTTCATATAATTTTTCTGCCATTTTAATTGTTATTAATACTATTATAATAAATTTTAATTAGTCATATTTCTCTTCCTTTCCTTAAATACATATAATTGAACCTTTGAACTTGTTTTTTGTGTTAATCTCTGAATTTGACATTGCTCTTTAAAATTAATTAATTTATATATTTTGAAAATTTACAATTTTTTAAGGTATATTTCCTTATTATCACTTTAACTCATAGGATCATTCACAGTAGTGGTTAACTGATTTACCTTACCTAAATCTTGCTAGTTTACAGGAATTATAAGTGAATTAAATGGTTTATATGGCTTCTGTGAATTCACCACATGGCCTAGAGTTGAGAATTTTATATTTCTGTCTTTCTCAAATAAATTTAATCCTACTCCTCCTCTGACTTTACATAGTTATTATTACATGAAAATAAAACGTTTTACAAACCCATTGTGAGGTGTAGTATCTGATTAATACTACTGTTATATAAAAAATAATAATGAACATCATTCAGCATTCTAAGATTGAACATATTGCTGACATGGTTTGAAAACATACATTTAATTCCTTTTTGAATTAATACAGCATACCTACTGAAACATTATTAATGGTATGTCTGCTGTTATTTGGCAAACATAATTCATTTTAAACACATATAAATCTTATTTACTAAAAATTCTTGTAAACCTATTGAGTTCATGGCTGTGAACAAATAGCTATTTTAAACAATTTAAACCTATGAACATAAATTAATGCCATTCCTTTCTGGGCTAAACCATTATTATCTATTATCCCCTTCATCAGTAAACATGTCCACCCATACTCTAGTTATTATCATTTTTACAAATGTCTTGTAATAACAGAGTTACATTAAAATAATAAAATATTGGAAATCTTCCATTTTATTATTTTATGATGATGTGTATTATTGAATATAAAAGTTGTTATATAGCATATTGATAAGTCATAGTATCACTAACTTTAAGTTTATTGTATTTCCAAAAACACTTGGACAAGTTCACTTTCACTGGTGGTTCTGATATTTTGAGTCTTATTATCTCAGACCAGACCTTTAGTAATCATGGACTGTTAAGACTTGTTTATTTTCTTTATCACACAATAGCTTTAGTTGGTTCACTTCTTATTATACTAGACAACACTTTTGATTTCTTAATAATTACATTTTTATAGGATTTTGGGATGTTATACTTTCTTTTTAATTGTCTCTATGGGTTTGGGGTTGATGGTATTTAATAATAGGTTTTATAACGGTGTTTCTTTCATACTATTTCTTCCTCTCTTCTTGTCTTCTTTCTTGTCTTTCTTCTTATCTTCTTTCTTGTCTTCACTCTTGTCTTTCTTCTGGTCTTCCTTCTTCTTGTCTTCTTGTCTTCATTCTTCACTCTTGGGTAAACCAAGGTACTTCGTGTTATATCGACTGATGTTTAGTTTGGAGCATCGAGTTTATTTACTGATACTGACTTTGCTCTTCGCTAAAGGTTTCAGGGTATTGTTTACTTCCTGATCATAAATTTTATTCTTCCTTCTTCTTGTGTTTGGGGTATTTTGGTGTTTCGCCACTCTTAAACCGATTCTCTTTTCTTGATATTGTGTTATCTAATTTGTTTACTGCTCCTAGCTTCCTGGGTAAATTCCTGATTTTATAATATGAGTTGCTTTCAATAATTTCTTTGATTTTTAACAGTGGTTTTTATATAATGTAATGAGAATTTTTATTTTATTGTTGTTTATTCCTTTGATTTCATTCAATTTCATTCGATTTTATATTAACATATGTGGTGTAATTAATTTTTATTATTTTATATGAATTAATAAATAGTGGATTTTCTGTCACGCTACAGAATGCCCTTCTCCAGAAGTGATTTTTTCAGACTATACTTGCTTTGTCTGAAACAATTGCTTATGGTAATTATTGTAGTTTTGTTATTATTCTTGACTTCCTTCCATTTTAAAAATTCTCCTATTTATATTTGAGTTTATATCCTTCTCATTCTCACTTGATCTTCCTTGATAGTAATAGTCATCTGAGTTTCATATTTATTATTTCATTTTCATATTTCTTCTTAGTATTTTCTCCTTGGGATATTTCCTCCCTATCGTTCCCTAATTTGTGAGCTGGTTCAGTTCAGAGAGGCACTGTACGCTACTTCCTCTGCTGTCCAATACTTCACACATATTTGAGTACAGAGGCAAATCAACTCTGCTCAAAAAACATATTAATACTGCTGGAATTATCTACAGACAGATTAAAAAATTATTCAGAATAGTACACATTTGTTACTATTTAAAAAAAATATCTTTGGGATACTTCACTTATTACTTATTATATTGCTCAGAGATTTTAATATTCCTATCTCAGTTGTTCTTCTGACTCTTTAACTTGATGGTTCATTCATTTGATATTATGGTAGGAAGCTCTTCTATTAGTACATTTTTCAACTTTTCTTATCATATAAAGCTTGTGGTTATTAAAGCTTTATTACTTTCTGGTTTTTTATTATAATCTGCATTGTTTATAGTAGCATATCTTTATGACATTTTTATTTTATTGCTCTGTTTTTTTTATTTCCACTTGTTCTATTTTCTAGAACTTTTATAACTGTCATTATCACAATTGACATTTAATTCATAAATCATTTTATATTAATTCGTTTAATTACATATATCTTTGATATTATTCTCACATTATTCCTGTCATGGTTATTATCCTTTCGAATGAATTTTTTTTATTAATTTTATAATGAGGTCATAATTTCTCCTCATACCACTTCAAAGTTTTATTATCTCATAATTCCACATAAGTTTTTGTATTTTATTATATTTAATCACTCAAATCGTATCACAAGGATTATTTCCTTTCGTATCCCTTTATGGAAATTTTTTCACACTTTATTTGAAATTAGACATGATCATATTTCTCCAGAATTATTTGTTTTAATTCTAAAGTCTGTTTCCTTTATTCATCCCATTATGATCCTTTATAAACATGGTAAATATATTTTATGCTTACCATAAATATGGTATTAAATCTCTTCTGTTTATTTCACCAAAGTGTTTTATTAATAATTGGTTGGTAAGTTGTACTTACTCTTGGTTTGGAAACTTGATTTATACACAATTCAAAATTCATCCTTCTTATATTATTCCATAAAGTTTTCTCAAATAATTTGTATGTAAGGTGGTCTTACATTTATTTTTTAGAATTTACATGGATTCTAAATTCTTTTTCTTCTCTTTCCAAAATGTTTCTTTTAAATAATTGTATGTTATTTGGTATTATATTATTTTTAGAATTTTGAGGGTTATTATTCACAAAATTTCTTTATGGATGCCTGGTTAAAGACACCCTTAACTTTATTGGAACCCATCTCCTTAATTTCGTACGTGTTGTTGTTATTGTTCTGAGAGACAATATAGGGACCAGTGTACAGAAGCAATAACTTTTTTGTTATCCCTTCTAAAGAACTGGGTAATTTCCTATTCTTTAACAACACCTTCTCTCCAACGGTATAAGTAATAATCTTACCCATGCTCTTATTGTATTTATTCCGCCGTTTCTCCTGATCTTCGGCCACCTTATTATGAAATTGAATTTTATTAAATATATACTTATGCTCTCTGGGGAACGCCAATATTTCCTCGATCTCCCTTGGGGGTTGTCTTTCGTACATGGCGGAGTATGGGGTTATTCCTATGGCTGGATGGTATGCCAGGTTGAGGAATTCTTCAGTGGCCTCCAAGTATTCTTGCCACCTCCTCTGCTGATCGTGGCAATATGTTCTTAATAGGCGCCCCACCTCTCGCAAGACTCTTTCAGCCGGGTTACTGTTCGGGTGGTATACCGAAGTCTTATAGGTATGAACCCCCATTGACAGTAGTGTATCCCGCCATTTCCTCCCCTTGAATTGTGTTCCGTGGTCGGTTATGATCGACACTGGTTTTCCGACGGTTGGGAAGTACTGGTTGATCAGGATGTCGAGAACTTTATTTGTAGTCGCCCGATTCGCTGGGTATAGCTTTACGAACTTGGTATAATGGTCCATTACGATGACGAGATATTTGTATCTGTGGCGGCCCCCACTGCGGGGAAATGGCCCACAGATGTCCAGGAATACTTTCTCAAGTTTCGATTGAGAAGTGATCGGAATCATTTGCCCTTCTCTTTTCTCATTGTTGGTTTTTACGAGTTGGCAAATGCGGCAGTTTCTTATGTACTTTCGTACCTTCCGATTTATGTCTTTGATATGGCAGCTCTCTTCCAGGTCTTTTACTACCTTTAAGGCGCCCATATGCCCATATCGAACATGATAATTAAACACTATCTCCCTCTCGATATGGGTTGGAATAATAACCTTCCATTCCTCCTTATATAAAGATGGTCTTGAAAACAGGATTCCGTTATGGATTTTATAATGTTGAGAGACCGTCTCTTCCCCGGCTTCCAATCTTGTTAGAATAGAGATTAATTTCGGGTCAGCTTGTTGGTGTGTGCTCAGGTGTTCCAAAATTGATTGTAGACCGGCGCTGCTGCTTAGAATATGGTATACTTTAAGAATACTCTCCTCCCCCTCGAACGTCTGTTTATCAATGTCTACTCTAGACAATACGTCCGCGACGACATTCTTCTTTCCGGGGATATACTCCCACTTAAGGTCATATTCTTGCAGCAATAGTATCCACCGTGTTAACCTTCCATGGCTTAACTTACATTTCTTAAGGAACGAGATAGACTTATGGTCTGTCCGGACGGTAACGGAATAACCAAGGATGTAAGTGCGGAACTTTCCACACGCGAACACGACACTCAATAATTCCTTTTCTGTAACGTGGTAGTTCTTCTCACATTGATTCAATGCTCTACTGGCAAAGCAGATCACAAGATGTTCGCCCTCCTCATCCTCTTGACATAAGGTAGTGCCGAGGCTGATGTCACTGGCATCGCAATTAAGAAAGAAAGGTTTGCTAAAATCTGGATGGCGAAGTATGATGGGTTCAAGGAATTTTTGTTTAATTAAAGATAATATATTGTGTTGTTCATTACCCCAGATCCATTTATTTTTGGATGACAGTTGCGGCTGAAATCTGGCAGTCAGTTCTGAGTACTTTTCCTGGAACTTGCGGTAGTAATTACAGAGTCCCAGGAACGACTGTAACTGCCTTCGATTCTTAGGTGTAGGAAAGTTCTGAATCGCTTCGACTTTTTCAGCCGACGGTGAGATTCCCTGATCATTCAAGATGAAACCCAGGAATTGTATTTCCTTAGCGATAAAATGAGATTTTGCTAATTTTAGCGTAATATTATTTGCCGCTAGCTTCTGTAATACGTGTTCCACACGGTAGCAGTGTTCCTCCCAAGTTTCTGAGGACACTAGCAAGTCATCAACGTATACGGTGGTGAACTGTAGTGCTTCGTGGCCAAGTATCTGGTCCATGCAGTGCACAAAGACTGCGACTGAGTTTACCAGTCCGAAGGGCAACCTCTTAAACTGGTAGTTCCGCCCCTCGAATATAAAGGCCAGATACTGGCGACTCTGTGGATGTAATTCCACCTGCCAGTACCCGCACACCGTATCCCAGGTACTAAAGTACTTGGTGCCGTGGAACCGTTTTAAAATCTCCTCAATCTCACCGGGCGAAGTCCTGTCATTTATGATCATTTTATTTATTTCACGCGCATCTAGGCACAAACGGACTTGTCCGTTTTTCTTAGGAATAGCCACGATAGGACTTGTATATGGGGATTGGCTACTCTCTATTATGTCACGGTTAATCATTTGTTCTATTTCAGCTCTTACTGCTTGCTTTCGTGATTGCGCGATGGGGTAAGACTTCCGGTTAAAGTCCACTGTGTCTCGGAACTGTAGAGTACACTGGAAGTTTTTCACTTTACCGGGCTCATCAGAAAAGACTGATTTATATTTGTTATAAATGTTGATTAATTTGTTCGCTTGGTTTAATGTTAATTTTTCGCCAGTTATACCGCTCCGGAAATCCCTGATCTCCTGGATTTTTTGTGACCATAAATCTTCATTGGAGGTGTCGTCTATCTTTTGTTCAATTATAGATGTTGGATGGATGTTGTTAATTTTTCGAATTTGCTGGTGGATACTATCGGGAATGACTTGGTCACTACCCACCAAGTTCGCCGTCCAAGTATGTCCGTTGGTAAACAGCGACAATTTCTGAGTTCTCAGATCAGTGATGGCGGAATTCCCCCTGAGCACATCACACCCGACCAGTATATTAAACGGCAGCCCGCTTGCCACCAAGAATTCCGTATCAATTGCTATACCACAGCTCATCACACTGGCGGAGACTTGCCTACGTATTGTTTTATTTTGTCGGCCGGTTGCACCCAACAAAATAATATTATTCAACGGCAACGTTGGTAAAGTTCTCCCGCACTCTTGCTGTATCCTCTCCAACTCCGTCGTACTTATGATTGACACGTTCGAACCAGTATCGATCATCAACTTAGCTGGGATGCCTTCTACCTCTGTGTTGACATGTATTATTTCGTTATTAAAGTTATTGGAGGGATTACTGTTATTCTCTTCCAATAACACATGTCGGATGTCCTTTAGGTAGTCGCACCCTATGACTGTGATACGATTATTATTATTTATATTATTACACTCATTATTAAGATAGCCAGTATTTAGGAGCAGTAACGGGTTCTGGCGATTTATTACTGCCTGTGCCCGTTTAAAGGCTCGACATCATTGTTCCTTTGTGCCATACTAGTTGAAGCATCAATTGGGATGCTTAGAGTGGGCCCCTGTCGATCTGTCCTATGGTCTTCCGGTCGTTCGTGGTTAGACCTCCGTTCAGCATCGTCTAAACTAGTACTCCTTCTCGTCGGAGAGTACCTTGGTTGGTCCCGTTCTAGGCTCCTCCTCCTGTCTTCATATCCACGGTAGCTGTTCCTTCGATTGTTGTTGTATCTTCGCTGACGATCATCTGTGGCTCGTATGAAATTCACTCGTGGGCGGGGAAACCTATTATTAACGGGATTACTATTATTTGGACCCGCAGGATTATTATTATTATGGTAACGATCATTACCATAATTGGGGCTTCTCTGACTATTTGTGTTATGAGGGTAGGGATTTCTGTTACCCTGATAACCATTAGAGGGTCGACTCGGGTTCACATGGTTTGGACCTGTATTATTATTATTATTGTAATTAGAATTGTTAACGTTATTATTATTATTAAAACTATTATTCTGCGGGTATGCACGGCCTCCTTGGTACCCAGTGTTGGTGTTGTTCGTACCCTGGTTGTTGTTCGGATACGTCCTTGGTTCGGGCCCATCATTTCTTCTCCGGCTCTGTCGGTAGTAGTCTTCGTTTTCGAAGTTTTCGAGGAGTTCGGTCATTGCCTGGATTGTTTTTATTTGGCTGCCTCGCCTCGCACGTATTACCTATTCGTCATAATGATATGACAATTTATTTATTAGGCACTCCTCAGGTATGGCCGGTTCTAAATGCTTGGCCATACATACCTTGCCGAGGAAATATGCTGTCATCGAACCACCGACTTGTGGTTTGTAGTGACCGTGGCATATATTATCTCTTATCAAGTTTTGAGTCGTCTCCGACCAGTATTTCGCCTTGAAGAGGCTCTTAAATTGCTGATAATTTTCGATGTCGCTCCGGTTGGCCATCTACCAATGGTCATTCACCTCCCGAAACGACTCGTCTAGGATTTCCCGGTTCTGGACCCACCGGTTCCCTCTGTGTTTTTCTAGGTATTCCTCTATGCGTGCCAAGAACTCCATGGGCTTCCGTTTATACTGCCGGAAATTAAGCCACTCTCTGTTTTCTGACATTGGGAAATGATGGTAACAGTTGGTCTGTTCCTTATCAATTCTATCTCCTCCTGGCTCTGACGCACTTGTCCTGTGATGTTCGTCATAGCGGCTTCCACGCCGTCGCATCTTTCGGTTACATGTGTCCGCACTTTATTCATTTCTTCCAGGGCAAATTTCTTGTTTTCTTCCAGTTTCGTTTCCTGTTGTTCCTTGACATGTGTAATCTCTTCATGTATTACCTCCCGGGCTTCCAGCACTTCGTTTTCTGTCTGACGACATCTTTCGTCTACTTCCTTGATCTGCTGGTTAACAACCACGACTTCCTGTTCTAACTTCTTTACGATGGATTTCTTCGTCTTTGTTATCCTTTTATTTAACTCTTCTTTTGCCAACTCTATTCTCTCGTCTACCTTATTCATGCTCTCCTGGTTAACCTCCCTCAGTTCTTCTCTTAACCTTTGATTATTCTCGTCCATCTTCTCCTCCATTTTCTGATTATTTTCCTCCAACTTTTCTCTCAGTTGGTGATTGTCGCTTTCCATTTTCCTACTTGTTTCCTCCATTTTCTCTTCCATCTTCTTACTCAAAGATTGATTGTCTTCTTTCAGATCTTCCATCTTCTTATTCAAATTCTTACTGGTTTCCTCAATCCTTCTGTTAGTATTTTCAATGCTTTTATTTATTCCACCCAAATCTTCCTTCAAAGCTTGTTTGTCTTCCCTTCTTTCCTTACTGTTTTCTTCTTTAGTAGAGTCCATTTTCTTGTTAGTGGATTCTATATTTTTATTGACTCCTTCCAATTTAGACTCCATGTTCTGGAGCATTTCCATTATCTTCTCTTCCATTGTTTTAGTTTTCTTCTTCTCTGGGACATTGACTTCCACTGTCTGCGTTGGTACTTCTAGTTGTTCCTCTGGTGGTTCGAGTTGTTTATGTTCCACCGGGGGTAGTGACTCTTCCCGATCCTCCACGGGTGTTGCCTCCTTATCACCCATGTCAACTTCTTTTTCGGCCTCTGCCGCCCTCTTTTTCGAAGTAGCTCGTCTTTGCATTTTCTTCTGTTTCTATAATGTAATCGCTGCCAGGCTTAACTTATCAAGCCCTCTAAGTTGGACGCCACTTTGTAAGGAAACCCTGTATGCGGTCTTTACAAAAAAAGATAATAAAGAGAAAATTTTATTTCAAAAAAAATTTTCAAATAAAAAAATTTTTGTTTATGTTTTATTTAACGTCTGTAATTGTGAAATAATCCTGTTTTAATGTTCTGTTAAAAATTTTAATAATTAAGAAGGTATTTATTAATTATTGAGCACTTCTGGAAAATCTGAACCAAGTCTGGAGTTAATCAGATTAACTCCGGTCAGCAATCGATTTATGATGTTTAGTGCTGGTCCAATATCTCGCTGTAAATTAATATTTTCTTCTTCTTGAAGTCTCGTTGCATTAATAAATAAACCTTAAATTAGCATGTGAAATAATAATAGATACAAACAATTGAAATAAATGGATTTATTAACAAATTTAATAAATAATCGATTTTTAATCGATTGGGAGCAATTATCGACTCCGTCTCAGGGAATAATCGATTCGTTCATACAGTGGAAAAAATTATTACAAGTATTATATAAAAAAGGTTCTTGGAGCGATTATATTAATAGTCAGAGAAGGGTAACGAGAAAGTATAACATTAACAATTAAAGTAGTTCCATAATTATCATCTAACAATATTTAAATAATTCTGATATAATGTTTAAAAAAAAATTGAATCGTCAAACCATATGTAGCTTCTGACGTCACTCGATGAGGAAGGCACAGAATCGTATTTTTCAAAGATGGCCGCTCCTAGGTATGGCGAGTTATTGGGAATGTCGTCGTGTTAAAATCTCACAGCAAAATTACCTTCATAAACGTTTGAAATGTCCCCGCACTGGCGTAATCTGTCTAATAGGTTGTTTGGTGTGTTCTGAAGAAGTGTTCCGTGTATACTTGTGTTAATTATGTTATTTGATATGTGTTCACTTCTGTGGGTTAACTATTCAAAAAGTGGTTATGATTTGTAGCGTTAATTATCATAAACATATTGTTTTACTGTTTTAAATCACTAGTATAATGAAGTTTGGTGTTAGTTTTCACTATTGTCGCTAAAATTTCTGTAGTTTTAGTTAGAAAAATGTTTAATTTATTTAACTCTCGCTTCACTGATATTAGTGGGTAACCGTAGTACCATTTTCTACACGGTTTTAAGGAACGTTATATTACACAACTATTCAGCTTGATATTCAACAAAAGACTAAACTAACTTCCTTCATGTTAGTCAAAATCTGCCCAGTTAATCTTTGAAAAAGTATTGTTAAAATATTTTGATTTCCCATACACATGATACAAAATTACATTATATATGGAATTTATTTATTTTATTCGTCACCTTCATGAATTATGAACCTTATCATTGGTTCAATCATCTCATTTCTTTTAAATTGCTATATTATAGTCCATATCTGTTGACATTTTGTGGAAATTACCAAATTTCTCTCTTTCTGGAAATCTAGGCTCAAAAATTGATTTCCGCCTTCATATAATTTTTCTGCCATTTTAATTGTTATTAATACTATTATAATAAATTTTAATTAGTCATATTTCTCTTCCTTTCCTTAAATACATATAATTGAACCTTTGAACTTGTTTTTTGTGTTAATCTCTGAATTTGACATTGCTCTTTAAAATTAATTAATTTATATATTTTGAAAATTTACAATTTTTTAAGGTATATTTCCTTATTATCACTTTAACTCATAGGATCATTCACAGTAGTGGTTAACTGATTTACCTTACCTAAATCTTGCTAGTTTACAGGAATTATAAGTGAATTAAATGGTTTATATGGCTTCTGTGAATTCACCACATGGCCTAGAGTTGAGAATTTTATATTTCTGTCTTTCTCAAATAAATTTAATCCTACTCCTCCTCTGACTTTACATAGTTATTATTACATGAAAATAAAACGTTTTACAAACCCATTGTGAGGTGTAGTATCTGATTAATACTACTGTTATATAAAAAATAATAATGAACATCATTCAGCATTCTAAGATTGAACATATTGCTGACATGGTTTGAAAACATACATTTAATTCCTTTTTGAATTAATACAGCATACCTACTGAAACATTATTAATGGTATGTCTGCTGTTATTTGGCAAACATAATTCATTTTAAACACATATAAATCTTATTTACTAAAAATTCTTGTAAACCTATTGAGTTCATGGCTGTGAACAAATAGCTATTTTAAACAATTTAAACCTATGAACATAAATTAATGCCATTCCTTTCTGGGCTAAACCATTATTATCTATTATCCCCTTCATCAGTAAACATGTCCACCCATACTCTAGTTATTATCATTTTTACAAATGTCTTGTAATAACAGAGTTACATTAAAATAATAAAATATTGGAAATCTTCCATTTTATTATTTTATGATGATGTGTATTATTGAATATAAAAGTTGTTATATAGCATATTGATAAGTCATAGTATCACTAACTTTAAGTTTATTGTATTTCCAAAAACACTTGGACAAGTTCACTTTCACTGGTGGTTCTGATATTTTGAGTCTTATTATCTCAGACCAGACCTTTAGTAATCATGGACTGTTAAGACTTGTTTATTTTCTTTATCACACAATAGCTTTAGTTGGTTCACTTCTTATTATACTAGACAACACTTTTGATTTCTTAATAATTACATTTTTATAGGATTTTGGGATGTTATACTTTCTTTTTAATTGTCTCTATGGGTTTGGGGTTGATGGTATTTAATAATAGGTTTTATAACGGTGTTTCTTTCATACTATTTCTTCCTCTCTTCTTGTCTTCTTTCTTGTCTTTCTTCTTATCTTCTTTCTTGTCTTCACTCTTGTCTTTCTTCTGGTCTTCCTTCTTCTTGTCTTCTTGTCTTCATTCTTCACTCTTGGGTAAACCAAGGTACTTCGTGTTATATCGACTGATGTTTAGTTTGGAGCATCGAGTTTATTTACTGATACTGACTTTGCTCTTCGCTAAAGGTTTCAGGGTATTGTTTACTTCCTGATCATAAATTTTATTCTTCCTTCTTCTTGTGTTTGGGGTATTTTGGTGTTTCGCCACTCTTAAACCGATTCTCTTTTCTTGATATTGTGTTATCTAATTTGTTTACTGCTCCTAGCTTCCTGGGTAAATTCCTGATTTTATAATATGAGTTGCTTTCAATAATTTCTTTGATTTTTAACAGTGGTTTTTATATAATGTAATGAGAATTTTTATTTTATTGTTGTTTATTCCTTTGATTTCATTCAATTTCATTCGATTTTATATTAACATATGTGGTGTAATTAATTTTTATTATTTTATATGAATTAATAAATAGTGGATTTTCTGTCACGCTACAGAATGCCCTTCTCCAGAAGTGATTTTTTCAGACTATACTTGCTTTGTCTGAAACAATTGCTTATGGTAATTATTGTAGTTTTGTTATTATCCTTGACTTCCTTCCATTTTAAAAATTCTCCTATTTATATTTGAGTTTATATCCTTCTCATTCTCACTTGATCTTCCTTGATAGTAATAGTCATCTGAGTTTCATATTTATTATTTCATTTTCATATTTCTTCTTAGTATTTTCTCCTTGGGATATTTCCTCCCTATCGTTCCCTAATTTGTGAGCTGGTTCAGTTCAGAGAGGCACTGTACGCTACTTCCTCTGCTGTCCAATACTTCACACATATTTGAGTACAGAGGCAAATCAACTCTGCTCAAAAAACATATTAATACTGCTGGAATTATCTACAGACAGATTAAAAAATTATTCAGAATAGTACACATTTGTTACTATTTAAAAAAAATATCTTTGGGATACTTCACTTATTACTTATTATATTGCTCAGAGATTTTAATATTCCTATCTCAGTTGTTCTTCTGACTCTTTAACTTGATGGTTCATTCATTTGATATTATGGTAGGAAGCTCTTCTATTAGTACATTTTTCAACTTTTCTTATCATATAAAGCTTGTGGTTATTAAAGCTTTATTACTTTCTGGTTTTTTATTATAATCTGCATTGTTTATAGTAGCATATCTTTATGACATTTTTATTTTATTGCTCTGTTTTTTTTATTTCCACTTGTTCTATTTTCTAGAACTTTTATAACTGTCATTATCACAATTGACATTTAATTCATAAATCATTTTATATTAATTCGTTTAATTACATATATCTTTGATATTATTCTCACATTATTCCTGTCATGGTTATTATCCTTTCGAATGAATTTTTTTTATTAATTTTATAATGAGGTCATAATTTCTCCTCATACCACTTCAAAGTTTTATTATCTCATAATTCCACATAAGTTTTTGTATTTTATTATATTTAATCACTCAAATCGTATCACAAGGATTATTTCCTTTCGTATCCCTTTATGGAAATTTTTTCACACTTTATTTGAAATTAGACATGATCATATTTCTCCAGAATTATTTGTTTTAATTCTAAAGTCTGTTTCCTTTATTCATCCCATTATGATCCTTTATAAACATGGTAAATATATTTTATGCTTACCATAAATATGGTATTAAATCTCTTCTGTTTATTTCACCAAAGTGTTTTATTAATAATTGGTTGGTAAGTTGTACTTACTCTTGGTTTGGAAACTTGATTTATACACAATTCAAAATTCATCCTTCTTATATTATTCCATAAAGTTTTCTCAAATAATTTGTATGTAAGGTGGTCTTACATTTATTTTTTAGAATTTACATGGATTCTAAATTCTTTTTCTTCTTTTTCCAAAATGTTTCTTTTAAATAATTGTATGTTATTTGGTATTATATTATTTTTAGAATTTTGAGGGTTATTATTCACAAAATTTCTTTATGGATGCCTGGTTAAAGACACCCTTAACTTTATTGGAACCCATCTCCTTAATTTCGTACGTGTTGTTGTTATTGTTCTGAGAGACAATATAGGGACCAGTGTACAGAAGCAATAACTTTTTTGTTATCCCTTCTAAAGAACTGGGTAATTTCCTATTCTTTAACAACACCTTCTCTCCAACGGTATAAGTAATAATCTTACCCATGCTCTTATTGTATTTATTCCGCCGTTTCTCCTGATCTTCGGCCACCTTATTATGAAATTGAATTTTATTAAATATATACTTATGCTCTCTGGGGAACGCCAATATTTCCTCGATCTCCCTTGGGGGTTGTCTTTCGTACATGGCGGAGTATGGGGTTATTCCTATGGCTGGATGGTATGCCAGGTTGAGGAATTCTTCAGTGGCCTCCAAGTATTCTTGCCACCTCCTCTGCTGATCGTGGCAATATGTTCTTAATAGGCGCCCCACCTCTCGCAAGACTCTTTCAGCCGGGTTACTGTTCGGGTGGTATACCGAAGTCTTATAGGTATGAACCCCCATTGACAGTAGTGTATCCCGCCATTTCCTCCCCTTGAATTGTGTTCCGTGGTCGGTTATGATCGACACTGGTTTTCCGACGGTTGGGAAGTACTGGTTGATCAGGATGTCGAGAACTTTATTTGTAGTCGCCCGATTCGCTGGGTATAGCTTTACGAACTTGGTATAATGGTCCATTACGATGACGAGATATTTGTATCTGTGGCGGCCCCCACTGCGGGGAAATGGCCCACAGATGTCCAGGAATACTTTCTCAAGTTTCGATTGAGAAGTGATCGGAATCATTTGCCCTTCTCTTTTCTCATTGTTGGTTTTTACGAGTTGGCAAATGCGGCAGTTTCTTATGTACTTTCGTACCTTCCGATTTATGTCTTTGATATGGCAGCTCTCTTCCAGGTCTTTTACTACCTTTAAGGCGCCCATATGCCCATATCGAACATGATAATTAAACACTATCTCCCTCTCGATATGGGTTGGAATAATAACCTTCCATTCCTCCTTATATAAAGATGGTCTTGAAAACAGGATTCCGTTATGGATTTTATAATGTTGAGAGACCGTCTCTTCCCCGGCTTCCAATCTTGTTAGAATAGAGATTAATTTCGGGTCAGCTTGTTGGTGTGTGCTCAGGTGTTCCAAAATTGATTGTAGACCGGCGCTGCTGCTTAGAATATGGTATACTTTAAGAATACTCTCCTCCCCCTCGAACGTCTGTTTATCAATGTCTACTCTAGACAATACGTCCGCGACGACATTCTTCTTTCCGGGGATATACTCCCACTTAAGGTCATATTCTTGCAGCAATAGTATCCACCGTGTTAACCTTCCATGGCTTAACTTACATTTCTTAAGGAACGAGATAGACTTATGGTCTGTCCGGACGGTAACGGAATAACCAAGGATGTAAGTGCGGAACTTTCCACACGCGAACACGACACTCAATAATTCCTTTTCTGTAACGTGGTAGTTCTTCTCACATTGATTCAATGCTCTACTGGCAAAGCAGATCACAAGATGTTCGCCCTCCTCATCCTCTTGACATAAGGTAGTGCCGAGGCTGATGTCACTGGCATCGCAATTAAGAAAGAAAGGTTTGCTAAAATCTGGATGGCGAAGTATGATGGGTTCAAGGAATTTTTGTTTAATTAAAGATAATATATTGTGTTGTTCATTACCCCAGATCCATTTATTTTTGGATGACAGTTGCGGCTGAAATCTGGCAGTCAGTTCTGAGTACTTTTCCTGGAACTTGCGGTAGTAATTACAGAGTCCCAGGAACGACTGTAACTGCCTTCGATTCTTAGGTGTAGGAAAGTTCTGAATCGCTTCGACTTTTTCAGCCGACGGTGAGATTCCCTGATCATTCAAGATGAAACCCAGGAATTGTATTTCCTTAGCGATAAAATGAGATTTTGCTAATTTTAGCGTAATATTATTTGCCGCTAGCTTCTGTAATACGTGTTCCACACGGTAGCAGTGTTCCTCCCAAGTTTCTGAGGACACTAGCAAGTCATCAACGTATACGGTGGTGAACTGTAGTGCTTCGTGGCCAAGTATCTGGTCCATGCAGTGCACAAAGACTGCGACTGAGTTTACCAGTCCGAAGGGCAACCTCTTAAACTGGTAGTTCCGCCCCTCGAATATAAAGGCCAGATACTGGCGACTCTGTGGATGTAATTCCACCTGCCAGTACCCGCACACCGTATCCCAGGTACTAAAGTACTTGGTGCCGTGGAACCGTTTTAAAATCTCCTCAATCTCACCGGGCGAAGTCCTGTCATTTATGATCATTTTATTTATTTCACGCGCATCTAGGCACAAACGGACTTGTCCGTTTTTCTTAGGAATAGCCACGATAGGACTTGTATATGGGGATTGGCTACTCTCTATTATGTCACGGTTAATCATTTGTTCTATTTCAGCTCTTACTGCTTGCTTTCGTGATTGCGCGATGGGGTAAGACTTCCGGTTAAAGTCCACTGTGTCTCGGAACTGTAGAGTACACTGGAAGTTTTTCACTTTACCGGGCTCATCAGAAAAGACTGATTTATATTTGTTATAAATGTTGATTAATTTGTTCGCTTGGTTTAATGTTAATTTTTCGCCAGTTATACCGCTCCGGAAATCCCTGATCTCCTGGATTTTTTGTGACCATAAATCTTCATTGGAGGTGTCGTCTATCTTTTGTTCAATTATAGATGTTGGATGGATGTTGTTAATTTTTCGAATTTGCTGGTGGATACTATCGGGAATGACTTGGTCACTACCCACCAAGTTCGCCGTCCAAGTATGTCCGTTGGTAAACAGCGACAATTTCTGAGTTCTCAGATCAGTGATGGCGGAATTCCCCCTGAGCACATCACACCCGACCAGTATATTAAACGGCAGCCCGCTTGCCACCAAGAATTCCGTATCAATTGCTATACCACAGCTCATCACACTGGCGGAGACTTGCCTACGTATTGTTTTATTTTGTCGGCCGGTTGCACCCAACAAAATAATATTATTCAACGGCAACGTTGGTAAAGTTCTCCCGCACTCTTGCTGTATCCTCTCCAACTCCGTCGTACTTATGATTGACACGTTCGAACCAGTATCGATCATCAACTTAGCTGGGATGCCTTCTACCTCTGTGTTGACATGTATTATTTCGTTATTAAAGTTATTGGAGGGATTACTGTTATTCTCTTCCAATAACACATGTCGGATGTCCTTTAGGTAGTCGCACCCTATGACTGTGATACGATTATTATTATTTATATTATTACACTCATTATTAAGATAGCCAGTATTTAGGAGCAGTAACGGGTTCTGGCGATTTATTACTGCCTGTGCCCGTTTAAAGGCTCGACATCATTGTTCCTTTGTGCCATACTAGTTGAAGCATCAATTGGGATGCTTAGAGTGGGCCCCTGTCGATCTGTCCTATGGTCTTCCGGTCGTTCGTGGTTAGACCTCCGTTCAGCATCGTCTAAACTAGTACTCCTTCTCGTCGGAGAGTACCTTGGTTGGTCCCGTTCTAGGCTCCTCCTCCTGTCTTCATATCCACGGTAGCTGTTCCTTCGATTGTTGTTGTATCTTCGCTGACGATCATCTGTGGCTCGTATGAAATTCACTCGTGGGCGGGGAAACCTATTATTAACGGGATTACTATTATTTGGACCCGCAGGATTATTATTATTATGGTAACGATCATTACCATAATTGGGGCTTCTCTGACTATTTGTGTTATGAGGGTAGGGATTTCTGTTACCCTGATAACCATTAGAGGGTCGACTCGGGTTCACATGGTTTGGACCTGTATTATTATTATTATTGTAATTAGAATTGTTAACGTTATTATTATTATTAAAACTATTATTCTGCGGGTATGCACGGCCTCCTTGGTACCCAGTGTTGGTGTTGTTCGTACCCTGGTTGTTGTTCGGATACGTCCTTGGTTCGGGCCCATCATTTCTTCTCCGGCTCTGTCGGTAGTAGTCTTCGTTTTCGAAGTTTTCGAGGAGTTCGGTCATTGCCTGGATTGTTTTTATTTGGCTGCCTCGCCTCGCACGTATTACCTATTCGTCATAATGATATGACAATTTATTTATTAGGCACTCCTCAGGTATGGCCGGTTCTAAATGCTTGGCCATACATACCTTGCCGAGGAAATATGCTGTCATCGAACCACCGACTTGTGGTTTGTAGTGACCGTGGCATATATTATCTCTTATCAAGTTTTGAGTCGTCTCCGACCAGTATTTCGCCTTGAAGAGGCTCTTAAATTGCTGATAATTTTCGATGTCGCTCCGGTTGGCCATCTACCAATGGTCATTCACCTCCCGAAACGACTCGTCTAGGATTTCCCGGTTCTGGACCCACCGGTTCCCTCTGTGTTTTTCTAGGTATTCCTCTATGCGTGCCAAGAACTCCATGGGCTTCCGTTTATACTGCCGGAAATTAAGCCACTCTCTGTTTTCTGACATTGGGAAATGATGGTAACAGTTGGTCTGTTCCTTATCAATTCTATCTCCTCCTGGCTCTGACGCACTTGTCCTGTGATGTTCGTCATAGCGGCTTCCACGCCGTCGCATCTTTCGGTTACATGTGTCCGCACTTTATTCATTTCTTCCAGGGCAAATTTCTTGTTTTCTTCCAGTTTCGTTTCCTGTTGTTCCTTGACATGTGTAATCTCTTCATGTATTACCTCCCGGGCTTCCAGCACTTCGTTTTCTGTCTGACGACATCTTTCGTCTACTTCCTTGATCTGCTGGTTAACAACCACGACTTCCTGTTCTAACTTCTTTACGATGGATTTCTTCGTCTTTGTTATCCTTTTATTTAACTCTTCTTTTGCCAACTCTATTCTCTCGTCTACCTTATTCATGCTCTCCTGGTTAACCTCCCTCAGTTCTTCTCTTAACCTTTGATTATTCTCGTCCATCTTCTCCTCCATTTTCTGATTATTTTCCTCCAACTTTTCTCTCAGTTGGTGATTGTCGCTTTCCATTTTCCTACTTGTTTCCTCCATTTTCTCTTCCATCTTCTTACTCAAAGATTGATTGTCTTCTTTCAGATCTTCCATCTTCTTATTCAAATTCTTACTGGTTTCCTCAATCCTTCTGTTAGTATTTTCAATGCTTTTATTTATTCCACCCAAATCTTCCTTCAAAGCTTGTTTGTCTTCCCTTCTTTCCTTACTGTTTTCTTCTTTAGTAGAGTCCATTTTCTTGTTAGTGGATTCTATATTTTTATTGACTCCTTCCAATTTAGACTCCATGTTCTGGAGCATTTCCATTATCTTCTCTTCCATTGTTTTAGTTTTCTTCTTCTCTGGGACATTGACTTCCACTGTCTGCGTTGGTACTTCTAGTTGTTCCTCTGGTGGTTCGAGTTGTTTATGTTCCACCGGGGGTAGTGACTCTTCCCGATCCTCCACGGGTGTTGCCTCCTTATCACCCATGTCAACTTCTTTTTCGGCCTCTGCCGCCCTCTTTTTCGAAGTAGCTCGTCTTTGCATTTTCTTCTGTTTCTATAATGTAATCGCTGCCAGGCTTAACTTATCAAGCCCTCTAAGTTGGACGCCACTTTGTAAGGAAACCCTGTATGCGGTCTTTACAAAAAAAGATAATAAAGAGAAAATTTTATTTCAAAAAAAATTTTCAAATAAAAAAATTTTTGTTTATGTTTTATTTAACGTCTGTAATTGTGAAATAATCCTGTTTTAATGTTCTGTTAAAAATTTTAATAATTAAGAAGGTATTTATTAATTATTGAGCACTTCTGGAAAATCTGAACCAAGTCTGGAGTTAATCAGATTAACTCCGGTCAGCAATCGATTTATGATGTTTAGTGCTGGTCCAATATCTCGCTGTAAATTAATATTTTCTTCTTCTTGAAGTCTCGTTGCATTAATAAATAAACCTTAAATTAGCATGTGAAATAATAATAGATACAAACAATTGAAATAAATGGATTTATTAACAAATTTAATAAATAATCGATTTTTAATCGATTGGGAGCAATTATCGACTCCGTCTCAGGGAATAATCGATTCGTTCATACAGTGGAAAAAATTATTACAAGTATTATATAAAAAAGGTTCTTGGAGCGATTATATTAATAGTCAGAGAAGGGTAACGAGAAAGTATAACATTAACAATTAAAGTAGTTCCATAATTATCATCTAACAATATTTAAATAATTCTGATATAATGTTTAAAAAAAAATTGAATCGTCAAACCATATGTAGCTTCTGACGTCACTCGATGAGGAAGGCACAGAATCGTATTTTTCAAAGATGGCCGCTCCTAGGTATGGCGAGTTATTGGGAATGTCGTCGTGTTAAAATCTCACAGCAAAATTACCTTCATAAACGTTTGAAATGTCCCCGCACTGGCGTAATCTGTCTAATAGGTTGTTTGGTGTGTTCTGAAGAAGTGTTCCGTGTATACTTGTGTTAATTATGTTATTTGATATGTGTTCACTTCTGTGGGTTAACTATTCAAAAAGTGGTTATGATTTGTAGCGTTAATTATCATAAACATATTGTTTTACTGTTTTAAATCACTAGTATAATGAAGTTTGGTGTTAGTTTTCACTATTGTCGCTAAAATTTCTGTAGTTTTAGTTAGAAAAATGTTTAATTTATTTAACTCTCGCTTCACTGATATTAGTGGGTAACCGTAGTACCATTTTCTACACGGTTTTAAGGAACGTTATATTACACAACTATTCAGCTTGATATTCAACAAAAGACTAAACTAACTTCCTTCATGTTAGTCAAAATCTGGCCCAGTTAATCTTTGAAAAAGTATTGTTAAAATATTTTGATTTCCCATACACATGATACAAAATTACATTATATATGGAATTTATTTATTTTATTCGTCACCTTCATGAATTATGAACCTTATCATTGGTTCAATCATCTCATTTCTTTTAAATTGCTATATTATAGTCCATATCTGTTGACATTTTGTGGAAATTACCAAATTTCTCTCTTTCTGGAAATCTAGGCTCAAAAATTGATTTCCGCCTTCATATAATTTTTCTGCCATTTTAATTGTTATTAATACTATTATAATAAATTTTAATTAGTCATATTTCTCTTCCTTTCCTTAAATACATATAATTGAACCTTTGAACTTGTTTTTTGTGTTAATCTCTGAATTTGACATTGCTCTTTAAAATTAATTAATTTATATATTTTGAAAATTTACAATTTTTTAAGGTATATTTCCTTATTATCACTTTAACTCATAGGATCATTCACAGTAGTGGTTAACTGATTTACCTTACCTAAATCTTGCTGGTTTACAGGAATTATAAGTGAATTAAATGGTTTATATGGCTTCTGTGAATTCACCACATGGCCTAGAGTTGAGAATTTTATATTTCTGTCTTTCTCAAATAAATTTAATCCTACTCCTCCTCTGACTTTACATAGTTATTATTACATGAAAATAAAACGTTTTACAAACCCATTGTGAGGTGTAGTATCTGATTAATACTACTGTTATATAAAAAATAATAATGAACATCATTCAGCATTCTAAGATTGAACATATTGCTGACATGGTTTGAAAACATACATTTAATTCCTTTTTGAATTAATACAGCATACCTACTGAAACATTATTAATGGTATGTCTGCTGTTATTTGGCAAACATAATTCATTTTAAACACATATAAATCTTATTTACTAAAAATTCTTATAAACCTATTGAGTTCATGGCTGTGAACAAATAGCTATTTTAAACAATTTAAACCTATGAACATAAATTAATGCCATTCCTTTCTGGGCTAAACCATTATTATCTATTATCCCCTTCATCAGTAAACATGTCCACCCATACTCTAGTTATTATCATTTTTACAAATGTCTTGTAATAACAGAGTTACATTAAAATAATAAAATATTGGAAATCTTCCATTTTATTATTTTATGATGATGTGTATTATTGAATATAAAAGTTGTTATATAGCATATTGATAAGTCATAGTATCACTAACTTTAAGTTTATTGTATTTCCAAAAACACTTGGACAAGTTCACTTTCACTGGTGGTTCTGATATTTTGAGTCTTATTATCTCAGACCAGACCTTTAGTAATCATGGACTGTTGAGACTTGTTTATTTTCTTTATCACACAATAGCTTTAGTTGGTTCACTTCTTATTATACTAGACAACACTTTTGATTTCTTAATAATTACATTTTTATAGGATTTTGGGATGTTATACTTTCTTTTTAATTGTCTCTATGGGTTTGGGGTTGATGGTATTTAATAATAGGTTTTATAACGGTGTTTCTTTCATACTATTTCTTCCTCTCTTCTTGTCTTCTTTCTTGTCTTTCTTCTTATCTTCTTTCTTGTCTTCACTCTTGTCTTTCTTCTGGTCTTCCTTCTTCTTGTCTTCTTGTCTTCATTCTTCACTCTTGGGTAAACCAAGGTACGTCGTGTTATCTCGACTAATGTTTAGTTTGGAGCATCGAATTTATTGACTGATACTGACTTTGCTCTTCGCTAAAGGTTTCAGGGTATTGTTTACTTCCTGATCATAAATTTTATTCTTCCTTCTTCTTGTGTTTGGGGTATTTTGGTGTTTCGCCACTCTTAAACCGATTCTCTTTTCTTGATATTGTGTTATCTAATTTGTTTACTGCTCCTAGCTTCCTGGGTAAATTCCTGATTTTATAATATGAGTTGCTTTCAATAATTTCTTTGATTTTTAACAGTGGTTTTTATATAATGTAATGAGAATTTTTATTTTATTGTTGTTTATTCCTTTGATTTCATTCAATTTCATTCGATTTTATATTAACATATGTGGTGTAATTAATTTTTATTATTTTATATGAATTAATAAATAGTGGATTTTCTGTCACGCTACAATATACATATATATTTTTGGATATTATACCAAATCTGAGAACATCACTTGCACAGAGTGTAATAAAAGCAAAACTCGATCAAATTCATCTCATTTCCATGTATAAGATAACTGCGTTATGGAAGTCAAACTATGCGAAAGCAGGATCCAAGTTAGATCGTGTTCTACATTTCCAGTATAACAGAGCTCAGCATCCTCAAAGTACCTAGAAATTACTTTAGTATGCTCAGACTTACACCGTATCGGAAACACTTGTGCTGTCCCAAACATGAGCGAGCACGTTTCATATGTTTATTCTCCTTCCTTTGGCTCGTTGAGAGCTACAACTTTTTATTAATAAGAAAGTACAACATATCCGATTATATCTTTATCGTAAACGTTTGATTTTATAAACACACAACTGTGTGTTATCTTACACCAGTTTTAATTTAATACTATATTCATACAGACTGTAAATACATTAGGTATATATATTTTGTAACGTTACATAACCCCTACCCAAATATGATAACATAATCACCAGAGTTAAAACCAGTAATTACCCATTTTAAAAGTCAGAAATGGGGATTAGGTACCAAGCTATGAGAAACTTTGTACTCTAGAAACACTGTAAACAATAATAATAAAAGTGCAGTGTACAAAGTGGAACATAGTGTACTCGGTGAAAGTGTCAAACATTTAAAAGGAGCATCTCACAGATTAGTGCTGGAGATGAAAAGAAAATCAGTATTGTAGCAATAGTCTATGATACTACTGACAAGTTTTGTATTATTTGTATGTTTTGTAATTTTATATTGTGTAGGCCACAAAGGCCTTGTAATTAGTAATGATAATTTTGTTTAATATAAATATTTTGTTTAGATGTTAGATAACCCAGGGTTATATATAAAATAATACTATGTTAGCAAGATGGCATGTAAAAAATAGTATAGTGTAAGGATACATTAAGTGAATTATAAATCATAAATAAATCGAAATAAAAGGGATTAAAATATAAAATACCGGTGGACAAGTTTAAGAAAAAATAAAAAGAAAAACCGTAAATAAATTCAATTTGATTATAGATAAAATCTATAAGGGATTATTTTTCTAAAAAGAAAAAACAAAATTATAATAATTATTAATGGCCTATATACTAAAAGGTATATAGATTAGCCAATAAAAAACCATAAAAATTCTTGGTTACTAAGAGTAACTAACTAACAAGAATTGAATTTAATTGTTCAAAGATATTTGAAGTGAGCAGTTTAAAAAAAGTGTAATGTCTAGAAATAATTAAAGAATTTTTAAATACCATTCGGAAATAATTAGTGACAAATTCATAAAATTAATAAGTGATATCCACTACATCTTAGACATCCTTCGAACAGAATAATTCACGCATGCAAATTGATGAAAACTTGAAAAAATCAGCTTCCATTTCCAAGCCTAGCCTATCGAAATTCGACATTGTTGGTGAGATCGTTACCTATTAAAATTTAACTAAATTACACCTCAACTATAAACTCATAACACTAGAAACAGCACAATCCTTTAAAATACTTCTGGAAAAGAGGTGAATATAAACTTTATTATTTTGTTAACCCAAAAAACAGCAAAACGTAGTTTTGTAACTAACATTCCTGCAGCCATGATGTTTAATATTTGTTGTCATCTGTGAAGAAACGTAATCTGCTCTCTAGGGGTCAACAAATCAACTGCATAATATAGGTTGTATAAAATTTTAAAATCATTTATGTAAAGCTTGGTACTGACCCATATACATTTTTGACTTTCTCAAAGTACAAAGAACACTAAAATAACCCTGGGAAATTAATTAATTATTTCTTTCTTGTTATTAAAATTGAAATAAAAATATTTGTTATATGATATATGTTTGAAAGAAAAAATAAGATCGAATTAAATCTGTGTTTTATGTAAGAATCGATTATCCCTTTATGTTTTGGGAGACCATAAAAAATGTTAAATAAATTCAAGGAATGCCTTGTGGTTTGAATAATAAAAAGGTGTATCATTTTCAGTAGATGGTAGTTAGTTACAGATTGTCAGAAGACCGAGAAGAGAACGGACATCCCGAATTTATTACGTACCATTTGGAGTCACTTTAACCTCAAATGGATTCGTAAACGTAGCAGTCAACTGGTACCACGAGCGGAAAAATTTGAAATAATTAATCGTATACTAAGAGAGTAATTCTCTTTGCACTCTCTCTCCTAACTACTGTCAAACAACGGTATTGATTTCACATAAATAAAATTTAAGAAAATCTTTATACAATCACACACCTTCGATTTTGAAAGCATATAACATTAAAAAAATAACAAATTCTGTGACTCTTAATAAAGCGAGATTTTCGAAGAGTACAAATAGACGTAAAATTACTATTACTCCGAGAGATTACCCGCGAGACGTTACAATATATATATATATATACAAATATATTAGGTATCTATATAATTTACAGAAATATTACTATGTGCTCTATCGAATAAGAAGTAGCTACTACTCATTACCCATCACTTAATATCTCTCTATTCATAAGTAACAGTCATCTCTCCTTCTTCTTCTATCATACATTAGACGAATCACCTGTTCTGGCCCCAAAGGAATACATTCACTTTACCAACGTTTCCCAAGTCTTCCTACACTTCCCTGTGACTTTCGAGTAAGGGTGTTTCCAGCGTCTCGTGTAGAGTAAGACCAGTGGTTGGTGTACTACCTTTGAGTCTCCTGTCGTGGTGTGGGTCTGATTAGGATACCCACCTCCTAGGTTCTTTCGTTTTTACTATAGTGCCGTTAGGAGATCTACCTCTTCCGCCTTTAAGACCGTTGACCATTTGACACCATCAACTCTGGCCGGTACGAGAGGTAAACAAGAAAACAAGAATTACTCGTTAAAGCTGGAGTATGAAAACAATGAAAGACTGCCAGGCCTCGAAAAACTAATAGCGTGGGGGTCGAGAAGCCAAGATTAAAGAAAGGAATTCCACCCAAGACGAGTTGAAACAAAGTGAAAATCCAGCTAGAGTACATCGTAGGCTAATCCAGCTAGCTGGGTATGCTAAACTCGTATCCATCAGGTGCGGAACCCCTGATGATCTTTTTGCTTTTACGATTACTTTTACAATTAATTACGAACAGTTCAATATCTATTATAATGTCAGCTTTTTAGAATGAGACAGTAAAATGTAATTTCAACCTTCTTTGATAGGATTTCTGTCCTCCTCCACCTCCAGCAACAATAAAACCGCGTGCATTTTCCTCCATCGACACCAAATCCTCCTATCCAACAACGTCGCTTGTTGCTTCTACTCCACCAGCACTACCTTCACCGACGTCAGTATAGGTCTTCCCATACTTCGTTATCTAATCTATTTGAATTCTATTGCTACACTTCCATAGACAACCTGCCATATGGCGTCCTACTGTATTCAGATGACCAGTCCATCTTTCTTTGTTTCCTACAGAGTCTATCTTGGATATTTAAAATGTTGAACTTCTTACGAAAATCTCCAGAGTAGAGTCTATCTCTTCGTGTCCAGTCTTTAACAGATCACAAGGCTCTCATCTCCAGTGTCTGTATCCTACTCTGATGTTTTTCGCCGCAACTCAAGTTTCAGAACCATACATCAGCACTGGCACAGCCATTCCTTATAAAAAATTTTATCGACTCTGTTTCCTTGTTTTCCTCGATAACACTCGACGAATTGTGCCACATACTGACTGAAACTTAGCCAGCTTGTGACCAACATCGTAAGTGATATCACAGCCAACATACCGGAAATGTGACGCATGCTCTATTCTCTTATTATTCAATACAATAATCGTTCGCAAGAGGTAGTTGCCCATAAATACCATAGTGTTTTTCTCCACAGACATTTTCGTCTTGTAATTCAATCTCTGGAGCTCTCATTCCTTTTGTTGGATGCTTTCTTGATCATCCACAAACAGCACTGTATTCATGTATGTTCTATTATTTATTTTTATTGCTGGATTCACTCCTAATTAGCTCTCTCTAACTATGTCATCAGTATAGTTTTTAAACAGTGTGTTTCCTTATATATTAATATTGTATATTATATTGTTGTCTAAATTTTCTTGAAAAATTTAAATGTTGTGCAACACTGCCATAAGCCAACAGCCGCTATTTTTTCTAAGAAATAAAAAAACTTTTAGATTTTGTTGTCAGTGACGTGTCCGACTTAGTATTAGGTATTGTACTATTTCCGACTATGGCACACTAATTTCAGATAATTTAATGATATTTATACGTTCACGTGAGCTAGCATTCGCCTATTGCAACGCCATCAGAGACGCTTGCAAAGAGCGCTGTCATTTCCGATGCTGGAAGCAGCGAAGTTGTTTCAAACGGTTACCATATCTTTGTTGTGTGTGTATTGTAATATCAGGTGTATTCAAAAAGTATATGTGATTTAAATTGAGTCCATACATTAAAAATTTCATTTGCATATGCCTTTGTGTGTATATAGATTTATAATTGTTTTCGACCCTGTGTGTTTATTTGTAGGATTTCCGCGTTGCTTTTGATATTTGTGGCAGCGCCATGTGTTTCAACGAGTATAGAAAAACGTCAAAATATTCAATAATTTTGAATTTTCATTAGCACAAAGTTTGAAAACCTTGCTGTCTTTCTTACGCATACGCTTTCATTTAAATTAATCCGTAAAAGACTGTGAAAAATGTATTTTATAGAATAACATTATAAAATATAACATGGTACAAAGGAATCTGAATTGGATAACGTTTTTCTTTTGCACAAGTAGCGAAACTGAAAATGCATTCTCACTGCATTAGATTGAGGATTTTTGTATTACAGTTGCTCAAAATAATTACTACAATTCCCCCCCCCCCCACACACACATTTGTAGTTATGTAAGGATAAATAATCTGATACTCTTGGTAATGTGTTATGCAGTACTCCCGACATAGTCACTTTTCTTGTAGCACGAGTTACAAAGCTCAATAAAATGTCATCCATCATCTTCACACTAACACTGACAGCTTCCAACAACAACTTCTTATAAATATGTTACTTTGAGAAAGCTTTACGATACTAGGCAGGCCTACGTGTTGGACGGTACAAAACTGTTGTGTATCGATTACTACCCAATGTGGGAAACTGTATCACACAATTTCATTAAACTGTTGTGTATCGATCACTACCCAATGTGGGAAATTGTATCACACAATTTCATTAAACTTTTTCACTATTCTTGATGTAAATTGTAATGTCAATTTAATAAATTGATTTTTCAGGAACTTCGTTTAATTCTTCAAAGCTATCTACCAAGACTGAAAGAAATAAGTTATTTAAGAATTGATTTATTACATTACTGTAATAATTAGCTTAATACTGAATTATTATATGAATTTTCTTGTAAATTATTTTTACTTCCATGTTCCATAAGGAAATGGAAGTATGGCAATCGCGAAAAAAATCGTGTTCGAGATAAGGGCAGATTCTGATCGTACTACCCTCAAAACATGAAGAAAAGTCATTTTCCGAAAAGTGTCTGTGTGTAGAATTTTTTCTATGGGGAACGATAACTGCCGCAAAATCAAACAGAATCAAATAAATTTTTGCATATGTGTTAGAGATGTAGAGGACTCAAGACCCATTGACTTTGGTGAAGATCGGTTAAGGGGAAGGGGTAATTCACCTGCAACGTTTTACGTTTTAACAAGAGTAAAGTATTTAATTTTCATAAATAAAGTATCCTGTAAAGAAGGTCATAATAATCCACTGTAGAAAGGCAGATGAAATATGTATAAATAAAAAGGGTAGTTGAAAGGAGAGGGGTAATTTTTCTATTGATGTTATAAATTTATTCGAAAACTTAAAAAAAAATTCAATAAAATATTAACAATTGATATCGTTCCATGTAAACAAAATATCGTAACCACGGACACGTAAAATAATTTTTTGTTTTCAGAAATTCACAGATTAGAAACGGTGGGCGGCGGTATTCGTTTTCTTTCGCGTTGTTTAAATAGAAAGCAATTTAATTTAATTAATTCTTTATTTTTAAAATATTAACAATTGTGTACAATTCATATTTTGATTATCTTTCTCAGCGTTTTTACCAAAAGCATGCTGATATATTTAGTTTCGTTCTGAGTGTACATGTTAAAAATAATTTTGTAATTAATTAGAACACTGAAGTCATGTGTTCTCCATACCGATTGTTTTATTTTGTTATAACATTGTATTTTGTTTATTTTCTTGCTTATGCACATTTCATCATCATCATCATAATCATCATAATCATCATCATCATATCTTCACGGATTATACCAAGGATGGTTTGTTCTTGTCTTAAATAGGCAAAGATTAGAGCTGATCACTCCAGCGCTTCCTCGGACGTCCCACACTTCTCCGTCCCATCAGCTTACAGTTCCAGAGTTGTTTGGGGATGCGGCAGTCATCCGTTCGACAAAGATGTTCCCACCAATTCAGCCGATACCGGGCGATCCTGTCGAGTATACGCATAATATTCAGTTCCTCCCGTGTATCTGTGTTTCTTCTATGATCATGGAGATTATACCCTGCCACGTGCCTGAGAAATCTCATTTCAGCCACTTGGATGCGACTAGCCTGGCCTTTCGTTAAAGTCCAATTCTCAGACACATAAAGAAGCTTGCTTCACACGTGTGGCAGCATAACAGTTGGCCACTGACCTGGAGGCCGGTCGGAGTAAAGGTTCTTCAGGGAGACACTACGGCTCGCAGTTATGTAACCCAGCGATCAATAAGCGGGCCGACCATTGGTAGGTTCTACCCTGTTGCATTATGTCTGTGCTGTAATGGAACGACAGTGACCAGTGAAAGACACCAGGAATACGCTCTCCTCTTCCGTAGTGTGTAAAGTACTCTGCTTGTTTGGGCAGGTTTACATTGGTACTATGAAGGCTAATATATCCGCATTTGTCTCAGTGAACGCAAGGCGATACTCTTGTCTGGGACAGCCTGAAAAATCTGACATAGTGGAGTACGCCTGTGCGCGAAACCATCCCGTCTTGTTGGACGAAGCTCAATACCTGGTCACCATTCGTAAACACTTCCCTCCTCTGTTCCGAGTGTCTGTGGAGATCCTTACGCAGGCAACCGCTGTGCCAACAAACAGCAGACAGACTGTGTGCAATAGCGTCTGTCATAGTGGAGTACGCCTGTTCCCGAGACCATCCCGTCCTGTTGTACGAAGCTCAATACCTGGTCACCATTCGTAAACACTTCCCTCCTCTGTTCCGAGGGTCTGTGATCCTTACGCAAGCAACCGCCTTGCCAACAAACAGCAGATAGACTGTGTGGAGTAGCCTCTGACAACTTCTAAAAAAGCCATCACAGATTTCACCTTGCCCGGAATGGAGAAGTAGAGAAGTAATGATCCCCCCTTTCCCACTTTCTCTGTCTTACTGCCCTCTTCCCTTCTTAATCAGCGACGCAGTAAATAGTTCACAGACGGTGTTTGGCGAGTGAATGCTCCCTTCCACACAGTTGGCTTGCGTCACTCACGTGACTGACTCTCTCCTACAAATGTCCCAAGTTTACCAAAAATGTTTGTTCTGCGCAGTTTGATTTCAACGTTGTATACCTATACCGGTCCATGATGGTATACGGTTAGAACTATAGGAAAGTGACAGTTTACCTGCTTGAAAAACCCGCTTTTCCTGCAACAGTCTACCTGCTTTTCATTATACAAAGTAATAAAAGCGGGCCAATCAGGTCATGCAATGTTATGCTCGTTTGGTGGTTTGTGAGAACTAATCAGATGCGTGGTAGTTTTAAAAACGTTGTAAGGCAGCTAGTAATAAACCCTGGTGGCACAATTATGAATAGAAGGTCGCAGTGTGTAGCACATGCTGACGATATTGTTTTTGTGACACGAAACAAACAGGCACTGGAAGAGGCGTACACCTCTCTGAAGCATGCCTCGACCAACCTAGGGCTGCATGTGAACAGCCAAAAGACAAAATATATGCCGATGAAGAAGAATGTCCAAAAAATTAAAGTTAATGAGAGGGTAGATAGATAGTTTTAGATATCTTGCACAGATATGTTTGTGTTTAAGTTTAAAATGGATATCCTACGCTTGATTAAGATTGTGATATAATTATTGAATAAACATTATTTACATAACTTTTGTATGTTAATGTAGATGCTTAGCGCTAAAAATGGGGTGAATAATTTCTGCAAATCCTTTAACGTACCTTGAACACCGTGACTTGATTCTGGAGGAGGACTCAATATTTATCGTTATTTCAGTAACTTGAAAATATATTTCACAGAACTTGTTTTTAACTCACAAAGTAAATTGTTGAAAAGAGGATCGACGTTGTGGTATAAATAAATGGTGGCGCGACCTTGCCCCAATGCCAGTGTACACAGCACAAGTACTCGTCACTATCGGGGAGGGCGCGCCTAGCAACTCTCACATCGTAAAACTCTTTTATTTACTTCTGCACCACATGTATGAGCTTACCCTACTATACGAATAATAGTGTTACGTGTGTGGATTGAGAGCGCGCCCGTGTGTGCGCTACTAACAACAACATCAACGACGAGGACGATGAAAGTGAAATTGTAAAAATTCAAAATACTTGTAGTAATTTTACCTCGCTTCTTATTGATTTAATTTTTTTTTTATGAGGGAGACTGTGGAAAACTAATTTCGCCGCTGGAGGGTCCGCACTCATACGGTGAGTGGGACTCGCACCCACCAAAACTACAAACCCTGTTGTCCAAGGATTGGATCCACCTCGGGACTCAGCTTTCGCAATACTTCAAGGTGGTCCCATTTGTACTTCGTCCTGTGGACGTTCACTGTTTTAAACCTTCAGCGAGTCCACGTTACCTGTTTTCTGCTATTCTGTCAGCGGCCCTAGCAAGATCATCTTCGGCTTCCTTCTTTTGCCTTAGTACCTTCTCTATTGTAACGATACCGGGGGACCCAAGTTCGATTCCCGGTACCGAATCACAATTGTATAGTTATTATTGGTTCTGTTATTATATTTTTGTTAATAATAATAATATTGTTTGTTAATAATTATTATATTGTTTTGTAATAATGATAATTAATGTAAAATGTTAAATATAAATAATTATATATGTATAACTGAATGTATGAAAACAGAATTTTGTATGAGTGATGTAATGGAAAAATGGTGGCGTTGCCAAGGAGACTGTTTTGTGAGATTGAAGATGATGAATTGTTAATTTTTAGATCTGTAGAAGAAAAGATGAAATAAAAATTGTTCTTTTGATATCTAAAGTGAAATTGATGGAAATAAAAATTGGTACAACAAAAACTGAGAAGATATTGATTATATTATAACATTAAAAAAAATGTTCAACTAACCCAAAATAATAAAAAGACCTCCGAAGAGAAATAATGAAACGCTACAAAGTATAAAAGTGGTGCTCAGCGGTGTAGATTATAATCTTAAAAATTGTGCAGAAAATATGAAAATAACATACAAATTTAAAAAAATAACAACGGTTGCTAAGAAAAAAAAATACTGAAAAGGGAGATACATATTGATGCTGATTTTGAACAAGAGGCAAGAAGTCCTGAAGGAACGTGAACTGGAAGTCGTCGGAGGATTTTTTCGGAACTAAGAAGGAAGAATCCAGGCCGAGACGAGACAGTCCTTGCAGTTCGAGTTGAAGGCAACTTATGTACAAGAAGCTCCTGAAGGCGGATCATCAAGGTGTTTGGGTGAGTCCGACAGATATTTTTTTGTTTTGTTTCTTGCTGTTGATGTTGTCTGTGTGTTCGTGTGGTATACTGTCTTTTTAGTAAAATATCTCATTAAAATGGCATTTATTCAACGGTACCCAAAAGTTGTTTTGCACGAAGTTGCGATCGATCTAGATATTGAAATTCGTGAAGGAATGAGTAAGAAGGATTATACTCGTCTAATTCAATCGTATGAAGATTACGATGAAGAATTAATCAAATATCTGTTACAGAAAACAGAAACAGAAATTGTCAGACGTGAAACAGTAGCAGCTGAAGCTGTGAAGGAAGAAAAAAGATTAGCAGCTGAAGCTGTGAAAGAAGAAAAAAGATTAGAAAGAGAGTTTGAGTTAGAGAAACTGAGGATTCAACAGACTTCTAATACTGAAGTTGAAGTTAGAAATATTGTAGAACCAAAATTGTATAATATAAAAGATGTTGTAGGTATATTTGATGAAAAAGAGGAAGATGTGTCAATTTTCCTTCGAAGATTTGAACGTGCTATGGTTCATTCGAAAATACCTCTTGAAGACTGGGTTATTGTTTTAACTAGTGTTGTACCAATGGTAATCAAAGAACTCATTCATCGAGAACCAATAGAGCTAGCAGAAAATTATGATTATGTAAAAGAATTATTTATGAGAAAATATCAGTTAAACCCTGAAAAACTCAGACAAAAATTCTTTAATATTAGACGCTTACCGAACCAGACTTAGGCAGATTGTGTATATCAATTAACCATATATTTTGAAGGATGGACTGAAGGAATGAAGGCAGTTGATGTCAAAAGCTTGAAAAATTTAATGATTTTAAATCAGTTAAAATATCGGGTTCCTACCCAAATAAAAAAACAGCTGAGTCAAGATTGGTTAAATTTAAGTACACCTTTGGAGTTACAGAGACAACTAGAGAAAAATGACGATTTGAGGACTTGTCTTAACCAAAAAACAAGTTTGGATTATATTAAGATAGAGTCGAATCCGAAAAATGTTCTGATGGTGCAACCTAAATCTAATGTTCTAGACAAGGAATTTAAAAAAAAGGAAGATTCAAAGATAAGTGAATTTAAACCTGAATTTGAAAAACGGAAAGAGATGCGATGTTATTTATGTAATTCATTGGATCATTTAAGGAATAGATGTCCTAAAAGTTTATCTAGTAAAGAACCCTCAAATGTAGCAGGAATAGTTGAAGAGGTCTCTAGTTTTATGAAAGAGACTAAAGAGGATTTGAAAGTTGGAGGCATTTCTCAATCTGATTTAGAAAAGCAAGTAATGCCATTCAAGTGTCAAGGGAAAGTTAACGGTAGACAAGTTCAAATACATCGGGACACAGGTGCTGATATTGATGTGGTGCATCAAAATTATGTATCCATTGAACATTACACAGGCGAACATAGATGGCTTAACACCCCATTATTTCCAGAACCCTTCTGTTGCCAAATAGTAGACGTCACTTTGGAAATTCCTGAAAAGGTAATACTTGCTCAGGCTGCAGTCACAGCTAGTCCAGCTTATGAAGGAATTTATTTGATGGGGAATGAAACGGCGCAGAGTTTACAAAACACAAATGCACATTTGTTAGAATTTGTGAATGCCGTAAACATAAAGTCTATGTTAGTTAGGCGAGAAATAGAGGTAAAAGAGCAGGCAGATCAAGAAAAAATTCAAAATGATCAGCTATCAACCGTTGAGACTGAAACAAAAGAGGAAGATAGACTCCTTGAAGAAAATGACAGTCATCAACAGGGTGAAATGTTGTCCCTACTGAATACGACACATGAACAATTCATGGCTGCTCAAAATTCTGATTCCGAATTGTTAGAGATGATCCAAGAAGTACAATCTAGACCCGAAGAAACAAATTATGACTTAGAAAATGGAATATTGTATTATAAAACGAATAAATATGAGGATAACTATAGTAAAAAAATTGTTGTGCCTCAAATATTTCGTGAGCAGTTGATGATGGCATGTCACGATACGGCCTCAGCACATTTGGGAGTTACCAAAACCCGAAAACGACTTAGTAAGTACTTTCTATTGGTCAGGATGGGCAAAAGATATATCGGAGTTTGTTCAAACGTGTCTCCCTTACCAGCTAGCAGGAAAAGGGGGAGAGAAAAAGAAAGCTCCACTAGTCTTGGTACCACAAATTGAAGAAATATTTTTTCGAATCAACATTGACACTTGTGGGCCTATGATTGAAACGTTTAGAGGGAATAAATATATTCTCACGGCCATTTGCATGGCTTCTAGATATCCAGAAGCCATTGAATTGCCAGACATAAAGTCACCGACTATAATACGTGCCTTAACAGAAATATTTAGTAGAACAGGATTTCCAAAAGAAATTCAAAGCGATTTAGGAACCTCGTTCACTAGTCAACTTACTAGCGAATTTCTGGAACGATTGGGAATTTCAGTGATCCACAGCTCTGTTAGTCATCGTCAAACAAATCAGGTTGAACGACTTCACAGAACTTTACAAAAATTATTGAGATCGATGTGTGAAGAACAGTGTGAAGAATGGGATGAATGTTTACCGGCTGCGATGTTTGCTATTCGAACAGCAGTGCATGAAGGAACTGGATACTCACCAGCAGAACTGGTATATGGGCGGAATTTAAGAGACCATTTGACGCTAATCTATGAAAACTGGAATGGAAAGATTGCAGAAAGTTCATCTGTAGTGGAATATGTAGGCAAGTTAATTAACAAATTGCAGAAGACTAAGGAACTAGCCCTTCAGAATCTTGAGGCAGAATTACACCGTCGCAAGACATATTATGACAAAAAGGCTAAAATCCATAAATTCGAAAAAGGAGATAAAGTACTTGTTTTAATACCTTCTCGGGCACATAAGTTAGCAGTTCAGTGGTCGGGACCAGCTGAGATTGTGAAGAAATTATCAGATACGAATTATATTATACATAGACCCGAGAAGGAAAATCAAAACAGGTATATCATGTCAACATTTTTCAAAAGACAAAAACTGGTCGCTGCCATCATACAAAACCCTGAAAATACTGAATTCGATGAAGAAATTATTAGTCCTGTAGAACGTGTTTCTAATAAAGATTGGGTTAAGGATGCAATAGGGACTAATTTAACATCCGAACAGATTCAGCAACTTAGAATGGTAATTGAGGAGTATAAAGAAATATTCACTCCTGAACCCGAATTAGTCACATCAGTTACTCATAACATTGAGCTGACTAATGATACCCCTTTTTTAAGTAAACCATATCGGTTGTCACCTCGACAGACGAAGATCTTAGAAGATGCAGTTAAAGAGCGCGGAATAGTGGAAGAATGTACTTCTGATTACACGTCACCTATGATACTAATAGAAGTCCCAGGCCGAGACCCACGGCCATGTACAGATTATCGGAAATTGAATCTGATCACTAAAACAACTTATTATCCACTCCCGAATATTGATTCAAATGTTGAAACTGTGGCGAAAGCAAATTTTATAACTGTACTTGACCTTTCAAAGGGATACTGGCAAATTTCCATGACAAAACAAGCCCAACGATATGCTGCATTTGTTACTCCATTTGGTACGTATCAACCGAAACGTATGCCTTTTGGGCTTAAAAATGCGCCTTTCACATTTTGCAAACTAATTAGAGAACTAACATCAGGAATACACAAATTTGTGGAAACATATTTTGACGTTATAGCAGTGTTTTCATCTTTTTGGGAAGATCACCTGATACATTTAAAAAAAGTTTTGAGACTTTAAAAAAAGCCGGACTAACAGTCAAACCCACTAAATGTCAGTTTGCAAAAGCCACCGTTAAATATTTGGGACATTTAGTTGGACAGGGTTATCGGACACCAGCCGAAGCAAAAATAAAGGCTATTATAGACTATCCAATACCAAAAACAAAAACTGAAGTTCGATCATTCCTGGGCCTAATTGGATATTATCAAAAATATCTCAAAGATTTGTCTACTATTGCTGTTCCTCTGAGTGATCTGACGAAAGGAAAAGAAAAAAATCACCAATTCAATGGAATGAGAAATGTGAGACGGCGTTTAAATCTTAAAGAAAATGATCGCTTCTGAACCAGTATTAAAGGCGCCTGAGTACGAAAAACCATTTATGCTTCAAGTTGATGCATCCGACGTCGGAATTGGCGTAGCATTGAGTCAGACCGATAAAAACGGATATGAACATCCAGTTATTTTTTTAAGTAGAAAACTGAAAGGGCCATAAATAAATTATGCGACGACCGAAAAGGAATGCGCTGGCATCGTCTGGGCCGTTCTTAAACTCCGTCAATATTTAGATGGGGGACTGACTTTTACTATTGTAACAGACCACAATCCTCTGATTTATTTAAAAACTATGGGATCTGCAAATGCCCGATTAATGAGATGGGCACTTGCCTTACAGCCATTTGATTTTGTCATTACTCATAAGGCCGGGAAATATCACAAAAATGCTGATAGTTTAAGTAGGGCCATGTGCCAAAAAGGTGATGTGGACATACAGACAACAGCACGGCCTGAATTTGCCGGAGTTACCTAAGCAATATTGTCATTCAATTTTCACCCTCCTTGTTGAAAGCCGAAAATTGAATAGACTTAGGCGGGGAGGAATTGTTCGATTCCGGGGGACCCAAGTTCGATTCCCGGTACCGAATCACAATTGTATAGTTATTATTGGTTCTGTTCTTATATTTTTGTTAATAATAATGATATTGTTTGTTAATAATTATTATATTGTTTTGTAATAATGATAATTAATATAAAATGTTAAATATAAATAATTATATATGTATAACTGAATGTATGAAAACAGAATTTTGTATGAGTGATGTAATGGAAAAATGGTGGCGTTGCCAAGGAGACTGTTTTGTGAGATTGAAGATGATGAATTGTTAATTTTTGGATCTGTAGAAGAAAAGATGAAATAAAAATTGTTCTTTTGATATCTAAAGTGAAATTGATGGAAATAAAAATTGGTACAACAAAAACTGAGAAGATATTGATTATATTATAACATTAAAAAAAATGTTCAACTAACCCAAAATAATAAAAAGACCTCCGAAGAGAAATAATGAAACGCTACACTATGTAGGCTACCTGATCCATGTGGTGTTCGCTCTCCACCATTATTCCGATGATATTTTTGGGAGAGATCTGTCCCATTACATTTTCCAGGGTTTGCCTCTCCTCTTTCCATCTATCACAGCTGAAAAACGCGTGGCTCACATCGTGTAATTCCTGTTTACAGAAAATGCAGTCTAGTTTGGCTAATTTCCTCATCCTACATAGGTAAGCCCGGAACAGGCCATGGCCAGTTAGAAACTGCGTTATGAAATAATTAATCTCGCCATGTTTACGGTCAGTCCACTCAGCTATCTGTTTTATGAGCCTAGCGGTCCATATTCCCTTTGTGTCACTGGTCCATGTTTCCTACCACTGAGTCAGAGTACGGGCCTTGGCCTCCTTGTGAGCTTGTACAGTATCTACTTGGGCCTTCCTCTTGTAAACCAGTTTCCGTTCCTGTGCCAACAGATCGTTTGGGATTATTCCCGCGATGACAAGAACAGCGGACTCTAAAACCGAATAATAGTAATAATAATAATAATAATAATAATAATTATTATTATTATTATTACTTCTTAATGCATTTAAATAATTTTAATTATCCTGACGAACGTATTTCAAAATCAATTCTGAATCATCATAGCCTGAGTGTATTAACTCATAATTATATTTAATAAAGAAATATAATTATTTACTGGATTTTTCGTATAAGGAGTTGTCCATTTTATAATTTTTTTTATTTGGTGTTCTGCCCTAAGGTTTGATTCCCCCTGGCCATCTGATTTAAATACGACCGTTCCCCCTCGCAAGGCGATGGCAAACCAAGGAGAGGTATCCTGCCTAGTATAAACCCTCCCCAACTATGCCGTTTGGATCCAGCGTTAAAATGTAGGTCCCATATACCTGTGAGAGACTCAATAACACACGCACGACGGGTATATGGGCGGAGGATACAAACCAGTCGAAAGACTGAAGGACCAATAATTATAATAATAATAATAATAATAATAATAATAACATATAATATGTGTTTTTCGAAATGTAGCACTGCCTCTATGCCTAATCAGATTGTCTCGTTGGTAAAGTAATGTCACCACGTGGCCGCTGCGTTATCACAACAATAATCAGTGTAAATTCAGGATTTGCCACAAAAATTAATTAACTGTAAATTGCCACTTTCAATGAAACCAATTCATAGGGCGACTGACCTCTAACAGGATTGTCGTCTTTATTCTACTGTCGATGTAAGCACTTGTTTAAGTACTTTACGGAAACAAGTTAAGAACGCATCTACATGGACGGAGACTGACAAATCATTAACCACTAATAACGTTGCTTTACTTGCCGACATTAATGGTTTTAATGGTTAAAACAAGGCAGTATACTAGACTAGACTTTCCTTCAGGTTAAACATTATCTACTTTAAAGATACAACTAAGAGTCATTTCGTTGAACGAAGTACCAATTAAGAATACCAAGCAATTGATAACTTGAGGTATTTGAGATCTTTTTTAGTAATGAGGTTAAAAACCTTGTTTTACTGTTGTTATTAGAAATTTGAGTATTTGGATAAGGTTTAAATTTGGAAATTTAAATTTGGTATTTTGTAAATTTAAGTGACAAAACACCAAAATACTTTTGCGACGGTCTCACTATGGTACGGTGGAAAGCAGAATACAAGACACCAATGAAATCACTGATAACCAGCTTTAATTATCACAATTAATAATTCGTAATCAACTGGTACAATAATTCCAGTTAGACTTATCCAAGTGGTCTTGAACACACTAGAACCTACTTCTGCGCGGCCTTGACTGAGGCACACCTGCTACACTAGGTGGGAGGACGGGGCGAGGACTCTCTCGGCTATTCCAGGTAGTTCCATTCGTAACAATACATATTGATATTACGATTTTTGTTACTTTGTTATTATGTTACAATGGTAGTAAATAGTTGCATCATATAATTCAGATGAAAGCAGTAACATTAACAAAACGCAGTAAAAAGTTTATTTAACTTAACATAGAATAAAATGTAAGAAAACAAAACAAATATTTGAATATCTATGAATCATGAAAACAAAATATGGATAGGACAAAGAAGTACAGAAAGATTTAGAACAGATCCCAAATGTAGATCAAGAAACAGTTAAGTACAGGAATTAGTACAGAAAAATAATAGAGGAATTCAAGCTGGAAGAAAAGATGTGAAGTCAAGAGAGGAGAGATGAAATCACAGAAGAAGATAGAAAGATCAGAAGTGAAATAATGTAAGTCTGCTGGAAAAAGAGAAAATAACGAAATACATCCGAAGTGGACTAAATCGGAAACAAAATTAAAATATAACTATATTAAAATAAAAATATTTTATATTATTATTAATAATAAAACTTTTTAGAAGAATATATTTTACTTTGTAAAATACATGTTTCGATAGTAATCTATGTTTAAAAGTATTTATAATGTTTAAATATATGTTTAAAAGAAAGATGTGTACAACACCGTCATTCATATTTAAAACCAGATACATATACATCAAATTTAGCTACACACTCAATAAAGAAACAAACACACATTTCCAAATTTAAACAATGTCAGTTTGTTAAAACACATTTCGAAAGGTCCAAAAATGACTTTATGGGAGAATTTAGAAATATTTAGACGTAAAACAAGAAATAAATTAATACCAGAACAAATTCAGATTAATACAAAAATGATAATATTTTCAAAATTACTAATGTAATAAAATAATAAATATTTATATTATATTTTACAATTAATTATATAACATTTTTTATATACACATAAAAAACATTAAATTTAGTCTACATATGAAACAGCTGTTTTGAACAATTGATTAAAAGAATTGTTGAATTTATTAATATATATCTGATGATGATAGTTGGATTACTATCAAAACATATTCAATTTAAATTATAAAATATATTATCGTAAAAGTGTTATTAATAATAATAATAATAATATAGAAATAGAACAAAAAAATTAGAGCATTTATGAATATAAAATAAAAATATAATCACAGAATATTAAACAACACAAACAATATTAACAGACCAAATTAAAATAAAAGATTTTTGTAATAATGGTTAAATTTTTTAATTGAAACATTCCCAAGAAAAACTAATAATGAATGGGAGTTTATATAAAAGTTCAGGTTTACAACTATTTTAACGTAACTTTGTTGCTTTAGATAAATTTGTCAGTAGCCTATGTCTTGTTTTCGATCGGTTAAATCGTGACCAATTAACAGTAAAAGTAACTAAGTATTTTCTGGCCAGATGAGTCATTAGATGTCAGGTGTCAAGTGTTTAATTTTATTCTCACGTAGGCTTTCGTGGCCGGTGTCCATTATGTTTTTGAAGTCTCCTTCCGGTATGAACCTGAGGATACTCATTGTAATATAAGTGAAACGTTGTCATACAAGAGATTTTTGACGCGGTCCATACCGGAAGAAGACTTCAAAAACATAAGTGTTTAACTGTTTATTTGTGTTACAGCCTATTGACATTTTATTTAACTTGGACAACTTTGTTATTTGTTTTGATTGTACGTATCGGACAACTGTGTAACTGCAAGTTTTACTGTAATACGTATGTGATTGTTTTAGAGAATTTTTAATGAAATTCTTCTTCGTATGCAACCGGAGATAAGCTATGGGGAAAATAATGCGTAGGAAAACAAATCTACATTTAATTGTGATAAAATCAGCGACCTGTCAGTATTTAACGGAGTACTGAGAACATATTTCCAATATGCTTTTACCATAACAAAGGATCGTAAGTACAAAAAAAATTTACAGGCATTGCACAAATGCAATGCACAGAGAAGGGCATTAAAAATACTTCAATAAATCTAAAAAATATATATATATATATATTTATTTTTATTCATTTACCAAATTCTTGAGATTCATCGATTTCACTTGGAAAGCAGTTGATGAGTTTTATATGTGTACTACGTTATTGACAACAAAGAAGTAGTTTCTATGGAAACACCGGTTCCTATTTTCGATAACGCACCAGCGATCGGCCGCAAATGTGCAACACGTCCTTATAAACATTTTCAATGTTAAAAATTAACAACGAGCTAATCTGAAAGGCCGTAAGTAGTCTAGGTTGTAGGCTAAGACTTCGTTAGTTATAAAACACTATCTGTGTAATTTCCTCCGTTATTTGAAACGGAGACCAAATTGGTGTTGTTTGTTGGTTAATACGTCGCTTATTGTGTTTAGTCTGTCCGTGGACTCTACAATGTTATATGCATTAAATAAATTTAAGTAGTATAAATATGGTAAACTTGGGTAAACTCGTGATAAAGTATATAAAAATACAAATTGTGCCAACTAAAAATTTTTATTTTTATTTTCTGTTTTAATCTTTAGAAGAATGTTTTCTAAGGAAATCGCATTAAAAATTTTTTGGATAAAACAACATATTATATTTATTTTAATTAAAGTTATATTATATTTATTTTAATTAAATTTCGAAACAATGTTCTTGCCTGGTAATCGCGTGATATTCCAGGTAATCTCGTGATAACACTCCGCTATACTTGTGATATCACGACTATACCTGGATTGAGGCAATCTCGTGATACGTCAGTCATACTCGTGGCATCTAAAATCATAAATAAAATAATATTAAAATCATACGGTCAAAAAACATGAAAATTAAAAATAAAATAGTACAGAGAAATCCGATTCAGGAAATAAAAACTATCGAAAATTGTAGTAGAAAACAATTTAGAAGGTTTATGTTTATTGGAAATATTTTTCAGAAGTAAATGTCAAAAATTAAATAAATTTGTACATTACTAGGAAGTCTTTACTTGGAAAACAATACAAAACATTTAAGAAATTACGATCCGAAGATAAGCTCCTACAAAGTATACGCCGTCTATAACCTATCAAAATATGTACCATCGTATTCAGTATGTATTAACCGACAATTTAAGACTAAATCTGATGCTTAATATAGTGAATTACAATTGTGGTAGAATAAAAATGCACGTCCTATTAACAGATACAGATATAAGAAATATTCCTTACCTTTCACTGTAAAACACGTGTCTCACTAGCGCCTACAATATCTCAAACTGAACACTATAATGCCCTGCTCTCTTTGGGGAAACTAAGCATTTGTGGGAGCACTGGTTAACCCGTGACAAGCTTCACAAAAAGTATCACGAGATTTCCTCTATCATGAGTATACCCGCTTTCATGAGTATTACCTGCATTGAATATTAAATGGACAGAAATATTTGTGCCAGTTGTTCTTTTCATTTTAAAATTTTTTTTCATATTTAGGGATTAAAAAATTAATTTTCCCAGTACTCTGTTTCCTTTTGTTAAACTAAACTAAGATTTGAGGTCTCTGACATCATAAATGTCCAGAACTCGTATGTTATCCAAACATTATAAATAATTTTCTTTTTGTTTCGGTATAAAAATTCGCGTACAGTACCTGAAATTTTAAAAGTCAAGGCACTCAGTAAAATACATATAACCAGAGTATGGGACGTTACAAGTAAAGAACAAATCATTAACTCACTGACAACCAAGACCGTTTCAGTAAAGTATTGTTAAATTCTACAATAGTTGCAGTTTTACGATTGAATTATTATAATATAGTTATACTCAGTTTAAACTAATTCATTTAATTCAGATTTAATTTTAATTCAAGGACGGACATATATATATATATACAAATTATAGAAATAAAATTAGATTCTTATGAAAGTTTTGTAAGACAAAGTAAGCTGGCTACATCAAAGCCTGAATCGAATCTGACTCTGTTCAAAGAAAATGTTAGCCGTTGTCTACAAAACAGCTGTCGACAGACATGGATGTTAGTTTAAGCAATTCAGTGGCATTCAAAAGAGTCTTTTTATATGGAAATTTGCAGACGTTAAGCACAGCCCACGCTTTACAACGATCAGAGAGATAACATGCGCCCAACCCCTGAGCAGCGTTACACTTTCTTTTATTTTAAACCGTGGAAACTGCACAGTGTGTTTACAACAGAGATAAAAGAGAAATGCTGTTGTTACGTGTTTGAAAATATATTGTATAGTGTGATGGAATTAGATCGACACAAGAGACAGTGAAGCAATCAATAGTTTTATTTATCAATTTTATTTAAGTCACAGTTAATTTAACAATTGATCCAATAAATATAATTATCCAATGCTTACTATTCATAGTAAAATCAACGAATACTGAAGTCATCAAATTTATAATACAGCAGTTAAAACAAAAATTGTAAGGGGACACGGAAAGCAAAAAATGTTTTTTTTTCAAATTTTCGTTTTTAGCGCCAATTAAAAGCTGAGGTTTTTCTGAATGCACTGATGTGCGAACTTGTTATTTTTAACGAAAATTCGCATCAAAATATGTTTTTGAAAAATATATTACACCTTTTGGCAGCTGCCGTCAATTAAAACAAGAAAATACAAGTTACGCCAAAAGAAGAAGCCAAAGGGGTTTATATGATTACTTGTAATGCAGGGGAAGAAGTTTGCAATAAGAAGTACATCGGCTATACCGACCACAACTTTCGTAAACGTTTCAATGAACATGCTGTCAGAAATCACCGTAAACCTTCGTCAGTTGTGGCGCAACGCCTAAAAAGCCACCCACAACACAACATCAATTTCAACACCTCATTAGAAGTATTAAGGTATAGCTCGAACAAAGAAGCATCAAAAATATACGAGCAATACCATATTTACAAATACAAACGAAGAGCCGGTGAAATAACACTGCTTAACAGAAAAGAGGTTTATAGAGATTTAGTTACATTTAAAATATTAGATTACCTCGAAGAGTACGCACAAAGGTCGCGCGTCGGGTAGTTTACAGTTAGTCGGCTTCCGTATGACGTGCGGGCAATAAGTGCTGGCCAGCTTCGATTTTCAAATCGTCCGTTTGGATTCGATTTTCTTTGTAATATTAACGTTAATTTTTAAATTTTTTAAGTGTTGTGTTTTATGTTGCGTGTTATATGTACCTGTGTCGACGACGCTTACCTGAGTGGAAATTTTTTATAAATGTTATGGAAGTTTACTAAATGATCCAATTAAAGATGGAACACAACGGTTCCGAAATGCATCTTGGATAAAAAACTAAAAAATCACCGACTGGAATACCTAGAGGTGTTCTTATAAGTACTAAAAAATTCTTTATACATTATTAAAGGTATTCTTTGACTGTTTCATAAAAAAATAAGGTAATAGTAGTTTACAGGTACTTTACAGCCTCTGTTCAGCCAAAAACCTGTCTCAAGAAAATTGAAAGAAACAATTTACAAAATAATTCTAAAGCCGGTTGTTATGTATGGCTCGGAGACACGGGCACTGTCTAACAATTAAAAAAAAAGAATTGATGGATGTTAACGTAACAATTTGCGAATAAACTATTGACCAGTAAAGGAGGGAGAGAATAACTGCAAGATTAGGACCAAGCAAGAATTCAGAACTCTATATAATGCCTTAGACTTGGTGGAAAGTGTTAAGTACAAAAGAATTAAGTAGCTTGGAAATGTTCAAACGATGGAGGACTGAAGAGTCTTGAAAACAGTTTTGGTGAACAACTTGGTGGCAGACGTCTGAGAGGAAGACCATGAATAAGATGGTTGGATACGGTGTATACAGATCTCAGACAACTGGAAGAATAAGATGGTTGGATACGGTGTATACCGATCTCAGATAACTGGGAGTATAAGATGGTTGGATACGGTGTATACCGATCTCAGACAACTGGGAGAATAAGATGGTTGGATACGGTGTATACCGATCTCAGACAACTGGGAGTATAAGATGGTTGGATACGGTGTATACCGATCTCAGACAACTGGGAGAATAAGATGGTTGGATACGGTGTATACCGATCTCAGACAACTGGGAGAATAAGATGGTTGGATACGGTGTATACCGATCTCAGACAACTGGGAGTATAAGATGGTTGGATACGGTGTATACCGATCTCAGACAACTGGGAGAATAAGATGGTTGGATACGGTGTATACCGATCTCAGACAACTGGGAGTATAAGATGGTTGGATACGGTGTATACCGATCTCAGACAACTGGGAGAATAAGATGGTTGGATACGGTGTATACCGATCTCAGACAACTGGGAGTATAAGATGGTTGGATACGATGTATACCGATCTCAGACAACTGAGAGTATAAGATGATTGGATACGGTGTATACAGATCTCAGACAACTGAGAGTATAAGATGGTTGGATACGGTGTATACCGATCTCAGACAACTGGGAGTATAAGATGGAGACTACGGGCACGAGACAGAGAAGCAATTGTTGTGGAGGCCGAAGTTCTGAAAGGGCCGTAGCGCCATGGATGAATGAATGTCGGCTGCCAAGGGGCTTGTATATTTTTCAGAATCTGACTACCGATAAACATTTTACCTCACTGACAACTGAGCCACATCTGCTAATAAACATACCGACAGCGACTTTTATATAGAAATTGCGGTAAAACAAAATCACAAAACAATGTTGCTTAGCACAAGAATGGCTCTCGAGACAATGTTCCTGTCCCAGATACGACAAGTGCAGCATGTCGCATGCAACAATACACAACAACAATGGTTGCGTTGTTAACACGTGTTTTCTCAGGCGACTACATTGTGTTCCGCATTCATTGTTGTTGTTGTTGAAACAACGGTTAATCCACATTCTTGTGTACCTCGATTGTAATGGTTTCATTATTATTGCGCTCTAAAGAGTCGTGGGTTTGTTTTCTATTAGGTAATCACGCTCTTGAACATAACTCTGTGTTCATCATCAACAACATGAAATGGTTATTCACGCTTGCAACAACACATTAATGTTGTTGTATGTACTACCACTATCATCATTATTAATATTATTGTTCCGTAATTATTATTCCATTATAGTAATTATTATTATTATTATCTTTTGTTGCGATAACAATTTCATAGAGTTGTTATTATTATTATTATTATTATTATTATTATTATTGTACCCAACGGGCAGTAGAAGATGAGAAACAACTAGAAAGAGCTCGATAAGGGTGCAATAGGCTTTATCCTGAAGTATTACGCTAAGTGGTTCCAGGATGGATATGAGTGCCTGAATTAGAAGCACGGCTTCCTCTGACGGTGCATAAAGCATTTCCCACCTCTATAAAAAAAAATTATTATTGCTACTATTTTCATCACCAAGGGGGTTAACTAGCCAAGGGTAGATGGAGATTGGCTACTGATGTAGAGGTTGTGGGTTCTACGAACAGTTTCTACGAGTTCAAGATGACAGGACGATTCAGGTAGTGGAAATGGGTATCTAGGCTAATGCCTGGGGTATCAGTAGGGGCCTTAAGCATAAGCTGGCCACACTAATTCCTTTGTATACTGGACTGTTAAAATTACAACCAATTTTGTCTCTACAAGTCCATCCGATAGCAGAAAAGGAGTCTATAATTTTGTCATCATCTCATTTGTATTGAGACTGGCAAAACAGTATCATTATCATTGATCGCCGTCGCTGTCAGATTTCCAAACTTTTCTTCCGCTCTGCTCTATCGCTATACGTCTTCAGTTATATTGCGCTCCCTTAATGCTTTCACCCCATATCCACGCACGTCTTCCTCTGTCTTTCGACGTGTGTACCCATTGAAATGTCATTTTTGGCAATCTTTTATCTACCGTTTTGTGCAAATGGCTCCAAACCAGATTAATTGCTTTGTTTCAGCCTTATACAAAATAGCGTGTGGCACATTCACCATTGCCCTAGTCCTGTCGTTTCATACTCTAGATAGTCTAGATATCTAGTGTGGTCTAGATAGATATAGTTTACATATTCTACACGATCTCGGTCCATCGTTTTTACGTCCATAATATTTCTTTTACCAGGTACAGTCGCATTCCAACTTTAACACAATGTAATATAATACTTTTAACAGTGGTACTGTAGATGCACTATTTTCTACGTTTTGATGTTCCCTTGTGCCATATATTCCATTTAACCTTCTAATTTCCTTCTGTTCTAGACCAAATCTTTGTCGAATTTTCTTTTTTTTCTCAGTACAGCATAAAGACCGATACAGTGTCTATAATCAAATCACCAAACCTAAGTCTTCACTCTCCCTGAATGGTTTATACATTAAATAAAACGAAAGCTTTCTTTCCCCGTTTTCCTGGACTTTCCTCCAGACCAGTGGAATATTTATAATTTGACCATAGGGAAGAGGGGCCCGGGGTCAGGTCGCCTTCATACAAAAGAAAAACTAGTAGATACTTATTGACTGAATTGCTTTTTCTTATATTTCTAACGTATACGATAATGCTGTGTAATAAAGCTGTTTGTATATTACTATATTAGCGTATACACCTGAAAAAATAATAAAACAGCCAAAAATAAGAGATTAACAAAATTCGTCATCTTTTTCGACTCTTGGGAGGGGGGGGTCCGGTCCCGTCCGTCACCCTCCGTAAATTCGCCCCTATGCCCGGCGCGGAATTTTACGACTTTTTAAATCCCATTTTTGGGTGTTGGTGTTCTAACATTTTAAAATGTCGAAACCCGGTATACTAAATTCAGAATTTGATTAAAATTATTTTTAATTTTTATATCTGGAATGAATTGTTGTGATTGTTTCAACATTCGACCCAACTTTTAGGCCCTGGTATCCCAAAGTTGTAAAAATGTTAAAATTTCATATTTTTAGTTAAAATTCTCTTTATTGTGGTACCCCACTTGTATTTTTGCGATTTTATCACAATTTTGACCCTTTCACATTTTTTCCTCCTGTCCACTCCCATTTTTGGAGGACAGCTTCGAAACAATAAAAAGTACGGACATACACGTGAAATTTTATGAAAATCAATTGATGGATCCAAACGTTACCGTGAGACATCCCCAAACAGACAGACGGACAGACACACAGAGAGAAAAATGGCAAACGGTCTAGTTAAAAGGGAGAACTCCCTTCGTTCGTTCAATAATGTTTATGTACTGTAGGTGTATCTGTGTGTGACTATGTAGCACTGCAACAGAGAACAGTGGAGAAGGAGTTTGAGACAGCACAGTAATACACACTATGCACTATGCACACTAATGCAGACGGAGTGGTAATTTCTTTCATAACAGTTGTTCTATCTTAGATATGCAGGAACTTGTGAAAGTGGGTCAGTTCTTGTTTGCATCTAAGATTCCGGTTTACGGCGTCCCCTTGAATTTGCTTTCTTCGTATTGTTTTTACAGTCAAACTAAGACATGGAGCCGGTATTCGCAGCATGCAGCTATATATATCTTACATTTCACTATGCACTTAAGAGAGTAGAGAACTTGAACTTGAAAGAGAATAGGACAGATAGACAGACAAACAGACAGACAAACGCCAAACGGTCAAGTTAAAACTGAGAACTCACTTCCCTCGTCCAATTACAATGTTTGTCAAGTCACGACGCACTGTCTGATCGTTATAAACTTTTAACTAATGATTGCGTTGATGAAGATATGTATCATGAAATATAACTGTTTACCATTTCTAAAATAAGTTATTATTTTTCGAAAACAGGATTTCATCGCAACTGCCAGTGTTTCCCAAAGTGGGGTCCGCGGACCCCTGTGGCCCGCGACAATGTTTCAGGGGTCCGCGGACACTTTTAAGAAAAAATATAATATAGTCTACCGTAATTTTCTCAGATTTTGTATGCTCTAAAATCTAAATTTTAGAATCTTAAAACAATTAATATAAGATTCCAGTAATTTGTTTGTTCAAACTAATTGTAATTGTAAAAGTAATTTCAAACTAATGGCTTTAAGAATGTCTTTAAATCATGTCGTGTAGCAGATCTGTTTGTCAGCCGAACTGACTTGAGCGCCGCGTCAACGCAGAACTGATGGCGCTGTTGTAGTCCACGTATAAGCACTGTATCTTGCTTGTAAGCACTGTATCTCGCGTATAAGCACTGTATCTAAGCAATACGTTTTTCCGTGTAGCTGGTTTTACGCCTAAGTAGCTGGATTTTGACACGTGTGGCTGGAATGATAGAACCGAGCTTGGCAAAGTTAAGAAATAAACTTGATGTCGAGAGTGACTTAAGATTGAAATTATCAGACATTAAACCCAATATTGCAGAGCTAATTGTTCAAAAGCAGTTCATTGTTCACATTAAACTACATTTGATATAATGAATATTAATTTTGATTTGAATACATTTTAATTAAAATATAAGAGCGTATCATATTTACTGTTTGTTTTATTTCATAACTCAGACGAGGTCCGTGATATTTTTAATTTTTTTGGGGACTAAAAAGTTTGGGAACCACTGGCAACTGCTAATTTGGTAAAAGTAAAACTAGGCATTGTTATAATTATCTTCATCTCCGTATATATAACAAACTGATTTAAAATATAATTAATTCACTACCGGCTCGGAACACAACGTTTCTTATAGGTAAAAACGTAAAAGTTTTACCTTATAGCCTGGACCGGTTTTCGCTTTTAAAACGTTTCTTCAGAGGCTGGCGTTGGGAGCACTGTCCGTCTTGTTGCTGGCGACGGTATCGACTTTTGAAAATCGATATTGTGTGTGTGGGGTGTGATATGTTCGAATAATGCGTGTGATTTGAATTGTGTCTGTTCGTTTAGGATTTCGTTTTTGTGTGTTTTCGTGTGTTTGTTTCCAATTGTTCTAGAGTGTCTAGTTGTCGGCCTTTTGTGTGTACGTTTAGAATGTCCATGGTATTGTCGATGTTTTGGACATTCTACAATATCACACCCCACACACACAACATCGATCTTTCAAAAGTCGATACCGTCGGCAACAACAAGACGGACAGTGCTCCCAACGCCAGCCTCTGAAGAAGCTTTTTAAAAGCGAAAACCGGTTCAGGCTATAAGGTAAAAATTTTACGTTTTTACCCATAAAAAACTTTGGGTTCTGCGTCGGTAGTGAATTAATTGTATTTAGTTAAGTAACGGACACGTCATGGCCTACGAAATACAGGAAACTGATTTTAATAACTCAACTAGTTTTTATTTTATATCAATTTTGTTTTTGACAACAAAATCTTCAGTGCTGAAGAGTGAAAAGTCTGTGCTGCCTGGCGTGGGTCGTAGAGGTTACTAAGTGAGTGCGGAGTTATAAAGTATAATTTACAGAAGTCGAAGCGCATCAAGTGAGATATGGACCGAAGATGTAAAACCTAAACGACATAATACATTACAAATTCTTTCAGTAGCCAATGAAGTAAGGCCACAGATTTACGGAAGCAGGGTAATATGCAAGCGTGACTCTTAAGTCAGCAATTAAAGGAACACGCCTAAAATTTTACTAGGTGATGGCTCTTCCCACACTTCTTTATGGGTCTGAGAATTGGACTTTAACGAAAGGCCAGGGCAGTCGGATCCGAGCGGCTGAAATGAAATTTCTCAGACACGTGGTAGGGTATACTGTTTCCGTTCTTAGCTTAATCCTGATGTAAATAAACAGGCGTGGCACGTCTGAAACGCAATTTGCTACTTGAATTAGAGGCGTGTCACTCTGACACAAGGAGTACAGACAGGGTACATGTAATATTGATACTGTATAAACACACGTAAATTGTAATGACTTGTTCTGACCGAAGTAAAATTTGTGTGACTGTGTCAGACCGACAGTGAAATATTTTATAACACCTGTTATTGGCATTTTTATTAATCGTTTAAATATCGCAATAAACAAAAAAGTTAAGTTTATTTAAAACAAAAATAGAAGCTGTGATAATTAGCAGTGTACTCAATACTATCAGTTGCTGTCAGAGAGTAATTCAATGTCTTCCATATCTGTGTCCGAACTTGTATTATCACTTGAGTCAGCGTTATTACTAAGATTGTCCATTGTCCACAAAAACGTCGGTAATCTGGGCGAGTTCCCATAGCTTGTCATCTTCCTTGTCTTCCTTGATTATATGTTGCTTACAATGACTCCACTTGTCCGCCGTTGTTTCATTAACCGCCTTCTCAATAAATTGTTTTATATCAATCAGCTTAAGTTATGTTGTGACGGGCAACATATCCTATTAATTGATTCCATATTAATTCAATACGATTCAGAACACAGTGGTAAGGAAGAAGTCTTAAAACGACGTGCCCCGATTTAAGCGGCAAGATAACTCTCACATGACTATACAGACATTCTGATCATCCGAGAGACTTTACTGTGCGAACAGTGTCAACGCCCCTGACCAATAGAGTTTCATATTTGCCACGTGGGTTTGTTTACATCAGGATTGAACTAAGAACGGAAATAGTGTATACTCTCTATGGCCATAGAAGAAAGACAGATATAAGGCAGGAACTGAATATTATGAGTAGGGACTCGCCAAGATCGCCCAGTATCGGCTGAATTGGTGAGAACAACTTTGCCGAATGGATGACTCCCGCGTCCCCAAACAACTCTGTTTCTATAAGCCGAGGGGACTGAGAGGTGTGGGACGTCGGAGGAAGCGCTGGAGTGACCAGCTCTAATCTTTGCCTATTTGAGGCTGGAACAAACTGTCCTTGGTTTAATCCGTGAAGATGATGATGATGATGCTGTAAGCGTGAACACACAATCATGTAAAGATTGTCGAAATATATGATTCAAAACAAAATTCTCATTTTTATATCTGTTTGCATGACTACTAACTCTCAAATACTGTACTTTTTAAATTAGGTTTGAAAAATGTTATCATAGAAGTGTCACTGTATTTTGTTCTATTTAAGTATTTACGTATGTATACATAGGGTTTTTAAAGTAGAAAACCATTCGTCTGAACTCCACGAAACATCTGTTTTAAAATTTGTAAATTTTTTAAGGTTATACCATTGAGGTAATGACTAGAGGTGTTCCCGTGAACGAAATTCGTATAGAAATTCAATTATAGATCTCACTTTCAAAAGTTTAGATTATTTCTTTTGTTTTAGATCCATATTTTTCGGTATCCAAGCCACTTATAGTATATAATTAGTAAAGTAGTTTACCTTCTTCTTGTCCGTCTGGTGGCCTTTTCTCTATATTTTATTCAACGCGTTTCAGGACATATGCCCCATCATCAGGATATCCCTTGTTGAAGTTCGTCGATCGTTAAAATATTAAAAATACTGTATATACAATTCTACACATAACAATAAATATAATATAAACATAAAAACACATAAAATACCCAGATTTGAGACACACGCGATATCGGTGGTGCGCACCACGACATGCTATAGTCGACTGCAGTGTTCATGTTGTTATATGTCGTGCACTATGGACCTTGTTCTGTATTCTTATCGCTGTGTCGTATAATAGATTGGACTGGAAATTCAGCTGATCGTTAAGGATGACTTCTTCTGTTTTTTTATTTTTGTAAGCCTTATATATTTCGTATTCTTCGATAGCATTCATATAATTTCCTTTTCTGCATATATGGATGGGTTGAAAGTTCGTTGTGAAATCAGTATAACTATGGTTGTTGTCTATCAGATGGCGCGCGTAATTTGACACTGTCTTACTAAATTCTTTTTTAGGTAAATGTTCTCTGAATCGTTTTTTTAAAAGGTCTACAAGTTTGGCCAATGTAAAAGCTGTCGCAGTCATTGCATATTATCTTATAAACGCCCGTCCCGTCTTCAATTGATTTTGAATGTTTAGGTAAGAGTATCTTATTAATGTACATATAATATACATTAATAAGATACTCTTACCTAAACATTCAAAATCAATTGAAGACGGGACGGGCGTTTATAAGATAATATGCAATGACTGCGACAGCTTTTACATTGGCCAAACTTGTAGACCTTTTAAAAAAACGATTCAGAGAACATTTACCTAAAAAAGAATTTAGTAAGACAGTGTCAAATTACGCGCGCCATCTGATAGACAACAACCATAGTTATACTGATTTCACAACGAACTTTCAACCCATCCATATATGCAGAAAAGGAAATTATATGAATGCTATCGAAGAATACGAAATATATAAGGCTTACAAAAATAAAAAAACAGAAGAAGTCATCCTTAACGATCAGCTGAATTTCCAGTCCAATCTATTATACGACGCAGCGATAAGAATACAGAACAAGGTCCATAGTGCACGACATATAACAACATGAACACTGCAGTCGACTATAGCATGTCGTGGTGCGCACCACCGATATCGTGTGTGTCTCAAATCTGGGTATTTTATGTGTTTTTATGTTTATATTATATTTATTGTTATGTGTAGAATTGTATATACAGTGTTTTTAATATTTTAACTATCGACGAACTTCAACAAGGGATATCCTGATGATGGGGCATATGTCCTGAAACGCGTTGAATAATATATAGAGAAAAGGCCACCAGACGGACAAGAAGAAGGTAAACTATTTTACTAATCATATTTCTTTTGAATCGCTGACCACAGTTGCGTCTTGTCAGTTGGTAATTTATGCCCAGACACAAAGGAAACTTCCCTTAAATAATAGCTTTAGTACCCCAAAACATAACACAGTTACACCTACTCTGCTCATCAACATGTTGACCTTGGTGATCGAATGTAAAGATTGTCATTTAATTTTCACACGTTTCAATACAACTCTTTGCACAAAGAGATCAATAAAACTTACGTTCAGTCTCAGATCCGAGACATTACGTTCCATTACTGCGTATAAAGTGCGCTCTCACTTTCATCGACAAAGGCTCTAGTGAAAACTGTTTTCAGCAGAGTGGAAGCTTATAATATATTGTTAACAAGAGCTAACATTAGTTGCCTTTGATGCCAATATTCCCTGCATCTGTTACAAACTACTAAACGTAGACACAAACAAACACACACGACATAACACAAAAGAAAATAATGCTGCTACATTTTATTTGGCTGTACCTTCTGATATTGGAACAAAATAAAATAAAATTTATTAGGGGTTTCTCAATACAGGTCTTCTGTAAAACAAAGGACGAGCGACATAAAGTGCTCCTCTTTACTGACACAAGAAGATAATTCTCTTTTTACAGTTTAGTTTTCCATCTTTATACTAACCTACCGTACGAAATATACCGTACTTTCATCTTCAACGTTTTCAGACTTCTGTTTATACTCTCGTCCTTTCTTGTTTTTGTCATATTGTAGTGGTTATCTCTTTTATTCATGAATTCAAAAGGATTTCGACCTTTTCGTTATGTTTTTCCGTTAACTGGCATCCGTTAAAATACTTAAATGTTTTTCAGTTTACTGATGACTGTGTCACTCAGTATCAGGTACTGGTCCCCATGTTTGTACATGTTCACTTAGTGAACGATTGGCAGTGACCGGTAATATCCGTAGATTAACGATATTTATTATTGTTAATCATTTCATAGGTTTCTGGTCTCGAGTGTCTAAACGTAGTGGAAGCCAGCCCAGTCGACTATTCTCCATTCAAGTACGTATCTTCTTACATGTTCATTCAGGAGACTCCCTCCCTCCAAAGTCACAAAAATTTGCACTACAAAGCATGACAAAGTACATCTCCGTTATTAAAAATTGTTTTTATTTTAATAATTTTGTTTAAAATAAATGGTGATTTAACGGAATAAATGATGAGTTAATAAAATATGGTAGCACATTATTGTATTTACTAATTCTCTATTTTATACATAACATTTGGATGGAAAACAAAATTCCAAAAGAATGGAGGCGGGCAAAAGTGATTTCGTTATATAAAAAAGGAGACAGAACAGATGCAAATAATTACAGAGGAATAAGCTTGCTGAGTACGTTGATTTTGTACTCAGCGTACAAAATATATATAAGAATTCTCAATCAGAGATTAAGAGCCATTATAGATGCATTACGTCTTGAAGAACAAATAGGTTTTAGAAAGCGTAGGACGACTGTGGATGTAATGTTTGTATTACGGCAGGTAATGGAGAAGAGGCAGGAGTATAACCAGGAAACGCATATCGCTTTTGTTGATCTGGGAAAAGCGTTTGATAATGTAGACCGTCAAAAGTTATGGAATATTATGGGTAGAAGAGGATATCCACAGCATTTAATAAATTCAGTTAAGGTCCTTTAGAAAGGTAGGCTACATCTGTAGTGGTGGATCTGAATGGTAGGCTCTCAGGTGTCATTCCAATAAATAAGGGAGTCAGGCGGGGATGCTGTTTCCCTAACTTTGTTTAATATATACATTGACGACATGTTGAGAGCATGGAAATAATCCAGAGTGACTTCGGGAATACAGCTTAACAAATCTATTTGTATGGATTCCCTGCTATATGCGGATAACATAGTTCTTATTCAAGAAAATGAGGATGATTTACAAAGTGCGATGTTTCAGTTACAAGAAGTAGCAAGAGAGTACTCACTGACAATTTCAGTGAGAAAGACCAAAACTATGACTTTTAAAGGTAAATATACAGTGAGGACTAATATAGTTGTAAACAACAGCAGTTTAGAGCAACTGGGCCGTTTTAAATATCTCGGCTGTGGAGTAAGCTATGAATCTGAATATGATATAAAAGAGAGATAAATAAATTTAGAAATATTTGTGGTACGATTCATAGAAACCTTAGAAATAAAACAAGACACAGCACAAGGATTCCATTTTATAAGACAATTGCAATATTCACATCTATCTTCTTATATATTAATACATGAAGAGAAAACTTTGTACCCCTTTTTAAGCATATTGCGCGCACGGAGGAGTGTGAGATTTGGCATACTTAAAGTTTATATGGAGAAGGAGTGCAGAAAACTAAAATTTATATATAATATGTGTTACAAATACATTAAATAAAATAAAATAAAACATTCATTTGCACTTGAAAATTCATTTAAACTTTTTCAAACAATGGTAATTGTTAAAAATAAAATAATTTTGTTGCCAGGCAATAAAATTATAATTTTTTCATTTTAGTGTACGTTCATACTGCCAATGTCAAACACATAATAGTCTGTCGTTTGTTTACGTTCATACTGCCAATGTCAAACATATAATAGTCTGTGGTCAAACAGTCGCACAGAGTAGAGATTGTCGCCAAAGAATTTTAAAATGTTGCCAACAAATAATTACTGACAGATTGACTGAATGAGCTGTGAATTTTGTGTGATTTCAAATGTTCCTTTTTCAATAGCCTGTGGAGTGTATGTCAAGGCAAAAAAGCGTTTATTTTATATTTTGTTTATTAGATATCTGTGTTTTATATATTAATGTGCAGTTGAAAGTGAAATACAGCTTGCTTAATATACACCTGTTGCAAAAGGAAAATTTTGTAGCAGCAATTGGAATTGACTTACTCTCGCCTAATTATTATTGGTGGTTTCAAAAAAGTGAGTACATTTTATTATTTTTAAATTAAACCCTGTCTAATCTTAGTTTCAGTAATTTCATTACATGTTTTTTTTTTACATTCAGATATTTGCACCTACTTCCATTATGCCTCGACATAGAACATTGACGGGTCGGAGTGAGAGACAAAGAAGAAGGAATATATATTCGCGTGAAAGTCAAAATGATAATAGACCAAATGCAAATTTAAATAGTGTAAATAGTATAACATTGACGGGTCGGAGTGAGAGACAAAGAAGAAGGAATATATATTTGCGTGAAAGTCAAAATGATAATAGACCAAATGCAAATTTAAATAGTGTAAATAGTATACAAAATGATGAAATTATTTTGAGGGATACATTTAAATGCGCATTGAATGTCATTCCAAGAAATTTTAATACTTTTGATTGTGGATTAATGCATTTACAATGCAGGTTTTGCAATGCAAAACATTTCGAATCTGAGGTCACTTTAGGTGAAAAGACTGCATTCACTTCATGTTGTCATAAGGGTAAAGCAATATTACCGGCCTTAAGTCAAAATGAATACTTTAAATCATTGTATGATGGACTTACTTCAAATGAACCTTCAATAAAAAGAAAGTCAAAACATTATTTTGAAAACATTCGTAAATACAATTCATCATTTGATATGGTTAGCTCAGAAGCTAAAATTTCGGATACAGTTACGCGTGGAGTGTATCATTTTAAAATACATGATGTTTTTTATCACAGATCAGGTCCAATGACTGCTGGATATGGTCGCTCACCATGTTATGCGCAATTATATTTTTATGATGTTGACACTGCTGTCAATTATAGATTACGTGAACACTATAATCAAACATGCAATAACAATATAATGCGCGAAATCTCTCTTGAATTGGAACGCATTAATCCTTTCGTTCGGTCATTCATTGCAATGAAAGATCATTGCAAGAGAGTTGAAAATCAAAATAAAGAAATTTGTATGCTCATTAAAGTAAATCGTGATTTAGATCTACGCCGTTATAATGATGCAGTTCAAACTGATGTAGCAGTAATATTTAGTACAGTTGATGGTGACCCACCCTTTGAACGAAATATGGTTTCGTTTTCAAAAGTTAATGGTACCATTAAAAATATCTCTGTTTTGGATTCATCATTGGACACTTTAGCGTATCCATTACTTTTTCTAAATGGTGATACTGGGTGGCATATCAATATTTCTCATAATGTACCAACTACAGCTAATTCAAGAGCGCCCAGAAATAAATTAACCATGCTTCAGTATGCAGCCTATCGACTTGCAATTAGAGAAGATTTTAGCATGTTGCACCATTCACAAAAATTATATCTGCAGTGGATAGTTGATATGTATGTGAGAATAGAGGGCACAAGGTTACATTTCATTCGACAAAATCAAACAAGTCTTAGGTCTGAAGTTTACAACAATTTAACAGATTATTTAGAATTGAACCCCAATGCTAATAATGTTGGCCGTAGGGTAATTTTACCATCTTCATTCAATGGATCTCCAAGAAATATGTATCAGAATTATTTAGATGCAATGTCAATTGTACAACATTTTGGAAAGCCTTCTTTGTTTATTACAATGACTTGCAATCCAAGTTGGCCTGAAATAGTTAGCAATATTGGTGTAGGTGAGTCAGGTAATTTTCGACCTGATATTGTTGTGCGTGTATTCAAGTCCAAACTGAAAGCATTAATTGAGGGCCTTACACTAAAAAAAATCTTCGGTAAAGTTGAAGCACTCATTTATACAATTGAGTTTCAAAAGAGAGGATTGCCTCATGCTCACATTTTACTCTCTTTAAATGAGCAAGATAAAATTGTTAACGCTACCGATATTGATAAAGTTGTATCTGCGGAGATTCCTAACATTCAAACACATCATACATTACATGAATATGTTGTAAAACACACGATGCATGGTCCATGCGGTGTACTTAATCCAAATTCTGTATGTATGAGAGATGGAAAATGCACAAAATATTATCCAAAACGATTTAATGAATTTACATGTGAATCATTAAATGGATATCCATTATACAGAAGGCGTGATAATGGTATTAATGCTGAAGTTCGCGGTAGTTGCCTCGACAATCGTTATGTTGTACCATACAATCCGTATTTACTTGCCAAATTTAATTGCCATATAAATGTTGAAGTATGCACTACAGTTAAAAGTGTTAAATACATTTATAAATACGTGTATAAAGGCTATGACAGTGCATCTGTTGAATTAGGTTCAGAGAGAAATGAACCAGGTCAAGAAATACAAATTGATGAAGTTAAAAATTTTTTAAATGGCCGTTATGTCGGATCAACTGAAGCTGTATGGCGCATCTATGAATTACCAATGCATTTTCAATCACATGTCATCGTTAGACTTGACATTCATTTACCGCGTAGACAGAATGTTTACTTTCGAGAAGGGCAAGAACGTCAAGCTATTGAAAACGTAAGACAAAAAAAATTATTAGCATTTTTTGAATTGAATCGATCAGACCCATCAGCGCATGAATATAAGTATATTGAAATTCCTTTGCATTATGTGTGGGAAGATTCTCGAAAAAAATGGAAGAAGAGAAGGTGTGGAGGTGATAAAATCATTACACGCATATATGTAGTATCACCAAAAGACATCGAACTTTTCCATTTACGATTGCTTTTATTACATGTCTGTGGTCCAAAATCATTTGAGGATGTTAGAACATACAATGGAATTATACACACTTCTTTTGTTGAAGCGTGCCATGCTCGCGGCATTGCTTCAAATGATAATGAATGGCGCGAATGTTTAAATGAAGCAAAAGAATTACATTCACCAAAACAAATGCGAAATTTATTTGGTTACATTTGTGCATTAAATGTGCCAGCCAATGCATTGGCGTTATGGAATGAATTTAAAGTATATCTTAGTGAAGATTTTTTGAGAGATTACAACGAAGAAGTATCCTTTAACACAGCTCTATTAGAAATTGAAGATATTTTGAATGTTCATAATTTGTCATGTCAAGAACTTGGTTTACCAGTTCCCACGTATTCGCAGAGAACAGACGAAGCAAATGCTATTAATCCAATAGAACAAGAGTTTCTGTTTTGTGAGCATTATGAAACTGCAAATATTGAACAGCGTAATCTAATTGATCGTGTGATTCGTGAAGTTTTGCACCATGATACTGGATCTAATGTTTTTTGTTTAACCGCTCATACAGGTTGTGGAAAACATTCACACAAACAGCAATCATTCACAAATTAAATTCGCTTAATCTTAGTTGCATTGCAACAGCGTTCAGTGGCATAGCTTCAACTCTATTACTTGGAGGTAGAACTTTACACAATGTGTTTAAATTGCCTATACCCATTTTGGAAAATTCTGTAGCGAATATTACCGCAAATAGTAGCTATGGACGTTACATAAATTCATCATCATTGATAATTATTGATGAAATTTCTATGTGCCCACTGCAAGTGTTGAGAATCATAGATAGATTATTGCAGGATCTCTACGATGAAAATGATAAACATAAACCATTTGGAGTGAAAACGATACTTCTGTGCGGTGATTTTCGGCAAACCTTACCAGTTGTCCCACATGGATCACGTGCAACTTTAATTGAAAATTGTGTCACGAGTTGGCATAAATTTGTTTATTTTCATAAAGTAGCGTTTACTCAAAATATGAGAGCCTTACCAAGTGAAATAGAATTTGTCGAATTCTTGAAAAAACTTGGTAATGATGAAGCCCCACAATTCCCTCAGTTTGGTGAAAATATTATTGAAACACCTCAGCAATTAATAGGAGATGAAAATAATATTATTAATGAGGTGTATGGAAATATTTCCGAAAACATACTCTCAGATAACATATTGAAGTCAGTTATTTTAGCACCTAAAAATGATGATTGTACTTTTATTAATACTGATATACTTAATCGAATACCAGGTGAACAGAAAACATATCATAGCTACGATAAAATAATTTGTGATGATGACAATAAAATCAATAACTATCCAGTAGAGTTTTTAAATTCTTTGACTATTAGTGGTTTGCCACCACATAAGTTAGTATTGAAAGTTAATTGCATCGTTTTACTAATCAGAAAATTAAATACAAAGGAAGCATTAGTCAATGGAACAAGAATGCGCATCAAGTGTATGCATCGTAATGCTATTGATTGCGAAGTTTTAACTGGAACCGCACGCAATAAGAGAATTTTGATTCCGCATATAAATTTAACATATTCCGGTACTGTTTTACCATTTAACTTTCAAAGAACTCAATTTCCAATTATACCTGCATTTGCGATGACAATAAATAAGTCTCAAGGACAAACATTCGAAAAAATTGGAATGTTATTGAGGCAGCCAGTATTTACACATGGTCAATAATTGTACGTCGCAGCAAGTAGAGTTCGATTGTTCGATGGTTTGAGATTTTATATTTCCGAATATAATGGCCAAGGGCATTTAGCAAATGATGAAAGAGTTTTTACAAAAAACATCGTTTACATAGAAGTTCTGAATCATTAAAAATTCACTTTCAACTATTTTAAGTTCAATGGACAACATTTATTTTTTTAACCGCCCGGTTTTTTTGATTTAATGAAAAATATATGAAAAAATACGAGGTACGTATTTTTTATTTCATTTTTTATTTTGTATTAATTTTTTATTTAAATTTTATATAATTCGAAAAAGATAGGCAAAATAACTGTGTAGCCTTGGCGAAACCTGGTCAGTATGGCAATTAAAAAAAACCCAAGGAAATGTCAAAAAACGCGTTATTGCTTTTTAAATATGGCTTAACCAAGCTAAACCTCATTTTTCCTATCTTTCATATTTTTCAAATAACTCGAAAATTAATGCATAGAAAAAAAATTAAAAAATTATATAAGCTTTGTAACAGATAATCTTCAAACTGTTTTCGAATTTTGTACCTTACCAAAAATGAAATGTAATCCACTGGAATTGAAAACAATTTATCTTATACTTCTATGAATGTCAAGTCTCATTTTTATTAGCGTTTATTTGATTCAATAATAACATGAAAAAATTAAAACTGACAATGAATTATATCAAAAAATAAATACGAATACAAGCTGTAATTGTGTTTTTTTTCAACTGTTACTAACATTAAATTTTAAATTTCATAGGTATTGCAGGGAATTAAGGCAAACAACACACGCTAATGACGTATTTGTACACGCTCGCAGCTGACGTAATAGAACAAAATTCAAAAAAATTATATGCAATGATTATAGAGGTATACTCTTTGACAAAAGAACCTCAATAACGTTCAAACTTAAAAATTTAATGAATTACGGTCGAATTTCGACCACTGGGCGACCACTAGTTAACATAATTATGCGTGTGAAGCGTGCGTGGGTCATGACAAAAAAAGAAAGCGGCAAGATTCAGAGTGCTGAAATGCGGTTTCTTCGAAGTATTTTAAATTACACATTGCAAGGTAGAATAAGGAATGAGCGGAGTATATATCAGAGCAGAACTCGAAGTAAAGGACATAAATGAAATTATTTCAACTTACAGAAGTCAATGGTGGGATCATCGGCAAACGGGGACACTGGATCGATTGCTGAAAGCGGCAGTGAACTATAAAACCAACGGTAGAAGAAACACGGGTCGTCAGAGGATGACATGGGTGCCGGAACAGATTTATATGACCTAATCCTTGAATAGAAGAAGAAGACTAATCCACTCCTCTGGAAAAGGATAAGAACGTTAAGTCTCTAAAACATTTTCTTCATCAGACTAAAATGATCTTTAGCTCAAAGTGTAGAATCATAGTTTAAAAACTACAGTAGAATATAGTTGTTAATGAATTTACACAGGTTTTTATTTTAAGATGAATTAACAAATTATGTTTTGTAAAACTGAATTATATTTGTTTTTAAATGAGGTACAATTACAACAAACCCATACTATTGTTTCTAATCAACAGTTTTCCTAGTAATTTAAAAAAATAATTCTATTTCTAACTAATCTGCAGCACTGGTTATGATTTTTGAAAAAAAGTAGTATTATTTAAAAGTTTTTCAAAAATGTGCAGAAATACACGCTTATATTACAGTTTTACTGAAATTGTTCTGTTTTATTTATTGAATTTGTATTTTTTTTCATCTTCTGGCATATCATGTTCTAATATAACACACACACACACACACACACACACACACACACACACACACACACACACACACACACACACACACACACACACACACACACACACACACACACACACACACACACACACACACACACACACACACACACACACACACACACACACACACACACACACACACACACACACACACACACACACACACACACACACACACACACACACACACACACACACACACACACACACACACACACACACACACACACACACACACACACACACACGCACGCACGCACGCACGCACACGCACGCACACACACACACACACACACAATGTAAAGTACGTTATTGCTGTCACTTTTTAAACATGAAATAGGGGATATTTAAGACAATAAGCATGTATGGTCATTTTTGAACTATTTAATTAAAAGACCTAGGCAATACTTAATCACACTAGTCTTATTCAGACCCTTATTGGTTATACAAAAGCATGACGTATTATCATTTTTAATTTTATATTATATATTAGGCCTACATCTGGTGTTGACGAAACCTCGTTTGACATATGCAACTTGTCACGCCACATAAACTAAAACGTTAACTCACCCATAAATGACTGTGTACTTGTATTTACGTATTTATTCACGAAGATCGGAAGATTGAAACCAGTATAGTGCTTACCTGCTTAGAAATTAAGAAGCATATGATGATATCAATATCGTAGTGAAATACTCACAACGATCTAAAATCATGTTTTCCTATCCATTAATATTTCTCGTGATTTATATTTCTACGTAAAGAATGTGTTGGAAGTATAAATGTACAATGGTTGGAAAGTGTAAATCCGAAAGGTGGGGGAGAAAATAGAGCCTGTGAGAAATGCTTTCAAGAGTAGCAAATGCACTCCAAGTGGGAATTTGTTTCATACAGATTTGTATTTTCCTAGAAATGTAATAACAACTTCTCTTCTGTATGAAAAACGTATCAATTCTTGGTATGGAATCAGTGTTTTGTGGTGGCTCTTTGGTTTGTTTTTCCAGAGCATCAATTCTGACAAAAATCAGAATTACCAATTAAGTGTTTGAAGACGTAGCGAATTTAATTTTTCTGAGTTTGCCTTATAACATACGAGTAGGACAAAGATATTTTAAATAAGACTGAAAAATATCGAAGGATACGTGGTTTTGTACGTCGAGGTGTGAAGGGAAAAATGATAAGGGATAGTCTATAAATAATGTTTTATATAGTGATGGCAGTCCTCTCTTTGTTGTATGGATAAGAATTTTCGTTCTCCTAGGAAAGAAGCTTTTAGATTGGTGGAGTCCTCTGAAAGAGATTTATTTGATCAGCCAAAGATTGTACAAGACTCGGGCGTCTATGAAGTAATGAGATAAGACAGGAATTAGTGTACAACATATAACAGTAATAACACCATAGTATAAAGAACGATATTATGCATATATCCCTTGATAGAAGACCCAGATATGTTATAAGCTATAAGCGTGTGAGAAAGCGAAGTGTTGAAAGGTGAAAGGTAAAGCGTTACGGGAAGAAGTGCCTAATCCTGGCAAGAAAGAAGAAGAAGAAAAAGATAAATCATCAAATCATCAGAGAACGGGCAATAAGCTATCGTCAGAAATCGGACTATACAGAAACGCTTACATAAATGATGTTTAATGGGTGCTATAAACACGTTGCGGAAGTCAACAGCCGTACTAGCGTAATGCTATACTGATTACCTAATTCATACAGTACATCGCTACCTAAATTCTGTCGATACTATAAAGCTGCAACAACGTAAGCCACGTCCTCTATAATCTAGAGGGATATTAGTATTGAGTATGGTGAACTCGGGTATACTCGTGATACTTTTTGTTAAGCTTGTCACGGGTTAACGAATGCTCCCACAAATGCCTAGTTTCTCGCAACGCATTCGCATGTTCAGTTTGAGATATTGTAGGCGCCAGTGCGACACGTGTTTATTGTTTTGCAACGATTTTAAGTGAAAGGTAAGGAATATTTCTTAATATGTCTGTATCTGTTAATAGGACGTGCATTTTGATTCTAACATAATTGTAATTCACTATATTAAGTATCAAATTTAGTCTTAAATTGTTTGCTAATACATACTGAATACGATGGTATATATTTTGATAGGTTATGGACGGCGTATACGTTGTAGGAGCTTATCTCCGGTTCGTAGTTTCTTAAAGTTTTGTGTTGTTTTCCAAGTAAAGACGCTTCCTAGTAATGTAACTACAAATTTATTTAATTTTTGACATTTACTTCTGAAAAAGACTTCCATTTAATATAAATCTTCTAAATTGTTTTCTACTAAGATTTTCGATAGTTTTTATTTTCTGGATTGGATTTCTCCGTAGGATGTTAATGTTATTGGCGTTTTAATTTTAATGTTTTTTGACTGTATGATTTTAGCTTTATTTTATTTATGATTTTAGATGTCACGAGTATGCCTGGCGTATCACGAGATTGCCTCAATCCAGGTAAAATCGTGATATCACGAGTATAGCGGAGTGTTGTCACGAGATTACCTGGAATATCACGAGATTACCAAGCAAGAACATTGTTTCGAAATTTAATTAAAATAAATGTAATATGTTGTTTAATCCAAAAACATTTTTAGTGCGATAAAGTCCTTAGAAACCATTCTTTCCAAAGATAAAAACAGAAAAAATAATTAAAAATATTTGGTTGGTACAATTGGTATTTTATATACTTTATCACGAGTTTACCCAAGTTTTCCGTACATCAACACATAAGTGTATACGCATATGTGGGCAGCCCACACAATGTTTACCTTTGTAGTAGTCTCTTGTAGTACAGTAAACTGTGTCGTACCAATCGATCCTCCACTGCACTCAAACTGTGTTTGTGTTGTACACGTACTTCATTCCACTCAGTGTTTATACCACAGTGGAATGTGTCCACTACAAGGTAATTCAATTAAAAAACTTAGATCATTTTGTGTAAAACTTAAGTCCAAGAGTAGCACATACCATAGAATACTGTTTCGACGGTCTCACTGATTGTCGTATTCTACACTGGAAAACAAAATTACAGACACCAATTAAATCACTAATCACCAGCTTTAATTTATCACAAATAACAGTTTGTAATCAACAAGTTATTCAACAAGATTATACTTCTTCAATAATTCAAGTTAATTTGTCCAGACTAATAACAGTGTGAACTATTAGAGTCCCGCACAATAATCACTTTTCACTAATACACCACTTGAGACGCACTGAGTAAATCGCCAGACATAAACTGAGCTGACCGTCGCTGGATGCTTACATTTAGACCCCGCTGAGATGCCAGAATAATCTACCACTTTTTGGACGACGTGTTAAACAAGTGTCTCTTACAGGTGCTCTCGAGTCCACTAGAAACAGTGTCGTGTCTGGCCTTGAACACAGTGCACGGACTGGCGCGGTCTGGAACAGTCTCGATTGTTGACGCATGATAAGTGTTACGTAATTGCCTTTCTTCTCAAATTAGCAATATGCACGGACACAAACATTACAGCTGGGCTCTCTGGGATAGCCAGGAAACACATAACGACACACTCCATTGTTCGAGAATGTTCCGTTGCGTAAGAATACACAAATGTTATAATATACAGCCACTTCCGTGAATGTAGGAAGCGGTACATGAGAGAAACCGGAAGGCCTGTGTAAGTTCGCCTAGATGCACATAGGAAACATGTGAAATTAAGTAACTATATTACGTAAAAAATTAACGGGACATGTGACAATATAGAAATGATTGGTATGGAAAGAAATTTGTTGAAAACAAAAATTGTGTAGCCATCTTTTATCTCGCTTGAAAAATAATTGTATTAATCAAGAGATTTGGAGTAAGAATATGCGAGTATATTTAAAAAAGGCGCAAGAACTGTGAGTAATGGGGAACGGACTTTTTCACACCAAGGTAGGCGGTGATGTGTTGCGCCCCGCCTATTCGCTGCTTGGAAAGTGTATATGAAGGGAGGCGCTTGTCCCAGTTACCTTGTCAAAGTGGTAATGAATTCAAGATTGAAGCTGAAATTTGTACAGAAAAATTTTATATGCAATAAATGATAAAGGTCTTAGCGAGAATCTAATAGAAATAAGAGACACAACTTTAACATCGTCTGTTTTCATCTGTGACTAGAGGTCGAATGCTTCCTACTCAGTGAGGGATCGAGTGAGGGATCCTTGGTATTAACAATACTTTGTTTCTATTATTTAATAAATATTTTTCTTATATTGTCACGATATCTATTTTCTAATGATAGATATGATGATTTTAGAGGCCAAAACGTTCTTTTCTAAATCTGTTTTTGAAACGAATGCCAATGTCCGTAATATTGTAGATTGTAATAATAATAATAATAATAATAATAATAATAATTCTACTTCTTTTTATTTGTAAGGATCTGAAAAATGGATTTCTACAAAGAAGATGAAGTTTCTGAGAAGAACAAAGGGTTGAACGAGACAGGATCGTTTGCGCAATGATGATATTAGAGAAGAGTTACAGGTATTCTCCAGAAGTGATAAAATCCAGACATATCGCAGGTTATGGTTACAGCATCTGGACAGAGTGGAGGATGGACGACTACCTAAGGTTGCGTTTCAATATAGACCCTTTGGTACAAGAGATGTAGGAAGACCGAGAGTGAGATGGAGAGATACTCTGTGAAGGCGGAGCAGGCAAAGTGCCTACTCCGTGAGGTGCAGAATACCAGAATACTACTATTGCTGCTGCTGCTGCTACTACTACTACTACTACTGCTACTACTGCTACTACTACTACTACTACTACTACTACTACTACTACTACTACTACTACTACTACTGCTACTACTACTACTACTACTAATAATAATAATAATAATAATAACAGCCTGCCATCAATTTCTAGTTTTAAGTTAATTTCATATAACTGTGCTGATGCTTCTCTCTCTCTCTCTCTCTCTCTCTCTCTCTCTCTCTCTCTCTCTCTCTCTTTCTCTCTCTTTTTTTAATATAATTTCGGGTTCTTCCGGCGTGTTTCTGTTGTAGCTCTTATTAAGGTGTTCTGCCCTTAGAAAAGCTGCCGTGCTTGTTTTGATGGTAAGCCGGCCGCACACGATACGTGACGGAACTGTCAGCCACCAAATGTCTCGAGACACAATCGTCAGACACGAATGAATTATTCTCGGACCATCTCCAGAGAGTGAAGCAACATTTCTCATTCTGAATAAATATGACGTCTGATTAATTATTAAGATGCTATCAGCTATTAGGTTCTATTATTAGCTGATACGTTTGGAGGAAGGATGAAAGGCCAATTTGCAAGTCTTGGTCACATCCAATTAATCCTCAACCTGAAGCAATAAAAAGAAATCTCAGTATATTTCTGGATGAACAAAGGGAGGACAAGAAGCAGTACTTTAGTTTCACGAAAACGAGTACAAAAGTTTTAGTAATTTACTAGACTTAATTATTTTGTTACGTTTATTTATGAAATCTGTTAATACATAACAATAACCATAATTTATTACAGAATACATGGCATGAAGAGAACTAGTCCATTGACTAGTTCTCTATATGAGTATTTAAATGTAGCATATTATGTACAATATATTTATAGTGTCAGAGTCTAGGTAAGTCCATAGGAAATGTTAACTTTAAACGTGTTGTCTGTAGGCTGTTGTCCAGTAGATGTATGGCTAAAGGATTCGTGTGCTCTTCAAGCCGTTTCGCGTATCTTTCGCTGCACATCGCAATGGTTTCACTGACTGAGGGCAGGTCCAGGTCTCTATAGATGTCTTTGTTGCTGATGAACCACGGTGCGTTGGTTATGGCAAGCAACACCTTGGTCTGAAACCTTTGCATTATGCCAATATTGGATTTAGATGCAGTTCCCCAAAGCTGTCAGCCGTATGTCCATACAGGCTTGAAGACAGTGTTGTACACCAACAGCTTGTTTCGCATTGACAGTAATGATTTTCTGCTCAGGAGCCAATAATGCTTGCGAAACTTGGTGTCCAGTTGTTTTCTCTTCAACCATATGTGATTGCGCCAAGGCAGTTTTTTGTATTAGACTTAATAAGTGAGACATTTTTAATAGAGACTACACAATCTTATAATGGAGGCCTTTCTTCTGTCAAAACAACACGTTTCTCCTTGTTTATGAATCAACAAACACACGGAAAATCTCGTTATGTGCAAAATAACGATTGCTCCGTGGTTACCAGGATAGCAAAACCCCATCCCAAAATGACTTCACCCCGTTTACGACGAGACGTCATTTCAAACATCGTTATTCATCTGACTACCCATGATGTGTGTCGCGCGTGGTGTGCGGCTCACCTATTTATAACACACGTCATCGTCGTACTCTAGTCTGTCTTTGACTGGTCGCAAGTTGCTCCTTGTTTCGTCCGTCTTGGAACGGCTAACACAATTGTAATAATCTTTAAACAAGTCTTAACCACATTTAAATAAGAAAACAAGGAAAGAGACTCTATTGAAATATTATAATGTAGTAGCCATACCTAAACTACTGTATGGTAGTGGAAAGGGTTGAATTAGAAAGGCCAAAGATATACCTAGAATACAAATTGCGAAAATGAGGTTCTTGAGGGGTGTAAAGTGTTGTACCAGGAGAGATCTTATCAGAAATGATCATATTAGAATGGAACTAAGCATAGTTAAAAGCTTAAATGAGAAAATCTGCTGGTACAAAACGGAGTGGCGGTTACACGTAGAGAGAATGGATCCAACTACATTTTCAAGAAGAGCCCTTGACTATCTATTCCAAGGGGGAAGAGAAGTATGTAAACGATGGTTGGATGAATGTCATTGAGACTGCAACAGGCTACTAGCCTAACCCTAAAGAATGACGACAACATGTGTTTAGGCTTCCCTCGTTACAATAGTGCTCTCCAGATACTCTTTGATCGTGCTGCAGTGTAGTAGTGCTATGGAAACCACCTATCAGCCCTCGGTAGTCCTCTTAAGGACAAAACCAGCGTCAAACCCTTCTAAGCGAGAAAAACCCTCTTTGCCTCTTGAACGATAACTACAGAAACATGTAACAGCCATGAATCAAAACCAGAACCCAAGAAACACCAACAAACATATTAAAAAGTAAGCCTAACAACACGGTAGACTTAGACTCGCACACATATTTAATTACCTTTATTACACGTTTCTCGCGTAACGTTTAAATTTAAGTAAGGAAAGTAGCGCGCTGCGAGGCTCACAGTCTTTCGGCTTATAGTTCCTTATATAATTTGTTATATATATTCAGTGGATCACTGAAACAGTTATTTTGCAAACAGCTTTGAGTGATAAACAGCTGTCGTAAACGATATGACAAAAAAATTGTCAGTACTTCTCGTACTGAGTGTCCGAACGGCCCTTAAGAACGCTATTTTAACCGTTACGAAACAGTTTATTAACGTAGTTTGTAATGTTAAAAATGTACAGAATACAATCTTTAAAATTTTTAAATTTACATTTGTATTTGAAGTCAACTGTGACGTTTACTTCGTAGGGTTTAAAGTTAAAACAAACGATTCAAACACGGAACAAACTGTGAACTAAGTTTCATAAAAACTGTGAAAAATGTAACCATATTTTAAAACTTTGAAATTGTAAAATTGTTCTGTATAAAAGTGCGAGTTAGTATACACAGTAAAACTTTATAATAATGTTACTTGGCTTTAAAATAAACTATTTATGTGTCACATCATCAGTCAGGGCGACGGAGTTTTTCGGACACAAGTGGGTCACACAATATAGTGTCAGGTTCTGTAGTAATACAAGTTGTTGGTTATACACAACGGTCGCATAAAGTACGGTAAAGCTAAATTGAATTCCGCTGTTCAGTGCCACACAAAGTGCACTGACCTGATTGTTTTTTACCACAATCTTACCTTGCCACAAAGCAGAACATCACGGGGAAACCGTTTCTTATCTGAGTTACGATCAGACCTGTTTCCGGATTTGACTAAAGTTCAAGACCGCGCTTGCGTATGGTTCGCTCTGTTTGTCCGATCGTTTCCACGTTATTAATGACGACGGCGACGGAATCCCACAAGATAACCTAACCGCATTAAATACTATGTTGCACGATTATCAGTTTTCAGCAGAAAGTATTACACGCTTTAGATAATGTCTCCTCTAAATATATCTTACCAATCTGTCTTTTTACAGATCAGTAAATTTTATTATTTACTAATGCTGAAATCAATTATAATCAGAATATTAGTTTTTAACTAATACTCTGGAAGAAACATGACGTTTGTATGTGTTATTTATTTATTTAATAAAGGAACAGTTATTTATTTGTCACATGTATTTTTACTTTATTAAAATTATTATGAGTGGATTGTAATTTTACACAGCTATTGTCTATATAATGGTGATTTCACACGGAATTTCCGAAGTATCACATACACTAATAAGAAATTTGATGATGGAAAAGCCAGGCGGAAGAGGAAAGCTTTCAGTTTAAATGGATTAACAGTGTACAAGACATCTCGTGGATCCGGGGATTGGGAACTCGTCGCTGTCAATGGAGACCGGTTACCAGTGGACACAATCAACGACGAAGCGAACGCTTACTTACAGTAGTAGGGGATAGAGAGGGAAAGAAAGAGATACATGTATTGTTACGACGGTCTACTGATCGTCGTATGGTACTGTGGAAAACAAAGTACAAGACACCAATTAATTCACTAATCACCAGCTTTAATTATCACAATTAAACAGTTTGTAATTAACAAGATAGTCTCTTACAACAAATCAAATAAAAATTGTTCACACGCAAATAAAATGTCAACTAATATAAAACAGAATTGTATTACAATTAATGATAATGTGATGTATTTTATACTTACACTTATGGTTTTTTATTAATGGTACCTATAATTCAATTTTTTATTTTTTGTATTCTTTTATATAGCCTAAAGGTACCATATAATGTTATTATTTATATTCTTAAAAAGATCGATTTCGGTCACAGACCATCATCAGGTTATATAGCACATTCACAATATTATAACACACTTATACACTTTTATACACTTTTATACACTTTTAGAATATTACTATACAAATCAAGCAAATGATATGTACTGTTCACACATATCGGAATTTGTTGCTGTTACATATCAGAATGTTTTATAAACATATCTGAGTGTTGTTAGGTTCTGTCATTGTGTACTGCTGAGACATAAAATACTACAGCCTTTCTGACCGTTCTTATCGCAATGGAATTTGCAAACTGTACACTTCCACTCCTTAATTACACTCGACTATCTCTACAGTTTATCATTACATAAAGGAACGCGCTATTCGTATTAATTTAATTGCAAGAATCTTTTTAATCCTGGACAACAACAAACTGTTTATTATTACTTCCTGTGCTTGACTATGAATAGCTTTCCTGTCTTTGGTAGTTGAAGGAGAAGTATCCATTTTAACAAATCTTATTACTGGATGATATCACAAATAATTACGATAATACGTAATTACAGAATAAAAACTACCAATAGAAATTAACTAAACAATTAAATAACTAATAAAAATGAGTGACTGTAAAACAACGATATGATTAATAATTAATTAAAATAATAATAACAAATGCAAATAGTACATCACACAGTAACTAACAATGTACGGGTAACTAAAACATCACAGGAAAAGTTGGCAACACCTTCACTTGTATAGCAGCTGATTCTCCGTTACCCTCCCGGCATTCACAATTTCAAAGTGGACTCGTCCATCCATAAATTTGTTCCTGCGCATATGCCCTTAACTTACAATTTTACTGTATTTCTGCTGTTACTCCGACGCGTCACCACTAGTTCAGGGCACAAGACAACCCAAACTTTGGCTAGGCTGAGCAACTCACTTGCTGAGATCCTCTCCCCCTGCCTCAAACAATAGGACAGAGCATATTTTAAGGAATTTGCACTAGGCGACACTAAACTAACCAATGTATGTGTGTATAATTTAATGTAGTGGATGTTGAAATTTCAGTTAAGGCTAACAGTGACTAGTTACGGTCGACGTTCACTGAACGTTTAATGAAAGTTGAATACTCATATTATAATATCATTCATAATCAACTTCCACAAGTGAATGTCGACTGTTCCTAGGGAATGTCAACCTACCCTACTACAGCTTAGGGAAGGTGTACCAACACTAAACATACTAAAGGAATAGGCTAAATTAGCAGTTACTGTCGGAATAAACAAGAACTTAGTTTATTTAAGGTTGACTTATACGAGTATAACTATGTACTATAATATTTTAACACATTTAAAAACTTCATTTAGAATTTTATTGTATTTATTACAGCATAGTAATGCATTGTGGCACTTAGAATTACAAAGTACATTATTTTTCTTGCAGACACATTTTTTTGTTTGACATTTAGTTTGGCAAGTGCACTTAAAGAATCCGTGGCCACTTCCAGTTGATTGCGCTGTTGCAATGGTCCGTAAAGAAAGTGTCTTGTCTAGTGGTACTTCAATTTCTTTAATTATGTTTGTAGTACAAACACTAAATTTTGGTCTGCAAAATTCAAATTATCTGTTGATTATAAATTGATTAATTAAGGTCAGTATTTGTACGAGTGTGCATATCATGTGGTGTGGGTATGCTAGTGGTGTGGATGTGCATGTGGTGTGGCTGTTCTGTATTTTTAACCCCTTTCTATCCCCTGTCTATTTACTTCCCTCACAATCTCGTTATTTTAAAAGACCTTACCTAGCATACAAACTAGTTTTTACCTAGGATTAAAACTTAGCGTATAGCTGCTTCAGCACACCATCTCTGGTTCCAAGTCGGTAAAATGTATCATTCACTATGTCCAAGACGATACCAAGAATTGATCTGGAGTCTCCTCTTCCACGGTCTACATCAGGAACTGGAATTCGTACAGTACAACCTTTATCCACCTGTGGCAGATACTGGTGTGATGTACGGTTCATCCGTTTTGCTTGGTTTGTTAAGCAGTTGAATGCCTCCTCTCTTTGTCTTTTTATTTCTAGTGTCGATCGGTCGAGGTCCGTTAAGCTGTTTGAAGTATCTTCTAGCCTACTTTCCTGTTCTAAAAGCAAGCTCTCATCTTGTTCTATCACATCGGGGCTCTCATCTTGTTCCAAGATGTCAGGGCTCTCTTCTTCTCCTACCTGAATTTCTTCTGTTTTGTGTTCACCACCAACATTAATTTTCCTAATTACAGCTTCAAGGTCCTCTTCAGATTCCACGTTAGATAAGGATTCAATAGGTATGTTCGAAGAAGCTAATCCATGCCTAGGTGGACAATCAAACATCGATACCACTGTGTAATGCACTATTTTTCATCAGTTGAATGAATTTCAAACCATGGCTTCAGTGGGATGTTTTGTGATCTTGCATCCACGTAGTAAGCATGTTTTCCACGTCTTGATTAGCTGTTTCGACACTTCCTTGGCTTTGACTGTGCCTAGGTTTACCGTGGACAATTTTGAAATTAGGCCACAAATCAAGTAATTTATTCATAATTTTGTTTACGAACTCCCGGCCATTATCAGACTGAAGGTGCCTCAAACAGTGTAAAAATGTCTATTACATTGTCACAAACCTCATCAGCCGTCTTGGACTTGAGCGCTCAAGTACAACAAATTTTGTTAGGTGATCTTGGTATACTAGTATAAACTTATAATCATAATCTGGTTGCGATTGAAAATGAATTAAATCAGCTTGGCATCTATGATTCAAATCCTTAAATAGGCCTTAGGGGGGGGGGGCTTTACTACAATTCCCTTTTTACGGCTCTTTTGCTCCTGCAAGCAAGGCTCACAAATATTTAAATAAATCAGTATATTTTTGTATTTAGTTTTTAAATGTTTTACCATACGGATGCGACCACCATGACCAGTAGTAATATGAGCGTCATTCAACACTTCAAAAAGTTCTTCATCATATACAAAATACTTAATAGTATTTTCTTCTGTAACTGGTGATATTAATTTCGTGATTCCATTTACTTCAATAATATCGTACCTTTTCAAAAATCTATAATCGTTTCCTTCCTTATTAGGTTTTGATTTTACGCTTCTAACCTTATTAATTAGAAATTCGTACTTAACCTTATCCATGGACACAGAATTCACTTTGGACAAGTTACGTTCACTTTTAAGTTGTTCATAAAATTGCACGGATTTAGTCATGGTTTTACAAAATTACACACTACACATACACTTAACAATACACAGTTAACAATAAAAATACAAGCTCAACAACTTAACGAACTATAACCCCACAGCAACTGCACTAAAACAATAAATGGGAGGGAAACAATCTTTAGTCGTCAGATGGTGGGGATGGAGACCGATGACACACCCAACCGATCTACTTTTAACATTCCCTGCAAACAGCTGGTAACTTCCCTGCACTTACTAGTGAGAGTTGACCGCTCAATTTTACTATCAACTTCCACTGACCAGTTTAGTGAACGTTGACAATCCCTAGTCATTGTTAACCTTTACTAGTTTTCAACATTCACTGTAACATATACATTAAATTACATGATACATTATATGATATAAAATAAGATCATGTTCATCAACTGACATTAACATTGACACGTGACATTAACTGTAAAAATGGACACAAATGCTTTAGACATTAGGAAAAAAAACACCACAAAAACTCAAATGGATTCATTATAATTAATTATGTAATATTCAATAAGTACATTACAGTGTGATGTGTACATTACTACTACATGGAGGCCTGTTACAAATTCAAAGCCTTTATCACTGGTCTACTTAAAAATATATAAAGTACTGTAACTATATATATAGACTGAGCTTACCAAAAGCTTAAACACTATAAGTTTATATAATTATTTAAAACTTCCGGGCTGAAAGGCCGTGGTCGAATGGTTGATGTAGTGTAGCTAGACGTTTCGGCCACACCACCGGTGGCCATCTTCAGTAGCAAAAATGTTCGTAATAGATGGTATGCCGAACAAAGTCGCCCAGTGAACTGGGAACAAGCAAGTTTGCATCGAACATGCGGATTCAGTGAACCAACACACGTCTTTATAGATCGTTTTCCTTTTATTTTCATTTTTTTACTTACCGATATTTAGTCATCATTTCATTAGTGTTTTCTTCAATATTAATAATTTTACACTGTTCCATTAGATTAAAAAACGAATTATTATTATCCGAAAATACATAAAATATATTTTAATTTAAGTATTATAAGCATATGTCTATTGGTAAGTTAAACTTATACTTCCGACAATAATTGTAAAAAATGACAGTCTCTAGTTTATCGGTCATGTTAAATAAATTCAATGGCGAAAACTTGTAGAAAAATAAATATTTTTTATGAAACAAAAATATTAAATTAAATAGAAATTAAATAAATTTAATTTAAAAAGCAAGACTAAAATTTAGGCTTGTAATTTTAGCCTCATATAAGGGACGCCATTATTTGGCTCGGCAATTAACGCCCACTGTTATCTAGGGTCACGTTACGCCCAACAGTGGGTAATTTATTTAATGTTTTGTCCCTGTCAGCGCCACACTTGTTATTACACCTAGTTCGGACTGTGAGGTACAGTGGGATTTTTAATTTGCGTCCGTGAACAAAAATGTAATTACCATCAAATTTTTACATGCGCATACATGAGCACACGCGCGCGCGCGTCGACACACACATACACACTCACTCACTCATTCACTCTCATGTAGCCGTCTACAGATAACGCGTTAAAATATACATTTTCGTGAATTTTCAGTCTTTATTTAACTCTAATACTGTTTACGCAAGACATTATTTCAAACACTTTACAGTAGGCCTATAAAGCGAGGTAGGTTAATCCAAGTTTGCTATGTCAAAAATAGATGTTTTAAATTATTTTAATCTCTGTTAATGGCTGTAGCATCCTTTACATTTGTTAAATACTGCACAACAGTAAAGGAGTTAAACTGCACACAGCTTACCTTGTAAATTAAGGTTCCCCATTAAAAGTGACTACAGTAAGTCAATTTATAATAGCATTATAAATTATAACATTATAACTTATTAATACATTAATAGCGCTAGATCAAGCAATTTACACTACTGAGCAGTGCTACGATTTTTCTGTGACACTATAAAGGTTTTCATTCACGTATGTTTTTAGATCTGTATTGAGAAGAATGGACAGACTGGTGTAAGACAGTAGTTGGGACATCCAGGATTAACGAACGGAACGGGAGGAGATGAAAGAATCAAACCTGTCAGGCAACAGGCAACTATGAAAGAGAGAGAGAGAGAGAGAGAGAGAGAGAGAGAGAGAGAGAGAGAGAGAGAGAGAGAGAGAGAGAGAGAGAGAGAGAGAGAGAGAGAGAGAGAGAGAGACAGACAGACAGACAGACAGACAGACAGGCAGGCAGACACACATAGACAGACAGGCAGGCAGGCAGAGAGAACCGTGAAATTCTCAATAAGGCGAAATATGTAAGTACGAGTGAAAGAATAAGTGAAAGAAAAACGACCCAAAAAGCTGTTTAATTCAGTACCTTTTGTATGATTATTTAAAACTCTGCACTGCTCGAAAAGGGATATGATGTGACTGAATCACCGCAGATTCTCTGAGAATGTGGCCCAGTAGAAAACGTGGTCTCAACTCACAAGCAACATCGACATGAATATGAGACAAAAAAAAGACAAGACGACTTTAAACCAACAATCGAACAAGACTGGATGAAGAGAATTCTTAAGATTTCAAGATGGAGTGTGAAGATCTACGGTACTACAAAGAATAATTAAAATAATGAATAATACTGGTTTCTCGATGCGGCGCGAACGCATCCAAATTGAGGATGTCCCCATTATAACTATAGTAATTACAGGAATTCCCCATTATACAGGAACTACAGTCAAAGCAAATAGCAATTCATTTAATATTTACGCTCTAATAAGACAATGTCGCAGAAGTAACAATGATTGGTACCAATGCTCTAATAGACAATTATGCGCTCAACAAACGGGGGAATCTTTTCAAGAGTCATGACCACAAAGATGAAACTTCTACGCTGATGGCTGTGTGTTTATGTCCTATATTACTGTGTGGAAACATTGACTCTGACAGAGACACTCATTAAAAGATTAGAAGCCCTTGACACATGGTTGTATCGAAGGATGCAGGCGGCGTCATGGACAGATCGAGTCACAGATATAGAGATAATTTGAGAATGAAGAGAACAAGGACATTTTGATAACCGTAAAAATGAAAAGCTCTAGCGGGGGTAAGTCATGTCCACGTCCCCGTCGTGCCCCTGGGACCTTCTGTAGCCACACTGTAGCTACAGATGCTAACGGACCTCTGTGAAGACCAACGGACGGAATTGTGGAAGAGATCTCAATGATCCAACAGCAGGACGTGCGGAAAGTCTTAGAGGAGGAGACCTCTTCAAAAACCTGGGTTCATCTGGCTCCGGAAGATAGCACCCAGTAAGGGCCCTGCCTAGGGTTACAGGTGAAACCCGGTCAACGGTCTCAAAGGCGGATGAGGCACCTCAGTTCCCACCGGCAGAGAGAGCGGAAGAACCTAGTGGAGTAAACCACGAAAAACAATCATTTCTGGCTATCCAATCTTATCTCGGAATTTAATTCCTACTTTTGCACTCTACACAATTTCAATTGGAATGCAAGTGAATGTCTAGCATTGAATTATAATTTTGACAAACTAGAAATATTGGAAAGACGAATTACTAGGAAAATATTAGGCCCACGAAAAACTTCAGAAGGTTGGAAATTAAGAAGTAATGATGAAATGTATCAAAGTGTAGAAAATGTAACAGAAACAATGAAAAAAAGAAGACTATTATTTTTTGGACATTTATATAGAGTGGACGACAATAGGTTAACAAAGCATATCTTCAAATATCTGTGGGGGAAGAAGTCAACATCAAGTTGGATTAAAGAAGTCCAAAAGGATTTAGAAAACAATAATATACACGCAGAAGAAGCAATTGAAAGAGAAGTTTTTCAGGCAAAAGTGTTAAAAATGGAAGAAGTCCAGGGTAGGAGAGAGAAAAACGCAGATTCAAAGTGGACTGAAGACAGGAAGAAGAGACACAGTGAAAAGATGAAAGAATATTGGAGAAAAAGAAAATAACAAAGAATAAAGAATTGAAATTGGCATGTGGTCCTTAGATAGCCGATACAAAAATAAAAAACAGTTCCAGTACCTCGGTTGGCCATATAGTGAGGAGTGAAAGTTGATTTCGCCTACTACTGTCCATTCTACAGGGAACAATACCCAGAAAAGAGGTGTTGGAAGGGGGGAAATCGCTTTGTTAGGAAATCTGAGAGATTGGACATTTAAGACAACATCGGAGCTATAAAAGAAATTTTCAGCAATGAAAGAACAGCCAAGATTGTCGTCAACATCTGAAACGGATAGAGACTAGAATAAGAAGAAGAATCAAGAACTAACTATCCTGATGATGGTGATAACTAACACACCCAATCTTACTCAGTTAATTATGATACTACAATATCTTTGCCAATCTCTATACCTACACTGTTAGACCCGTTCTTCTCGATTAGAATTAAACCCGTCAATTGACAATAGTGATTTTTCATCGATCTTCTCTGATCCACAACTTTCGTGTTCTGCACACATTCACTAAAACAAAATATATTTTATTATTATTCCTGGGGCTGTACAATGTTTACACATTTTTCGAAACCAAATATTACAGAATTGATTGCATTCTCATCTTCCACTGCTGCTTGTACATACAAAGAAAGATCTTCTTCAATTTCTCGTTCCCTCAATATAGTCTGAATTTTTTCTATCCAGGTGATAGGTGGTCTTCCTTTTTTCCTTCTTCCTGGTGGGGTCCATTCCATAACTCTCCTTGGCAATCTTTCCTGTGCCATTCTTTTCGTGTGTCCATACCATTGTAATTTTTTTGTTTAGATATAAAATCAACAATTTAATTTTTCACGTTCATTCTGTCCTTAATGACTGCATTTCTAATTTTCTGACGTCTGGTTACTCTTGCCGAACGTTTCCAAAAGTCCATCTCTGCTGTCATTAATTTTGTTCTTGTTTGCTTATTAGTAGTCCAAACTATAACCATATAAAGCCAAATATACTTAAAATAAAAACGGTAACAGCTAAGATTACGGGTGTGTGTGTGCGCGCGCTCGTTCGTTTGGACGCGTGTTTAATATTAATTCTGTTTCATTCTATAGCAAAAGTTCGCCGACAATTTGCAGTCCGTATGTTCAAACTTTTACGGTAATAAGGTTGGAGCCAGACTTCAGAGGTAAAAAAGTTCATAAGTTACAGACAGTTTGGACGCAACACGTTACTAGACAGAGGTATGAGTTAATTTCTCAGCGCAAACCCTTTTTAACCCAGTAACTACAGCCAATTCTAGAAAGTAGATGACAAAACACATAATTAGCCTTCTATTTAATTTTACGCTTTACAAATATTTTTTTAATTGCTTAGTACATTTCACGCCACTGTAACTCACTTTCCCACTAACGTATTGTTAAAGATGAAAGTATGTATTGTTACGACGCTCTACTGATCGCCGTATGGTACAGAGGAAAGGAAAATACAAGACACCAATTAAGTCACTAATCACCAGCTTTAATTATCACAATTAAACAGTTTGTAATCAACAAGATAGTCTCTTACAAGAAATCAAATAAAAATTGTGCACATGCAATAAAAATGTCAACTAATAGAGTCCGGCACTATTATAAAACACATAACACTTCGCCACAATACTTTGAACCTCACTGGAATAAATCACCACTAAAACTGAACTAAGCGTCGCTGAGTGGTTGTATTTATACCCCGCTGATAGTCCAGAATAATCAATACTACTTGTCAACAACGCTACTAGAAAACACTAGAGCGTAATTGCTTGCCGCCTTGAACACAATGCGCGCGGACTGGCGAAATCTGGATCAGTCTCGGCTACGGACGCGTGACAAGTGTCACGTAATTGTCATTAATCTCAAAGTAGCAGCAATACGCGCGCACACATGACAGCCGGGCTTCGCTGGAATAGCCGAGAAATACGTAGAATGTTGTATAATGGCGTAACAGTATTAACTATGTAAATTGTCTCAACTGGACGAGCCTTGCTAAATCTAGCCTACACTTGGATACATAAATTTAATCATATAAATTTAATCTAATTTAAATACTTTCCTCTTCTATTTATTCACATGATACTTAAAACTCACGCAAAAGCAAAGGCAGTAATACTGGAGGAAGAAGATAAATCAATTAAGGCACAAAGATTCTGTGAAATAAACCCAAATCAAAACGACTGTAGCTTTGACGAGACGAAAGCTGTACAGCGTCTGTTGACTCTGTCAAGTTAGTGCGAGTTGTGTGACAAACGGGACAGTTTCTGTAAGACGTGTTTGCACATCACTCGTGTCTCGTATTGTCTGGTCTCTGCTACTGTCGACAATTGGCATACAAAACGCAAACTCAACAAACGATCTCTCTCTCTTACAGTTTCACAGCCTCTAATATACACCGTATTTATTGATATTGTTACGTAATGTGGGATAAAGTGTTAGGCCATTACGGAACGTTCTGGTAGGCCTACATTGGAGAACGTTGTTCTACTCTTTTATCGGCTATTCCCGCAGCTTTAATGCGTACGTGACGCTTGACATGCGAGGTAGTATTACGTAATGCGGAACGTCTCGTGCGTTCTGGAAGCTTCTTGACTTGCCCAACGGTGTGCATTTCTGCCATGGCCGCGCTGAAGTATTCTCTAGAATTTTCACGTGTTTGTTTAAAGACGCATATTATGAAATCCTGCAGACTGTGAATAGCCCATACCTGCCGCTTAGAGTTCAGTTTGAGTCGAAGTATTTTGGCGAAGTGTTATGTGTTTTATTATTACTGTGCGGGACAATTGTAATACAATTGTGTTTTATATTAGTTGGCATTTTTATTGCGTGTGAAGAATTTTATTTGATTTGTTGTAGGCCCTAAGAGACTATCTTGTTGACTACAAAGTGTTTAATTGTGATAATTAAAACGCTGGTGATTAGTGACTTAATTGGTGTCTTGTATTTTGTTTTTCACTGTACCATACGACGATCAGTAGACCGTCGGTAACAATATACTTTTCAGAGATTACTCATTGTTATTTCGTTACGAGCAATCTAAACGGCAAAAAATGTAAGGACTTTTTGTTTATTATTTATTATTATTCTCTGTTAATTTACTCTTTAAAATGATGTATATCATTAAAGGTTTTAAAATTTTTCCAATAGGAAAACATTTTCTTGAAACTTGCATTGCATTTAGAATATGTTTCGTACATATTTTCCTCTCTTTTCTTAATTTTACTTCTCGTTTTTCAAAAACTGCGTTACAAAGCTTTTGTTAAAGATATTGTTACGACTGTCGCACAGATTGTAATGTTCTACAGTGAAAACAGTAACTGACACCAGATAAAGTCGCCAGTTCTAGAGTGCCTAGTTTTCGGCCTTTTCTGTACGTGTAGAATATCCATGTTGATGTCGATGTTCGTGTGTGTGTAGTTTGCTTCAATGAGGTGGTTTGCAAAGGTGGATTCTGTAGTGGAGTGTAGTGCCTTTCTGTGTTCAATGTATCTTTGTTAGAAGCAACGTTCTGTCTGGCCTATGTAGAATTTGTTGCAATCTGAGCAATTAACACTAGGTAGATCGAATTTGTTTCGTGCTTTGTGTGTTTTTTGATAGTGTGTGTGTTATGCTTTGTTTGTAGTTTAGTATGCGATTCTGTATCCTGCTTTTTTGAATTTGTGGCTACTTTTTCAGTTTGGTTATTGATGTATGTTAGTGTTATGAATTTGTTGTTTTTTTCTGTCTTTGTCTGTTGTTTGTTTTGTGTAGCAGTTTATTGACTATAGAGACTCTTGAACAATTGAAAATACACAAACACACAAAAACACATAAAAACTACATCCTAAACGAACAGACACAATTAAAATCACACGTATTTTATTATTCGAACATATCACACCCACTCTAATATCGCCAGGTATATAACTGAACTGGGCCGCTTCGAAATGCAGTATTTATACTGGCGCCCGTCTTGCATTGTAGTGACATAGCGGCCCTGGACGGTCGAATAGTATCGAGTAACGACTAGAATGAGCGTCTCGTAACCTCGAACGTTAAGTAATTCTGCTGCGCAGAATGATCCCTAAACGTCTGGATCAGCTTTCGACGTTGCCACATGATAAGAGTCACTTAGACATCGACATCTTTATGGTATCGAATCCTAGTGTGTTTTTTTTGTATCAGCCATTTAACGGCCACATGTCAATTTCAATTCTTTATTTTTTTCTTTTTCTCCAATATTTTTTCATCTTTTAACTGTCTTTTCTTCCTGTCTTCAGTCGACTTTGAACCTGCGTTTTTCTCTCTCCTACCCTGGACTCCATCCATTTTTAATACTTTTACACAAAAAACTTCTCTTTCAATTGGTTCTTCTGCGTGTATATTATTTTTTTCTAAAACCTTTTGGACTTTTTTAATCCAACTTGATGTTACCTTCTTCTCCCACAGATATTTGAAGATTTGCTTTGTTAACCTATTGTCGGCCATTCTATATAAATGTCCATAAAATAATAGTCTTCTTTTTCTAATTGTTTCTGTTATATTTTCTCTACTTTGATATATTTCATTCTTGCTTCGTAATTTCCAAACTTCTAAAATTTTTCGTGGGCCTAATATTTTCCTAATAATTCGTCTCTCCAATATTTCTAGTTTCTCTAAATTATAATACAATGCTAGACATTTACTTGCATGTAGGCATTCTGGCTTCACTACTGTACTGTAATGCCTTATTTTCGCATTTTTAGATATGGACTTTTTATTGTAAATATCTTTAGTTATACCATATGCCCTTTCCATCTTATGAATCCTTTCTTCTACAGCAGATTTTTCTAAACCATTCTCTTGAATTATTTCTCCTAGATACTTAAATTTTCGAACCCTCTCTATTCGACCAATATCTGTTACCAGGAATCTTGGCGAATTTTTTATGTTCGTGAGAAATCTGTTTTTTCTGCAGAAATTCTTGAGTCTATTCTACTGGCTATGTCCTCTAATAATTAACTTGTGTTACTGCAGCTGTCAGATGTTCAGAAAGTATAGCAAAGTCATCTGCGAATGTCGAACAATTTATTTCAATACTTTGTTCCTTCTTCCCAACATGATTGGTGATATTTTGCATTCCTTTAATTTTTCATTCCAAATTCTCACTACTTTCTCCAGGACACAGTTGAAATGAATTGGGGATAAACCATCACGGTGTTAGGATAACAAATCCTAGTTTGTTATACAGGGATTTTTAGATCCTTGCATTCCAGGCTGAGTACACAAAAAATTACAACTACTTATTTAAAAAAATAATAATTCGTATTTTCTGAAAAAAATACAAACATTTTAATTTCAGTCCGAATAAGAAAGCACTGTGTAAGTGACCAGAAAGAAATGTTTTTCAACATATAAATAAATAAGAAATTAGGTGCCTAACTTAACACAAACTTGAGATATTTGTAATATTGATGTTAAACGGTGTGCGGAATCCCGTTAAGATTTAGAAGGCATTAGTTTCTTATCCAGTAAAGTACGCTATTAATAGTAAAAAAATTATGATAGACGTCGCATCATCACAAAAATAAAGAGTTCTTATTATAAACAAGCGAGTAGTGAACGCGGTTTTGTGTCAAAGCAGACGTCTAAATATTCTAGACAACGCGGCTTTCCAGACTTAGCGGACGTCTAAATTTTCTAGATAACTGGGCTTTCCAGATTTGCAGGCGTCAACATTTTCTAGACAACGCGGCTTTCCAGACGTTTAAATTTTCTAGACAACGCGGCTTTCCCGACTTAACAGACGTCTAAATTTTATAAACAACGCGGCTTTCCAGATAACGGGGCTTTCCAGACTTAACAGGCACCGAGATTTTCTAAACTCAGATAAAGGAGATAGAGATGTCTTGCAGACTAAGCTTTCTGGTTTCCGATACTCTTTTAAAATCGTCTGAAATAATCGCAGCACCTAACTGGAATTCTCTCAGCTCAAAAGTCCCATTTTTCTTTATATTTAATCTTCGACTGCATACGTATAAAAACATTAAGATACCATTAAACATTTACAAACGTGTCTAAACCATTATTGACAAAGATGACGATATTGATAATCGTGACAATAATGATTATGGTATGAATAAGAATGATAAGAATTATGATAATGTGTAACGGCTGCGGCCGTTACGTATAAATTTAAAACTAGACCACTGGCCTAGAGAAAGCAAAAAATAGCTGAGCCCATTGTGACAGGACTTGCAATAAAACGCTTGTTTAGCAATAACTACTTTTATTGAATTTTTTCGTATCAATATTATACAGTTTTAATACCCCATCTGAGTATAGAATCATATTCAAAATTCAAACCAGCTCTTAATTTTCTTTTGTTTTAAATATCTTCACATATACATATGTACATAGAATATGTGTTCATAATAATAATAATGTTATTTAAACAAGAATTCATCAAGCACATATCAGGTGGATCCTTTAGCAGTTAATCATATAATTCACAAATATAAGTGTGTAATCACAGGGCTGGCTCTAACCAAACATTGATCATTATAATGTACAACAAATTACTGTTCATGGATATAATTTTATATTAGCAAATACTCTGTGTGTGTGTGTGTGTGTGTGTGTTGCTAACTGCATCTGCTAATGATCATTCATACAGAATACCTACAGATATATATATATATATATATATATATATATATATATATACACAGTATATATAGATCTATATATATTCTGTATGAATGATCATTAGCAGATGCAGTTAGCAATAGTTTAGTTAAATAATGAAAGAATGAATCCTTATAAGATTAAACGGAATATGAATTATAGCAGTAAGTTATAATTAATTATTTGAAAGTATAAGTACAGTTTTAAACTATTAAATGTTTATCATAAGTTACAACCTTAGATCTTACTTTAAATTCTGAACTTTTTCAGATTCCTTTAAACATTACAAAACTCTAATCAGTCCTCAACATTGGGTTTCAGAAAATAATTACAAACAAATTGTTTGAAAAGGTTAACTGCAGCTTTCAGCAGATTACATTTTGCTCTCTCATTACAATATCGATTTTGAAAGTTAATTAAACTCTTAAGGAACCAAACACTGTAGTTCTGATATACTTATGGCAATTTTTTTTACAAAATTTAGAGTTTCATTTAAATCAAATAACGATCTGTTCACTGCTGCTCACTGATCTAGTAAATGGAATGTTCCCACCTGTTTTAAAGACTGACTTGCCATCGAAAACACTCTGCTTGTAATGTGGAGGTCTTGAAGTCTCATTGCTCTACAGGGTCGGCGATGCTTCGGGATCTTAAGATGTAAGCTGGTTCACCTGACGCCCTTCGGGAGGTGGCATTTTCGTTAGCTCGCTCTGCCCCATGGTGACGGCTGGGTCTTGTCACCATGATCGAAACTCCTCTCCCTTGTCTAAGGCGAGGACCCTGTTTTGTAGTTGCCGTCGTCAATACAATTCAACTCTCACACTTTCTCGTCACCGAACACACTCCATACTCAATGTCATAAACTTGTTAACACTTCAAGTGCACTTAGTTATAACGAACATTCGACTAAATATTCAGCAACTCAATGAACATTCTTAATTTATCAATAGCTGCAAGTTTACATATAATCTTTCCATTACATATTGACACCTTAAAATTTTCTGAACTAATTACATTTTATTTCATTTAATTATAAAGCCCTTTTAGTAGATATCTAACCACGTGCTTAGTTACCTGAAGCAACATGCAATTTTATGGACGGCAAAAGGCCTATAAAAATGATTCTAAACTTTTGGATCACACACACGTACAGACAAATATAATAGAATACCCATTGTTAAATTAGTGGCGAAGAAATTATTACTACCCTGAAACTACTTTATAGGTTGCTCCCACATAGTGGATAGGATGTTACGTGAAACACAAGGCACCTCCCCTGTACCTGGCACCTCCCCTGGACCGTCAGATGTATTCTCTTGAAGTGTCGATAGCGAAATGAGGAAAGAGAAATCGTTTCTTTAACCGAAGTCATTTTGCAGAAAAAACAAGTACAGAATTGCTAATTGGCAGGGGTCACCTGACCAAACGGCTAGCTGAATTAATTCGTCACAGCGGTGATTCACGGCCTGACTAAATTACGTCGCTAGTCAAGGTTGCTTCGGTTGGTTTACAGTAACACATGGCTCTGAATGCAGCGGTCAAAGCAATTTAGGGCGCCTAGACACACGCGGCGGCAATTCGAATTCAAAAGTCTGCCGGGGCTCGTCTACCACGGCACAAATGTTATTTCTGTCTAAATTTTAGGTGAACAACGGTGGCAGCATCGGTCATTTAGGAGAGTGTTGATAACGTTTTTATGAAAACGTTATGCTCAATTGACATTGAGCAAGAGACCCGGTATGTAGTAGACAGTCTAACAATTCAGAGAAGTAGTTTTAATTAATTTTTTTTACAAAATATATTTACAAAAGTTTCCTTCGAAACTTTCGAAACACAATGTAAACAATCTAAATGTGTAAGAGTGTGCGGTTAATTGTGGTCGGCACTGACAGTTGTGATAGCACAAAAGCAGCCGTGAGGAAGCGGAGAAGTCGACCGCAGAAACCTTTGGCAAAATGTTGTATGTAAGTAGGAAAACCTTTCAAACTTTATAATCGACCGCCTGCCCCTGAGTTTGACGGTAGGCTGTTGAACTGTAGCCCCATACGCACGCACGTTCTGTGTATATTATAGTGTTTGGGGGGGAGACAGAGAGAGAGAGAGAGAGAGGAGAGAGAGAGAGAGAGAGAGAGAGAGAGAGAGAGAGAGAGAGAGAGAGAGAGAGAGAGAGAGAGAGAGAGAGAGAGAGAGAGAGAGAGAGAGAGAGAGAAGAAGAATGAGAGAAGAAAGAAGAGACGAGAGAGAGAGAGAGAGAGAGAGAGAGACGAGAGAGAGAGGAGACGCAAGCGACGTCAGACGGCTTTACATTACTGGGAACGGCACAATACTGGTGTATAGTCATTTTCAGACATCAAACGAAAGACCACTGAAAGCCGTATAATCGCTTTGCCGGTATCATGTACAGTACAAGGGGTTTTATTGAGAAGTGTGTTGATACCTTAATATTCGTACTCGTACTCATAGGGAAACTACTATTTTATTAGAATACAAAATACAATATGTACACGGGTATGTACGACGTACAGGAGTCGCATAGAATAAGTAGTCGGTTATATCAAACATTGGAATGCTTCGGATTCATTAATGATTTTTGTTTTTCAGATTGCACTAATAATTTAATACTGTTTCTGACAACAAAACGAACTAATTAAACTGTCTTTGTTGACCTTTCCTACATTTTTAAAATAATTTTCTCTTACATTCTGATACATAAATATTCATATAGGTTCTTTTGTCTTTAATTTATAATCGTTTTTTAATAGAGTTTATAACAAATTTCATTTTGATTTAAGATGGATGATGAGACGTCGATGATCCAGTTCTGATAAGAGGCTACAGTTGTTCCTTCTGGATACGCGGCGATGGATGATGAGACGTCGATGATCCAGTTCTGATAAGCGGCTACAGTTGTTCCTTCTGGATACGCGGCGATCTCTTCCCATTGTCCGGTGTTCAGGGCCGTTCTCGGGTTGGGTACTTCTACAATTTGCAGTGAACTAATTTTAATTGTAATTTATTCAGTGTATTAAACGTACACAATACTTCAGCAAACTTGAAGTGTCTTTTTAAATGCCTATGCGAACGATATTTTACAAATCCTATACCGTATTAGCACTCGATATTCAATCAACTCGCGTACTTTCCGACTTGTGCTCGTGCGCTTCTGTAGACCAATCGTCTAGACTAGTAGCAACGGCCACGTGTTAGAGAGAGTCTGCATTATACGATATGAAGAACAAATTCAACTATGATTTAAGCCAATTTCATTGGCTGAAACATTCCCTTACCCTTGCGGCTTCCGTTCAAATAACGTTCTTCCTGTAAAATACTGTCTGCGGACAAAGTTAAGCTTGCAAATAAAACCAGTCTAATTTTATTACTTTTCTTTAGGGTCATAAAACTTTCCTTATAAAAAAAACTTATTTATATTTAGTTCCTTAATTTATAAACAAATATTTCTACTCGATAGCTTTTTATTTACGCGAATTCTAGTGTAAGTTTCACGTCAGAATTTTTATTTTCACGGAAGTTATTTAATTTAATGTGTTCTTTATAATTATCCTGTAACATAATTACATATACCCACACACGCGCACTTGCCATATGCCTACGCATAGTTTTGCACAATTCACAACACTAGTTGTCTTTTTACTGTTAAAAATTAATTTAAACTAAAAAAATGTAACATGTAGACTATCTTATTGTCTATTATACAATGTCTGAAAGACAAATGGAATGTCTTTCCATACAAAAATTTTTCATTGCAAACATGCTACCATACGCTTAGCGTTAACTTACTACTTCATATGCAAATTCTACCTATTGCAATAAATTGAGTTGCACTGTAGATAAGAAGAGCCGATTTTCAAAATTATTTAACTAAAATTTGAAATAATACAATTTTTTTAGTAGTTAATTAATTAATTAAAAACATAGGGATAACGTTTAGTTATATAAGCGTGCGTTTATACCTCATTTAGCAACAGTTAAGAGGAGTCACAGCTTGGAAAGTACCAACTGAGTAACAGTCAAAACATTTTTGGATTGTGTTGAAATACCCTACTGACTTCACTATTTCTTACTAAACTATTTCTTTACTTATTTACATACTACTATTTATTTGTTTGTTGTCTTTTTTAGTTGTTCACTATTTGTTGTTTATTTAGTGATACATTTTACTTTCACTGGGAATCGTGCACTTTTTTCGTATGTTGAGTAAAATATTTACTCTGTTACTTTTTTGATTTATTTTTCAAATTATAAGTTTATGTCTTCCCAATATGCGATTTCTTTGTTCACATTTTGCAAAAGTACGTTTTTCTCTAAAATGGTTTCCGCCAGTATTAACATTAACATTAACAGTAATATTAACATAAACTTTGCATTAATTTTTTGTTCACGTTAATTTCAACCAAAACCATAATCGTGTAACTCTCAATTAAGGTTCAATGGAATATACAACTATTTGACTGGACATTAATAAAACATTATTGAAGTGCTGCAGCGTATCTACTTTCCTATATCATTATGTTTTTAACTATTCTAAACGAATCTGTCTACTCTTTTCTTATGTTCTCCTTCGACATCATTGTTCTACTCCATGGACTCTCTTTTTCTACTGTTTTGCACACTCAGAGGATATTTGATAATCCAACTCTCATCCGTTCTTACCTGGTGACCGAATCAGCTTAACTGTTTCTTGTTGAATTGTTTTCTTTTCTTGTCGCACACTCTTCTCATTTTTTCCATTCCTAATTCTGTGTATTTTTTTTCTTCTTTTTTCTCGTCAAATACCGCTTGTAATCTACTGTTAGGATGTTCTCACTGATCGTCGTATGGGGCAGTGGAAAACAAAATACAAGACACCAATGAAGTCACTAAAAACGAGCTTTAATTATCACAATTAATGGTTTGTAATTAACCAGTTATTCAACAACATTATACTCGTACAATAATGCAAATTAGATTTGTCTACACGCAATAATAATGTCAACTAATAGAGCCCCGCACAATAATCACACAATAACACTTTGCCATAATACTTCGACCTTGACTTGAATAAATCACCATTTAAACGCACTGAGTAATCGCCCGAAGTAAACTGAACTGACCGTCGCTTAATGCCCATATTTATACCCCGTTGATATTCCAGAACAATCTGTCACTTTGGATGACGTGTTAAACAAACAGGCGCTCCCGAATCCACTAGAAACAGTGTCCTTGAACACAGTGCGCTGACCGGTACGGTCTGGAATAGACTCGATGGTTCACGCATTACAAGGGTCACGTAATTGTCTTTCATCTCAAAGTAGCAGCAATATGTACGCACACACACATTACAGCTGGGCTCTGCTAGAATAGCCGAGACACTTGTAGAATGTTTCGTATTACGTAACACTACATTAAAAAACCGTCGTTTAAAATTAGACAGTTGTATTGTAGATAAGAAGAGCCGATTTTCAAAAATATTTAACTAAAATTTGAAATAATACAATTTTTTAGTAGTTAATTAATTAATTAATCTCAGAGAACTATGTCTTGAATCGTTATCATGTGCCGAGTTATCTGTCGGTAAGTTATTTATGCTATTTATCATTCACTAACAGTCAATATACTGTTAGGTCGGTCTCCTTGATTGTCGTATTGTACAGTGGAAAACAAAATACAATACATGAATGAAGTCACTAATCACCAGCTTTAATTAATCACAAAAACAACTTGTACAATAATCAGAGCAAAATTAGTCCACACGCAATAGTAATGTCAGCTAATAGAGTCCCGCACATTTATAACACTTTGCCACAATACTTCGAACTTCACTTGAATAAATTGCCACTTAATCTGAACTGAACTGACCGTCGCTGGATGCTGATATTTATACCCTCTGAGATTCCAGAATAATCTGTCACTTTTACGGTGCCGTGTTAAACAGGCGCTCTCGAATCAACTAGAAACAGTCTCACTGTCTGGCCTTGAACACAGTGCCCGACCATTGCGGTCTGGTATAGCCTCGATTTTTGACGCATGATAAGTGTCACGTAATTGTCTTTCATCTCAAAGCACAAATATGTACTGTAGCAGGGGCACCTTTGCTACCGAACAAGGAATGTGGTGACGTATGCCATTCCACTGCACGCATCACTGTAATACTACACATTTAAAATACGTTTAACACAGTTTCGGCGTAACTTGACTGTCTCTCACGCGGTATTTCTTGTAGCGAATAAGAAAACAAACTTTAACAAAATATTCAATGAACTACACTGAGACACAATGTACGAACGCTCAACCTAATACGCGCACAACATTACAACTAAATACGTCTTCTGAACAAAGAACGTCTGAACAATGTTTTCAGAACGAGCAATACCTCACCAACACAAGCACGCACTATCACTCAGTAGACCCTTCGCTACTCAGGCGTCTCGGCAGCAAAATTGATGCGCGTACAGTACGCACACAAACGTTACAGCTGGAATCTGTTGGGATAACCAAGAAAAGATTAGAACAACGTTCTCCAATGTACCAGAACGTTCCGTATTGCGTAACAATACGATGATTAACACGCCGAGAGTTTACAACATACTTTCAAATTACGTTAAACAACTTCATCCGGACGGTTGTCATACTTGATACTGTATTAAGTCGATTCAAATGTCATTAAAAAGGATTTGAATCATGATAATTTAATTTACAAATGTTGTAACACAATAAGTTTGTTTTCACTTGAACGTACTGGGTAACAAAGAGAAAGTAAGACATGTCATTGCACAATATAGTATCGATTATGAATAAAGCAAAACTTGTTACGGTGTGGACTTACGCTATAGAATTGGGCTGCATCTGACATTAAAATCTTACAGATACTTTAGTCACTTATTACAAAGTTAATGCTACATCAAATACAAAAATAGCATCATAAGCTACAAGAATAATCTATTTACTGAACTCGTCAGTCGACCAGCGGTGGAAGTTGAAGAGAGAGCGGCTAAACAAATTGATTAGGCGATTCTTGAAAATCGTTGCTGAATAATTGTCAAAAGTGAAAGTTGTTTATCCATCAATTATAGTACTTATTGCGTTTTTGTCTGTACCTGATTTAGTAGCTAGCGAATTGGCAAGAGCAAAACGAAAAAATATCAGTAGTATTTATAATGGTACGGGAGGTGAACTGCGAGTGTGGACAGGACTCTATAGCCGAGGTGAAGGCAACCTGTATAAGCGAAGAAAACCTCAAAATCAAAATACCTAGTCCTCCAGGTTGGGGGTTGGGCGTGAGGCTGACGACCTCACAGTGTGAGAAAGCTGTTGTTGTGAATGCTCAATAGAGAGAATGGAGGAAGGACAACCTACGAAACATATTTTCTACAGAAACCAATGGGTAGTAGAAAAAGGAGAAGACCCCGAAATAGATTCAAAGACCAGATAGAGGAGGGCGTCGGAAAGCGGAACATAAAAAACTGGAAAGCCAAGGCATGCAGTAGGGAGGAATGGAATCGACTCTTGGAGCAGGCCAAGACCCACCAAGGGTTGTAGAGCCACGGTCGATGACTTTATAATGTGACACTAGACTATAAGTACGAGCCTCGTATCAAAACCTAGGTACAACTTATAGAACTAATTTGAGCTTCATAAAGAGAAAAACGAGAGACTTAGTGTAATGACAAATGACCGCGATGAAAACGAGACAACTGCAGCGCGAGAAACCGGAAATTACTGTGATTTTATAAACTGTCTTTTCTCAAACGTTGTTTACTGAAAGAAGGCACTTGATGTTGGAGAATATTTTGTAATTGTGATGACTAACTAGCGCAGATGATGATGATGATGATGATGATGATAATAATAATAATAATGAATTAAATTATTTGCCTGATCAATTCTGGAGTACGACAAGGGTGTCCACTATCACCTTCTGTTTTTAATTTATATATTGACGATGTCATACAAAACTGGCAGATATGTCTTCCAGAGCATTTTATGATTGGCCACTCTACAATTGACACTTTGTTGTTTGCCGACGATCAGGCTACTCTGTCGGACTCGGAAAACAGGTTGCATATGGGTATACATTTGTTAAATCGAATCTGCAAAGAGTCTGGATTGCAAATATCCATACTTAAGACCAAGGTGATGGCTTTTCGTGGAACTGATCCCGTACGGGTAAAAATTTTTATAGATGGTACTGTCCTGGAACAAGTTAGCAGTTTTTAATACCTGGGCTACAGTGTGTCTTATAATGGAAGCAACGACGTGGTGAATAAGTTGCATAAGTTCAACCTTATGTGCGGGACCATCAGGCGAACCCTTAAGTCAGCAAGTAAAGGAACACGCCGAAAATTCTACAAGGTGATGGGCCTTCCCACACTTCTTTATAGGTATGAGAATTGGACATTAACGAACGGCCAGACCAGTCGTATCCAAGCGGCTGAAATGAGATTTCTCAGCCACGTGGCAGGGTATACTGTCCATGATCGCAGAAGAAACACAGGTATACGGCAGGAACTGAATATTATGCATATACTCGACAGGATTGCCCAGTATCGTTTATTGACATCATTTAATAAATAAGTATCATATCTTGTGTTGGCAAGAAACAAACTCAACAAAAACAAATGAACATTTTATCTAAATGTCTATACAGTTTTATCACAACAAAAGAAATTCGGAGCCAGAGCACAGACAGACGTACTTTGGAAATCAGGAAACGTAAATGCTCATATCCTGTGTTACCAGAACTTAAAATATTGTACATAATATAACATTATAAGTCAGTTATGATCAGAATTGTGACGTTTACGTCTGAGAACGATTTTAAATTCAAACGACGGGCAGCAAGTAAACTTGCAATAAACATCCGAGTGAAATATGTATGTTACGACATTACAGAACAATCTACGTGTTTCTCGGACGATCCAGTGGAATACGGCTAAATGCTGTGGCGTACGTGAGTTCAACATGCGCTCGCGAGCCTTTTCTGGAAGCCGCCAGCCGCCAGCCGCGCGGACTGTATCAAGTCCGAAATTAATTACATCGTAGCGTAGAGCTAATGCGCAATATGGAATAATCTAGTATTTCGAGGGGGGTATAAATGTCAGTACTCAACGACGTTCAGTTTCAGTTATAGTTGTGATATATTACAGTGCGGTTCGAGTTTATTGTCGGGTGATTACAAGTGATTACTCTGTGCGTTCAAGTGGTTATTGTGGCGAAGTGTTGTGTTTTATAATTGGGCGTATAATTGTAATACAATTGTGTTTTATATTAGTTGACATTTTATTGCTGTGAACAACTTTTATTTGATTTGTTGCAAGAGACTGTGTTGTTAATTACGAACTGTTTAATTGTGATAATTAAAGCTGGTGATTAGTGACTTAATTGGTGTCTTGTATTTTGTTTTCCACTGTATTGCTACGACAGCACAGAACAATCTACGCGTTTATCGAATGTGCCAGAAAGGTCTCGACGTAAGCGTGTGGTGTACGTGCTACTAGACGCATTTTGCGAGAATTTTCTCGACTGTGCCGGCCTTCGCTCGGGCGCTCGGACTGTGTCAAGGCCGTAGCAATTACGTAGTTCGCGAGAGATAAGACGCAGTTTGGAAGCTTCTGGTGTGTGAGCGTGACTATAAATACATCGGGTAGCGGCCTTAGTTTTTCAGTTCAATGCGAGATTTTTGACTGTGCGGTTCGAGAGTATTAGTGCGATATATTTACAGAGCGGTTCGAGTTATTACGGTGTACGTTCAAGTAGTTATTAGTGAAGTGTTGCGTTTTATATTCGGACGGTATAATTGAAATACAGTTGAGTTTTAATATTAGTGGACATTTTATTGCGTATGAACAATTTTCATTTGATTTGTTGTAGACACTGTGTTGTTAATTACGAACTGTTTTACTATAACAATTAAAGGTGTGATTAGTGACTTAATTGGTGTCTTGTACTTATTTTGTTTCCACTGTACCTACGACGATCGTATAGACCGTCGTAACATTATCATACGATGATCATTAGACCGTCGTAACAATGTGTTTGAATGTTTTTAAAATATTTATGAAAATATGACCTAGTACAGTATGTATAGTATACCTTTACATTGCTGTCACTTGGTTGTAAAATAAAACGTCTCCGTATCACGGCATCAGTCAGTGTGGGGGAATAATTGCGGGCTAAAGTGGGCCACACAACATAATGTCAGATTCTGTAGTAATACAAGTTGTTGGTTGTACACAATGGTCTCATAAATTCCGCTGTCCAGTGCCACACAAAGTGCACTGACCTGATAGTTTTTTAGCACAATCTGACCTTGCCACAAAGCAGAACATCACGGGCAAACCGTTTCTTAGCTGAGTTACAGTCTGACTTGTTTCCGGATTTCACTAAAGTTCACGAACGAGGTTCCTTTTTTGTGTATTTTATAAACTAATAATTGGGGTTTTTCGATCCCAAACTCAATTTGGAAACCAGTTATTTTAATTTTTTAACAGCATAGTAAGTTTATTATGAATTACATACTAATGTATCGGCTATATAAATTTTCTTTTTGCTTCAGATAGAGGCCTACAGGTTTCTTGGGAGGATTGTCCAACGAGTTCATTTTAGCAGATAATATCCGTCTAGTCAAACATATTGTATCAGTTTGACCAGGACAATCTAAAACTGTTAACTAATGGAAAGAAGCCAATGACAGTTCGCTAGCATAAGGTAGAAACTACAATTGTAATCAAAGTATCGCGAAACGGTCTCGCTTATCTAATACGTTGGAATTACATAGCACGTTGATTAAATGTCACTTGAATAAAAAAAACTTTAATACTGTTTACAAAAAAAGTGACTACATCAATAAATGGCACATATAAACCAGGACTGTCATCAGAAAGTAAATAAAATAAACCATATTTCAACAAACCTAATACAGTTAAGTCATATTGGTGACAAACAAAAGTAATTTGGCTTCGAACGTGCGGATTCTGTGATCCACCGCGCACTATTTTTATAGGTCATTTTTGATTTTATTTTAATTCTTTTTTACTTCCATGTTCCATAAGGAAATAGAAGTATGGTGATGGCGAAAAAATTGTGTTCGAGATAAGGGCTGATTCTGATTTTACTACCCTCAAAACATGAAGAAAGTCATTGAGTCTTCTATATCAAAAGAGTCTGTGTAGAATTTTTTCTATGGCGAACGATAACTCCCGCAAAATCAAACAGAATCAAATAATTTTTAGTATAGTGCCTCAGTTGTATAGGACTCAAGCCGTATTGATTTTGGTGAAGATCGGTTAAGTGGAAGGAGTAGTTCACGTGCAAAGTTTTATGTTTTAACAAGAGTAAAGTACTTAATTTTGATAAATAAAGTATCCTGAATAATAATCAACTGTGGAAAGGTAGATGAAATATCCAAATGGTCGTTAAGGGGGGGGGGTAATTTTCTATAAATGAAAATGATAGTTGAAGGGAGAGGAGATAATTGTTTTATATGTGTACTACGTTATCGGCAACAAAGAAGTAGTTTGTTGTTAAAATTCCTACCGGGCTGTTCGGCCGTGGTCCCATGTTTTCTGCAAAACCAGACGTTTCGGTAGTGCCATAGACTGCCATTATCAGTGAAAATCGAGTGGGGTAACGTTGAGCCGCTCATCACCAATGACATCACAACACAATTTTCAACTTTCCGAATTTAACACATTTTACAAGTTTGACTTCCTTAAAAATAAATATAAAAAACTACAACTTACCTAGATGACCGGCTCACTTGTTCACTTGAACCAGGAGAGGCCTCCTAGTGGAAGAATGGCCACATGCTGGGGAACCATTAGGCAATTGGACCAATGAGGTGACCTCAATTTTCAAATTCCGCAAATCACAAATTTATTGATTCTATAAATTTTGTTTTTCTTACAATGAGAGATTTCATAGTATCCAGGCTGTGAAAGTATTCTATTAGAAATATATAAAATATGTAAAATATATTACATGGTATTCAAAATAACCATGACATGCAACAAGCCTCGACAGTACATTTTTAACCTTCACCAAATAGAATTTCCCTATTTGGAAATAATTATACTGTATTAACATTAATAAATACAAAGAGTAAATCCAGAGGTTTTCGAAAGCTAATACATTTAATAACAATAAGTCTTTTTTTTTCCTTTTACAGTCCCCCTCTGGTTGTACTATAAACAATTTTAATAATATGGACAATTTTTATAAATCATTTAACGAACAATTTTACCCTACAACAATTATTACAGCAACAACAATTTAAACAATTATCTTACACAACAACATGCGCCCTCTGAAATCTCAATCAAAAGCTAAACATAAGGTAGGTAATTATATACTTTGTGTGGAATTCACAAGTGTGTGCTCAATTTTCCTTCACTTGTATAAACTTGTGTAGCACAATGGCTTGCTGATTTCAGAGTGCACACCATTATTAAAAAAGAATCAAATAATCAGGTATATATATCTCTCAAAAATGTAAAAATGTTTTGTGCATACACCCATGTGTATACGGAGGACTAGATGCATAACGCTATTTATACATACTCCTCACTCAACGATTAAATATAGTCATTCAACATGTTTGAAGCTGACCCAACGTTATTAAGTTCTATTAAAATTATGAGTATATACATATACAAAAGAATTTTAACAGTGACTGTACATTGATAGAGAATTAAAATAAATACTAAATCCCAAAGTGGAAATTTCATCTTGTACAAAAGTTCAGTCATTTCTATTAACATGATGAACACTTCTGAATTACAGTTCTAGTACATATTATGGCAATTGTATGTGATCTGCAGCTCTTTTCATAAACAAATTTATACGTTCCAATAAAAGGCAGACACAATATAAGTTCAACACAGATTATAGACAAAATGTATACTGGACATTACATGCTTTTCACAATTCAAACACAAGACATTTATATGAACAACACTGAATAATACTGAGAGAGATTAAGGAACTCGGGCTAGATTTCGCTTCACTAGGCACATGGACACACGGCCGAATCCTAACACATTTTCTTAAGTTTTTTTCATGTTTTTTTTTTGTATGTAAAAAAAAAGGCTTTGCACATAAGGTATTACTGTCACTACTAGCAGCATGAGAAGCTGAGCTCACCATTTAAAAAATATATGAATTTGCAATAACTAAGGAAACCTGAGCATTCCAGGTATTAAGTAGGTTAAAAAAACAGATCCAGAATTAAAGCAACAGTTTTTTTTTTTGAGTTAAGAACTAGCCAGGCCCTCACTTGACCCGAAACTCAAGTAGTGCAACAGCACCTCCTAGGAAAAATTTAATAATTTTCATTTTTGCATACCTGTCCGATTTTGCAATAGCACAAGCTCAGTCCGAGTTCCTCAATATACTTACACATTACATCTTGGTCTCACCACACGATCACAGTTGCCAGGCCCGAGACCCCTTGGCACACTTTTTAGTTAGCCTTCCATAATCAATTTAAAAAAAAAACCCCGGCATTAAAAATGAAACAAACAATACTTTTCCAGACGCTAACCTGGAAAAAAAAGCTCGCTGCATGCACACAGCTGACAACTCTCTCTTCAGTCAACAACCAGCCTCCCGTCTACTCAACGACAACTCTGCTCCACGCCGCGGGACAGAAAAGTCAAGTTGTCTAAAGTCTCTCGTAGATGGCGTGAGCATCCAATATCACGCGACTACGTAGATGAATGGATCTATTGCCCAGATTCGACTTAAACAAATTCGTAAGTTGCCGTAACGACTGTTCTAGTTACGGCACACCCCCACAACAAAAGGAGTCCAACGGGTTGGGCGACACTGGGACTGCCACCACTGGAGGAAAAGCGGGGACTAACTAAAAACCAATAAAAAGATAAAATCCGGCGAAAGTTGAAAACGAAAGGACATCAGAAGGAAGGACAAGGTGTGTGTGGGTGTGTGTAAGTGTAGAAGATACGGGGAGTGTGAGCGGTCGCGACCTAAAGCAATAGAAAGCAGAAAGGAAAAGAGAGGAGCTAAAATACCGATAAAACTTTAAAACCCCAATTAACCCCACCTAAAACAATAAAACACTAAAAAGTAAAACATTAAAACCCAATTCCTCCAGAGAAGCCACCCGAAAACCAAACCCGAGGACCCTAGTTAATCCTAACTGGGGTAAACAATACCAATCCTTCACTCAAGGAAGCTCCACCTGAGCACACGCCTTCAAATGTGACGCATGGGCCACCCTCACCTTCATCCCATCCTCCAGACCCACCAGGCTGGCAGTAACAGGCGAGACAAACTCGGAAATCCGGAAGGGTCCCAACCATCTATAGCAAAGCTTGGCGGCGCGACCCTCCACCTTAGAGCTGAGCGGGTGGCTCCTACAATATACTAACTGGCCCACCTTGAAAGGGTTGGGGACTCTTCCCGCGTTATAACGACGCCGCACGCGCTCGTGCGATCGGAGCAGGGCTCTCCTCACCTCTTTCCACCTGTGAGAGACCCCCTCGTTCGGCGAATCCGGGAGAAGATCATCCAATCTCCACAAATTGCTAAGGTGATGAGCGGGGGAGAAACCAAACATGACCTCAAAAGGCACGGCTCTATGGCGTTCATGAAGAGAAGAATTAAAGGCCATTTGTAACCACTGAAGATTCTGGTCCCACGTGTTCTGCTGTTCCGCGTGGTAGGCGATGAGAGCGGATCTAAGGTTGCGATTGAGTCGCTCAGCGTGGGAAGGTTGCGGTTGATAAGGGGAAGTGGTTATATGCCGAATGCCGTGCCTGAAACACATGTTCCGGAACTGCCTCGAGATGAATTGGGGGCCATTGTCTGAGACAATGATGGAGGGAAGCCCGAAATGCTGAAAGATACTGGTCTGAAGGGCTATGATGGTAGTGCCAGCACTGGCCTGACGCAAGGGAAGTAGCCAGACATACTTAGAGAAGGCGTCCACACAAACAAGGAGGAACGAATTCCCGGCCTTGCTACGTGGGAAAGGACCACGTAGTCGATGAAAACCTTCTCCATCGGTCTGCCAGCCACCTCACAAGACAGCAACCCCAACTTGGTGTTCTGAGCGGGCTTGCTCAGACTACACAGATGTCCCGGTCCATGCCTTTCCAGATGAAGTTCTTTCTGATCGCGGCGATGGTCTTTGAAACACCCAAATGGCCTCCTACCGGGGAATTATGATAATACTGGAAGACCATGGGTACCAGCTTGCTCGGCAGCACTATCTTAGGAACCCATCCTCTACGTTCCTTGCAGCAGAGGGCGCCCTTGGACAGATGATAGGGAGCCTTCATCTCGCCTGATCTAATTTTATCGATAATGGGACCCAGCACCTCATCATCACGCTGATGAGGGATAACCTCAGTAAAGGCGAGGGGAAACTCCAAGAGTAAGGCGCAGGGTTCATTTATTGGCTCCTCACTGGGTAGATGATACATACGGGACAGAGCATCGGCAACAACATTTTGGGTCCCCTGTATATGCTGTGCCCTAAACTTAAAAGATGAAATTTTGACCACCCAGCGGCCAAGTTTACCCAGTTGACGGGGGTGCGCCAGAAGCCAAGAGAGAGCCTGATTGTCGGTCTCTAATAGGAACTCAGCATGTTCCAAATACCTCCTAAACTTGTCCAGGGCGAAGACTACCGCCAAGCACTCCAACTCATACACCGAGGATTTCTTTTCAGTGTCGGTGAGGGTCCTAGATACAAAGGCGACTGGCTGCCGAGCACCATCCACCTCCTGCGAGAGCACGGCCCCGATCGCCACAGAGCTGGCGTCAGATTGCACAACAAAGGGCTTCGTGAAGTCAGGCATCCGAAGCACGGGCGACGACAGAATGGACTCCTTCAGGGCCTCAAAGGCACGCTGTTGCTCGTCGCCCCACACAAATTTGGCACCTTTCTTCCTTAAGGAATTTAGGGGAGCCGCAATCTCGGCAGCCCCCGGGATGAACCGCCGATAAAAATTTACCATACCCACGAAGCGGGCCACCCCTTTAGCATCCCGAGGAGGAGGAAAATCCCGAATTGCCTGCGTCCTCTCTGGGTCTACCGTGACCCCTTTATGAGACACAAGGTGACCGAGGAAAGAAATTTCCTCCTGGGCAAATTTCACCTTGTCGGGATTTACCGTAAGCCCCGCGCGCCTCAAGCGACACAACACCTCTCGGAGATGGTTCATGTGTTCCTCTAAGGTAGAGCTGTAGATGAGAAGATCATCAAGATAATTGAACACGTACTGGAATTTAACATCGTGGAACACAGAGTCTAGTAGACGTGTTAACGTCTGAGCACCAACCGCCAGTCCCATGGGGACTCTCTTATATTGGTACAGGTTCCACGGTACGCAAAAGGCTGTGTACGGCCGAGAATCCCTGTGTAAGGGAATCTGGTGGTAAGCCGAATTAAGGTCAAAAATAGTGAAATATCGGCCTGCGAAAACCAGTCAAAGGCCGAATGCAGGTCCGGGAGGGGCACCGACTCAACTTCTATATTTTGGTTTAATTTCCGGTAATCAATAACCAGCCTATGCTTCCCTCCCACTTTAGGCACCAAGAATGCTGGACTGGCATAGGCTGACGTGGAAGGTTCAATAACCCCCTGGTCCAACAATTCTTGCACCTTCTCACGCAAAATGGTCATTTTGGGCGGAGCGAATTTATACGGGTGCGAACGGACAACCGAGGAGTCGCAAAGACGGATACGATACTCCAAATTGTGAGCGAGTCCGAGGTTGGCAGTCAGCATCTCGGGGAACTCCTCACACAATTGACGGAAAGTGGTCTGTTGGGATTGGCTCAAATTATTAATGGACGCCGGGGGTTGAAGTTCTTCAAGTCCTTCCCCCGCCTCATCCCGATATCCATAAAAGGGAATGCGCACGGCACGATTAAACTTAAAGAAACATACGTGCCCCTGGATATCGAGGACCAGACCACTTTTCACGATAAAGTCCGCACCCACAATACAATCAACCCTCAGATTCGGAGCAACAAGAAACTCCCACACCCACGAAAAATAATTTATTTTAAATTTAAAGGCCACCAATTTGGAGGTCGGCAAAACCTCCCTCGAGGCCGTCCAACACACCACCGACGAAAGAGCACTTGACCGAATCAAAGACTCCCGGACCAACTGCTGGTAAACCCGGGAGGAGATCAGACACCGTGCCGATCCGGAGTCCACCAGGGCCCTAATACGGCCCTTCCCAACCTCCAGCTCCAAATATGGACACACGGAGAGGCCAGGACGAATCGGCTTAGGATAGGGCTCCCCGGATGGGTGTCCTGTTTCAACAGCACATAACGGGACCTGGGATGCGCTAACGCTACCACACGTGGGGAGGGACCGGCGTCCCCTCAATCCCCCCCATGCAGACCGTTTTTTGAAGGACGGTTCTCCCGCGAGACCTCCGACCGTTTGAGAGGGCAATGCCGGGCCAAGTGCCCCATCTTACCACAAGTATAACAACGGTATTCTTTCCTCTCAGAGTTGCCACCACGTTGCTCCCGGGTAGGCCGCTGCTGACCAGATGGGGAACAGGGGACAGGGAATCCGGAACTGCCGGAGCGAGCCTCATCGTTCATCTGGATGGTGCGGGCGAAGACACAAGCTCTGCTAAGATCTGCGAAGCTACGCGGTCTCTCCAAAAACACCAACCTTGACCTCTCCTGAGGATTGAGGCCCTCCAAAATAACCCGCACCAACTCAGCCTCCGACACGTCCACCCGCATCACACGGGCAGCACTTTTGATAGAGTTAATAAACACGTTTAACTTTTCCCCGTGCCCATGAACTCTGTAAAATAATCTTTGCCGCATCCGGTCACGCAGCCTCCCGGGCATAAACAGTTCCAGAACATCCCTGTGGAACGCCTCAAAATCCCCGCCGGCGCCTAGATGCCAGACCACACGATCCAGCAGGGGCGCCCGACAATACGGGTATATCATATTTAACAACGAAACACCAGTCACCCCAGGGAAATCATAAATGCAGAAAATCCCTTCAAAGAATTTCACAAGCTGGTCAAGGTCCAGACCGTCGACTACTGGAAGCCGACGGAGGAGGTCATAAATGGGGTTCGGCAATGACTCATATTTGACGCCGGCAAGGGCGGTACCGAACCCACGAGGAACTTCCACATGATCCACCTGAAATCCCTGGGGGCGACTGCCCACCGAAATAGAAGGACGTTCCTCCACCAGAGCACTACAGGCCTCCCCCAGGAGACCCACCCGCTCAGTGGCCACGGTCTGGCGCGCGAGCATCTCCTTAGGTTCACCAGGACTTTCTGGAGCCCCCCAGGTAGGCCAATTTTTGACCTACCGCAGTCCGCCTAACCTCCTCCTCCAGATCGTCCTGCAACAGCAAATTACTGAGACGAGCGGACAAGTGGTGCATTCTTTGGGTCACCCGCTGCCAAACACGGGTGGAACTCCCCATATATTCCGAGTCCTCCATCAAGGTGGAGAACTCTGTCCACTTGTCCGCACACAAGGCCAGCTCCTCCCCCAAATCCTCAATTTCGACTCTCCGGGGGGGGGGTCCCCCATCAGCAGCTCCCGCAGTTGTCTGCTCAAGGACGCCACATCCCTCTGGGGAACCCCACCCCGCAAGCGTATCACGAACTGGAGCTCATCTTTAGTAAAATACTCGGGCACCAGACCGCGACCTTCACGCCGACCACTACTCTGCCCCGCCTCTGCCATAGTTTCACACAACAAGGATCGGAATACAGCCAAGCGATAACAATCAAGGTACCTCAGGGTCCCCGACCCGACACCGGACCAACAACCAAGACCAAGATCACGTGCTAGAGACAACAAAGACAAAGACAAAACAAGAACACAAACAAACAGATAAACACTTAACAACACCCCAAAGATACTATCCGGAATCACCAGGCTGTGCTCCCCCCCCCCAGGAGTCCCGGCCCGGCAACCGCACTTAAAGACCAAGATTTACCACAATAGAAAACACACCTCAACTGACAGAACATGTCCAACTAAGATATTGAGGTCACCTCATCCATTTCCAAATTTCGGTTCAGAGGTAGCCAGGCCTACGTCCAACCACGCTCTACTACCATTTGTGAGCCGCTCATCACCAATGACATCACAACACAATTTTAAACTTTCCGAATTTAACACATTTTACAAGTTTGACTTCCTTAAAAAAAAAATATAAAAACTACAACTTACCTAGATGACCGGCTCACTTGTTCACTTGAACCAGGAGAGGCCTCCTAGTGGAAGAATGGCCACATGCTGGGGAACCATTAGGCAATTGGACCAATGAGGTGACCTCAATTTTAAAATTCCGCAAATCACAAATTTATTGATTCTATAAAGTTTGTTTTTCTTACAATGAGAGATTTCATAGTATCCAGGCTGTGAAAGTATTCTATTAGAAATATATAAAATATGTAAAATATATTACATGGTATTCAAAATAACCATGACATGCAACAAGCCTCGACAGTACATTTTTAACCTTCACCAAATAGAATTTCCCTATTTGGAAATAATTATACTGTATTAATATTAATAAATACAAAGAGTAAATCCAGAGGTTTTCGAAAGCTAATACATTTAATAACAAATAAGTCTTTTTTTTTCCTTTTACAGTCCCCCTCTGGTTGTACTATAAACAATTTTAATAATATGGACAATTTTTATAAATCATTTAACGAACAATTTTACCCTACAACAATTATTACAGCAACAACAATTTAAACAATTATCTTACACAACAACATGCGCCCTCTGAAATCTCAATCAAAAGCTAAACATAAGGTAGGTAATTATATACTTTGTGTGGAATTCACAAGTGTGTGGTCAATTTTCCTTCACTTGTATAAACTTGTGTAGCACAATGGCTTGCTGATTTCAGAGTGCACACCATTATTAAAAAAAAATCAAATAATCAGGTATATATATCTCTCAAAAATGTAAAAATGTTTTGTGCATACACCCATGTGTATACGGAGGACTAGATGCATAACGCTATTTATACATACTCCTCACTCAACGATTAAATATAGTCATTCAACATGTTTGAAGCTGACCCAACGTTATTAAGTTCTATTAAAATTATGAGTATATACATATACAAAAGAATTTTAACAGTGACTGTACATTGATAGAGAATTAAAATAAATACTAAATCCCAAAGTGGAAATTTCATCTTGTACAAAAGTTCAGTCATTTCTATTAACATGATGAACACTTCTGAATTACAGTTCTAGTACATATTATGGCAATTGTATGTGATCTGCAGCTCTTTTCATAAACAAATTTATACGTTCCAATAAAAGGCAGACACAATATAAGTTCAACACAGATTATAGAGAAAATGTATACTGGACATTACATGCTTTTCACAATTCAAACACAAGACATTTATATGAACAACACTGAATAATACTGAGAGAGATTAAGGAACTCGGGCTAGATTTCGCTTCACTAGGCACATGGACACACGGCCGAATCCTAACACATTTTCTTAAGTTTTTTCCATGTTATTTTTTTGTATGTAAAAAAAAAGGCTTTGCACATAAGGTATTACTGTCACTACTAGCAGCATGAGAAGCTGAGCTCACCATTTAAAAAATATATGAATTTGCAATAACTAAGGAAACCTGAGAATTCCAGGTATTAAGTAGGTTAAAAAAACAGATCCAGAATTAAAGCAACAGTTTTTTTTTTTTGAGTTAAGAACTAGCCAGGCCCTCACTTGACCCGAAACTCAAGTAGTGCAACAGCACCTCCTAGGAAAAATTTAATAATTTTCATTTTTGCATACCTGTCCGATTTTGCAATAGCACAAGCTCAGTCCGAGTTCCTCAATATACTTACACATTACATCTTGGTCTCACCACACGATCACAGTTGCCAGGCCCGAGACCCCTTGGCACACTTTTTACTTAGCCTTCCATAATCAATTTAAAAAAAAAAACCCCGGCATTAAAAATGAAACAAACAATACTTTTTCAGACGCTAACCTGGGAAAAAAAGCTCGCTGCATGCACACAGCTGACAACCCTCTCTTCAGTCAACAACCAGCCTCCCGTCTGGTTGATGAATGGATCTTTTGCCCAGATTCGACTTAAACAAATTCGTAAGTTGCCGTCCTAGTTACGGCACAACGTGAGGTGGTATATGTTAGTGACCACAGTACTGTGGTTAAGGCTGAAGAAAGAAGTAGTTTCTATGGAAATATTTTATTCCGAAAATGATTTTAACTTAATTTTGATTTTAACTTTTAACTTTTACTTTTAACTTTTAATCTTAGAACATGGAAGTCAAGTGTGGTTCTCCATACCGATATTTATTCCTCTTTATGTATCATTTCATTCGTGTTTTCTTCAATCTTAAGAATTTTGCACTATTCCACTCGATTCACAAACGCATATTTTCTATATATAAAACGCATGAAATATATTTTGTCTTTAGTGTTACATGTGTTTATTGGAAGCTAAACTAATAGTTCTGTTTATATTTATAAAAGTGACAGTTTCAAGTTTATCGTTTACATAAACAAAGTTTCAATAGAAAAACCTGTAAACAATAATGATTTTTTACAAAACAAAACTATTAAATTAAACATAAATTAAATTAATTTAATTTAAGAACAAAACTAAAATTTCACGCTTGTAATTTTAGCCTCGTACAAAGTGCGCCGTTATTTGGCTCGGCAATTAATTCCCACTTTTATCTAGGATTATGGTACGGCTAATAGTGGGTAATTTATTTAATGTCTTGTCCCTGTCAGCGCCATACTTGTTATTACCCCGAGTTCGGACTGTGAGATACAGTGGGACTTTTAATTTGCGTCCGTGAACAAAAATGTAATTAACATCAACGTTTTACAAGTACACACATCTCGAGGCTTGTTTTGGAAATATGACGATTAGAATTACACTATCTATTACGAATAATGATTTTTCATCGATCTCCTATGACCTACAACCGTCGTATCCTGTGAGAAAGGGAGCCTCTATACCTGATGTGCCATTATAGCTGCCAGAAGCCGATTCTGAAAGGTGGAAAGAGAATATACCAACACCAAGAGTAACAATTTTTTGGCAGAGCGTAATTTCATCCAGTGACTAAATATACAATTTATAAATATGCAATTTATAAAAAAGGAAAAAAGAACGATCCAGACAACTATAGGGAACTTAGTGTTAACCGTACGCTTAGTAGGTTATTCTGTAAACTAATCAGGAACGAATTAGAATTGGAAACAGAAAAGAAATATAAGTGAGGACCAGAGTGGGTTTACAGCAGGAAGATAATGTGTGGTAATTTATTCATTATTCAACAACTTACGGAAAAATGGAATAGTCGAAACGAAGAAACACACATAGCATTTGTTGATTTGGAGAAAGCTTATGACTCCGTCCCTCGAGTCAAGCGGTGGTAGACGCTAAGTGCCATGGAAGTTACATCCCCTATTGCAAATATGATCAACAAGCTTTATAAAGATAACAAGGCTTATGTGCGAGTAGGTAATAAATTATCAGAGGTGATCTATCCCACCAAGGGCCTAAGACAGGGCTGTAGTTTTCAGAGGCGAAGCTGGAGGGGCCAAGGGGGCAGCCGCCCCGGACGGCATAGAAAGGAGGGCGGCAAAGTGAGCTTAGACTTGAAAAATTTGTTTTCAGTTTATAAAATTACAAACAACTTGTTTCTTTGATATGACTATCGTTCATAAAAGGAGCATAACCAGCCACTTTGTCTCTTGTCATAAACCTCGCGTGATAAACACTATTAGTCTATTTATTTTCAAGCGTCATAATTACGGTTCATTATGATAACAAATTACTCTGTAATAAATATTACTCTTAAAGGACATTGTGATACCAGGTGGAGTTCAAAAGCAGATGCGGTGAAAGCAATATCCACTCAGCTGGATGAAGTGATCGCTGCACTGGAGAATCTGAGGTATACACCGACTGAAACAATTGATACGAGGGAAGATGCAGCGTTAATAATTAATGCAATAGAAAACTTTAATTTTGTGACCTTGCTCTTTTTTCTGGACAGATATTATTTCTTCTATGAACAACATCCAGAAAATCTTGCAGACCAAAGGAATAAGCTTTTTTCAAGCATTGGCACATCTGGAAACGCCATCGGACAAATTAAAAGTTGCAGGAATGAGCTGTGTGACAATGTCATTGCTAAGGCAGGGCATGTATGTAACGGATGGGGTGTCAGTATCACAAAAAGGATAAGAAGGAAGCGCACAATGCAAGGGGAGTATGCAGACGATTCTCCATTAACCTTTCGGCAAGAAATGCGAGGTACTCTAATATAAATTTTGGACATACTGTCACTTAAAATTTCAAGCCGTTTCTCTAACATAAAAGAGTTAGATAAACGCTTTGGGTCCCTCTGTAAATTTGAGATGTACGTAAATGATGAGGATATACATTTTAAGGAACAGCTTTCCCAAATCAATATTAAGTGTACAGTGCTTGCAAATCTGTATTCACATAACCTAAACAGTGAAGAATTGTTCAGTGATGGCATACTTTTATTACAAAGGGCAAAAGTTAAAGAAGAACAAACGAACTTTCCACCTCAGGAGCTGCTACAATACATTCTTCAATGGGATTAGAAGCCTACACAACATTGGTAACAGCTTTAAAATTTGCTTCTTACTTTACCAGTGTCTGTGTTTTCTTGTGAAAAATCGTTTATTAAACTTAAATTTATTAAATAGTACTTAGTGTTAACAATATCTCAAGATAGGGTATCAAAACTAGCAATACTTTCAACTAAAAACAACACTGCTTCGTCTTTAGATTATAGTGATTTAATAATCGACTTTCCAGTAATTAAAAGCAGGAAAGTTATATTTTAAAATGTCACGTTTTAAAGATTTATTAAATATTAAAAATAAATATTAAATGTTTATTTATGAAAGACGAAACCATTAACATGTAATGGTAAGTGATTACTTTTAATGTAGTTCTTTGTTTAACTTTATGTTGTTTAGAATATTGTTTTGACGATGCGCTTTAGACCTACAAAGAATTTGCATGTTTATCAGAACATTTTTATGTTATACATTTTTTATATTACTGCATTTTTATAATATACATTTTTTTATTAATAAATGTATACAAACTGAATACCAGTAATATTGTAATATTTAATTTATTAATTTTGACTTAACAAATATTCTTGTGACTTAAGTGCAAATCTACAAATTTGCTTCAAGTACATTGTTCACGGGATGGACCTTCAATTTTGCTCTTGTGTCCCCTTTTAATTGTGAAGTGCGAGGTGGCCGACTATTTCCTTTCCCCGGGCGCCAAAAAGCCTAGCTACGCCACTGGTAGTTTTTCGCCATTATTATTCAATATATACTTAGAAGTCGCGCTACAACAATGGAGAAGAAGCTGCGGTAGAGTGGGTATCACTATCGAAGAAAACTGCTTGTTTACTATCCAGTTTGCTGATGACCAAGCAGTAATAGCACAAGATTCTTATGACCTGGAATTTATGCTCACCCGACTACACAAGGGATATGAAACGTGGGGATTGAATGTTATTGTAAATAACACAGAATATCTAGTCGTTAATTCCGATGCCAGATTTGAAATATTGATTAAAGACAGTACGTCAATTGAACAGGTCGATGAATTTAAATACCTAGGGGCACTAATTTTTTTTATTTTTATTTTTTTTTAGTTTTTTTTTATTGAAACTGGTCTAAAAGACCAACCATCAATTTACATCTAATGTTTGTTATAATTAAGTTACTTATACAGTCGCCCACTGGTGTACTATATATTACTTTCTAGATTTCTGCACACACTGCACTACACTAATTCAAAAAGGGGCACTAATAACACGGGAAGGCCTAGGAAAATCCGAAATCAAAAAACTAATAGAACAGAGCAGTAAACTTCTAGGAAGCGTGAACTCTATTTGGTGGGACAAATATATTCAAGAGCCACAAAGATTAATATAGGAAAAGCTTTTGTTGCATGAGTTCTGTCTTACGGCTGTGAGGTATGGACGTTGAGCACGGAAATTATCCCGTAGAAGTGTCGGAGTCGCAAGAAGGGTGAGAATAACCAGCGAGGAGGTCAGAAGAAGGATGCATGCAGAAGACACAATTATTAACAGAGTAGAACGAAGACGCCCTAAAGTCGTTCGGTCACTTACTCCGAATGGATGAACTGAGATGGCAGAGGAAAATATTTCAGTGGAGGCCCCCAGGCAGAGGAAAAAGGGGCAGACCTAGACTGTCCTCGTATGAAAACATGAGGAAGGCCATGGAACATCATAACTTGGCAGAAGAAGATGCACAGGACAGAAATAGATGGCGGTTAGGTGTGGGCATGCGGCAATAACCGATGAAAATCCCTTTGAGAGAGAGAGTAAATATACAACCATAAAATTATTTCATCATTATTTTCTTAACTGAAATGTCACGTTGGCGCTCTTACGTATTTCATGTAACCGGTTTGTACCTGCGACATTTGATAGAAAATTTATAGGAGAGCAATACACGCACGAAGCAAATGTCCACGCACCAAAGCGATATATACCCAAAGTAAAGACCGGTGTCTTTACACCGATATATACACCAAAGCTGACATTACCGGTGTGTGTATGAGTGTGTGCGCGCGCGTGTGTTTAATATTAATTACGTTTTGTTCTGCGGAAAAGTTCTCCGTCAATTGTTAGTCAGTAAATTTAAAATTTTACGGCAATAAGCTTGGAGCCGGACGTCAGAGGTAAAAAAGGTTCATATATTACAGACAGTTTGGACGCGAAATGTTAGTAGACAGAGGTATGAATAAACTGCTAAGGGCAAACCTTTTTAAGCCAGAAACTACAGCAAATTCTAGAAAGTAGATGATAAAATACCTATAGCCTTCAATCTAATTATAATTCTTTATAAATATTTATTTAGACCTAATTGCTTCGTAAGTTTGACACCACTGTAACTCACTTTACCACTAATTTATTTTTAAAGATGAAGTTCTATATTGTTACGTAATGCGGAAAAAGTGTTACACCACTACAAAACGTTCTACGTGTTTCTCGGATGTTCCAGTGGAATCCGGCTGTAATGTTGCGTGCGTACGTGATCTGAACATGCGCTAGCGAGAATTGTCTAGGCTTCGCCAGCCGCGCGCTCTGTGTCAAGGCCGCAATCAATTACGTTCTAGTGTAGCGCTGATGCGTAGTATGGATGTTTCTGGAATTTCGGCGGGGTATAAACACAAGTACTCAGCGACGCTCAGTTTCAGTTTTAGTGGCGATATATTCCAGTGCGGTTTGAAGTATTGTGGCGAAGTGTTATGTATTTACGAGGGTGCGAGACAATTGTAATACAATTGTGTTTTATACTCGTTGACATTTTTTTTTTATTGCGTGTGAACAATTTTTATTTGATTTGTTGTAAGAGACTATCTTGTTGATTACAAACTGTTTAATTGTGATAATTAAAGCGGCTGATTATTGAATTAATTTCTGCCTTGTATTTAGTTTTCCACTGTACCATACGACTATCAGTAGACCGTCGTAACAATATTAACTTCAGTCACTAAGACATACATTGTCTCATCTATACGAGCGTTGATAAATCTGCAATTGGATACACGAAATGTTAATTAAAATTTCGTTTCATTAACCATCACTTAATCCTATATAAATTTAATCTAATTTAAACACTCTTCTCTTCTGTCTGTTTACCTGATACTTGAAACTCACGCACTTCACCATACAAAAGACAGACCAGAATAGGACACGGTTTGACGCAAGCAAGCAAAGGCAGTAATACTGGAGGAAGAAGAGAAATCAATTAATTTCTCTAAAAGAGTAATTTACAAAGTCTGTGAAATAAATTCACTTGAAACAAAAGTGACTTTGACGAGATAAAAGCTGATCAGCTTCTGTTGACTATGTCAAGTTAGTGTGAGTACTGTGACAAACGGGATAGTCTATTGTAAGACGTGCTTGCATAGCACTCGTGACTGGTATTATCTGGTCTGTGCTATGACCGACAATTGGAATACAAAACAGTAACTCTACGAACGACGTATTCCTTACAGTTCCACAGCCTCTAATATAAACCGTGTTTTTTTTTTATCGTCCAACTAAGGACCACATGGCAATTTCAATTCTTTATTATTTCTTCTTTTCTTTTTCTCCAATATTCTTCCATCTTTTCACTGTGTCTCTTCTTTCTATCTTCAGTCCACTTTGAACCTGGGTTTTTCTCTCTCCTACCCGGGACGCATTCCATTTTTAACACTTTTGCCCGAAAAAATTCTCTATCCATTGCTTCTTCTACGTTTATATTATTTTTTCCTAGATCCCTTTGGACTTTTTTAATCCAACTTGATGTTGACTTCTTCCCACACAGATATTTGAAGATCTGCTTTGTTAACCTATTGTCGTCCATTATATATAAATCTCCAAAAAATACTAGTCTTCTTTTTCTCATTGTTTCTATTATATTTTCTATACTTTGATATATTTCATCTTTACTTCTTAATTTCCAAACTTCTGAAGTTTTTCGTGGGCCTAATATTTTCCTAATAATTCGTCTTCCAATATTTCTAGTTTGTCTAAATTATAATTCAATGCTAGACATTCACTTGCATATAGGCATTGTGGCTTCACTACTGTACTGTAATGCCTTATTTTCGCATTTTTAGACATGCACTTTTTATTGTAAATATCTTTTGTTATACCATATGTTCTTTCCATTTTATGAATCCTTTCATCTATACCAGATTTTTCTAAACCATTCTCTTGAATTATTTCCCTATAAACCGTGTTTATTTATGTACACTTTGGGACATCTCTTATTATTTTGTTACGGGCAGTCTAAACGGCCACAAATATTTATTTAGATTTTTTGTTTTTTATTTACTAATATTATCTGAAATCTTCTCTTTAAAATGATATACAAAATTAAATACATATTTTGAAATTATTTTAGCTGTAAACATGTTTTTCTGCAGCTTACATTGCTTTTAGAACAGGATTCGTACGTATTTTTGTCTCTTTCCGTTCCTTTAGCTCTCACTTACCGAAAATTACTTTTTTGAGTTTTTATTATAGATAATTTGTTTATCTTATTGGGTACCGTCACCAAAGTTTTATGACACATTTATGGTGTCTAATAGTAATTAATTACAGAGGGATTTTCGCATACTTGCATTTCAGGGTAAATACAACAAAAATATTTACTTATTTAAAAAATGTTTCTTGATTTCTGTAAAAAATTACACACATTTTAATTTTAGTCTAAATAATAAAACTGTAGGAACTAATAAAAATACAGAAGGAATTATGAACCTAACTTAAGAAGGACTTGAGATATTTGTAACATTGTTGTTAAATGGTGTTCGGAGAGTCCTTGAAATTTAGGAGGTATTGGATGTTTTCTCCCGTAAGGTACGGAATGAACTGTAATAACCTTGGTAAAGATTACATCGTCACAGAACTAAAGAATCATTATCACAACAAACAAGGCAATAGACAACGCGCCATTGTGGCATAGTAGGCTTTTAAATTTTCCAGGCTCAGTTTCCGCAGAGAGAGGTTTATCTAGTAGCTAATCTATCAATAGGTCTATTGTCTGAATAAAAACTCGCAGCCCCTAACTATAGAATTCTTTCAGTTCAAAAAACACATTTTTCTTTATATTTAATCTTAGAGCGTATATGTTTAAGAGCATTAAGAAACCATTAAACATTTATAAACCTGTCTAAATCATTATTGATGATGAAGAGGACGACGACGATCATAATAATCATGATACTGATGAAAAGAATGATTATGATGATGATAATGGTGGGATTTCTGACTAAACTTTACGTAACAAGTCCCAGCTTTGGGCATTTAAGAGATTGCTGAAACTTTCTTATGAAAAAGTTATGCTTGAATTACGCTGTGCTTTAATTAAGATTTTTCGTAAATTTACTTACGATGTTTTCCTTCTAAACTTTCGTAACAAAATGAATACGTAAACGTTTTAGAAAGTACGATTCGGTTGTAAAAGGCACTGACAGTCGTGATAACACAAAAGCAGTCGTGAGGAAGGAGGGAAGTCGATCGCGGAAACCTTTGGCAAAGTGTGCCGTGCATAAGTAGGAAAACCTTTCAAACTTTACAGTCGACCACCTGCCGCTGAGTTTGACGTTGAATCGTTGAATGTAGCCCTTACAAACGCACGTTCTCTCGCTGTGTATTATCGTGTTTAGCGAGAGAGAGGGAGAGAGAGAGAGAGAGAGAGAGAGAGAGAGAGAGAGAGAGAGAGAGAGAGAGAGACGCAAGCGACTTCAGACGGTTTAGGCAATTTCTACACATCGGTGGAAACGGCTCAATGCAGGTGTATAGATTCATTGTCAGACATCAAACGATAGACCCATAAAAACGAGTATACAGTTTTGTCAATATCGTTTTGTAGTACCAGAGATTTTTGTTGAAGAGAGGATTGGTAACTTAATACCCATACGTAGGGAATCTATAGGCCTATTTTTTAGTAAGATACATAAATTAAAAAAAAAATCATACCCACAACATTTACTTATATACGTGTACGTCTCTTCCACATTTACTGACAGTCAGAAGTCACGTGACAAAATACAAACTGAGGAACAGAGAAAACATTTCCTCTACTCAAGTGCGGTGTTAAAATACACTAACTAAGTTTACTATCTAACTCATCCTTGTATAAAACAAGAAACTACTTCTTACTTAATCTTTTCGTATTTAACTAGTTACTATTATAATATATTTACTTATTAACATGATAATGTTTTTAGGCTGGGGGTCATTCCACAAAAATCATCATAGAGAAACGTGACGCTTCCACACTTTCGATTCCCAACAGTCTAGAAATTTGATATGTAAACGCATCAAGACAGAATAATCAATGCTGACATTGAGTTTAGCAAACGTTTTAGTGAGATTAAATTTGCTTTTACATGCTCTGTTTGTGATCGTCTGTGGTTTGGAAATGATTTACGTAATCCACCAAACGTAATCCACATTATATGTTTCAAAAGCCTAAAAACATTATCATGCTTCGATGTTTCGGTTTCGTCGAAGTTCTTTGAATGCTTAGGTGCATAAATAGAGAGAGGGAGAGAGGGAAAGAGGGAGAGAGAGAGAGAGGGAGGGAGGGAGGGAGGGAGGGAGGGAGAGAGAGAGAGAGAGAGAGAGAGAGAGAGAGTGATGAGGGGGTTTGTAAACTGAGAACAGTAGTCGCCTTTAAAATTTTTTTAAAGTTCCGGAAAGTTCGTAATGTTATAATAGATAACAATATCTTTTACAGGCTTTGAGAAGTAATAGCAACTGTTATAATACTGAACGTGCTCACAATCGCAGATACAAGAATACTCGCGCATGCGCAACCACGCCAATACTGATGTCTCACATAAGAGATAATTGTGTCAATACAGTCCGCTGTAGCTGGAAGCGATCAGTTTCCTCGTGTTTCATAAATAATGGCTTTGCTTTGGGTTATACTTTGACACGAGTTCGCTCCCATCGTTATCTACTTTCTGTTGACTTGACATACAAACAAATAAACTGACACAATGTGTTCATTCCATAACATTATTTAACGGTTTGTTTCTACAAATACAAAGTAATATGTCTTGATGTTACGTGGATAGCGTTGTAACGTAATTAACACCAGAGTCAGCAAAATAATCACTAGGTGTACAAATCACATTTATCTCACTCAATACTCACACCAATCACTATTCAAACAACAGCAATTACGTGTCTTGATACAGGTCGTTGTACGAAGGATCAGAAATTATTTCAGCATATGTTGTACTGCCAAAAATAAGGGAACAAGTTTATATAAGGATAGGTTTCTTTTGAATTAGGGCTAGCAAAACATTTCGTCCCGTTTTCTGCAGCAACGGAAGTCTGAGGTTACACTAAACTACTTGGGACACAAATTTTAGGTCAAATTCGTGATTTTATATGTTTTTGACTTTCACATTTTTTAACGATTTCCATAACAGTATCTTGTTAGTTTCCAAGAAAATTGTTGTGTACCAAAAAAAAAAAAAAAAAAACTGTAACTGAAAAACATTTACTTTAGATCTGGCGTAAATTTACATTTTTAAATTGCCAAAAAACAAATACAAATTCGAAATAAAATTTGTAAAGCGTTTAATAATGAGAACGTTTATATAATAAAGTCAACTGAAAACCAGAAATTTTTAATAGTTTTGGAAATTTGAATTTTATTTAAAACAAAACAGGCCAAACACACAGAAAAATATTATAATTTTAAATTGAACCATAAATATTTAGGAAAAACTGAAGAAAAATATTAAATAATAATAACCGCTCCTTTTATACCACCAAAGTAGATTAATTGTTTTAACTTAAAATTATTTAAAATCTTCTTCTTCTTCTTCTTCTTCTTCTTCTTCTTCTTCTTCTTCTTCTTCTTCTTCTTCTTCTTCTTCTTCTTCTTCTTTATCATCTCCTCCTCCTCCTCCTCCTCCTTCTCCTCCTCCTCCTCCTCCTCCTCCTCCTCCTCCTCCTCCTCCTCCTCCTCCTCCTCCTCCTCCTCCTCCTCCTCCTCCTCCTCCTCCTCCTCCTCCTCCCGCTCTTCATACTCCTCCTCCTCCTCCTCTTCCTCCTCCTCCTCTTCAAGGATTGGGTTATATAAACCTGTTCCGGCACTCATCTCATCCTCGGACGAACCACGTCTCTTCTACCAATGGCTTTATAGTTCAGTGCCGCTTTCGGCAATCGATCCTCTGTCATCCTTTTTCAGATGATCCCACCATTGTCTTCTGTAAGCTGAAATAACTTCATTTGTGTCTTCTGCTTCGATTTATGTACTGATATCCTCATTTCTTATTATATTTTGCAATGTATGGTTTAAAGTACTTAGAATAAACTGTATTTCAGCGGTCTGAATCTTGCCGCATACGATTTTGTCATGACCCACGTGTCACTCGCATATGTCAATGTGGGGATTGCCATTGTCTTATAAAATTTAATTCTTGTGCTGTGTCTTGTTTAATTTAATTAAAATTAAAAATTATAATTTAAAATGTCTACTAGGTTTTGGTGTTTGTTTTATGCTAAATAAACTAACTATAAACTAAATAAACTAAACTATGCTCAGCCAACAATACTAAGTATCTAATTGGATGCAGCTGAATACTGTAACAGACATCACAGTGCATTTGTCGAGGAGACAAGGTGAACGTAAACGAACAGAATACATGTTAATTGTGTTTGAATGTCCCACCGATCTCAACAGGTCCCATTTACTTTATACGAGTAGTCTGTTAGCGAGTGCGGTAGTGCGTTTGCTATAGTGTTACTGTTTTCCAAAGCATTGATAGTGTCAGTGGTAACCTTAAAAGCAACACGTGAACACTGTCACGTCTCGATAAATAGACTATAAGCCTAGTGTACTGTTGTGTAATGCGGAAAAAGTGTTACATAATACGGAACGTTGTACAAGTTTCTCGAATATTCCAGCTGTAATGTGTGTGTGCGGTACTTTGCGGGTACTACTACTTTGCGGTGGAAGACAATTACGCGTCAACTATCGGGTTTACACCAGATCATTCTGGTCAACGTAGTGTGTTCAAGGACACTGTTTCTAGTGGATTCTCGAGAGCGCCACTTGTTTGTTTAACAAGTCATCCAAATTGACAGATTATTCTGGAAATCAGCGGGGTATAAATACAGCCATTCAGCGACGGTCGAGTTAGTTATTGTCGGGCGATTACATAGTCCGTTTAAGTGGCGATTTACACAGTGCGGTTCGAAGTAATGTGACGAATTATTATGTGTTTTATAATTGTGCTGTACTCTATTAGTGGACATTTTTATTGCGTGTGAACAATTTTTATTTGATTTGTTGTAAGAGCCTATCTTGTTAATTACAAACTGTTTAATTGTAATAATTAAAGCTGGTGATTAGAGACTTAATTGGTGTCTTGTACGTTGTTTTCCACTGTACCATACGACGATCAGTAGACCAGACCATCGTAACAATATCTACTTGGATAGAGTTGGATACGTAACAGACAACACAGTGCATTTGTCGAGGAGACATAGTGAACGTAAACAAACGGAATACATGTTAATCGTGTTTGAATGTCCCACCGATCTCAACAAGTCCCATTTACTTTATACGAGTAGGCTATTAGCGGGTGCTGCAAGTATGCTATTAATTGTATTTAATATCTACCGGGCTGTTTGGCCGTGGTCGAAGGTTAACATTAAAACCAAACGTTTCAGCAGCACCACTGGCGGCTGCCATCTTCAGTGGATGTATTCCAGTCAAAACCTAACGCGGGGTGTCGTACGTCAGGCCCAAAGTACTTTGGTGAAGGCTAAAGGTGTCCCGCGATGCTACCTGTACTTATAAATTCATAAGTACAGGTAAAAATTGCACCACCACCCAATCAGAATAAAGAAGGTGTATGTGAGGCTTGCATCGCGCTCTGCCATCAAGTACTATCAGCAGTTCACCTTTGCTACCGAACAAGGTATGTGGTGACGTATGTCATTCCACTGCACGCATCACTGTAATACTACACATATAAAATACGTTTAACACAGTATCGGTGTGACTTGACTGTCTCTCACAAGGTATTTCTTGTAGCGAATAAAAAACACACTTTAACAAAATATTCAATAAATTACACTTACATATAATGTACGAACGTTCAATCTAATACGCTCAGAAAATTACAACTAAATACGTCTTCTGAACGTCTGAACAATGTTTTCAGAACCAGTAATACCCCACCAACACAAGCACGCACTATCATTCAGTAGACCCCTCGCTCCTCAGGCGTCTCGGCAACAAAACTGGTGTGCATACAGTACTTAACGAAATGCTTTCGCCCCGTCGATACAGAGCGATTGGAGCATGCTTCTCAATCAAGACGGACACCATATGAAGGCGAGGGAAGTCCGCACTCACCGCCGGCAAGATGGCCGCCGCCAGTGGTGCTGCTGAAACGTTTGGTTTTAATGTAAACCTTGGACCACAGCCAAACAGCCCGGTAGATATTTTAAATACAACTGACATCGGCCGTAAACGCCTTGGAACAATATTATGCTGTTAACTGTCTTTCAAAGAATTGATAGTGTCAGTGGTAACCTTAAAGGAATTACGTGAACACTGTCACATCTCGATAAATACACCATAAGCCTACTGCACTTTATACTAGTTTTGTTCCGTCTGGAGCATCGCCGTGACAGTAAATATTACAACTGCATACAAATTGAAGTACGGCCGCTAACTTTCACGTAAAGACTTCCAATAAGAGTAGATCTAACGCAAGCGTGGGATATTGTTACGACGGTCTCACTATGGTACAGCGGAAAACAAAATACAAGACACCGATGAAGTCACTAAAAGCCAGTAGTTATCACAATTAACAGTTTGTAATCAGCAAGTTATTCAACAACATTATACTCGAGCAATAGTTCAAGTTAATCTGTCTACATTAATCATATTGTCAATTATGAAAGAATTCCGCACTGTAATCACTTTTCACTAATACACCACTTTAGACGCACTGTGTAATCGCCTGAAGTAAACTGAACTGACCGTCGCTGAACTGCCTATATTTATACTCCGCTGATATGTCAGAATAATCTGTCACTTTAGATGGCGTGTTAAACAAACAGGCGTTCTCGAGAATGCACTAGTGTCCTTGAACACACTGCGCTGACTGGTACGGTCTGGTATAGACTCGGTAGTTGACGCATGATTGTCCTTCATCTCAAAGTAGTAGCAATACGCACACACACACACACACACACACACACACACACACACACACACACACACACACACACACACACACACACACACACACACACACACACACACACACACACACACACACACACACACACACACACACACACACACACACACACACATTACAGTTGTGATAGCCGAGATACTTGTACAACGTTCTGTAATGCCGTAAAAATATATTGCAACAAAACAAATTAAGGATGTATATATATATATATATATGTGTACTAGAACTAATAATATTTAACAGAGTCTCTTATCTGGAGATACGAATTTATTAAACTCAAAACAAATTTAAATATTGTCTGTAAATTCTTTGCATAAATTATTTATTAGTTATATATTGTATTTAAATTCAAATGACTGTTTATTTGAACAATCGTCTTTGTTATTTGATTGTCGAATTCCTTCTTGGAGTTCAGTTGGAATACCGCTGCATTAACGTCGACCTCTGGTCTCGGTGCTGCTGTCACACGCGGAGTACACACGGTGTATTTAGCTTACACCTACCGGCTACCTTAAAGTGTTCACGCGTTCATATAGTTGTACTCCGGTTGAGTACAACTGCCCTACGCGGAAATCTTGACTCACCCGAGTTAGCACTAATAGATTCTTCAAATACTTTGTTCAACGTTCTAATAAACTTTGATTTAGCTTACGGGTAACTCGTAGCTAAAATCTTGGACAGGTCGTCATTTAGCAAACGTGTTCTGTCGCGAAAAACTCGCACTGAGAGTACGTCTTATTAGGACGAGTTGTAGACAAGACCTGTATAAAATTTCCTATACCAGCCCACATCGCAAATTAAAATTGAAGCTCTTGATTGGTTAACACGTCATCGGTTTCTACCTCGATAGCAAGAAATCGTGTGCGATAATGCCAGAGTCTGCAAAATCTTGTATACATTTTATCTAAAATTTTATGACTTTGAAAAATACATATTAGAATTATATGTTCTGAGTTTATGACATACGAAAAATGTAGCACTATTTATGGCGCATACGCAGTCCAAGTTTCATTTCGATACGTTAATTATTATAGGAGTTATTCAGTAAAACACGAATAACACGCACACAAAACTTGCACTAGACATGACAGAGAATACGTTTATGGGCATTTTGACATATAACACATGATTACCCACCTGTTATTTCAAAACTTACAGCTATTTTACAGAATTTGAACAAAATCAATTTAAAACATGTCTATAACGTCATAAAGTGTGTAATAGCGTCTAGTCTTTTCTAAAGTGACGTTCCGGTAATACTACTTTATTGCAATATATAAACAAGTCGTCACTAAGAATACAAGTGGAGCAAATTGCATTGTGTAAATATTGTGTAGACGACACATTGTATTCTAATATAAATTATTAAAGTTTAATATGTAAAAAGTTGAAAATTTTGTGGTACGTTTGGAGCTGAACGCTTTACGCACCTATGCAGCTAGACGCCAACATGCTGTACTTTATCCAGACACGACGCTTTGGCTGTGCAGCCAACGCTCAACACAGCGTTTTTACATCCAGTTTACGCTTTAGCGAACCCGCTGCTGCCTCCCGTTTGTGTCTGCATTCAATTGTCTCTTACTATTTTTTTTACCAGATTCTACTTCCCTCTTTCTGACGCTGCGATGTTATAAATGACAAAAGAGTGAGACAGAGAGAGAGGGGGGAGTTTGAAAAAAACAGACAAAGATATAGGTAGGAAGGCAGAGAAAGAGACAGCAACGAGAGAAATTTGCTTGGGACATTAAATATGTTGGTAAGTAGATATGATTAACCAAGACAAGCGTTAGGAGTAACGTCAGAAACTTAACTTTAGAAGTCGAACCGAACGAGCGCCTGATACAAATGTCAGCAAGTGAGGAACGCAGCACAATCTTGGCAGTCTGAAAACGAGATAAGAGGGAGAAAGAAACGGAGAAGAAGAACAAATAATGGAGAAAAACTAAATTGAAAGCCACAATTCTGAAGCATTGTAATCATGCAGCGAAGTGACTTTGGAGCAAAGATGTTGGATTTTTTCCAAACACGGTGCTTTGGCTATGTAGCTCAGTACAGCGGGCTTGCATACAGCGAATGCACTGCTGCCTGCGTCTAATTGTCTCTCACTCCTTTTCTTCCCCAGATTCCTCGTCCCTACTTTTGTTTTTCAAAATGTAGAAAAGAAACCCATATAAAATTTTATAAAACAGTGGCAATACCTACACTACTGTATGGTTCTTAAACTCGGATCATAAATAAAAAAGATGAACAGAAGATAAATACACATAAAAAATTATCCCCCTTCAGCTATCATTTTCATTTATAAAAAATTACCCCTTCACCATTCAACTACTCTTTTTATTTATAGATATTTGATGTACCTTTCTACAGTGGATTATTATGGCCTTCTTTTCAGGATACTTTATTTATCAAAATTAAGTACTTTACTCTTGTTAAAACATAAAACGTTGCAGGTAAACTACTCTGTCCCATTAAACGATCTTCACCAAAATCAATAGACATTGAGTCCTCTATAACTCGGGCAAATATGCAAAACCTTATTTGATCCTGTTTGAATTTGCGGCAGTTATCGTTCGACATAGAAAAAATTCTACACACAGACACACACACACAGTCTTTTCGGAAAGTGGCTTCTCCTCATGTTTTGAGGGTAGTACAATCAGAACCAACCCTTATCTCGAACACCTTTTTTTCGTGATTACCATACTTGCATTTCCTTACGGAACGTGTAAGTAATAAATTATATTCCTTTACAGTCGGATAATGAGTAAGATATTTACTTTCACAACTTTATAAACATATTGGGACAAACTCTGCGCTCCGTTAGACAACAGAAAAACTCTGTTCTACGAGGGCCAGACGCATCACAAATTCGTTTAAATGACAAAGTGGAGTACCGTGACACGTTTTGTGATTACGTATGGACTAGAGACTTGGACACTTTACAACAAAAAACCGTAAATCAATTTAACCGAGTGAAGAAAGTGCTGTACTTCTTAGATTTAGAAGAACGGACAGAATTAAACAAGCGAATGTGTAGTGTGTGTGTGTTTGTGTGTGTGTGTGTTCACGCGCTCATGTTTGTCTTTTTTTTCGTATTAGCCTACAAGTCGCAGGAGTAACAATATGTCTGTAATGTAAATTATATATAACAGATTGTTTCCTTTTACTTCCATGTTCCGTAAAGGAAATGGAGTATGGTGATCGCGAAAAAATCGTGTTCCAAATAAGGGCTAATTCTGATTGTACTACCCTCAAAACACGAAGAAAAGTCATTTTTCGAAAGGTATCTGTGTGTGTGTCTGTGTCTGTGTGTCTATGTAGAATTTTTTCTATGGCGAACGATAACTGCCGCAAAGTTAAACAGAATCAAATAATTTTTTGCATATTAACCCGAGTTGTGGAGGACTCAAGGCCTATTGATTTTGGTGAAGATAGGTTAAGGGGAAGGGGTAGTTTACTTGCAACGTTTTATGTTTTAACAAGTGTAAATACTTAATTTTGTTAAATAAAGTATCCTGAAAAGAAGGTCATAATAATCCACTACAGAAAGTTAGATGATAAATGAAAAAGGTAGTTGAAGAGGGAGGGGATAATTTTTTGTATTGATGTTATAAATTTTTTCGACCGAAAACAAACATTTCAATAAAATATTAACAATTGATATATTTACATGCTATGTCACCACGGATACGTAAACAAAATAATTTGTTGTTTTCAGAATTCACAAATAACAAACGCTAGACGGTATTCGCTTTCTTTCGCGTTGTTTAAATAAAAGTTAATTTAATCAATTATTTTTAAAATATTAACAACTAAGAACAATTTGTATTTTGATTATCTTTCTCACCGTTTTTACCAAAAGCATGTTGAATATTTGTTTCTTTTCTGAGTATAGGTCTACATATTAAAAATAATTTTATAATTAATTAGAATATGGAAGTCATGTATGGTTCTCCATACCGATTTTTTATATGTGTGCTACGTTATTGGCAACAAAGAAGTAGTTTCTATGGAAATATTTCATTTCAATTTGTCAAACATAAACCTCGATTTACAAGGAACACACCTAATTTGTTAGAAATTATCGAACCGCATTCAAGTAAATTATTTCAAATATTAATCTTAGAACACGGAAGTCACGTATGGTTCTCGTTACCGATACTTTGCAATAAAAATAATGTAATATACAATAAATATCAGCTGACAGGAGAAACTAAGTAAATCTTAGCAATTCGCCAAACTCTGTCCAAGTCAATTCCTTTGAGAGTTTTATTTGAAACTCAACTATTGCCGTCGAGACCAACAGACTTCTTTGTTTGAAAACTTTTCTTATTATCAGTGTACCAAACTTTTCATTGGTTCCGTGATTTTACTTGAAGTAAACCACTTCAAGTACTTTTAAAAAACAGTTATAAATGCCTTTATCTCGAATTGGATTTTTAAACTCTTTAACATTAAACTATTAGGTGTAGATATTTCCAAGTAATTGCTTAAGAGAAAAAGTCTTTTTTAGAAAGCTAAGGATTCATAATAAAAGTTTAATGTGATAAAGATATATTTCAATAATTTTTAGAAACAACAGGAATCTCACTGTGGAGAGGTCGGGTCGAAGATTCAGTTTGTTCAAGATTTACATTTGTGGTGAGAGCCCTCCACTTATTGCCAACCATCTCCCACTTACATGAAGTATTTTCACCACTAATAAGGCAAATGTTGCAAGGGAAACTTTACTACAAATTAACAACTTTGTCTCATAAGTTCAGCTCTTTGATGTTCCGCCAATGGCTTCAGCGTTCCTCATTATTTAATGTTTAAAAGTTTTGCCTATCGATGCTCTTTGGCGACAAAGAGTACATGGAGGACATGGCGGAAACGTTAAAGGAAGAAAAAGAATTTTGTAAACTTAAGACAAATTTTCAAGAAACGAGGAATATATGTACTGGACGACGCGTTGGTGATTCAGGTATATAATAAGAAGAAAAAATTATAGGGTTTTAGACGTTCAGATATCTCGGATCGGTTATACGTGGAGAAATATTTAGGAGGCACTGAAGTAAAGATAGGGTTTTGCAAACAAATTACTACAGCATTAGGCCTATGTGGAATAATGTGCAACACAACTTAAATTCAAAGAGTAACCAAAAGATGTGCAACACAACTTAAATTCAAAAAGTAACAAAAAATATTCCGGAATATGAAACAAAACATTGTTTTAAGTGGGCCATTAACAAGCATGGTAAGATATAAAGCAAGAAACTTAGAAGTGAATGACATACGAAGATGTCTACAATTAATAAGAGAATTAAAATAAGAACTAAAGAAATATGGAGAAACATGTTTCATGCGACACTGGGGCTATTTAAAAACAAGAGATGTAATAACAGCTGTTTTACAAATAAACAAAAGTATTAGTATTATAATGACAATTGGGCACACAGATGGGCGCAGAAGACGAGGCAGGCTAAGAAAACTATGGCAAGACGACGTGGAAGAAGACCTGATTAGGATGGGTGCCGTGGAAGACCAATACACATGATAGGGCTATCTGGAGACGGATCATTAGGGAGGCCAAGGTCCATACTGGGCTATAGTGCCGGACATGTATGTATGTATGTATGTATATAGAATGGCAACAACCAGAGGAAAAGAGAAGAACATGAGCTTTGCCACACCACTGGAGCTACGGAAGGAAAGGAGGAAAGGAAAGGTAGAATTACAGAAGGCTACGGAAGGAAAAGAAGGCAGCCTGATAATGAAGATAACACGGGAGAAGAAGAGACAACATTTTGTGGAGTTTGACAATTGGTCGAGTAAACGGTTCGATGGACTTTTACTTCTGTTCGTCTGCCTTGCATTGTATCGTGAATTTCTCGATACGGTATCGTCCTAAACACCTAGTATCCTTTTCTGAATAATTGCAAGTAGATGGTTGTTATCAATAATGTACGTAAATTTCTCTTAATATTGAGACATTTATATTGAGAGCCATCCACGAAACTAGCATTGTCGTGCTATAGCAGGTAATTTCAAAACATTCGATCGCCTTACAACAGACTGTATTGTGGGTAGTGTGTTAAATTCGCAGCAAAAAGATTTGGAACTGCATTAGGCCTATACTTTGTTTCATGTTTTTGGTTATCTAGTTAAATACGAGGTCTGTTAATTAAGTAGTGAGACTACTCATATAGCAGTCAATGTGGCAACACTGAAAGGTTTCCATTAACACAGACGGTTAGATAAACAGTTGATTGATATTGAGTATTAATATTTATTGAGTACTGTTTCTACGTGAAACGTAATCGTAAAGTGAATTTTTGTTGTGCGTTATAAAAATGAGTGACATCAATTATTGTTGTACAATCAAGTTTTGTGTTAAACTCTGGCACAATGCTACTGACAATTTACAAAATTGACAAAGACGTATGGAGATGAAGCTTTCCAGATGGTTTAAGCATTTTCAGATGACCGGGAATCAATTAAGGGTGATCCACGCTCTGGAAGACCATCAACGTCAAGAAGTAACGACAGTGTTGATCGGGTCAGGGACTTGGTGCGGTCTGACCGTCGATTAACCGTCAGAATCATCACAGAACAATTAAATTTGAACCACACTACAGTTTATAAAATTTTGACAAACGAATTGAGAATGAGAAAGTTCTGTGCGAAATTGGTCCCAAAAACTAACTCTTCAACTGAAAGACAACAGGAGGGAAGTGGGGCTGTTGTTCCGCAGCCCTCTTATTCACCTGACTTGATACCCTGTGACTACTTTCTCTTCCCGAGATTAAAAAAACATCTCAAAGGACACCATTTTGGGACGATAGACAACATTAAAAAAATGTAACCGACCAGTTGAAGGAGATTCCAGTTTCTGAGTGCCATCACTGCTATTAAAAGTGAAAAACCGTCTAAAGAGCTATGTGGCTTCCCAAGGGAATTACTTTGAAGGCCATAGAATCTAGATATAGTTTGATTGTAAATAATAGGTTTTACTGAATTAGTCTCATAACTTAATTTACAGACCTCGTATTTTCACATTTTATTATTTTAGATAGAAGTACTGTCATTCCTACCTTCCTTTCTATTTTTCCTTCGCAATTGATATTTGAGCTTCCTTCTCTTCTTCTTCGCTTGAGATAATAGACATGCATGGCTGTTACATGTACCATCTTCCTCTAAACTCACAATTTAGTGATTTAACGTATAATCGATTTCTATCAATTCTATGAGTGTATTATTTATATTTTCGCCTTTTTCCATATTCTTTCGTTAATGCTAAGTTCATTTAGTTTATTTCGTAAATCGTTAAAACATGTTTCAAGCCAAAATGTAGCTTTAACTTTGTTTAATCTTTACTTTTGTTTGAGCTCCCAATTATGAAGGAACCTAACTTTTATCACTATGTTTCTATGTGATACTAAGAGTTTCCTATTCTATTTGCGACAATCAGGTTGCATTGCTTCTTCTTCTTCTTCTTCTTCTCCACGTCAATGTATAGGCTTACAGACTGTTCCGCCTTCACTGAAGCCATCTCTTCCTTGGTCAACCTATATCTGTCTTCCTTGAGGTCTGTATCGTATTACTTGTTTACGTAGTCTCGTATCTTCCATTCTCTCGATATGCTGCATCCATTTATTTGTCCTTTCCTTATTCTGCTGGCCCAAAAGAATATACATTTAACTCAGTTCTTACATCTTCGTTTCGTATTTGATCTCTAAGGGTGCAACCTTAGGTTGTATTTAGATTGGTTAATTATTAAACCGATCCCTCAGTGCTAGACCTGTAAGACAGTGAACGTCAGAAGGGTAACTTTAATGTTCGTAACGTCAACTGTAAGGGGAACGCCACGTTGCTTTGTTTGTCTCCAATTACGTGAAGTGCCGCGCGACAAACAGTGGAGTAACAATTGTTGCTGCCACGAGACCTGTCCAAACACGCCGACTGTACACTACGCTGACGAATACACAACTGTAAGGGGAACGTCACGTTACTTTGTTTGTCCCCAATTACGTGAAGTGCCGCGCGACAAACAGTGGAGTAACAATTGTTGCTGCCACGAGACCTGTCCAAACACGCCGACTGTACACTACGCTGACGAATACACAACTGTAAGGGGAACGTCACGTTGCTTTGTTTGTCCCCAATTACGTGAAGTGCCGCGCGACAAACAGTGGAGTAGCAATTGTTGCTGCCACGACACCTGTCCAAACACGCCGACTGTACACTACGCTGACGAATACACAACTGTAAGGGCAACGTCACGTTGCTTTGTTTGTCCCCAATTACGTGAAGTGTCGCGCGACAAACAGTGGAGTAACAATTGTTGTTGCACACGAGACCTGTCCAAACACGCCGACTGTACACTACGCTGACGAATACACAACTGTAAGGGGAACGTCACGTTGCTTTGTTTGTCCCCAATTACGTGAAGTGCCGCGCGACAAACAGTGGAGTAACAATTGTTGCTGCACACGAGACCTGTCCAAACACGCCTACTGTACACTACGCTGACGAATACACAACTGTAAGGGCAACGTCACGTTGCTTTGTTTGTCCCCAATTACGTGAAGTGCCGCGCGACAAACAGTGGAGTAACAATTGTTGCTGCCACGAGACCTGTCCAAACACGCCGACTGTACACTACGCTGACGAATACACAGGCGCTAGTAACTTTTCAATTTTTGTCAGCTAATAAAAATCAAAGTTATTCAATTTTACACTGACTCTTAGTATACAGGTCAAACATTCAATCTCTTCAAATCAGTTGGTAGTAAATTATCAAAGAAATTGAAAACTTTTTTGCAGGGATTCAGTTACCTATGAATGCCATTTGGAATAGAGATTAGCCTATCTGACTTAGATCAATCGATTTTGCAAGAAAAGAAAGAACAAAAATAAAGTTCATTCTTTAAATTATTTTTAACAAGTAACTGCGACGTAAACAACGAGATATTAACTAATTTTGGTATTCAATATTTTTGGCGTAAATTTAGTAACTGAAAACAGTCGTTGTGGTACTTGTTTATTTATACTGTGTATGTATACTGTACTTGGATGTACGATGTATAAAATATAAGAAATGTTCTTCTTCTTTCCTCCTCCTTCTCCTCCTAACTCTTATCTTCCTCCACCTCCTCATCTACCTTTTTCTCCTTCTCCTCCCCTCTCTTCCCTCTTGTATTCTTTATCTCTCCTCCTCCCCTTCCTCCTTCTCTTTCTCCTGATCCCCTTTTCTACCTCCTCGTATCCACCTACTTTTCTTTTTCCTCTTTTCTTTTTTTCCGTCTCCTCGTCCTCTCTCTCTGTATCCTGTATTCTTCCCCCGCTCCCTATTCCACCTTCTTCTTCTTCCTCTTGTGTTCTTCTATTTATAACCTGAATATGAATATCGGTATAGGCGTGATTGCCAGATTCATGAGCCTTTTCTTAAAGTATCGTATCCTTTTTACAGTTGTTCTATCACAGAACCTGTTTCCATTGTATGCGTTTCTTTCTAATCCCATATGGTCCCCTATACCTGTGAGAGACTCTGTAACACACGCACTACGGGTATATGGGGGGAGAGTACAAATCAGTCGAAAGACTGATGATTCAATAATAATAATAATGGTCACATTATGTCGCTAATCGTCCAATTCTATGGTACGCGTAGAGTGCAGGCAGGTTTTCGGTTTCCGACAATCGGAGCCGACCCGCGCGACAGAGAGTCACCTGTGTTTAGACGAGGTCGCAGCAGGCACTGGTGCACACGCGCAAGTAGTCTGACTCAGACAGTTTACCGGAATGAAATCATCGCCGAGTCGGAGCGTTCCGCATGTGTTTCATTCGTTTGAGTTACGTTCCTTTCTTTCTTAGTGGATACGGAAACACTGATATTCAAAGTTTTAATGAAACCTGAAATTTGGGGCAAAAGACTCTGGGAATATTTCAACCGCGTCGTTATAGATGCCTGTTGACAAGGTATATAAGAGGAAATCGGTGTTGCAGTTATATTGATAGAGATTAATTTCATGGATATCACTTCTGCCTAGTTCCAGTTTTAAGCTAAACGTTCTGAAGCTAAACCTTCTATGCATTTGACCACTTCTTTATTCTAAACATTTTCGTACAGTCTTACAACACTCAGAATTCATTCTCCCTGTTATAGCACTTGCCGGAATAACATAGCTTCTTCACTGCTTAACTCCAGGACTGTGACTGAGTCTGCACTGTGTCGGCGCCTATAATCTTCCTTCGCCATACTACCCGGCAACCTGTGCTTGTCGGCGCCCGTTATTGGAATCTGACCACCTGCCTGCACTCTACGCGTACCCCTATGCTTAATTAAGTCACTGAGCTACCGGGTACTTCCTTCTGCTGAAACTTTACTACATATTGTGTTTTACAGGAAAACATTTACATCACGTATGGAATACGATGTACCCGGCACAGTAGGCCTACAAACAGTTTCATATTACGCCACACAGTATTTAAGGCAGTTAAGTCTACACAACATTAGCTAATGCCACCCTTCAGACAGATAAATAAAATCTTTCTAATCGCTGGAGTGGATCACCGCAATGACAAACGTATTGGAACGAGAAGCCAGAACATTCTCCACCTAGTGTGGCAGTCAAGGCCGCGTTCAAGTATGTTCCAAATTCTTCTAAAGCACACTTGAAATACGCATTAGCGTCAGCAATTGAGTTGAGGATGGAAAATTTCTAGAAGGCGTGCGCGACCTATAAAAAGCCATAGCAGCCGGCCTGTCAGTTTAGTTTGTAGCGAAGTGTTGTTGTGTTCTAATTAGTGCGGAGTTCTTTATAGTTGACATTATTATTGCGTGTGGACAAATTTAACTGATTGTGTTGTACGAGTTGATTACAAAAGATAAATTGTGATAATTAAAACTGGTTATTGGTGACTTAATTGGTGTATTGTACTTTGCTCAAGTACACATTAACTCAAGCAATAATAAAGATGTCAAATTTCTGTGATAAAACACTTTCAGCGGGAAAACCGCTAGCAGCTAAATGTATCGAAGGCAGTGAAGCTAGTTTTCACAGCCTACTTGTTAAAAAACCTAGGACAAAATTCACAAAGAAATTTAAAAAAATTGCTTAAAAGCTTACCGCGAAAATAAAGGTTCGTGTAATTTACATAACGTACTACATACAGGTTTGGAAGTACACAAACGCAAACAAAAGAAACTCTACCGTTATTTGACTCAGTGTAATTAACTTCTACCATTAGCCAGTAACGCGTTACGACCAAACCTTCTGTATAATTTATAAAACGTTTTTGCCCTGTCAGCTCCACGCCTGTGGCAGTAGTAGTAAAGCTGGGAAAGTTTGAACCGACTGCAACGAACTCTTCTGTCCTGTGTTTTATGTGTACAGCAAGAAGTGGGTAATAATAGAGATGGGTCACACAGTGATATAGTTGTGGTCAAGATTGTGAGAGTGGAGGTGCGCAAATAAGGTTTCATCTTTATATTCTCTTGTTTTGGAGACTGAAGATAATTACAATTGTTATCTTTTTCTATGGCGCCACAGTTAGGGGTCGAACCTTTTAGCCTCCATAAATCATCCACCTCCATTTCCCTGTCCGATGTCCATCGTTTTTTAAGTAAAGTATCCAATCCACTTTAAAGTAAATCCAATCCACTTTATTTTAAAGTAAAGTAAAGTAAAGAATCCAATCCACTGCGTCAATCCAGCGATGCGAGAATCAGCAAGCTACTATCTTGTAGCGTACACTTTGAGTGGGATACAACACAAACACAATAGCCTATGAGTGCAGTGGAGGATCAATAATTGGTACGACACAGTTTACTGTATTACAAGAGCTTATTACAAAGGTAAACATTGTGTGGCTGCCTGAATATGCACTTCAGTGTTGCTACACTCAATATTATATGCTGCTCCAGTTAACAAAGCTCATGACCTACATTGCTGAAGCTTTCATACTCTCGAATGAATTTGGGGCGTGCGTTTAAACTGATGTGCTGTGGACAGTGCGACGCCTGGAGAACTGTATACTACCCCGAATAGTAGTTAGGAAAGGCACCGCTAGACGTCATTATCGCATCCTTCATTCTGAAAATTTCTTCTATGGCGTCACAGTTCGTAGTCGAACCTTAGCCTCCATAATCATCCGCCTCCAGTTTCCCCTTGGAGGATTATGTCCTCGATGTCCATCGTTTTATTTTAAGTAAAGTATCAGCATCCCTCGCCACTGCGTCAATCCAGCGTTTTTTGGGTCTTCCGACAGTCCTTCTACCATCGATTTGACTAAACAGTACCTTCCTACGTATTGGGTGCCTTCCGTCCTAATGATGTGTCCTGCCCATTGCAAATCTATGCAGTCGGATGGTGGTGCCTTTATACAGCTTGTATAGTTCCTCATTGTGACGCGTTCTCCATATCCCATTTACTTGGATTGGTCCATATATACTCTCGTAAAAATTCTCCTTTCAAAAGTATTGACTATGTTAGCGGCTTGTTTGTTCAGAGCCCAAGTCTCACTGCCACATGTTATCACCGGTCTAATCGTAGGCCTAACTTTATATAATATGACCTTGGAGTGATGATGGTGGATATTACTTATCTTGAATATAGTTGTCAACGAAGCATATGCTTTATTTGATTATAATTGTTATACAACATCAAAAATATATAACTTACAATGTTGGTGAGACTGAGTGGCAGAGTTGGAGTTGGAGCAAATGGCCATGTAGTTTACGGCCACAAACAGCGTTTTCCTCACATGGCCATCGCGCAAAGTGTGCTTACTGTGGGATCGTGAGGAACTACTTCTGCAGAAAGGGGATTCTTCCCTTGCACGTTGTTGTGAGAACAAATTGGTTGGTTTCTAAATTTTAATTTATTAAAGCGTTGGCGGATGGTAGATTTAAGGGTTAAAAAATAACTTCTCTTGTATTTACAGAGGATTTTTTAAAATTACTAATTTGATCTAATTTCAATTAATAAAGTTGTGTTAGTGGATTGTAATCACAAACAGAATTAACACTAATCTTGTTATTTAAATTAGCAGTCTCCGTAACTCCAACTTCGTCGTGCTAATTTGCCAAACTGCTAAGTGCCATGTTCTGGACTAGGCCTTTAAGTGTTTCCACCATTTGTGGAAACAAATGTCGTGATTTAGGACATGAAAATGTTGGAAACACTGAAAGACCTCGTCCATAACATGGCACTTAGCAGTTTAGCAAATTAGCACGACGAAGTTGGAGAATTAACACTGTTGCTCACCACTATAGATTATAGTCCGATTAGCATCTTCAAGCTTCACAGTTCACAATCAGATTTCCGATCTGATGATGAGCTGTGAAGCTTGAAAGCGGTAATCGAAATAACCTTTCTTTAGTGGTGTGCAACAGTGTTAATTCTGTTTGAAAAGTTTATCTAAATTTAGTAGTAAATAATACTCTTTTATCATGAGCAAAAGAAATACAATATTAGGAATAATAATTTTGAAAATTACATAAACTACTTGAACTTAATATTTTAATATTTTCAATATAAGCATAAAACGTCTGCCACAGTTATTTTGTACTTAATATTTTATTACTTGCATATACTTTAGAACATAATTTAATTGTATAAGAGTGTCCACCTTTTTAAGCTTTAAATATTTAAATTATTTTCCTTCCAGTTTGTTGTTTGCTCGAGGCTTAACGCACACATACCATGTCTTGAACTCTTCCCATGAACAGCCATTTAATCCTTCGGTAAATTCTTCTTTATTAACTGCTTTTCCTAACTTTTGGCTTTTCCTTCCGTGTGTATTTTAGTTATCCATAGGCTGTTAGGAAGGTAAGAAGGGATGGGTGTCTTGGGTCTAATACTTCTACACGTGTATGACACGTAGCCTATCTACCCGTGAGAAGTTTTCTGAGTATTCTCGCTGATGGAAGATTCCAGTTATTTTATTATTTTTTCTACTAATATTATTTTCCGGAGTTCAGCGGACCAAGCGTACCATTGTATATACGTATTATGTATTTGGTTTTCAATTTTGGGCATTTGACACTTTCTTCTTTCTAAAAATTTTCTTACAGGCTTACAACGCTCTGTATTTATTTTCCCTGATAGAACACTTGCCGGGAGTACCAGGTTTTGACACTGTTTTAATAAACTCATTAAAATGTTTATGTAAAATTATTGTGAATGTCTTATTTTTCACTTCCGATTATAATGAATTAGGTCTAAATTCTGGCGTGGGTACAATGTGACCAGTCATGTGGGTGATAATGGTGATGCATGAACAGGATTTTTTTAAATTTTAGAATATATTCTTAATTGTCTACACGCTTGTCGAAGTTGTGACACTTGCTCTGAATGACATTTGTTCGGAGACTGAATGTAGTGACACTTGCTCGGAGAAACAATGGTTGTAGGAAATGCATAATTATTCCAGGAATTGTAGTATGGTATTAAGCAGTTACATTTGCACAGAAGCCAGCGATGAGTTTTAAAAACTGTTTCCTGATCAACCTGTCTACATAAGCTCAACAAAGAGTCCTTTATTTCACTAACAGTTAATTTAAAAAAAAAAGTTCATATTGACGACATTCAACTAATCATTTAGAAACAACTTAAGGTTGTAGTTCGTTTAGTTAGCCTGACCAAATTCTCTGTGTCTAAGTCCCCGATATTGTATATTTTTATTGATATTATTAATTATATTAATTAAAATTAAATATAACTAATTATAATATTTATATTATGTTGGATTATAATTGTATAATTTAGTTAATTTTATGCATTGTTTTATTAGAATTATTAGTGTTAACATTAAACGCATCATTATTATTTGTTATTATTATTATTATGATTTCATTTCTGCTATTATATAATGTTGTTATTATGCATATTATGAGCCTAAACACCCCCCCCCCACACACACACACACACACAATATTTGTCCAATTTTGATATTGAAGGCTTCACCCATCAGTATTTTTCAGGTGAACCAGCGATTTTTAGAATATGTGTTTTTCCAGAAACATTCCTATAAATTACTACCAATCGATTTGAAAATTGGAAACTTGAAGAAGCCTGACTTATATACTAACTTCTAACCTGCTTCTATCGTCAAACCACTTAATTTACAAAAAATATTATTTTTCCATGTTGTGATATCGTGAAATTGTTGTTTATTAATATATACCTTTTACCATTTTTCATTAATTCTCTTTCACTTTACTTGCTGATCAACGCACTCCGAAAAGACGGTGAGTAGTACGGTCACATATTTGACTGAATATTCATCAATCTTGAAGAAAAGAAGAGAAGAACTGTTTTGTGAACATAATCAACTAATTTCTAAAGCTTTTAAAAAATTTGAAGTTTTTTTTTTTTTTTTTTTTTTTTTTTTTGAAAACTTCAAATTTAGCTTTCATCCACGAATTGCAGTAAATAAACATATCTGAAAAAGCCATATAAATTGTAAATATTGTGCAGTAAACAAATTGTAAATATTGTATAAATGTTTCTTGGCTTTGTGTATCAAACTATTAAAAAGCAACAAAAAGAATTAAAAAAAAACGCAAAAAAAGATTTCCGGGCACTATAAAAGACTACCTTTCCATGGTGTTCTCGGGAAACGGTTCACTGTAGCTAAATATCTCCTTAAAAATAATAATAAAACAATAAATTGTTCATATAAAAATCTAGCACAAATCTTTCTCCACTGTGTATTCTTATAGTCGGTGTATTCTCGTAGTTAATAAATGTAAACAATTATAATTTAAACTGATAATACAGACCGTCGTACTAAAATATCGCAGATAAAGAAGCATGCACACCTAGAATATACATTATCATTATATCATTATCATTAGTATCATTATATACACATTTGTGGAAAAATCAGACTCCCCCGTTGTTTGGCCAGTAAGGTTATCAGGCCATGGTCCGCAGTTGTTGCTAATAGTCTCTATCTCGTCTCTCAGGTGAATTACAGCGGACATCGTTCCAATTTTAGATACTGATGATGGCGTCCGATGGTGAGGCCGAAACGTTTGTCAGCGGCATCAGCTGTGAACTACGGCCTAACAGCGCGCAGCTGATAATAGAAATTTCAACAATGTCGAAGCCGGGTGTGAAAGTGTAAGAGCTTGCACATTGTGACGGCATTACACAACATTCTACTTGTTTCTCGGCTATTCCAGCGGAGTCCGGCTGTAGTGAGTGTGTGCGTACATATGGGTGCTACTTTGAGATGAAGGACACGTAAGTGACACTTGTCACGCGTCCGTAACCGAGACTGCTCCAGACTACCGGTCCGCGCGCACTGTGTTCAAGGCGGCAAGCAATTACGCTCTAGTGTTTTCTAGTAGCGTTGACGCGTAATATGGATCGTTCTGGAATCTCATCGGGGTATAAATACAAGAATTCAGCGACGCTTTGTTTCAGTTTAAGTGACGATTTATTCAGGTGAGCTTCGAGTTTACTTCGGGCGATTACTCTGTGCGTTCAAGTGGTTATTAGTGAAAAGTGATTATTGTGCGCGACTCGGTTAGTTGACGTTATTATTGGTGTGGACAAATTAACTTGAATTATTGTACGAGTATAATCTTGTTGAATAGCGTGTTGATTACAAACTGTTGATTGTGATAATTAAAGCTGGTTTTTAGTGACTTAATTGGTGTCTTGTATTTTGTTTTCAACTGTACCATACGACGATCAGTTAGACCGTCGTAACAATATAAGCTCTGTAATGTTATCTACACGCGGGTATGTGCGCTCACTCGCGTGTGTGTTAAACGTATCTAGTAATTACATTTTTATATTTAAAAGTAAATTAGACGGTGTTTTGCAGCTTACAGTCCCTGCTTGGGGTAGTAACAAGTGTGGCGCTTCGTGGGACAAAAACATTACACAAATTACCCACTGTTTGGGCGTCGCGTCGTCGTAACGTGTTCATAGATAATGGTGAGCGTTAATTGCCGACCCAAATAGTAGCACCTGTTTTATAGTGCCAAATTTGCAAGCCTATTGAAAGTGCAATTTCGTTTTACGCATTAAACGAGAGCTGTTCTTTTCAAACATTGTTGTACAGGTATTTATTTTAAACCTATAACGTTTGGCTAGAGTGATTCATACTTGACATTTGTTTTCCTTTTAACATTTCCTGTGCGGACGAACAATAACCATATTGTTACGACTGTCTCACTGATCTTCAGTGGAAAACCAAATCACCAGCTTCAATTATCACCACTAATAATTTTTAACCAACAAGTTATTCAACAAGATTATATTCGTACAATAATTCCAGTTAGATTTGTACTCACGTAATAATAATGTCAAATATTAGAATTCCAAACTAACTATAACACAATAAAACTTCACCGCACTTGAATAAATCGCCACTCGATCCCCACGAAAAAAAATCGCTCAACACAATAGATCTGCTAAAGCCAGCCTTAGGTTGCACAGAGGTCCCGAATAGCTTTCCTTCCTAACTGTACGCCAGCTAATGCGTATTTCAAGTGTCTCCAGAGTACTTTGGAACGTACTTAAGCGAGGCCTTGACTGAGGCTACACCTGCCCGACAAGGAGAGGGACGGGTGGAGGACGTTATAGGTTGTTCGATATGGTTCCCGTTACAATATTCTGTCTTCTTCAGCCAAACTGTACTAGAACTCAGAACTGCATTTTCCTGCGTTATTCTGTCTGTTGTAATACATACAGTTTGTTTTCAAACGGAAAATGATTCTATTCATTAAATTGAAGGAAAACTTTCCAACAATGAAATATCGAAAAATATTTCGTTTCCCGTCTGTATGTCTGAATTGTGTTTTAAAAAAATGTAATGATAATTACTACCGAACGAAAGGAGATGTAGAATTGAAATTTAGCACACACGGTACATTTACCATTTATTATATGTCCAAAACAAAAATTACCTTACAAATTTTCAAAATGGCGGTTAAATGAAATTTTTAATTTTAACTTTCACAGATATCAGTACTTATAAAAAGAAAAGTCTTATTACATAAATGATTAGCTATTTATTCTTAATCCAATGATATTTTAAAATGGAATTCGGGCAAAAAATAAGGGAGACATTACATTTAATTTATAACAAAACATTTGGCCTATTTACCTTCTAGTTTGGCCTGAAGATGTTAATACCATGACACTAACAAAAGTATATTAGGCCTATACAAAGATATCACTAATGGAAAAATATTCACTAGTAAAATATCTATAGTAAATATTCTGCAGTCATAAAGTACAATATAAATGAATGCTTACACGTTGTCACAGGCCGTCATAGTGATTCGGATTCGTAGGCTTACACGTTGTCACAGGCCGTCATAGTGATTCGGATTCGTAGGCTTACACGTTGTCACAGGCCGTCATAGTGATTCGGGTCGTAGGCTTACACGTTGTCACAGGCCGTCATAGTGATTCGGGTCGTAGGCTTACACGGCCGCAGTCAATGTTGTTAAAATTCGTTCCCGGGCTGTTTGGCCGTAGTCCATTGTTTCTAACTAAAACAGACGTTTCGACAGTACCATCGACTGCCATCATCAGTGTAAAATTTGAGCTACTAACGTAGGGTGGTACACGTTGGGGACCACAGTACCGTGGTTAAGGCTAGCAGTCCCGTCAGCACCACTCATAAATTCTCTAAGTGTCACTATGCAGTCATAAATCAACCACCAGCCAATCGGAAAGAAGAATGTATATTACAGTCCCGCAACACACCATGCCGAAGAGAAATTAGTGAGATGGTTTCACTCCGCTGGTGAAATGAAAGAGATTTCACCAAGCACAAAATCTATTTTTCGGTTTCGCCAGTTAAATTATCTTATTTTATATTTACTGTAAGGAGGCATATATAACTGAATACCTGTTTCCCTCTTTTAAACCGAGTGAAAAAGTTATTATACTCGTTAATTAACTACGGCAGAGAATACGGGAAATATAAACCGCAGGTGTTGGACACAACCCCCGTCCTTGCTACGTGGATCGTAAACAGGAACAACTGTAGATGATTTACGAGACACTTTGCAGCTTGCAACGGACAATATACTAAGGAATAGGGTTCAACGGCGTATTTATAATTTTGTTTTTTTAGTGCTTAATTAAATACTTAAATTCGTAATGACCGTCAATCAATGAATTTTTCTGTGAAGTGTTTGTGAGGATCGGTGAAAAATACGATGCGCGGACGGACTGCACTGGAATAATTTCCTGGGAATTACGTGTGTACTTAGTGTCCGTCACAAGCACAGATTCAGCCGAACAGAAACTAAACTACACTGAACGTAATACAATATGTGAAACTACACACACTGTGGTGGCTTGTGAGCTGTGTTTTAACGATAAACTTGTGTGATTGTTGGAAAATATTTCTGCAACCTTTGTAAAATAAGTGAAGTAAATTTAAACAATTTAACGAATTTTAATTAGCAGTGTATGTGAGTTCTGACAGCTAAAAATTTTATCAGTTACAGATAAAAATAAAGAGAACGTTTATAACAAGATGAATTTCTAATATTTAGATGGAGCTAGAAAGGGAGGTACTTTATCAAAGACAAAGTGCGTGTATCGAGGGACAGACGCCAGAAGTTAAAAAATTCAGTGTCGAGTGGCGAGTCGACTGATCTAACGTGTAAAAGGTTGCTCGTTTTGGAGTAAGAGAGATTTTGCTATAAAGAATTAAGACTGAAATAAGAGTGAACAGATAATGACATGAGGCGGCGGCATAGTAGTGTTTGTATATATTTTATATAAGAAATTTTAGTATGTAGTGTTTGCATAAGAATTTGATATTTACAATGAACTTAAATAAAATGATATCACATGTGTCATTTCGTTTTATTTTCAGTATACATACGAATACAAGCAACAAATATCTTTTTCAGTGTAACAATATGATGTACGCAATATTTAGTTGAAAAGAAGAATGTGATAATTCTTATATATTTATATTATAATTATATATTATTTTATATTAAGCAGTTATAATAGTTATATTATATATTATATTACAATTAATGTACGCTGTACAATAATTCAATATTTTGCCAATTATAGAATAGCTAAATTACTAAACCGAATTTTGAAACATAAAATCACTTCCAGGCAAATGCAATATGAAAACCAGCATCAAACTCACGGATCAACTAAAAAAACGTTCAGAATAAACAAAGATACAAAATTATACTCTTTCTGACTCCTAATTCAGTCTTCAGCTAAATTGGTCCCAGACAGAAAGTAAAGATGTCCTTCATTTCCATAACACGTGGTTTTGGTTTTTAAAACGTCCACTACTTCAAAAGCTATCAGGAACGAATACTAAGCTTGCGGATAAGATTTCGAAAGTCATCATCATCATCATCATCATCATCATCATCATCATCATCATCATCATCATCATCATCATCATCATCATCATCATCATCATCTGGAATGATTAAAACCAAGGATGGTTTGTTACGGTCTCAAACAGGCAAAGATTAGAGCTGATCACTCCAGCGCTTCCTCGGATGTCCAACACCTCTCCGTCCCCTTGGCTTATAGTTCCATAGTCGTTTGGTGATGCGGTAGGCACCCATTCGGCAAAGATATTCCCACCAATTCAGCCGATACTGGGCAATCCTGTCGACTATACTCATAATATCCAGTTCCTGCCGTATATCTGTATTTCTTCTATGATAATGGAAAGTATACCCTGCCACGTGACTAAGAAATCTCATTTCAGCCGCTTGGATTCGACTGGCTTAAGTCCAATTGTCAGACCCATAAGGAAGTGTGGGAAGGGCCGTCACGTTGTAGAATTTTAGGCGTGTTCCTTTACTAGATTTCGAAGGTTTCTATCAAATTTATAAAATTTGTTCAAGTAAATTAGATATAATTAGCAGTAAAAGCGAACACGTGGATTAGTACAATATGTTAGTCTGCCAGAGGTGCTGAGGACTGTGGACTGAAGCATACGGTGGTCAGTTAAAAGTTCGCGGAGCGACATAAATAGCTTAGCGGTAGAAATCACATTTTTCGTGTGTTGTAAAATTATATTTCATGTAAACACCTGTTAATGTCCAGATCCATCTCTGAACCTATTCAACGTTTACCACCTGTTCGAAATTTACATGTTTTGATAAATGGACAAAATCAAACTTCTACTGTAATTGTTAGAAAAGGTCTACTGCCAATGAAAATTAACAAGAATATTGTTTATGTGTTAAGAGCTGATGTGCCTTCAACAACAATGCTTTGTAAGTGAGTACTCGAATCTAAAGAAGGTCGTGTGAGCACTGAGGATGGTCCTGCAATGGACGCTGAAACAGTGCAACAACTCTTGATACCATCAAACAAATTTTATTCACGATGTTGGAAGACCGGCGATTAAAAGTGGATGACATTTTTCAGCCAATAAGCATCACACATGAGTGTCTGTGTACATTGTTCAGCCAATAAGCATCACACATGAGTGTCTGTGTCGTATTTTAATTCAAGAATTCGGTGTGGAAACTCCTTGTTCAAGGTGGAATTGCAGTCGTCCACCGCTGGGATCACCTTCAATGCTCGTACGACCGGTTTGACACTCGAATACCCACTTGAAAACCATTGTTGAAGGTGCAACATTTTCTAACACATTTACCATTTTGTTGTGAATTTTCATTGGCGCTGGAACTTTTTTTTACAAAGACTTCTTGATTTTGTCCATTTTTTAAAACAGGCGTGACACGTAAAGCTGATAAACAGTGAATAAATCGACATATGTATTTCTAAATCAAGAGGCGTTTATACGAAATATGAATCTTACAACACATGAAAAATGTTAGTTGTACAGGTAAGTATAGATGTCGCTCCGCAAACGTTGCAACTGGCCCTCGTATGTTCCGACCGAACTAAGTCTAAACTAGTTTAAAAATGACGAATGATACCTGCCGCACATTAAAAGAGAATCAAATAATTGTTTGCATGCGTTCCTGAATTGTTAAGTACTCAAGGTTTGTTGATTGTGGTGAAGATCGGTTAAGGGAAAGGGGTAGTTTACCTGCAACACTTTATGTTTTAACAAGGTAATTTTTTCTATGACGAACGATAACTGCCGCACATTCAAACAGAATCAAATATTTTTTTGTGTACGTTCATGAATTGTAGAAAACTCAAGGCCTGTAGATTTTGGTGAAGATCGGTTACGGGGAAAGGGCAGTTTACCTGCAACATTTTATGTTTTAACAAGAGTAAAGTACTTAATTTTGATAAATAAAGTATCCTGATAAGAAGATCATAATAATCCACTGTAGAAACGTAGATGAAATATCTATAAATGAAGAGGCTAGTTGGACGGGGTTGGGGTAATTTTCTATAAATGAAAATGATAGTTGAAAGGGGTGTAGATAATTTTTATTTATGTCATGTGTACTACGTTATCGGCAACAAAGAAGTAGTTTGTTGTTAAAATTCCTTCCTGGGCTGTTTGGGCTTGATCCAATGTTTTCTACAAAACCAGACGTTTCGGCAGTGCTATCGGCTACCATCAGCAGTAAAAATTGAGTGCACTACCGTGAGGTGGTATACGTTAGTGATCACAGTACTGTGGTTAAGGCTAAAGAAAGAAGTAGTTTCTATGGAAATAGTTCATAACGAAAAGTATTTTAAATATAAATCTTAGAACATGGAAGTCATGTATGGTTCTCCATACCGATATTTATTTATAGGTAACCTAAACATTGTTGACTAAGTTAACTCCTTTTGAAATATTTTGTATACACTGGATAAACTTAACAGTGAAGTCGCGTGAATCTAAAATAAAATATTGATGTTACTGCACCATTGTGGCAGGGGGGGGAAAGAGCGCCAGAGGATTTCCGGCGGTTGAATGTAGGTCACACCGTGCAGTATCAGGTAAACTTTAATAATACTTACTGGTCATACACATCGGTCACATAAAGTTAAATTGAATCACTTTGTCCACCAGTGTCGCAAAGAGGGCAACAAACAACCGCGCGCGCCAAGTCTCAAGAGTCTTATTGTCGTCGTATTGTTCCCGTTCAAAGTTACAATTTGTACCGTGCCACAACTTCACAAACACTGCCCATACTTTTTGTTTTATTTATTTTGTTTTATTAATTTTAAAGTTAGGTATGATACGATGTGCCATTCATTAAGTTCTGTGACAATTAATAAGTTGAGAGTTATTGCCTAATGCAATAACGTGTTATAACCCCGATAGTCATTCCTGAACAGTAAGCTGGGCCGACCTACTGCATGAATTACCCCCATTTACAAGTATAGCTAAGTTATCTAAAGAGAAGAGATTGACACGACACTATAACAATTCACTGTCTCACTTACATATTATCTCCTTCTCTGTCACATGCACGCTTCCGTTTTTCTCGCCAGTCTTGTTGCAGTCGATGTTCACACTATGAAACGCTGTACAATACTGTTGTGCGTATGTGTGAAATAAATGGAAATTGTGTTAGCCTCGCCACGAGGTGTTTGTACAATGCTCATCTCTAAGCCACTGTTCAATTTCTATCGTCAGGTTTCTACCTGCTTGTCGTAAAGTAGTTAGGATTCTGTGAATAGCAAGTCTATGGGTAGACTTTGTCAGACGTGCACACAGGAGTTTGGGATTTTAGGTTATTTTTTCAATATTTTGAGAGGAAATGTTGCTGAAAAAAAAATTTTAAATAACCTAAGTTACGTTTTAAAAATTGAAATGCATATATTGAGCTTTTGTCCGAAATATTGTATACGATCTGGAAGACACTTTTGATTAGCTTTTAAATGAATATGAAGTATGGGTAGCTTGCACCGTTCCCTAAATGAATATCGGTAAACGGGTAAGTTTTGTTTTTCAACGTTTGGTTGGTATCATTGTGACAGCCTGGTCAGTCGGTTAGCCCAAACTATAACTAACGCATGTCATTGGTAGTGACGGAGTGTGATCTACTGCATGCATTTTCTTCTAGTCCTCCAATGTTTATTTATAACAAACGCATTTCGGTGATACTGGCGGAGTGTGTTAATTTCATTTGTGTGCATCTAGTTCTAGTCTTTTGTGTTACGTTTTGTGTTTGAAATCCTTTAAACAGATTAATAAAGATTTGCTGAGTATTAATAGCTGTAATGTTTTATTTTATTGCAATGTTGAGCACAAGAAAGATTGTTGTGTAACTTGTACATATTTTTCCTTTAGTAGTTGTTCAATTTCAAATTTAAAAAAAAATTAGAATACGTTTTTTATTTTCTGTTTCTTGTATTTTAATCCTCTTTTCAGTGTTTCACAATAGCGTTTAAAATTAGAAAGGTTTTTACAAAATAAATTTTATTGAGTGTCTAAGAGTTTGAAACTCGAATACTGAGCATATTCATTAGTTTAATTGGACCATTTCTTAAGATTAGTTAGTTCATAGAAATTTTTAAGTATACAAAAATATTATTCTTATATATTACAATGAAAAACTGTTCATAATAAAACATCTGTTATTTCAATTAAAAATCAGCATTATCTTAACTACATATGAATATAACAATAAAATAATATCTGAAGGCAATTTAATGAGGTGAAAAACCAAAGAAGAAAATTTGAGGGCGATAAGGAGATTTTTCAGGGGACTTGCGCCATTGCCTGGGGGGGGGGCATTTTAAAACTCGCTAACTAATTCGGTAGGTAGCACGCAGTTCAGTTTCTTGATTCTCTCACTCATCGTCTTGTTCCCAGATCTCATCTCATAGCTTCGTTTGGTACATACCCTTATTTTTCTCAGGACTTTAGCTTTGGAGTCTTCTGATTACGTCAGTGACAGAGTTATGTGTTGAACCCCACAATTGCAAGCCACATGTCTGTACAAATTAAAATTTTTTTTTTTGCTCTTGATTCAAAATATGTGAAAATATATTTTACAAATTCTTTGAGTTTAAAATTTTTTTGAATAAACCGACCTGAAGTATACTTTAAAAACCACGGCTGATTTCAAAATATCCTTTGTTGATTAACCGTTATTAAAATTAAAAGTAACAATGCTTTAATTCTAAATGTGTATTCTAAATAGAATTTGTAAAAATGAGCCTACTCAAAGGTATTTTGAAAAAAAAAGGTTTGTTACCTTATTGCTCTTTAATTTAAGGATGTTTTGTCAGTAGAGGGAAAATGAGGATTCAAAGCCACAAAGGAATGCCGCCTTCTTAAAAAACAATAAAAAACACTAAAAAACATGATCTAAGAGATGACGCCGCCACCGCTGGACCCGCAGCATCCCAATGGACCACAGCACCGCGAATTTCCGCGAATAAATTTTTTTTTTAATTTGGTTTTTTTATTTTTTTAATTAAATTGATTTGCATATCAAGGGGGTGGGATGAGGTTCAATGGACCACCAGCATCCGTGAATAATGCAGTACAAAATCACGTAACGGTCTCGAAAAATCGGCAGGTGCAGTTACGTGAAAGTTCTACACGTTTCTCGGCTAATTGAACAGGTTCAGTGTCTGTGTCAAGGCCGTGCAGTTAAGTACCCTCTACAATGTTCGAGTGCTTTTTAACTAAGAAAATTATCCCGGCACTCCGCCAAAAGACTGGATAATTATTCTGGAACATATGCAGGCTGTATATATAAGCAGCAGCTGCCGGCTTAGTGAGTTAGTACACATGGCGATATTGTAGAGTACCGATCAAGTGAGTGTGGAAAGTGATTACTGTTGTTATAATTAGTGCGGAACTCTTAATAGTTGGCAGTATTATACGGGTGTCCACGTCATGACTCCTCAGGTCTAATATTTCTATGGTTTATAAAGATCGCCGTCTTCACACAGAGAAACTAGCAGTATCTTGAGTTTAATCCGAAAAAGTAACAAGATTTAATTTCTGGATTTTTACATTAAAAAAACGAACATTAAAACGAACTATAAGTTGTTTAAAACATTTTTGGGACAAAAGTAGAGGGAAAATGAGGATTCAAAGCCACAAAGGAATGCCGCCTTCTTAAAAAACAATAAAAAACACTAAAAAACATGATCTAAGAGATGACGCCGCCACCGCTGGACCCGCAGCATCCCAATGGACCACAGCACCGCGAATTTCCGCGAATAAATTTTTTTTTTAATTTGGTTTTTTTATTTTTTTAATTAAATTGATTTGCATATCAAGGGGGTGGGATGAGGTTCAATGGACCACCAGCATCCGTGAATATAATTTTTTATTTTTTTAAGAAAGCTGATTTGCATATCAGTGGGTGGTGTTGGGTGGGTGGTTTTTTTATTTCATATCAGTGGGTGGGGGTGGTTCCAACTCGATGCATTATAGTGTATATTAAAATATATGATCAGGTGTACCAACCTTTGCATGAGTTCAAATTTGTCGTGTGTTATAATGTATATTAAATCTATATGATCAGGTATACCAACCTCTGTATTATTATTATAGTGTATAGATATTTTATATGAGCAGGTTTGTCAACATTTTCTGTGGCGGGGGGAGGGAAATTCAAATATGTGTTATATAGTGTATATATTAAAATATATGATCAGGGTTACCAATCTTACATTATTGTGTGTGTGTATAGAGCAGATCTGCCAACATTTTTTTCTCTTCTGTGGTGGGAAATTCAAACTATATGATCATAATTGTTACTCTCTCTCGCTCTCTCACATTTGAATGTAAGTAAAACTATCTCTCTCTTGTTGTCAAACGTTATGTTCAAACCGTTTTCTCCTCTCCCTCTCTCTCTCTATCTCTCTCTCTCTCTCACTGTGTACATTGAGTAAATAATTTTAGCTCTCTCTCTCTCCCACTCGTTGTGTATGTCTCTCTCTCTCTGTGGTCAGTACCGCGCGCATGTATATGAAATTAGAAAGTTTATATTTATTCGACAAATATTAACGTCCTCTCTCTCTCTCTCTCTCACTCTCACTTGTGTCAACTGTGTCAACAAATAGTAACGTCCTCTCTCTCTCTCTCTCTCTCTCTCTCTCTCTCTCACTCTCACGCGTTTCAACTATGCAAGGTTTCATACTCTTTCTCCTGTCTCTCTCCCGTACATTGAGTAGTCGGTGTGATGAGTAAATAATTTTAGCTCTCTCTCTCGTTGTCAAACGTCGTCTTCATTTTTCATGTATCAAATAATTAATTAATAGTTTATAATGCAGTCAGTGTGATTGATCCTTGTTAGAAATATATATATTTGGCAAATATTAACTATGTATGTGTGTTGTTGTCAATGAACTAAATAATTAATTAATAGTTTTATAATGCAGTCAGTGTGATTGATCCTTGTTAGAAATATATATATATTTGGCAAATATTAACTATGTAAGTGTGTTGTTGTCAATGAACTACTTATCTGTGTGCTGTTACAGATGACAAATCCATACGTTAACGGCGTAGCAATCTGGTACAATACTTCTGTTTAATGGGTACAGTTTACACACGCACATAGGTTCAGTGGTGTATAGCGAAATAAATTAAAATTACACACACACACACACACACACACACACACACACACACACACACACACACACACACACACACACACACACACACACACACACACACACACACACACACACACACACACACACACACACACACACACACACACACACACACACACACACACACACACACACACACACACACACACACACACACACACACACACACACACACACACACACACATGAAAACGGTGGTTGAAATTCATACAAATCTTCTGATGTAACAGTTCACAAAAATAAATTAATTGTACACATGTTCAGAGGTGTAGAGTGAAATAAAATAAAGTCATAATTTGTTTAAATGATTAAATATATTTTAAAATTCTGCTATAAAAAAAAGAAACCACACATTACAAACTAATATTTATAAACACAAAGATCGTTACAATAATGATAATAATACACAAACTTACGTTTACTGCCGACCGAACTGAAGAGTGGAGAGAGAATAACTAACGATATCACAGTGAGAATTCTTTTGTTGTTTTTGTTTTTAACAGGTGGTGTAACGTGGAATTTTAGCAGGTGGGGGAGCAGAGTCGCCGTCGGCAATTAATTTGGCACGTACGCAAGATTTTAATAAAACAATTATCAGTTTTAAACAATAATTTTCGGAAACAACCCCCGACTTAAAAAATATAGTTTACCTTGTGGTATAAAATTCAAACTATTAAATTGTCTCTCTCTCTCTCTCACACACATTTCTGATTACTATACAACTAATTGCATGTATGTTCAGAGGGTTATACCGAAATAAACCATTGTGTGTATTCGCTAAATCCTCCTTTCACTTTCTAATATGACACATGACACTCATTAGCGGTACCACCGCAAGTAATTATGGATTAGAAAGTATTCACTTCCAAAACAAACACCGGCTTTCCCCTACCACCAGAGACCAATATATACTCAACAAATTTAACGATAATTTCTCATTGATTCGCTTGCGTGCACTGATAAATCTATCACGACATTTTTAATAGTTGGAAGACTGTTTGTATTATTGTGCATCTCAGTATACGCAAGTTCCTGTGTGTAGTCAACATACGCTAGTTTTGGTGAGTGAGCATAATTTATTGTATGTACAGATTTTATTTAAACGTAAAAATTATTTGCATTAAAACATTATTTAATACATGTATGTGTATGTTCAAATCACAATTTATGAAATATATTCTTAACGTATTTTTTATATTACACTTCTAATTGAAGATATATATTCGAATTTAATACATGTGTGTGTAAGCGTGCGCGTATGATCAAATTACAATTTTCTGAATATATTCTTAACGTACTTTTACTCTTAACGCACTTCTAATTGAAGATATATATTTGAATTTAATACATGTGTGTGTGTGATCAAATTACAATTTTCTGAAATATATTCTTACTGTACCTTTTATATTACACTTCTAATTGAAGATATATATTTTTAGGTATAACTGAATTTTATCGGTTTCACACTGACTGCTTGCGTGCGTTGATAAATCTATCTCAGCAGTTTTTTTTTAATAGTTGAAAGACTGCTTGTATTATTGTGCGTCTCAGTATACACAAGTTCCTGTGTGTGTAGTCAACATACGCTAGTTTGGTGAGCATAATTTATCAAGTGCATTATTTATTGATTTAATACATGTATGTGTATGTGTGTGTGTGTGTGTGTGTGTGTGAGTGTGTGTGTGATCAAATTATTATTATTATCTGAAACAGAACAGTATATATAGATTCGAGTGGTATGTAAGACGCTGTTATATGTTACTAAAATCATAGCAAATATTTTCATTCTGAGCATATTTACTGTTTAATAATAATTACAACCCAACGAATGATATATATAGTTTGATGCTTTATAAGTTTGTGTACATTGGTTGTATATTGTAAGCATGAAAGTATTATTTAAATCTGTTATCTGCTTCTGTATGGAAGTCATCTATAAATATCAGGTCAGTGCGACACAACGTAATTGGACCTAACATGATTCATGCCAACGTGTGCGCTCGTTGTGTGTGCGTGTGCGTCTGTGTGTGTTCGTATGTGCGCACGTTGCGTGTTTGGTTACGTTGCGTATGCGTCTGTGTGTGTGTGCGTGTGCACGTCGGATGTGTGATTACGTGTGCGTCTGTGTGTGTTCGTGTGTGCGCGCGAAAATAAACTTAATTTTCTCGATCTATCAAATAGTTGGTCTAAGCGTACATGTATTATGTAAATCATCTCGTTTTCAGTCATCTACGTAAGTGCATTTGAATTATTTGCGCATGCGCATAACAGCTTTTTTAGTACAGTTGCACACATATCGACACTCACTTGCAACAACGTCTTACTTACCACTCGGTCATGTGCTACAAATTGATATATAAAACGTTTAAGATACACTAACATAATACCAGCGTTATAACAGTACCTTTTGTTTTTCAGTATTCATTCATTCTCACTCTCTCTTGAAGATCATGGCTAACCTTCAGCAGGAACGTGGGGAGGAGCAGACTGAACAAGGTAAAAAGTTCAATACCAATTGTCACAGTTAAGAAATTATTTTTTGTAATTATGTAGCGTGCAAACTTGCTGATGCGAATTAACGTTTGAGTCATACTATGTCTATTGGTGTGTATGAAAAATCTCACTCTTAACATCGTTTAGAAATTGACATGTAGATGAAAATTTTTCATGTTCCTTCATAGGTTTGTCACCTTCTTTCCAATCAACTAATTCAATTCCACAACAAAAGCATTTAACTCTATCGTCTACGAATGACATACTATGCCCACAAACATCGACATTTCTAGGGTAGAAGTAGAACCCCGCAAACGCTAACTCGTCGGGGCTGATAAACGTCACTTCCCAATACTTGAGTGATTTTATTCTTTCACTTTCAATACTAAAATCAGGAGTAGCCGACATCTTTACGGTTTGTAATAAACTGACATATTACCCCGACGAGTGTTATTTATTTACTACAAACATGAATTTGTGTACACGTTATTTATCATTCCTATTGGCTAATAATACTCATGTTTCTATTGTTTCAGTTGTGACTAGGTTTTATATCGAGAGGAACAGTAGTGTCCGCCGTCGGATCATGACATAGTATTCGTAATGACCGAGGCACGTCCTTTATTGCTTGAGGATATTCAGGCAGAGCAGGCACGTTTACGCAATATCAAGTGGCATATTGCGTGCAGGATACGTTTTACCAAAACCGTGGTAGATGGTGACAGTGGTGAGGAGAAAGAGGTAACGAAAGACGCCGTCTTCCACGGACGTTGTCGCACGTTGCTCGCGGACGACAGCGACGAGTTGAATTGTCTACTCGATGAATCCTACGATAAAATCTTCAATAGCATATCTAATTTTACCCGTGACGGGAGCGGATGGTCGGTGGATGCTGTACTGAAGCTGGAACTGGTTGTTGGACGGTACCAGCCTCTAGCAGCGTCCTCCTACCTTCCAACCCCGCGAAAACTCTCACACACCAGGGCAGTAGTCAACATCAAGAACCCCCATGATGAAATGTGTTTTCTGTGGTCTGTTCTAGCCCACATACACCCTCAACAACAACATAGAGACCGTGCTTAAAACTACATCCCATTCATAAACACATTAAATATGTCCGGTGTCGAGTACCCTTGTTTCGTTAAGTCCATTTCCAAATTTGAAGCACAGACATCCCAACATTTCTATAAACGTTTTCGGCTATGATATAGAAGACAACATCAGAAATGAATCAAAAAATGAGGTTTACCCTCTGAGAATTACCTCGAATAAGGACAGGTCGCATCACGTTAATCTTTTGCTTCTGACCGATACAAATAGCCGAAAACATTACTGTCTTATCAGTAACATGAATAGATTGTTATCATCCCTAACAAAACACAACAATAAATCATTTTACTGTGACTACTGCCTGCATCGTTTCACCACAGAACATGGTCTGTCCGATCATCTCCCCTACTGCACACCTTACGGCGAGCAGAAAACCAAAATGCCCACGGAGGAGGAGAAGTTTATGTCCTTTAAAAATTACGCGCACTGTCTTAAAGTACCCTTCACCGTCTACGCCGACTTCGAGTCCCTCATCACTCCGCTTCAATCGTGTTCACCTGGTAACAACGTCCCGACGACAGTGCACGAGTTAGGTGAATTCTACTCCGTCGATAGCAGCGGTGCCCGTCAGAAAATAACTTCTCCTCCTGTATCGTCCACATCATACGAAGCGATGCATATTCCGTCAGGTTTCTCCTATGCTATCGTCGATCACACGCACAGCCTTTGGAGAGAGGCTAAAGTTTATCGGGGTGAAAACGTTGTAGACATGTTCTTCTCGTGGTTGATGAAAGACGTCGAGGATATGATGAAGGTGGTACGACATAACGTACAATTAATTATGTCTGATGATGACAATGTTGCGTTCACTAACGCCACCGTTTGTCATTTGTGTGAGCGCCCTTTGACAGACGATGACAAGGTACGCAATCATTGCCATCTTACGGGGAAATTCTTGGGAGCAGCCCATAATAGCTGTAATCTAAGCTACAAGATGCCTCGTCATATCCCCGTCTTCTTTCACAACCTTCGTGGCTACGACTGTCACCATTTAATGCAGGGTTTGGGGAAATATAAGGACGAACGCGTATCCTGCATCGCGACATCCAGTGAGCGTTACGTGTCGTTCTCCCTGGGTCCCTTGCGTTTCGTAGACTCCTTTCAATTTCTTAATCGCTCTCTGGACACACTCGTTACCAATCTGTCCGCGTCCGGGAGCCAATTTCCTTTGCTTAGAGAGGAAATGCTTAGACAGGGTTTCGATGAACAGACCAATCTGCTCGTACGCAAGGGGGTATACCCATACGAGTACGTTGACAGTATTGATCGGTTCAACGAAACAAGTCTACCCGCTCGTGAACACTTTGATAACCGGTTGATGGAATCATCTATTTCGGACGCAGATTACGAGCACGCGCAAAACGTGTGGAGTGCATTCAATCTGCGTACGTTTGGAGATTACCATGATTTGTATTTGTTGACAGACGTAATGCTGCTGGCCGATGTCTTTGAAAGTTTTCGAGACATGGCCTTACGCGATTACTGCTTGGACCCATGTCATTTTTACTCGCTTCCCGGACTCGCTTGGAACGCGATGCTAAAAATGACCGGGGTCGAATTAGAACTGTTGACAGAAATAAATCTACATCTGTTCGTCAAGTCTGGGGTCCGCGGAGGCTGCGCGATGATGTCCAACCGTCATGCAGGTCGCTAACAATCCTTTGATTCCAGATCAGTACGATGTTTCGAAACCGACCTCCTTCATTCTGTATACGGACTGTAACAATTTATACTGTGCAGCCATGTCGCAACCACTCCCTTACGCAGACTTCCGATGGCTCGATCGTAACGAAATCGAGTCCTTGGACGTACGTAATGTGGTGATGATGCTGACATCGGGTACATCCTCGAAGTCCACCTACACTATCCTAATACCTTACACGACCTGCATTCCGACTACCCGCTTGCACCTGTGCGCCAGCGCATAACACACGATATCCTTTCTCCCTTTTCCAACCGTTTACACGAGAGTATATACAGATCATCGTATAACGAATCAGGGTCATCCGTAGAGAAGTTGTTAACAACTTTGCAGGACAAACAAAATTACGTTCTCCATTATCGAAATTTGAAATTGTATTTAAGTCTTGGTTTAGAGCTGAAAGCGACTCATAGGGTGTTGTGTTTTAAGCAAAGCGCTTGGTTGAAACCGTTTATCGATTTCAACACCCGCAAGAGGCAAGCAGCCGTCAACAGCTTTGAAAAAGACCTTTTCAAACTGATGAACAACGCCGTATACGGTAAGTCGCTGGAGAACGTACGGAAACATATAGACTTTCAACTAGTCTCGGATGAAC